>CM033475.1:78115177-79481067 GCA_019447015.1 Hymenochirus boettgeri
TAACTAGCGAGGGATGAATAGCGATGGAATGGCCTATAACTAGCGAGAGATGAATAGCGATGGAATGGCCTATAACTAGCGAGGGATGAATAGCGATGGAATGGCCTATAACTAGCGAGGGATGAATAGCGATGGAATATATTTAGCGAGGGATGAATAGCGATGGAATGGCCTATAACTAGCGAGGGATGAATAGCGATGGAATGGCCTATAACTAGCGAGGGATGAATAGCGGGGCAAGAAGTTAAAAAATGAGATAGCAGAAAAAGAAATCCAATAATCAATACTGGTTCAAGGCCCTGTCGAAGTTGATTTTATTATAGTATTCGTTGTTTTGGTTAAGAGTCTCTCAGTTTAAAGAAGAACAAACGAAAAAATTTTAACACTCCAGAATCTGGAACATATACCTCTAAAAACACAATTAACTGTTAACATAGTAATACAGTAAATAGCATTAAATAAATGTTACCCCTGAAGATGGAGTGATTGGCCCACACCCCTATTTCAGTCACATGTCCTGCCTATCTGTAATGTATATGGATTGGCTAGAGGCTACGGGTATGAGCATGTACACTTGAACAAGTCCGCAGTATCTTAGGCTGAGCATGTATAAAGAACATAATGGTCAATGAACACACTGTTGATGAACTGGAACAGGAAAATATGACAACCAAATTAAAATGAGAGTGAGACACTGATTGCTGCTTTTATAACAAGAAGATTGCCTTGTTCAATGTTGCTGAGACTTTAGTTGTCCTTTAATATATATTATGACTTGGCAAGTTTTGCCTACTCTTTATAAGAACTATCATGAGAAATGTTCACTAATATTATGGGCACCGATAAGGCTAGTATTTAAAGGCATGTCCACCTTTAATACAAAATTGTCATTTACTGCCCGCATTTAAGTATCTGCGTTACTTACCAGATATTAAGGATAAGTACTGTCCCCATTCTGTCAAAGTAAGCTGTCCCTTCCTCTGCAGCCAATCAAGCCAACTGATCTTAAGCCAATGATTGGGCGGTTTCATTTGCTGTCTCCTCTGCACCATTTAAAAAATGCTCATTGAGCAGAGGCGGAAGCAGGTACTTTTGCAGAAAGAAATAGAACTTATCATTAAATATTCGTTACAAATGCATTTAAAAAAGATTGGGGTTGCAGCACTTTTTTATTATACTTTGACCATTCCAGTCACTGTGCCTCTGACACCCATACATGGGTGCGCACAGGGTTCTAATGAAAAGAGGAGAGAGAGGAGGAAAACTGCAGGATCATTTGAAAGATAGCAATTATTGAAAAATAAAAGAAAAGAGGATTAAAAAGAAAGATCCTTTAATGCATATAATACCATTACCAGAGTTTTACATATAGGTTATGGATAGTGTGCATGGGGGTTAATATAATATGTGGACAGTGTTTCATAATATTCCAATAAAATTGTGCCCGTTTCAACCTTTACCGTGTAACGTCACCCATCAACCTTTATAATACCAAGAGCATTCTAGG
Source organism: Hymenochirus boettgeri (assembly GCA_019447015.1). Classification (NCBI taxonomy): domain Eukaryota; kingdom Metazoa; phylum Chordata; class Amphibia; order Anura; family Pipidae; genus Hymenochirus; species Hymenochirus boettgeri. The sequence goes on from CM033475.1 coordinate 78,116,685, forward strand.
AGCACTAAAAGTTACACATTGCAGGGAGAGGGAAGGGGGTAGAAAAATGGTGAAGAAAAATGCAAATAATAACAGTTCTATAGTAAAAAAATAAAAAAAATCTCACCATTAAAGGCTTTCAGCTAATGGAACCCAAACATGGCGGAATCTCACAGGATTTTCCAGTCCTCAGATATCACTTAAACACATGTTTTGTCAGCCAACTAGTTAAATCCCTTCATACGCACAGCAGAAATTAGTTTAACTCTACCTTTACACCTATATTTCAACTTTACTGTCCCCAACTTTAACAATATAATAATCAATACTCCACACTGCTACATTATACCAAACATACCTTGCTTTTCCCCAATGACAAAATTATTTATATAATAGGAAGGATAGTTAAAAGAAATCAAACTACACATCTAAAGCCTCCTTCTAAAAAACACATTAGACATGATAATTAACGGCTTTGAGGGTCCCGTGTGGCCAGTGAAAGTTGTGAAATGCTACACCGCTGGTTCATGAAGTGCTAGCCAGAAGGACAGTTTTCCGAGATCCTCAAGCAACTACTAAAATGTTAGGAAAAGTATTGAGGTTTTTACTTGTTCGTGAGAATGATATATCACTCTTTTTTTTTCTTTTTTCTTTGGAATATTTGGTATTAAAAACTATATGAACTCTGATATTACCTTACGTATAAGGGGTTTAGTAGCAAAATAGACCCAAAATTATACATTGGCTCGAATTTAGTTTCAGTATATATTGTGAAGGTTCTCATTCATTCAGGTCATGATATATCTGTTGTATTCAGTTAGATCAATTGGACTTTATTCTTGAAAGCCATTTCGCTTGTCATGACTGGCTTTCTCAATTCAGAATGACTTGTGATATGTTGAATCTGTTGGCAATAAGTACCCTGGAAAGTCCAATTACAGACAGACAGGGTGTAGGGACCTCTGAATGCAAGGTGTGGAAGCATTGAGGCTAAGCAACTGCACAAACATATTGCCAGCACAGATTCCTCGGGTCAGGACTCTGCAGTGTATCTGCAATCTTAGGAAAAAGGACTACCTTTGAAGATTGTAATGTCAACATCTTGGCAAAGGAACATGGACTGGTTCGAGAAAGGTGTCAAGGAGGCCATATATGAAAATAAGAAACCAAGCCTGAATAAGGTGGGGGGGCCAGACACCAACTGTCTGCCATGTACAATGCTGTTTTAACACCTTACCTGGGCAGTTTTGATAAACCCCCTCCGCCTCAATACATCCATACCTTGCATTCAGAAGGTCCTAACACCAGACTGTCATATGCTATTGGGACTTTTAGGGTACTTTATTGCCAACAGATTCTTGTACAAGTCATTCTGATTGAGAACGCAGTCAGAGACCAGCAAGAACTAAACTTAAATCCAGTTATCTAACTGAATACAACAGATAGTAAGTACCGTTGTATACATTTGTGTATTTGGCGGACCTTAAGCTGCTTGTAAGTTTTATGTGGTGATGATGGGCCTGCCCTTTAAGAACAGCCTTTATAGGAATATAAGGTATCATTTTTTATAGCGATAAATTTAAAAAATTTATAAATGCAAAAATTGGGCTTTTCAACCACTTTTTCTCCCTTTAAGCAAAAATATTTGGACAAAACTGTTGCTCTTAATGTTATTACACTACCATTTTCTTGGTATTAATTTGTATTATACACAGACAAAATGCCGGATGGGCAGGTTAAGGTCTAAGCATGGGAAAATACTGCTCTTTTTCTTAAAAGTATATTTATTTGCCCCCCTTTAATCTTTATTTTTGCAATTTGCATTATATTTGCATCAGTAGGCCAAAGGTTAACACATTCAAAGAAACCCAGGGAGTTGGCACTGCAAAAATTAGCTGTCATTGGTGAATTTGGGACAATATAGCTGGTTTGTTTCGACAAATTTGATAAAATCCTCGAAAATAATTTTAAAATTAAAAGTTCAAAAATCGAAAATTCAAAAACATTGACAAATAGGAAAAAATCATCATCAAGTTCAAAAATGTTCGGAAATTTGAAAAGTCAGAGTTCCTCGAAATCCAATTTGAACTCGAGTTCCAAGTTCTAGCCATCTAGTCCTGATTGACATAATTTTTAGTGTCTTGTTTTTTTAGACTATTTTACACAAAAAAGAAGCCTAGAATAAAATTGCTTCTTTATAAATATGCTGTCTGTATATAATTGGATTCGGAATCTACTACAGACAGAATGCTTTTTTTTTTTCTTTTAAATACGCGATGTGAATAGTGCCAATACATCAATAGACACCCGATACAAACTAAAGTTTGTGACAAGAGGAAGCGAAAGACATGTTTAGTTGGTTCTGGAGAGGTTCCCTGATCTACGTCCTTTTAAATGGTATGCAAGTGCCTAACTACAGAGGAGACTGGAGACCATGAAAAACTGCATGGTTTAATGGAATACTCTAAGGGCTCATTCACATAGAAACTGACAGACACTAACAAAAACGCACAGCATGTGTTCTGTCCGTTTGTGTCCATTTTTGCCATACTTTGTATCCATTTTTTAACAATGTGTATTTCATAGGTTTCTATAGAAATGCATGAAAAACGGACAGAAATGCTGCATGCAGTGCGTTTTTTAAACGGACTGGAATGGAACGGATTATAACACAGCAGTGTGAACGATATTATGTAATCCTATGGGTTTTTAATGTCTGTCCATTTGAAAAATGGAAAAACAACTGATGTATGTGTGTGAACGAGCCCTAATGGAATACTTCGACAGAAGTGAATATCAAGAGGTTTGGCGAGAAAACTTACCTTGTTGGCGCAAAAGAGGAGTATAAGGTACAATATTCCTTATTCTCAGTAATTATTTTATTTTTATAATTATCTTACCAATATAATGTCTAAACATACTTGACTTGGTACGGAGAAAAAAAATTGACACAAAAGATGCACAACTTACAGCTTGTATGAAGGGGAACTGTGATCTCCAAACATTACATTTTGATTAAATGGAAGTTGAAAACTACCTAAAAGGGCATCAACCACCTTCTATGTGCTGCACCACCCAAGTTATGAAGAAATCACTGATCAGAAAGTTAGGGGTGAAGGTTCTAATCTAGTGACACCCAATTCGATTTGGTTACATGTTTATTTTGATGCTGCTATAAAAAGCTCGCCATTCTCTATGGATAAATAAAAGAATTAGTTCAATTACTAGGCCATTATTTAGCCACACTTTTAAGGTTTGCTTTTTCAGCTGGGTCCTACTCTACTAGTACTAGCATTTTATGAGCTGAAAGTCCTTGCTGCACTGGGGCTAGCCTTTGGACTAACTCTCCTGCTATAAGTACTTAACTCACCTGAGCACATGGCCTTACCTTGGGTGGAGTACACAATCCCAGAGGCTTGATCTAAACCCCATTGTAACCCACAAAATATAAAGATGGGATAGTATACATTTCGTAACACTTACCATTTTAAAGTACAACTAGTGACCAATTTTAATATAGTATACATACAAAATAGAAGCCTAGTGCACTCCCATTCAATTTGCTTACTTTTATTCCCTCTATGATGCTGCTTTAAAAAGCCTTTGTTACAATGGGGGTTTGACCAAGCCTCTCGGTTGTGTACTCCACCCAAGGTAAGGTCATGTGCTCAGGTGAGTAGAGTACTTATAGCAGGATAGTCAGGAATAGGAACAAAAAAGTAAGCATTTAGAGGGCTAACTGTGGGTATGCATTTAAACACAAGATCCCTGATTTATCTGTTATACTATCCACTACCCCCTTTTTCCACCTAGTGAGTATATGTTTAGGTAAGATGGTGAGAAAAATTTTGTGAAAGAAATCAGCTAACAATTTAGATACAGAGTGATCTTAAGCCTTATAATAAATAACATTAACGCATATGTAAAGTACTTGATTGCTGTATTTAAAAGGAAATAAGTTGTTAAATTTGAATCTTGTTTGTTGTCTTTTATAGCTTTTAGCTTGGCCACTCATAATCCCGGAGGTCTGAGTAAAGTAGGTGTATAGCAAGGTAAGGTAACCCGGATCAGAAGACAGGTATGTAAAATGGCCAGCAGAGTAGGAAATGTTTGCTCCACCTACACGTCGGGAGCTTACTCAATTACTGCTTACCTATATTTTATTGTCCATGAAGTGAGGTACATCATGTGGAGGAAAGTCAAACCAGTTTTATCTCTTGATTATTCCAATGCTTTCAGGTTTTAGACACGACATAGTAGAGGTAGTTGCAACAAAGGAATACACATAAGTAAGGTCTCATATATAAGGTGTCAGATCAAAGGCTTGGTTCATACCAATTGGTGCCTTGTTTTTAATTCATAAATCCATCTCACTTCCTTTGGAGCAACATTTTAGTATATCACCTCCTCTAAAGTTAGTAATGTATCCTGCACCCGTAAATCTTTTATGAAACCTCTGTAATAATGAAAGAAGTGGTTAGTTAGTGAGGTTTATATCTTGTTGTCATATTTTTCCAAGTCTAATTGATGATAGGTGTTTAGAAAGCTACTCCTTAGCTGTTGTTCTGTCTTCCCTACACATATTAAGGGCAAGTGATGCAATATATAAAGATGCTCTTGATCTCTTAGCTGTTAATTCTGGTCTATTTGTAAATATTGTGATGAGAGCTTTCAGGAACACCAGTTCTTTTTCAGCACTGTAACTATATCCTAGCCTTTTTAAATCAGTAATACATTTAACTTTGTCATAATTTTCTTCTGTTTAACTTTCAGTAGCTGTCTCTGATTAAATCCCACAGTGCTTGTATTTTTAGCAAGTTTTTGAGATATCAACATTTTTGTAATTTCTGTTGTAAGTTTTCTGCTTTCCTTATTTATTCCTCATCACTGGTACATTTTTTCTCACCCTCAGAAATGCCCCATAGGAATACCCTGGAGCAGGTACCCTCATCAATGGTACATATTCTTCTCACCCTTGGGAAAAGCCCCATAGGAATACCTGGAGCAGGTACCCTCATCACTGGTACATTTTCTTCTCACCTCGGGAAATGGCCCATAGTAATACCCTGGAGCAGGTACCCTCATCACTGGTACATTTTCTTCTCACCCTCGAGAAATGGCCCATAGGAATACCCTGGAGCAGGCCCTGGGGTGCATTGGGAATTAACAGGAAGTTAGTGTCTGTATCTTTCCTAAACAGTCTAGTCTGCCTTGTCCTTCCTTAACATACACCTCTATACCAAGAATTTGACAGTTTGCTTGGATAAGTCACGAGTTTGAAAAATAGAGTATTATTGAACTTTGAAGTGGTATTAGTGCAAACAAAAAGAAAAACATGGACACTAATTGGCACTAATCTTTTAGTCATTAAAGCAGGAAAAGTAATGTTTCGGTGTGAGAGCACATCTCTTCGACAAAGCAACAAGCACTTGCTCCTGCCTCCCGTATTGGCCCCTAAGTGGACAGCTCACTACGAAACTGCAATCCTGCAGCTGCTGTGTCTCTCCTGTCTCCATTACAATATACTTTTAATTTAGCAAGTATGTAAACTAAGAAGCAATCCTGCCCACGCCTTAATAAAGTTTGACATTTTAAAGTGTTGAGTGCAATGGTAAACTATGGTAAGAGGTCAAGTACAAAGGAAGCAATATAACCATGCAATAAAATACAAGGATTGCAAGACCGATGTGCATTGTTTTGTTCCTTTTAATTTAGCAAGGTTTTTTTGGGGGGGTTTAGTGTCCCTTTAATATTAGAAGAAAAGAGTTTCATCTTCAGGTTAGAAAAGGAGAAGTGGTAAAATCAAATCCCCGACCAGTCACAGAGATAATTCATATACCTCGTCTCTACACTGCGTTGGTCAAGACAGTGACGTTAAGTCCCATTGGTGTAAACTTCAGTGAATAGCCAATAACAAAGATGACTTTGTGGATCTACCAAAGAACAATCAATTTGACTCATTAAAATGTATGTGAAATGTTCCACTAAATATATGGTGTATTTTGTATATTGTTTGTTTGTTACAGCATGGTACACACCATGCGACTTTCCTCCTGAACGACTGTTTTGGCTCTTCCAACAGGCTCCAGGAATTTACTGCGACTGATGTGTGTGGTCCATAGAGGGCCACACAATCGGATGGTTTTCCACCATGTCCGATCATCTGATTTGGATGAACGGTTGGTCGGACATGGCCAAAAACCCATGCGATTATTTCATCTCAATTAAATAATACACTGAACTCGGACCGAAATATTGCATGGTGTGTACCAGCCTTACAGTGTTAATAAGAGGTAGAATTAATTACATGCATATAGTGATACTTGTGGCCAGATTATTCTTTGAAATTTCCTGATGGCTGACTGGCATTACTTGCATGTGCTGCTCTATGCTAAATAGCGTAACTGCTGAAACAGGGAATAACTGTGAATTAAGAAGATCCAGGTTGCAGAGAGTGGTGGCCCATCCAAGGTATCTACATTTGAATTTGGCAATCATACACTATACATTATACTAACAATAAATATTAGCATATATAGTATATTGCTATGCATGTGTATATGCTTTGCTGCTATGCAACTGTATTTCAGGTAATCCTTCCCTAATTTGAACCTTAATAAGATGTCTGAGAAGAACAGTTCCTCAACCATGCAGTCTTCTTAGGCCTAGGCTCCACTGCCGTGATTCAAAGCAGATTTTGCAATGTCATGCCAACAGTAGCAATGTAGCCAACCCCACAGCTCCTGTCCGAAACTGCCATGCATGCCACATCTTTGGTGCGCACTACAGTGCGGACTCAGCCATAAGCTATTTAAAAAAGGTATTTCTATGCATACACAATACAATGCCTACGATTGTTATTACTTCTGCTTAGGAATTATGCTAAAAAAAAGATTTTTTATTGTTGGTTTTGAGAGATGAGGCAGTTTTACAACTGACAGCTTTACCTGTTGTTTTAAGCGGGTGCACACACACACTATCAATAATTTGACCCGACCGACTGACATTTCATGTGTATCGGTCTAAGATAATCATAGCAAGCTTTCAGAACATTTTAGTCTAGACTAGAATGTTCTGAAAGCATGCTATGATTATCTTAGTTAGCCAATAAAGGTATCACCTTTATACCACTTTCGTTATTTTTATTTCAAAAGGGTTACCCTGTAAACATTTTATTGGCTACACGGTACCCCACCTTTCCTGAAGTTTATCTAATCTTGTGGTTGGGGGGTGGGAAGAGAAAGGTACAATGTATCAAAAGTTTTATTTTTATGGTGGAATACCCTTTACTAAAACATGAAAACATTGCTTCCTGCAGCAATAGCCGAGAAAATGTATCATTAAATGTATCTTCTAAATCTGGGAAACAGCCAAGAAAAAGCAGAGGGGTAAAATGTAACAACTGATAAAGGCTGAACCTGCCAGGGGATCAAAAAAGAAACAAAAGTAACTAATCTTCCAACTAGTTACACTCACCTCCTAATGTACAAAGAAGGAAAACAGTGAATGGACTTGCCTTGTATCTCACAGTCCAAGCAATTACAATCCCATATAGTAGAATATTAATTTGGTCTGAACTATAAAAAGCAATTTTGTATAAAAATTACACCTATTCATTATTCTAGGGATGCAGTGCTCTCTATTTAATAGAATCTATCTGTGGTCCAGTGAGTAGGCTGGGAGAGTGAACCTGATTCCCCCTCCCTCTCAAATTGGTTATGTTATGGGGGGATACTGAAAAACACCAGCAGAGTAATGCTTGTTGATGCTGGACAATAATGTTGCACTGTGTGCCATTTAATGAACGTTATGACAAGCCTGGCCTTCAGACATGAGGTCCCAATCCTATACAAACTGCACTACAAAAGCCTAAGGTACTTACAGTGAAATGCACTGCTTTCTCCTACACTAATTCTACGATAATATAAAGTGTTGGTGTGACTTTAGATGGGTTTGCAGCGGCTGAACAGGTATCTCGAAGACAAATAACAAGATTTTTAACACCAGCTAATGGATAGCTTTATGATCACACTAAAGATTTACTGTGAATCAGAATGCAGAAGAAACTGCTATCGCCCTATTAGAACTGAAGGTGTGTTTCCCCTCACACCATCACACTGTACTGAGAAAGAAGTAAAGGGGCAGTGACCAGTGGCAATCCCAATGAGCAGCCCTACAAACCCAATGACCTCACCCCCCACCCTAGGGTTATAGACCAGGAATTGGAGGACATTTCTTATTAAATGTAATTAATGCAAGTTGGACTGATTTGCATTTTTTTCCATCAGTCTAGCTATTTATTTTAGCCTATTTTCATACAATGGGTATTGTAGTATTTTTCTGAGTGGATCCAGACGTTCAGAGTCAGAAAAACAATATGTGTAGCGTTTTAAAATGGTGACCATTTAAAAAACATGGTAAATGCTAAGAAAATGCACACTGTACGAAAAGATGCAGTTCAATTGAAACAGATAGGGGACAAGCAGGCCTAGGGAAGAAATAAGTATAAATCTGGCCCTGCTTTGGGGGCTACACGTGAGACACTCCATTAAAACCAAAAACCTATAGGATAGGTCCAACCTACACCTTCAAATGAGCACAAAGCAAGCAAGACTGGTCAGTATTTCCAGTAAAATATTTCATGAGTTAAAGGATAAGTGCCCTGTAAAAACAAGTTTAGTTTTAATTGTAAGATGTCAGTTTCCCCTCTCCTTTTTTTTCCCCCTAGGCCCCTCCTGACCCTACCTGTGTGGCTGTAAAGTTGCTGACATGTTGGATATGAAGGTGGCTGGAGAGCTCCTCCCTCTGAGAGTGCTTTGCTTACTCTCTTCCTTAGGCCCAAAATCCGCGATTGTGATGTCCATGTGCACGCATGGCGTCACTGCGTCATGCACGGGCACGTGACATCACCCTGCAATATATGGAACAATCACTCCTAATATAATATATATATTACTGTTTACAGTCAGCTATACAACCACCTCCAGGATTTCATAATGTCCTATTGTGCCTCACTAAGCTCAACCACAGTAGAGTAGATATAGTTGAATAAAGTCAGTCTCAGCAATCACAGGAGAAGTTTGAAAAGCAGACTGCACTGAGAAGCAGAAAGGGGGGATTCCAGGCAACCACGAATCCCCCCTTAAACAAGCCCCCCCCCCAACATTTAATTTTCCCCACTACCAAAATTTCCCCCTCTGCCCCACCCAGACCTATTCATGCCACTCAGCTGGAAAAAAATCTGGGAGAAACACTACCTAATAGAGACCGTTGTGGTCTTTGCGTCTTGACCGCCAGCACCTGGGTTGATTCAGTTGCTCAGTAGAGATCTGAGCATGTTTGACCCATTGAACAGCCAATCAGTAGAAATCACTGTAGGAACATCCAATAGTAGTGTGCATTCTGGAAAAAGGACCGTTACAGAACCTGAAATGGCAGCTCACTAGTGTAAACAGCAGGAATAACAGGGGTATAATTCAACTGATTTTTAAAATGGAAGGAATATGTAGATAACTAGTGATGAATAATAAAAACTAAGGATTATAAAAACATTGAACTTCCCTTTAATCCCTCTCTAGTTATAGGCCATTCCATCGCTATTTATCCCTATCTAGTTATAGGCCATCCATGCTTTTCATCCTCGCTAGTTATAGCCATTAATCGCTTTTCATCCCTCACTAGTTATAGGCCATTCCATCGGTATTCATCCCTCGCTAGTTATAGCCATTCCACGCTATTCATCCTCCTAGTTAGGTCCATCTCTATTCATCCCTCGTAGTTATAGGCATTCATCGCTATTCATCCCTGCTATTATAGGCCATTCCATCGCTATTATTCCCTCGCTATAGACCATTCCATCGCTATTCATCTCTCGCTATAGACCATTCCATCGCTATTCATCTCTATTAGGTATAGGCCATTCCATCGCTATTCATCCCTCGCTAGTTATAGGCCATTCATCGCTATTTATCCCTCGTTAGTTATAGGCCATTCCATCACTATTCATCTCTCGCTAGTTATAGGCCATTTCATTGCTATTATCTCGCTAGTTATAGGCTATTCCATCGCTATTCAATCCCTCGCTAGTTAAAGGCCATTCCATACGCTATTCATCCCTCGCTAGTTACGGGCCATTCCATCGCTATTCATCCCTCACTAAATATATTCCATCGCTTCCATCGCTACATCCCTCGCTAGTTATAGGCCATTCCATCGCTATCCATAAAGTTAAAGAGGATCCTCTGCACTCGTCCACACGTGGTCCTACTCCTCTAGTAATTCCAACCTTAATGGATATATTGACTAGAAACAGCAAGAAAGCGAGGGTGCGCACTCAAAACAACTTGAACCCTCGCTTTCTTGCTGTTTTCCATTCCATCGCTATTCATCTCGCTATAGTAATAGGCTATTCCATCGCTATTTCCTCGTATTAGTTCTAGTTATTTATAGGCCATTCCATCGCTATTCATCCTCTTCCCTTTACCTTTTTTGTGCTTTATTTTTTTTTTTTTGCTAACCAATATATTCCTATTATCCCTCGCATATTCTCACCTTGCTAAAATTTCCACATCGCTTCATCATCCCTGTTAATATATCCATCGTCATTCCCTTTGCTAGTTATAGGCCATTACCATTCCATTGCATATTCATCTCTCTCTAGTGTATAGGCACATCCATCGTATTCATCTCGCTAAAATATATTCCATCGCTATTCATCCCTCGCTAGTTATAGGCCATTCCATCGCTATTCTCCCTTGCTAGTTATAGGCCATTCCATCGCTATTAGCCCATCCGTAATATATTCCATCGTATTCATCCCTCGCTAGTTATAGGCCATTCCATCGCTATTATCTCTGCTAGTTATAGGCCACATTCCATCTATCATCCTTCGCTAGTTTATAGCCATTCCATCGCATTCATCCTCGCTACTATATTCATCGTATTCATCCCTCCCTCGCTATAGTTATAGGCCATTCCATCGCTCTATTATCTCTCGCTAGTTATAGCCATTCCATCGATATTCATCCGCTAGTTATAGGCCCATTCATCGCTATATTGCTCGCTAGTTATAGGCCATTCCATCCTATTCATCCTCCTAGTTTATAGGCCAATCCGTCGGTATTCATTCTCTCTATTATAGGCATTCATCGTATTCATCCCTCGCTAGTTATAGGCCCATTCCATCGCTATTCATCTCTCGTAGTTATAGGCCATTCCATCGCTTATCACTGCTAGTTATAGGCATTCCATCGGTATTCATCCCTCTCTAGTTATAGGCCATTCCATCGCTATTCATCCTCGCTAGTTATAGGCCATTTCATCGCTATTCATCCCTGCTAGTTATAGGCCATTCCATCGCTATTTATCCCTCGCTAGTTATAGGCCATTCCAATCGCTATTCATCCTCGCAAATATATTCATCGCTATTCATCCCTCGCTAGTTATGGGCCATTCCATCACTATTCATCTCTCTCTATGTTATAGCCATTCCATCGCTTATTATCCCTCGCTAGTTATAGGCCATTCCATCGCTATTTATCTTCGCTAGTTATAGGCCATTCCATCGATATTTATCTCTCGCTAGTTATAGGCCATTTCATCGCTATGATCCTCGCTAAATATATTCCATCGCTATTCATCTCTCGCTAGTTATAGGCTGGCCATTCAGCTTTCATCCCTCGCTATAGACCATTCATCGCTATTCATCCCTCGCTAGTTATAGGCCATCCTCGTATTCATCCCTCGCTGTTATAGGCCATTCCATCGCTATTCATCTTCGCTAGTTATAGGCCCACCATCCTATTTCCTTCGCTCTTTATCGGCCATTCCATCGCTATTCATCCCTCGCTAAATAGCATTCCATCGCTATTCATCTTCGCTAGTTATAGGCCATTCCATCGCTATTATCTCTCGCAGTTATAGGCCATCCATCCTATTCATCTCTCGCTAGTTATAGGCCATCCCTCGCTATTCATCCCTCGCTAGTTATAGGCCATTCCATCGCTATTCATCCCTCGCTAAATATTACCATTCGTATTCATCCCTTTTTAAATATATTCCATCGCTATTATCCCTTGCTAGTTATAGGCCATTCCATTGCTATTCATCTCTCTCTAGTGTTATAGGCCATTCCATCGCTATTCATCCCTCGCTAAATATTCCATCGCTATTCATCCTCGCTTAGTTATAGGCATTCCATGTCTTCATCCCTCGCTAGTTATAGGCCATTCCATCGCTATTCATCCCTCGCTAAATATATTCCATCGATATTCATCCCTCGCTAGTTATAGGCCATTCATCGCTATTCAATCTCGCTAGTTATAGGCCATTCCATCGCTATTCATCCTCGAATAATAATTCCATCGCTATTCATCCCCGCTAGTTATAGGCCATTCCATTCGCTATTCATCTCCGCTAGTTATAGGCCATTCCATCGCTATTCATCGCTCGCTAGTTATAGGCCATTCAGCACTATTCATCCCTCCCTAGTTATAGGCCATTCCTCGGTATTCATCCCTCTCTAGTAAGGCCATTATCGATATTCATCCCTCGCTATTCATCTCTCGCTAGTTATAGGCCATTCCATCGCTATTCATCGCTCGCTAGTATATGCCATTCCATCGGTATTCATCCCTCTAGTTATAGGCATTCCATACGATATTCATTCTCGCTAGTTATAGGCCATTCCACGTATTCATCTCTCGCTATATAGTCCATTCATCGCTATTCATCCCTGCTAGTTATAGGCCATTCCATCGCTATTTATCCCTCGCAGTTATAGGCCATTCCATCGCTATTCATCCCCGCTAAATATATTCATGCTTTCTTCCCTCGCTAGTTATGGGCCATTCCATCACTATTCATCTCTCGCTAGTTATAGGCCATTCCATCCCTTTCATCCCTCGCTAGTTATAGGCCTTCCATCGCTATTTATCCTCGCTAGTTTAGGCCATTCCATCGATATTTATATCTCACTAGTTATAGGCCATTCCATTGCTATTCATACCTCGTAGTTATAGGCCATTTAATCGCTATTGATCCCTCGCAAATATTTCCATCGTATTCATCTCTCGCTAGTTATAGGCGCCACTCCATCGCTATTACACCTGCTATAGCCATTCATGCTATTCATCTCCATGATAGCCATTCATCTGATTCATCCACTCCAGTTATAGGCCATTCCATCGCTATTCATCCCTCGCTAGTTATAGGCATTCCATCGCTATTCATCCCTCGCTAGTTTAGGCCATTCCATCGCTATTTCATCCCTCGCTAGTATGGCCATTCCATCGCTATTATCTCTCGCTGTATAGCCATATTCCATCGCTATCATCTCTCGCTAGTTATAGGATCCATTCCATCGCTATTCATCCCTGCTAGTTTATAGGCCATTCATCGCTATCATCCTCGCTAGTATAGGCCATTCCATCCTATCATCCTCGTAGTTATAGGCCATTCCATCGCTATTTATCTCCTCGCTAGTTATAGCCATTCCATCGCTATTATCCTCGATAAATATATCCACTCGCTATTTATGCCCTGCAGTATGGCCATTCCATCGCTATTCATCTCTCGCTAGTTATGAGGCCATTCCATCGCGATTATCCCTCGTTAGTTATAGCCATTCCATCATATTCATCTATCTCCTAGTATAGGCATTCATTATTCAATCGCTAGTTAGCTATTCCACGCTCAGTCCCTCTATTAGGCATTTCATCGCTATCCCTCCTATAGGCATTCATCGCTATTCATCCCTACTAATCATTCCATCGCTATCCTCGCTATTCTCCCTCGCTAGTTATAGTCCATCGCTATCCAATAAAGTTAAGAGGATCCTGCACCGTCACACTAGTGTGCCTACTCCTCTAATAATCAACCTTAATGGATATATTTACTAAAAACACCAAGAAGCGAGGGTCGCACTCAAAACAAACTTGACCCTTAGCTTCTTGCTGTTTCCATTCATCGCTATTCATCCCTCGCTGTTACAGGCCATTCCATCGCTTCATTCCCCGCTAGTTATAGGCCATTCCATCGCTATTCATCCCTTGCTAAACATATTCCATCGCTATTCATCCCTTTAAATATATTCCATCGCTATTCATCCTTGCTAGTTATAGGCCATTCATTGCTATTCTCTCTCTCTAGTGTTAAGGCCATTCCATCGCTATATCCCTCGCTAAATATATTCCATCGCTATTCATCCTCGTAGTTATAGGCCATTCCATCGCTATTCATGCCTCGTAGTTATAGGCCATTCCATCGCTATTCACCTCGCTAAATATATTCCATCGATCACCTCCGAGTTATAGGCCATTCCATCGCTATTCATCTCTGCTAGTTATAGGCCATTCCATCGCTATTCATCCTCGCTAGTTATAGGCCATTCATCGCTATTCATCCCTCGCTAATATATTCCATTGCTATTATCCCTCGCTAGTTAAGGCCATTCCATCGATTCATCTCCGCTAGTTATAGCCATCCATCGCTATTCATTGCTCGCTAGTTATGGCCATTCCATCACTATTCACCCTCCCTAGTTATAGGCATTCCGTCGGTATTCATCTCTCTCAGTTATAGGCCATTCATCGATATTCAATCCCTCGCTAGTTATAGGCCATTCCATCGCTATTCATCTCTCGCTAGTTATAGGCCATTCCATTGCTATTTCATCTGCTCGCTAGTTATAGGCCATTCCATCGGTATTTCATCCCTCTCTAGTTATAGGCCATTCCACGCTATTCATCTCTCGCTAGTTATAGGCCATTTCATCGCTATCATCCCTCGCTAGTTATAGGCCATTCCATCGCTATTTATCCCTCGTAGTTATAGGCCATTCCATCGCTATTCATCCCTCGCTAAATATATTCCATCGCTATTCATCCCTCGCTAGTTATGGCCATTCCATCACTATTCATCTCTCTCTAGTTATAGGCCTTCCATCGCTATTCATCCCCGCTAGTATAGGCCATTCCATCGCTATTTATCTCTCGCTAGTTATAGGCCATTCCATCGATATTTATCTCTGCTAGGTATAGGCCATCATCGCTATTCAGCTCTCGCTAGTTATCTTTTTTTTGCCATTCCATCGTATCATCCCTCGCTAGTTATAGGCCATTCCATCGCTATTCATCCGCTAGTTTATAGGCCATTCCATCGCTATTCATCCCTCGCTAGTTATAGGCCATTCCATCGCATTTATCCATCGCTAGTATAGGCCATTCCATCTCTATTCATCCCTCGCTAAATATATTCCATCGCTATCACTCCCTTGCTAGTTATGGGCACATCCATCGCTATTCATCTCTCGTAGTTATAGGCCATTCCATCGCTATTTATCCTCGTAGTTATAGGCCATTCCATCACTATTCATCTCTGCTAGTTATAGGCCATTCCATGCTATTCATCTCGCTAGTTATAGGCTATCCATCGCTATTCATACCTCGCGTAGTTACAGCCATTCCATCGCTATTCATCCCTCGCTAGTTACGGGCCATTCATCGCTATTCATCCCTCACAAATATATCATCGCTATCCATCGCTATTCATCCCTCGCTAGTTATAGGCCATGCATCCGCTATCCAATAAGTTAAGAGGATCCTCTGCACTCGTCCACACGTGGGTGCCTACTCCTCTAAATAATCCAACCTTAATGGATATATATTGACTAGAAACAGCAAGAAAGCGAGGTCGCACTCCAAACAAACTTGAACCCCGCTTTCTTGCTGTTTCCATTCCATCGCTATTCATCTCGCTAGTAATAGGTATTCCATCGCTATTTCATCCCTGCCTAGTTAAAGGCCATTCCATCGCTATTCATCCCTCTGCTAGTTATAGGCCATTCCATCGCTATTCATCCCTTGCTAAACATATTCCATCGCTATTCATCCCTTTTTAAATATATTCCATCGCTATTCATCCCTTGCTAGTTATAGGCCATTCCATTGCTATTCATCTCTCCTAGTGTTATAGGCCATTCCATCGCTATTCATCCCTCGCTAATATATTCCATCGCTATTCATCCCTCGCTAGTTATAGGCCATCCATCGCTATTCATCCCTCGCTAGTTATAGGCCATTCCATCGCTATTCATCCCTCGCTAAATTATTCCATCGATATTCATCCTCGCAGTAAGGCCATCCATCGCTATTATCTCTTGCTAGTTATAGGCCATTCCATCGCTATTCATCCCTCGCTAGTTATAGGCCATTCCATCGCTATTCACCCTCGCTAAATATAGTCCATTGCTATTCATCCCTCGCTAGTTATAGGCCATTCCATCGTCATTCATCTCTCGTAGTTATAGGCCATTCCATCGCTATTCATTGCTCGCTAGTTATAGGCCATTCCATCACTATTCATCCTCCCTGTATAGGCTATTCCGTGGTATCACTCTCTCTAGTAGGCGGCAATTCATCGAATATCATCCCTCGCTAGTTATAGGCCATTCCATCGCTATTCATCTCTCGCTAGTATAGGCCATTCCATGCTATTCATCGCTCGCTAGTTATAGGCCATTCCATCGGTATTTCATCCCTCTCTAGTTATAGGCCATTCCATCGCATATCATCTCTCGCTAGTTAAGGCCATTTATCGCTATTCATCCCTCGCTAGTTATAGGCCATTCCATCGCTATTTATCCGCTAGTTATAGGCCATTCCATCGCTATTCATCCCTCGCTAAATATATTCCATCGCTATTCATCCTCGCTAGTTATGGGCCATTCCATCACTATCATCTCTCTTAGTTATAGGCCATTCCATCGCTATTCATCCCTCGCTAGTAATAGGCCATTCCATCGCTATTTATCTCTCGCTAGTTATAGGCCATTCCATCGATATTATCTCTCGCTAGTTATAGGCCATTCATCGCTATTGATCCCTCGCTAAATATATTCCATCGCTATTCATCTCTCGCTAGTTATAGGCTGGCCATTCCATCGCTATTCATCCCTCGCTATAGACCATTCCATCGCTATTCATCCCTCGCTAGTATAGGCCATTCCATCGCTATTCATCCCTCGCTAGTTATAGCCATTCCATCGCTATTCATCTCTCACTAGTTATAGGCCATTCCATCGCTATTTATCCTTCGCTAGTTATAGGCCATTCCATCGCTATTCATCCCTCGCTAAATATATTCCATCGCTATTCATCCCTTGCTAGTTATGGGCCATTCCATCGCTATTCATCTCTCGACTAGTATAGCCATCCATCGCTATTATTCTCTCGCTAGTTATAGGCCATTCCATCGCTATTCATCTCTCGCTAGTATAGGCCATTCCATCGCTATTTCCCTCGCTAGTTATAGGCCATTCCATCGCTATTCATCCCTTGCTAAACTATTCCATCGTATTCATCCCTTTTTAAATATATTCCATCGCTATTCACCCTGCTAGTTAAGGCCATTCCATTGCTATTCATCTCTCTTAGTGTTAAGGCCATTCCATCGCTATTCATCCCTCGCTAAATATATTCAATCGCATTCATCCCTCGCTAGTATAGGCAATTCCATCGCTATTATCCCTCGCAGTATAGGCCATTCCATCGCTATTCATCCCTCGCTAAATATATTCCATCGATATTATCCCTCGCTAGTTATAGGCATTTCATCGCTATTCATATCTCGCTAGTTATAGGCCATTCCATCTATTCTTCCTCGCTAATATATTCCATCGCTATTCATCCCTCGCTAGTTATAGGCATTCCATCGCATTCATCTCTCGCTAGTTATAGGCCATTCATCGCAATTCATCGCTCGCTAGTTATAGGCCATTCCATCATATTCATCCCTCCCTAGTTATAGGCCATTCCGTCGGTATTCATCCCTTCTAGTTATAGGCCATTCATCGATATTCATCCTCGCTATTGATCTCTCGCTAGTTATAGGCCATTCCATCGCTATTCATCGCTCGCTAGTTTAGGCCATTCATCGGTATTCATCCTCTTAGTATAGGCCATCCATCGCTTATTCATTCTCGCTAGTTATAGGCCATTCATCGCTATTCATCTCTCGTAGTTATAGGCCATTCATCGTTATCTCCCTCGCTAGTTATAGGCCATTCCATCGCTATTACCCTCGTAGTTATAGCCATTCCATCGCTATTCATCCCTCGCTAGTATAGGCCATTCCATCGCTATTTATCCCTCGCTAGTTATAGGCCATCCATCGTAGTTCCCTCGCTAAATATATTCCATCGCTATTCATCCCTTGCTAGTTATGGGCCATTCCATCGTATTCACACTCTCGCTAGTTATAGGCCATTCTATCGTATTTATCCCTCGTTAGTTTAGGCCATTCCATCACTATTATCTCTCGCTAGTTTTAGGCCATTCCATTGCTATTCATCTCGCTAGTTATAGGTATTCCATCGCTATTCAATCCCTCGCTAGTTACAGGCCATTCCATCGCTTATCATCCCTGCTAGTTACGGGCCATTCCATCGCTATTCAATCCTCCATAATATATTCCATCGCTATCCATCGCTATTCATCCCTCGCTAGTTATAGGCCATTCCATCGCTATCCAATAAAGTTAAAGAGGATCCTCTGCACTCGTCCACACGTGGGTGCCTACTCCTCTAGATAATCCACACCCTTAATGGATGATTATGACATAGAAACAGCAAGAAAGCGAGGGTCGCACTCCAAAACAACTTGAACCCTCGCTTTCTGCTGTTCCATTCCATCGCTTTCATCTCGCTAGTAATAGGCTATTCCATCGCTATTCATCCCTGCTAGTTACAGGCCATTCCATCGCTATTCATCCCTCGCTAGTTATAGGCCATTCCATCACTATTCATCCCTTGCTAAAACATATTCCATGCTATTCATCCCTTTTTAAATATATTCCATCGCTATTATCCCTTGCTAGTTATAGGCCATTCATATGCTATTCATCTTCTCTAGTGTTATAGGCCATTCCATCGCTATTCATCCCTCGCTAAATATATTCCATCGTATTCATCCCTCGCTAGTTATAGGCCATTCCATCGCTATTCATCCCTCGCTAGTTATAGGCCATTACTCGCTATTCACCCTCGCTAAATATATTCCATCGATATTCATCCTCGTAGTTATAGGCCATTCATCGCTATTCATCTCTTGCTAGTTATAGGCCATTCCATCGCTATTCATCCCTCGCTAGTTATAGGCCATTCCATCGCTATTCATCCCTCGCAAAATTATATCACATCGCTATTCATCCTCGCTAGTTATAGGCCATTCCATCGCTATTTCATCTCTCGCTAGTTATAGGCCATTCCATCGCTATTCATTGCTCGCTAGTTATAGCCATTCCATCATATATCCCTCCCTAGTATAGGCCATTCGTCGGTATTCATCTCTCTTAGTTATAGGCCATCATCGATATTCATCCCTCGCTAGTATAGGCCATTCCATCGCTATTCATCTCTCGCTAGTTATAGGCCATTCCATTGCTATTCATCGCTCGCTAGTTATAGGCCATTCCATCGGTATTTCATCCCTCTCTAGTTATAGGCATTCCATCGCTTCACTCTCTCGCTGTATAGGCATTTCATGCGCTATTCATCCCTCGCTAGTTATAGGCCATTCCATCGCTATTTATCCCTCGCTAGTATAGGCCATTCATCGCTATTATCCCTCGCTATATATTCCATCGCTATTATCACCCCTAGTTATGGGCCATTCCTCCATCATATTATCTCTCTCTAGTTATAGGCCATTCCATCGCTATCATCCTCGCTAGTTATAGGCCATTCCATCGC
Source organism: Hymenochirus boettgeri (assembly GCA_019447015.1). Taxonomy (NCBI): domain Eukaryota; kingdom Metazoa; phylum Chordata; class Amphibia; order Anura; family Pipidae; genus Hymenochirus; species Hymenochirus boettgeri. Next base: position 78,136,411 of record CM033475.1, read on the forward strand.
TATTTACTTCTCGCTATTATAGGCCATTCCATCGATATATTCTCTCGCTAGTTATAGGCCATTTATCGATTGATCCTCGCTAAATATTTCCATCGCTATTCATCTCTCGCTAGTTATAGGCTGGCCATCCATCGCTATTCATCCCTCGCTATAGACCATTCCATCGCTATTCATCCTCGTAGTTATAGGCCATTCCATCGCTATTTCTCTCTCGCTAGTTATAGGCCATTCCATCGATTATTTATCTCTCGCTAGGTATAGGCCATTTCATCGACTATGATCCTCGCTAAATATTACATCGCTATTCATCCCTCGCTAGTTATGGGCCATTCCATCACTATTATCTCTCTCTAGTATAGGCCATTCCATCGCATTCATTCCTCGCTAGTATAGCCTTCCATCGCTATTATCTCTCGTAGTTATAGGCCATTCCATCTATTATCTCTCGCTAGTTATAGGCCATTTCATCGCTATTGATCCCTCGCTAAAATATTCCATCGGATTCATCTCTCGCTAGTTATAGGCTGGCCATTCCATCGATGAATAGCGATGGAATGGAAACAGCAAGAAAGCGAGGGTTCAAGTTTGTTTTGGAGTGCGACCCTCGCTTTCTTGCTGTTTCTAGTCAATATATATCCATTAAGGGTTAGCGAGGGATGAATAGCGATGGAATGGCCTATAACTAGCGAGAGATGAATAGCGATGGAATGGCCTATAACTAGCGAGGGATGAATAGCGATGGAATATATTTAGCGAGGAATGAATAGCGATGGAATGGCCTATAACTAGCGAGATATGAATAGCGATGAAATGGCCTATAACTAGCGAGGGATGAATATCGATGGAATATATTTAGCGAGGGATGAATAGCGATGGAATGGCCTATGGATGGGATGGAATGGGCCTATAACTAGGCGAGGGATATGTGAATACCCCATGATGAATTGAATAGCGATTGGGTGGGATGGAATGGTCTCTTCTTATAGAGAGGATAAGCAGGGAGTTAGCAGGGATGAATAGCGATGGTGGAGACAATGGGCCAGCTACAGCCCACCCCCAGCATATAACTAGCGACGCTGAACGATGATGTATACTAGCGAGATTGAATGGAGGGCGATGAACGAATGCTATAATGGGATGGAATACTAATGCTATAGCAGGGAGGGATGAAGTGAGGGATCAATAGCGATGAAATGGCCTAAACTAGCGAGAGATAAATATCGATGGAATGGCCTATTAACTAGCGAGAGATACATAGCGATTGGAATGTTGCCGATACTACTAGCGGGGATGATGAATAGCGATGGAATATGGCACTATAACCTAGAGAGAGATGAATAGTGAAGGATGCCCATAACTAGCGAGGGATGGAATAGCGATGGATAATATTAGCGAGGGATCAATAAGCGATGTGAAAGGCCTATAACTAGCGAGAGATAAATAATGCGATGGACTGGGCTATAACTAGACGAGAGATAATAGCGATGGAATGGCCTATAACTAGCGCGGGGCTGAATTAGCGATGGAATGGTCATAGGCGAGGGATGAATAGCGATGGAATGGCCAGCCTATAACTAGCGAGAGATGAATAGCGATGGAATATATTTAGGAGGGATCAATAGCGATGAAATGGCCTATAACTAGCGAGAGATAATATCGATGGAATGGCCTATAATAACGCGAGATAAATATGCGATGGAATGGCTAAACTAGCGAGGGATGAATAGCGATGGAATTGCCTATACTAGAGAGAGATGATAGTGATGGAATGGCCCATAACTAGCGAGGATGAATAGCGATGAATATATTAGAGAGGGATGAATAGCGATGGAATGGCCTATACCTAGCGAGGATAAATAGCGATGGAATGGCCTATAACTAGCGAGGGAGAATGCGATGAATGGCCTATAACTACGAGAGATGAATAGCGATGGAATGCCTTATAACTAGAGGGATGAATACCGATGGATGGCCTATAACTAGCGGAGCGATGAATAGCAATGGCAATGGCCTATAACTAGCGAGAGATGAATAGCGATGGAATGGGCCTATAACTAGCGAGGGCAATGCATATCGATGAATGGCCTATAACTAGAGAGAGAGAATACCGGACGGAATGGCTATAACTAGGGAGGATGAATAGGATGGAATGGCCTATAACTAGCGAGATGAATAGCGATGGAATGCCTTAGAAACTAGCGAGAGATGAATAGCGATGGAATGGCCTATAACTAGCGAGGATGAATAGCGATGGATGGAATATATTTTGCGAGGGATGAATAGCGATGGAATGGCCTATAACTAGCGAGGGATGAATAGTCGATGAAGGCCTATAACTAGCAAGAGATGAATGCGATGGAATGGCCTAAACTAGCGAGGGATAATACGATGGAATATATTAGCGAGGGATGAATAGCGATGGAATGCCTATAACTAGAGAGGGATGAATAGCGATGGAATGGCCTATAACTAGCGAGGGATGAATAGCGATGGAATATTTAGCGAGGATGAATAGCATGGAATGGCCTATACACTAGAGAGGATGAATAGCAATGGAGATGGCCTATAATAGTCAGGAGAATAGCGATGGAATTACCTTTAAAAAGGGATGAATAGCATGGAATATGTTTTAGCAAGGGATGAATAGTGATGGAATGGCCTATAACTAGCGAGGGATGAATAGCGATGGAATGGCCTGTAACTAGCGAGGGATGAATATCGTGGGGAATAGCCTATTACTAGCGCAGATGATGAATAGCGATGGAATGGAAATAGCAAGGCAAAGCGAGGGTTCAAGTTGTTTTGGAGTGCGACCCTCGCTTTCTTGCTGTTTCTAGTCATCTATAATCCATTAAGGGTTGGATTATCTAGAGGAGTAGGCACCCACGTGTGGACAGTGCAGAGATCCTCTTTAACTTTATTGGATAGGATGGAATGGCCTATAACTAGCGAGGGATAGGAATAGCGATGGATAGCGATGGAAATAGATTTATGAGGATGAATAGCGAGGAATGGCCCGTAACTAGCAGGGTGAATAGCGATGGAATGCCTGGAACTACGACGAGGGATTGAATAGCGATGGAATACCTATAACTAGCGAGATGAATAGCAATGGAATGGCCTATAAACTAGCGAGAGATGAATAGTGATGGAATGGCCTATAACTAAACGAGGGATAAATGCGATAGAAGGCCTATTAACTAGCGAGGAGATGAAATAGCGATGGAATGCCCATAACTAGCAAGGGAAAAATAGCGATGGATATAGTTCACTAGCGGGAGAATAGCGATGGAATGGCTATAACTAGCGAGGGATATAATAGCGAGTGGAATGGCCTATAACTAGCGAGGGATGAATAGCGATGGAATGGCCTATAATAGCGAGGGATGAATAGCGATGGAATGGCCTATAACTAGACGAGGATGAATAGCGATGAAATGGCCTATAACTAGCGAGGGATGAATACGATGGAAATGGCCTATAACTAGCGAGAGAGGAATACGATGAATGGCCTATAACTAGGAGGATGATACGATGGAATGGCCTAAAACTAGCGAGCGATGAATAGCGATGGAATGGCCTATAACTAGCGAGAGATCATAGCGAGGGATGAATATCGATGAATGCCTATAACTAGAGGGATGAATACCGACGGAATGGCCTAAACTAGGGAGGGATGAATATGATGGAATGGCCTATAACTACGAGCGATGAATAGCGATGGAATGGCCTATAACTATGGAGAGATGATAGCGATGGAATGGCCTTATAACTAGCGAGGATGGGTGATGATAGCGATGGAATTAACATTTAGCGAGGAATGAATAGCGATGGAATGGCCTATAACTACGAGATATGAATAGCGATGAATGGCCTATAACTAGCGAGGGATGAATATCGATGGAATATAGTTAGCGAGGGATGAATAGCGATGGAATGGCCTATAACTAGCGAGGATGAATGCGATGGAAGCCTATAACTAGCGAGGGATGAATAGCGATGGAATATATTTAGCGAGGGATGAATAGCGATGGAATGGCCTATAACACTAGAGAGAGATGAATAGCAATGGAATGGCCTATAACAGCAAGAGGATGAATAGCGATGGAATATATTTAAAAAGGGATGAATAGCGATGGAATATGTTTAGCAGGGATGAATAGCGATGGAAGGCCTATAACTAGCGAGGGATGAATAGCGATGGAATGGCCATAACTAGCGAGAGATGATACGATGGAATGGCCTATAACTAGCGAGAGAGATAAATAGCGATGGAATGGCCTATAACTAGCGAGAGATGAATAGCGATGGAATGGCCCATAACTAGCAAGGGATGAATAGCGATGGAATATTTAGCGAGGATGAATAGCGATGGAATGGCCTATAACTAGCGAAGGATAAATAGCGATGGAATGCCTATAACTTGAGAGATGAATAGCGATGGAATGGCCTATAACTAGCGAGGGATGATAGCGATGGAATGGCCTAACTAGCGAGGGATGAATAGCGATGGAATGGTCTATAGCGAGGGATGAATAGCGATGGAATGGCCAGCCTATAACTAGCGAGAGATGAATAGCGATGGAATATATTTAGCGAGGGATCAATAGCGATGAAATGGCCTATAACTAGCGAGAGATAAATATCGATGGAATGGCCTATAACTAGCGAGAGATAATAGCGATGAATGGCCTATACTAGCGAGGGATGAATAGCGATGGAATGGCCTATAACTAGAGAGAGATGAATAGTGATGGAATGGCCCATAACTAGCGAGGGATGAATAGCGATGGAATATATTTAGCGAGGGATGAATAGCGATGGAATGGCCTATAACTAGCGAGGGATAAATAGCGATGGAATGGCCTATAACTAGCGAGGGATGAATAGCGATGAAATGGCCTATAACTAGCGAGAGATGAATAGCGATGGAATGGCCTATAACTAGAGAGGGATGAATACCGATGGAATGGCCTATAACTAGCGAGCGATGAATAGCGATGGAATGGCCTATAAATAGCGAGAGATGAATAGCGATGGAATGCCTATAACTAGCGAGGGAATATCGATGAATGGCCTATAACTAGGAGGATGAATACCGACGGAATGCCTATAACTAGGAGGGATGAATAGTGATGGAATGGCCCTATAACTAGCGAGCAATGAATAGCGATGGAATGGCCTATAACTAGCGAGAGATGAATAGCGATGGAATGGCCTATAACTAGCGAGGGATGAATAGCAATATATATTTAGCGAGGGATGAATAGCGATGGAATGGCCTATAACTAGCGAGGGATGAATAGCGATGGAATGGCCTATAACAGCAAGAGATAATAGCGATGGAATGCCTATAACTAGCGAGGGATGAATATCGATGGAATATATTAGCGAGGATGAATAGCGATGGAATGGCCTATAACTAGCGAGGGATGATAGCGATGGAATGGCCTATAACTAGCGAGGGATGAATAGCGATGGAATATATTTAGCGAGGGATGAATAGCGATGGAATGGCCTATAACACTAGAGAGAGATGAATAGCAATGGAATGGCCTATAACTAGCAGGGATGATAGCGATGGAATATTTAAAAGGGATGAATAGCGATGGAATATGTTTAGCAAGGGATGAATAGCGATGGATGGCTATAACTAGCGAGGGATGAATAGCGATGGAATGGCCTGTAACTAGCGAGGGATGAATAGCATGATGGAATAGCCTATTACTAGCGAGATGAATAGCGATGGAATGGAAACAGCAAGAAGCGGGTTCAAGTTTGTTTTGGAGTGCGACCTCGCTTTCTTGCTGTTTCTAGTCAATATATATCCATTAAGGGTTGGATTATTTAGAGGAGTAGGCACCCACGTGTGGACGAGTGCAGAGGATCCTCTTAACTTATTGGATAGCGATGGAATGGCCTATAATAGCGAGGGATGAATAGCGATGGATAGCGATGATATATTTAGTGAGGGATGAATAGCGAGGAATGGCCCGTAACTAGCGAGGGATGAATAGCGATGGAATGGCTGTAACTAGCGAGGGATTGAATAGCGATGGAATAGCCTATAAACTAGCGAGATGAATAGCATGGAATGGCCTATAACTAGCGAGAGGATGAATAGTGATGGAATGGCCTTAACTAACGAGGATAAATAGCGATGGAATGGCCTATAACTAGCGAGAGATGAATAGCGATGGAATGGCCCATAACTAGCAGGGATGAATAGCGATGGACTATATTTAGCGAGGGATGAATAGCGATGGAATGGCTATAACTAGCGAGGGATAATAGCGATGGAATGGCTATAACTAGCGAGGGAGAATAGGATTGAATGGCCTATAACTAGCGAGGGATGAATAGCGATGGAATGGCCTATAACTAGCGGGATGGGAGGATAGCGATGGAATGGCCTATAACTAGCGAGAGATGAATAGCGATGGATGGGCCTATAACTAGGCAGAGATAATATCGAGGAATGGCCTATAACTAGCGAGAGATAAATAGCGATGAATGGCCTATTACTAGCGAGGGATGAATAGCGATGGAAGGCCTATAACTAGAGAGAGATGAATAGTGATGGAATGGCCATAACTAGCGAGGGATGGATAGCGATGGAATATATTTAGCGAGGGATGAATAGCGATGGAATGGCCTATAACTAGAAGGAGAAATAGCGATGGAATGGCCTATAACTAGCGAGGGATGAATAGCGATGAAATGGCCTATAACTAGCGAGAGATGAATAGCGATGGAATGGGCCTATAACTAGAGAGGGATGAATACCGATGGATGGCTATAACTAGCGAGGTGAATAGCATGGAATGGCCTAAACTAGGAGAGATGAATAGCGATGGAATGGCCTATAACTAGCGAGGGATATGAATATCGATGAATGGCCTATAACTAGAGAGAGATGAATACGACGGAATGCCTATAACTAGGAGGGATGAAAATCGGATGGAATGGCCTATATAGCGAGAATGAATAGCGATGGAATGGCTATAACTAGCGAGAGATGAATAGCGATGGAATGGCCTATAACTAGCGAGGGATGATGAATGCGAATGGAATATATTAGCGAGGGATGAATAGCGATGGAATGGCCATAACTAGCCGAGGGATGAATAGCGATGGAATGGCCTATAACTAGCAAGAGATGAATAGCGATGGAATGGCCTATAACTAGCGAGGGATGAACTCGATGGAATATATTTAGCGGTAATGATAGCGATGATGGCATATAACTAGAGCGGGATGAATAGCGATGGAATGGCCTATAACTAGCGAAGGATGAATAGACGTGGAATTATATTTAGCGAGGGATGAATAGCGATGGAATGGCCTTAACAATAGAGAGAGATGAATAGCAGATGGAATGGCTAAACTAGCAAGGGATGAATAGCGATGGAATATATTTAAAAGGGTATGAATAGCGATGGAAATATGTTTAGCTAAGGGATGAATAGCGATGGAATGGCCTATAACTAGCGGGGATGAAGAGATGGAATGGCCCTGTATAATAGCGAGGGATGAATAGCGATGGAATGGAAACAGCAAGAAGCGAGGGTCAATTTTTTTGGAGTGCGACCTCGGTTTTGGCGTTTATAGTAAATAGATATCCATAAGGTTGGATTATTAGAGGAGTAGGCACCACGTGGGCGAGTGCAGCGGATCCTTAACTTTATTGGATAGACGATGGAATGGCCTATAAATAGCGAGGGATGAATAGCGATGGATAGCGATGGATATATTTATAGGGATGAATAGCGAGGAATGGCCTATAGGAGAGGATAGCGATGGAATGCTTAAATACGAGGGTATAGCGATGGATGCATAACAGGATGATGAATAGCATGGAATAGCCTATACTAGGAGAGGATGATGAATAGGATGGAATGGCTATAACTAACGAGGGATTGAATGCGAGAATGGCCTATAAACTAGCGAGAGATGACAAGCGATGGAAGGCCATAACTAGCAAGGGATGAATAGCGAGGTGGAATATATTTAGCGAGGGATGAATAGCGATGGAATGGCCTATAACTAGCGAGGGATGATAAATAGCGATGGAAATGGCCTATAACTGCGAGGGATGAATAGCGATGGAATGGCTATAAACTAGCGGGGATGAATAGCGATGGAATGGCTATAAATAGCGAGGGATGAATAGCGATGGAATGGCTATAACTCGCGAGAGATGATAGCGATGGAATGGCCTTATACTAGCGAGAGATAATAGCGATGGAATGGCCATATAACTAGCGAGGGATGAATAGCGATGGAATGGCCTATAAACTAGCGAGGGATATAATAGCGATGGGAATGTGCCTATAACTAGCGAGGGATGATAGCGATGGAATGGCCTATAACTAGCGAGGGATGAATAGCGATGGGAATGAGCTATAACGTGGAGGGATGAATAGCGATGGAATGGTCTTATAGCGAGGGATGAATAGCGATGGAATGGCAGCCTATAACTAGCGAGAGATGAATAGCGATGGAATATATTTAGCGAGGGATCAATAGCGATGTGAAATGGCCTATAACTAGCGAGGTATGAATAGCATGGAATGGCCTATAACTAGTGAGAGATATAAATATCGATGGAATGGCCTCTAAACAGCGAGAGATAATAAGCGATGGAATGGCTATAACTAGCGAGGGAGATAGGATGGAATGGCATATAACTAGCGAGAGATGAATGTGATGGAATGGCCCATAACTAGCGAGGGAGAGAATAGCGATGGAATTTATTTAGCGAGGGATGAAATGCGATGGAATGGCCTATAACTAGCGGAGGATAAATAGCGATGGAAGGCCTATAACTAGCGAGGATGAATAGCGATGAATGATAAAGCTATATAGCGAGAGATGAATACGATGGGAATGGCCTATAACTAGCGAGAGATGAATGCGATGGAATGCTCATATAAACTAGAAGAGGGATGAATACCGAAGGAATGGCACTAATAGCGAGCGATGAATAGCGATGGAATGCCTATAACTGCGAAGAGAGAATAGCGAGGGATGAATATCGATGAATGGCCTATAACTAGAGAGGATGAATACCGAAGGAATGGCCTATAACTAGGGAGGGATGAATAGTGTGGAATGGCCTATAACTAGCGAGCGATGAATAGCGATGGAATGGCCTATAACTAGCGGAGAGAGAATAGCGATGGAATGGCCTATAACTAGCGAGGGAGGAATAGAGATGGAATAGTATACGAGGGATGAATAGCGATGGATGGCCTATAACTAGCGAGATATGAATAGCGATGAATGGCTCTATAACTAGCGAGGGATGAATATCGATGGAATATATTTTCGAGGATATGAATAGGATGGAATGCTATAACTAGCGAGGAGAATAGCGATGGATGGCCTTATAATAGCGAGGGATGAAATAGCGAGGAATAGATGAATTTAGCGAGGATGAATAGCGATGGAATGTGCTATACACTAGAGGAGATGAATACAATGGAATGGCCTATGACTAGCAATGGATGACTAGCGATGGGAATATATTTAAAAAGGGATGATAGCGGGAATATGTTTAAGCAAGGGATGAATAGCGATGGAGATGGCCTATAACTAGCGAGGGATGAATAGCGATGGATGGCCTATAACTAGCGAGAGATGAATAGCGATGGAATGGCCTATATACGATAGCGATGAGAACTAGGAGATAATAGCGATGGAATGGCCATAACTAGCGAAGATGAATGCGATGGATATATTTAGCGAGGGATGAATAGCGATGGAATGGCCTATAAAATAGCGAAGGATAATAGCGATGGAATGGCCTATAATAGCGAGAGATGAATAGCGATGGAATGGCCTATAACGCGAGGGTGAATAGCGATGGAGAATGGCCTATAACTAGCGAGGGATGAATAGCGATGGAGGTCTATAGCGAGGATGATAGCGATGGAATGGCCAGCCTTAAACTACTGAGAGATGAATAGCGATGGAATATATTTAGCGGGGATCAATAGCGATTGAAATGGCCTATAACTAGCGAGAGATAAATATCGATGGAATGGCCTAAAACTAGCGAGAGTAAAAGCGATGGAATGGCTATAACTAGCGAGGGATGAATAGTGATGGAATGGCCTATAACTAGAGAGAGATGAATATGATGAATGGACATAACTAGCGAGGGAGAATACGAAGCGATGGAATATATTTAGCGAGGATGAATAGCGGTGGAATGGCTATAACTAGCGAGGATAAATAGCGAGGAAGGCCTCCATAACTAGCGAGGGGATGAATAGCGATGAAATGGCCTTAAACTGAGAGATGAATAGCGGTGAATGCGATGGAATGGCCTATAACTAGAGAGGGATGAATACCGATGGAATGGCCTATAAATAGCGAGCGATGAATGCGATTGAATGGCCTATAACTAGCGAGCGATGAATAGCGAGGGAGGAGCCTATTAAACTAGCGAGGGATGAATAATCGATGAATGGCCGATAACATAGAGATGAGGATGAATACCGCGGAAATGCCTATAAACTACGGGAGGGCATGAATAGTGATGGAATGGCCTATTAAACTAGCGAGAATGAATAGCGATGGAATGGGCCATAATAGCGAGCAATGAATAGCGATGGATGGCCTATAACTAGCGAGAGATTGAATCGCGATGGAATGGCCTATAAAATAGCTGCGGGATGAAATAGCGAGGAAGATATTAGCGAGGATGAATAGCGATGGAATGGCCTATAACTAGCGAGAGATGAATAGCGATGGAATGGCCCATAACTAGCAAGGGATGAATAGCGATGGAATATATTTAGCGAGGGATGAATAGCGATGGAATGGCCTATACTCCTCCAAGATTTAGTTTTCTATCAGCTATATAGAAATGCGACGGACTAAGTGCCAAGGTGTGGTAGGTCTCTTCTTCTTCATCTTTAGGATACGAAAAACATGAAGGAAAAAATATTTCCAAGTACTGAGTAAAGTCTGATTACTTTTGGCAGGAATTGGAAAGCTGGGACAAAGTTCTCAACTGGAGGTTCTTGAAATATTAAAGTCTCTGGTTCTTTACATGACAAAACAGTTAGTTCTAACTCTACATGCCGACGTGATGGCTACTAGCATAACCACCTTAAGTCAACACCAATCCAAGCTCTATGCCAGTGGTCCAAATGGTGGCCTGTCAGTACATTCAAGTACTAAGGGCAAAGCTCCATGTGGAGTACTAACTCTTTTTGAGGTTTTAACCTTGATTTAGGGCATTAAAGAACTATAGACTAGCTGCTTCACAGCACAACGGACCCCTTAATGCTGAAATTGCTAAGATTTGACTTCTAACGTGTTATTACTCAAAAAGTTCATTGTGTATCCGGCGTAAAGGGAAGGTAAACTATCAATTGTACTGAAGGTTGTCTTGGATCTGTTTTTGTAATTCCGCAAAATAACAAAGTTTGCCAACTTTAAAATACTGGTTTGAAGTAGAGCGTTTCCTTGACTTTAGGGGATGAATTAAATTCCTTCAAATTCAAACTTTTTTACTTTCTGCTTCTCAATTTCCAAGCCATGAGCATTGGGACCTTCCTCTTGGAGAGGAGAATTGGCCCTTGGTGTAACCGAACCGGTACATTATGATTTCGTTTCCCCACCGTTAACGAAGTGAGAAGCAGATGGAGGAACAGCCATGGTCTCCTCGGCCATAGGGACAAGATTGCGAAACTCTCTCTGTCCCTTGATCTTAAACAAGATTCTCCAAATTTAAGGGATAAGGAGGAAATATGTAATGGAGACCCTTTTGATCCAGTTCTGGTTGAAGCGCGTCAATTTTTCCGTTGTGGACAACCCTGTTTATCGCTTGTTCCGACTGATGTTAGCGATTCCATTTTGAAATTTTTAACATTAAAACCAAAATGATTCAAGTCTCGAAGTCTAAGAACGGTCTTAGATCACCAGATGATTTTTTTACAAGAACAGCATTGATAAATCTCTTTTTCCTGGATTATGTTGGGACTTCCTATACGCTCCTGATTCAGTATATAGGGTAGAACTGACATCTTTCTCTTTATATCAGGGGGAACGTGCAATCTCCCACCCGATCTTGTATTGTCGGTCGAGACTCCTTGAAGTGCAGAAGTTGCCTCCATATTTTGAAAGTCTGGAACGGCGACTCCTATTGACTCCTATCCAAATTCTGTATGAAGGTAGGATTGCTTCTTAGAGCTGTCTGCCTCTTCAGATTCCATGTGTTTTCTGTCCCAGGAATTTCTTGTCTTGACCATATTGACGGTATGTCCCTTCCTCTGAAATTAGCATGTCTGAACCTCTTGATCTTCTATCTTGTGGAAGGGAAGAACTTCGGCCCCATGATGCTTTTTTTATTATTGAGTCTGGGATTGACGAAAGCATTTTCCCCTTCAAATGGACACAAATTGGATTTCGATGCTATCCGCCACCCATGAATTTAGCCATAATGACCTTCGAACAGCTACAGACAAAGCCATCATCCTGTGCTGTGGAACTAGACAAGCGAAGAATCAGCTATTAAATTCTGCTGCCCAACTTCACATTTGATAATATGTCTTGCTTAACTTGAACTCTTTATATTCGAATCATCGCTGAACCACATCTTCATGAGTGCAACCTTTCTGGCCTTGCAAGTTGCTCCTGATGCGGAACCTATGTTTTTCTTAGATTAACTCCAGTCATTTTTTCCATGGGATCTTCTCAAACCGACACTCATCTACCGGCGAGTAGTGTGTCGTGCTATATTACAACCGCTGCGTCAAATTTAGGTGGGCTGTCCAAGACTTTGGGATGTTTCACAATGGGATTTTTTTTTTATAAAATTCCCTGGCATAGAAACTAGAGGCACAGTTGGGAGAGTTCAATTAGTTACATGCCGAATAGTTTATTAAAAAAGGGCTTCCAGGCGCAAAGCAATAGATTTTTTTTTCCAAGTTCCAAAATGGGCCCGGGCATCTCCAGACGCCTAGGCCTAGCGTGTCTGCGCGCATGCGACCAGCTCGACGCGGCGCACCATGGGACGGACCGATCCAACAGGGAGTGGAAAGGCCACATATCTATGGGCACTTTACCCCGCAGAAGAGGGGGGCGGGGGGGGGAAATCAGAGCCTACTGCACTCAGATCTCACCACCACCATACACTATGTAGGATTCAGGGGTTCGATAGCAGGAGGAGGATGGAGAGAGCCTGCCACTGGAAGAGGTAATCCATCGGACTTCAGGCTTAAGATTAAGGAAACAAAAAGACGCAGTGGTAGGGAGGGAAGGGATTTGTTTCCGGTCAACGGCAAGAAGGAGGAGCTTACCCACTGGTGAATTAGCTGCCATATAAAACCACAAAAAACAGAAAAAATTTAAATAAAAAAATAATTATATTGGCCACTTAAAGGGTACCCAAACTGAATGTATTGAAGAACAGGAGTAAAGGAGCTATGTCTTACCTTTGTTCTTTCAATTAAACGATCAGGAGCCAGGAACAAAGTTACAGAACTTACCCAGGATTGCACTCTTCCGCTCCCGGCAGAGCTGGCACTCTATGCGCATACTTTAAAAGGGAAAGGGAGTTGAGGCTTTTAAGTCCCCCTTTAACGTCTTTATCTAATAGCATATTGTTGTTTTGTAAGTTTGTAAAACAGGCTTCACTGTGTGATAAATATGCAAAAAAGAGGAGAAACCAAAAAGAATCCCTGTTTGCCAGGACACACACACCAGGGACGCTACACCCATGCATTTTGAAATGCACACCTTACCAAGTCGGACTGTTTGCCCCTCATGACAGTAAGGGGATGGAAAAAAAAAACAGGAAGCGAGGCATCAACTTCATCTATTCTCTGTGGGCCCACAGAGAGGAACCCGAGCGTTTCAGGTCACATCCTCAGACAGGAGGCAGGTGGATTTGGGCTGTAGTTCACCTTTAGTTGTGTTTACCTTAGATTTTGTTAACAAGGTTTTAACATCTCAAATATTAGAAACAGTGGAAAAACCATGAAGAGGTGAAAAACTTTTTTTATCCTGAAATACAAAATGCAGGTACACTTTTAATTGGAAATATAAAAATCATTTAGAAATTGATAAATGCACACTATTTGATTCCAAAGGGGTTATTATCAATGTTTGTTTAAAAATTTAGCATGACATTTTACTTCAAATTATTGAAATTAGATTAAAAATGTTGCTACTAATGATAACTAACAAAATATTATCAATTTACAGGATGATAGGACGTACAAAAAAACAGCATGGGCTTGTTAGTTATTTTAAAAAAATTAGGTCCAATACTTTGATCAGTAAACTCTTACACAGTCACTGACAAAGATCCGTTTTGGGGACTGAACATGTGGAATACACTGTTATGCCAGTAACTACTTTGTGGCGTCCCGTTCCTTTACCCTTGTAAGTACAAAAAATTACTCTCTCTGGTTTGGGGGAGTCTTACAGAGTTCACCCAGAGCACACTTGCTGCACGCTCTGGGGAATATAACCTGCACGCAAGTATTTAATGCTACCACTGGCAGCTGAAATTAGATTTACTAAGGTGTGCACTCAACAAACTGCCCCCTGCCCAACATGCCCTCCGCACCTCGTACAACTTACCCTGTAAATATGTTTAATTTCACAGCTTTAGTGCATGCAGGCAAAACAAAGGAAGATGCAGCCATTAACTCCAAAGCTGACAACCAAATTATCTTATAGCACAAAGATCCCCTCGGTTAGTTACAGAACCATGATTACAGATCCCTGCCTTTAGACACAGAAGGAGAGATTTAACAGTGTGAATTTGTTTTGTAACCTAAATGTTCCCGCTTTGTATACAAAAAAACAAAAAGTATCTTTGCAGGTATTTCTATCAAGGTTGAGGAAAAATCTAAAAACAAAAAGTAAGGCCTGTACACATGTAAAAACAATAGATGCCATGTGTGTGTGACAAACACTCGGTTTGTCACATGTGGACAGACAAAGGCCACATGACAAAGAACTACAACATGCCAAAGGGACGAAAATTGAAGTCATCACTGCTCAGCTGGCCTGGCTTCTTATTGTTTGTGTCTGGGAGGGAAATTAAAACCTTTAACTACCATGGGCTGAAGGTTCTAAAAAAGTAGTCCACTCAGTTAGAAAAAGCTAATGCAAAGCATAAGAGGCTTTTAGGGTTATCCAATAAAAGGTGATCGTTTTAAAAATGGTGCCTAAATTTTGCCCCAACCAATCAGATGTTCGCTTTCAAATGTAAAGAAGATTTGATGGTTGGGGTAAAATTCGCACCATTTTAAAACTATAAGACCTTTTAGTGAAGGTGGCAACTGTGGGTGGCAAACATCTTTTTATAGGCTACCATCCTTCTATATGTTATTGGACTACCGTAATCCAATACAATATTTGGAGAGCCTACACTATACAGGACATTGGACTTACGGTCTGGCACTAGCCACCGGCACCCTCATGAACCTTAGCCATACATCGGCGACAGCCCTATTTTTATGATGCAATTGTTTATGGGTAATAAAGATGTATATGTTTACATTACAGTATATTGATTCCATTCATTCCAACACCCTGTTATTGGATTGTAAAGGGCTATGTGCTGATGGTGTTTACATAATTGGGGTTTAAGGGAAAGGAGTGCTAATATTAGGGGTTTTCTTTTAGGTGATCCCTATATGAAGTGTATAAATTTATTGAATCTCCCTTTTGTCTTGTGCTTCAGAGAGATGGATAAATATTTTTTTCAAAATGGCATTAAATCGGCTACTGTTTTGTAATGTTTCCTGGTAGCTGTCTGTAAATTAGTCTTATCATGAACTACTAAATTGGTGTGGCGACAATTGTATGGAAAATTATGTGCATACATGAAGAGTGGTGTCCAGTGGCAAAAGGCCAATAGGTGCACATGCGCGCAGGCTCTTTGACGACACATAGGCTGTAAAGTTGTACTGAGAAACAACATGGAAGCCTAAAGGTAGCAAGATGTTCATTTGTTTGCTCCAAAATGCAATCCTGAGTTGGGGTGCTTAATCTGTCAATAAAACTGATGCAATTCTAAAGGTGCTACTCTTCTTCAAAGCAACCTTTGTGTGTTTAGAGGGCATGCCACCCCCAAAACTATAATCCCCCCCAATAGGCCCCATTGTGAAGTGTTAGTTTAATCCTTACCTTTACATCCCAGCTCCATCTGGTTCTTCTGTATTCCCCCCAAAGTCCAAAAAAACGCCCACCAGGAGTACTGCAGAGTCCAATAGGACTTGCTCCTGTCTCCCCTCCGGGAGAAGTTGTGCCATACGGGACTGAAGCCCTTCTCCCAATCCCGATTTATTAGATTCCCTCCCCTAGCATAAAAATCTTTATATACGATGTCTCCCTGTTACCCATTCCACGGTATAGTTTTAATATCAGAAAGGCCCCAAAAAACTTACCCTGCTCCCCAGCCCCAAACCGCTATAGTTTAATATCAGAAAGTTACCCAAAATTCGTACCTTCCCTCTTTCCTCCGCCACAATGAACTCCCGGCAGCACGTCGTGATTGGCTAACGCACTGTAAGCAATCACAGACGAGATGCCGGTTCCAGCCCACTGCTTGCATTTTCGCACAAGCAGAGGGGGCCTGGCAGTGGGCGGAGGAAAGAGGGAAGGTAAGTAATATTTGGGGAACTTTCTGATATTAAAACATATCGCGTTAGGGCTGGGGGGGGAAGCAGGGGAGACATATATTAAATTTTTTTAAACAAGTGTGGACAGGCCCTTTAACGTCAGCCCATAGCCTTAAATGGGTCTGACAAGGCAAGCCAATGACAATAATTTTAAGGGATGTTTAGCATTGTCAAAAAAGTAGTTTAGACCCCACTTATGCGAGTGCCTGTTTGTATTAATGATGAATTAAGTCACTACATTGTTGAAATATGTATACAGGCCAATGGAGAGGTTTGATGAAATGGGACAATATGGCATGAGGTATTAAAATAATCACAAAAAGGCCAAGATGAAAATGGGACAACTCATTAAAATTACTGTAGCTGCCAACATGTGCTAGTAGGTTTTTTGGAGACAGCAGCACTCTACAACATCAAAATACAAAAAAGTCATCAAATATGCATGGACGTTGACAATCTGCGTGCGCACGTTGCGTGACGTCATTGCAAACGGTCGGCCACAGGTGGGTCCACGGGATCGAGGGTTGAGCGTGGTGGAATGCGTAAAAGGGAGTGGGTGTGTGAGCATGCGGGGATGAGTGCCGCAGGTTTGCTAGTATAAACATATTTGTGCTTGACGCCATGACACAAAAGAAAGAAAACGGGCGGTCCCGTCCCATAACTTGCAATCTATTAGAAGGGTAAATACAGTACAAAAGAAAAAGGTAGAGAGTGCAGTAGTAGACGTAGTGTGACTTATGCGTGGACAAAAACAAATCATATACTGCGCCTGGTTACCAGATAGGTAGGATGTGTATGTAATGATTAAAACCTGCTGATTGATGTTCCTGAAGAAGAGCGAGGGGAAAAGAATTAGACAGAGAAGCAGGAAAATGAGTGGGAGGGTCTTACAGTAGATGGTTCTTGATGATCGAAGGGTGCAGGCAGGACACTAGAGAGGCAATATAAGGAGTTGCAGCAGAGCGAAGGGATTAAATGTTGGGAGAAGGATTTGAGACAATACACTGTTTATGGGAGTCAAGTGTGTCATGTACAGGGGAGATTGGGATCTGTTTATTAGAGGGGGAGGAAAACCAAAACATGCAGCAGAGTTAGATAGACTGAATGGAGAACGATGGGAAGACCAGTTAGTAGTAAGTTACACTAGTCCAGACGTGATAGGATGAGGCATGCAGACGCACAGTGGTAGTCCAAGAGGTAGCTGCGGAGGAGTTGCTATATTGCAAAGAAAAAAGTAACAGGTTTTTGCAACATGGTTATGTGAGTTAAAAAAAGAGAGAGAGGAGTCGATAATTACCGCTAGGCAGCGTGTGTTTAGGTGGGGCAATGATTAGTGCAGGTTTAGAAGATTCAATTTGAAGGATGCTCTGTGACATCGACGATGGCAAGGGGAAACATCGTTAGACATGTGATTGGATGACACTTATGAGTTAGTGCAGGGGTGACAAGTAGGTTTATGTGTATTCATCTGCATATAAGCGATACTGAAGCAAATGACTAATGACATCGCCAAGGAAATGTGTAGAGGGACAACAATAGGGTTTTAACAGACTCATACAGCACCCAACACTAGGAGTAACTGGAGAAGAGGTGTTATTAGCATATGGATACAGAGAATGATGGGTTGGAAAATAGGAAGGAATAGGATTGCCAATTCATTTACGAATGCCCAAGGAGTGAAGTATCAGCATTAGGAGGAAGGAGGAAATGATCAACTGTAGAAAGCAGGAGGAGCGGTCAAAAGGTAAAAATAATCGAAAAGTTTAACCATTGGCTTTGCAACACGGAGGTCATTCACAGCCTTACCCCCCGAGCCATATCATTGGAAGGTTGTGCAATGGAATCCAGCCCAAATTGCTTAAACATGAGGAATTAGTGATACTGGGGAAAAAGAGTCATTCGAGCAGTTTTAGGTTCTAATGGTAAGAGAGAGACCGGGCAAGATAAGCTAGACAAGAGGGGTCTAGTAGGCTTTTTAGTATGGGTTTAGCATGTGCATGCTTTAAAAGGCATTGTCCACCCCCAAACTAAAATTTAACCCTACTGCCCCAGTGTTAGTGTTTAAAAAAATCCTTACCTTACATCGAGGCTTTTTCAAAATTTAAAAAAAAGGAAGAGTAGGAGGTTGTCGGTGAGTCATCGGTTCCTACTACTTCCTTAACCTCAGTAAGGACAGTGACCACTGTGCCAATTAAGATGCGGGGCTGCTGGTTCGGGCCCCCTGCTTGCTAAGATCAGTGGCGCCAGGGGAATGAAGGCAAGTACCGTTCTGAGCTTTTTAAAAAAACAAATCTGGCAGGTTGGGGGGTTGGATAGGGTCCTCTACCATAATATAAAAAGTTGTTTTTAGGGTGGAGATACCCTTTGAAGGTGGAAGGGAAAATTCCAATATAAAGCGAGGGCTTTGAAGATATGGGTTAGTAATATGTAAGCACCATGATTTACAGTCTCAGTTAACAGAGGGAATGGGATTAAGAAGACATGTAGTGAGTGGATAGGACATAAGCAGGGTGAGAGATTTATGATTGATGTACCTTTTCATCAATGTATTGAAATAAATTTCACTTTGGTAGTGAGTGAACTATTTCTTAAAGGGTATCTCCACCCCCCCCCCCTGAAAAAAAAATGGATATACTGGAGGGCACCCCTGCCCACCCCTAAACGCCAAGTTAGAATTTGTAAAAAAAAAGCTTGCAGTAATGTAACTTGCGCTCCTTTGTTCCCACCGCTGTCTGCCTCTGGCCCTCTGCTTGCAGGAACGGGCAAACAGGCTGAACCGGCAGTTGCGTCTGTGATTGGCCTGAGAGGCAGCCAATCACAGTGCGGCTGCCACCTATGCAAACAGCTACAGGAAACGAAAAAGAACGGAGGTAAGTGTGTTTCTGATGGTTTTTTTTTAAATCTAAACTTGGCGGTTGGGGGTGGGCAAGTGCCTACACTACAGATATAGCATTAAAGATTAGGGTGGGGCAGCTATTAGCGGATACGGAGGGTGGGAGAGGGAGGGAGGGCTCCATGCCCATACTCAGAGTCTTAGTGGGACAAGGAAAAGCAGAGACCAGATGAAAAAAAAGACAAGCTCTACGCTTCAGTTCCTGAACTTTGGACAGACAGACATTGCAGGAGACACCATAAAGAACTGAGGAGTAAAGCAAGGATTTTTACATACAACTGGGGCAAATTTAGTTTTGGGGGTTGAGGGGAATATGCCTTTTAAGAAGAGCACATGAGAGGGCAGGAAAAGATAGTGGATTAGAGAAAATGGACTAGAAGGTTGAGGGCGGGGATTGAACTCAAAACGGGGGTAAAGTGAAAGAGTAGATAGGGCATAATTGATAGCAGATATTAATGGAGGTATTAGAGATATTAACTGAGACCAGGATTTGGGAACAAACACCAGCAGAAGGAATAGGAGAAACAAAACAGACAGAAAGTGGGAGGAGGATTGTAAGTGGTCGTTTTATATGTATTTGACCTTAAAGAGAAATTTGTGTAAAGGCTGTACACACGCACGATTTTGGCCACGACCCGCGACCCACGGCGGATACCTGCGACAAAAATGGCCATTCTGTGACATTAATTATACCAGATATTAACGACGCTCAGAAAAGGTTTAAAAGGTTTATAAGTAGAAACTATGGTAATACACTTGTGTTAACTACTGATCAGCATGATTGATAAAGTGGCAATTCCATTACTTAAGATTTAAAACATATATCTGAATATTATACACACTTTTTACACCATGTTTCACCTAACTAAAGTCAGTTTAAGACGTTACAGGGACCAATATGCATTTAGAGTGTGTTTGCAATCCAACTGTTTTCCAATCTTACGTCAATTCAGTGCCATAAGACGAGACCCGCAAATGATATGCTAGATTCTGATCATTATTGGAACATACAGTCACAAAAATATTAGTGTGTATTGCTATTAGTTTTCAATAATATGATAAGGATTGAATGCAAAATATAAAAAAAGCATTACAAAAAAAAAAAAACACAGTGTTTTTGTGCATAGCTACATTCTTGAATTGCAGCAAAAAGGGGACAAAATAAAATGAAACATTATGTTAAGTAAAGATCGCTCTCGTACTAGTGAAAAGTCTAATCATATATGGCATAGTAAAGCTTAAAACATGCCAACCCTCACAGACTAATTTCTAATTGTGTGGTCCTCTAAAACCAGCAATATCACACCTCCAACTGTTGTAAACTTGCCAGCACCTAAAGGGGATGATCAAAACAAACACTTAATCAAAATGTTTAGATTAAATGTAATCGCTGTATCACTATTTAAATGAAGGCTTCATAATAGCTGTAAAATACCAAAATGTTTCTCCCCAAAAAACAATGCAAACAAATCCACTCCCTAAAAAAAACCCACCCAGTGACAGGATTATCTGACAAAGGGCTAGGTGGTAATACAGCATACTTGGGATCAGTACACATAAACAGAACTCCCTTTAAAAGACCAAATGATAGTGCCTTGGGAAAGATGGAGTTACAGTCCCCATGACATCTATTCTTAAAACATACTGTTTAGGTTTGCTTATTTATCATAGATATAACAGGGAAAGAATTACAGTCACTCCACATTCAACTGCCTCTAAAACCAAAAAAAACTTATGAGGGGTTAACCCAATCAAATGAAATTTCCCCATATACTTCTATTGTCAATAAACCTTACATACGTTTATTAAATCACGATGCAATGCAAAAAAAAAAAAATAACAGCAGTTCAGACAATGATCTCCCTTCTTATTTTGCCAGGTGGGAACAACAGCCTTCTAAAAGGGTGACAAAAACAAATCATGGTTAGAGAAGACTATTTGAATGTGACTGTACCTGTCAACAAATAGGTGTTGTTTTTTTTTTAAGAGGCTGGTTTTAAGAGCAGTTTGTAATATGGTTTTTCATTAAAATATGGCTGTGGATTGTGCTAAGGTGTGTTCCTTAGGGAGATAAAAAGGTCAAGAAAACTGGTGTGCCTACTAGATTGGAAAAGGTCTTTGCTTTTGTTCCTGAGGTAAAATGATCTTTAAAAAGAAAATAGAGATTATTCCGTCATATTTAACATGTTAATTATATTCCCATTTTATGTTTGAAGATACTAAGATTTACGGAAAAGTGCACTTTTACAGATATACACAAAGCCTTTTTGACTTAAGGTTCAGTCAAAAATGTACAATGTCTTTAAAGTCTTATTTACTTTTGAAAGTCAGGTTATCCCTGGCTTTGCCCAACCGCTAAGTGCAACTGTCCACTGTAAAGACTTTTAAAAATTATACAAAGCCACTATTTAGGACAGCAGAAATACTCTTGACACAATGCGGCAGGCCTTACAGTTACATGGATAAATAGCAAAAACAATTCAGACATGCCATTCAGCTGGGTTTTATTGTGTTACATTGGATGCGGTAGGTGAAAAATTTCCAAAGCAGTTCCTCCCTTGGAGGAGTGTTAGGGATTGCTGGAAATATCATTGTCATTTGCAGGTATGGCTGTGATGTCCTTATTGTACAAAAGGAATCATTATATTTTACACTACATACTCTTTTAAGTGGCAAGGGTGATCAAATGAACCTAAATATCTGGCACAAACCCTTCCCCCCTCCCTTTGTTCTCTGTTCATGCATTTGCTGTTGCTTCACTGCAAGAGTAATCTTTGTCCCTCGGTTCATCAGCACATGTCCTATACACCAAATTACTAATAATCCTGTCACAAATAGAACGTGGCATGCTGTCAATTACCAAATCACACTTCATTGCATTAGTATCCAACAGACGTGCTTTCCTTTAACCCCTAAGACTGCACAGAGTTCTTTAGCAGCATTAGTAAACTCTGTCAGCAGATACAATGTATGGCTGGTCCATATGCTGACTAGGCTCAACTACAAATCTTGGTTATGAGCTCCCAAATGAACATCAGCTGGAGGGCTGCAGGTTGGCCATTAAAACCACACTGAGCATAGATTGGGTGTGTGACTAAATATTGCATGTGTGTCCTCACTAAGGTATGGTACAAACATTGTGTCAAATGACTACAACATCCCGGGTAATGCTGGGAATCCTACAGCCTTCTGGAACTTTTTTTAGTGTACTGGTTTTGTCACTATTGCCTAAGTTCCCTTTGCCATGCACCCGGCCCAGAGTCTCCGCTTGCCCACCCCGCCGGCCCCATTTCTAAATCCCAGCTGCCCTTCCCCTCTCCACTATTGTTTCTGACTTGCCAAGCTCCTAGTACAGCTGGTTATTCGTCGTGAGAAGCGGGGTTACAAGTCGCGGTAGTGGCCATACTAGTTCCAGTGGGAATCTGCTCTCGCATCGGGCGGGGGGCCAGTGCCTGTCAGAAAAGGGGGAGCTGGTGATGTAGCGAGCACCAGTTACAGCTTCTCTCCTTCTTCCTCTTGCGTCATCACCATCGTACTCCTCCTCCGGGCTGGCTCCTGGTTCTACTTATGTCCCGCTCCACCTTCTTTCCCCAAAATATCGGCCTCCGTAAGTCTCAGTTGCTCGGCGGCCCCCTTATCCCCTGGGTGACCCCGTTTACAAAGCCTCCTGTCCACTCTGCTCTTCCAGTGCACTGTCACTGCTGTGTCCCAAAGAAAGACGGGAGGAGGGGAGAGGCAAAGAGGCGGGGCGGTGGGAGAGTGCCACTAGCAGGAGTATGGGCAGCACCGCGACGAGAATTCATCGGGCAACGCCCCCTTCCTGCAGCTCCTGTCCTGCTGAAGCTGTGACGCGGAGTGGAGGAGTGAAGGAAGAGAACAGATTAGGAACTAGAGGAGGGCGGGAAAGCCAGACAGAGAGGACGGGGAGGAGACTATAGGTGGCTGGAAACGTAAAAAAATGGACCGGGGGGGAGATGAGGTGTATTAGTAGAACTGGGAGACCTACTGATTAGTCCCGGCTTGATGTCCTGTGGTTATGTCGAGTAGGAGAATGGCAGGCTCCCATGGTACTGTCCAATAACAGGGGGTATGAGACCTTCAACAACCCTCGGCCTATAAACTAGAGAGGGAATGAATAGCGATGGAAGGGTCTTATAGCGAGGGATTTAATGAATAGCGATGGGTATTGGAATGGCCTATAAACTAGCGAGGGAGAATAGAGATGGAAGGCCTATAACTAGCGAAGATGAATAGCGATGGAAGGCCTATAAACTTAGCGAGGGATGAATAGCGATGGAATGGGCCCTATAAATAGCGAGGGATAAATAGAGATGAAATGGCCTATAACTAGCGGGAGGAATAGCGGATGGAATGTGGAAGGCCTTATAATAGCGAGGATGAATAGCGACTTGGTTGGGATGGAATGGCATAAACTAGTGAGGGATGAATAGCGATGGAAGTGGCCTTCCTATAAATAGCGAGGGATTAAATAGCCGATGGAACTGGCCTATGAACTAGCGAGGGATTGAAATTAGGATGGAATTGGAATGGCATATAACTAGCGAGGGATGAATAGCAATGAAAAATGGCCCTATAAATAGCGAGAGATGGAAATTAGCGATGGAAGGATGGCCTATAACTCGCGAGAGAGATGAATAGCGATTGGAATGGCCGATAACTAGAGAGGGATGAATACCGATGGAATGCCTCTCTATAACTATGCGAGCGATGAATAGCGATTGAATGGCCTATAACTAGCGAGAGATGAATAGAGGAGGGATGAAATTATCGATGAATGGCCTATAACTAGAGAGGGATGAAACCGACGGAATGGCCATATAACTCGGAGGGATGAATAGTGATGGAATGGTGGCCTATAACTAGCGAGAGCGATATGGAATAGCGATGGAATGGCCTATAAACTAGCGAGAGATGAATACGCGAAGGGGAATTGGCTATAAATGCAGGGAAATATGAATCTGATGGATGGAAATATATTAGCGAGGGGATGAATAGCGATGGAATGTGGAATGGAATGGCCTATAACTAGCGAAGGATGAATAGCGATGGAATGGCCTAAACTAGCGAGGGATGTGAATAGCGATGTGAATATATTTAGGGAGGGATTAAAGGAGGGAATGGCCTTATAACACTTAGAGAGAGATGGAATAGCAAGGGAATGGCTGTAAACTAGCAAGGGATGATAGCGAGAGGAATATTAAAAAAGGGATGAAAGCGATGTGGAAGATGTGTAGCCAAGGGATGAAAGCGGGAATGCCATACTAGAGAGGGAATGAATGCGATGGAATGGCCTATAACTAGCGAGAGCTGAATAGCGATGGAATGGCCTATACTAGCTGAGAGATAAATAGCGATGGAATGGCCTATAACTAGCAGAGATGAATAGCGATGGATGGAAGGCCCATAACTAGCAAGGGATGAAACGATGGAATAATGTAGCTAGGGATGAATAGCGATGGAACTTGGCCTCTAAACTAGCGAAGGATTAAATAGCGATGGAAGGGCCTATAACAGCGAGAGATTGAATAGCGATGGAATGGCATATAACTAGCGGGAGGGAGAGATGAAAATAGCGATGGTGGAATGGACTAAACTTAGAGAGGGATGAATAGCGATGGATGGTCTTATAGCGAGGAATGAATAGCGATTGGAATGGAATGGCCCAGCCTATTAACTAGCGAGAGTGAATAGGATGGAATGATTGGAATTATATTAGCGGAGGGATCAATAGCGTGAAAGTGCCTATAACTAGCGAGAGATAAAATATCGATGAGTGGCCTAAACTAGCAGAGATAAATAGCGATGGAATGGCCTATAAACTAGCGAGGGATGAATAGCGATGGAATGGCCTAAACTAGAGAGAGATGAATAGTGAGGAATGGCCCATAACTAGCGAGGAGAATAGCGATGGAATATATTTAGCGAGGGATGAATAGCGATGGAATGTGCCTATAACTAGCGAGGGATAAATAGCGATGGAATGGCCTATAACTAGCGAGGGATGAATAGCGATGAAATGGCCTAACTAGCGAGAGATGAATAGCGATGGAATGGCCTATAACTAGAGAGGGATGAATACCGATGGAATGGCCTATAACTAGCGAGCGATGAATAGCATGGAATGGCCTATAACTAGCGAGAGATGAATAGCGATGGAATGGCCATAACTAGCGAGGGATGAATATCGATGAATGGCCTATAACTAGAGAGAGATGAATACCGACGGAATGGCCTATAACTAGGGAGGGATGAATAGTGATGGAATGGCTATAACTAGCGAGCAATGAATAGCGATGGAATGGCCTATAACTAGCGAGAGATGAATAGCGATGGAATGGCCTATAACTAGCGAGGGATGAATAGCGATGGAATATATTTAGCGAGGATGAATAGCGATGGATGGCCTATAACTAGCGAGGGATGAATAGCGATGGAATGGCCTATAACTAGCAGAGGATGAATAGCGATGGAATGCCTATAACTAGCGAGGGATGAATATCGATGGAATATATTTAGCGAGGGATGAATAGCGATGGAATGGCCTATAACTAGCGAGGGATGAATAGCGATGGAATGGCCTATACTGCGAGGATGAATAGCGATGGAATATATTTAGCGAGGGATGAATGCGATGGAATGGCCTATAACACTAGAAGAGATGAATAGCAGAAGGCCTATAACTAGCAGGGATGAATAGCGATGGAATAATTTTAAAAGGGATGAATAGCAATGGAATATGTTTAGCAAGGGATGAATAGCGATGGAATGGCCTATAACTAGCGAGGGATGAATAGCGATGGAATGCCTGTAATAGGAGGATATAGCGATGGAATAGCCTATTACTAGCGAGATGAATAGCGATGGAATGAACAGCAGAAAGCGAGGGTTCAAGTTTGTTTTGGAGTGCGAACCTCGCTTTCTTGCTGTTTCTAGTCATATATATCCCTTAAGGTTGGATTATCAGAGGAGTAGGCACCACGTGTGGACAGTGCAGAGGATCCTCTTTAACTTTATTGGATAGCGATGGAATGGCCTATAACTCAGCGAGGGATGAATAGCGATGGATAGCGATGGAATATATTTAGTGAGGGATGAATAGCGATGGAATGGCCCGTAACTAGCGAGGGATGAATAGCGATGGAATGGCCTGAACTAGCGAGGGATTGAATAGCGATGGAATAGCACTATAACTAGCGAGATGAATAGCAATGGAATGGCCTATAACTAGCGAGAGATGAATAGTGATGGGAATGGCCTATAAACTACGAGGGATAAATAGCGATAGAATGGCCTATAACTAGCGAGAGTGAATAGCGATGGAATGGCCATATAGCAGGGATGAAAAGCGATGGAATATATTTAGCGAGGGATAAATAGCGATGAATGGCCTATAACTAGCGAGGGATGAATAGCGATGGAATGGCCTATAACTAGCGAGGGATGAATAGCGATGGAATGGCCTATAACTAGCGAGGGATAATGCGATGAATGGCCTATAACTACGAGGAGATGATAGATGGAATGGCCTATAACTAGCGAGAGATGAATAGCGATGAATGGCCTATAACTAGCGAGGGATGAATACCGATGGAATGGCCTATAACTAGACGAGCGATGAATAGCGATGGAATGGCCTAACTAGCGAGAGATCAATAGCGAGGGATGAATATCGATGAATGGCCTATAACTAGAGAGGGATGAATACCGACGGAATGGCTATAACTAGGGAGGGA
Source organism: Hymenochirus boettgeri (assembly GCA_019447015.1). Lineage (NCBI taxonomy): Eukaryota > Metazoa > Chordata > Amphibia > Anura > Pipidae > Hymenochirus > Hymenochirus boettgeri. The sequence goes on from CM033475.1 coordinate 78,163,713, forward strand.
TGAATAGTGATGGAATGGCCTATAACTACGAGCGATGAATAGCGATGGAGATGGCCATAAACTAGCGAGAGTGAATAGCGATGGAATGCCTATAACTAGCGAGGGATGAATAGGATGGAATATTTAGCGAGGAATGAATAGCGATGGAATGGCCTATAACTAGCGAGATATGAATAGCGATGAAATGGCCTATAACTAGCGAGGGATGATATCGATGGAATATATTAGCGAGGGATGAATAGCGTGGAATGGCCTATACTAGCGAGGGATGAATAGCGATGGAATGGCCTATAACTAGCGAGGGATGAATAGCGATGGAATATATTTAGCGAGGGATGAAATAGCGATGGAAGGCCTATAACACTAGAGAGAGATGAATAGCAATGGAATGGCCTATAACTAGCAGGGATGAATAGCGATGGAATATATTTAAAAAGGGATGAATAGCGATGGAATATGTTTAGCAGGGATGAATACGATGGAATGGCCTAAACTAGCGAGGGATGAATAGCGATGGAATGGCCTATAACTAGCGAGAGATGAATAGCGATGGAATGGCCTATAACTAGCGAGAGATAAATAGCGATGGAATGGCCTATAACTAGCGAGAGATGAATAGCGATGGAATGGCCCATAACTAGCAAGGGATGAATAGCGATGGAATATATTTAGCGAGGGATGAATAGCGATGGAATGGCCTATAACTAGCGAAGGATAAATAGCGATGGAATGGCCATAACTAGTGAGAGATGAATACGTGGAAGGCCTATAACTAGCGAGGGATGAATAGCGATGGAATGGCCTAAACTAGCGAGGGATGAATAGCGATGGAATGGTCTATAGCGAGGTGAGAATAGCGATGGAATGGCCAGCTATAACTACGAGAGATGAATAGCGATGGAATTATTAGCGAGGGACAATAGCGATGAATGCCTATAACTAGCGAGAGATAAATATCGATGGAATGGCCTATAACTAGCGAGAGATAAATAGCGATGGAATGGCCTATTACTAGCGAGGGATGAATAGCGATGGAATGGCCTATAACTAGAGAGAGATGAATAGTGATGGAATGGCCCATAACTAGCGAGGGATGAATAGCGATGGAATATATTTAGCGAGGGATGAATAGCGATGGAATGGCCTATAACTAGCGAGGGATAAATAGCGATGGAATGGCCTATAACTAGCGAGGGATGAATAGCGATGGAATGGCCTATAACTAGCGAGAGATGATAGCGATGGAATGGCCAAACTAGAGAGGGATGAATACCGATGGAATGGCCTATAACTAGCGAGCGATGAATAGCAATGGAATGGCCTATAACTAGCGAGAGATGAATAGCGATGGAATGGCCTATAACTAGCGAGGGATGAATATCGATGAATGGCCTATAACTAGAGAGATGAATACCGACGGAATAGCCTAACTAGGGGAGGGATGAATAGTGATGGAATGGCCTATAACTAGCGAGCAATGAAGCGAGGGATGCCTATAACTAGCGAGAGATGAATAGCGATGGAATGGCCTATAACTAGCGAAGGATGAATAGCAATGGAATATATTTAGCGAGGGATGAATAGCGATGGAATGGCCTATAACTAGCGCGGGAGAATATCGATGGAATATATTTAGCGAGGATGAATAGCGATGGAATGGCCCTATAACTAGCGAGGGAGAATAGCGATGGATGGCATAACTAGCGAGGATGAATAGCGATGGAATATATTAGCGAGGGATGAATAGCGATGGAATGGCCTATAACACTAGAGAGAGATGAATAGCAAGGAATGGCCTATAACTAGCAAGGGATGAATAGCGATGGAATATATTTAAAAGGGATGATAGCGATGGAATATGTTTAGCAGGGATGAATAGCGATGGAATGGCCTATAACTAGCGAGGGTGAATAGCGATGGAATGGCCTGTAACAGGAGGGATGAATAGAGATGGAATAGCCTATTACTAGCGAGATGAATAGCGATGGATGGAAAAAAAGCAAGAAAGCGAGGGTTCAAGTTTGTTTTGGAGTGCGACCCTCGCTTTCTTGCTGTTTCTAGTCAATATATATCCATTAAGGTTTGATTATTAGAGGAGTAGGCACCCACGTGTGGACGAGTGCAGAGGATCCTCTTAACTTTATTGGATAGCGATGGATGGCCTATAAAGCGAGGGATGAATAGCGATGGATAGCGATGGAATATATTTATGTGAGGGATGAATAGCGATGGAATGGCCCGTAACTAGCGAGGGATGAATAGCGATGGAATGGCCTGTAACTAGCGAGGGATTGAATAGCGATGGAATAGCCTATAACTAGCGAGATGAATAGCAATGGAATGGCCTATAACTAGCGAGAGATGAATAGGATGGAATGGCCTATAACTACGAGGGATAAATAGCGATGGAATGGCCTATAACTAGCGAGAGATGAATAGCGATGAATGGCCCATAACTAGCAAGGGATGAATAGCGATGGAATATATTTAGCGAGGGATGAATAGGGATGGAATGGCCTATAACAGCGAGGATAAATAGCGATGGAATGGCCTAAACTAGCGAGGGATGAATAGCGATGGAATGGCCTATAACTAGCGAGGGATGAATAGGGATGGAATGGCCTATAACTAGCGAGGGATGAATAGCGATGGAATGGTCTATAGCGAGGGATGAATAGCGATGGAATGGCCAGCCTATAACTAGCGAGAGATGAATAGCGATGGAATATATTTAGCGAGGGATCAATAGCGATGAAATGGCCTATAACTAGCGAGGTATGAATAGCAATGGAATGGCCTATAACTAGTGAGAGATAAATATCGATGGAATGGCCTATAACTAGCGAGAGATAAATAGCGATGGAATGGCCTATAACTAGCGAGGGATGAATAGGGATGGAATGGCCTATAACTAGCGAGAGATGAATAGTGATGAATGGCCATAACTAGCGGGGAGAATTGCGCTGGAATAATTTAGCGAGGGATGAATAGCGATGGAATGGCCTATAACTAGCGAGGGATAAATAGCGATGGAATGGCCTAAACTAGCGAGGGATGAATAGCGATGAAATGGCTATAAACTAGGAGAGATGAATAGCGATGGAATGGCCTATAACTAGCGAGAGATGAATAGCGATGGAATGGCCTATAACTGAGAGGGATGAATACCGATGGAATGGCCTATAACTAGCGAGCGATGAATAGCGATGGAATGGCCTATAACTAGCGAGAGATGAATAGCGAGGGATGAATATCGATGAATGGCCTATAATAGAGAGGGATGAATACCGAGGAGGCTAACTGGGAGGGATGAATAGTGTGGAATGGCCTATAACTAGCGAGCGATGAATAGCGATGGAATGGCCTATAACTAGGCGAGAGATGATAGCGATGGAATGGCCTATAACTAGCGAGGGATGAATAGCGATGGAATATATTTAGCGAGGGATGAATAGCGATGGAATGGCCTATAACTAGCGAGATATGAATAGCGATGAATGGCCTATAATAGCGAGGGATGAATATCGATGGAATAATTTAGCGAGGGATGAATAGCGATGGAATGGCCTATAACTAGCGAGGGATGAATAGCGATGGAATGGCCTATAACTGCAAAGGGATGAATAGCGATGGAATATATTTAGCGAGGATGAATAGCGATGGAATGGCCTATAACACTAGAGAGAGATGAATAGCAATGGAATGGCCTATAAACTAGCAAGGGATGAATAGCGATGGAATATATTTAAAAAGGGATGATAGCGATGGGAATATGTTTAGCAAGGGATGAATAGCGATGGAATGGCCTAATAACTAGCGAGGGATGAATAGCGATGGATGGCCTATAACTAGCGAGGGATGAATAGCGATGGAATGGCCTATAACTAGCGAGAGATGAATAGCGATGGAATGGCCTATAACTAGCGAGAGATAAATAGCGATGGAATGGCCTATAACTAGCGAGAGATGAATAGCGATGGAATGGCCCATAACTAGCAAGGGATGAATAGCGATGGATATATTTAGCGAGGGATGAATAGCGATGGAATGGCCTATAACTAGCGAAGGATAAATAGCGATGGAATGGCCTATAACTAGCGAGAGATGAATAGCGATGGAATGGCCTAAACTAGCGAGGGTATGAATAGACGATGGAATGGCCTATAAAATAGCGAGAGATGAATAGCGATGGAATGGCCTATAACTAGCGAGGGATGAATAGCGATGGAATGGCCTATAACTAGCGAGGGATGAATAGCGATGGAATGGTCTATAGCGAGGGATGAATAGCGATGGAATGGCCAGCCTATAACTAGCGAGAGATGAATAGCGATGGAATATATTTAGCGAGGGATCAATAGCGATGAAATGGCCTATAACTAGCGAGAGATAAATATCGATGGAATGGCCTATAACTAGCGAGAGATAAATAGCGATGGAATGGCCTATAACTAGCGAGGGATGAATAGCGATGGAATGGCCTATAACTAGAGAGAGATGAATAGTGATGGAATGGCCCATAACTAGCGAGGGATGAATAGCGATGGAATATATTTAGCGAGGATGAATAGCGATGGAATGGCCTATAACTAGCGAGGGATAAATAGCGATGGAATGGCCTTATAACTAGCGAGGGATGAATAGCGATGAAATGGCCTATAAACTAGCAGAGATGAATAGCGATGGAATGGCCTATAACTGAGAGGGATGAATACCGATGGAATGGCCTATAACTAGCGAGCGATGAATAGCGATGGAATGGCCTATAAATAGCGAGGATGAATAGCGAGAGGCCTATAACTAGCGAGGGATGAATATCGATGAATGGCCATAACTAGAGAGAGATGAATACCGACGGAATGGCCTATAACTAGGGAGGGATGAATAGTGATGGAAGGCCTATACTAGCGAGCAATGAATAGCGATGGAATGGCCATAAATAGCGAGCAATGAATAGCGATGGAATGGCCTATAACTAGCGAGAGATGAATAGCGATGGAATGGCCTATAACTAGCGGGGATGAATAGCGATGGAATATATTTAGCGAGGGATAATAGCGATGGAATGGCTAAAACTAGCGAGGGATGAATAGCGATGGAATGGCATAACTGCAAGAGAGGAATAGCGATGGAATGCCATAACTAGCGAGGGATGAATATCGATGGAATATATTTAGCGAGGGATGAATAGCGATGGAATGGCCTATAACTAGCGAGGGATGAATAGCGATGGAATGGCCTATAACTAGCGAGGGAGAATAGCGATGGAATATATTTAGCGAGGGATGAATAGCGATGGAATGGCCTATAACACTAGAGAGAGATGAATAGCAATGGAATGGCCTATACCTAGCAAGGGATGAATAGCGATGGGCATATATTTAAAAAGGGATGAATAGCGATGGAATATGTTTAGCAAGGGATGAATAGCGATGGAATGGCCTATAACTAGCGAGGGATGAATAGCGATGGAATGGCCTGTAACTAGCGAGGGATGAATAGCGATGGAATAGCCTATTACTAGCGAGATGAATAGCGATGGAATGGAAACAGCAAGAAAGCGAGGGTTCAAGTTTGTGGGCTAAAGTTCTAAGTGGAGTGCCTCAGGGTTCTGTACTGGGGCCACTTCTGTTTAATCTGTTTATAAATGACTTAGAAGGGGGCATTGAGAGCAAGGTCTCAGTGTTTGCTGATGACACTAAACTATGCAGAGCTTTGGAAACTTCAAATGGTGTGCAATTGCTGCAAGCTGACCTAGATAGATTATCAAAATGGGCAGCAGTATGGCAGGTCCTCTACCAAAGACCCTTAACTATAGCACAAGCAAAATCCATGCAAGGGGTATAATTTAAAAGTTCTTTATTAAATCACATCAATACATAACGTTTCAGGGATAGCTATGTCCCCTTTATCAGGTGTGGCAATTGCTGCAAGCAGAACTAAATAGATTATCAAAATGGGCAGCAGAATGGCAGATGAGATTCAATTTTGATGTAAGGTGATGCATTTGGGGTTTAGCAATCCTGGTGCCACCTACACAATTAATAACTCAGTGTTAAGTGAATCTCGACTGGAATAAGATTTGGGGGTTCTGATTAGCTATAGCAAACATTGCCAGGCAGCATCGGCTAGAGCTAGTAAGATTTTGTTTGATTAGAGTTGGAAATGTTGCTTTGCTTGTGCTGTAACTGTGCATCAACCAATGATGCCACAACAAAAAGTGGGGGTACCTAGACTTAAGCTAGGTACACACAGTACCCGATAAAGTCCCGATACTGTCAGATCCAACGGAATCAGGGCTTTATCGGTACTGTGGTGTGTGCTCTTTTCTGAATATTTTGGTCGGCGAGCGCTCATTTCGGAAAAGTCGGTAGATTTCCCTTGGCTGCGGTAACTTCCTATAGAGGGAGTCTGCCACAGCCAAGGGAAACACACAGTCTAGGAGAACGCTCGGGACTGTGTGTGTTTTTAATCGGGACAATAACTGTCTGTCCTCTTTTCAACAAATCTGTACTCTTGTACCCAGCTTTAGATTATCATATTATCATATCAGTGGAGTAACCACTGCTTTTGTGCCGTTGGCCTTAGGCAATTTGTTGGTACATACTGATCTGTACTTTGTCAAATCAGATACCAGAAAATGCAGCATTTTAACAACCACTTTTTTCCAAACATGTAGTCAGTTTTGTTGTAAGCAACTTTAAAGACTGCCTGGCAACCATAATGTAATGGGATTTTTTTTTTTATTTACACAGCCAAATTGTAAAACTTACTTGTGGAGATTAATACAAACTAAACAAAATATATGGTTTCTCTGATGATTTCTTCATCTTATTTTCTGAGCCTGTGGTATGTACATTACAGCCTTGATTCCCCATGGCTGTTCTAAAATAAAACCTCTCTTTGAAATGTCATGCACTAAAAAAGCTATTTACTAATCTTCAAGAGAAATTACATTCTACTGGAGTGCTGTTGCTCTTCTAGCTATAATATGGAACACACACCTCACGTGCAGTGAATGATAATGCAGGGGAACAGGTGGGAATATCCAAGTCCCGCTAAACTGCTAGAGCATAATTAGCATTTTTAATGTGCTACATAAGATGGTCTTTTCTCTGTCTTGTTTCATGTGTTATTTATATGTAACAGATACAAACAATTTTAGTCCTTACTGTATTTGTTTCAATATGAGCTTTTAATAATATTTTCTAAATATTAGAATTTCACATGATTATCAAATCTTATCTGCAGAACAAAAGCATATTAAACTAAGAACTGCAGACCCAACAGACACAAACCTGCATTGTAAGGTTTCTCAGTCTCTAAAACGTTATCTATTTCCTTTTCAGTTCAGTTATCTTATAGGTTATTACTTCCTGTAGTGTAGTAGCATTATGCCTTCCAGCGATGCAAAGAGGTGTAAACTATCCCTTGGTTTACAGTTTAGTAAATACTAACCAGCTTTGATATTGGTAAAATATAGAATTTATCTAAGACTAGGCACACACCATACGATTATTTTTAACAACTGACCGATAGTGCCGTGTACCGGCTGGCAGGATCGGTACAAGGTGATCGGACCTACTGGTAAATCACGGCCGATAGGTGGTTCCCTATGGGACCGCATGATAGGTCATGTGAAATGTCGCTCCCGCACCTCTATTGCTGCCCTGACAGTCATTTGCCCCGGCAAAGCACTTGCTAGTAGCGAAGTCCCCCTGGGCGTACCCACCTTTGGTAACTGTGCATCTGCATTCAAAAACTTACATTTAATGCATGAGACGAGGTATTCAGATTAACCCCCAATTTCAACTATTTTATAACTACAAAACCCCTAGAACCCCAAAGGAATGTAGGGCCGAGGGTACTTCGAAGTTTGCTGGGGGCCGACTGATTTCTGTTGTCTATAATGAATTTGTGTTCTTTTACTTTGTAGAACTAGTTTAAATAACAATTTATGGCATTTTATTGTAACTGTAATCTAACCTCTATAGTCTCTAACATTTTTTTAGGCTTGCATGCCCTGCATTGTAACTGTTAAATGCTAGGGAGAGCTGCCATTCAGGATTGGTGGAGAACTCAGGACATTTTTACAGTGATATAGCATATGGGCTTACACATACTTGATTGCTGCCTAATTTTTTTCTAGTAAAAAAAACAGTGTTAAACAAACTTAACTCTCAAAGCTACTGGTTTGGTCCTTTTCTTCACCCATCAGGGAAGCTTTGAGGCAACTGTAATTTGCCCAAACTCTGCTGTTTTTCAGGAGATAGACCGTGTTTGGTACCAGAATATGACACAGCAGCTCTTTGCTGATTTTAACTAGTTTTATATCCCCAATAAAGCTAATCTTGCATTGATCCAATTTTTTATGATTCATTTACTTGATTCGAACAGTTAAAGGGTATGTCACCCCCTAAAAAATTTTTGGAATAAGATTCCCCCTGGTCTCCACCCCAACCCTATATTTATACTTTAGAAGACTGCCCCGAACTCTACTTACACTCCTCCCCGATCGATGTAGAAATGCAACAGAGGGCGGGACCGGCAGCCGCGTCTGTGATTGGCTGAGCGGCAGCCAATCACGGACGGCGTGCTGGCAGCTCCCTTGGTGGAGGGAAAGAGGAGAGGTAAGTAAGTTTGGGGAGCTTTCTAAACATTCAATAGCTGGTTGGGGCTGGGAGACCAGGGGGAATCTTACACTTATGGATTTTAAGCTAGGGGGAGAGAATCGGGAGAGGGAGGGGTAGAAGGGCTGCAGTACGCATGCCAAACTTCTCCTGAGGCCAGGAGGAGGCAGAGTCCTATATGGCTCTGCTAGCCTCCTGGTGGGCAGTTTTTGGGACTTTGGGGGGGACTACAGGAGAACCATATGGAGCTGGGATTGAGGTAAGGATTCATACACTACATGGTGGGGCCAGTAGTTGGGGGATATAGTTTTTGGGGGTGGACATCCTTTAAAATTGATTCCTGTACAACAACATAGACTTTGTGAACAAATTGCTGGATTGCACCTGGGCCTGCAGAATGTATGAACTGAAATCTTCTCTAGATCGATGTTGCAATATGGTGGGATATCAATCACTTCTCCCGAACGATTTTCAATTGGGAAATATTGATCTGCTGCGTATATTTATGCAACACAATTTATTTTGACCAGTTAAGTGGTCCTAGTGGTGTAAAACCTTATTAGATAAGTTGATTAAAACTATCCTGAGATTTTGTGTTTTGGCATTATTATGCTCCTAAGTAATCAATGGAAATCTGGGAAAAATTACATTTTCTCCACCTGCACAATATTTACAGCCTTCAAATGCTGGAATATTGTGAGGAAATAGTGAAAGGAGAAGGAAAAAAAAAAACTTTTTTATTGCACCAAAAGAGGAGCATGTGTTCTGCTAATTAGAGCACTGACACAATCTGAAGGGTCTGCCTCCATCATGTCCAGGATCGATGAACATTATTGTCTGCAGGGGCATTATACAGGTCCTGCTCTGTCTGATGACAGTGCTTGGTTTTGGTAAAGTGGTATTTAAAGGAAATTTTTTACTGCCCCAAAACACATGGTATACTGTACCTCACCCTACCTCTTTCCACACATAACCCAGCAAGGTTTCCACTCCAAAAGTTTGTCCTGTCCCTGCCCCTCTCTAAGGCCTGATAGTTTCTGGACTGGTCAACGGGAAACTATCAAATAGACATAATCGTGTAAAGCATCTATCTCCTAATCCCCTAAGTCACATATTATTATATATGTGATAGGGTAAAAAGCAACAGAACAGGGAGGGGTATATAAGTCAGAGTATTTAGTGATTAACGGAAGACTTAAGGGAAAGACCCAGTTGCTCCCCCCCCCCGAGGCTTGCGCCCACACAGTGAAAACTATTCTTGCCTCCAACAATATGTATGTTAAGTCACAGAACATTCTGTCGAAATTTCAAATAAATGGCACTCCCCCTTGACGTTCACTGGCCCAGTGCAGTGGCCCCAGTCATTGCTCAAGCCTCCGTAACTGGCAAATCAGACAAAGATCGGACCACATACCTTTTATTACCATTGCTCTAAGCGGTGAGTCATAAAGGCATAGAGATTTATTGAGGCATGTTAAAAACTACAACACCTGTCCTGCCCTACCACCCACCCCCCCACTCTATCCGGTTCATTGCAACTCTCCCACTGACACTCGAGGACAAATGTTTTCTCTTTCTTGCTGTGTGTTGGGCACCCATGCTTTAAATTATCAAGAAAATGAATTTTAAAGGAAGAACATACTGGTTTTACGGGCTATAATGAGCAATCTCATTGTGTGCCTTTTTACTACGTATGTTTAAAATGAAAAAAAACCTTTTCACATGGAAATTGAACCATTATTGTTTTACCCCAGTATCTTGTTGACTTGGGTTCTTTTGCAGACTTCAAGTATGATGGAGTTGTGGTGAAATCAGCCACCTTTCTCATTTAATGTAGGTCTGAGTAACTGATTCACACACGATTGATAGATCACACCTTTTCATTAGAGATGGAATAGAACTCGAGAAGTTCAGCCGAACTATTTGAATTCGAACGAATTCGGACTTCAAACTATCCCGACCCGGATTTTTGATATTTTCAGACATTCGATAATATCGAATGTTCGACACCATTCGAATGTGCAAGTAAATGCCTATTATACTTATACGCGAAGCACCGAATCCGCGAGTAAGGGTCCATAAAACCTATACGGGAGCATCGATCCGCGAGTAAAAATGTCCATGGTATCTAGGCAATACGCAGAAAGTCTCCATTAAAGCCTATACGCGAGCATCGAATCCGAAGTAAAATGTCCATGGTATCTAGGGCGGAATCAATTCGTGAGTAAAGTGTCAATTAAACGCTATACCGAGCACTCGAATCAGCGAGTAAAATGTGCATGGTACCGCTAATACACGATAAAAAAATTTAAATTAAAAATTAAATTAAATACAATTTACAGCTCGGTTTTAAGAAGCATAATACAGAAATTATGTATAAATTGATATAAGTGCAACACTGCCTCGACACATTAGGAATGAGATCCCTGCCCCAAAGAGCTTACAATATTTGGGAGGGACAACACATAGTGATACAAGTGGGGGATGGGTACAAAGTGCTAACAATTTTTTGTTGTGATGATGCTCAGAAAGGTGGAAACAGTCTAGATTTGAAAGATTAATGGATCTCATCAGGCGAAGCGAGAGAGGGGAAAGAGTTACAAAGTAGGGGAGCAGCAACAGAGAATGGTTTTAAGGCAAAGGCAGCAGTGTTGTTGGGGTTTTGTGAGAAATTTCCTTGTAGGAACGGAGGGCACGCCTGGAACATAAAGGACCAAGAGAGAAGATAATTAGGGAGGTGCAGGAGAGTGAAAAGATTTAAAGGTTAAAGAAGGGTTAAACCGAAAGAACTGATTATTCTCCCAGAGAGATAATGTAGAGGAAACAGCAAAAACAGAGCCCTGAGGTACCCCCACAATCGGAACAGGAAAGAAGTCTTATTAGCAAATGAGACGGAGAAAGATTTTTAGAAGATAAAAGACAACCCCGCAGCTTGATTTCGGATACCCAAAGAACATAGAATCTGCATAAAAGCGAGTGGTCCACATTATCAAAGGCAGCCGATATGTAGGAGAATTAGGGAGGGCCAAACTTGTCCTTTGGCAGCTTGAGGTCATTTGAGACTTTGCAGAGGGCCGTTTCAGTTGAATGACCGGTCGGAATCCTGATTGCAACAGTTCCAATAAGTTTATTCATGGAGGTATTTAGTAATGCGTGTAGACAGAAGTTCTAAAATTACAATGTCATGCTGCTTCATAGTGACATCACAAAAAAATGAAACCAACATATTGACACTATAAAAAGATTTAAAACAAGAAGTTGCATCAAGCGCAATGCTTTTTTGGAACAAATTCTAATTTCTTGATGATGTCATTCTGATATCATAGTGACATCAAAAAAATGCACCCAGACATATTGGATATTTTTAAAAGCTATAGAATATGAAATCACACAAATATGTCTAGATGCATTTTTTTTATGATTCACTATACACCAGCATGACATCATTTTCAACAAATTAAATTTTGTTCTAAAAAAACAATTGATGCAACTTCTTATTTTATATCTTTAATAGTGTTTAAATGTCCTGGGTGCATTTTTTAGTGATGTCGCAGATTAGGATTTTTGTCCAAAAAAACATTGCAGTTATTGAGACTTCTTATTCCAATCTTTCAATAGTGCTCAAATAAGTCTGGATGTATTTTTTGTGATGTCATTATGACATCCCCATGTCATAATGATGTCATAGTGATATTGAATCGCGGATTAACCCGAGCGATAGTGGCTCTGGGTAAATGAGCCTGACAGTCTCTTGCAGAAATGCTCACAAATTAAATAGGTTGCTTTCTAATACATATAAAATGCGTTAACAGCTTCCCCCACGCGTTTAAGCAGTAAATCAGCTAAAATATTTACTGCTACAAATATCTCTGATAATTGCTAATAGACACTGAGGTTCACATATATGTTTGGCACTTGCTTTCAATAAAACACTTTCTTTTTCATGATTTTAACGATGTTTTGTTACAAATAAAGGAAAGTGTTTTGTTGAAGCAAGTGCCATCATATATGTGAACTGGATTACATGAGTGTCACGGCTTCTGAAGATGAACGGATGTGTTGTGCTGGTTTCAAATTCTGATATTGGGGACACTGAGTTTAAAGGGCAGTCCAGCACTAAACTCACTTTGCTACAATGTAGGTGCCCCGGCCCACACCTAACCAGCGAAATATTTTTACAAAACAATGCTCCATTCATACTTACAGCCCCTTCTCCCCCCGCGCCGTCTCTAAATCCAGCTTCCTGCTTGCGGAAGTTGCAAGCAGGGGCTGGACTCTCGCAGCTGCGTTTGTGATTGGCTAAGACGCGGCCATCACAATCGGCTAAGTAACGATCGGAGGATTATTTGCAAAAATGTTTTGGCGGTTGGAGGTGGATGGGGACACCTACCTTGTCCAAACCCTTCATGCTAAGTACAACAGGCCAAAAGAGTAGGATGCTGATTTAGGGAGGGCGGTAAGTAAAGCTCCACAGCGCATGTCACATTCCTTGTTGAGGTTGAGGATCAGCAATACACCGATGGCTCACAGACACCCTCCTTCTCTTCACTTTCCTGGACTTTGGACAAGCACTACTGGAGAACCATTAGAGCAGAGAGAGTAAGGATTTATGTAAACTACTAGGGCCAGTAGAGGGTTAAATTATAGTTTTTAGGGGTGGACATACCCTTTAACTGTTACATGCATCTTAGCATAATTGGAGTGGGAAACAAACCACAGGTGTACCTAAAGGGGCCCAGGCCCCTCACGATTTTTGGAGGCCAGCCTGACTCCCTCCCTCCTCCTCCGCAGACAGCAAGACTCTGCAGCACTTGTGCAGGTATTAAACAGGCTGAAACATACGCGCAATCAGCTATTTAAAACGTACCTGAACTGGAAGTTTGGGTCCGGTCTTTTAAACAACTGATTGTGCGTATGTTTCATTCATACGCACGATCAAATGTTTAAAACCTGCACACGTCCCGCACAGATTAGGGGCTTGTGGCGGGCCCTACTTCTGTCCGACCCCCCCCCGCGGGGTTGGCGGGGCGTTAGTTACCCACTGAAACAAACACAAGGTACCTAGTTAGCATGTGCATAGATAGGCATACACTGAATGTTCTATATATATAATATATATATTAAACAGGCTGAATTCAGAGGTGAAAGATTTTTTTTGGTGACAGTTATAGAGTCTGGAGCTGCTTTTGTATTTTGGTTTCCGTTCTCCTTTAGGAAAAAGGACATACCTTTGATATTGTAATGTCAAGATCTTGGCAAAGGAACAGGATTGATTCAGAGTGAGGTGTCAAGGAGGCCATTTATGCGAGAAAAAGAAACCAGCCGGAATAGAGGTAAGGGGGTGTTCTACACCAACTGTCTGCCATGTACATAACACTTAACCAGTCAACACCTTGCATTTATGAGGTCCCTAACACTTGGCTGTTTATATGCTAGTTTGGACTTGCCAGCGCTTATTGTCAACAGATTTTTTGACAGTCATTCTGAATTGAGAAACCCAGTAGATGACTAGCGTAACATCTTTAAGTCGCAATTGATCCAACTGAATACAACAGATAAAGTGAAGGGACAGGTTGAATGCTTTTATTTCCCACAGTTATCAGGGAAATTACAAAAAAAAATTAAAAAGTGTGAAACATAAAAACAACAAATACACCCACAAGTGCATTTCATGCACATTACAGTAGGTTGACAATGTGAACAAATCCTTGCAAGATATCAAACTCACGGCCCTCTAGATTAGAGATGAAACTCGAAGTTTCATTCCGGTTTTGGATTTACGCAACTCGGAAAAATTGAAAAACGGAACTACTTTTAGGGTTCAGAACGTATCTTAGATAACCCTTGAAAATAACCTTGAACATTCAATAACCCTCGAATCATGATCCGAAACTAATTTTGACTTTCTGATCCTACAGTATTAACTTTCCAAAGTCCCAAATCCCGAATGATCCACCCGATTTCGGACCGAACGTTTGGATTTCGGGTCCGAGTCGACCCTGATCCCATCTCTACTCCAAATGTTGGAGTTTTGGTTTCCAAAACATCTGGAGGGCCACAGAGTGTATAAAGTCATCTAGTCATGAAACTGTTATAAAGCTGTCAGTATATATCCTCAGAACACCGTAACCCAGTGATAATTTTCATTCAGGACCATGTACCTATTGCTTAGTGCAGCCCCCTCCTGATCTGATGCACCAATGTTACTGCAGTTTTGATACATTGCACTTTTGGTACTAAACTGCAATCTTAAACCTTGCCTGTATTTAACACCAGCTATTTAATGGGAAAAAGATGTTAAATAAAAATGGGTTTTGCGTGATCACAATTGGCAATTAATTGTAGGTTAACGCCCCATATAGGAACCCCTCCTTTCTGTGCTTTAAACCCAGAGTAGTGATTTTATACCACAAAACAACTGTGTAGAAGAAGCGGTGAATGCCCAGCACAACCCAAATCTACAATATCGGAGAAGAGGTCAGTGCACACAGGGCCCGAGGTGCAATTTTAAAACCACACAGTGAATGTGCCAAAGCCCAGAATTCTCTACAGATCCTGGCATTTGAACTGAAAGGCAATGCTTACACGTATGTAGAATTCAGGCCCCAGAGGGAATATGCACTGCAGACCCTTTAAAGACACCTTTAGCAATACAAAAGATTAAGAAGAAAAATGAGTAGAATTTAAAATAGAATTTTAAATCCAAAAGGAGATCACTAAGTAAAGGAAAAGCGAATGCAACACTGAGAGACATTTTTTAAGCCACATATGATAAAAACAAGAGGAGAATACTAGTACTCCCCTTTGGCAAATTCACTTTGTACTGGGGAAATCCTAAATCAAAGGAAATTAATAAGAAGAGGTTAATGCCCATAGGTCCTTACATGAAAACATAAAACTAAATCAGGAGAGTAGCACACAGTTGGTAAATGTTAGAACTGGAAAAAGTCTTAGTTCAGCCGTATGAGAAGGAAGAGGCACAGAGTGGAGAGACTGGTTTGCAGAAAATGATAAATGGCTTACAGTATTTATACTGACCATCTGTGATATCGGAGCTGTGTATAAAGTATATTGAATGAGAATTCCTTTGTTTGCCCACATTGGCAAACTCATGATTAGAGTATGTGTATAGGCACCTTTAGTTTTGGGCCATTGGGGATGACTGATAAGGACTCTTAAAGACTCCTTGGGCAGGTTGGCCTTGTACTATAACAGACAATGATCCTGATTTATTCACTGTAAATGTATTAAGCCAATAAAGTGTTATAATTGGTACCCAGGTGTAGGGTAAACTTCTGAGAGCTCTTAATTTATACCACACACCCATTAATTATGTGATATCCCAGGTATCATAGGCAATATAGGACTTGATGGCTCTAATTTATTCTCATATAATCTGTCAACCCAACAGCTAATTGTGAGGCTCAACCAGTCTTATAATTTCACCAGTCATCACAGCTGCACAGGTGTAAGACTTTTCCACTGACATTAAAATAAGAACCTTACAGTACAGGTAGGCAGCTCAGTCTAGCTACTACTGTAAATACCAATACCAAGCAACTATAATCATGCAGCCAATTTGATTATTTCAGGCAAAGGCATTCCAAATGTAGCCTTTTAATTCAAAGTTTATATTTAATGTTCCCTTTCCAGTATTAAAGGGCATGTCCACCCCAAAACTAAATGTAACCCCATGCTGGCCCCACTCGGTAGTTTAATAAAATCCTTACCTGTACATTTCTGCTATGCCCCTCCAAAGTCCAGGAAACTGCGTGTAGGATCTGTCCTCTCCTGCGTCTGCCTCAACCTCGACAAGGTTTGAGGCATGTGCGGAGAGCCCTCCCCCCTCCCTCTCCCACCCGCTTTGGTCTCCCTTCCCCTAGCGTAAATCTGTTTTTATATATATATGTCCATGTTCCCCCAGCCCCAACCACCATAATTATATCATCAGAAGTCCCCGATCATTACTATACTTACCTTACCTCTCTCCTTAGCCGTTGTGAGCGCCGGCAGCTGCGTCCGTGATTGGCTGCCTCTCAGCCAATCACAGATCGGCTGCCGGTCCCGCCCCCTGTTGCATTCCGTGCAAGCGAGGGCTGGGCAGTGCCTGAAGGAGATAGGCAAGGTAAGTAATGATCAGGGACTTTCTGATGATATAATTATAGCAGTTGCACTGGGGGAACATACGCTATATTATATAAAAACTTTTATAAAGGGTGGACATGCCCTTTAATGTACTCTTCTTTCTTTCTACCAACATAACAAGATTATAACATGACCATTTTTAAAGCAAAGTCAATAAATGGGAATACACCTAAATTCAACATACTAATAAATAACATGACTTTGGCTGCTTTATTTCTATTTTAATGTGAGAGATCACAGCTATCTAAGATTAGGAACTCTAAAGGGGCACTTACATGTAGTGATGCTATTAAATGAACTGATCATACAATATTACTGACTCTGCTTAAATGTTCTCCATGTCTGATTAAAAGGATGATTTTGCTATTAGCCACCACACAAAATATGATTTTAATATGATAACGATTATTTGTACAATTGTACATTAGATTGTTATTTATGGAAGTAAATTGATGATAATCTAAAATGTATGTTTACAAATGTAAGAAGTCTGTCTGAAAAACTGAGAGACTAGAACTTATAGCTTTAAAGGAAGTATGATGTGATCAGTATAAACAGAAACATGGCTAAATAATTCACACGACTGGACAGTAAATATTGAGGATACTCCTATTTAGACTGACAGAGTTAATAAGAAAGAGGGGTATGTATGTATGTATAAAACGATAAGGCAGAAACATATGGATGTACAAGAAGCAAGAAAGTGGGTAAATTAATTGTTGGGGGTTTTTCTATAAGCTGCCAAATGCCAGTGAAATGAATATCCTATGCAGTTGCAAAGGCTGCTGGTATGGGGCATGTTTGTTTATGGGGGATTTCAATTATCCTTACATAGATTAGAGTAGGGAACTACCAGCACCTCAAAAGGTATCAAGTTCTTAAATCTTCTTTATGAGCATTTTCTTTCACAGATGGTAGAATTCCTACCGTTCCTATGCGTTGTTGGATCTGGTGATATCTAATACGCTGAGCTCATTTTAGAGATGAGGTAATGGGAATCTAGGGAAAAAGTTGATTTGATCATGATATAGTGTCATTTAATATAGGTTGCAAAAAGTGCACTGGGTTAACAAAAGGTATACTTAGAAAGCTAATTTTATGTTGTTGAAGGGAATCACTCCTGCTCATAGACTGGGGAGATTTGTTCCTAGGTAAGGATATTGAGCAAAGTGGACTGCTTTTAAAGGATATTAAACCATACATTTCTAAATTTATAACTTTAGGGAACAAGGTGTAAAAAAATAGGTCCTGCCCTGCCTGGCTTAATGCCCAGGTAAAAGGGAAATGAAAAAAAAGAAAAAGGCTTTTGAAATCGAGGGAACCGAACAGGCATACAGGGAGTTTGAAAGCTGTAATAATGGATCAAGAAAGCAATAAAACTAGCTAAAATAGAAATGAAATACAGATAGCAGAATACGCAAGTTTACCTCTAATGTTTTTTTTACATTAGCCAATAGTAAAAGATGAGGATTGAGAATTGGGACCATTAAATAATGGGGCTGAGATGGTTATAGAGGAATGCAGAGAAGGCTAATGTGCTAAACCATTTTTTTCCCTCTGTTTCACTTAGAGAATCCTATGTCCTTATAGTAGAGACTGTAATAATAGAAGGGTATAAATGAGGATATTTACTCTGGCTGACAGAGAATATGGTACGGAACAATTAGACAAGTTAACATCAATAAAGCCCCACTGGATGGAATACATCCTTGGATCTTAGAGAGTTTAGTTCAGTTTTATCTAGACCACTCTTCTTATCTTTTCAGATTCGCTTGGTCTGGGGATGTGGCGCTGGATTGGAAAAAAGCCAATGTAATACCAGTATTCAAAAAGGTAGTCGTTCCCAACCTGGTAACTATAGCCCTGTAATCCTAAAATCAGTGGTAGGGAAGGTGATGGAAATTTTGTTACGGGATCATATCCTTGAATTTGTCTCCAGAACTGTCTTATTAGTGTGGTATTCAGCATGGATTTATGACAAATAGATTGTGCCAGACAAATTACTTGTTTTTTATGAAGAAGTGAATAAGAATTTAGATTCTGGCATAGCAGTAGATGCGGTATACTGGATTTTACTTAGCTTTTGATACTGTGCCACATAGGTGACTAATGTATAAACTGAGGACGTTGGCCTAGAAAAAAACATTTTTAAATGGATAAGAATTGGTATTGATCGCAAACAGAGAGTGGTGGTCAATGGGGCTACTTCTATGTGGGCTAAAGTTCAAGTGGAGTGCCTCAGGGTTCTGTACTGGGGCCACTTCTGTTTAATCTGTTTATAAATGACTTAGAAGGGGCATTGAGAGCAAGGTCTCATTGTTTGCTGATGACACTAACATGCAAGCTTTGGAAAACTTCAAATGGTGTGCAATTGCTGCAAGCTGACCTAGATAGATTATCAAAATGGGCAGCAGTATTGCAGGTCCTCTACCAAAGACCCTTAACATAGCACAAGCAAAATCATGCAAGGGGTATAATTTAAAAGTTTCTTTATTAATCACATCAATCATAACTTTCAGGGATAGCTATGTCCCCTTTATCAGTGTGAGCAATTGCTGCAAGCAGAACTAAAATATTATCAAAATGGGCAGCAGAATGGCAGATGAGATTCATTTTTGAATGTAGGTGATGCATTTGGGGTTTCCAATCCTTGGCCACCTACACAATTAATAACTCAGTGTAAGTGAATCTCGACTGGAATAAGATTTGGGGGTTCTGATTAGCTATAGCAAACATTGCCAGGCAGCATCGGCTAGAGCTAGTAGATTTTGTTTGATTAGAGTTGGAAATGTTGCTTTGCTTGTGCTGTAACTGTGCATCAACCAATATGCCACAACAAAGTGGGGTACCATGTGTGAAACCCAACTACTCGCGTATTGTGTGCAATATTTTGTTTTCATAGCAAATACGATTGCAGGGTTCGTTTTGATGGCTAGACCAAAGTTTTTCGGGGGAAACTACAACATTTCAACTGTAAAACCAAGTTTTGACTGACAGAATTCGATAGGTCTGTATTTAAATTTTATCAGTAATTTTACCCTATGGATTTCTAAAAGTAAATTGAAGAATTGAAAGTTCGTACCCAAAATCAGTGCATTTCATAAAGCAGGATCTACAGACAACTAAATTATGGGAAACAGAACAGCAGACCGAAAAAGATGCATGCAGCAGAAGTAGCTTTGAATATACATTCAAGCAACCGAGGTGTGATATAGCAGGGCCAGATTAGACAAGTTAGGGATGTTTAACATTGGAAGACTATGTTTGTGTGGGTACATGATAACCTTAATACAAATATATTAATAGGCCCATAACAATAAACTCCCTGGTGCATTGTTCGCGTAATAGGTGAATCAGCAGGACTCCGTGGAACATCCTTTAAAGACTGGGTACACACGATGGAAAGACATTCGCGTCCGATCCGACCTATAGTTCAGATGTACTCGGTCGATCAGACCCGAAAATTATCGCATCCGATATGCCGCCCATGTCCCTACCGACCGCTTCGTCCAAAAAAAATCGGACGCGAAAGCGAGATCGGACATGTGGAAACACCGTCGTCCGAATCGCGACGTCCTCTTGGACCCGTCACCTGAGTCGCGTAACGATGGTAGTATCTGACGCCGCTGCTTTCTTGTTTTTTTGCCGAGACCCGAACATATTTCCTCCTCGTGACCGGTCAGAAAGTATCGACAGTTCGCACGTTCAGGAGGAAAAATCGCTAGGTGTGGCCTAACCTAGCCTTATAGGCTTGGCAAGAAAGATGTTTCATTCTAAGGCTACGAGAAAGGTTTCTTAATAATTGCATAATGCGTGCAAATTGTTGGAACTGTCTTCCAGCCAGTATGTGTAATGGGCAGTCATTAAAAAGCTTTAAATGATCCTTGGATAAGGTTTCTAAACTAAAACATCATGAAATTACTAGCGTATTAATACATATACTGCTAGATCATAGCGTTGATACCAGGGGATGACTTTCGGAATTGCCGTTTGGAGGTCAGGAGGAATTCCCAAAACCCCTCCCCTTTTATTAGTGTTTTTTTTTTCTCCTTTTTTATCAACAGTTAGCAGGGTTATACAAACGGAGGGTCGAATAGGTTGGACTGATCGGTGTACTGTCTTTATTCAGCCTAATTATGATATTTAATCTTAACTGGTGTTTACCTTTGAGTCGGTTGGAAGGCTTTTACATTCATGTGATCACAGTAATCTATACTACAACCCTTATGTTTATCAAAGTATGCCATTTCAGATAATATGATATTGTATGAGGGCCCTAAGGAAGCTGTGCATATGAGATTATCTTTTCTTATTATCCTATATTAGTATATATCATTAATGACCGGCATGAAGAGTCTCAGAAGTGTTTCATGTATGTTGCCCCTGGGCGGTCTCTACATATATCTTATATCATTTAATAATTTTTCAATAAAATTTAAGTAAAAATTGTGTGAAATGGCTTGTATTTAAGATTCATCTATTTTGCCTTTATTACCTGCTGGTCATAGCCAAAAATGTTATTCAATACTATTCTTATTCCCTTGATTCCAGGATTTGGCAGGCTATTAAATACTGAGGTCAGCAATAAGCATGCACACACGACCATTTATTTGCTAAACGGAAATCCTAGGTTTGACACTAATGATACCATGAAATAGCAAGAGATTGTACCTTCAAGTTGTTTATTGTGGCTGTATACCAATTTAAATAGGGGGAATACAATATTTCTGCCGAACAAGTATTCGTGGTGACAAAGCAACTTTTGGTGCCTGAGCTGGGCAGGCAGGAATCATTAATAACAAGCAGTAAAAATAGATAAAAAGATAAAATCTTTTCGTACAGAAGCGACAATTCAAGCGACACAATGTTATGCTGCTTCTTTCAAAATAAACTAGTCATAAGCAGCATTTTAGTCATGTGTTGTCTTGAAAGGATAACTGCCCCATCAATAATGGAAGTTATTATTAGTAACAGATTAACACATCAAAACAATAGCAAGCCTAGCGCCAGACAGTGCCCCTTTAAAGGGATGTCCGACCCTCAGCAACAAAAATCTATAACTTACTTTCCCACCCCTCCAAACATTTGAGATTGTTATATTTTCTTCCGGAAAGCATGAAGGTCATCTCAATGCCGCGTGCACCCACTGTATTTAGGCCGTAAAGAACCATCAACAGTTGCCTCCCCACTTCCAAGTAAATATAGTCGCTCTGCTGTTTACCAGAAGAACGTGTGTGGACTCTGCAGGAGCGAAAGCCACGATGGGAGTGGAGAACTAGCTAAGAATTATATGGCTTCAGGACCTGTCGGAGGTATGGTAATCTAAACAATCCTTGGGCACGTGGGAAGGGTAAATATAGAATTTTATGCCTGCACAATATATAGCGCATTTTTGCCCTTTAAAAATGATGAAATTTCAGAATGGATTAAGGTTTAGAACAGAAAATGCAAGTATATAAAATGAATCTGGAAATACTAAGCGCTTCTGTAGAAGCTTGAATTGGACCTGCTAGTGTTGAAACTGAGATCGCCCATCAGGAGAATTGGTATTTTCGGGCCCACCTACTCAGTGCCTTGGCATACACGTGAATTAAAATAGCCAACGTGCTTTTAGACTTGCACCTATCTCACTATCACGCACAGCAGCGAATAGCACGGATTTTTGCAATGCCCCTCGGTGGGATCAGCCCTAAGTACGTTAGTGTATCCTTTACCCATCATGTTAATGGAACACTGCAATACACACAAAACTTGCCTGCACACCTGCCCCGCATTCCAATATAAACAAGAGGAGCAGTCACACATAGTCGGAACACTCCAATAGTCATTGCCAGTATGGTATATGCAACATCGATGATCAGAGCCACAAACATGATAGAGGATCTAGCCCTTAGTCTGCATTCATCTCTAGTTTACCCATTTATCAGAATACCATTCCCAGTTTACTGGTCAGTTGGCCCTAATAAACCACTAGTCGAGTCCATAGAATAATAGAAAATTAAGAATAGAGCAGGAGACAGACGGGCAAGTAGGGTGATGAAGAAACTAACAAGAATGCAAAAACATAGACAAACAGGTTGGAACAAAGAATGAAAATAAGAGAGATGAAGACACAAGATGAAAACGTGACAAGAAAATGGAGCCATTTACAATAAAGATCGGAGCTTTGTAAAAGCAACGTATGCTATCAAACTAAGCTATAAATGCTACAACTCCGTAGGGCAAGAGGCCACATCCAAGGGCAGAGTGAAACCTTTGCTGGAGCCTTGACTGTCTGTTTATTCAATTATGCAGCGAAGATCTTTTGCTATGCATCTCGTACACAGTCCTGGTTCAAAAAAATAAAGTGTGTAGACTGCAGTCGGATCAGCATTCAGGGACCTGGTGCAGTTTTCTAGCACTAAAAAAATACTAATCATCACAGTATGTGATATGGGAAATTACCAAGGGCATTGTAGGATTTCCAGGTCCTTCTTGTCTGCTATGATCCCATTTGCCTATACTGTACAGATATGAAAATAATCTAATAAATCCATATAAAGAACTGTTTGCTTAACTCTATGTCGGTCGTAGGTCGGTCTCAAAAATTGATCCATGGCCGGTTGGTCGGACGTATGACCGTTGTGTGTTATCCTATGGACCGCACGTATCTTCTTTTTGTCTGATTTGAACAGGCATCAGTCGCTAGCAGCCGAAAAATGACTGCAGATATGACTAAATCTGAACTATTGTCGATGGTTCGCCAAAATATCCTTCTTCTGTTGTACCGCTAGAACTTTAGGCTAGGTACACACAGTACGATAAAGTCCCGATACTGTCAGATCCAACGGAATCAGGGCTTTATCGGTACTGTGTGTGGTGCTCTTTCTGAATATTTGGTCGGCCGAGCGCTATCTTCGGAAAAGTCGGTAGATTTCCCTTGGCTGCGGTAACTTCCTAGAGAGGGAGTCTGCCACAGCCAAGGGAAACACACAGTCTAGGAGAACGCTCGGGACTGTGTGGTGTTTTTGATCGGGACAGATACTGTCTGTCATCTTTTCAACAAATCTGTACTCTGTACCCGCTTTAGATTATCATATTATCATATCAGTGGAGTAACCACTGCTTTTGTGCCGTTGGCCTTAGGCAATTTTGTTGGTACATAACTGAATCTGTACTTTGTCAAATCAGATACCAGAAAATGCAGCATTTTAACAACCACTTTTTTCCAAACATGTAGTCAGTTTTGTTGTAAGAACTTTAAAGACGTCCTGGGCAACCATAATGTAATGGGATTTTTTTTTTTATTTACACAGCCAAATTGTAAAACTTACTTGTGAGATAATAAAAACTAAACAAAATATATGTTTTCTCTGATGATTTCTTCATCTTATTTTCTGAGCCTGTGGTATGTACATTACAGCCTTGATTCCCCATGTGCTGTTCTAAATAAAACCTGCTCTTTGAAATGTAATGTCACTAAAAAAGCTATTTACTAATCTTCAGAGAGAATAACATTCTACTGGAGTGCTGGCTCTTCTAGCTATAAATATGGAACACACACCTCACTAGTGCAGTGAATGATGGAATGCAGGGGAACAGGTGGGAATATCAAGTCCCGCTAAACTGCTAGAGCATAATTAGCATGTTTTAATGTGCTGACATAAGATGGTCTTTTCTCTGTCTTGTTTCATGTGTTTATTTATATTGTAACAGATACAAACAATTTTAGTCCTTACTGTATTTTGTTTCAATATGAGCTATTTAATAATATTTTCTAATATTTAGAATGTTCACATGATTATCAAATTATCTGCAGAACAAAAGCATATTAAACTAAGAACTGCAGACCCAACAGACACAAACCTGCATTGTAAGGTTTCTCAGTCTCTAAACGTTATCTATTCTTTTCAGTTCAGTTATCTTATAGGTTACTTACTGTAGGATGTGTAGTAGCATATATGCCTTCCAGCGATGCAAAGAGGTGTAAACTATCCCTTGGTTTACAGTTTAGTAAATTACTAACCAGCTTTGATATTGGTAGTAAAAATATGAATTTATCTAAGACTAGGCACACACCATACGATATTTTTAACAACTGACCGATAGTGCCGTGAATCCGGCTGGCAGGATGGCAGGATCGACAAAGTGTGATCGGACCTACTGTAAATCACGGCCGATTAGGTGGTTCCCTATGGGACCGCATGATAGGTCATGTGAAATGTCGCTCCCGCACCCTCTATTGCTGCACCGACAGTCATTTGCCCCGGCAAAGCACTTGCTAGTAGCGAAGTCCCCCTGGGCGTACCCACCTTTGGAACTGTGCATCTGCATTCAAAAACATTACATTTAGCATGCAGGACGAGGTATTCAGATTAACCCCCAATTTCACTATTATTAACTACAAAACCCTAGAACCCCAAAGGAATGTAGGGCCGATGGGTACATTCAGAAGTTTGCTGGGGGCCGATGATTTCTGGTGGTCTATAATGAATTTGTGTTCTTTTACTTTGTAGAATAGTTTAAATAACAATTTATGGCATTTTAATTGTAACCATGTAATCTACCTCTATGAGTCTCTAACATTATTTTAGCTTGCATGCCCTGCATTGTAACTGTTAAATCTAGGGGAGCTGCCATCTACAGGATTGGTGGGAGAACTCAGGACATTTTTACAGTGATATAGCAATATGGGCTTACAATACTTTGATTGCTGCCTAATTTTTTCTAGTAAAGAAAAACAGTGTTAACAACTTACCTCAAAGCTACTGTTTGGTCCTTTTCTTCACCCTTCAGGGAAGCTTTGAGGCAACTGAAATTTGCCAAACTTGCTGTTTTTTCAGGAGATAGACCGTGTTTGGTACCAGAATATGACACAGCAGCTCTTGCTGATTTTATTTAACTAGTTTTATATCCCCAATAAAGCTAATCTTGCATTGATCCAATTTTTTTGATTTATTTACTTGATTCGAACAGTGAAAGGGTATGTACACCCTAAAAAATTTTTGGATATAAGATTCCCCCTGGTCCCCCGCCCCCAACCGCTATATTTATACTTTAAGAAGATCCCGAACTCTACTTACATCCTCTCTTTCCCCCCGCTCCCGGCCCTTGCCTTGCGAGAAGAAATGCAAGCAGAGGGCGGGGGGACCGGCAGCCGCGTCTGTGATTGGCTGAGCGGCAGCCAATCACGGAGCGGCTGTTGGCAGCTCCCTTGGTGGAGGAGGAAGAGGAGAGGTAAGTAAGTTTGGGGAGCTTTCTAAACATATCAATTACGGTTGGGGCTGGGAGACCAGGGGGAATCTTACACATTATGGATTTTAAGCTAGGGGGAGAGAATCGGGAGAGGGAGGGGTAGAAGGGCTGCAGTACGCATGCCAAACTTCTCCTGAGCCAGGAGGAGGCAGAGTCCTATATGGACTCTGCTAGCTCTGGTGGCAGTTTTTGGGACTTTGGGGGGGGACTACAGGAGAACCATATGGAGCTGGGATTGAGGTAAGGATTAACTACACTACATGGTGGGGCCATAGTTGGGGGATTATGTTTTTGGGGGTGGACAGCCTTTAAAAATTGATTCCTGTACAACGAACAATAGACTTTGTGAACAAATGCTGGATTGCACTGGGCCTGCAGAATGTATGAACTGAAATCTTCTCTAGATCGATGTTGCAATATGGTGGATATCAATCACTCTTCCGAACGATTTTCAATTGGGAAATATTGATCTGCTGCGTATAATTTATGCAAACAGTTTTATTTGACAGTTAAGTGGTTCCTAGTGGTGTAAAACCTTATAGATAGTTGATTAAAAATCTACTGAGATTTTGTGTTTGCGATTATTATGCTCCTAAGTAATCAATGAAATCTGGTGAAAAATTACATTTTCTCCACCTGCACAATATTTACAGCCTTCAAATGCTGGAATATTGTGAGGAAATATGTGAAAGGAGAAGGAAAAAAAAAACTTTTTTAATTGCACCAAAAGGGGCATGTGTTCTGCTTAATTAGAGCACATGACACAATCTGAAGGGTCTGCCTCCATCATGTCCAGGATCGATGAACATTATTGTCCTGCAGGGGCATTATACAGGTCCTGCTCATGTCTGGATGACAGTGCTTGGTTTTGGTAAAGTGGTATTTATAAGGAAATTTTTTACTGCCCCAAAACACAGGTATACTGTACCTCACCCTACCCTATCCACACATAAAGCCAGCAAGGTTTCACCCTCCAAAAGTTTGTCATGTCCCTGCCCCTCTCTAAGGCCTGATAGTTTCTGGACTGGTCAACGGAACATATCAAATAGACATAATCGTGTAAAAGCATCTATCTCCTAATCCCCTAAGTCACATATATATTATATTGTGATAGGGTAAAAAGCAACAGAACAGGGAGGGTATATAAGTCAGAGTATTTAGTGATTTAACGGAAGACTTAAGAGGAAGACCCAGTGTCTCCCCCCCCCGAGGCTTCGCCCACAGTGAAACTATTCTTGCCTCCAAAATATGTATGTAAGTCACAGAACAGTCTGTCGAAATTTCAAATAAATGGCACTCCCCCTTGACGTTCACTGGCCCAGGTGCAGTGCCATGTCATTGCTCAAGCCTCCGTAACTGGCAATCAGACAAAGATCGGACCACATACCTTTTATTACCATTGCTCTAAGCGTGAGTCATAAAGATAGAGATTTATTGAGGCATGTTAAAAACTACAACACGCTGTCCTGCCCTACCCAACCCCCACCCACTCTTCCCTGTTCATTGTCAACTCGCCCCTGACAATTCCGTAGGGACACAATGTTTCTCTTTCGTGCTGTGTGTTGGGCACCCATGCTTTAATTATCAAGAAAAGGAATTTAAAGGGAAAACTATACTGGTTTTACGGGCTATAATGACAATCTCATTGTGTGCCTTTTTACTACTGTATGTTTTAAAATGAAAAAAACCTTTTCACATGGAAATTGAACCATTATTGTTTTAACCCCAGTATCTTGTGACTTGGGTTCTTTTTGCAGACTTCAAAGTATGATGGTAGTTGTGGTGAAATCAGCCACCTTTCTCATTTAATGTAGGTCCTGAGTAACTGATTCACACGATTGATAGATCACACCTTTTCATTAGAGATGGAATAGAACCGAAGAAGTTCAGCCGAACTATTTGAATTCGAACGAATTCGGACTTCTCAAACTATCCCGACCCGGATTTTTGATATTTTCAGACATTCGATAATATCGAATGTTCGAACCATTCGAATGTGCAAGTAAAATGCCTATTATACTTATACGCGAAGCACCGAATCCGCGAGTAAGGGTCCATAAAACCTATACGGGAGCATCGAACCCGGAGTAAAAATGTCCATGGTATCTAGGCAATACGCTAGAAAGTCTCCATTAAAGCCTATACGCGAGCATCGAATCCGCAAGTAAAATGTCCATGGTATCTAGGGCGGACATCAAATTCGTGAGTAAAGTGTCAATTAAAGCCTATACCGAGCCTCGAATCGCGAGTAAAATGTGCATGTACCCTAATACCGATAAAAAAATTTAAATTAAAAATTAAATTAAATACAATTTCATACATCGGTTAAGAAAGCATATATACAGAAATTATGTATAAATTGATATAAGTGCAACATGCCTCGACACATTAGGAATGAGATCCCTGCCCCAAAGAGCTTACAATATAGTGGGAGGGACAACCATTAGTGATACAAGTGGGGGATGGGTACAAAGTGCTAAAATTTTTGTTGTGTGATGACTCAGAAAGGTAGGAAAACATCTAGATTGAAAGCATTAATGGATCTCATCAGGCGAAGCGAGAGAGGGGAAAGAGTTACAAAGTAGGGAGCAGCAACAGAGAATGGTTTTTAAGGCATGAGGCAGCAGTGTTGTTGGGGTTTGTGGAGAGATTTCTTGAGGAACGGAGGGCACGGCCTGGAACTAAAGGACAAGAGAGAAGATAAGTAGGGAGGTGCAGGAGAGTGAAGAGATTTAAAGGTTAAAAGAAGGGTTAAACCGAAAGAACTGATTATTCTCCCAGAGAGATAATGTAGAGGGAAACAGCAAAAAAAGAGCCTGAGGTACCCCCACTAAGCGGAACAGGAGAGAAGTCTTATAGCAAATGAGACGGAGAAAGATTTTTAGAGAGATAAGAAGACACACCGCAGCTTGATTTCGGATACCCAAAGAACATAGAATCTGCATAAGAAAGCGAGTGGTCCACATTATCAAAGGCAGCCGATATGTGAAGGAGAATTAGGGCCGAGAACTTGTCCTTTGGCAGCTGTGGGTCATTTGAGACTTTGCAGAGGGCCGTTTCAGTTGAATGACTCGGTCGGAATCCTGATTGCAACAGGTCCAATAAGTTATTAGCATGGAGGTATTTATAATGCGTGTAGAGACGAGAAGTTCTAAAATTACAATGTCATGCTGCTGTCATAGTGACATCACTAAAAAATGAAACCAGACATATTTGAACACTATAAAAGATTTAAAACAAGAAGTTGCATCAAGCGCAATGCTTTTTTGGAACAAAATTCTAATTCTTGATGATGTATTCTGATATCATAGTGACATCAAAAAAAATGCACCCAGACATATTGAATATTTAAAAGACTATGAATATGAAATCACACAAATATGTCTAGATGCTTTTTTTTATGATTCACTATGACACCAGCATGACATCATTTTCAACAAATTAGAATTTTGTTCTAAAAAAACAATTGATGCAACTTCTTATTTTATATCTTAATGTGTTTAAGTGTCTGGGTGCATTTTTTAGTGATGTCGCAGATTAGGATTTTGTTCCAAAAAACATTGCAGTTATTGAGACTTCTTATCCAAATCTTTCAATAGTGCTCAAATAAGTCTGGATGTATTTTTTGTGATGTCATTATGACATCCCATGTCATAAATGATGTCATAGTGATATTGAATCGCGGATTACCCAGAGCGATAGTGGCTCTGGGTAAATGAGCCTGACAGTCTCTTGCAGAAATGCTCACATAAAATGGTGGCTTCATAAATACATATAAAATGCGTTAACAGCTTCCCCCACTCTGTTTAAGCAGTAATCAGCTAAACATATTTACTGCTACAAATTCTCTGATAATTGCTTAGAGAACACTGAGGTTCACATATATGTTGGCACTTGTTTCAATAAAACACTTTCTTTTCATGATTTTAACGATGTTTTGTTACAAATAAAGGAAAGTGTTTTGTTGAAAGCAAGTGCCATCATATATGTGAACTGGATTACATGAGGTGCACGGCTTCTGAGAGATGAACGGATGTGTTGTGCTGGTTTCAAATTCTGATATTTGGGGGACATGAGGTTAAAGGGCATGTCCAGCATAAACTCACTTTTGCTACAAGTAAGGTGCCCCACTGCCCACACCTAACCAGCGAAATATTTTACAAAACAATGCTCCATTCAATACTTACAGCCCCTTCTCCCCGCGCCGTCTCTAATCCAGCTTCCTGCTTGCGGAAGTTGCAAGCAGGGGCTGGACTCGCAGCTGCGTTTGTGATTGGCTAAGACGCGGCCAATCACAATGCGGCTAAGTAACGATCGGAGGATTATTTGCAAAAATGTTTTGGCGGTTGGAGGTGGATGGGGGACACCTACCTTGTAACAAAACCCTTTCATGCTAAGTACAACGGCCCAAAAGAGGATGGATGCTGATGTAGGGAGGGCGGTAAGCGGTAAAGCTCCACAGCGCATGTCACATTCCTTGTTGAGGTTGAGGAATCAGCAATGAACGGATGGCTCACAGACACCTCCTTCTCTTCACTTTCCTGGACTTTGGACAGCACTACTGGAGAACCATTTAGAGCAGAGATGTAAGGTAAGGATTTATGTAAACTACTAGGGCCAGTAGAGGGTTAAATTATAGTTTAGGGGTGGACATACCCTTTAACTGTTACATGCGCTTAGCATAATTGGAGTGGAAACAAACCACAGGTGTACCTAAAGGGGCCCAGGCCCCTCAACGTTTGGAGGCCAGGCCCCTGACTCCCTCCTCCTCCGCAGACAGCAGAACTCTGCAGCGACTTGTGCAGGTATTAAACAGGCTGAAACATACGCGCAATCAGCTATTTAAAACTGTACCTGAACTGGAAGTTTGGGTCCGGTCTTTTAAACAACTGATTGTGCGGATGTTTCATTCATACGCACGATCAAATGTTTAAAACCTGCACACGTCGCCGCACAGATTAGGGCTTGTGGCGGGCCCTACTTCTGTCCGACCCCCCCGCGGGGGTTGGCGGGGCGTTAGTTACGCCACTGAAACAAACACAAGGTAACTAGTTAGCATGTGCATAGATAGGCAGTACACTGAATGTTCTCTATATATATATAATATATATAAACAGGCTGAATTAGAGGTGAAAGAATTTTTTTGGTGACAGTTATAGAGTCTGTGGAGCTGCTTTTGTATTTTGGTTTCCGTTTCCTTTAAGGAAAAAGGACATACCTTTGAATATTGTAATGTCAAGATCTTGGCAAAGGAACAGGATTGATTCAGAGTGAGGTGTCAAGGAGGCCATTTATGCGAGAATAAAGAACCAAGCCTGAATAGAGGTAAGGGGGTGTTCACACCAATGTCTGCCATGTACATAAACTTAACCAGTCAACACCTTGCATTTATGAGGTCCCTAACACTTGGCTGTTATATGCTAGTTTGGACTTGCCAGCGTATATTGTCAACAGATTTTTGTACAAGTCATTCTGAATTGAGAAACCCAGTAGATGACTAGCGTAACATCTTTAAGTCCAGTTGATCCAACTGAATACAACAGATAAAGTGAAGGGACAGGTTGAATGTTTTTATTCCCACAGTTATCAGGAAATTTAAAAAAAAGTTAAAAAGTGTGTGAAACATAAAAACAACAAATACACCCACAAGTGCATTTCATGCACATACAGTAGGTTGACAATGTGAACAAATCCTTGCAGAGATATCAACTCACGGCCCTCTAGATTAGAGATGAAACTCAGAAGTTTCATTCCGTTTGGATTTACGCAACTCGGAAAAAATTGAAAACGGAACTACTTTGAGGGTTAGAACGTATCTTAGATAACCCTTGAAAATAACCTTGAACATTCAATAACCCTCGAAATCATGATCCGAAACAATTTTGACTTTCTGATCCTACAGTATTTAACTTTCCAAAGTCCCGAAATCCCGAATGATCCACCCGAGTTTCGGACCGAACGTTTGGATTTCGGGTCCGAGTCAGACCCTGATCCCATCTCTACTCCAGATGGGGAGTTTAGTTTCCAAAACATCTGGAGGGCCACAGATTGTATAAAGTCATCTAGTCATGAAACTATGTTATAAAGCTGTCAGTATAATATCCTCAGAACAACACGTAACCCAGTGATAATGTTCATTCAGGACCATGTACCTATTTGCTTAGTGCAGCCCTCCTGATCTGATGCACCAATGTTACTGAGCATTTTGATACATTGCACTTTTGGTACATAAGACTGCAATCTTAAACTTTGCCTGTATTTAACACCAGCTATTTAATGGGAAAAAGGGATGTAAATAAAAATGGGTTTTGCGTGATCACATGCAATATAATTGTAGGTTAACGCCCATATAGGAAAACCCCTCCTTTCTGTGCTTTAAACCCAGGAGTAGTGATTTTATACCACAAAACAACTGTGTAGAAGAAGCGGTGAATGCCAGCACAACCCAAATCTACAATATCGGAGAAGAGGTCAGTGCACAGCAGGGCCCAGAGGTGCAATTTTAAAACCACACGTGAATGTGCCAAAGGCCCAGAATTGCGCTACAGATCCTGGCATTTGAACTGAAAGGCAATGCTTACACGATGTAGAATTCAGGCCCCAGAGGGATATGCACGCAGACCCTTTAAAGACACCTTTAGCAATAAAAAAGATTAAGAAGAAAAATGAGTAGAATTTAAAATAGAATTTTAAATCCAAAAGGAGTCACTAAGTAAAGGAAAAGCGCGAATGCAACAACTGAGAGACATTTTTTAAGCCACAAATGATATAAAAACAAGAGGAGAATACTAGTACTCCCCTTCTGGCAATTCACTTTGTACCTGAGGGAAATCCTAATCTAAAGGAAATTATAAGAAGAGGTTAATGACCATAGGTCCTTCACAGAAGAAACATAAACTAAATCAGGAGAGTAGCACACAGTTGGTAAATTGTTAGAACTGGAAAAAGTCTTAGTTCAGCCGTATGAGAAGAGGAAGAGGCACAGAGTGAGAGAACTGGTTTGCAGAAAATGATAAATGGCTACAGTATTTTACTGAACCCTGTTGATATCGGAGCTGTGTATAAAGTATATAGGAATGAGAATTCCTGTGTTTGCCACATTGGCAAACTCATGATTAGAGTATGTGTATAGGCACCTTTAGTTTTGGGCCATTGGGGATGACTTGATAAGGACTCTTAAAGACTCCTTGGGCAGGTTGGCCTTGTACTATACAAGACAATGATCCTGATTTTATTCACTGTAAATGTATTAAAGCCAATAAAGTGTTATAATGGTACCCGGGTGTAGGGTAACTTCTGAGAGCTCTTAATTTATACCACAACACCCATTAGATTATGTGATATCCAGGTATCATAGGCAATATAGGACATTGATTGCTCTAATTATTCTCATATAATCTGTCTACCCATACAGCATGTGTGAGGCTCAACCAGTCTTATAATGTCACCAGTCATCACAGCTGCACAGGTGTAAGACTTTTCCAACTGACATTAAAATAAGAACCTTACAGTACAGGTAGGCGCACTCAGTCTAGCTACTGTAAATACCAATACCAAGCAACTATAATCAATGCAGCCAATTTGATTTATTTCAGGGCAAAGGCAATTCCAAAATGTAGCCTTTTAATTCAAAGTTTATATTAAATGTTCCCTTTCCAGTTTAAAGGGCATGTCCACCCCCAAAACTAAAATGTAACCCCATGCTGGCCCCACTCTGTAGTTTATAAAATCCTTACCTACATTTCTGCTATGCCCCTCCAAGTCCAGGAAACTGCAGTGTAGGATCTGTCCTGCTCCTGCGTCTGCCTCAACCTCGACAGGTTTGAGGCATGTGCAGGAGAGCCCTCCCCCCCTCCCTCTCCCACCCGCTTTGGTCTCCCTTCCCTAGCGTAAATCTGTTTTTATATATATAGTCCATGTTCCCAGCCCCAACCACCATAATTATATCATCAGAAGTCCCCCGATCATTACTTACCTTACCTCTCTCCTTAGCCGTTGTGAGCAGCCGGCAGCTGCGTCCGTGATTGGCTGCCTCTCAGCCAATCACAGATGCGGCTGCCGGTCCCGCCCCTGCTTGCAGTTCCGTGCAAGCAGAGGGCTGGGCAGTGCAGTGAAGGAGATAGGCAAGGTAAGTAATGATCAGGGGACTTTCTGATGATATAATTATAGCAGTTGGCACTGGGGAACATGAACTATATTATATAAAAACTTTTATAAAGGGTGGACATGCCCTTAATGTACTCTTCTTTCTTTCTACCAACATAACAAGATTATAACATGACCATTTTTAAAGCAAAGTCATAAATGGGAAATCACACCTAAATTCAACATAATAATAAATAAACATGACTTGGTGCTTTGATTCTATTTAATGTGAGAGATACAGTATCTATAGATTAGGAACTCTAAAGGGGCACTTACTGTAGTGATGCTATTAAATGAACTGATATACAATATTACTGACTCTGCTTAAATGTTCTCCATGTCTGATTAAAAGGATGATTTTGCTATTAGCCACCACACAAAATATGATTTTAATATGATAACGATTATTGTACAATTGTACAATTAGATTGTTATATGTATGGAAGTAAATTGAATGATATCTAAAATGTATGTTTACAAATGTAAGAAGTCTGTCTGAAAACTGGAGAACTAGAACTTATAGCTTTAAAGGAAAGTATGATGTGATCAGTAAACAGAAACATGGCTAAATGATTCACAGACTGCGACAGTAAATATTGAGGATACTCCTTATTTAGACATGACAGAGTTAATAAGAAGGGGGGGAGTATGTATGTATGTATAAAACGATAAGGCAGAAACATATTGGATGTACAAGAAGCAAGAAAAAGTGGGGTAAATTAATGTTGGGGTTTTCTATAAGCTGCCAAATGCCAGTGAAATGAATATCCATATGCAGTTGCAAAGGCTGCTGGTATGGGGCATGTTCTGTTTATGGGGGATTTCAATTATCCTTACATAGATTAGAGTAAGGGAACTACCAGCACCTCAAAAGGTATCAAGTTCTTAAATCTTCTTTATGAGCATTTTCTTTCACAGATGGTAGAAGTTCCTACGCGTTCCTATGCGTTGTTGGATCTGGTGATATCTAATAACGCTGAGCTCATTTTAGAGATGAAGGTAATGGGAGTTTAGGGAAAAAAGTGATTAGTGATCATGATATAGTGTCATTTAATATAGGTTGCAAAAGGCACTGGGTTAACAAAAGGTATAACTTGAAAGACTAATTTTATGTTGTTGAAGGAATCACTCTGCTCATAGACTGGGGAGATTTGTTCCTAGGTAAGGATATTGAGCAGAAGTGGACTGCTTTTAAAGGGATATTAAACCATTACATTTCTAAATTTATAACTTTAGGGAACAAGTGTAAAAAAAATAGGTGCCTGCCTGGCTTAATGCCCAGGTAAAAGGGAAATGAAAAAAAAAGAAAAAGGCTTTTGAAATCGAGGGAACCGAACAGGCATACAGGAGTTTGAAAGCTGTAATAATGGATGCAAGAAAGCAATAAAACTAGCTAAAATAGAAAATGAATACAGATAGCAGAATAAAGCAAGTTAACCCTAAATGTTTTTTTTACATATAGCAATAGTAAAAGATGAGGATTGAGAATGTGGGACCATTAAATAATGGGGCTGAGATGGTTATAGAGGAATGCAGAGAAGGCTAATGTGCTAAACCATTTTTTTCCCTCTGTGTTCACTTTAGAGAATCCTAGTCCTTATAGTAGAGACTGTAATAATATGAAGGGTATAAATGAGGAATATTTACTCTGGCTGACAGAGAATATGGTACGGAAACAATTAGACAAAGTTAACATCAATAAAGCCCCAGGACTGGATGGAATACATCCTTGGATCTTAAGAGAGTTTAGTTCAGTTTTATCTAGACCACTGCTTCTTATCTTTTCAGATTCGCTTTGGTCTGGGGATGTGGCGCTGGATTGGAAAAAAGCCAATGTAATACCAGTATTCAAAAAAGGTAGTCGTTCCCAACCTGGTAACTATAGACCTGTAATCCTAACATCAGTGGTAGGGAAGGTGATGGAAATTTTGTTACGGGATCATATCCTTGAATTTGTCTCCAGAACTGATCTTATTAGTTGTGGTATTCAGCATGGATTTATGACAAATAGATTGTGCCAGACAAATTACTTGTTTTTTGAAGAAGTGAATAAGAATTTAGATTCTGGCATAGCAGTAGATGCGGTATACTGGATTTTACTTAAGCTTTTGATACTGTGCCACATAGGTGACTAATGTATAAACTGGAGACAGTTGGCCTAGAAAAACATTTTTAAATGGATAGAGAATTGGTTATTGGATCGCAAACAGAGAGTGGTGGTCAATGGGGCTACTTCTATGTGGTAAAGTTCTAAGTGGAGTGCCTCAGGGTTCTGTACTGGGGCCACTTTCTGTTTAATCTGTTATAAATGACTTAGAAGGGGGCATTGAGAGCAAGGTCTCAGTGTTGCTGATGACACTAAACTTGCAGAGCTTTGGGAAACTTCAAATGGTGTGCAATTGCTGCAAGCTGACCTAGATAGATTATCAAAATGGCACAGTATGGCAGGTCCTCTACCAAAGACCCTAACTATAGCACAAGCAAAATCCATGCAAGGGTATAATTTAAAAGTTCTTTATTAAATCACATCAAACATAAGTTTTCAGGATAGCTATGTCCCCTTTATCAGTGTGGCAATTGCTGCAAGCAGGAACTAAATAGATTATCAAAATGGCAGCAGAATGGCAGATGATTCAATTTGTATAAATGTAAGGTGATGCATTGGGGTTAGCAATCCTGGTGCCACCTACACAATTAATAACTCAGTGTTAAGTGAATCTCGACTGGAATAAGATTTGGGGGTTCTGATTAGCTATAGCAACATGCCAGGCAGCATCGGCTAGAGCTAGTAGATTTTGTTTGATTAGAGTTGGAAATGGTGCTTTGCTTGTGCTTTAACGTGGCATAAACCAATGATGCCACAACAAAAGTGGGGTACCATGTGTGAAAACCCAACTACTCGCGATTTGTGCAATATTTTGTTTTCATAGCAAATACGATTGCAGGGTTCGTTTTGATGGCTAGACCAAAGTTTTTCGGGGAAACTACAACATTTCAACTGTAAAACCAAGTTTTGACTGACAGAATTCGATAGGTCTGTATTTAAATTTTATCAGTAATTTTAACCTATGGATTTCTAAAAGTAAAATTGAAGAATTGAAAGTTCGTACCCAAAATCATGTGCATTTCATAAAGCAGGATCTACAGGAAACTTAAATTATGGGAAACAGAAACAGCAGACCGAAAAAGATGCAATGCAGTAGAATTTTCATGATACTGGTGCAGCAAACTGGGAATAACAGTACAGAAACAAAAATTTTAATGATACTAGTACAAAAATGGGTACATTCTCATTATGCTGGTACAGAAAACTGTATAAATCAATTTTACTGATATAACAAATTGGTGATTTCTTGATTACTGGTACAGCAAACTGGGAATTCTTGATATTGGTACAGCAAACTGTGACTTTTCAAAATACCAATACAGCTTACTGGGATTTTATGAAACTGGTACAGCAAATGGGCCTATGCATAATACTGGCACAGCAAACTGAGCATTTTTGTGATAGGTACAACACTGGGATAAAACGTGAAAAAAACAAAAGCAGAGTCTACAGAACAGTACCAGACGAAAAAAGAAGCAATGCAGCAACCCTTATGGCTTTTGGATATGTCCAAACCTGTGTTTAGCATTAAGAATAGTTGGTAAAACTTGTGATATATATCTGAAAAGGTAATTAGTATAGTATAGTATTTGAGGTTGAATAAAGGCATACGTCCACCCAGTCCAACCCATGCCTAACTGTTGATCCAGAGGAAGCAAAAAAAACCCACCAAATTTATGAAGGGGGAAAAAATCCTTCCTGACTCCTGGGGGCATATTTAAAGGTTCGTTAACTTTTCGTGGCCGTTTTCGGACATAACGCATAAATCGCGTTTAACGCGATTTATAATGTCCGAAAACGCCACGAAAAGTTAACGAAGCGTTAACCCTTCCCGGCGATACTTACCTGTTACCGCCGCTTCTATTTATAAAGCGGGTACTGGTTTCGCTCTGCTAGTATCGGCTGTTTTATTTCGCCACCTTGAAGGTGGCGAAGTCAGCCGATACTAGCCTCCTGCAGCGGGGATGGGCCGGCAACGGGTGACACGCGCACCCCGCCACAACCCCGCGGCGGCGGACACACCCGCCGCCGTTTGCCAGCAGCCCCTCCCACCCGTTCCCCGCTCGCGGCAATCTCGGAACGGGAGGCTAGGAGGGGCTGCCGGGAAGGGGCCGCAGAGGTGGTCGCGACCACCCGCGCGCACCCCCTCCCGGCAACCCCTCCAAGCCCCCGCCCGGCCGCTCCGGGGAGGGGAAGGGAGGGAGCCGCTGGGAGGGGTGGAGGCACCCTCCAGCGGGGTCCTGAGAAGGGCCTTTTGGGGCTTAGGGGTCCCGCAGCTCGAACCGGGACCCCCCCTCCCCGGCCCTTGTAAGGGCCTTTGCGGCACTTA
The DNA here is from genome assembly GCA_019447015.1 of Hymenochirus boettgeri. Lineage (NCBI taxonomy): Eukaryota > Metazoa > Chordata > Amphibia > Anura > Pipidae > Hymenochirus > Hymenochirus boettgeri. The sequence goes on from CM033475.1 coordinate 78,202,303, forward strand.
CAAGTGCCCTTGCGGCTCTAACAAGAGCCCTTTGGGGCTAGGGGTCCCGCAGCTCGAACCAGGACCCCCGCCCGGCCCTTAAGGGCCCTTGCGGCACTGACAAGTGCTTTGGGGCTTAGGGGTCCGCCCAGCTCGAACGGGACCCCTCCCCGGCCCTTGTAAGGCCCTTGCGGCACTGACAAGTGCCTTTGGCGGGGGTCCGCCAGCTCGAACCGGGACCCCCAGTGTGCGTGCGGCTCTTAAAAGGCCCTTGGGCGACGTCTTCGGGCTGGCGACACCAACCCAACCCAGGTCGCCGATGCAGGCAGGCTCACTGCGGCCGCCAGTGAGCCGCTGGCACAGCCGGCCTCAGCAGAGCCGATGTGCCAACCGCTTTCTTTCTTCTTTCTTCAGCCATCTACTGCGATGGCATCTGAGTTCCGCAGCGGAGTGCACCTCTTTATATAGGTTTGCAGAAACCCCTAATTCATTTCTGATAGGTCAATTTTTTAATGCTTGGTTTGCATGCTTTACATTAACCAATCAGATTACTGGAAGTTCTGAATCTGATTGGTAATGTAAAGCATGCAAATCAAGCATTAAAAAATTACCAATAGAAATGAATTAGGGGTTTCTGCAAACTTATAAAGAGGAGCTTTCCGGAACTCAGATGCCATCGCAGTAGATGGCTGAAGAAAGAAGCGGCTGGTAACATCGGCTCCATGAGGCCGGCGGCGCAAAGACGTCGCGTGGATCAAGACGCCGGCAACATCGGCCTCGTGAGGTCGCCGGTGCCCGCCGCCGGGGGTACCCCTGGGGCGCCGCAGGGTACCTCTTGGGGGTCGGCGGCCGCGGCGGGTGTCGCGGGACTCGAAGAAAGAAGACGCCGCCAAGGGCTCTTTAAGAGCCGCACATGGGGTCCCGGTTCGAGCTGCGGGACCCCTAAGCCCCAAAAGGCCTTTCAGGGCCCCGCTGGAGGGTGCCTCCACCCCTCCCAGCGGCTCCTCCCTTCCCCTCCCCGGGAGCGGCGGGGCGGGGGGCTTGGAGGGTTGCGGGGAGGGGGGTGTGCGGCGGGTGGTCGCGACCACCTGCTGCGGCCCTTCCTGGCAGCCCTCCTAGCCTCCCGTTCCAGAGATTGTCGCGAGCGGGGAACGGGTTGGGAGGGGCTGCTGGGAAGCGGCGGCGGCGGGTGGTCTCCGCTGCCGCGGGGGGTTGTGGGCGGGCGTATGCCCCGCCCCCTTAGGAGAGGCGTCGGGGAAGGGATTTTAAGTACTGTATAGTATTGCCGCGAAGGGGCTTAAAATTACCGCAACACATCGCGGCCGCGATACATATCGCGGGAATGGCGCTCGCCGTTATAAAAACGGCGATAGCGCTATTTTCACGGCCGCGATGTGCGGCGGTAATTTTTTGCGCTATTTTCGTTCCTTATAAATATGCCCCCTGTGGCAATTGGAAATTTCCCTGGATCAACATACTTTATGTATCAATTCCAGTAACTTGCAACATTCCTTGTTGCAGAAACTCATCCAGCTTTTTTTTTTAAACTGACCAATGAACCTGCCGTAACAACGTCCATGGAAGACAGTCCATAGCTTTACTGTCTCACCCTTTCCGAATTGAAGCCTAAACCTTTTTCTTCAAGTCTTAAGGGATGTTAACGTGTCCTCTGACATGTCTATTGGTAACAATGCCCCAGATAGTTTATTGTATGGCCGTTAATGTATTTATCACAGTAATCATATCCCCACTCAAGCGCCTTTCTCCAGTGTACATAATTGTAACTTCTCATATTCAAGCTCCCCCAATCCCCTTATTAATTTAGTTGCGCTCTTGAACCCTTTCCATTTCAAAGATGTCCTTTTTGTACACAGGATTCTAAAATTGCATTGCATATTCCAATAAGGTCATACCAATGCTTTGCAAAGAGGGAGAAATATTTTCCTCCCTTGTTTCCATACCTTCTTTATACAAAACAATACCATGCAGGCTTTAGCATGTTTCTGTCTGGCACTGCTTGCTACCTTAAGGTTGTATCTACCAAAACTCCAAAATCCCTTTCCAACAGGGATTCACTTAACACAGAGCCATTTATAGTATAAGTAGCACAAGGATTTTTAAGTCCACCTTACATTTCTCAACTAAATAAAGAAATTAATGATAATATATTCAAGATATGTAAAAATGACAAGTGACAGATGTTAAATTGTACGGTGTCCATTTTAGAACATCATCAGGTGTCAGGTATCGGGTGTCAGGTATCAGGTATCAGGCATCAGGCATCAGGCATCGGGCATCGGGCATCGGGTGTCAGGTGTGGGTGTCAGGTATCGGGTGTCAGGTATCGGGTGTCAGGTATCGGGTGTCAGGTATCAGCTATCGGGTGTTAGGTATCATATTTTGTGTATTAAGCTGGCCATACACTAGCAAACATTAATAGGTTAGACATTAGACAGATTAGCAAAATGTGACCTAGCTTTTGAGAATAACATTAAAAGTTTTTTAAATAGAGGTGGACATACCCTTAACAACCAGTAAGTGAAGATAAATGTGTGAAAGAGTATGTACCTGTATCTGTGTGGGGGTTGGAGGTATTAGTGTTTACATTTAAGACCATGAAACTAATTGTTTTGATGACATGACCCTTAGGCTGAGGCCACACTGCAACGCACAGAAATTGCGCACAAAATCGTGTGCGTTATCGCACGCGATTGTGTGCGCGATTCTTGTGCGTTTTGCTTTTGCGTTTTGGGCATGCATTTTTGCAATTTTGCGTTATGGAAATGCATGCGTTAACGCACCAAAAATGGTGAACGCATGCGTTACCAAAACGCGAATGGCCGCGAAATCGCATGCGCATCGGAAATCACGGGAATTTACGCAATTTCCATTTTAGCAAAAATTGCGGGCGCAATCGCATGCGCAAACGCGTGAAAAACGCGCTAGTGTGGCCTAGCCCTTAAACCTCGAAAATCCATATTAGAGATTGTACACTTATGGGAAAAAAATATCTATATTCTGAAATGCAGTAACGCTTCCACCGATTCCTTAGCTAGCTAAAATAAGAAAGACCAGTAATTTAGCTTTTCAAGCCAAAATAAATAAATAAAATAAATAATATAATAATAAAAAAAATATATATATATAAAATAAAGGGAAATAAGCACCACATTGCATGTAAAGTCTGCACGTCCCTAAATGTACGAAAAACACATCTTTGTGTCATTCCTCATGTTTCCGGTTTCATGTATTAGTCAGGTATCATTCATCATTATAGAATTTTCATGATACTGGTGCAGCAAACTGGGAATAACAGTACAGCAAACAAAATTTTAATGATACTAGTACAGAAAATGGGTACATTCTCATTATGCTGGTACAGAAAACTGATAAATCAATTTTACTGATATAACAAATTGGTGATTTCTTGATTACTGGTACAGCAAACTGGGAAATTCTTGATATTGGTACAGCAAACTGTGACTTTTCAAAATACCAATACAGCTTACTGGGGATTTTTATGAAACTGGTACAGCAAATGGGCCTATGCATAATACTGGCACAGCAAACTGAGCATTTTTGTGATACTGGTACAACACTGGTATAAAACGTGAAAAAAACAAAAAGCAGGATCTACAGAACAGTACCAGACGAAAAAAGAAGCAATGCAGCAACCCTTATGGCTTTTGGATATGTCCAAACCTGTGTTTAGCATTAAGAATAGTTGGTAAAACTTGTGAATATATATCTGAAAAGGTAATTAGTATAGTATAGTATTTGAGGTTGAATAAAGGCATACGTCCACCCAGTCCAACCCATGCCTAACTGTTGATCCAGAGGAAGACAAAAAAAACCCCACCAAATTTATGAAGGGGGAAAAAATCCTTCCTGACTCCACGTCGCGTCGGATCAAGACGCCGGCAACATCGGCCTCGTTGAGGTCTCCGGCGCCCGCCGGGGGTACCCCTGGCGGCCGCAGGGGTACCTCTCGGGGGTCGGCGGCCTCGGCGGAGCTGGTGTCGCCGGGACTCGAAGAAAGAAGACGCCGCCCAAGGGCTCTTTTAATTTTTTTTAAACTGACCAATGAACCTGCCGTAACAACGTCCACTGGAAGACAGTTCCATAGCTTTACTGTTCTCACCCTTTCCGAACTTGAAGCCTAAACCTTTTTTCTTCAAGTCTTAAGGGATGTTAACGTGTCCTCTGACATGTTCTATTGGTAAACAATGCCCCAGATAGTTTATTGTATGGCCCGTTAATGTATTTATACACAGTAATCATATCCCCACTCAAGCGCCTTTCTCCAGTGTACATAATTGTAACTTCTTCATATTCAAGCTCCCCCAATCCCCTTATTAATTTAGTTGCGCTTCTCTGAACCCTTTCCATTTCAAAGATGTCCTTTTTGTACACAGGATTCTAAAATTGCATTGCATATTCCAAATAAGGTCATACCAATGCTTTGCAAAGAGGGAGAATAATATTTTCCTCCCTTGTTTCCATACCTTTCTTTATACAAAACAATACCATGCAGGCTTTAGCTGTTTCTGTCTGGCACTGCTTGCTACCTTAAGGTTGGTAATCTACCAAAACTCCAAAATCCCTTTCCAACAGGGATTCACTTAACACAGAGCCATTTATAGTAAAGGTAGCACAAGGATTTTTAAGTCCACCTTACATTTCTCAACTAAATAAAGAAATTAATGATAAATATTCAAGATATGTAAAAATGACAAGTGACAGATGTTAAATTGTGACGGTGTCCTTTAGAACATCATCAGGTGTCAGGTATCGGGTGTCAGGTATCAGGCATCAGGCATCAGGCATCAGGCATCGGGCATCGGGTGTGTCAGGGTGGGTGTAGGGATCGGGTGTCAGGTATCGGGTGTCAGGTATCGGGGTTTGTCAGGTATAGCTATCGGTGGTTAGGTATCATATTTTGTGTATTAGCGGCCATACACTAAGCAAACATTAAATAGGTTAGACATTAGACAGATTAGCAAAATGTGACCTAGCTTTTGGAGAATAACATTAAAAGTTTTTTAATAGAGGTGGACATACCCTTAACAACCATAGTAAGTGAAGATAAATGTGGTGAAAGAGTATGTACCTGTATCTGTGTGGGGGTTGGAGGTATTAGTGTTTACATTTAAGACCTGAAACTAATGTTTTGATGACATGACCCTTAGGCGAGGCCACACGCAACGACCAGAAATTGCGCACCAAATCGTGTGCGTTATCGCACGCGATTGTGTGCGCGATTCTTGTGCGTTTTGCTTTTGCGTTTGGGCATGCATTTTTTTCAATTTTGCGGTATGGAAATGCATGCGTTAACGCACCAAAAAATGGTGACGCATGCGTTACCAAAACGCGAATGGCCGCGAAATGCCATGCGCATCGGAAATCACGGGAATTTACGCAATTTCCATTTAGCAAAAATGCGGGCGCAATCGCATGCGCAAACGCGGTGAAAAACGCGCTAGTGTGGCCTAGCCTTAAACCTCGAAATATCCATATTAGAAGATTGTACCCTTTATGGGAAAAAAATATCCTCATATTTCCTGATAATGCAGTAACGCTTCCACCGATTCCTTAGCTAGCTAAAATAGAAAGACCAGTAATTTAGCTTTTCAAGCCAAAATAAATAAATAAATAAATAATAATAATAATAAAAAAAATATATATATATAAAAATAAAGCTGGAAATAAGCACCATCTATTGCATGTAAAAGTCTGCACATGTCCCTAAATGTACAGAAAAACACATCTTTGTGTCATTCCTCATGTTTCCGGTTTCATGTATTAGTCAGGTATCATTCATCATGTATCAGAGTCAGGTATCGTTCATCAGGCATCAGAGTCAGGCATCATTCATCAGGTATCAGAGTCAGCTATCGGTCATCAGGTTTCAAAGTCAGACATCATTCATCAGGCATCATTCATCAGGCACCAGAGTCAAGTATCATTCATCAGGTATCAGAGTAAGGCATCATTTATCGGGTATCAGAGTCAGGTATCATTCATCAGGTGTCAGAAACAGGTATCATTCATCAATGATATCTCATGGCTGATAACTGATTCCTGACTCTGATACATGATGAATGATACCTGAATTTGATAACTGACTTTGATGCCTGATGAATACCTGACTGATACCTAATGAATGATGTGTGACTCTGATACCTGATGAATGATACTTGATGAATGATACCCGATGAATGATACCTAATGAATAATGAATAACACTGATAGCTGACTGATTCCTGATGAATGATACATGAAACCTGAAACATGAGGAATGACACAAAAATGTTTTTTTCTGTACATTTTAGGACATGTGCAGACTTTTACATGCAATAGATGGTGCTTATTTCCAGCTTTATTTCTTACTTACTTTTTAAATTTCTTTCACTTGAAAATCTAAATGACTGTCCTTTCTATTTCTTTATCTTTGTCTTCTTTTATTTAAAAAAAACACACTTTTTTGATTATTGATCAAATTTGTTTTTTTGACTATTTAGGTATTGCTTTCATAGGAATGGAAAGGTAGCTGGGTGTACCTGTGTCTGTTTTTATTTAAGACTTTTACTGACCATTTAAAAGGAGAACTAAACCCAATTTTATATACTCCAGAATCTGAAAACAACCCCCCTAAAAAACACCAATAACATATAAAATGCCACTTTAGTAAACTGTTAAAGTAAATCAAAGCCTGTTAAGAACTGGATGAAGTATCTGTGTGTATGTGCAGTGTCAGACTATACCTCCTGACCTCAGTTACATGCTTCCTTGCTTTAGCTCGTGTAAAAGGATTGGCTAGAGTTATTAATGGGTGTGACCAACTGTAACAAGTTTGTGCATAGCTAAAGCTGGCATGTGCAGAACATAATGGTCATTGACCAAACTGTCTGATACTAGAATGCAGTGAAATAAAGCACAAACCATAGGTTATTTAGGTAAATTTCCCAGTGCCTGTATCAAAATGAGAGGTAAGACACAGATTACTGGTTTTATATCAAGGTGTTCTGCCTTCTGGTTCAGTGTTGTTTTATGTCTTTAGTTGCCCTTTAATTGACATTCTGGAAATATATATATTCATTGGTACAGAAAAAATACATCTTTGTGTCATTCCTGATGTTTCAGGTTTCATGTATCAGGTATTATTCATTGTGTATCATTCATCCTCTATTGGAGTCAGGTATCATTCATCGTCTGTTGGAGTCAGGTATCATGCATCAGTTAAAGTAAGGTATCATTCATTATGTATCAAAGTCAGGCATCATCATCGGTATCAAAGTCAGGTATCATTCATCGTTTCAAACGATTCTGAATATTGGAGTCGCACACCTTCGTAAATTCAAAGTGTTTATTGAAAACCACACATCATTTTGATGTGTGTTTTTCAATAAACACTTTGAATTCTACGAAGGTGTGCGACATCCATATTCCAGAATCGTTTGAATCTACCTCCCTTGGAAGTGGGGAGTTCTTGGGAGATCAGCACCCATTTTGGGTTTGTGTGCATAAGGACACTTTATACCATTATCATTCATCGTTTATCAGAGTCAGGTATCATTTATCAGGTATCGGAGTCAGGTATCATTCATCGGGTATCAGAGTCAAGTATCATTCGTCAAGTATTAGAGTCAGGCATCATTCATCAAGTATCAGAGTCAGGTATCATTCGTCAGGTGTCAGAGTCAGGCATCATACATCAGGTATCAGAGTCGGTTATCAGAGTCGGTTATCAGAGTCGGGTATCATTCATTAGATGTCATGTATCGGGTATCAGGTGTTGTTTATCTGGTATCGGTTGTCATGTGTCAGGTATTGGTTGTTAGGTATTAGCTGTAGTTATTGTCTATCAGGTGTCAGGTGTCGTTTATTAATATCGTGTATCGGGTATCATTATCAGGTGTCAGTTATCAGGATTCAGTTATCAGGTGTCATGGCCATACAGGAGGCAGACATTAGATAGATCTAATGTCTAAAAACTGCATTTTACAAGCAGCGGTTCTTTACCTTTAGATAATCCAATTTGGACCATTAATTTTGAGAACTTAAGTTGATTGCAAATACACTAAGAAGGGACCAGACTATTTAAAAACACATAGGGTGTTTTTTAACCCCCAATCTTACCCAGGTACACACACCTACTGACATAACCTTCCATTTTTGTGGCAGCATACTTAAAGGGTAACTATAGTCAAAAAATAAATTTTAATCAATAATCAAAAAAGTGGGGGTTTGTTACGCCCAATCTTACCCAGGTACACACACCTACTGACCCTTCCATTTCTGTGGCAGCATACTTAAAGGGCATGTCCACCCTTCCAAAAAATGTTTTTATATAATATTCCCCCTGTCCCCCCAGCCCCAACCGCTATATTTTTATTATTAGAAAGTGCCCCAAACTTTACTTACCTTCCCTCTTTCCTCCGCCACACTGCCAGGCCCTTTGCTTGCGAGAAAATGCAAGCAGAGGGGCGGGACCGGCAGTCGCGTCTGTGATTGGCTGAGCAGCCAATCCCACAGCCAATCCCGGACGCGGCTGCTGGGAGTTCAGTGCGGTGGAGGAAAAAGGGAAGGTAAGTAATGTTTGGGGCACTTTCTAATAATAAAAATATAGTGGTTGGGGCTGGGGGGACAGGGGGAATATTATATGGAAAGGATTTTACGCTAGGGGGAGAGATCACAAAACGGGAGGGAGAGGGAGGGGGAGAAGGGCTGCAGTACGCATACCAAGCTTCTCCCAGAGGCGAGACAGGAGGCAGAGTCCTATATGGACTTTGCTATCCTCCTGGTGGTCAGTTTTTGGGACTTTGGGGGGGGGCTACAGGAGAACCATATGGAGCTGGGATGTGAGGTAAGGATTTTATTACACTACATGATGGGCCATTACTGGGGGGATTATAGTTTTGGTGGTGGACATGCCCTTTAAAGGGTAACTATAGTCAAAAATTTAAATAAAAGCTAAAAGAACAGTAATTTAGCTTTTCAAGCGAAATTTAAAAAAACCCATCAAAGCTAGAAATAAGCATTGAATGTAACAGTCAGCACATGTCCTAAAATGTACAGAAAAAAACATCTTTGTGTCATTCCTCATGTTTCAGGTTTCATGTATCATTCATCAGGTATCAAAGTCAGCTATCAGTGTTATTCATTATTCATTAGGTATCATTCATCGGGTATCATTCATCAAGTATCATTCATCAGGTATCAGAGTCACACATCATTCATTAGGTATCAGAGTCACACATCATTCATCAGGCATCAAAGTCAGGAATCAGTTATCAGCCATCAGATATCATTGATGAATGATACCTGACTGATACCTGATGAATGATAGCTGTCTCTGATACCTGATGAATGATGCCTGACTCTGATGCCTGACTTTGGTACCTGATGAACGATACATGACTCTGATACATGACTCTGATACCTGACTCTGATAACTGATGAATGATACCTGACTCTGATAACTAATGAATGATACCTGACTCTGATACATGAAACCTGAAACATGAGGATAGATGGTGCTTATTTCCAGCTTTATTTTTAATTCATTTTATATATATATATATATATATATATATATATATATATATATAGTTTTTTCATTTGGCTTGAAAAGCTAAATTACTGTTCTGTCTATTTTAGCTAGCTAAGGAATCGGTGGAAGCGTTACTGCATTATCGGCAAATATCAGGATTTTTTTCCCATAAAGGGTACAAACTTCTAATATGGATATTTCGAGGTTTAAGGGCTAGGCCACACTAGCGCGTTTTTCGCGCGTTTGTGCACGCATTGATTGCGCCTGCGATTTTCGCTAAAATTGGAATCACGGAAAGTTGTAAATTCCTGTGATTTCCGATGCGCATGCGATTGCGCGTCTTCGCGTTTTGGTAACACACGCGTTCACCATTTTTGGTGCGTTAACGCAAATGCAAAACGCACAAGAACAAAGACACAGAACAAAGAATAAACAGCATACAATTGTTTGTTTAAAAAAAATCTCTTTTCCCCAACCAGGGGCACCATATTATGAACATTTTCCCCTTTACCACCCCAATTAAGCCATGCACATTAGGTACTTCATAGAGATGGAAACACAGAAAGACAGACAAACAGAGGCAGTCCGAGAGATACAGACAGACAGGTTGTCTCTTGCTGTATCTATTTCTCACTGACAGGAGAGAGAAACAGATAACCAATTAAATAGAGAGCTATAGATAGGAGAGACAGTGGGAAAGATTGGGTTACTGATAGATAAAGATACATCTGGCATATTAATGACGCTCAAGAGTATTCAGGGGGGATTTTCATGATACTGCTACAGCAAACTGACAAATCATTGACACTGGTAGAAAACAGGGCATTTTCATCATACTGGTAATGGGAATTTATTGATACTGCTACAGCAAACTAGGAATTTATTGATACTGACAAATTGGGATCTTTTATTATACACATACACAAACTGGCATTCTCATGATACTTGAGACAGCAAACTGGATACATCATAATACTGGTACAACAGACTGGCAAAACAATGACATTTACTAGTAGTAAACTGGAATTTTTATCATACTGGTACAGAAATCAATTAAACTAATAAAGACAATATAGGAATATCTCAATGTTAAAGCAAACTGTTAATTACTTGATAATTGTACAACAAATTGGGACTTCCATGATACTGATATGTCAAACCTGTGAATTTCTTGATCCTAGTACAGCAAACTGTAAATGTTCACAATATTGTTACAGCAAACTAGGGGTTTTCATGATACTGGTGCTAGTTAAGGTGCCTGTTATGCCCATGAGGCAGGTTGATTGCTCAGGGCACAGCAATCCTGTCTTATAGATATCAATGGTGGCATGCTCCTGGTTGTGGGAGCCCTCCAGCATTAATTTCTTTGCAGTTTATTTCCTATCAGACACTGAGGAAAAAGAAAACAAAAATTTCATAAGTAAGCAAATGAAAAAAAACAACAACATCTGCAGGGTAATAAGCAGCTTTCAAAGTCTTATCGGAGACGTCTATATTTGACACAATCTTAGTTTCATTATCTACTTCTTACTGTACATTTACGTGTAGCATAAATTTTGTATAGCTATCATCATAGTGGTCATCTGCTGGAAAATGTTTAGGCTTCATTCACAGTAGAACACGTTATTTTACAACCACTTTTATTGTTATTTTTGAACTGTAATAAAGGGTCAGTTAGTATCCTTCAACCAAACATTTACAATCAAGGGTATTTGTACAAATCAAATCATAATAATATAGTATAAATCAAGTTTCTTCCATGCATCCTATTTGTTTCCTCTTTATTCTCTCTGCCACTCCACGTCTTCCTGACTGAATCCAATCTGCTCCTAGTCTGTTCCGTCCCTCCATTTTATCTGCCCTGTATTCAATCTGCCCCACTACATCTACTCTGCCCCTGCACCTAATCTGCTCCCACTTCAAATGTGCATCTGCCCTGCACTAATCCTGCCCCTTTAATCAGTCTTCTCTATCTGCAATTATCCCCCCTGCATACAATCTGCTCTCATTCATTCTACATCAAGTCCCACTCCATCGAATCTGCAACCAATCTATACCCTCTGCAGGGATGTAACTACCAGGGGAGCAGGGGAAGCAACCACAGGGGCGGGCCCATCTTCTTTTTTTTCTTATGACTGATATAGCCTACTCCCAGAAAACCACTGTGGGTGAAGCACGGATGGGTGCCCCATCATAGTTTTGCTGGGGGGCCCAGTGATTCCTAGTAATGACACTGACCCTCTTCATCCATTGATTGATGTAGACTTTCGATGCAAACATGTATGTCGAATCAATAATGTTGAAGGGAGCATCAGTTTTACCTGCCAACGTTTATGTTTCCCTGTTTATGACCATTATTACGTGCCATGAGATGATCGTTACTGCAGTCAAGGTGGTACTTGGAATGTTGCAGGAAGGTTGGTAGGTTAGTTTGCTGGGTATGACCAGCTTTAGGTTCCTATTCCAACCAATATACAGTGTCGGACTGCCTCACATGGCTACAGGGGAATCCCCTCGTAAGAATACAGTTCAGAAACACTCCAGCTCACTGCTTTTGGCTGCTTGCCAGATGAGTGGGTAGGTGCAACCCGGCAGGCCTCTACTCCAAGGGTCTAAGTTTCCAAACGAGAAAAAGAAAGAGGAGAAGCCCACTACTAGTTTTGGGTATGCTATGCCCCTGGTAGGACCAAATCCCATAAACCCAAAAACTGCTAGGTGGGCCAATAAACATCCAAAATGTCCTTAGCAGGGGTACTATACCTTTATCATGGAATTATAACATAAAATAAGGGCTTATGGAGGAAATATGGGTGATTGAAGCAATAGTTACCTCTTCAAAAAACATCTGCAAATGTCTGGTGCCTCAAACCCCAAACACTAACATTTCACACATGCTCTCACTCTACTATTTTAGCACTGAAACAAGTTGGTAAATGGTCTTTCTTTAAATAAAGGCAATACATATTGCATATATATATATATTATGGCCCCGTATATGGTAGTAAATGGCACAGCCTCCTTTTAAGATAATGAGCTGAGCAAGTGGGTAAATAGCAAATCTCCCTTCGTAGGATAACTATACTAAAAGTTTTCACATTCCCCCTATTCATTCATAAATTATATGATATTGAGTGCAACGATCAGAAATCCGATCGGGAAAAAACACTCAAAGGGGAAATCTGCAGAGAGATTGGTACTTGAAGATGGGGTTGGCAGAAAAATTTACGCTTGGCCCAAATTTTGTTTTTCCGATAAACAGATCCATATTGTTGAGTGATTGAAAAAATGGAAAACTGTTTGACATTTTGAGCTTTTTGATTGAATTTACCCAATCGCTTTAAACATCGAGCCCTTTTATGGGGGGCATAAATTAAACAAAATCTCAGAAAATGAAAACACATTTGAAGTCAAAGGGACATTATACTGAAAAAATGACTTTGCCACATCTTAATCTATAATTGAATACATGTAAGTAGCACTTAATCTGATTTGCGTGTGTTGCTGCATGCCTTCAATCTAGCACACATTGTTTAGGAGCAGTGTCTCCCTCCCTCTTTTAACCACTCCCACTTTCATCCGACCTGACTTTTTCCCCCACAAACCAACTCTCAAGCCTGCACACAGTATATAGCATTCCAAATGTCAAAACTCTGTCACCATTCCATCACTCACAGAAGAATAGTTTTTGAGAACAAGGAACTTGATTCACAGCTGAAATATAAGTTCTCCTTTTAAGGGCATGTCCAGCCCCAAAATGAAAAATTACATACAGGAAAATCACCCCCCAAAATGGTAATAGTTTGAAATCTGAAATATATAAGTCTAACCTGAAATCCAACAAAATGTCTTATTTCCCCTTTTTCTGCTTCCTGGTTCTTCCAGTTAGATACTGTCAGTTATGGGTGTGACAGTTGACATCACAGCGAATGACTGAATGTTAATCCCCTGTCTCACTCTTCTGAGCATGCCCAGGATCAGTAAATGCTCAGTACAGGTTTCTAAATTGCTCAGTTTCCATGAGGCCTCCAGAAGCATAGCAGGCATACACTAATGAATTCATAGGACAAATTAGGATATATCAACATATTTTAAAAAGGCCATTCTTTCTAAAAGATGTTCTTATGAGGGTGGAGTTGTCCTTTAAGTTTTAGATTGGATATCTAATAGGGGAAGATCAACAAAAATATGATACAGTGGTGGTTGGGAAGATTTATAGTTTCCAGTTATGGTCAATTTAAAATAATCTATTTTTCGGTATAGATGCCCTTTAACTGACACATTAAGATAAAAATGGAAATTCTTTGTCAAATGTTTTGCTTTTTTTTAAAGGGCATGCACAGTATGACCAGAACAACTTTTTCCCATAGAAATTCTTTAACCCAGGGAGGTAGGAAATCCTCATACAGCAGCTGACGGTTTGCTGCTTACAGCTCTTTTCACTGTACTCCCAGCATCTCCCGTTTCACAGACACAGTAAAGAGTGTGGAGAGCTGTCACATGCTGCACTAACATTACCTTGACAGCTCACTGCTTCTGCAAATAGGACGCCCAGGAAAGGGGCTTTCTGAAAGTGAAAATATTTTAAGGGGGATTCGTTACCCTTTATTGCACTTGTGTTTGTGTATTTTGTTTTCATTCTATCATGTAATAATATAACAAAACTAGAAAGGGAAAGTTTAAGTATAAACTTTGAATTTGGCTTGAAGGGCTGCATTTTGGAAGAGAATATGTGTGTTTGCTGCAGATTTTAAAACTCAATAATGGGAATGATGAGTTTGTAGTGAACGCTTGTTTGGGACAAAAAAATCTTTTGTGTGTACCCAGCCCAAAGTGGTGCTAATTTTGATCCAATCATTCAGAAAGCTAACATCTGATTGGTTAGGGCAAACTTAGCACCATTTTCAATGATAAGAACTTTTATTGAATCTCTCTGTATCTTTTTGATAATTGGTCAAAATTAGTTTTTTTGACTTTAGTTACCCTTTAAGTATGGCTGCCACAGTAATGGATAAGTAGAACAGTAGGGGCCCTATTTATAAAAGATCGGTATCGTTATCGTAAAATACCGATCGTTATCGTAAAATAACGACCGGGTTTTTTACCGATAACGACCGTTATTTACCGATAACGACCGTTATTTACCGATATCATTAAATACCGGTCGTTATCGGTAAATGCCGGTCGTTATTTACCGATAACGGTCGTTATTTACCGATAACGGTCGTTATTTACCGATAACGGTCGTTATCGGTAAATAACGGTCGTTATCGGTAAAACCCCGGTCGTTATTTTACGATAACGATCGGTATTTTACGATAACGATAACGATTTTTTATAAATAGGGCCCTAGGTGTGTGTACCTGTGTTGGGGTGGGGGTTAAAAAAACAAACTTTTTTGATTATTGGTCAAATTTTTTTTTTACTTTAGTTACCCTTTAGGTATGGCTGCCACAGTAATGGATAAGTAGATCAGTAGGTGTTTGTACCTGTGTCCGGTTGGGGGTTAAAAAACAAACTTTTTTGATGATTGGTTAAAAATTTGTTTTTTGACCAACAAACATTTGCAACAGTAATGGAGGGGTAGGTCAGTAGGTGTATGTAACTGTGCCACATGGGGGTTAAAAAAACAAACCTTTTTTATTATTAATCTAAATGTGTTTTTTTGACTTTAGTTACCCTTTAAATATGGCTGCCACCATAATGGATAAGTAGATCAGTAGGTGTGTGTACCTGGGTCTGGTTCAGGGGGTATGTCTTTTTTGTGTTTACAACCATAAAACTATCTTTTATTGAGAATAAATCTAAATTAGTTTTTTTTAGTTACCCTTTAAATATGGCTTCCATGGGAATGGAAAGGTAGGCCAGTAGGTGGGTGTACCTGGGTCTGTGTGGGGGGTTGGGGGTATCACCATTTGTATTTATGATCATGAAAAAAACTGTTTTGAAATATTCACATTTGAGGATTCTTACCATTATAGTCTATGGGAAAAAATTACCGGAAATTTGACAATAACGCCGTAATGCTTCCGTGGATTCCTTAGCTACAAGACAACACACTTCTCCTATATGCCCCACACGTCTGTACCGAATTTCATGTCTCTAGCTCAAAAACTGTCGGAGTAGATACGGTCCAAATAAGCGGAAGAATAAAACAGAAGAAGAAATAGAAAGAACAGTAATTTGGCTTTTTCAAGCCAAATTAATTAGTATTAAAGGGCATGTCCACCCCCAAAACTATAATTCCCCCCACTACTGGCCCCACTGTGTAGTGCATAAAAATCCTTACCTTACATCCCAGCTCCAAATAGTCCTCCTGTAGTCCCCCCCAAAGTCCCAAAAACTGCCCAGCAGGAGCAGTAGTCCCTCCGGGAGAAGTTGTGCATGCGCAATTCAGCCCTTCTCCCCCTCCCTCCCGTTTTTGCAATCCCTCCCCCTACCTTAAAACCCCTTTGCCACATAATAGTGTTCCTTCCCCCAGCCCCAACCGCTATAAAAGAATTTTCTAGAAAGTCCCCCAATATCAGTTCCATGCAAGCAGAGGGCCGGGACACTGTGGCGGGGGAAAGAGGTTAGGTAAGTATTGATCAGGGAATTTTTTTTAATTATTTTATGGTGGTTGGGGCTGGGGGAAGGAATATTATTATACCCCAAAAGTTTTCTACAGGGGTGGACATGTCCTTTAAAGAAATGCAAAGGCAATGGAAACATGCACTGATTCATTTTTTGCTCTCTTAGCATTTACTTTCTTACATTATTACACTTTTATTGTGACCTATTCTGTTTACATTTGTAGGGAAAAAGATAGCAAACATTTTATTTAGTATATCCAATATTTTTTCTGTCTGTTTTTTTGTCACTTAGTGTAATGGTCACTAGATGGCGCTGAGATGCTGGGAGTATCTGAGTAAAATTCTGCTGGCAGAATTTTCAACCTCATGTAGTGTCAGAAGAATTTTAATTTAGCATTAATTTGGTGCAGTGATATTTATTTGTGTTTTGTCATTTAAAAACTACCAGGAGGAAGATATTGTCTATGGTGTATTTATTCTATATAAAATGTACTTTAACATGTATAATGAACAAAACTACACAATTGCACACACACACATTTTCACAGAGTAAACAGAGAATGTCTTGATCTTTATTCCGTAATTGGTGACAGATTCAATTAATCTAATATTCTAAAAAAAACATGGCAATGCATTATCATTTTGAGATGTGAGACTAGATACATAATATAAACCTTTTAATATCAGATGCCCCTTCAACTAGATGTTTCTGACAGGCGACATAAAGACAAGTTATATTCTTTTTGATACAGCTGGGGTGGCTACCTCACCACTTTATAACAAGACACGTACTTTGTAGTATCTGCAACAAATTTCATAGAAGTGTCTTTGTTGTCCCATTTAGCAATGTTTTGGTTGCTGAAATGCTGGATGAAGATTAATTTTAACTATGCTAGTAGAAGGTCAGTATACAGACCTATGTAGTAAATAAGTCATTATTTTACACTTTCCTCAATAGTACTGTATCCTGTCTATCTTTCTCTCTGTCTGTCTGGTGGGTTTTTTGGGGCCGATCCACGATGCATGATATGGCATTTCGGGCAATAATCGTGCTGTGTATGGGCACGGGTGAAATGGCCAATCGGTCTGGGCTTGTGCACACATAGTAACATAGTAATTGAGGTTGAATAAAGACATACGTCAATCAAGTATAATCTTTTCACCCTCCTTTTTAACACTAACAGTTGATCCAGAGGAAGGCAAAAAAACACAGCTAAAAAAAAAGGGGGGGGGGAGAGGGGAAATTTCTTCCTGAGTCCAAATGGCAATCGGAAAGTATCGCTGGATCAACCAGATCTACAGTATATGTATTAATACCAATAATTCTCAATATTTTTTAGTTTAAAAACTTATCCAGACCACTTTTAAAGCTATTCAATGAACTTGCCATTACCACATCTGCTGGAAGACAGTTCCACAGTTTCACCGTTCTCATAAAGAAACCTTTCCTAACCTGAAGATGAAACTTATTTTCTTCTTATTTTAAAGGATGTCCACAAGTCCTCTGATATGACCTATTAGTAAACAATTCACCAGAGAGTTCATTGTATGGCTCATTAATATATTTGTATAAAATTATTATATCCCCACACAAATGTCACTTGTCCAATGTAAACAGCCCTAACTTGTCTAATCTGCTTGCATAGTCACCCCCCTCCATTCCCTTTATTATTTAAGTTGCCCTTCACTGAACGACTTCCTTTTCCAAGATGTCCTTTTTGTACATGGGTTTCAAAACTGCACTGTATATTCCATATGAGGCCTTACCAGTGACTTGTAAATGGGGGGAATAATATTTTTCTCTCTTGAATGTATTCCCCTCTTTATACAAGACATTATGTTCCTAGCTCTAGCTGTTGCTGTCTGACATTGTTTGCTACAGCTAAGTCTGTTATCTACCAGAACCCCCAAATATTTTTCCCTTGGAGATTCACTTAACACAGTTATTTATGGTGTAGGTGGCACAAGGATTGTTACACCCCCATCACCTTACCTTTATTAACATTGAATTTAATCTGCCATTCTGCTGCCCATTTTAATAATCTATCCATGTCTGCTTTTGCACTGATGTTAGGCTTACAGGTCTATAGTTACCAGGTTGGGAATGACTACCTTTTTGGAATATTGTTATTACATTGTCTTTTTACCAATGCAGCGGCACATCACCAGACAGAAGTGAATCTGAAAAGATAAGAAACATTTGTCTTGATGAAACTGGACTAAACTCTTTTAAGATCTGAGGATGTATTTCATCCAGTCCTGGGGCTTTATTGATATTACATTTGTCTAATTGTTTTCGTATCTTATGCTCTGTCAGCCAGAGTGAATATTCCTTTTAATTTATACCCTTCATATTATTACAGTCCCTACTATAAGGACTAGGATTCTCTATAGTGAATACCAATGAAAAAAAAAAAGGTTTAGCACATTAGCCCTTTTGGCATCCTCTATAACCATCTCAGCCCCATTATTTAATGGTCCCACATTCTCGTTCCTCATCAAAATTTTAAAAGCCTTTTTTTCCATTTCTCTTTTTTACCTGAGCATTAAAGGAGAACTAAACCCAAAATACAAAGGCAGCTCCACAGACTCTATAACTGTCAATTTGCAAAACCATTTGTCTCTCACCTCTGAATTCAGCCTCTTAGTGTAGAAATCATTTATAAAACATTTTTGAGTACTGGCAATCTATGTCATGGGTGGTTTCTAGTGTTGCCTCTTCCTGGTGGTCCAGGACCCAAAACTCCTTCTGCACATGTGAACTAGCTACCTTGTGTTTGTTTCCCACTCCCCTTATGCTAAGCTGAACTCAGTGCCCCACCTGCCAGTGTCGCCCAGCCAATCATCAGAGTGAATATTATTAGCTGGTTTTCCTGCTTAGAGTAGGGGAAGGTGTTAACCCTTTTCATATATATTTAGGAAGCAACTTGTAAACCCTTTTTATTTGTGAGCATTTCTGCAAGACTGTGTGTTTTTATGTTTTTATTTCTGCACTCTACCATTTATATTAGTGTGTGTATTGCTAAAATGTACATTGGGCACAGCCACACTGCAATGCACCTGAATCGCACAGACAACCGCATGCCATTAATATGCGTTTGCGAATCGCAACATACCCGAAATCGCAAGATTTTGGTGCGTTGCTGTGTTTTTAATACAACTGGAAAATCGCAATCGCCTGAAAAACGCGCTTGTGTGGCCTAGCCCTTAGAAGTGTAATGCAAGCTGCATTGATTTCAGTTAAGCCATACAGCATGTATTAAACGCAATGGAAGGGAGGACGCACATTCGCAATAATGCGTGATCGTGCTCACTTCCGTGCATGGGTGTTGCACTTCCACAACTGGACCCTAGCAGAGCGCATGCAATACAGACCAAATATGGTGATTGCATGCACTCTAATAGCACACGGAAATGCATTGCATGTAGAGGGGCTGGTCCCATATTTTATTACATGCCTGCACATCCAAAACGTGATATTGGGAGCTAGCCCTAAGTGTTTGAGTCTTAAAGGGAAAGGTGGCAACCAGAGTAGAATTGAACCAACCACTTTACAGGGGATACTTATAAAAACAGCTAAGAGCTGCAGGTGCAGCATATTGACGTGAACATAGTCTTAGCACAGCTTTGTGAAAAGCAATTTAAAGATGTTGGAACCTGGAAGTAGTGTAAAGGCAAAGGCCACCTTTGCCTTTAAGACCCAAACACATATTAAATCTACACTGTGTTGTAGTGCTAAGTACCATTGCATTAAAGGGACACTATACTGAAAAAATGACTTTGCCTAATCTTAATCTATAATTGAATACATGTAAGTAGCACTTACTTGCTGCATGCCCTTAATCCAGCACACATTTTGTTTCAGCTGTTTAAAAGACTGGACCCGAACTTCCGGAACAGAACCGGAAGTCCGGGTCCGGGCTTTTAGACAGCTCATCGCACGTATGTTTCATTCATATGCGCGATCAGCTGTTCACAGGAGCGCACCACTATAGGAAGCGTTTGCAAAGGGAACTGACGCCGGCACTGATTCTCCCAGATTTAAAAAATAGCTTAAGCTGCACAGATATTATCTGCACTGTAATTTTATTTATTCTTACCTTTAATGTTGATAGCAGCAACAAGACATCCTTCTGTCATTTCTTTAGTATGGCACTACTAATTAGTTTATGTCCACAATGCACAGGGTACAAACAATGCCAGGATGCTTTTTGCTTAGCTCGGAGAGATTGAATTCAGGCTCCCTTTCCAACCAATATATGTGCGCATAAAAGGCAAGTCAAGACAAGCACAAGATTGGGGATTGAGGCAGTCATACAGAACAGAGAGAGGTGGTGGCACTTTTTTCATTTTATGCAGCACTGAAATTGTACCAGTTGTATTTTGAAATCTACATCCAAAACAGAATTAAAAATGTAAAAACAAATTTCTCCATCCCTCCAACTGGCTTACTTATTATAGCAGAGGTTGATCATAAGGTCATACTATGGTAAATAAAGAGCTTAATATTATTGTTGGGGGTTGAGAACTGAAAGACAAGACCCAATGAAATTATTTTTTTGAGATTTTACCATAAATGGGTTCCATAACTACTTGTGCACTACACACACGCAGTAAACTGTGACTTTACTTGGCCCTGGACTGTACTTTTGACACATGACCTACCTCCAGTCACCGCACCCCACTGTATCTTCAATGTAAAAAAAAGTTTTGTAAACCATATTTGCATCGTAACATATAATGATTTACACACAAGTTGTAAAAAGTAATAAAAAGTATAATGGAAGAATTGTACATAGTAGTTATTTTGTAAAGAAAGAACAAAAAGCAAACAATAAGAAAAAATACATTTGAATCACTAAATTTCAAGTCACACAATGTTAACTGTCTCCTCCTTCCATATGACATGACTTTCTGTAAAGTCAAGCATGCTCTGTAATCACTATAAGTCAGCACTTGGAGGGTGAATTTCCCATCATGCAAATCACACATACCAACTGTTGCTATTTCAGTTACAACAACACAGAAGAAGTGTTTATGATAATAAGGCACTTCATTGACAGCTTCAAACTGGATAATATTTTTGTCAGTATAGATGCTAAAATACGGACTTGTGGCAATAACCTTATGCCCCTTTTGGTATCTCCTTGAGTTCTGCACTTGCCAAACACTAGATACATTATGTTTCTATAACTTGCATTGTGTTTTATTTTTCTATCCCATCAAGCACCTGTATGAACAGGACGGTTTCCTTTATAAAATAATGTTATTGCTTGTATTGTCTAATTTTAGATGCTGCCATTTTGTTATTGCTTAAATCCAGAATTCAGAATCCAGACTGAATGTCAGAATTTTTGTGGATCCAGACAAATCTATATTAATTTGATAGGCTATGAACACCCCTAACAGTATGTGGTTAACTTAAAGGGCATGTCCACCATTTTTTACAAAATTTGCTGTAGCGTAGGGCTCCCTCTCCCACCCCCAACCGCTCTATTAGCTTGTAAAAAAATGTACCCGAACTTTACCTACACTGCCTCTTTCCCGCTGCGTTCAGACACGGCCCTCTGCTTGCATGAAACTGCAAGCAGAGGGACAGATCTGCAGTCGCGTCCGTGATTGACTGAGAGGCAGCCAATCAGGGACGTGGCTTCCGGCAGTGTAGAAGGCTGGAGGGAAAAGGCAGTCTAAGTCGAGTTTGGGTAAGTTTTTTTACAAGCTAATAGAGCAGTTGGGGGTGGAGGAGGGAGCCCTACACTATAGAAAAGGGATTATACACTAGGGGCACAGGAAACCTAACAGGGATCGGGCGGGAGGGAGGGAGGGATGGGGAGGGGGGGGGGCTGCACAGAACAAGCCAGAAACCTCTCAGAGGCGGAAATGTTTTCCCTCCAGCCAGGCTCCTCCTTCTCTTTACTTTCTAGGACTTAACATTACAAGAGAACCATTTAGAGCAGAGAGGTATGGTAAGGATTTTTGCACACTACACAGTGGGGCCTGCAGTGGGTGAGAATTTGGTTTAAGGAGTGGACATGCGCTTTTATATAGCATATTTTAACAGGCAAAAGTTACAATTATATTGGATAATGTACTTCCTTATGCCATAATAATTCTGTAATTGATATCCTCCTCCCTGTATTAGTAATTTGTATAGGAAGCCCTTTTTAGTATATAAATAGATAATTGCTGTTCCTATTGGAAAGTAAAGGAAGGAACATTGGAACATTAAGATGGGTTTTAATAATTCTCCTCTCATTACCTATACTGTATAGATATGCTTTGCTTTTTATTGACTTATCAGAATCCTTGTGCTGAATTAGCCCCTAATTTTTTGCAACTTAGGCTGAGGCCACACTAGGACGGACAGCAATGCGAGGCCATGTTACCGTTCTCCTGTGCTGGGTAGAATTCCTTGGTGGGGCTTGTGGGAGGGTGGGTTTACTTCATATAACTGTCCTTTAACAGTAAAATTTAACAGCTGTGACATAAAATAGTGATCATGGTGGTAAAAGGAGTCAGAGTTTTACAATTATAAATACTGTCACACAACATAGACCAACCTCACAGTTGATGGCAGTAGTTTATCTGCCACACAATTGTTTGTTTTTAGGCGACACGCACTCGATAAAAGCGTGATTCTGTTGGGTCTGATGCTTGATATCGCTGTAAACAAAAATGTCATCACCCTTTTTCTCTTTAACTTGAATGCAAGTTGGTGCCATTACAGCAATGTTTAGCCCATATCTTCCAAACTGACAGCAATCAGATGACAAGAGCAGCCAGCAGGCCAGTGTAAAGAGCTGATTATCACTGGGTGTCAAAATAAAAAGGAAAGGAATGAAAGAGAACAAGATGTGAAAGAGACACTTTAGTGGTCCTTTCATTTATTCCCCTGGAGGAAGTTAGAAAAGCAGAAGACTCAATACCTCATTAAGAGAGTTGGAAACACAAGAAAACGTGCTAGGTCTTCCAGGGAAACAAAATCTCTGGAAGTGCCTACAATATTGTGTTAAGGGTCTCCTCACAATCACTCCTTTCACAGAGAAACATATGGTAGAGGGTTTGTTTAAAGAAAACAGAATAGATAGGAAATAAAAGAAACACTAAAAACCCAAATAATGTTTAAATAAAACCTATAAAGGTTGTAGTAAAAATAAATGTTAGAACATGAACACTTGGTAACTATTAAGAGCCTTTGGGTGATTCCTGTTGAACTGTTTTTGTTGTGATTTGGCTGTCCTCCGTGACCTTCTAATGGTTCATTTTGGTAGACAATATCTGGATCAATCCCATAATGCCATGAATGGATATCTCAATATAGATTATTTATACCCAATACATCTAATAACTGTGGTTTTGTAAAAGAAACTTGTGCGCCTATTCCAGAAGTCATTGAAACAACAGTCTAGCAATTTAGCCCTGGCCCACCAACACTGGACTAGAATATATATATTTATTTATGAATAGTCACATTTGGACATATTGGCCTGGGCATTGCCAGCATACAGAGGAATACCGTCATTATACTTTATTACACTATTCCTCGCATGATGTGAATGCTCCAATATTCCATGTACTCCAATTTCTTACTCCTTGTAAGTAGCTTCACAATATAGTTAAGAGAATTTCCACCACTATTGTTTCTCCAGAAAAAAGCAGCAATATAAATAACTTAACACTAAGCTATAGCCAGCTGCCTATAAGTAACCTTTGTCCTTGACCTCTCCTTTGCTGCTAAGGTTTAGGCACTCACTAAATCATGCTCCCCTCACACATTCAGTACCTACAGCATCTGTCTCTTTCATTCCCCAGAAAGAGACATTTAATGCATGCACTTCACAATTAACCTCAACTAACGAATGTCCTTCTAATTGACGTTTCTCTCACCAGACTCTGTCCTTTCCTAACCATAGTCAATACAGCCACTAGACATACACCTATGCCATGATTATCAACCTTATCCTAAAACTTCCGGTGGTCACTTCACTAGGTCCCTTTATGTTTTAGGATGGCATTCAATTATAAGAAGTCAATGAAAAAGTCTTTACTGGTCCTCTACCATCCAACTACAGTCACCAGTCAATCCCCAACATGATCTGCATTACTCTAAATGAGAACTCTTCATACTCTGGAATCAGCACCCATTTCCAAGACGAACAGTAACATGGGATTACAACAATGCTGCTAAAATTCTAAAAGTTGCCTTTAATTTACAGTATTGGCACCACTAGATTTTTGACTATCTCCATCTTTATGCTAAAGTCCAAAGATCTTGCCAGATTTTTGGTTGTTTCTGGCTCTGACCTCTTGACAGTTACACTGTTCACACATGCACACTTATACTGTATGTGTCCAGCAGAGGGCAGGTTTTATTTAGATGCATCACTTTCACATTGGATGCAATTAAAACATACAGTATACTCAGAACTGCTGCACAGGAGCCCTAGACACAAAGTGCACAGCAATCACTAAAGTACACTGTCTACACATATTGCTGCACAAGACTGACTCTCCTCTACTACTTATATTTTAATGGTTGAACACAGTGCCTTGCCCAGCCAGGTTATAAGTTTATCTTGGGTGCATCCCTTATGGTGTTAAAGGACATGTCCACTCTTAAAACAAAAAACTGATAACATTCCAGTTATGTGACTGCAATCCCAAATGCGATTTTTACCAGTTTATTACATGCATTTGAACCAGATATTTAATAAGTTCTCTTCCATTCTGGAAAACGTATCTGCCTCCTCCCTCTGCTTATTGAGCTTTTTTAAGCTGAAGAATATGCAGTGGAGGCAGCAGAGGAAACAGCAGTCAATAATTTTGACTGCATGGAGGGAGGAGACAGCTTATGCTATCAAAATGAAGGCAATCATTAAATGTTTGGTTAATAATACACAAGGCCAGATTTATCTTTTTTTGACTCCTGTCTTCTTTCACACAAGCTGCATGTTTTCGCTCAGGTAACATTTTCTTAGCATTTACCAGTTGTTTCTTTGAGGCGGTCAACATTGACAGAACACTACACATAGCATTTTACTGCCATTAAATATCTAGATCCTCTCAGAAAATGCTACAATACCCTTTGTATGAAAATAGCCTAAAATATACAGCAAGGCCGACTGAAACAAACGCAGATCAGTCCAGCTGCACTAATTACATTTTATTAAGAATGTCTTCCAATCCCTTTTGTATATTGTAGTATATGTAGGATTGGGACCTAAAGACCAGGCTTGTCATAATGTTCATTAAATGGCACAGAGTGCAAATTTTGTCCAGCACCATCCAGCATTACTCTGCTGGTGTTTTCCAGTAGTAATTCCCCCCCCCCTACATGACCACTATGAGAGGGAGGAGGAATCAGGATCACTCTCCCTGCCTATTCGCTAGAATAGTGGTTCTCAATTTTTCTTATCCTGGCGCACTTGGCAAAGCAAATTGATCTCACTGCACACCTGTGTTCTTAATGTTAGGCTTAAAGATGTAATTACTCATATTTTACGTACTTTACATACTTTACAGTGTATATTGTATGCAAATCAATATAGTGTAAAGTTACACTAAATTGACTGTGTTGAACTATTATTATAATGTATATTTTTAGAGAACAAAATAACAAAAATGTGAGTTATACTGGTTAAATTATTCCCACTACCAAAATTCTGAGGCATACCTCTGGCTCTTTGAAGTCACACCAGTGTGCCCCGGCACACCTGTTGAGAACCCCTGCACTAGAACACAGGTAGTAATGGCTAAGTTAAGATTAGCAAACATAAAAAAATCGTACCGAATCCTCCCATTAGCTTCTCTGGCACCCTCTGATGCTCTGATGTGGGTTATACTGCCTCACCCAAAATAGTCCATAACAGCAAAATTCCAAATATAGAAGTGTCCAGGAATTGATATGAAAAAAAAGTGAATTTATTCCTCCATTAAGAGTAAACAGGCAATGTTTCGGGTCCACGCTCAGCCCTTTGTCAAGCCTAAATTCAAGTGACCACATCCAAACAGTGCAAATAGTATCCGCCCACAACTAATTGGGGTAATTAAAGTTTTCTAGTACAACAACACCATTTAAAGTGACAGTGCTTTCTCAAAAAGTGATTGATATACATTCCTCATTAATGTTATAGTGAGAGCTCATTAAAAATGCTTATAAAATACAATAATAAAAATGTGATGAAAATTCATTTAAATTAAATACACAATAATATGCATGGTTAAATGTGAACTAGTACTAAACAGAGTATTACTAACTCATATCATATCATTAACCCTATATAATGTTTTGAAGAGAGAAAAAGGCAATTCCACCATGTCTTGTTATGGTTTCATATGTCCAGACCATCCATCCCTTTAAGTAAATATTGGGACAGAAATGATATTGTACATGTCCAACAGATCCCTTTAAGATGGTTCTTCCGGTAAAGTGCCATTGTGCATATATATAATTTCGCTCAAGTCCTTGAAAAATACATATCAAAATGTATTATAATAAATAGCACATAATGATTAAAGAGCATCCTGTCAATACACAATAATTAATAGTTACTTTAAAACAATAAGTGACTATCAATTATTGTGTATTGACAGATAAGCTTTCTACTAGAGCTATTACACATGGTATTATATTACAATTACTTTCTGTTTGAAAATGATCATTTTATTCAACTCCAGGGTACTGCCATGGGTAGCAATGTAGCTCCTACCTATGCTAACCTATACATGGCAGCCCTGGAGGATGCCTTACAACAATGCCTTTTTTCAAAAATATTGTTTGTTATATTGTTGATTTGCTGTTAATTTGGAAAGAAACACTGGATTCGCTGATGGAGTTTATCAACCATATGAATCACATGGATGACGCAATCCACTTCTCCTTTAAGTTTAATTATAATAAATTGAATCTCCTTTAAGTTTGACTGCCTCACAATTGACTATCTAGACTTGAGGATATACAGAGAAGGGAATAAACTTAGTACAGATTTATACACTAAGGATACCGACAGGAATAATATATTACATTATGACCGATGTCATCCTATGCATTTAAAGGAGTCTGTCCCTTATACACAATTAATGAGAGTCAAATGCACTATGTCTAACCCAGATAAGAGTCAGAAGAGACTAATGAATATGGGTCATACGTTAAAGGAGAGGGGGTACCCTACAGAATTATTGCAGAGAAATATGAATAGACTTGAACAAACTCCACAGAGGACCTCCTATACCCGAGAAAAGGGAAACAACAAGATAAAAGGATTACGTTTGTCAGTACATATGGTACAGAAAATGAAGACGTATATAGAATTATACGAATTGGCATCTTTTACAGAAGTGCCACCCAGACATTGAGGTATTTCATAAACCACCGAGGAGGGCATTTAAGAGACCCCCTAATATAAGAGATAAACTGATTAAATCAAATCTGAGGGTGACAAAGGAACAGCAAAACACCTTGGGGACACCCAAGGAGGGCACATTTCCGTGCCTTGGTTGTTCCCATTGCAATAGTGTAATAAAATGAATTATGTTACACATCCACACAGTGGAAAGAAATTCTATATCAGGGAGCCAAAAGGTATGAATAGAGATTATACGCCGAGTATGTTTGTATGGGTAATCAGTAGTGTAATATTGTTTTTAAGTGACTATTAATTATTGTATATTGACAGGATGCTCTTTAATCATTATGTGCTATTTATTAAAATACATTTTGATATCTATGTTTCAAGGACTCGTGCGAAGTTATATATATGCACAATGGCACTTTTCTGGAAGAACCATCTTAAAGGGATCTGTTGGACATGTACAATATCACTTCTGTCCCAATGTTTACTTAAAGGGATGGTCTGGACATGTGAATCAATAGCAAGAAATGGTGGAATTGCCTTTTTCTCTCTTCAAAAGATTATATAGGGTTAATGATATGATATGAGTTAGTAATACTCTGTTTAGTACTAGTTTAACCATGTATATTATTGTGTATTTAATTTTAATGAATTTTTAGCACATTTTTATTATTGTATTTTATAAACATTTTTAATGAGCTCTCACTAGAACATTAATGAGGAATGTATATCAATCACTTAGAGCTCTTTTTTTATATATATGCACTGTCACTTTTTTGAGAAAACACTGTCACTCTAAATGGTTTTGTTGCATTAGAAAACTCTAATTACCCCAATTAGTTGTGGGCGGATACTATTTGTACTGTTTGAACATAAATGTTTGGATGTGGTCACTTGAATTTAGGCTTGACAAAGGGCAGAGTGTGGGCCCGAAACGTTGCCTGTTTATTCTTAAAGGGTATGTTCACCCTTCTTTTTGGTTTTTTATATATTTTGGCCGCACTGCCCGGCCCTCTGCAAAAATGTGAGCAAGGGGCGGAACCATCAGCCCCGTCTGTGATTGGCTGAGAGGCAGCCAATCACGGACGCGACTGCCGGTAGATCTGAACAGCGGAGGAAAGAGGCAAGGCTGGGGGACTAAGCCCTACACTATATAATATGGATTTGTAGCTAGGGGGTGGGAGTCCAAAACCGGAGGGAGAGGGAGGGAGGGGGAGGGGGAGGGAGGGAGAGAATGGCTGCAGTGTGCATCCCAAACTTCTCCCAGAGGGGAGACAGGAGGCAGAGTCCTATTTGGACCTCCTGGTGGGCGGTTTTTTGGACTTTGGGGGGGGGGGGGGGATACAGGAGAACCATTTGGAGCTGGGATGTGAGGTAAGGATTTTTATTACTAAAGAGTGGGGCCCAGTGGTGGGGGGAATTATAGTTTTGGGGGTGGACAGCCCCTTTAATGGAGGAATAAATTCACCTATTTTTGACCATATCAATGCCTGGACCCCTCTAAGTTAACATTTAGCGCAACAATTTTGAGCTATTTTTGACCAGGGATCCGACTCAGGTAAGATGCTAAGATGCAATTTTTTGCCCCATTTATTTTTAAAAAGGGCAGGGAAGAAAATAGAAGTAGAATATTTTAACTCATAGGAAAATCATTCATGTGCAATTTGCCTTTGATCATTATTTGCATAACAAATTATAGATCATAAATGTAACTTTAGTTTTAAAGTTTTTATATGCTAACACATTCCTTTATAATTATACCTTCTGTCAAGCCAGTAGGTTTGGAAGCCTAAAGAATTCCAATTTCCTTCTCATGAAGCCAAACCAAATGTCCATTGTCTAGTCTGGCAGACAAGACAAGACCTTCAAATAAACAATTTTCCTGTTTATTTCATCAATCCTGCATTGTGCAGAGTAGTCCCAAAGCCAAACATTGTAGGATTCAGGTATCCCACCTCTCCCAGATCTTTCGGGAGTCTCCTACAAATTGGGGTGGTCTCCCACGCTCCTGCGAGACCACCCCAATCTCCTGCAACGAAGGAGTCCTGAATCTCCTCCAAGTTACGCCTCTTTTTTGGCTGCAATGCCGCCCATACCACGCCCCCATAACTCCCTAACTCCTGCCTCCCCCACCTCTTCGCATGCATGAACGACCCACTGCGTGACGCAGTGTCACCACGCCCCCTCTCACACCCTACCCGGAAGCATGAATTTGCATGGTGGGATGTCTGAGAATTGCCTCCTGGTTTTTTGCTTACAAGAAAAGTAAATTGCGAGAGAAAATCCCTTTAACAAGGGATCCCACCAGCCGTTACAAAAAAAGGGTCATAGACTTTCTACAACAGCTTCAAAAGGATAAAGCCATTGATCGAGCAATGTATCATCGCCTCTACCCTAGTGAGGCCCATCCATGCATATATGGACCAAAGATACATAAGGAAGGGGCACCACTAAGACCTATAGTCAGCAGCATCAATTCTGTAACATACCTAGCCAACATCTTAGGACCATTGGTGGAAAGTTCCAAGCATCATATCCAGAACTCTCAGGATTTCACCAACAAGATTGAAGATATAGTACTCGGTGCAGAAGAAACTATGTTGTCCTATGATGTGACATCTCTCTTCACCTGTATACCCACCAAGGAGGCTGTTGACATGGTGATAAAATGGCTAGGCCAAGATAGCACTCTTACCAGCAGAACTGATCTCAACCTAGAACAGGTGTGTTCCTTACTAGACTTGTGCCTGAATACCACCTATTTCAAATACAGGGATAAGTTCTATAAGCAAAAACACGGATGTGCTATGGGATCTCCAGTTTCACCCATTGTGGCCAACCTTTACATGGAGGAGGTAGAAAAACAGGCGCTTAATACCATTAAGGGCATAGCACCCAGCCACTGGTTCAGATATGTGGATGGCACCTGGGTTAAAATCCACCAGAGGGAAGTACAAGCTTTCACAGAACACATTAATGCGGTAGAACAAAACATCAAATTTACAAGAGAAGAGGTACAAAACAACACACTGGCTTTCTTGGACTGCTTTGTAGAGGTTTACAGAAAACCAACACACACAGATCAGTATTTGATGTTTGACTCCCACCACTCTTTAGATCACAAGCTGGGTGTCATCAGAACCCTGCAACACAGAGCTGAGAACATCCCCACTAGCACAGAGGCGAAAGCTAAAGAATTGAAACATCTCAGAGGAGCCCTTAAAACTTGTGGATATCCAGAGTGGGCCTTTGTCAAAAGAAGTAGAAGGAAAAAAAAGAACACAAATACCAACAGTGAAGGGAAAAAGCTAGACAGGAGAAAGAAAATGGTCATCCCATATGTAGCAGGGGTCCCCGAGAAATTAAGAAGAATTAAAAAAAACACTGTATCCCTGTCTGCTTTAAACCGAACAACACACTGAGGCAGCAATAGGTACATCCGAAAGACCCAATACCGAAACACAAGAAAAGTGACATCATATACGCAGTGCAGTGCAGTGAAGAATGCTCTGATTTGTATGTGGGGGAGACCAAACAGCAACTGCATCAACGTATGGCCCAGCACAGAAAAGCCAATTCCTCGGGTCAGGACTCAGCCGTGTACCTGCATCTTAAGGATAAAGGACATACCTTTGAAGATTGTAATGTTATTGGCAAAGGAACGTGACTGGTTCAAGAGCATTTATGTGAAAATAAAGAAACCAAGCCTAAATAGAGGTGGGGGGGGGGTTCGACACCAACTGTCTGCCATGTACAATGCTGTTTTGACACCTTACTCTGGGCGTTCCTATAACACCTCTTAGCCACTATCCAATCATGCCCTTAACACCTGGCTGTGATATGCTAATTGGGATTTTCCAGGGTACATAATTGCCACAGATTCTTGAACAAGTCATTCTGAATTGAGAAAGTCAGTCGGATGACTAGCGAAACGTCTTCAAGAACTAAACTTCTAGTCTAGTTGATCTAATTGAATACAACAATGAAGGACTTCATTACATCTGTGTTCCGGGAAAAATAAGTGCAAAACCCATGCTAACCGATGTAATATTGGGTTAGTGAGGGTTTTGTACTCATTTTGCATTGCCTGTGCCATTTCCAAAGAAAGACTTTTGGAAATAGCACAGTGCAATAAAGTGCAATAAATTAAGCAATGATTATTGCGCTTATTTTTTGCATCAAAATTAAATCCTTTTTAATTGTCTTTAAAGGAGAACTAAACCCAGATTTTTATACTCCAGAATCTGAAAACAACCCCCCTAAAAACACCAATAAACTATAAAATGGCACTTTAGTAAACTCTATTAAAGTAAATCAAAGCCTTTTAAGAACTGGATGAAGTATCTGTGTGTATGTGCAGTGTCAGACCACACCCCCTGCCCTCAGTCACATGCTTCCTTGCTTTATCTGTCCTGTAAAAGGATTGGCTAGATATTATTAATGGGTGTGACCAACTGTAAAAAGTCTGTGCCATAGCAAAGGACTGAGCATGTGCAGAACATAATGGTCGTTGACCAAACTGTCTGATACTAGAATACTGAGAAGTAAAGCACAAACCATATGTTATTTAGGTAAATTTCCCAGCGCCTGTATCAAAATGAGAGGTAAGACACAGATTACTGGTTTTATATCAAGGTGTCCTGACTTCTGGTTCAGTTTTGTTCTGTGGCTTTACTTGCCCTTTAAAGCCATGCAAATGATTGCAACTTCGCATTCACAAAATGCAATAACAGTAACAAAGTGGTTACTACTTCACAGGAACAAGTGCAGGTCAGTTGTGATGGAGAAATTTATTGCATCTCCCCAATAGAGAGCAATTGCCAAAATAAGTATAAAAATCGATTTTATATCAGGTTAGTGTGGGTGTTACATTAATTTTGCGTGGACTGCTTACTCTAAATACTTTTTGTATGTAGCACAGCATCCAATGTAACATACTTTAAATGATGTAGCACAAAAAAAATATTTATTGCTTATTATTTACACAGAGCCGCAGCTTAAACTCCTGCATTGCACTGGATGTATGGGCACTTCTAAGGTCCTTGCAGCCTGAGCCAAACTTTTGAATACCGTTTGTAAGTAAGTTTGTCCATAGTGAATGTGACTAGCACATGTAAGTTTGCCCCTATTGAGTGTAACTGGCACATGTAAGTTTGCTCATATTGAGTGTGACTGGCACATACAAGTTTGCCCACATTGAATGTGACTGCCACATGTAAGTTTGCCCACATTGAGTGTGACTGGAATATAAAGTTTCTCCACAGTGAGTATGACTGGCACATATAAATGTATCCACAGTGAGTGTAACTTGCACATACAAGTTTGCCCACAGTGAGTATGACTTGCACATACAAGTTTGCCCACATTGTGTGAATGACACATACAAGTTTACCCACATTGACTGTGACTGGTACATATAAGTTTGCCCACAGTGAGTGGTACATATAAAAATCTTATTGTGCTAAGCGATAGCAGGAAGTCTGAGGCAGTATCAGAAGCTTTTTTTCTTTTCTTCCTCTCTTCTTCATGAGAGAGGCAGTCCTGACTGGCTGCACGGGTATCACAAAATACACCCGCGCAGCTGGCACATCAAATTCAACAAGGGGTTTGCACTGGACTTTTTAACGCCAGCTAATAGTTAATACCCCTTATCTAATGCAGTTCTGGAGACCTATGCGGAGCTTCTTTCCTATAGTGTAAGCTCTGCTGCAGATTCTTGCTGCCTTCCTAACATCTAGTTTAGAAAATGCCATAATAGAACATTTCACATACCCATATAATATGGGTATCAGATGTTACTCCAGAAAAATTAAATTTCATTGCTTCCTTGTATGAAAAGATGGTAACATGAGCTCCACGGGGATATTGAAAAGGGCAATGCGACTGAATATACCCTTTAAAATAAAAAGATGTTTCTACTATGGGAAACAGATAAGAAAATATTTTTTAGATTCTATTTGAGTGACTTGAAATGCATGGGTTAAACTTCTGACCTTGGTTTTACTAGCAGAGGTCAGAGCCAGCAAAGTAACAATCTCACATAAAACAAAGAAACAAACTTCTATCTGCACCTGCACCTATGCATGAGACCAGAGCAAGTGTTTGCATGGGAACAGATGACATGAGATTTCATTGGTCTTTGTAAATCCTTCTGGCCATAACGATCTATGGAATGTGGATGATTCTAGTGATGATAATAATCTACCACTTGATGAGATTCTGCTAGAACTACAGCAGGTATGTGCTCCAGATGATTGACATTTAAAACTCCCAAGCATTGTACAACAGCAAAGTGCCGACAGGGAATGCTGGGAGTTGTAGTTTTCAAAACATAGCATAAATATCTACACCTATATAAAAGTGTAGATTTTTCACTACAGCTCCACCTGCTCCCTA
This sequence comes from Hymenochirus boettgeri, assembly GCA_019447015.1. NCBI lineage: Eukaryota > Metazoa > Chordata > Amphibia > Anura > Pipidae > Hymenochirus > Hymenochirus boettgeri. The sequence continues at coordinate 78,236,151 of CM033475.1, forward strand.
CCCATAATCCTTTGTTATGTTACCTGCTCATTGTAACTTCTGTCTCCTATAATGCATGTTTACACAGTGGGTGGAGATTAAAATGTATATTCTGCAGGACATAGTTATAAAATCATAGATAGGTAAGCAGTAGATCTCCAGATGTTTGAAAACTGGGAGGTAGATGTTGAGGACAGTAGAGGCCCATGGGTAGGTAGTAGGGGAAAGTAGAGGCCCTTGGTTAGGTAGTTGGGGACAGAAGGGATATATTATATAGTGTATTGTACTCTATACCAGGGATCTCCTACCTGTGGGCCTAAATTTGTTAAAAAAAAATATATATACATAAAACTCCCAGCATTCCGGACGTTTAGGTAACCCCCGCGCACCATATGCTAACTGGGAAAGCAAAAAGGCGCACAGAGAGACACTTGTGTCAGGAAGACACAAACAGACCATGCTTAGACTCTCCAAACGATGGCAAAGCCATTATTATTTTACACATCCCCAAAATTCACAAAGACACATTGGCAAGAAACTCTTTATTCTGCTATTGAAGTGAAACAGGAGATAAGCAGTGAAAAAGTGTGCATGGGATAAGGAGGACACTTGTTGTTTGCCTTCCATGGGAGCGCTGCCCTTCCCAAGGCACAGGATGTGGACAGTGCACAATAAAAATACAGTATGATTGTGTGACATATGTTAAGTGAATATGTGTGCTTATGTTTCAGACAGACCAGGGGGCACTGGTTGACTGATGACTATACCTATCAATATTATAATACCTGTGCCAGATATTCTGCCTTCCCGCTATCTCCGGCTCAAACCACACTAAGTCTTGTAGACAACAGCCAGTTTACTAGACTTTGACTTTTTTATTTTCAAGTTCAACAGATGCCCCCATCCTTCCCAACGCACACACCAATATGTGGTTGGGATAACATAGGGACCATATGCCAAGCGCAATGGAAACACAGACGCTTTTTGTGCACACCTGCCTCAATCCAACAATAGATTTTTATCGGATGGTGATTTAATGAACGTCAAGAGAGAGGTGCCACGACGATATTCATTCTCTTGTTGAACTTAACCAAGTCCCCTATGTGGTTGGGACAAGCGCAGAGGTGAAGGCTGGAGAGTAGTATGCTTGTGGAACAGAGACGGGATCACTGCAGCATGGTAATTACCCGCTACAGTAATCATAAACAAAACAGGATGCCTGTCTATATCACACATCCGTGGAGATTGATCTTGCTTAAAAGTTTGCAATGATCTAGTGTGAGACTGGGCCATTTGGGTAAATCAGGGACATTGTACCTTTACTGGGCACGAAGAGGTTGCACTCAGTGAGTTTTTTTCATTTCATGTGAAATAACTGCTAAATGATTGACTGTATTTTCCCCAAAAAAACGAGTTTGAAAAGGTGAATTCCTTTTTCTAGCGTATACACACACCATACATAAGCATATATCCCAGTGACTAACCTATGAAATATTTCCAATGATTATATAACAATGCTCACACCATGTCATGACAGTTCAATTTGCAAAACTAAAACTGAAAAACATGGTAGTCCTCTTATACAGAGAAAACTAAGTTTGCCTTCAACAATTTCTTTAAGTCTAAGTATAACATAATAGTAATTGTGGAAGCGTGTGCTCACACTGTTGCTGAATGCCTACTGGGTGCTACTGATTAAATTGAGTAAAATAAAACCGTATGTAAAATATTAATGCACACCTAGATTTTTGTGCTTTTAATATTTTTCCACCTCAAGTGGGACAATGCAACGTTTCGTTTGTCTGGTAACTTTGTCAAGCTTTGCAAGGTGTGCACTTTTATTTTCATACTTTGCAAGCTTTATACTACTAAAAGTGTGCCGTTAGTGCACATATAGGAATTATGTGTGTGTATGTTTAGCTATTGGCTAATTGGAAAGACTATTAGACAAGTACAGCACCAATAATGTATTTGGCATGCCGTAGGGGAGGGGCATTCGAGTGGGACATGGAAGGCTTGACAGAGGCGGAACACTGATTAGGGTGGTAGAAAGGAGACACCTATTAGCTTAGCTAGAAGGGTAAATAACATACCTCAAAACGTACAGTACTGTGGCCCGCAGATTAAAACTATATATTTGAGAATCTGCAGGTGAGGAACACAGTCTTCACCACAACTATATATCCCACTATATAGTGGGCAGGTGTAAATGCTATAACGCTCGCACACATGCTCACGATAAAGTATCGTATATTACAAAGTAAAAAAAGCGGACCGCTGTACAATGCCTATAGCATAGATACGTTTATTCATTTGTTAATAGTGCACATGCTTGAGCCATACAAAATGATTGGTAGGATGTTACTACAAGTCACTCCTTTACCTTTTGTCCATATGGAGACTCTTTAGCACTCTTAGATGTGTGGCTAAACCTTCCATTTTGACTTTTGTTTTGTAACATAGAGTGTTGGGTCAGTAATTACTTATGTTTTTTTTTATTTTTTGTATATATATATATATATATATATATATATTAGTTATATAATTTGTTTTTAAGTAAAAATAAATCACTATTAGTACTATACTTTCTAGTACTGTTTTTTATGGTCAAATATAGTGTGAAAAAGTACACACAATGTTCACCTTCCTATAGTGTATACTGTTATATACACACACCTGATTGGTAGCTGCCTAAAGCTCAACGCAAAGTCTGTAAAAATTAAATTTTTATAAAAAGGAGGGAAGGGATACACCACCACACATACACCACACACATACACACCAGCCCACCCCCTTTTGGATTGTACTGGAAGTGTCAGTGCTTTAGAAATGCATGTTAAATACACTTGTAGTGTAATATGTTGATCCATCTTATATTTGTTGCATAACTTAATCAATTGTTCTGCTTTCTTTTATCCAGTTGTTCCTTAAAAAAAAAATCAAAACGCGGATATAAATGTCCGCGGTCTGTTTGATTTGTTTTTTTTTATATATATATAAATGTTAGCATACCATTATAAAGTTATAGTTCAGCCCAAACACCGCAGTGAATTACAACTGCTGTGTAGAGTTTGAATCTATCTCCCCATGATCTTTCAAACAATAATAAACCATAGGAGATCAAACTGGATCATTATAAATTAAAGTTGTTATTCTGTCTTCAATACTCACCCTCCCATGGTCTCAGCTGCCACGGGAACACTAAACAAGTAAAAATAAGTATATGCCATCCATTTCTATTATTTACAGGGAGGTGGAAATACTCTCAATCCCTGTGAATAATAGATACACAGGGGGACACAGCACGAACTTACCTTATCGGCACTCCACCGCAGTTCCTTCTGAACTGACCGCCACGCTGGCTCATGCTCTCCCAATCACGCACTTTGTATTGGGCGCTGAGCCAAAGATAGGAGTGTGGTCGGGAGAGAGGGGCAACACGCGTTGTCAGTGCAGAAGGCTGTCAGTAGAGCGCTCGGTAAGGTAAGTCGGCTGTGTCCCCTGGGCATTGCTATTATTCACGAGGAGGTGAGAATAAGCGTCTCACCTCCTGTAAATAATAAAAATGGGTGGCATATACTATTTTTACTTGTTTAGTGTTCCTTTAAAGTGGGTTCACTATGACTAGGAGTGAGAGAGACATTCAAAGTCATTTTACATAAACAGACATCACTTCCTGTCTTGCAAACAGAAACTGGATTGTTCTCCTTAAACTTGGTACACAATTGGCAGATTTTGAAAGATAGCAGCAGGATCTGCAAGACATCCCACCCTGTGAATCTGGCTTCCAGGCAGGGTGGGGAGAAGGGGGGGGCAATGACATCACAAAGGGGGTGGCCCTGCGCTTAACGTAATTTACGTCAGAGAGAGAGGCGTGGTAGGGGGAGCGTGACGTAAATTACCTCAAAGAAGGGCGGGATGAGGGAAAGAAAGCTTTCCGGAGGCGGAGATGCTAGGTAAGTTGGGTCTTGGGAGTTTGGGGTGGTCTCATGGGAGTGACCACCCGCCACCCCAACTCCGCAAAGGGTGGGATTTGTTTTTCAAAAATCAGGCTACACACAGTCCCAAGCATTTCCCTATACACTGGGGTCGGGACTATGTGTTTCCCTCAGCAGCGGCAAACTCCTCTATAGGGAGCCTACTGCAGCCAAGGCAAATGTTCCCTCTTTCCCAAAAGAGTGCTTGGCCAACTCGAAAGTTCGGGAAAGCAGGGACACACAATAAGCCCCGATACCATTGGATCCGACAGTATCGGGCTTTATTGGTACTATGTGTATGTTTACTCTGGGAAACATGGAGTAAGAAATTACTCTTGTTCTTAGGCTTTGTGGGCAATGATCATATAGCATGAGACTGCAAGATGCCTTCTGTATAAGAAGGTGTTTCTCTGCTTTTATGCTCAGTGAAGGGCTTTTTGCTTCTTTTGGCCCCTCTCTCCCTAAGCTTTCTAGCTGCCTTTTCTACTGTACACCCAAGTCCACCCATCGAGCAATGAATCTCTATCTTGCACTGATGAGATTCACAAGATCCAAACATGGTGTCTGCAGGTCCAGATTATTGGCTCTAATATTAAGCTATTATGCATGTTATTAGCCAGAGGTTTGGACTCGTGCATTGGCTAAAGGACATAAAGGAGTGTTTTGCATATCTCCGCCCCTTACTATGGGAAACATGGGAGTAAGAAAGTACTTCTTGTTTCCTAGGCTTTGTGGGCAATGCTCTTCATATGCATATGCAAGTATAAGAAGTAGTTTCTCTGCTTTTATGCTCAGTGAAGGGATTTTTGATTCTTTTGGCCCCTTCTCCCTAAGCTTTCTAGCTGCCTTTTCTACTGTACACCCAAGTCCTACCCCATAGAGCCATGAATCTGTATCTTGCACTGACGAGGTCTAACAAGATCAAAACAGGTCGTGTCTGGCAGGTCAGATAATGGCTCAATTATTAAGCTTTATTGCATGTTATTAGCCAGCGGTTCGGACACATGCATTAGCTAGGGATATAAAGGAGTGTTTTGCATATCTCTGCCCCTTACTCTGGGAAACATGGGAGTAAGAAATTACTTCTGTTTCTTAGGCTTTGGGCCAATGATTATTTATAGCAGAGACTGCAAGATGCCTTCTGTTATCCAAAAGTGTTTCTCTGCTTTTAGGCTCAGTGAGAGGGCTTTTGCTTCTTTGGCCCCTCTCTCCCTAGCTTTCTAGCTGCCTTTTACCTAGTTTAAAGGAAGTCTTAATTTTTCTATGGAGAAGGAGCACTCTTTACAGGTGTGGCTAAACCTACCATTTTAGTTTTCCATTCAAGCTTAGGGGTGTCAAGTATAGTAGTATACTGTATTAATCTTTTTATTAATTTGTTTTGTAATAAAATGTCAGTAGTAGTACTATACTTTGGATGAGTGTATATGTTATGGTGATTTTAATTAAATAGTGATAATTACACACATACATATAAAATAGAGATGGGCCGAACCTCATTAAGTTCAGTCTGTTTTCGAACTTTTGAACTTCTAAAAAAGTTCGAAAGTCCAAAAACGGACACATTAAAGTCAATGGGGGGTCAAAGTTCGGAAGTTAGGATGAAGTTTTCCAAAATATTGCAGTGTAAACTACCTAACAGGCCTCTGGGACCTGGGGATGATTGGGGAACAGTTGTGGCGGGGACCAGCAAAAAAATGGACATAGGTGCACACTCGCACTACTTCCAGTTTCGCCGCAATACTTTTGGTAATCCTCGAACGTTAGTTCAATGATTTCCAAAAGTTTGGTAAAACTCGAACGCTTCGCTTTCGAAAATCCCCGGAGATTCCTAATATCAGCCATTCGCAGATTGTCGAAACGGCCGACCATCCGGCGGACAATTCGAAGGTCCACAGCTTGAAACTGGACGCTCCCGTTGGGTCCTTACAAGGAACTTTGTGGCCTTATATGGGCCCTTTGGGGCAGCTCGAACGGGACCCCCCTCCCGCGGCACTATAGTTACCTTTGCAGCCCGGAAGGTGGACTGTTTGTGGGGGTCCTGCAGTTCGAACCAAGACCCAGCCTGGTCCTACAACCAATTATATTTGAATCTTTTATTCATATGATGGTTTATGTGTTGATCATATGATTTCAAGCATTGGAATTTGGTCCTTGTGCAAACCCTATAAAGAGCTGCAAACTCCACAGAGCTCAGAGTATCGCAGCTGATGTCAGAAGAAAGAAGATGTTGGATCAAGAGGTCGGCAACACAGGCGAATTGATGTCACCATGTTGGCGACATGAGGAGTTGGTGTCGCCGACGACGCAGAGACCTGAAACCTTCTTTTTAGAGCAGGGTGGTCTGCAGGACCCCCCCAAAGCACTTGTCAGTTGCACAAGGGCACCTATAAGTGCTGGGGAGGGGGGTACTGGTTCGAGCTACTGGACCCCTTAGGCCCCAAAGGCCCTTGTCAGGGTGAAGGGCCCTTCCAGGAGCCACAAAGGCCCTTATAAGTGCCGGGGAGGGGTGGCGGTTCAAGTGCGGAACCCTTAAGCCCCAAAGGGCCCTTGTCAGGGGCACTTGGAAGACCCCTTTGCGACCCTGATAAGGCCCCTTTGGGGCTTAAGGGGTCCCGCAGCCCGAACTGGGAACCACCCCACTTATAAATGCACAAGGCCCTTCCAGGCCACAAAGGTACTTAAAAGTGCCGGGGAGGGGGGTCCAGTTTGAGGTTAAGACCCCTTAACCCCCAAGTGCCCTTGTCGGGCCACAAAGGTCCTTGTAAGGACCAGGAGAGGGTTCTGGTTTCGAGCTGCGGGACCCCTTAAGCCCCAAAGTGCCTTGTCAGGGCCACAAAGGTCCTTGTAAGGACCCAGGAGGGGGTCCTGGTTTCGAGTCAGAACCCCCGAACGTCTGGCTATGGGATTGTTGGCCATTCGAAATCCGCGAGCGGCCTTTTTCGCGAATCTCCAGCCATTCTCGGGTTTTCGGAAGCGGCCGGTCGAGGCGTGCCGAACCCACACATTAATAATACCTTCTAAAAACTCAATGCAATATCCATAAAATTTAAATATATTATACATATAAAGGCTTTTTTATTTGATAGAAGAGCATAAAGAGGGTGAGTGATATATATATATCAGAATATCATGTGGTAGCCTATGCCATGAAAACCCCCAGAAACAAAGGCAATTAACATCCAGTTCCTCAGGCAGAGAATATTACCAGCATTGTGCCCACCAAGGTTATATGTACACAAGTTGCAATCCGTTGGATGCTGGGCTAGTTGGGCATTTTGGAAAGAACATAAACCTGAGTGTTAATTCTAGTGAAGGCATTCAGTCTGCACAGAAGGACAGGAGACTGTTTAGTAGATTTCTTTATCCAGTCACACTCAATGTTGAGTGTTTGTGAAGTCTGGGGCTGGTCATTAGCCTGCACCTTTTATTTGACATGTCTACCTTTCAGGTACCATTAGCAATTTTGGAAACAGGTTATTTTGAGACTTTAGGCTCATTAACCCATACACAATGCGCAAATATAAGGGGTAAAACTCACGCTAACCATATTGAATAGGTAAGTGCAATTTTACTCCTATATTGTGCTAGAGTTTGTGCTACTTTTAGCTAATGTCTGGCATTAAGTAGCATGGGTTAAATCCTGTTGTGTTTATCCCCAGGTGCAAATCCAGTATTAAGGGAATCTCCACCCAAGAAGCAAAAATCAGGAAATTCCCCCAAACCTATAGCCTTGCTAGGTTTAAAACCCCAAATTGGCTCATTAAGTTACTTACCAGCCTTCGTTACCTCGTTCCTGACCCCTTCTGCTGCTTCCATGCACACAGACCGGCAGTGCGTCAGAGAAATGGCCAATCATGATGCAAGGCCAGTCTGGCCCCTTCTGCTGCTTTCGTGCGCGAGGAAGCAGAAGGCAGCAGAGGATACGAGGGTGGTAAGTACACTTCAGGAGCCGATTGGGGGTTTTTACACAGCTAGTTTGGGGGGGATTTTCCTCCTTCCTAATTTTTGCTTTTGACAGAGATGCGATGCAGCAGCAAAGGGGAGACATTGGAAGGGAGAGCTCCATGCCACATGCCACAAACCTCTCAGAGGGGCCTGAGAGTCAGATATGATTTGTACCCTGAGAGGTTTCCTTACTGTTCAGTTTCTGTAGTTTAATCAGGAAGCCACATTTTCACGGATCAATTGGACTCTATGTAATGAGGACATGTGTACAGTTGTGCACAAATGTATGACTTTAAATTGATCGATGCACATTATATTACTTGCAAAGAGTTTTTTTTTACGGTAAAAAAAGTTAAAGTAGAACTAAACTTATTTTTTTAATCCAAATGTGAAAGCTTTCTCCCAGAATACTTATACAATGTAAGATTCTTCTATAGTAAGTTGCATTTTGACATGTGAGAAATAGATTCTGTAAATAAGGATTCATGTTGTGACAGTACAAATTTACAGACTGTAGTCATCAAAGGGCATTGTGTGCATGTACACATGACCACACCCCAACTGACCCCACTATCACTAAAAAATAGGTATTTCCTATACAGAAGTCTCCACACCATATGGAAGTCCCTGGTAAGACTTGACTACTGGTGTTACCTGCAGTTATTTACATTCCTGTGTGGATTGCATACAGCCTTCTGGGGAACACAAAATAGTCACATGATTATGTGGAATTTGTTTTTACTCCTTTTTTGTTCCTAGCTTAAGATAAACTTCTTTGCATTTGCAGTAGTGCTTACTAGTTTGAACACATGTTTTAGAAAACATACAGTCCATGAGGTTAGGGTTCTTTTTACTAGCTAAATAGTAGCTCTATGGTGTAAATTTACTTTTGCCAAGACAGTACATGAAGTCTCAGGTTCAATTCCCCCGTCTTTTTCTGAAAAGTTATATTCTGTTTCTTACATTAATGCCATTAATTAATAACACTGCAAAAATTACATTTTTTTGTGGAAAAGCAAAGGAATATATCATTGCTAAGGCGGAAAATGAACTATGTTTAACAAAAAGTGCATTGTCCAATATCCCCCCCCCAAACTGAAATTATTCCCCTACTGGCCCCACTGTGTAATGTTCAATAATCCTTACTTAACTCTGCCTCCTTATGGTTCTCCTGCAGTACCTGTTCAAAGATTTGATATGTGAAGAGTAGGAGGGGTCTGTGAGTCAGCCGATTCCTGCTTCTTCCTTGTCCTCCCTAAGGGCCCTGGCATGCTCAGGGAGCCTCCCTTCTCCACCCTCATGATCCCCTATGGCTGCTCACTCCTAGCGTTTAAAGAATTTCCGTAGTTTAGCTTACCCCAGCCCCCCCCAACCACGTGTTAGTTTTGTAAATCAGCACAAGAAAATACTTAAGACTCTTTCTTCCCTAGTCTGTTTTCATAGCCGGCAGGCCACATCTGTTGCTGCGGTGACTCTCAGCAATCACAGACGCAGCTGCCAGTCTTGCCCCTCTCCTCTGCTCAGCAAGCAGAGAGCTGGGAGCAGACAGTTGAGGGAACGAAGCAGCACACATATAATTCTTGTGCTTATTTTAAAAAAACTAGCACAGCGGCTGAGTGTGGGCTGGGGTAATTTATATTTAGGGTGGGCATACCCTTTAACAAATGTAATGCAAGCTTTAGCTAATTCTGACAGGGATTGCTAGCTACAGTGTTAGCCTGTTATCTTCAGATACTTCAACTCTCTAGTGACCAGTTTAGAGTAGAGATGTCCGAACTTCACAAAATCCGGTCCGCTCGAGGATCCGCGAATTTTTGAAAAAATTCGAAAATCCACGAAATCCGCGAGCGGACCATTAAAATGAAAATACCCTTGAAATTACGAGATGTTCGAAAATTTTCGAAATTACGGGTTTTCGCGTTTTAAATTTTAAATACGAGAAAACTAGTATTTTCGAAAATACGTATTTATGAAATAAGAGAAATCCTTGCATTTTCGAATTTTTCGAAATTACGTGTTTTCTCGTATTTTCGAAATATTCGAAATACGTGAAACCCCGTAATTTCTAAAATTTTGAAAATCTGAAAAATCCGCGAATCGGAAGTTCGGAAGGCGGAAAATCCGGAAAAATCCGCTCCTCGTGTTCGTGAACGGGATAAATCCGCGAATGGCCATCCCTAGTTTAGAGCATAATTAACATAATGGCTTTTAAATCTCAATTCATCAGCTTACATTGAGCAACATTATACTTTATCTGCCATTTGCAGCCTGTTTCATAACCATCTGTTTGCAAAGCTGCACATAAAGGGTAACTTTTAATGACCTGTATACTTTTGTATCGCAAGCAAATGCTGAGAGATTACTTTCAATTGAAGACCGAAGACCTTATTGTCACATTTTTATTACATTTAAATTTCATGTTGACTAGAGACACAAAAGTGAATGAATAAATTGAAAATTCATACCATAATCGTATGATTATTAATGTTGACAAAAGATAATTTTAAAGGGCATGTCTAGTGTGTGAAAAAATACACACCACTCTCCACCTTTGAATAAAGTTTAATGGCTCCATTCTTTCTTCCAAAATCATTTCTGTAGCTTGCATCAACTCAGAAAAGTTCTTTCCTCCAGAAAAAGTTACCAACTTTGCCCTCCCACAAACTAAATATGAGGTAAATGTAAAATTGCTGTGATGTCAGCAACCATGCCATACAATAGAAGGATTGTGAAAGCATACTTGGCTAAATTACATCTACATTTGCAGAAGTGATACTGATCAGGTCAAAAAAATATACAAAAAATGCACATTCCTAGGCCCCATTAATATCATATTATATGCACACTGGCATAATTATAATCAAAGGGGTTTTAGTATACATTACTGTGATCACATGAATAAGAATCCTTCCAACCAATCAAGGTAACCCCAGTCTTGAAGGTCCTAACTTCTAACCATTTTTACTTTTATTCCGATAGCAAACTTTTGCATTTCTCTACTTGCGCGCTGGATCAATATACAGGCTTTCTCACTCCCCCAGCCCTTTGGATTTTTAAAATGAGGGAAGAGGCCATCCATCCAGTGCTTTATATTAAAGGCCTAGGACCCCCATAAAGGGCCGTGTTGTGGGCTAGCATAGGGATGCATGTATATTAAAGTGGTTAAATAATTACAGGATCAGAATCTAAAATGTACAGTATATTTGTAAACTAGAAGCCTGGCTGACAAATGGGAGAATTGGAGATGACGTTGACTGAAAAGTAGATGTGTAATAGGTATACGCAGAAACATGGTTGAAGTTGAGGTTTTTTTTTGTAAATTTAGAAGGATACTCCTTGTTTAGGCAGGACAGAGAAAATCGTAGAGGGAGGAGTATGTGTTATGTTACTCTCACAAGTTGTTGAAGTTCCTACTAGAAACGGGCTCTGTAGATCTGGTAATATCTAACATCCTGGAGAGTATATCGATATAAAGGTAACTGGAGGCTTCCATGTCATTAGTGTATGTTATCAAAGGAAAAGTGCGCTGGGTTAACAAGACTTTTAATTTCAGGAAAGCAAATTTTCCCGTTAAATTAGTTCTTCGCAGTCAACTGGGATAGGTATATCAGGTAAAGGTACTGACAGAAGTGGAAGTGGTTTAAGGGGATTTTAAGCCATTTCACATTACTAATTATACCCTTGGGAAATAATGAAAAAAAAATAAATCTGTGCCACTGTGGCTGAATTCTGATGTAAAGAGGAAATGGAAAGGAAGAAAAAGGCATTTAAAACCAGAGGGAACAGAAAGGGATTATAAAAACTGTAACAAGAATTGTAAGAAAAGCAATTAAGCATGCAAAATTAAAAATGAAGTTAGGATAGCTGAACACAAGCATCACTAATCCTGAAAAAGTTATAAAAGTATATTAACAGTAAGAGGTGGGAACTGAAAAGTTATGGTGGATGAGAAATATCTGGAATAAATTTTTCCCTCTGTATACAATATAGAAGATCCAAGTAACATATCTAAATATAAAGTTGCAATAATGGTATAAAAGATGCAAGTGCACTTTGGTTAACTGAGGCTATGGTACAGCAAATAATTAATAAGGTTAATATTAAAAATCTCCTGAACCGGATAAAAAAACTCCTCAGGTCCTTAGGGAGCTAATTCAGTTTTATCTAGGCCATTGTTTCTTATTTTTGCAGTTCCTCATGTCTGGTGGTGTGCCTCTGGATTGGAAAAAGCTTGTTATTCCAATATCAAAAAGGGTAGTCGTTCACAGCCGGGTAATTACAGGCCTCTAAGTTTAACTTTAGTGGTGGGGAAGATACTGAAAAGTTTATAAAGGAACATTCAGGGAGATCAATAAAAGTTCTTAACGTTTAATGGTGCTAATTTTGCCCCACTAATCAGATCTTATTAAATTGAAAGCTAACATCTGATTGGTTGGGGCAAATTATTGCACCATTTAAATGATAGAAACTGTTTTTGAGTAACCCTGATAGTCTAGAGTATATTTCAAGGACTGATCTTATAAGTAGAACCAGCATGGATTTAGAAGTAATAGATCTTGTCAGAACTATGCTTATAAGAAGTAAGGAGTAGAAATGTAGATAAGATTTTGGAAAGGTTTTATCGCCGAAAGGCGATAAACGTAACTCGAGGTTTTTACATGTTTGTCGCGTGTATGCGTGTGTTTTCGTGTCTGGTTTCGTCAGTGGCACATTTGTACATGGTTAGAAATGGTTGATGATAGGATGTCAGAAAGTAGTGGTTATGGGCTTCATCAATATGGACTAAGTGCTACTTTTTGCACGGGTCTGTGTTGGCCGCTTCTGTTTATTTACGATTTGGATGTGGGTATATCAGAAGGTTTTGTGTTTGCTGATGACACACAAACTTTGTCGACCATTAAAACTCAAAAGATGTGCAATCGTTGCAGGTGGATCTAGATAGATGTCACATTGGGCACTGCTAAGTGGCAGATGAGATTCAATGTTGTGAAATGTGATGCATTTTGGACTTAAAATCCTTGTGCTGCCTATACTATAAATGGCTGTGTTAAGTGAATCCCTGTTGGAAAAGGATCTGTGAGTTTTGGAGAACAAACCTAAAGGTAGAGCAGTTCCAGGCAGCAAACAGCCAGAGCCTGCATGGTAATGTTTTGTATAAGAGAGGTATGGATTCAAGGGAGGAAAATGTGTTATCCTCACTTTTTACAAAGCATTGGTATGGCCTCATTTGGAATATGCAATGCCATTTTGTAATCGTGTGTACAAAAGGACATCTTTGAAATGAAGGGTTCAGACAAGGGCACACAGAATAAGGGGATGGGGGAGGTTGAAAATGAAGAGAGATTGAATAAGTTACAATTATGTATGCTAGAGAAAAGGTGCTTACTGTGAATAAATACATTAATGGGCCATACAATAAATTATTGGGCATGGTTCACCAATAGAGCATGTAGAGGACAGGCGAACATCCCTTAAGGCTATAAGAAAAAGAAGTTTAGGCTTCAAGTTCGGAAAGGGTTTTTTCATGTGAGAAGGTAAAGCTATGGATGACGTTTCCAGTGGACGTTGTTATGGCAGGTTCATTGGACAGTTTAAAATAAAACTGGATGAGTTCTGCAACAAGGAATGTTGCAAATTACTGGTATTGATACTGTATTAAAGAGAGTTGATCCAGGGATATGTCCTGATTGCCGAGTCAGGAAGGGTATCATAATTTGGTGGGGTTTTTGCCTTCCTCTGGATCAACTGTTAGGCAGGAAATGAGGGGATGCTAGTGGGTTAGGCTGTATGGACATATGTCTTATTTCAAACTCAATACTAAACTATTATCACGTGGAAACTTGACCAGCTTCCTAATAAAGGATGTGGATGCACTCCTTAGGCTAAATACAACTACATTTCGCGGAAGTGCTACTGATCTGGTCAAACATGGCCAACATAACTCAGGGTTGAAATATTCTGCCCGCCACGGAGTGGGAGAGGGGGACATGATGTCACCATGACATCATGGTAGGCAGGGTGAAGGTGGGGTGGGGGCAGAGCGGTGGTTGGAGGAGTGAGAGGGCCATAACTGGGAGGGGAGTGGGTGTAGCGGGGGCAGGGCTTCCAGGCCTGGTATTTGGATGTGGATTTTAGCCCTAAGTGCTGGACACAGGAATTTGTCCCTACAGTAGGGACAATCCCATCCAAATAGGGACACCTGGCAACCTAGCCATAACTGAGGGTGGACAGAGATGGCAACCTTTCTTCGGAGGAGGCAGAACTATGCTGAAAGGTTTCAGGATACAGAAAAGTACACCCTTTTTTTCACCTTATGTCTTTTTCCAACTTCAAGTTTAATTTGCCATGTTTGTTTTTTTCCTGTCATTTGAATAGATTTTTATCACTTTTTCAGTGTAACATATAGTAAGAAGTCTCCCCACACTGGATTTCAGTGTGATCTCTTTTCTCTCTTTTAGCTACGTCAGTGTGTCAGGGCTTTTTGAGTTTTAGCAAGGATCTGGAGCCGGACTGATTTGCTATTGAGAAAGGCATTGCACAAAGCTGTGTAAAGATCAGGTTCACTTCATTATCCCCCCTAGGCCGCTTGACTGTGTTTTTTTCACTAACTATGAAGGAGGGTAATGTTGAAGGATATACAGATAGAATGTGATCTGTTTGAGACTGGCAGGTATAAACAACAATTTTGGGAGATTTGGGCAGATTAAAGCAATATATAGGATACTGTGACAGGTTAAGGAGAACTAAACTTATTTTTTTAAATACTAATGAAAGCTTTCTCCCCAGAACACCTACACATTGTATGATTCTTCTCATAAGTTGCATTTGGTACATGTTAGAAACAGATTCTGTAATTAAGTAGGTTTCCTTGTTGCAGTACAACCCACATCCCTGAAGTCATCAGGAGCCACACACCCCTGACCCCAGTATAGGGAAGCCCTGAAAAAACTTTGGTAAAAACCACAGGGTAACAAGCAGCTTTTAAATTTTTCAGGTGCGGAGACATCTTTTTTATATAATTTTGCCCAACCAATCAGATATTATTTAACATTTGAAAGCTAACATCTGATTGGGTGAAATTAGCACATTTTTAACAATAAGAGCTTTATTGAATAACCCTGATAGTGTTATACATAGAATCTTTATTAGGTTAAATTCCCTAGACCAATTTTTATTTTTTTATTTTTACTGAAATGTTAAAGGACTTTTTGTCAAAATGTAAAGGATTAGATCATTGTTAGGACAGGGGCATTGAATGTGTTTAAAAGACATCTATAATGGGAAAATTATTTTTTTCTCCTTCTTCTGTGTGTTCTATAATTCCCCAACCCCCAGAGTACCTTATTTTCTTCAGATTCCCCCCTCTGTCCTGAGATATACAAGTTAAAAGAAGTAAAGATTTCAATACACCACTCCTGCTTGAGCTGTCATCAAATCCTAAAAACTAATATCGTATATACTTTTAAACAATATTTTTTTCTCTTAAATCTACCCTTTTCTCCTATTATTTTGGGCTTACCATGGCTTGTAACCATTGTAAACCAAGAATTTTTCATAATTGGGAGTCTGGCCAAATCACTAAATGAGGAACGAACCTTTTAAAACAAGTCTTTACAGCTTGTCAGTTATCCCTTAAAGGTCTCCTTCTTCCTATCACAAAAACTCTTCATTGGTCACTGACCTTCCTCTTTACTGGCCACTGATACCTCACAGCCTAATAATTGTCCCATTGTCCTCTTCCTAGCATATGCCTTCTCGAGGGCATTTGTAAAACTTAACAGGTCCAGAGAATCAAGCCAGGAAAGAGTGCATTAAACCAAGAGAAAGGGGTTGTCTATTCTTCTATTTCACCGCCTGGGGCGTGTATTTTTTGGGGGGGGAAAAGATGGTGGATTAAGACTGATATAGGTCCCCTAACAAAATCAGAATAAAATAGATGTCCCCTCCCACTTATTGATAATCTATTTTCCCAGGTGGTAGGGGCCCAAGTCTTTTCTAAGTTGGATGTCAGGGTGGTTAAGATAATATAATCAGAATCAAAAACTGATTTAACACAAAGACAGGGATTGTGATATTTGGTGATGACCTTTGTCTTAGCATGACCTGCAGTTTTCCTAGATTTTATTAGTTTTGTATTGCAGAACTTGTGGGTAAATATGTAGCAGTTTACTAGACGAAATTTTGATTTTTTTCCTCAATGTTAGAATTGCATCGCACCCATGTTAGATTAGTCATAGAAAAACTCAGGGGACATAATTTTAGAAAGGTATTTTTTTAGGTTTTAGCATCTCCAGTAGAGGACTCACTATGGATCCAGAAAGGTGTCAACTGTCATAAATTAGGCTCCCCTAACAATCTTAAGTTTGGTCCGAGATTTTTGGGTTTGGCTAATTCTCCAAAAGATTATTAAGAATTTTTCTCTGTAGTAGACTACATTACAATCTCATTAACTGGTCTAAAAGACTTAAAGATAGCCTTTTCTTCAGCTCCTATCCTAATACATCCAGTGTCAGACTACCTTGTGTGTTTGAGGTAGATGCCTCATACAGGGCCGTTTCTAGCCATTTTAGTGCCCTAGGCACCCTCCAGGCTTATTTAGACTTCAACTAAATACAATGTTGCAAATTGCAAACAAGGAGAGCTATCTGAAACTGAAATTAAAAGCTGACAGGGATGTTAGGGAGAATATGGACCCTGGATCAACATTGGCGCCCTAGTTCTTTGCCTAGGTGGCCTATGCCTAAAAACGGCCCTGGTCATAGGAAGGAGTGGGAGCAGGTTTTTTTTTTTACAATATTCTAGGTCGAACAGATGTATTCATCAGTTTGCTTTTTTTTTATAGGTAATTCTCTTCGGCTGAGAGTAATTACGACATTGGCAATAGGGAGTTGTTAGCTATAAAATTAGCCTTTGAAGAGTGGAGACATTTGTTAGAAGGAGTTGAATACCCTGTCATAGACTTTACTGACCACAAGAATTTAGAATATATTGAAGGAGCCAAGACACTGAGTTCTAGACAGGCACGTGGGCCCTCTTCTTATCAAGAAGTTATAATTACATATAGACCTGGTAATAAGAACACAAAGACACTCTTTCTGAAAATTCCCTGAATTTCCCTCCGAGATCATTTCTGAAATTATTGTTGCTATAATTGTTTCATTGGAGCGCTCATCTTGCAGTTAAGTGTTTCTTTGCCTCCCTCTGCATAAACATTTTTATAGTTAGGAATGATAGGGTTAAGCAGCAAGAGAGACAAAATCTTTCAAACCTTAAAGGAACACTATTTGCACTTTTGTGAAATTACCTTATGCTTTTCCCATAGATTTTAGCATCTATCACTAGTAGAATATTTTTAAATAGTTAATATTCTAGTGTTGAGCATGTCATTCATATTTATATCCTTTTTTGCATGTAACTATCTTTTACAGCATAGATGATATGTATTCGAGTACAAAGAGGAGGACTCCTATGCTTGCATGTTCTGGGATCAAATTATAGTTTAGAGTCCCTGGTCCAAAGGAAAATATATGTTTTTATTGGCATTATTTAGGATTAACTTGGACATTCGACTCGATACGACACAGATACACTTTGTTCCAAATGTTCATTCAGATTTCACGATGAGGCTTTTGGGACTTTGGAGTGCATTTTTTTATGATTATGACTTCAGGTATTTCGGGTTACAACACATAGCCTTTGAAACATTGATTATACATCACATATCAATTTTATTGTCAAATTCAAATCATTATATTACGTATATACTCGCGTATATAACCAAAGTTTTTCAGGCTGTAAAATCAGCCTGAAACTTTAACTCGGTTTATACGTCAGTCATACTTACTTTAGCAATCGGGCAGCGCTCATTCACTCCTGTACTCGCGCGACGGCTGAGTCCATGCTTGGTGCAGAGTAGTGACGTCAGTCGGTGCGCCAGTACAGGAATAAGCGCGAGCGGCTAGATTGCTAAAGTAAGTTAGTAAGTGCTAAGTAAGACTGCAGCTACTGTAGGCGAGAGCCCAGAAAACCCACCAGAAGAGAGCCCAGATATGTGCACAGAAGCAGTGTCAGCAGACACAGAGAATGAGGGTGGTGTAGATGATAGCCACTGAGGATTGAGGCCAGATGAAGAGCGATATGGTTGCACACAGAGAGTAGCCCGATATAGTCCATGTACCTGAATCGGTGGGATATCTGTCTGAAGGTTGCCAACTCCAGCTCTAAAGCATGTGAGGCATGGTTGTCCAACCCTCTGGGGCAGAGTTGCTCGCTTTCGTCTTTATTTTTAAGTATGCAGATTCGTATACAATATAGCCTCTATCATGTACTATACTTATGGATTGCTATATTTTTGGGAAAGCCTAAACAAACAGATGGAAAGCCTAGTATATTTACTCTTATATTTTTTTGTTTATTGTCATTGTATTGGTAATATGGTTTATCTCGTTTGGTTTATACTCGAGTATATACGAATTTTTTGTGTTGGTAACAATAGTGGAACACTATGGTATGGTAACATAGTAATTTGTAAGCTCTATGGGTCAGGGACTACTTTCCCCTTGTGGCAAAGCTCTAGCACTTCTATTTATATCATTTATATATTTATGTACAAATTATTATGTTTACATCCCCTATTGGTGCTTTATAAATGACTATAAATACATACAATGAGGTTGAATAAACACATACATCCATCAAGTCCAACCTTTTCACCCTTTTTTTATTTGGTCTTATCAAATTTGTATATTATAGGATTATAAATATATATATTTTTTTAAATGTCAAACTAATCTGGACATTTTTGGTCTGTTTGCCACCTGAGGTTTTTTGGTAAAAATGTAGGCCAAGAGAAATTGCTTTACATTTTAATACCACTTATCTTGGGGTGTCTTGATGACCCTAATACTTGTAGCTGAATTTAATAAAAAAAAAAACTGTAAATGTTTTAGCTTATGGCTAGGTTTCCCCAGAGAAAGGGGGGGCATAGTTATGGTAAAAATATAATGGGCGCATATGTGTTTCTGTACTAAACAAAATTACATATGCCAAGTATTAAGTATCCTTAGACTATTTAAAATATTGGTGGGTGATTTGACTTTTTTTTTTTTTTTGTGGTTTCCCTGTTTAGGAACTTGCAGGGAGATTCAATAAAAGTTCTTATCGTTTAAAATGGTGCTAATTTGCCAATCAGATCTTATTTAACATTGGAAAGCTAAAATCTGATTGGTTGGGGCAAAATTAGCACCATTTAAATGATAAGACCTTTTATTGAATAACCTGTTGGTCTCTGTGCAAGGGGTGTTCATTGCTTTATCTACCTGTGTAAATAACCTATTTTCTGGCTTTTCAGGGCAAATATTCACATCAACAGGGCTATGTACCGAGAGCCGTTATCGGCTATTTGTGTCTTAAAGTCACGTTAACCAATATATCAAGCGTTAACGTGATTTAAGACACAACTGACAGCAGTTGCGACGTTACACTAAATTTGTGTGCGCAACTGCCGCAACCAATGTACTTTAAGACGTAATCTCTAATGTCAGCAGATAGCTGGCGTTAAAGATTCGCAAAAGGAAAACTTCACGTCACAATGCACTGAGAGCCACTATCAGCTCAGTGCATTGCCTAAAGGGGGCAATAGAGAGCGGATAGCGACTCTCGTACATAGCCCTGAAAATATTTTAAGAGTCTAGACCATTTTTGTTTCTATTGCATGAACCCACATTCAACCCACTAACAAAAACTCACATCACCTGGTTATGGGTAGCTGAAGTGGAAGCTAGAGGTGCAGCGAGACTTATAGTCTACTGTCCTTATATGGAATGTACTCACGTTATATTCTTTGACTGTGTGTTTAGAAAATATCACTTATGTATCACGCCATTGGAACTTTGGAAGGTAAAGGTGAGGTGCAGAAGGTCATAAAGTTCTAGCAAAATCATTAAGGTATTACAGTGTTCAGTGCCTTTTTAATTTGAAGTGTTAGGCCTTTTAGAGGGCTTGGGGCCCTATTTAAAATGTTGCGGTATTTATTATGTACAATCACGGCCGTAAATGTACGTTGAACGTTTTGTTAATTAATGAAAGTTCGGTCGTAGAATACCATGCAGCAGTAAACAACAAAAATGGAAATCTATGGGGATTGTAAATCTCGTAAATTAAAGGTCAGATCACTGTCTCTGGAGGGCCAAGACAATGCTAAAATGATGCTCCAGCCAGTGCTGTAGCCCTCTCCTTTATAGTGCACTTCTGGTGCCCATTGGTAAAGCATCAAATCCAGGGGCAGGCGCAGGAATTTTAAGGGGGGGTGTGATTGTAACAAGCACAATAGAAAGTTCATGACTAGAGATGGACTAGACCTCAAACACGGCTCCAAATAGAATGCAGAAGCTGTAAAAACAGTGCAATCGTGAGGATCTGGATATATGTACGTGTTCCCCAGACCATTTCCCAGGTCCCATATCCATGTACGGTAAATTACCATTGCTATTTTACCTTATATTTAGGTGGATCTGTGCAGATTTTTTTCTCCAATTGACTTATGGTTTGTTTTTTCGCAAATTTTAGAGTTTTTTCGAAAATCCGCAAATCTGCAGGCCGAACGTATTTAGCAGTTTCACCCCTCTCTACTGGAGACACCAAATTACAAACAGCATGCTGATGGAAGGAAAAGAGAACCACAAACAAATATTACAATGCAGATACATAATGAAATGAATTATGGGTGCGGCATACCACAGTGTCTTTATTTCGAGGGGCAACCCTACCATGAAGCAAACTGAAACATTTGGTCACAGCGCTCCCTGTGGTCAAAAGAAAGGCATCAGTTTAAAAAAAATCCTCCCTGCAATACTGCATTTCAACCACATGGGAGATCTGTTCCATTTCAGGTCTTTTAAACAGCTGATCACTCGTATGTTTCCTTCATACGTGCGATCAACTGTTAATGTTTAAAAACAAAGATTTTGGTGGCGTCCAGCAGACCGGAACCATGCACGCGTTTCTGGTGCGCTATTATGTGTGTGCTGTGATTGCTCAATGTTTCGCAATCGGAGTGCATGCAAAAAATTTGTACATCACACGGTAGCGCACCTACAGGGAGATTCAAAAAAGTTCTTATCCTTTAAAATGGTGCTATTTTGTCCAACCAATCAGATCTTATTTAAAATCTTATTTGAAAGCTAATATCTGATTGGTTGGGGCAAAATTAGCACAATTTTAACGATAAGAACTTTATTGAATAACCCTGCTATAGAAATAGACAAAATTATTGAAGTTCGGTTTGTTTCCAGTAAAAGTTCGGAAACAATCCCATTAAAGTCAATGGGGAGTTCATAAAGTTCGGATGAATAACAGACAAAATAGCAATGGTAACGTACTGTAAATGGCTCTGGGACCTGGGAAATACCCTGGGGAACATGCACCTATCACCAAAACTCATTTAATCACTTATTTTTCATGATCACGCAACGGTCGGGTTCCCGCATACAACATTCGAGAGTTACAGCCAATTCGAAGGTTTATCAAAAATCAAACATTACATTTGAGGGTTACGATAATCAGACGCTACATCCGAGGGTTATTGAAATCGAAGGCTACATTGGAGGGTTAGCGAAATCGGCTGCTATATTCGAGGGTTACCGAAGATACATTCAAGGCTTAACAAAATCGAAGGCTACATTCAAGGGGTAGTGAATTTGAGCGTTAAATTCCATAATTATCAAATTTTTTGATGATTAATTTTCAGAAAAAAGTCTACAAGTTTGGAAAAAAACGAACTAGTTCGAACCAAACTGGGTTCGGGTCCATCGCTAACCTGCTAGTGTGGCCACAACAATTGGCCAACTCTAGTGTGTGCTTTTTAACATACAATCGGATCGGAATGTGATTGGATCACCCATTAAGCCACTTTGGTTAGCCTAGCCCTCAAAAGCCATTTTATTGTTGATTTTAATGTTTAGTTGTGCCTTGTGTTCTTAAAAATTAAAAAACATTTACAGGGAGATGCAATATCCCGCGCTAACGAGAAAATAAGAGCTAAAATCTCAAACCTATGTACTCATGTGTTAACAAAGGTTTTGCACTGCCTGCACATGTCGCAATTTTATTTTATTTTCTATGGGGCTGTGTATGGATTCTATGGGGTGTGATGGGACTTTCTATGGGGCTGTGTGTGGACTTTATATGGGGCTGTGTATTGAACTTTCTATGGGGCTGTGTATTGAATTTCTAGGTGCTGTGATGGGACTTCTATGGGGCTGTGTATGGGATTTCATGGGGCTGGGTATTGGACTTTCTATTAGGCTGTGTATGGGACTTTCTATGGGCGGAGGGTATTGGACTTTCTATGGGGCTGGTAGGGACTTCTATGGGGCTGTGTATTGGACTTTCTATGGGGCTGTGTATGGGACTTTCTATGGGTGGTGCATGAGACTTTCTATGGGCGTGTATGAGACTTCTATGGGGCTGTGTATAGGACTTTCTATGGGGCTGTGTATAGGACTTTCTATGGGGCTGTGATGGGACTTTCTATGGGCGTGTGTATGGACTTTCTATGGGGTTGGTATGAGACTTTCTATGGGCTGTTGTATGGAGACTTTCTATGGGTGTGTGATAGGACTTTCTGGGGCTGGTATGAGACTTTCTATGGAGCTGTGTATGGGACTTTCTATAGGTCGTGTTGAGAATTTCTATAGGATTTCTATGGGGCTGTGTATGGGACTTTCTATGGGGCTGTGTATAGGACTTTCTATGGGCTGTGTATGGGACTTTCTATGGGGCTGTGTATGGGAGGGCTGTGTAGGGACTTTCTATGGGGCTGTCTGTGAAACTATCTATGGGGCGTCCTATGGGAGAGAGTCAACCCTCGGTTTATACCAAGTCAAGCAGTTTTCTGTATCAGTTAAAGTAGTAAACTTTGGTTATATTCGTGGCGGTTTATACTCGAGTATATAGGTTATCATTTTATAAGTGCCCCTACCTATACATGTTGCAAGAAATCTTCTGATTAGTGATGGACACAAAACCGAACTTGAACCCGAGTTCGGAACGAACTTTATGAGTTTGGATGAATTCAAAATATTCGAGTTTGAACTAGTTTAAAAACTCACGACTGTATTTTTTCGATAATTATCGAATTTGTGAGCCCTTCGCTAACCCTAGAATGTATCGTTCGCTAACCATCGATGTATCATTCGTTTTCAGTAACCCTCGAATGTATGGTTCATTTTCGGTAACCCTAGAATGTATGTTCACTAACCTCAAATGTAATGTTCGTTGTCGGTAACCCTAGAATGTATTGGTCGCTAACCCTTAATTGTAATGTTTGTTGTCGCTAACCCTAGAATGTATGGTCCATTTTTGCTAACCCTAAAATATAGTTCGGTAACCCTCAAATGTAATGTTGTTTTGACTAACCCTAGAATGTATGATTCATTTTCTGGGATGTATGGTTTGTTTTTGCTTACCCTATAATGTATCGTTCCCTAACCCTCAAATGTAGCCTTTAACTTTCAGTAACCCTAGAATTGTTCGATTTCGATAATCTTCGAATGTATGGTTCTATTTTCGGAACCCTCGAAAGTATTGTTCGGTAACCTTGAATTGGCTGTAACCCTCGAATGTAGCTTGTGCAAGCCCGACAATGACCGATATGAAGTAAGAAGTGTTTAAACAGGTTTTGGTTGGTGAAAGTGACATGTTCCCCGACCATTTCCCAGGTGTACAGCCATTTACAGTAAGTTACCATTGTAGTTTATCTGTAAATCATCCAAACTTTTCA
Organism: Hymenochirus boettgeri; assembly: GCA_019447015.1. NCBI lineage: Eukaryota > Metazoa > Chordata > Amphibia > Anura > Pipidae > Hymenochirus > Hymenochirus boettgeri. The sequence continues at coordinate 78,259,833 of CM033475.1, forward strand.
AACTATCACTCCCCATTGACTTTGATAGTTTTGTTTCCGAACTTCGGCCATCTTACTTCTGATATACTTTATTTTAAATCCCAGTATAGATATGTATTTTCCTTTGGAAATGGCTGATGGAATAGGGAGTAAAGCTGGGTACACACAGTAACGATAAAGCCCCGATACTCGACCGACGTATCGGGGCTTTATCGTTACTGGTGTGACGTTGTTTCCCGAAAGAGGCGCGGCGCGAACGATCGGGTCGGCCGTACGCTCGTTCGGGAAAGGCGAAATTTCCATCGCCGCGCTAGACTCCTATAGGGAGTCTAGCGCGGCCGATGGAAACACACAGTCCCGGAGCGTCTCTGACTGTGGTGTATGCAGATCTTTGAAAGATTGCAGACAGGATCCTGTCTGTCATCTTTCAGAAACGTTACTGTGTGTACCTAGCTTAAATAATGCTACTGAGAAGAATGCTAAATATAACACTGGCACAAGATAATATCTCCCATTCACAAGAATATATTAGTGATTAAGGGGTTTAAACAAAAAAAATCTTATTTAACATTTGAAAGCTAACAACTGATTGGTTGGGGTAAAATTAGCACCATTTTAACGATAAGAACTTTTATTGAATAACCCTGAATATGTTTTATTCAGAACCAAAAATGTTCAACTTGCAGGCATCTAATGTCTAAAAAAAAACTACAACTCCAGCATTCCCTGGATGCCTTTAAGATATGTACATGCTGTAGTGGGATAAATTTGTTAAAAAAAAATATATATACATAAAACTCCCAGCATTCCACTACAGCATGTACAATATCTAAAGGCATCCAGGGAATGCTGGGAGTTGCGCTTTCCCTTCTTTCCATAGTGTTAAGCTCTGCTGCAGATTCTTGCTGCCTTCCTAACATCTAGTTTAGAAAATGCCATAATAGAACAATTTCACAGAATAAAAATCTTTTCCTATTTATCAGATGTTACCAAGAAAATTAAATTTCATTGCTTCCTTGTGAAAAGATGGTACCATGAGCTCCACGGGGATATTGATAAAGGGCAATGCGACTGAATATACCCTTTAAATAAAAAGATGTTCTCACTATGGGAAACAGATAGAAATATTTTTTAGATTCTATTTGAGTGACTTGAAATGCATGGGTTAAACTTCTGACCTTGGTTTTCCTAGCAGAGGTCAGAGCCAGCAAATGTAACAATCTCACATAAAAACAAAGAAACAAACTTCTATCTGCACCTGCACCTATGCATGAGACCAAGCAAGTGTTTGCATGGGACAGATGACATGAGATTTCATTGGTCTTTGTAAATCCTTCTGGCCATACGATCTATGGAATGTGGATGATTCTATGATGATAATAATCTCACACACTTGATGAGATCTGCAGAACTACAAGCGTATTGCTCCGATGATTGACATTTAAACTCCCACTTTGTACAACAGCAAAGTGCCGACAGGGAATGCTGTTTGTAGTTTCAAAACATAGCATAATATTTACACCTATTAAAAGTGTAGATTTTTCACTACAGCTCCACCTGCTCCCTACCCAAATCCTTTGTTATATTCCTGCTCATTGTAACTTCTGTCTCCTATATGCATGTTTACACAGTGGGTGGAGATTAAAATGTATATTCTCAGACATAGTTTAAAATCATAGATAGGTAACCAGTAGATTCCAATGTTGAAAACTGGGGTAGTAGATGTGAGGACAGTAGGAGCCCATGGGTAGGTAGTAGGGGAAAGTAGAGGCCCTTGGTTGGTAGTTGGGGACAGAAGGGATATATTATATAGTGTATTGTACTCTATACCAGATCCCTCCCTGTGGGCCTAAATTTGTTAAAAAAAAATATATATACATAAAACTCCCACATTCCACTAGGATACCGTCATTATACTTTATTAAACTATCCTCGCATGATGTTGAATGCTCCATATTCCATGTCGACTCCACTTTCTTATCCTTGTAAGTAGCGTCACAAATAGTTGAAAAGAGAATTTCCACCACTTTGTTTCTCCAGAAAAACAGCAAGCAATATAATAACTAACACTAAGCTATAGCCAGCTGCTCTTATACTAACCTTTGTCCTTGACCTTCCTTTGTGCTAAGGTTTAGGCCACGTCACTAAATCATGCTCCCCTCACACATCATACCTACACAGCATATGTCTGTCTCTTTCATTCCCCAGAAGAGGACATTTAATCATGCCTTCAATTAACTCAACTAACGAAGTCCTTCTGAATTGACGTTTCTTTCTCTCACAGACTTCTGTCCTTTCCTAACCAAGTTCATACAGCCACTAGACTGACACCTATGCCATGATATTCAACCTTTATCCAAAACTTCGTGGTCACTTCACTAGGTCCATTTCTGTTTTAGGATGGCATTCAATTATAAGAAGTCAATGACAAAGTCTTTACTGGTCCTACTACCATCCAACTACGGCCCCAGTCATCCCAACATGATCTGCATACTCTTAAATGAGAACTCTTCATACTCTGGAATCAGCACCCATTTCAAGACGAACAGTACATGGGATTACAACAATGCTGCTAAAATTCTAAAGTTTTGCCTTTAAGTTACGAGTTATTGGCACCACTAGAATTTTTGACTATCCCCTCTTGTATGCTCAAGTCCAAAGATCTTGCCCAGATTTTGGTTTTTCCTGGCTCGACCTCTTGACAGTTTACATGTTCACACATGCACATATCCTGTATGTGTCCAGCAGGAGGGCAGGTTTTATTTAGATGCATCACTTTCACATTTGTGGATGCAATTAAAACAGACAGTATACTCAGAACTGCTGCACGGAGCCCTAGAACAAAGGCACAGAATCAATAAGTACACGTCTACACATTTGCTGCACAAGACTGTCTCCTCTAACTACTTTATTTTAATGGTTGAACCAGTGCCTTGCACCGCCAGGTTTATAAGTTATCTTGGTTGCATCCCTTTATGGTGTTTAAAGGAATGTCATCTCTAAAACAAAAACTGAATAACATTCCAGTTATGTGACTGCATCCCAAATGCGATGTTATTTACCATTTTTATTACATGCAATTTGAACCAGATATTAAGTAAGTTCCTTCCATTTCTGGAAAAAGTTCTGCCGTCCTCCCTTGATTATTGAGCTTTTTAAGCTGAAGAATATGCAGTTGGAGGAGCAGAGGAAACAGCATCAATAATTATTGACTGAAGGAGGGAGGAGGACAAGACCGCTTATCTATCAATGAAGGCAATCATTAAAATGTTGTGTTAATATACACAAGGCCAGATTAATCTTTTTTTGACTCCTGTCCTTTCACACAACTGCATGTGTTTCGTCGCAGGTCATTTTCTTAGCATGTACCAGTTGTTTCTTTGAGGCTGTCAACATGACCGAACACTACACATAGCATTTTACTGCCATAAATATCTAGATCCCTCTCAGAACAATTACAATAACCCTTTGTATGAAAACTAGCTAATATACAGCAAGGCCGATGAAACAAACGCATCAGGTCCAGCTGCACTAATTACAGTTTTATTAAGAATGTTTCCATCCCTTTGTATATTGTAGTAATGTACGGATTGGAACTAAAGACCAGGCTTGTCATAAGTTCATTAATGTGCACAGAGTGCAAATTTTGTCTCAGCACCATCCACATTACTCATGCTGGTGTTTTCCATGTAGTAAAACCCCCCCCCCCCCCCTACATGACCAACTATGAGAGGGAGGAGGAATCAGATCCACTCTCCCTGCCCTATTCGCTAGAATAGTGGTTCTCAATTTTCTTATCCTGAGCCACTTGGCAACAAGCAAAGTTGATCTCACGCACACCGCTGTCTTACTGTTAGGCTTAAAGATGGAATTACTCACTATTTTAACGTACTTTACATACTTTCAGTGTATATGTATAGCAAATCAATATAGGTAAGTTACACTAAATTGACTGTGTGAACTATTATTTAATTATATTTTTAGAGACAAAATAACAAAATGTGAGTTATACTGGTAAATATTCCCACACTACCAAAATCTGAGCATACCTCTGGCTCTTTGAAGTCACAACCGTGTGCCCCGTCACACCTGTTGAGAACCCCTTTGCACTAGAACCGGTAGATTCTATAAAGAATGGTTTAACTGCAAAAGTGAACTATTAATTTATGCAATGATTGAAGACCCGGGAGGATAAGGACTATACCTTAACTTCCATCTTAATCAATGCCTGTGGGCCAGGTAACGAAGATACGAACGCAAACTTTCCTTTTTGCGTGATCCCGCAGCAGCAGCACGAGAAATCCTGACCACTCTCCTGGTTCTGTTTAACTGGTGCAATATCACACATGCGGGTGCGTGCTATAGTATTAGAACTCAGGAGCGAGTTGAGAGCTTTCGTGACTCGCTGACGGGTGGATTCATGCTAAAGGTAAGTTTGTTCCTATTTTCTTTCCTACTCCAAAACCTACGTTACCCGATGTAATATCGGGTTAGTGTGGGTTTTGAAGAAGTTTTGCACTAGCTGTGACATTTCCAAGAGTTTTTGGAAATAGGTGTAATGGCTAAGTTAAGATTACAAACTTAAACAAATCGTATTCCGAATCCTCACCGTTGCTTCTCTGGCACCCTGCTGAGCTTCTGATGTGGGGTTATACTCTCACCCAAATAGTCCCATAACGCCAAAAATCCCAATATAGAAGTGTTCCAGGAATTGATATGAAAAAAAGTGAATTTATCCTCTCATTAAGAGTAAACATGCCAAGTTTCGGGTCACGGCATCAGCCCTTTGTCAGCCTAAATTCAAGGACCACAGTCCAAACAGTGCAAATAGTATCCGCCCACAACTAACATTGGGGTAATTAAAGTTTTCTAGTAACAACAACACATTAAAGTGACAGTGCTTTCTCAAAAAAGTGGGATATATCCATTCCTCTTAATGTTATAGTGAAGCTCATTAAAATGCTTATAAAATACAATAATAAAAATGTGATGAAATTCTTTAAATTAAATACACAATAATGCATGGGTTAAATGTAACTAGTACTAAACAGAGTATTACTAACTCATATTCATATCATTAACCCTAATACCTGTTTTGAAGGAGAGAAAAGCAATTCCACCATGTCTTGTTATGGTTTCATATGTCCCCAGACATCCATCCCTTAAGTAAATATTGGGACAGAAATGATATTGTACATGTCCAACAGAGTCCCTTTAAGATGGTTCTTCCGTGTTAAAGTGACATTGTGCCTATATATAATTCTCGCTCAAGCCTGAAAAATACTTATACAAAATGTATTATATAAATAGCACATAATGATTAAAGAGGCATCCTTCAATACACAATAATTAATAGTTACTTTAAAACAATAAGATGACATACACTTATTGTGTACTGACAGATAAGCTTTCTACATAGAGGCTATTACACACTGGTATTTTATTACAATACTTTTGTTTGAAAATGTCATTTTATTCAACTCCAGGGTACTGCCATGGGGTAGCATGTAGCTCCTACCTATGCTAACTATACAATGGCAGCCATGGAGGATGCTTACAACAATGCCTTTTTTCAAAAAATATTGTTTGTTCTAATTGTTGATTTGCTGTTAATGTTGGAAGAACACACGTGGATTCGCTGATGGACGTTTTATCACATACGAATCACATGGATGAACGCAATCACTTCTCCTTTAGTTAAGTATAATATAATGAACCTTTAAGTTTGACTGCCTCAAATTGACTATACTAGACTTGAGGAAATACAGAGAGAGGGAATAAACTTAGTACAGATGTATACCTAGGGAGACCGACAGCAATAATATATTAATTATGACCGATGTCATCATACCTAGCAATTTAAGGAGTCTGTCCATATACCCAATGTAATGAGAGTCACAATCACTATGTCTAACCCAGATAAGATCAAGACGACTAATGATATGGGTCATAGTTTAAAGAGAGGGGGGGGTACCCTACAGAATTATGCAGAGAAAATATGAATAGACTGTAACAAATCCACAGAAGGACCTCCATACCCGAGAAACAGGGAAAGGGAACCACAAGATAAAAGGATTACTGTTTGTCAGTACATATGGTACGAAAACTGAAAGCGTATATAGAATTATAAACGATTGGCATCTTTTACAAGAAGTGCCACCCAGACATTGAGGTATTTCCTAAACACACCGGGAGGGCATTTTAAGGAGCCCCCCTAAATAAAGATAAAACTGATTAAATCAATCTGAGGGTGACAAAGGAACAGCAAAACACCTGGGGACACCAGTGGGGCACATTTCCGTGCCTTGGTTGTTCCCATTGCAATAGTGTAATAAAATGAATTAGTTACACATCCACACAGTGGAAGAAAATTCTATATCAGGGAGCCAAAAGGTTGTATGATAGAGATTATACGCCGAGTATGTTTGTATAGGTAATCAGTATGTAATATGTTTTTAAGTGACTATTATTATTGTATATTGACAGGATGCTCTTTATCATATGTGCTATTTATTAAATACATTTGTATCTATGTTTCAAGGACTCGTTGCGAAGTATACTATATGCACAATGGCACTTTTCTGGAAGTAACCGTCTTAAAGGGATCTGTTGGACATGTACAATGTCACTTCTGTCCCAATGTTTTTAAAGGATGGTCTGGACATGTGAATCAATGGCAAGAAATGGTGGAATTGCTTTTTCTCTCTTCAAAAGATTATATAGGGTTAATGATATGATATGAGTTAGTAATACTCTGTTTAGTACGAGTTAACCATGTATATATTGTGTATTAATTTTAATGAATTTTTAAGCACATTTTATATTTAATTTTATAAGCATTGTAATGAGCTCTCACTAGAACATTAAGAGGAATGTATATCAATCACTTAGAGCTCTTTTTTTATATTATATGCACTGTCACTTTTTTGAGAAAACACTGTCACTTTAAATGGTTTTGTTGCATTAGAAAACTCTAATTACCCAATTAGTTGTGGGCGGATACTATTTGTACTGTTTGAACATAAATGTTTGGATGTGGTCACTTGAATTTAGGCTTGACAAGGAGAGTGTGGGCCCGAACGTTGCCTGTTTATTCTTAAAGGGTATGTTCACCCTTCTTTTTGGTTTTTTAAATTTCGTGCCGACTGCCCGGCCCTCTGCAAAAATGTGAGCAAGGGGCGAACCATCAGCCGCGTCTTGTGACTGGCTGAGAGGCAGCCAATCACGGACGCGACTGCCGTAGATTGAACAGCGGAGAAAAGAGGCAAGGCTGGGGGACTAAGCCCTACACTATATAATATGGATTTGTAGCTAGGGGGGGGGAGTCCAAAACCGGAGGGAGAGGGAGGGAGGGGGGGGAGGGGGAGAGGAGGAGAATGGCTGCAGTGTGCATCCCAACTTCTCCAGAGGGAGACAGGAGCAGAGTCCTATTTGGACTCTGCTATCCTCCTGGTGGGCAGTTTTTTTGGACCTCTTTGGGGGGGGGGGAGGGATTACAGGAGAACCCATTTGGAGCTGGGATGTGAGGTTAAGATTTTTATTTACTAAAGAGTGGGGCCAGTGGTGGCGGGAATTATAGTTTTGGGGTGGACGTCCCTTTAATGAGGAATAAATTCACCTATTTGACCATATCAATGCCTGGACCCCTCTAAGTTAACATTTAGCGCAACAATTTTGAGCTATTTTGACCAGGATCCGAACTCAGGAAGATGCTAAGATGCAATTTTTTGCCCCATTTATTTTTAAAAGGCAGGGAAGAAAATAGAAGTAGAATATTTTAAACTCATGAAAATCATTCATGTGCAATTTGCCTTTGATCATTATTTGCATAACCATATATAGATCATAATGTAATTTGATTTAAAGTTTTTATATGCTAACACATTCCTTTATAATTATACCTTCTGTCAGCCCGAGGTTTGGAAGCCTAAGAATTCCAATTTCCTTCTCATGAAGCCAAACCAAAAGTTACATTGTCTAGTCTGGCAGACAAGAACAAGACCTTCAAATAAAACAATTTTTCCTGTTTATTTATACAATCCTGCATTGGTGCAGAGTAGTCCCAAAGCCAAACCTTAGGATTCAGGTATCCCACTCTCCCAGATCTTCGGGAGTCTCCTGCAAATTGGGGTGGTCTCCCAAGCTCCTGACGAGACCACCCAATCTCCTGCAACGAAGGAGTCCTGAATCTCTCCAAGTTACGCCTCTTTTTTGGCTGCAATGCCGCCCATTACCACCGCCCCCAAGAACTCCCTAACCCCTGCCTCCCCCACCTCTTCGCACGCATGAACGACCCACTGCGTGACACAGTGTCACCACGCCCCCTCTCACACCCTACCCTGAAGCATGAATTTGCATGGTGGGATGTCTGAGAATTGGCCTCCGGGTTTTGCTTACAAGAAAAGTAAATTGCGAGAGAAAATCCCTTTAACAGGGATCCCACCAGCCGTTACAAAAGAAGGGTCATGACTTCTACAACAACAGCTTCAAAAGGATAAAAGCCATTGATCGAGCAATGTATCATCCGCTCTTACCCTAGTGAGGGCCATCCATGCATATTGGACCAAAGATACATAAGGAAGGGTGGCAACCACTAAGACCTATAGGTCAGCAGCATAATCTGTAACATACAAGGTGGCAAATAACCTACCACAATCTTAGGACCTTGGTGGAAAGTTTCCAAGCTATATCCAGAACTCTCAGGATTTCCCACACAGATTGAAATATAGTACTCGGTGTCAGAAGAAACTATGTTGTCCTATGATGTGAATCTCCTCTTCAACCTGTATACCCACCAAGGAGGCTGTTGACATGGTGATATAAATGGCTAGGCCAAGATAGCACTCTTACCAGCAGAACTGATCTCAACCTAGAACAGGTGTGTTTCCTTACTAGACTTGTGCCTGAATCCACACTATTTCAATACAGGATAAGTTCTATAAGCAAAAACCGGATGTGCTAATGGGATCTCCAGTTTTCACCCATTGTGGCCAACCTTTACATGGAGGAGGTAGAAAAACAGGCGCTTAATACCATTAGGCATAGCACCCAGCCACTGGTTCAGATATGTGGATGCACCGGGTTAAAATCCACCAGAGGGAAGTACAGCTTTCACAGAACACATTAATGTATGCTAGTAGAACAAAACATCAAATTTCAAGAGAAGAGGTACAAACAACACACTGGCTTTCTTGGACTGCTTTGTGAGGTTTACAGAAAACCCACACACAAGATCAGTATTTGTTTGACTCCCACCACTACTTTAGATACACAAGCTGGGTGTCATCAGAACCCCGCAACACAGAGCTGAAACATCCCCACTAGCACAGAGGCGAAAGCTAAGAATTGAAACATCTCAGAGGAGCCTTAAAACTGTGTGATTCCAGAGTGGGCCTTTGTCAAAAGAAGTAGAAGGAAAAAAAAAACACAAATACCAACAGTGAAGGGAAAAAGCTAGACAGGAGAAAGAAAATGTCATCCCATATGTAGCAGGGTCCCCGAGAAATTAAGAAGAATAAAAAAAACACTGTATCCCTGTCTGCTTTAAACCGAACAACACACTGAGGCAGCAATAGGTACATCCGAAGACCCAATACCGAAACACAAGAAAAGTGACATCATATACGCAGTGCAGGTTGCAGTGAAGAATGCTCTGATTTGTATGTGGGGGAGACCACGCAACTGCATCAACGTTGGCCCAGCCACAGAAAGCCAATTCCTCGGGTCAGGAGCATCAGCCGTGTACCTGCATCTTAAGGATAAAGGACATACCTTGAAGATTGTAATGTTATTGGCAAAGGAACGTGACTGGTTTCAGAGAGGTGTCAAGGAGGCCAGTTATGTGTGAAATAAAAAACCAAGCCTAAAAGATGTGGGGGGGTTCGACACCAACTGTCTGCCAGTACATGCTGTTTTGACACCTACTGCTGGGCGTTCTATAACACCTCTTAGCCACTATCCAATCATGCCCTTAACACCTGGCTGTGATATGCTAATTGGGATTTTCCAGGGTACATAATTGCCCACCGATTCTTGAACAGTCATTTGAATTGAGAAAGTCAGTTCGGATGACTAGCCGAAACGTCTCAAGAACTAACTTCTAGTCCAGTTTGATCTAATTGAATACAAACAATGAAGGACTTCATTACATCTGTGTTCCGGGAAAAAATAAGGCAAACCCATGCTAACCGATGAATATTGGGTTAGTGAGGTTTTGTACTCATTGTTGCATGCCTGTGCCATTCCAAAGAAAGACTTTGAATAGCACAGTGCAATAAAGTGGCAATAAATTAAGCATGATTATTGCGCTTATTTTTTGCATCAAAATAAATCCTTTTAATTTTCTTTTAAAGGAAACTAAACCCAGATTTTTATACTCCAGAATCTGAAAAACAACCCCCCCTAAAAACACCAAATAAACTATAAAATGGCACTTTAGAAAACTCTATTAAAGTAAATCAAAGCCTTTTAAGAACTGGTGAAGTATCTGTTGGTATGTGCAGTGTGTCAGACCACCCCCCTGCCCTCAGTCACATGCTTCCTTGCTTTATCTGTCCTGTAAAAGGATTGGCTAGATATTATTAATGGGTGTGTACCAACTGTAAAAAGTTTGTGCCATAGCAAAGGACTGAGCATGTGCAGACATAATGGTCGTTTGACCAAACTGTTCTGATACTAGAATACTGAGAAGTAAAGCACAAACCATATGTTATTTTAGGTAAATTTCCCAGCGCCTGTATCAAAATGAGAGGTAAGACACAGATTACTGGTGTTTTATCAAGGTGTCCTGACTTCTGGTTCAGTTTTGTTCTGTGGCTTTACTTGCCCTTTAAGCCATGCAAATGATTGCAACTTCGCATTCACAAAATGCAATAACAGTAACAAAGTGGTTACTACTTTCACAGGAAAAGTGCAGGTCAGTTTGTGGGGAATTTATGCATTCCCCAATAGAGAGCATTGCCAAAATAAGTAAAAAAATCGATTTTATATCAGTTAGTGTGGGTGTTACATTAATTTTGCGTGGACTGCTTACTCTAAATATCTTTTTGTATGTAGCACAGCATCCAATGTAACATACTTTAACTATGTCGCACAAAAAAAAATATTTATTGCTATTATTTACACAGAGCGCAGCTTAAACTCCTGCATTGCACTGGATGTATGGGCACTTCTACGGTCCTTGCAGCCTGAGCCAAACTTTGAATACCGTTTGTAAGTAAGTTTGTCCATGTGAATGTGACTAGCACATGTAGTTTGCCCCTATTGAGTGTAACTGGCACATGTAAGTTGCTCATATTGAGTGTGACTGGCACATACAAGTTTGCCCACATTGATGTGACTGCCACATGTAAGTTTGCCACATTGAGTGGTGACTGGAATATAAAGTTTCTCCCACAGTGGTATGACTGCACTATAAATGTATCCACAGTGTAGGTAACTTGCACATACAAGTTTGCCACAGTGAGTATGACTTGCACACAATGCCCCATTGTGTGAATGACACATACAAGTTTACCCACATTGACGTGACTGGTACATATAAGTTTGCCCACAGGAGTGGTGTACATATAAATCTTGTGCTAAGCGATAGCAGGAAGTCTGAGGCAGTATCAGAAGCTTTTTTTCTTTTCTTCCTCCTTCTTCATGAGAGAGGCAGTCCTGACTGGCTGCACGGGTACTACAAATACACCCGCGCAGCTGGCAACATCAAATTCAACAAGGGTTTGCACTGGACTTTTTAACGCCAGCTAATAGTTAATACCCCTTATCTAATGCAGTTCTGGAGACCTAGGCGGAGCTTCTTTCCTATAGTGTAAGCTCTCTGCGAGATTTTGCTGCCTTCCTAACATCTAGTTTAGAAAATGCCATATAGAACATTTCACTTACCCAAAGAATATGGGTACAGATGTTACTCCAGAAAAATTAAATTTCATTGCTCCTTGTATGAAAAGATGGTAACATGAGCTCACGGGGATATTGATAAAGGGCAATGCGACTGAATATACCTTTAAAATAAAAAGATGTTTCTCATATGGGAAACAGATAGAAAATATTTTTTAGATTCTATTTGAGTGACTTGAAATGCATGGGTTAAATTCTGACCTTGGTTTTACTAGCAGAGGTCAGAGCCAGCAAAGTAACAATCTCACATAAAACAAAGAAACAAACTTCTATCTGGCACCTGCACCATGCATGAGACCAGAGCAAGTGTTTGCATGGGAAACAGATGACATGAATTTCATTGGTCTTTGTAAATCCTTCTGGCCATAACGATCTATGGAATGTGGATGTTCTAGTGATGATAATAATCTACCACTTGATGAGATTCTGCTAGAACTACAGCAGGTATGTGCTCCAGATGATTGACATTTAAAACCCAAGCATTTGTACAACAGCAAAGTGCCGACAGGGAATGCTGGAGTTGTAGTTTTCAAAAATAGCTAAATATCTACACCTATATAAAAGTGTAGATTTTTCACTACGCTCCACTGCTCCCTACCCATAATCCTTTGTTATGTACCTGCTCATTGTAACTTCGTACTCCTATAATGCATGTTTACACAGGGGGGGGAGATTAAAATGTATATTCTGCAGGACATAGTTATAAAATCATAGATAGGTAAGCAGTAGATCTCCAGATGTTGAAAACTGGGAGGTAGAATGTTGAGGAAAGTTAGAGAGCCCATGGGTAGGTAGTAGGGGAAAGTAGAGGCCCTTGGTTAGGTAGTTGGGACAGAAGGGATAATCTATTATAGGTGTATTGTACTCTATACCAGGGATCTCCTACCTGTGGGCCTAAAATTGTTAAAAAAAATATATATACATAAAAACTCCCAGCATTCCACACAGCATGTAAATATCTAAAGGCATCCAGGAATGCTGGGAGTTGTCGTTTTTTTAGACATTAGGATGCCTGCAAGTTGAACATTTTTGGTTCTGAATAAAACATATTCAGGGTTATTCAATAAAAGTTCTTATCGTTTAAAATGGTGCTAATTTACCCCAACCAATCAGTTGTTAGCTTTCAAATGTTAAAAAGATCTTTTTTTTGTTTTAAATACCCCTTAATCACTAATATATTCTTGTGAATGGGAGATATATGCTTGTGCCAGTGTTATATTTAGCATTCTTCTCAGTAGCATTAGTTAAGCTAGGTACACACAGTAACGATTTTCTGAAAGATGACAGACAGGATCCTGTCTGCAATCTTTCAAAGATCTGCATCACACAGTCAGAACGCTCGGGACTGTGTGTTTCCATCGGCGCGCTAGACTCCTATAGGAGTCTAGCGCGGCCGATGGAAATTTTCGCCTTTCCCGAACGAGCGTTACGGCCGACCCGATCGTTCGCGCCGCGCGCTCGTTCGGGAAAGAACGTACACACAGTAACGATAAAGCCCGATACGTCGGATCCGACGGATCGGGCTTTATCGTTACTGTGTGTACCCAGCTTTACTCCTATTCCATCAGCCATTTCCAAAGGAAAATACATACGTATACTGGGATTTAAAATAAAGTATATCAGAAGTAGAGATGGCCGAAAGTTCGGAAACAAAACTATCAAAGTCAATGGGGAGTGGATGTGAAAAGTTTGGATGATTTACAGATAAACTAACAATGGTAACTTACTGTAAATGGCTGTAGCACCTGGGAAATGGTCTGGGGAACATGTCACTTTCACCAAAACCTGTTTAAACACTTCTTATTATAATCGGTCAATTGTCGGGCTTGCACAAGCTACATTCGAGGGTTACAGCCAATTCAAGGGTTACGAACAATACTTTCGAGGGTTACCGAAAATAGAACCATACATTCGAAGATTATCGAAATCGAACAATTCTAGGGTTACTGAAAGTTAAAGGCTACATTTGAGGGTTAGGGAACGATACATTATAGGGTAAGCAAAACAAACCATACATTCCAGAAAATGAATCATACATTCTAGGGTTAGTCAAAACGAACATTACATTTGAGGGTTACCGAACAAATATTTAGGGTTAGCAAAAATGGACATACATTCTAGGGTTAGCGACAACGAACATTACAATTAAGGGTTAGCGACCAATACATTCTAGGGTTACCGACAACGAACATTACATTTGAGGGTTGTGAACGATACATTCTAGGGTTACCGAAAATGAACCATACATTCGAGGGTTACTGAAAACGAATGATACATCGATGGTTAGCGAACGATACATTCTGGGTTAGCGAACGGCTCACAAATTCGATAATTATCGAAAAATACAGTCGTGAGTTTGTAAAACTAGTTCAAACTCGAATATTTTGAATTCATCCAAACTCATAAAGTTCGTTCCGAACTGGGTTCAAGTTCGGTTTTGTGTCCATCACTAATCAGAAGATTTCTTGAACATGTATAGGTAGGGGGCAACTTATAAAATGAATACCTATATACTCGAGTATAAACCGCCACGAATATAAACCAAAGTACTTACTTTTAACTGATAAACTAGGAAAACTGCTTGACTTGAGTATAAAACGAGGGTTGACTCTCTCCCATAGGACGCCCCATAGATAGTTTCACAGACAGCCCCAAGAAAGTCCCATACACAGCCCCATACACAGCCCCATAGAAAGTCCCATACACAGCCCCATAGAAAGCCTTATTCACCACCCCATAGAAAGCCCCATACACAGCCCCATAGAAAGTCCTATAAGAAGTCTCATACACAGCCCCATAGAAAGTCCCATACACAGCTCCATAGAAAGTCTCATAACACCCCATAGAAAGTCCTATACACAGCCCCATAGAAAGTCTCATACACAGCCCATAGAAAGTCTCATACAAAGCCCCATAGAAAGTCCCATACACGCCCCATAGAAAGTCCATACACAGCCCCATAGAAAGTCTATACACAGCCCATAGAAAGTCTATACACAGCCCCATAGAAAGCTCATACACAGCCCATAGAAGTCTCATGCACAGCCCCATAGAAAGTCCCATACACAGCCCATAGAAAGTCAATACACAGCCCATAGAAAGTCCCATACACAGCCCATAGAAAGTCCAATACCCTGCCCATAGAAAGTCCCATACACAGCCTAATAGAAAGTCCAATACCCCCCTAGAAAGTCATACCAGCCCCATAGAAAGTCCCAACACAGCCCATAGAAAGTCATACACAGCCCCATAGAAAGTTCAATACACAGCCCCATAAAAGTCCCACACACAGCCCATAGAAAGTCCATACACAGCCCCATAGAAAGTCCATACACGCCCATAGAAAAATAAAATAAAATTGCGACATGGTGCAGGCAGTGCAAAACCTTTGTTACACACATGAGTACATAGGTTTGAGATTTTAGCTCTTATTTTCTCGTTAGCGGGATATTGCATCTCCCTGTAAATGTTTTTTAATTTTTAAGAACACAAGGCACAACTAAACATTAAAATCAACAATAAAATGGCTTTTGAGGGCTAGGCTATACCAAAGTGGCTTAATGGGTGATCCAATCACATTTCCGATCGATTGTATGTTAAAAAGCACACACTAGAGTTGGCCAATTGTTGTGGCCACACTAGCAGGTTAGCGATGGACCCGAACCCGAGTTTGGTTCGAACTAGTTCGTTTTTTTCCAAACTTGTAGACTTTTTTCTGAAAAATTAATCATCAAAAAATTTGATAATTATGGAATTTAACGCTCAAATTCACTAACCCTTGAATGTAGCCTTCGATTTGTTAGCCTTGATGTATCTTCGGTAACCCTCGATATAGCAGCCGATTTCGCTAACCCTCCAATGTAGCCTTCGATTTCAATAACCCTCGGAGTGTAGCGTCTGATTATCGTAACCCTCCAAGTAATGTTTGATTTTTGATAACCTTCGAATTGGCTGTAACTCTCGAATGTTGTATGCGGGAACCCGACCGTTGCGTGATCATGAAGAAATAAGTGATTAAATGAGTTTTGGTGATAGGTGCATGTTCCCCAGGGTATTTCCCAGGTCCCAGAGCCATTTACAGTACGTTACCATTGCTATTTTGTCTGTTATTCATCGAACTTTAGAACTCCCCATTGACTTTAATGGGATTGTTTCCGAACTTTTATGGAAACAAACCGAACTTCAATAAATTTGTCTATTTCTATAGCAGGGTTATTCAATAAAAGTTCTTATCGTTAAAATTGTTAATTTTGCCCCAACCAATCAGATATTAGCTTTCAAATAAGATTTTAAATAAGATCTGATTGGTTGGAGCAAAAGTAGCACCATTTTAAAGGATAAGAACTTTATTGAATCTCCCTGTAGGTGCGCTACCGTGTGATGTACAAATTTTTTGCATGCACTCCGATTGCGAAACATTGAGCAATCACAGCACACACATAATAGCGCACCAGAAACGCGTGCATGGTTCCGGTCTGCTGGACGCCACCAAAATCTTTGTTTTTAAACATAAAACAGTTGATCGCAACGTATGAAGAGAAACATACGAGTGATAGCTGTTTAAAAGACCTGAAATGAACAGATCTCCCATGTGTTGAAATGCAGTATTGCAGGAAGGAGGATTTTTTTAAAACTGATGCCTTCTATTTGACCACAGGGAGCGCTGTGACCAAATGTTTCAGTTTGCTTCATGGTAGGGGTGCCCCTCGAAATAAAGACACTGTGGTATGCCGCACCCATAATTCATTTCATTATGTATCTGCATTGTATAATTTGTTTGTGGTTCTCTTTTCCCCAATCTTAGCATGCTGTTTGTAATTTGGTTGTCTCCAGTAGAGAGGGGTGAAACTGCTAAAATACGTTCGGCCTGCAGATTTGCGGATTTTCGAAAAAACTCTAAAATTTGCGAAAAAAACCCATAAAGTCAATTGGAGAAAAAATCTGCACAGATCCACCTAAATATAAGGTAAAATAGCAATGGTAATTTACCGTACATGGATATGGGACCTGGGAAATGGTCTGGGGAACACGTACATATATCCAGATCCTCACGATTGCACTGTTTTTACAGCTTCTGCATTCTATTTGGAGCCGTGTTTGAGGTCTAGTCCATCTCTAGTCATGAACTTTCTATTGTGCTTGTTTACAAATCACACCCCCCCTAAAAGTCCTGCGCCTGCCCCTGGATTTGATGCTTTACCAATGGGCACCAGAAGTGCACTATAAAGGAGAGGGCTACAGCACTGGCTGGAGCATCATTTTAGCATTGTCTTGGCCCTCCAGAGACAGTGATCTGACCTTAATTTACGAGATTTACAATCCCCATAGATTTCCATTTTTGTTGTTTACTGCTGCATGGTATTCTACGACCGAACTTTCATTAATTAACGAACGTTCAACGTACATTTACGGCCGTGATTGTACATAATAAATACCGCACACATTAAATAGGGCCCCAAGCCCTCTAAAAGGCCTAACACTTCAAATTAAAAAAGGCACTGAACACTGTAATACCTTAATGATTTTGCTAGAACTTTATGACCTTCTGCACCTCACCTTTACCTTCCAAAGTTCCAATGGCGTGATACATAAGTGATATTTTTCTAACACACAGTCAAAGAATATAACTGAGATACATTCATAAGGACAGTAGACTATAAGTCTCGCTGCACCTCTAGCCTTCCACTTCAGCTACCCAAACCAGGTGATGTGAGTTTTTGTTAGTGGGTAGAATGGGTTCATGCAATAGAAACAAAAATGGTCTAGACTCTTAAAATATTTTCAGGGCTATGTACGAGAGTCGCTATCGCTCTCTATTGCCCCCTTTAGGCAATGCACTGAGCTGATAGTGGCTCTCAGTGCATTGTGACTGAAGTTTTCCTTTTGCGAATCTTAACGCCAGCTATCTGCTGACATTAGAGATTACGTCTTAAAGTACATTGGTTGCGGCAGTTGCGCAACACAAATTTAGTGTAACGTCGCAACTGCTGTCAGTTGTGTTTTAAAGTCACGTTAACGCTTGATATATTGGTTAACGTGACTTTAAGACACAAATAGCCGATAACGGCTCTCGGTACATAGCCCTGTTGATGTGTAATAGTTGCCCTGAAAAGCCCAGAAAATAGGTTATTTACACAGGTAGATAAAGCAATGAACACCCCTTGCACAGAGACCAACAGGTTATTCATAAAAGGTCTTATCATTAAATGGTGCTAATTTTGCCCCAACCAATCAGATTTTAGCTTTCCAATGTTAAATAAGATCTGATTGGCAAAATTAGCACCATTTTAAACGATAAGAACTTTTATTGAATCTCCCTGCAAGTTCCTAAAACAGGGAAACCAGCAAAAAAAAAAAAAAAAGTCAAATCACCACCAATATTTTAAATAGTCTAAGGATACTTAATACTTGGCATATGTAATTTTGTTTAGTACAGAAACACATATGCGCCCATTATAATTTTACCATAACTATGCCCCCCTTTCTCTGGGGAAACCTAGCATAAGCTAAAACATTTACAGTTTTTTTTTTATTAAATTCAGCTACAAGTATTAGGGTCATCAAGACACCCACAAGATAAGTGGTATTAAATGTAAAGCAATTTCTCTTGGCCTACATTTTTACCAAAAAACCTCAGGTGGAAACAGACCAAAAATGTCCAGATTAGTTGACATTTAAAAAAAATATATATATTATATAATCCTATATATACAATATTTGATAAGACCAAATAAAAAAAAGGTGAAAAGGTTGGACTTGATGGATGTATGTGTTTATTCAACCTCAATGTATGTATTTATAGTCTATTTATAAAGCACCATAGGGGATGTAAACATAATAATTTAGTACATAAATATATAAATGATATAAATAGAAGTGCTAGAGCTTTGCCACAAGGGGAAAGTAGGTCCCTGACCCATAGAGCTTACAAAATTACTATGTTACCATACCATAGTGTTACCACTATGTTACCAACACACACAAAAAAATTTACAGTATATACTCGAGTATAAACCGGCCCGAGTATAAACCGAGGTACCTAATTTTACCTGAAAAAAACAAATAAAAGCGATTGACTTGAGTATAAACCGAGGGTAGAAAATATGACTACTATTGCCTTTCCGTTCTGTATGTGTTTTGAGGCTTTAGTTGCCCTTTAAATGGATAGCAGATTTCCCATACAGTAATAGCTATACTGGATAAGGCTATTTTTGTAAAGATTCTGCTGTTCATTTAAAATACAACTAAATTCTCATTCCTGGCACTCCAGATGTTTGAAACTACAACTCCCAGCATGCTTTAGTAGCGGGAGTTGGTAGTTTCAAAACATCTTCACACTCACTCTCCCACCCTGTTCAGGGGTACCTTCTGGGCATCTATATCTGGGCTCTCTTCTGTGTGCAACCATATCTGGGTCTCTTCTGTGTGCAACCATATCTGGGCTCTCTTCTGTGTGCAACCATATCTGGGCTCTTCTGGTGGTTCTGGGCTCTCGTCTACCAGTAGCTGCAGTCTTACTTAGCAACTTACTAACTTACTTTAGCAATCTAGCCGCTCGCTTATTCCCTGTACTGGCGCACCGACTGACGTCACTACTCTGCACCAAGCAGTGACATCAGCCGTCGCGCGAGTACAGGAGTGAATGAGCGGCTGCCCGATTGCTAAAGAAGTACTGACTCGAGTATAAACCGAGTTAAAGTTTTCAGGCTGATTTTACAGCCTGAAAAACTGGTTTATACTCGAGTATATACGGTATATGATTTCAATAAAATTGATAATGATGATTATCAAATGTTCAAGGCTATTTTTGATAATCCTCGAAAATAGCCTGAATGGTAATAATCATAAAAAAAATGCACTCCAAAGTCCCAAAAGCCCTGAAATCTGAATGATCATTTAGGAACCAAGGGGTTCTGTGTCGTATCCGGGTCCGAATGTTAATCACTAAATAAGCCAATAAAAAACAATATATTTTCCTTTTGGACCAGGGAACTAAACTATATTCTGATCCCAGAACATGCAAGCATAGGAGTCCTCCTCTTTGTACTCGAATAACTATTCATCTATGCTGTAAAAGATAGTTACATGCAAAAAAGGATATAAATATGAATGACATGCTCTGAACACTAGAATATGTAACTATTTAAAATAATATTCTACTAGTGATAGATGCTAAAATCTATGGGAAAAGCATAAGGTAATTTCACAAAAGTGCAAATAGTGTTCCTTTAAGGTTTGAAAGATTTTTGTCTCTCTTGCTGCTTAACCCATATCATTCCTAACTATAAAAATGTTTATGCAGAGGGAGGCAAAGAAACACTTAACTGCAAGGATGAGCCTCCAATGAAACAATTAATAGCAACAATAATTTCAGAAATGATTGGAGGGGAAATTCAGGGAATTTTCAAGAAAGAGTGTCTTTGTGTTCTTATTACCAGGTCTATATGTAATTATAACTTCTTGATAAGAAGAGGGCCCACTGTGCCTGTCTAGAACTCAGTGTCTTGGCTCCTTCAATATATTCTAAATTCTTGTGGTCAGTAAAGTCTATGACAGGGTATTCAACTCCTTCTAACAAATGTCTCCACTCTTCAAAGGCTAATTTTATAGCTAACAACTCCCTATTGCCAATGTCGTAATTACTCTCAGCCGAAGAGAATTACCTATAAAAAAAGCAAAATGATGATACTTCGTTCGACCTAGAATATTGTAAAAAAAAAAACCTGCTCCCACTCCTTCCTATGACCAGGGCCGTTTTTAGGCATAGGCCACCTAGGCAAAGAACTAGGGCGCCAATGTTGATCCAGGGTGCCTATTCTTCTCCCTAACATCTCCCTGTCAGCTTTTAATTTCAGTTTCAGAACTGCTCTCCTTGTTCTGCAATTTGCAACATTGTTATTAGTTGAGAGTCTAAATAAGCCTGGAGGGTGCCTAGGGCAACTAAATGGCTAGAAACGGCCCTGCTATGAGGCATCTACCTCAAACCATAAGGTAGTCTGACACCTGGATGTATTAGGATAGGAGCTGAAGAAAAGGCTATCTTTAAGTCTTTAGACCAGTTAATGAGATTGGTAATGTAGCTACTACAGAGGAAAAATTCTTAATAAATCTTTGGAGAAGTTAGCCAAACCCAAAAATCTCGGACCAAACTTAAGATTGTTAGGAGGAGCCTATTTATGACAGTTGACACCTTTTCTGGATCCATAGTGAGTCCTCTACTGGAGATGCTAAAACCTAAAAAAATAACCTTTCTAAAATTATGTCCCCTGAGTTTTTCTATGACTAATCTAACATGGGTGCGATGCAATTCTAACATTGAGGAAAAAATCAAAATTTCGTCTAGGTAAACTGCTACATATTTACCCACAAGTTCTTGCAATACAAAACTAATAAAATCTAGGAAAACTGCAGGTGCATGATGCTAAGACCAAAGGTCATCACAAATATTCACAATCCCTGTCTTTGTGTTAAAATCAGTTTTTGATTCTGATTATATTATCTTAGCCACCCTGACATCCAACTTAGAAAAGACTTGGGCCCCTACCACCTGGGAAAATAGATTATCAATAAGTGGGAGGGGACATCTATTTTATTTCTGATTTTGGTAGGGGACCTATAATCAGTCTTAATCCACCATCTTTTTCCCCCCCCAAGAATACACGTCCCCAGGCGGTGAAATAGAAGATAGACAAACCCTTTCTCTTGGTTTTATGCACTCTTTCCTGGCTTGATTCTCTGGACCTGTTAAGTTTTACAAATGCCCTCGAGAAGGCATAGTGCTAGGAAGGAGGACAATGGGACAATTATTAGGCCTGTGAGGGTATCAGTGGCCAGTAAAGAGGAAGGTCAGTGGACCAATGAGAGTTTTTGATAGGAAGAAGGAAGACCTTTAAGGGATATACTGACAAGCTGTAAAGACGTTGTTTAAAACGGTTCGTTCCTATTAGTGATTTGGCCAGACTCCAATTATGAAAAATTCTTGGTTTACAATGGTTACAAAGCCATGGTAAGCCCAAATAATAGGAGAAAAGGGTAGATTTAAGAGAAAAAAAATATTGTTTAAAAGTTATACAGGGATATTAGTTTTTAGGATTGATTGACAGCTCAAGCAGGAGTGGGTGTATTGAAATCTTTACTTCTTTTAACTTGTATATCTCAGGACAGAGGTGGAATCTGAAGAAAATAAAGGTACTCTGGGGTTGGGGGAATTATAGAACAAACAGAAAGAAGGGAAAAATAATAATTTTCCATTATAGATGTCTTTAAACACATTCAATGCCCCTGTCCTAACAATGATCTAATCCTTTACATTTTGTACAAAAAGTCCTTTAACATTTCAGTAAAATAAAAAAATAAAAATTGGTCTAGGGAATTTAACCTAATAAAGATTCTATGTATAACACTATCAGGGTTATTCAATAAAGCTTTATTGTAAAAATGGTGCTAATTTCACCCAACAGATGTTAGCTTTCAAATGTTAAATAAATATCTGATTGTGGGGCAAAATTATATAAAAAGAGTGTCTCCGCACCTGAAAAGAATTTAAAAGCTGCTTGTTACCTGTGGTTTATTTACCAAAGTTTTTTCAGGGACTTCCCCTATACTGGGGTCAGGGGTGTGTGGCTCCTTGATGACTTCAGGGATGTGGGTTGTACTGCCCACAAGGAAACCTACTTAATTACAGAATCTGTTTCTAACATGTACCAAATGCAACTTACTAGAGAAGAATCATACAATGTGTAGGTGTTCTGGGGAGGAGCTTCATTAGTATTTAAAAAAAATAAGTTTAGTTCTCCTTTAACCTGTCACAGTATCCTATATATTGCTTTAATCTGCCCAAATCTCCCAAAATTGTTTTATACCTGCCAGTCTCAAACAGATCACATTCTATCTGTATATCCTTCAACATTACCCCCTTCATAGTTAGTGAAAAAAACACCAGTACAGAGCTGCCTAGGGGGGATAATGAAGTGAACCTGATCTTTACACAGCTTTGTGCAATGCCTTTCTCAATAGCAAATCAGTCCGGCTCCAGATCCTTGCTAAAAACTCAATAAAGCCCTGACACATGACTAGCTAAAATGAGAAATAGAGAATCACACTGAAATCCAGTGTGGGGAGATTCTTACTATATGTTACTGAAAAAGTGATAAAAATCTATTACAAATGACAGGAAAAAAACAAACATGGCAAATTAAAACTTTGAAGTTGGAAAAAGACATAAGGTGAAAAAAAGGGTGTACTTTTCTGTATCCTGAAACCTTTCAGACATGTTCTGCCTCTCCTGAAGAAAGGTTGCCATCTCTGTCCACCCTCAGTTATGGCTAAGGTTGCCAGGTGTCCTATTTGGATGGGATGTCCCTACTGTAGGGACAAATTCCTGTGTCCAGCACTTAGGGCTAAAATCCATCCAAATACAGGCCTGGAAGCCCTGCCCCCGCTACACCCACTCCCCTCCCAGTTATGGCCCTCTCACTCCTCCAACCACAGCTCTGCCCCCAGCCCCACCTTCACCCTGCCTACCATGATGTCATGGTGACATCATGTCCCCCTCTCCCACTCCGTGGCTGGCAGAATATTTCAACCCTGAGTTATGGCCATGTTGACCAGATCAGTAGCACTTCCGCGAAATGTAGTTGTAATTTAGCCTAAGGAGTGCATCCACATCCTTTATTAGGAAGCATGGTCAAGTTTCCAGTGATAATAGTTTAGTATTTGAGTTTGAATAAAGAACATATGTCCATCCAGCCTAACCCATCTAGCAATACCCTCATTTCCTGCCTAACAGTTGATCAGAGGAAGGCAAAAACCCCACCAAATTATGATACCCTTCCTGACTCGGCAATCAGACATATCCCTGGATCAACTCTACTTTATATACAGTATCAATACCAGTAATTTGCAACATTCCTTGTTTGCAGGAACTCATCCAGTTTTATTTAAAACTGTCCAATGAACCTGCCATAACAACGTCCACTGGAAGACAGTTCCATAGCTTTACATTCTCACAGTGAAAAACCCTTTCCGAACTTGAAGCCTAAACTTTTTTTCTTATAGTCTTAAGGGATGTTCGCCTGTCCTCTGACATGCTCTATTGGTGAACATGCCCCAGATAATTTATTGTATGGCCCATTAATGTATTTATTCACAGTAAGCACCTTTTCTCTAGCATACATAATTGTAACTTATTCAATCCTCTTCATTTTCAACCTCCCCCAATCCCCTATTCATGTTGCCTTGTCTGAACCTTTCCATTTCAAAGATGTCTTTTTGTACACACGAATTACAAATTGCATTGCATATTCCAAATGAGGCCATACCAATGCTTTGTAAAGAGTGAGGATAACATTTTCCTCCCTTGAATCCATACCTCTCTTATACAAAACAATACCATGCAGGCTCTGGCTGTTGCTGCCTGGAACTGCTTGCTACCTTTAGGTTTGTTATCTACCAAAAACTCCAAGATCCTTTTCCAACAGGGATTCACTTAACACAGAGCCATTTATAGTATAAGCAGCACAAGGATTTTTAAGTCCAAAATGCATCACATTTATCAACATTGAATCTCATGCCACTTAGCAGCCCATGTGACAATCTATCTAGATCCACCTGCAACGATTGCACATCTTTTGAAGTTTTTAATGGTCGAAAAGTTTTGTGTCATCAGCAAACACAGAAACCTTGCTGATAATACCCACATCCAAATCGTAATAAAACAGAAGCGGCCAAACAAGAACCGCGTGGCAAAAAACGTAGCACTTTAGTCCATATTGATGAAGCCCCATTAACCACTACTTTCTGCATCCTATTCATCAACCAATTTTCTACCCAGTACAAATGTGCCACTCCAGACCAACACCGACTTATCACATTAGTCGCCTTTGGGGGGCTGTATCAAAAGCCTTTCCAAAATCCAAGTATCTACATTTCTACTCCTTACTCCTTATAAAAGCTAGTGACAAGATCTATTACTTCTAAATCCATGCTGGTACTACTTATAAGATCAGTCCTTGAAATATACTCTAGACTACAGGTTACTCAAAAACAGTTCTTATCATTTAAAATGGTGCTAATTTTGCCCCAACCAATCAGATGTAGCTTTCAATGTTAAATAAGATCTGATTAGGGGCAAAATTAGCACCATATTAAACGTTAAGAACTTTTATTGAATCTCCCTGAATGTTCCTTTATTAAACTTTTCAGATCTTCCCCACCACTAAAGTTAAACTTAGAGGCCTGTAATTACCCGGCTGTGAACGACTACCTTTTTGAATATTGGATAACATCAGCTTTTTTCAATCCAGAGGACACCACCAGACATGAGGAATCTGCAAAAATAAGAACAATGGCCTAGATAAAACTGAAGTTAGCTCCCTAAGGACCTGAGGATGTTTTTTATCGGTTCAGGAGATTATTAATATTAACCTTATTTAATTATTCTGTACCATAGCCTCAGTTAACCAAAGTGCACTTGCATCTTTTATACCATTATTGCAACTTTATACTTTATGATATGTACTTGGATCTTCATATTGGTATCAGAGGGAAAAATTTATTCCAGATATTTCGTCATCCACCATAACTTTTCAGTCTCACCTTCTACTGTTAATATACTTTTATAACTTTTTTCAGGATTAGTGATGCTTTGTTCAGCTATCCTAACTTCATTTTTAATTTTAGCTAGCTTAATGCTTTCTTACAATTCTTGTTACAGTTTTTATAATCCCTTTCTGTTCCTCTGGTTTTAAATGCCTTTTTCTTCCTTTCCATTTCCCTCTTTACATCAGAATTCAGCCACATGGGCACAGATTTATTTTTTTTTTCATTTATTTCCCAAGGGTATAAATTTAGATGTGAAATGGCTTAAAATCCCCTTAAACACATTCCACTTCTGTTCAGTACCTTATGATAATACCTTATCCCAGTTGACATGCTGAAGAAATAATTTAACTGGGAAAATTTGCTTTCCTGAAATTAAAAAGTTTTGTTAACCCAGCGCACTTTTCCTTTGATAACAACACTAAATGACATGGAAGCCTCCAGTTACCTTTATATCGATAATACTCTCCAGGATGTTAGATATTACCAGATCAACAGAGCTCCGTTTCTAGTAGGAACTCAACAACTTGTGAGAGTACTAAACATACTCCTCCTCTACGATTTCTCTGTCCTGCCTAAACAAGGAGTATCCTTCTAATTTAAACAAAAACAAAAAAAAACAAACCCACCAACCATGTTCTGTATACCATACATCATAATTCAGTCAACGTCATCTCCAATTTCCCATTTTGTCAGCCAGGCTTCTAGTATTTACAAATATACTGTACATTTTAGATTCTGATCGTATTTATTTAACCACTTTAATATACATGCATCCTATGCTAGCCCACAAACACGGCCTTTATGGGGGTCCTAGGCCTTTAATATAAAGCACTGGATGGATGGCCTCTTCCCTCATTTTAAAAATCCAAGGTGGGGGAAGTGAGAAAGCCTGCTATATTGATCCAGCGCGCAAGTATGAGAAATGCAAAAGTTTGCTAATCGGAATTAAAGTAAAAATGGTTAGAAGTTAGGACCTTCAGCTGGGGTTACCTTGATGTGGTTGGAAGGATTCTTATTCATGTGATCACAGAATGTATACTAAAACCCCTTTGATTATAATGTATGCCAGTGTGCATATAATATGATATTATATGGGGCCTAGGAATGTGCATTTTTTGTATATATGTTTGACTGATCGTATCACTTCTGCAAAATTAGATGTAATTTAGCCTAAGGTATGCTTTCACAATCCTTCTATTGTATGGTCATGGTTGCTGACATTACAGCAATTTTACATTTAACCTCATATTTAGTTTGTGGAGGGCAAAGTTGGTAACTTTTCTGGAGGAAAGAACTTTTCTGAGTGTTGAGGCAAGCTACAGAAATGATTTTGGAAGGAAAGAATGGAGCCATTAAACTTTATTCAAGGTGGAGAGTGGTGTGTATTTTTTCACACCACTAGACATGCCCTTTAAAATATCTTTTGTCAACATTAATAATCATACAGATTATGGTATGAATTTTCAATTTATTCATTCACTTTTGTGTCTCTAGTCAACATGAAATTTAAAATGTAAAAAAATGTGACAATAAGGTCTTACGGTCTTCAATTGAAAGTAATCTCTCAGCATTTGCTTGCGATACAAAAGTAACAGGTCATTAAAAGTTACCTTATGTGCAGTCTTTGCAAACAGATGGTTATGAAAACAGGCTGCAAATGCAGATAAAGGATAATGTTGCTCAATGTAAGCTGATGAATTTGAGATTTAAAAGCCATTATGTTGATATGCTCTAAACTAGGGATGGCCATTCGCGGATTTATCCCGTTCACGAACAGCGGATTTTTCCGGATTTTCCGCCTTCCGAACTTCCGATTCGCGGATTTTTCAGATTTTCGAAAATTTTAGAATTACGGGGTTTCACGATTTTCGAATATTTTCGAAAATACGAGAAAACACGTAATTTCGAAAATTTCGAAAATGCAAGGATTTCTCTTATTTCATAAATACGTATTTTCGAAATATATTTCCGTATTTGAAATTTTTGAAAATACGCGAAAACCCGTAATTTCGAAAATTTTCGAACAATCTCGTAATTTCAAGGGTATTTTTCATTTTAATGGGTCCGCTCGGGATTTCGTGGATTTTCGAATTTTTTCAAAAATTCGCGGATCCTCGAGCGGACCGGATTTTGTGAAGTTCGGACATCTCTACTCTAAACTGGTCTACTAGAGAGTTGAAGTATCTGAAGATAACAGGCTAAACTGTAGCTAGCAATCCCTGTCAGATTAGCTAAAGCTTGCATTACATTTTGTTAAAGGGTATGCCCACCCTAAATATAAATTACCCCAGCCCACACTCAGCCGCTGTGCTAGTTTTTTAAAAATAAGCACAAGAAATATGTGTGCTGCTTCGTTCCTCAACTGTCTGCTCCCAGTCTCTGCTTGCTGAAGCAGAGGAGAGGGGCAAGACTGGCAGCTGCGTCTGTGATTGTCTGAGAGTCAGCAGCAACAGATGTGCTGCCGGCTATGAAAACAGACTAGGGAACGAAAGAGCTTAGTATATTTCTTGTGCTGATTTACAACTAACACGGTGGTTGGGGGTGGGCTGGGTAAGCTAAACTACGGAAAATTCTTTAAACGCTAGGAGATGAGGCAGCCATGAGGGGATCATGAGGGTGGGAGGAAGGGAGGCTCCCCTGAGATGCCAGTGCCCTTAGGGAGGACAAGGAAGAAGCAGGAATCGGCTGACTCACAGACCCCTCCTACTCTTCACATATCAAATCTTTGAACAGGTACTGCAGGAGAACCATAAGGAGCAGAGTTGTAAGGTAAGGATTATTGAACATTACACAGTGGGGCCAGTAGTGGAATAAATTTCAGTTTGGGGGGGGGATATATGGACAATGCACTTTTTGTTTAAACATAGTACATTTTCCTGCCCTAGCAATGATATATTCCTTTGCTTTTCCCACAAAAGAAATGTAATTTTTGCAGTGTATTTCTAAGTAGCATTAATGTAAGAAACAGAATATTAACTTTTCAGAAAAGACTGGGGAATTGAAAACCTGAGACTTCATGTACTGTCTTGGCAAAAGTAAATTTACACAATAGAGCTATATTTAGCTAGTAAAAATGAACCCATAACCTCATGGACGTATGTTTCTAAAACATGTGTTCAAACTAGTAAGCACTACTGCAAATGCAAAGGTTTATCTTTAGCTAGGAACAAAAAAGGAGTAAAAACAAATTCCACATAATCATGTGACTATTTTGTGTTGCCCCAGAAGGCTGTATGCAATCCACCACAGGAATGTAAATAAACTGCAGGGTAACACCAGTAGTCAAGTCTTACCAGGGACTTCCATATTGGTGTGGGACTTCTGTATAGGAGAATACCTATTTTAGTGAATAGTGGGGTCAGTGGGGTGTGGGCAATACGTGTACATGCACACAATGCCCTTTGATGACTACAGTCTGTAAATTGTACTGTCAACAACATGAAATCCTTATTTACAGAATCTATTTCTCACATGTACAAATGCAACTTACTATAGAAGAATCTTACATTGTATAGTATTCTGGGAGAAAGCTTTCACATTTGGATTAAAAAAATAAGTTTAGTTCTACTTTAACTTTTTTTTACGTAAAAAAAAAACTCTTTGCAAGTAATAATGTGATCTGATCAATTTAAAGTCAATACATTTGGTCACAACTGTACACAAATGTCCTCATTTACATAGAGTCTCAATTGATCCGTGAAAATGGGGCTTCCTGATTAAACTACAGGAAACTGAACAGTAGGAAACCTCTCAGGGTACAAATCATATCTGACTTTCATGCCCCTGAGAGGTTTGTGGCATGTGCAGTGGAGCTCTCCCTTCCAATGTCTCCCCTTTGCTGCTGATCGCATCTCTGTCAAAAGCAAAAATTAGAAGGAGGAAATCCCCCCCAAACCTAGCTGTGTATAAAACCCCAAATCGGCTCCTGAAGGTACTTACCAGCCCTCGTATCCTCTGCTGCCTTTGCTGCTCTCCGGCACGAAAGCAGACAGAAGGGGCCAGACTGGCAGCTGCATCAGTGATTGGCCATTCTCTGACGCAGCTGCCGGTCTGGTTGTGCATGGAAGCAGCAGAAGGGGTCAGGAACGAGGTAACGAAGGCTGGTAAGTAACTTAATGAGCCAATTGGGGGTTTTAAACCTAGCAAGGTTAGGTTTGGGGGAATTCCTGATTTTTGCTTCTTGGGGTGGAGATTCCCTTTAATACTGGATTTGCACCTGGGGATAAATCACAAACAGGATTTAACCCCATCGCTACTTTAATGCCAGACATTAGCTAAAAGTAGCACAAACTCTAGCACAATATAGGAGTTAAAATTGCACTTACCTATTCAATATGGTTAGCGTGAGTTTTACCCCTTATATTTGCGCATTGTGTATGGGTTAATGAGGCCTAAAGTCTCAAAATAACGTTTCCAAAATATGCATAATGGTACCTGAATAGGAACATGTCCAAATAAAAGGTGCAGGTAATGACCAGCCCCGGACTTCACAAACACCCAACATTGAGTTGACTGGATAAAGAAATCTACTAAACAGTCATATTCCTGTCCTTCTGTGCAGACTGAATGCCTTCACTAGAATTAACACTCAGGTTTATGTTCTTTCAAAATGCACCAACTAGCCCAGCATCCAATCGGGATTGCAACTTGTTACATATAACCTTGGTGGGCACAATGCTGGTAATATTCTCTGCCTGAGGAACTGGATGTTAATTGCTTTGTTTCTGGGGGTTTTCATGGCATAGGCTACCACATGATATTCTGATATATAAATATCACTCACCTCTTTATGCTCTTCTATCAAAATAAAAAGCCTTTATTGTATAATATATTTAAATTTTATGGATATTGCATTGAGTTTTTAGAAGGTATTATTAATGTGTGGTTCGGCAGCGCTCGAGGGCGCTTCGAAAACCCGAGAATGGCTGGAGATTCGCGAAAAAGGCCGCCGCGGATTTCCGAATGGCAACAATCCCATAGCCAGACGTTCGGGGGTTCTGCAGCTCGAAACCAGGACCCCCTCCTGGGTCCTTACAAGGACCTTTGTGGCCCTGACAAGGCACTTTGGGGCTTAAGGGGCCCAGCGCGAAACCAGAACCCTCTCCTGGTCCTTACAAGGACCTTTGTGGCCTACAAGGATTGGGGTTAAGGGTCTTAACCTCAAACGGGACCCCCTCCCGGCACCTTAAGTACCTTTGGGCCCTGGAGGGCCTTGTGGATTTATAAGTGGGGTGGTCCCAGTTCGGGCTGGGGACCCCTTAAGCCCCAAAGGGGCTTATCAGGGTCGCAAAGGGTCTTCCAAGTGCCCCTGACAAGGGCCCTTTGGGGCTTAAGGGGTTCCGCAGCTTGAACGCCCCCCCTCCCCGGCCACTTATAAGGGCCTTTGTGGCTCCTGGAAGGGCCCTTCAGCCTCTGACAAGGGCCTTTGGGGGCAAGGGGTCCAGTAGCTCGAACCAGGACCCCCCTCCCCAGCACTTATAGGTGCCCTTGGGCATGACAAGTGCTTTGTGGGGGTCCTGGACCACCTGCTCCTAAAAAGAAGTTTCAGGTCTCGGTCGTCGGCGACACCACTCCGCTCATGTCGCCAACAACTGGTGACACAAAGTCGCCTGTGTTGCCGACCTCTTGATCCAACATCTCTTTCTTCTGACATCAGCTGCGTGACTTCTAGCTCTGTGGAGGTTTGCAGCTCTTTATATAAGGGGTTGGCAGCAAGACCAATGCTCATGCATGATCATATCCCCCACCTGACACATACCATATTTCCCAGGTATCTCCTGAACACGCATCTCTCTTTCTCGAAATCAGATGATCAACACATAACACCAAAGTCATATTGGAATAAAATGAATTCCCATAAAGGGTTAGTGGACAGGCTGGGTCTTGGTTTCGAACGTCAGGACCCCACACAAAGGAAAATCCCAAGGGCGCAAAGGTATTATAAGTGCCAGGGTCGGGGGGTGTGGGCTACAGCATGTACAATATCTAAAGGCATCCAGGGAATGCTGGGAGTTGTAGTTTTTTTTAGACATTAGGATGCCTGCAAGTTGAACATTTTTGGTTCTGAATAAAACATATTCAGGGTTATTCAATAAAAGTTCTTATCGTTTAAAATGGTGCTAATTTTACCCCAACCAATCAGTTGTTAGCTTTCAAATGTTAAATAAGATCTTTTTTTTGTTTAAATACCCCTTAATCACTAATATATTCTTGTGAATGGGAGATATATGCTTGTGCCAGTGTTATATTTAGCATTCTTCTCAGTAGCATTAGTTAAGCTAGGTACACACAGTAACGATTTCTGAAAGATGACAGACAGGATCTGCAAGATCCTGTCTGCCATCTTTCAAAGATCTGCATACACACAGTCCCGAGCGTTCTCCCTATAGGGAGAACGCTCGGGACTGTGTGTTTCCATCGGCCGCGCTAGACTCCCTATAGGAGTCTAGCGCGGCTGATGGAAATTTTCGGCCTTTCCCGACGACGCGGTTACGGCAGACCACGATCGTTCGCGGCCGCGCGCTCGTTCGGGAAACGACGTACACACAGTAACGATAAAGCCCCGATACCGTCGGTATCGGGGGCTTTATCGTTACTGTGTGTACCCAGCTTTACTCCCATTCCATCAGCCATTCCAAAGGAAAAAAATACGTATACTGGGATTTAAAATAAAGTATATCAGAAGTAGAGATGCCGAAGTTCGGAAACAAAACTATCAAAGTCAATGGGGAGTGATAGTTTGAAAAGTTTGGATGATTTACAGATAAACTAACAATGGTAACTTACTGTAAATGGCTGTAGCACCTGGGAAATGGTCTGGGGAACATGTCACTTTCACCAAAACCTGTTTAAACACTTCTTACTTCATAATCGGTCAATTGTCGGGCTTGCACAAGCTACATTCGAGGGTTACAGCCAATTCAAGGGTTACCGAACAATACTTTCGAGGGTTACCGAAAATAGAACCATACATTCGAAGATTATCGAAATCGAACAATTCTAGGGTTACTGAAAGTTAAAGGCTACATTTGAGGGTTAGGGAACGATACATTATAGGGTAAGCAAAAACAAACCATACATTCCAGAAAATGAATCATACATTCTAGGGTTAGTCAAAACGAACATTACATTTGAGGGTTACCGAACAATATATTTTAGGGTTAGCAAAAATGGACCATACATTCTAGGGTTAGCGACAACGAACATTACAATTAAGGGTTAGCGACCAATACATTCTAGGGTTACCGACAACGAACATTACATTTGAGGGTTAGTGAACGATACATTCTAGGGTTACCGAAAATGAACCATACATTCGAGGGTTACTGAAAACGAATGATACATCGATGGTTAGCGAACGATACATTCTAGGGTTAGCGAACGGCTCACAAATTCGATAATTATCGAAAATACAGTCGTGAGTTTGTAAAACTAGTTCAAACTCGAATATTTTGAATTCATCCAAACTCATAAAGTTCGTTCCGAACTCGGGTTCAAGTTCGGTTTTGTGTCCATCACTAATCAGAAGATTTCTTGCAACATGTATAGGTAGGGGGCAACTTATAAAATGAATACCTATATACTCGAGTATAAACCGCCACGAATATAAACCAAAGTACTTACTTTTAACTGATAAACTAGGAAAACTGCTTGACTTGAGTATAAACCGAGGGTTGACTCTCTCCCATAGGACGCCCCATAGATAGTTTCACAGACAGCCCCATAGAAAGTCCCATACACAGCCCCGTCCCATACACAGCCCCATAGAAAGTCCCATACACAGCCCCATAGAAAGTCCTATACACAGCCCCATAGAAAGTCCCATACACAGCCCCATAGAAAGTCCTATAGAAAGTCTCATACACAGACCTATAGAAAGTCCCATACACAGCTCCATAGAAAGTCTCATACACAGCCCCATAGAAAGTCCTATACACAGCCCCATAGAAAGTCTTTGTTAGCTTCAAATGTTAAATAAGATCTTTTTTTGTTTAAATACCCCTTAATCACTAATATATTCTTGTGAATGGGAGATATATGCTTGTGCAGTGTTATATTTAGCATTCTTCTCAGTAGCATTAGTTAAGCTAGGTACACACAGTAACGATTTCTGAAAGATGACAGACAGGATCCTGTCTGCAATCTTTCAAAGATCTGCATACACACAGTCAGAACGCTCGGGACTGTGTGTTTCCATCGGCCGCGCTAGACTCCTATAGGAGTCTAGCGCGGCCGATGGAAATTTTCGCCTTTCCCGAACGAGCGTACGGCGACCGATCGTTCGCGGTCCGCGCGCTCGTTCGGGAAACGAACGTACACACAGTAACGATAAAGCCCCGATACCGTCGGATCCGACGGTATCGGGGCTTTATCGTTACTGTGTGTACCCAGCTTTACTCCTATTCACAGCCATTTCCAAAGGAAATACATACGTATACTGGGATTTAAAATAAAGTATATCAGAAGTAGAGATGGCCGAAAGTTCGGAAACAAAAACTATCAAAGTCAATGGGGAGTGATAGTTTGAAAAGTTTGGATGATTTACAGATAAACTAACAATGGTAACTTACTGTAAATGGCTGTAGCCCCTGGGAAATGGTCTGGGGAACATGTCACTTTCACCAAAACCTGTTAAACACTTCTTACTTCTAATCGGTCAATTGTCGGGCTTGACAAGCTACATTCGAGGGTTACAGCCAATTCAAGGGTTACCGAACAATACTTTCGGGTTACCGAAAATAGAACCATACATTCGAAGATTATCGAAACGAACAATTCTAGGGTTACTGAAAGTTAAGGCTACATTTGAGGGTTAGGGAACGATACATTATAGGGTAAGCAAAACAACAACCATACATTCCAGAAAATGAATCATACATTCTAGGGTTAGTCAAAACGAACATTACATTTGAGGGTTACCGAACAATATATTTAGGGTTAGCAAAAATGGACCATACATTCTAGGTTAGCGACAACGAACATTACAATTAAGGGTTAGCGACCAATACATTCTAGGGTTACCGACAACGAACATTACATTTGAGGGTTAGTGAACGATACATTCTAGGGTTACCGAAAATGAACCATACATTCGAGGGTTACTGAAAACGAATGATACATCGATGGTTAGCGAACGATACATTCTAGGGTTAGCGAAGGCTCACAAATTCGATAATTATCGAAAAATACAGTCGTGGAGTTTGTAAAACTAGTTCAAACTCGAATATTTTGAATTCATCCAAACTCATAAAGTTCGTTTCGAACTCGGGTTCAAGTTCGGTTTTGTGTCCATCACTAATCAGAAGATTTCTTGCAACATGTATAGGTAGGGGGCAACTTATAAAATGAATACCTATATACTCGAGTATAAACCGCCACGAATATAAACCAAAGTACTTACTTTTAACTGATAAACTAGGAAAACTGCGACTTGAGTATAAACCGAGGGTTGACTCTCTCCCATAGGACGCCCCATAGATAGTTCACAGACAGCCCCATAGAAAGTCCCATACACAGCCCCGTCCCATCACAGCCCCATAGAAAGTCCCATACACAGCCCCATAGAAAGTCCTATACACAGCCCCATAGAAAGTCCCATACACAGCCCCATAGAAAGTCCTATAGAAAGTCTCATACACAGACCTATAGAAGAAGTCCCATACACAGCCCCATAGAAAGTCTCATCACAGCCCCATAGAAAGTCCTATCACAGCCCCATAGAAAGTCTCATACACAGCCCATAGAAAGTCATAAAAGCCCCATAGAAAGTCCCATACACAGCCCCATAGAAAGTCCCATACACAGCCCCATAGAAAGTCCTATACACAGCCCCATAGAAAGTCCTATACACAGCCCCATAGAAAGTCTCATACACAGCCCCATAGAAAGTCTCATGCACAGCCCCATAGAAAGTCCCATACACAGCCCCATAGAAAGTCCAATACACAGCCCCATAGAAAGTCCCATACACAGCCCCATAGAAAGTCCAATACACAGCCCCATAGAAAGTCCCATACACAGCCTAATAGAAAGTCCAATACACAGCCCCATAGAAAGTCCATACACAGCCCCATAGAAAAGTCCCTACACCCACATAGAAGTTCAATACACAGCCCCATAGAAAGTTAATACACAAGCCCCAGATAAAGCCCACTCCCATACACAGCCCCATAGAAAGTCCCATACACAGCCCCATAGAAAAATAAAATAAAATTGCGACATGGTGCAGGCAGTGCAAAACCTTTGTTAACACATGAGTACATAGGTTTGAGATTTTAGCTCTTATTTTCTCGTTAGCGCGGGATATTGCATCTCCCTGTAAATGTTTTTTAATTTTTAAGAACACAAGGCACAACTAAACATTAAAATCAACAATAAAATGGCTTTTGAGGGCTAGGCTATACCAAAGTGGCTTAATGGGTGATCCAATCACATTTCCGATCCGATTGTATGTTAAAAAGCACACACTAGAGTTGGCCAATTGTTGTGGCCACACTAGCAGGTTAGCGATGGACCCGAACCCGAGTTTGGTTCGAACTAGTTCGTTTTTTTCCAAACTTGTAGACTTTTTTCTGAAAAATTAATCATCAAAAAATTTGATAATTATGGAATTTAACGCTCAAATTCACTAACCCTTGAATGTAGCCTTCGATTTTGTTAAGCCTTGAATGTATCATTCGGTAACCCTCGAATATAGCAGCCGATTTCGCTAACCCTCCAATGTAGCCTTCGATTTCAATAACCCTCGGATGTAGCGTCTGATTATCGTAACCCTCAAATGTAATGTTTGATTTTTGATAACCTTCGAATTGGCTGTAACTCTCGAATGTTGTATGCGGGAACCCGACCGTTGCGTGATCATGAAGAAATAAGTGATTAAATGAGTTTTGGTGATAGGTGCATGTTCCCCAGGGTATTTCCCAGGTCCCAGAGCCATTTACAGTACGTTACCATTGCTATTTTGTCTGTTATTCATCCGAACTTTATGAACTCCCCATTGACTTTAATGGGATTGTTTCCGAACTTTTACTGGAAACAAACCGAACTTCAATAAATTTGTCTATTTCTATAGCAGGGTTATTCAATAAAAGTTCTTATCGTTAAAATTGTGCTAATTTTGCCCCAACCAATCAGATATTAGCTTTCAAATAAGATTTTAAATAAGATCTGATTGGTTGGAGCAAAAGTAGCACCATTTTAAAGGATAAGAACTTTTATTGAATCTCCCTGTAGGTGCGCTACCGTGTGATGTACAAATTTTTTGCATGCACTCCGATTGCGAAACATTGAGCAATCACAGCACACACATAATAGCGCACCAGAAACGCGTGCATGGTTCCGGTCTGCTGGACGCCACCAAAATCTTTGTTTTTAAACATAAAACAGTTGATCGCACGTATGAAGGAAACATACGAGTGATCAGCTGTTTAAAAGACCTGAAATGGAACAGATCTCCCATGTGGTTGAAATGCAGTATTGCAGGAAGGAGGATTTTTTTTAAAACTGATGCCTTTCTATTTGACCACAGGGAGCGCTGTGACCAAATGTTTCAGTTTGCTTCATGGTAGGGGTGCCCCTCGAAATAAAGACACTGTGGTATGCCGCACCCATAATTCATTTCATTATGTATCTGCATTGTATAATTTGTTTGTGGTTCTCTTTTCCTTCCAATCTTAGCATGCTGTTTGTAATTTGGTGTCTCCAGTAGAGAGGGGTGAAACTGCTAAAATACGTTCGGCCTGCAGATTTGCGGATTTTCGAAAAAACGTCTAAAATTTGCGAAAAAACCCATAAAAGTCAATTGGAGAAAAAAATCTGCACAGATCCACCTAAATATAAGGTAAAATAGCAATGGTAATTTACCGTACATGGATATGGGACCTGGGAAATGGTCTGGGGAACACGTACATATATCCAGATCCTCACGATTGCACTGTTTTTACAGCTTCTGCATTCTATTTTGGAGCCGTGTTTGAGGTCTAGTCCATCTCTAGTCATGAACTTTCTATTGTGCTTGTTTACAAATCACACCCCCCCTTAAAAGTCCTGCGCCTGCCCCTGGATTTGATGCTTTACCAATGGGCACCAGAAGTGCACTATAAAGGAGAGGGCTACAGCACTGGCTGGAGCATCATTTTAGCATTGTCTTGGCCCTCCAGAGACAGTGATCTGACCTTTAATTTACGAGATTTACAATCCCCATAGATTTCCATTTTTGTTGTTTACTGCTGCATGGTATTCTACGACCGAACTTTCATTAATTAACGAACGTTCAACGTACATTTACGGCCGTGATTGTACATAATAAATACCGCACATTTTTAAATAGGGCCCCAAGCCCTCTAAAAGGCCTAACACTTCAAATTAAAAAAGGCACTGAACACTGTAATACCTTAATGATTTTGCTAGAACTTTATGACCTTCTGCACCTCACCTTTACCTTCCAAAGTTCCAATGGGCGTGATACATAAGTGATATTTTCTAAACACACAGTCAAAGAATATAACTGAGTACATTCCATATAAGGACAGTAGACTATAAGTCTCGCTGCACCTCTAGCCTTCCACTTCAGCTACCCATAACCAGGTGATGTGAGTTTTTGTTAGTGGGTATGAATGTGGGTTCATGCAATAGAAACAAAAATGGTCTAGACTCTTAAAATATTTTCAGGGCTATGTACTGAGAGTCGCTATCGCTCTCTATTGCCCCCTTTAGGCAATGCACTGAGCTGATAGTGGCTCTCAGTGCATTGTGACTGAAGTTTTCCTTTTGCGAATCTTTAACGCCAGCTATCTGCTGACATTAGAGATTACGTCTTAAAGTACATTGGTTGCGGCAGTTGCGCAACACAAATTTAGTGTAACGTCGCAA
Organism: Hymenochirus boettgeri; assembly: GCA_019447015.1. Classification (NCBI taxonomy): domain Eukaryota; kingdom Metazoa; phylum Chordata; class Amphibia; order Anura; family Pipidae; genus Hymenochirus; species Hymenochirus boettgeri. Next base: position 78,298,185 of record CM033475.1, read on the forward strand.
CTGCTGTCAGTTGTGTCTTAAAGTCACGTTAACGCTTGATATATTGGTTAACGTGACTTTAAGACACAAATAGCCGATAACGGCTCTCGGTACATAGCCCTGTTGATGTGTAATAGTTGCCCTGAAAAGCCCAGAAAATAGGTTATTTACACAGGTAGATAAAGCAATGAACACCCCTTGCACAGAGACCAACAGGTTATTCAATAAAAGGTCTTATCATTTAAAATGGTGCTAATTTTGCCCCAACCAATCAGATTTTAGCTTTCCAATGTTAAATAAGATCTGATTGGCAAAATTAGCACCATTTTAAACGATAAGAACTTTTATTGAATCTCCCTGCAAGTTCCTAAAACAGGGAAACCAGCAAAAAAAAAAAAAAAAGTCAAATCACCCACCAATATTTTAAATAGTCTAAGGATACTTAATACTTGGCATATGTAATTTTGTTTAGTACAGAAACACATATGCGCCCATTATAATTTTACCATAACTATGCCCCCCCTTTCTCTGGGGAAACCTAGCCATAAGCTAAAACATTTACAGTTTTTTTTTTTATTAAATTCAGCTACAAGTATTAGGGTCATCAAGACACCCACAAGATAAGTGGTATTAAAATGTAAAGCAATTTCTCTTGGCCTACATTTTTACCAAAAAAACCTCAGGTGGCAAACAGACCAAAAATGTCCAGATTAGTTGACATTTAAAAAAAATATATATATTTATATAATCCTATAATATACAATATTTGATAAGACCAAATAAAAAAAAGGGTGAAAAGGTTGGACTTGATGGATGTATGTGTTTATTCAACCTCAATTGTATGTATTTATAGTCTATTTATAAAGCACCAATAGGGGATGTAAACATAAATAATTTAGTACATAAATATATAAATGATATAAATAGAAGTGCTAGAGCTTTGCCACAAGGGGAAAGTAGGTCCCTGACCCATAGAGCTTACAAAATTACTATGTTACCATACCATAGTGTTACCACTATGTTACCAACACACACAAAAAAAATTTACAGTATATACTCGAGTATAAACCGGCCCGAGTATAAACAGAGGTACCTAATTTTACCTGAAAAACAAATAAGCGATTGACTTGAGTATAAACCGAGGGTAGAAAATATGACCACTATTGCCTTCCGATTCTGTATTGTTTTGAGGCTTTAGTTACCCTATAAATGGATAGCAGATTTCCCATACAGTAATAGCTATACTGGATAAGGCTATTGCTGTAATAGAATTCTGCTGTTCATTTAAAAGGCACTCCAGATGTTTGGAAACAACAACTCCCAGCATGCTTTAGTAGCTGGGAGTTGTAGTTTCAAAACATCTTCACACTCACTCTCCCACCCTGTTCAGTGGGTACCTTCTGTGGGCATCTATATCTGGGCTCTCTTCTGTGTGCAACCATATCTGGGCTCTCTTCTGTGTGCAACCATATCTGGGCTCTCTTCTGTGTGCAACCATATCTGGGCTCTCTTCTGTGTGGTTCTGGGCTCTCGTCTACCAGTAGCTGCAGTCTTACTTAGCAACTTACTAACTTACTTTAGCAATCTAGCCGCTCGCTTATTCCCTGTACTGGCGCACCGACTGACGTCACTACTCTGCACCAAGCAGTGACATCAGCCGTCGCGCGAGTACAGGGAGTGAATGAGCGGCTGCCCGATTGCTAAAGTAAGTACTGACTCGAGTATAAACCGAGTTAAAGTTTTCAGGCTGATTTTACAGCCTGAAAAACTTGGTTTATACTCGAGTATATACGGTATATGATTTCAATAAAATTGATAATGATGATTATCAAATGTTCAAGGCTATTTTTGATAATCCTCGAAAATAGCCTTGAATGGTCAATAATCATAAAAAAAATGCACTCCAAAGTCCCAAAAGCCCTGAAATCTGAATGATCATTTAGGAACCAAGGGGTTCTGTGTCGTATCCGGGTCCGAATGTTAATCACTAAATAAGCCAATAAAAAAACAATATATTTTCCTTTTGGACCAGGGAACTAAACTATAATTCTGATCCCAGAACATGCAAGCATAGGAGTCCTCCTCTTTGTACTCGAATAACTATTCATCTATGCTGTAAAAGATAGTTACATGCAAAAAAGGATATAAATATGAATGACATGCTCTGAACACTAGAATATGTAACTATTTAAAATAATATTCTACTAGTGATAGATGCTAAAATCTATGGGAAAAGCATAAGGTAATTTCACAAAAGTGCAAATAGTGTTCCTTTAAGGTTTGAAAGATTTTTGTCTCTCTTGCTGCTTAACCCATATCATTCCTAACTATAAAAATGTTTATGCAGAGGGAGGCAAAGAAACACTTAACTGCAAGGATGAGCGCTCCAATGAAACAATTAATAGCAACAATAATTTCAGAAATGATCTCGGAGGGGGAAATTCAGGGAATTTTCAAGAAAGAGTGTCTTTGTGTTCTTATTACCAGGTCTATATGTAATTATAAACTTCTTGATAAGAAGAGGGCCCACTGTGCCTGTCTAGAACTCAGTGTCTTGGCTCCTTCAATATATTCTAAATTCTTGTGGTCAGTAAAGTCTATGACAGGGTATTCAACTCCTTCTAACAAATGTCTCCACTCTTCAAAGGCTAATTTTATAGCTAACAACTCCCTATTGCCAATGTCGTAATTACTCTCAGCCGAAGAGAATTACCTATAAAAAAAAGCAAACTGATGAATACATTCGTTCGACCTAGAATATTGTAAAAAAAAAAACCTGCTCCCACTCCTTCCTATGACCAGGGCCGTTTTTAGGCATAGGCCACCTAGGCAAAGAACTAGGGCGCCAATGTTGATCCAGGGTGCCTATTCTTCTCCCTAACATCTCCCTGTCAGCTTTTAATTTCAGTTTCAGAACTGCTCTCCTTGTTCTGCAATTTGCAACATTGTATTTAGTTGAGAGTCTAAATAAGCCTGGAGGGTGCCTAGGGCACTAAAATGGCTAGAAACGGCCCTGCTATGAGGCATCTACCTCAAACACATAAGGTAGTCTGACACCTGGATGTATTAGGATAGGAGCTGAAGAAAAGGCTATCTTTAAGTCTTTAGACCAGTTAATGAGATTGGTAATGTAGCTACTACAGAGGAAAAATTCTTAATAAATCTTTTGGAGAAGTTAGCCAAACCCAAAAATCTCGGACCAAACTTAAGATTGTTAGGAGGAGCCTAATTTATGACAGTTGACACCTTTTCTGGATCCATAGTGAGTCCTCTACTGGAGATGCTAAAACCTAAAAAAATAACCTTTCTAAAATTATGTCCCCTGAGTTTTTCTATGACTAATCTAACATGGGTGCGATGCAATTCTAACATTGAGGAAAAAAATCAAAATTTCGTCTAGGTAAACTGCTACATATTTACCCACAAGTTCTTGCAATACAAAACTAATAAAATCTAGGAAAACTGCAGGTGCATTGCTAAGACCAAAGGTCATCACCAAATATTCACAATCCCTGTCTTTTGTGTTAAAATCAGTTTTTGATTCTGATTATATTATCTTAGACCACCCTGACATCCAACTTAGAAAAGACTTGGGCCCCTACCACCTGGGAAAATAGATTATCAATAAGTGGGAGGGGACATCTATTTTATTTCTGATTTTGGTAGGGGACCTATAATCAGTCTTAATCCACCATCTTTTCCCCCCCCAAAGAAATACACGTCCCCAGGCGGTGAAATAGAAGAATAGACAAACCCTTTCTCTTGGTTTTATGCACTCTTTCCTGGCTTGATTCTCTGGACCTGTTAAGTTTTACAAATGCCCTCGAGAAGGCATAGTGCTAGGAAGGAGGACAATGGGACAATTATTAGGCCTGTGAGGGTATCAGTGGCCAGTAAAGAGGAAGGTCAGTGACCAATGAAGAGTTTTTGATAGGAAGAAGGAAGACCTTTAAGGGATATACTGACAAGCTGTAAAGACTTGTTTTAAAACGGTTCGTTCCTCATTTAGTGATTTGGCCAGACTCCCAATTAATGAAAAATTCTTGGTTTACAATGGTTACAAAGCCATGGTAAGCCCAAAATAATAGGAGAAAAGGGTAGATTTAAGAGAAAAAAAATATTGTTTAAAAGTATATACAGGGATATTAGTTTTTTAGGATTTGATTGACAGCTCAAGCAGGAGTGGTGTATTGAAATCTTTACTTCTTTTAACTTGTATATCTCAGGACAGAGGTGGAATCTGAAGAAAATAAAGGTACTCTGGGGGTTGGGGGGAATTATAGAACACACAGAAAGAAGGGAAAAAATAATAATTTTCCCATTATAGATGTCTTTTAAACACATTCAATGCCCCTGTCCTAACAATGATCTAATCCTTTACATTTTGTACAAAAAGTCCTTTAACATTTCAGTAAAAATAAAAAAATAAAAATTGGTCTAGGGAATTTAACCTAATAAAGATTCTATGTATAACACTATCAGGGTTATTCAATAAAAGCTCTTATTGTTAAAAATGGTGCTAATTTCACCCAATCAGATGTTAGCTTTCAAATGTTAAATAATATCTGATTGGTTGGGGCAAAATTAATAATAAAAAGATGTCTCCGCACCTGAAAAGAATTTAAAAGCTGCTTGTTACCCTGTGGTTTATTTACCAAAGTTTTTTCAGGGACTTCCCCTATACTGGGGTCAGGGTGTGTGGCTCCTTGATGACTTCATGGGATGTGGGTTGTACTGCCAACAAGGAAACCTACTTAATTACAGAATCTGTTTCTAACATGTACCAAATGCAACTTACTAGAGAAGAATCATACAATGTGTAGGTGTTCTGGGGAGAAGAGCTTTCATTAGTATTTAAAAAAATAAGTTTAGTTCTCCTTTAACCTGTCACAGTATCCTATATATTGCTTTAATCTGCCCAAATCTCCCAAAATTGTTTTATACCTGCCAGTCTCAAACAGATCACATTCTATCTGTATATCCTTCAACATTACCCCCTTCATAGTTAGTGAAAAAAACACAGTACAGAGCTGCCTAGGGGGGATAATGAAGTGAACCTGATCTTTACACAGCTTTGTGCAATGCCTTTCTCAATAGCAAATCAGTCCGGCTCCAGATCCTTGCTAAAAACTCAATAAAGCCCTGACACACTGACGTAGCTAAAATGAGAAATAGAGATCACACTGAAATCCAGTGTGGGGAGACTTCTTACTATATGTTACACTGAAAAAAGTGATAAAAATCTATTTACAAATGACAGGAAAAAAACAAACATGGCAAATTAAAACTTTGAAGTTGGAAAAAGACATAAGGTGAAAAAAAGGGTGTACTTTTCTGTATCCTGAAACCTTTCAGCATAGTTCTGCCTCTCCTGAAGAAAGGTTGCCATCTCTGTCCACCCTCAGTTATGGCTAAGGTTGCCAGGTGTCCCTATTTGGATGGGATTGTCCCTACTGTAGGGACAAATTCCTGTGTCCAGCACTTAGGGCTAAAATCCCATCCAAATACCAGGCCTGGAAGCCCTGCCCCCGCTACACCCACTCCCCTCCCAGTTATGGCCCTCTCACTCCTCCAACCACAGCTCTGCCCCCAGCCCCACCTTCACCCTGCCTACCATGATGTCATGGTGACATCATGTCCCCCTCTCCCACTCCGTGGCTGGCAGAATATTTCAACCCTGAGTTATGGCCATGTTTGACCAGATCAGTAGCACTTCCGCGAAATGTAGTTGTAATTTAGCCTAAGGAGTGCATCCACAATCCTTTATTAGGAAGCATGGTCAAGTTTCCACGTGATAATAGTTTAGTATTTGAGTTTGAATAAAGACATATGTCCATCCAGCCTAACCCATCTAGCAATACCCTCATTTCCTGCCTAACAGTTGATCCAGAGGAAGGCAAAAACCCCACCAAATTTATGATACCCTTCCTGACTCGGCAATCAGACATATCCCTGGATCAACTCTACTTTATATACAGTATCAATACCAGTAATTTGCAACATTCCTTGTTTGCAGGAACTCATCCAGTTTTATTTTAAAACTGTCCAATGAACCTGCCATAACAACGTCCACTGGAAGACAGTTCCATAGCTTTACCGTTCTCACAGTGAAAAACCCTTTCCGAACTTGAAGCCTAAACTTCTTTTCTTATAGTCTTAAGGGATGTTCGCCTGTCCTCTGACATGCTCTATTGGTGAACAATGCCCCAGATAATTTATTGTATGGCCCATTAATGTATTTATTCACAGTAAGCACCTTTTCTCTAGCATACATAATTGTAACTTATTCAATCTCTCTTCATTTTCAACCTCCCCCAATCCCCTTATTCATGTTGCCCTTGTCTGAACCCTTTCCATTTCAAAGATGTCCTTTTTGTACACACGATTACAAAATTGCATTGCATATTCCAAATGAGGCCATACCAATGCTTTGTAAAGAGTGAGGATAACATTTTCCTCCCTTGAATCCATACCTCTCTTTATACAAAACAATACCATGCAGGCTCTGGCTGTTGCTGCCTGGAACTGCTTGCTACCTTTAGGTTTGTTATCTACCAAAACTCCAAGATCCTTTTCCAACAGGGATTCACTTAACACAGAGCCATTTATAGTATAAGCAGCACAAGGATTTTTAAGTCCAAAATGCATCACATTTATCAACATTGAATCTCATCTGCCACTTAGCAGCCCAATGTGACAATCTATCTAGATCCACCTGCAACGATTGCACATCTTTTGAAGTTTTTAATGGTCGACAAAGTTTTGTGTCATCAGCAAACACAGAAACCTTGCTGATAATACCCACATCCAAATCGTTAATAAACAGAAGCGGCCAACACAGAACCGCGTGGCAAAAAACGTAGCACTTTAGTCCATATTGATGAAGCCCCATTAACCACTACTTTCTGCATCCTATTCATCAACCAATTTTCTACCCATGTACAAATGTGCCACTCCAGACCAACACCGACTTATACATTAGTCGCCTTTGGGGGGCTGTATCAAAAGCCTTTCCAAAATCCAAGTATCTACATTTCTACTCCTTACTTCCTTATAAAAGCTAGTCTGACAAGATCTATTACTTCTAAATCCATGCTGGTTACTACTTATAAGATCAGTCCTTGAAATATACTCTAGACTATCAGGGTTACTCAAAAACAGTTCTTATCATTTAAAATGGTGCTAATTTTGCCCCAACCAATCAGATGTTAGCTTTCAAATGTTAAATAAGATCTGATTAGTTGGGGCAAAATTAGCACCATATTAAACGTTAAGAACTTTTATTGAATCTCCCTGAATGTTCCTTTATTAAACTTTTCAGTATCTTCCCCACCACTAAAGTTAAACTTAGAGGCCTGTAATTACCCGGCTGTGAACGACTACCCTTTTTGAATATTGGAATAACATCAGCTTTTTTCCAATCCAGAGGCACACCACCAGACATGAGGGAATCTGCAAAAATAAGAAACAATGGCCTAGATAAAACTGAAGTTAGCTCCCTAAGGACCTGAGGATGTTTTTTATCCGGTTCAGGAGATTTATTAATATTAACCTTATTTAATTATTTCTGTACCATAGCCTCAGTTAACCAAAGTGCACTTGCATCTTTTATACCATTATTGCAACTTTATACTTTATGATATGTACTTGGATCTTCTATATTGTATACAGAGGGGAAAAATTTATTCCAGATATTTCGTCATCCACCATAACTTTTCAGTCCTCACCTTCTTACTGTTAATATACTTTTATAACTTTTTTCAGGATTAGTGATGCTTTGTTCAGCTATCCTAACTTCATTTTTAATTTTAGCTAGCTTAATTGCTTTCTTACAATTCTTGTTACAGTTTTTATAATCCCTTTCTGTTCCCTCTGGTTTTAAATGCCTTTTTCTTCCTTTCCATTTCCCTCTTTACATCAGAATTCAGCCACATGGGCACAGATTTATTTTTTTTTTCATTTATTTCCCAAGGGTATAAATTTAGATGTGAAATGGCTTAAAATCCCCTTAAACACATTCCACTTCTGTTCAGTACCTTTACCTGATAATACCTTATCCCAGTTGACATGCTGAAGAACTAATTTAACCTGGGAAAATTTGCTTTCCTGAAATTAAAAGTCTTTGTTAACCCAGCGCACTTTTCCTTTGATAACATACACTAAATGACATGGAAGCCTCCAGTTACCTTTATATCGATAATACTCTCCAGGATGTTAGATATTACCAGATCTAACAGAGCTCCGTTTCTAGTAGGAACTTCAACAACTTGTGAGAGTAACATAAACACATACTCCTCCCTCTACGATTTTCTCTGTCCTGCCTAAACAAGGAGTATCCTTCTAAATTTACAAAAAAAACCTCAACTTCAACCATGTTTCTGCTATACCTATTACATCATACTTTTCAGTCAACGTCATCTCCAATTCTCCCATTTTGTCAGCCAGGCTTCTAGTATTTACAAATATACTGTACATTTTAGATTCTGATCCTGTAATTTATTTAACCACTTTAATATACATGCATCCCTATGCTAGCCCCACAACACGGCCCTTTATGGGGGTCCTAGGCCTTTAATATAAAGCACTGGATGGATGGCCTCTTCCCTCATTTTAAAAATCCAAAGGGCTGGGGGGAAGTGAGAAAGCCTGCTATATTGATCCAGCGCGCAAGTATGAGAAATGCAAAAGTTTGCTAATCGGAATTAAAGTAAAAATGGTTAGAAGTTAGGACCTTCAAGACTGGGGTTACCTTGATGTGGTTGGAAGGATTCTTATTCATGTGATCACAGTAATGTATACTAAAACCCCTTTGATTATAATGTATGCCAGTGTGCATATAATATGATATTATATGGGGCCTAGGAATGTGCATTTTTTGTATATATGTTTGACCTGATCAGTATCACTTCTGCAAAATGTAGATGTAATTTAGCCTAAGGTATGCTTTCACAATCCTTCTATTGTATGGTCATGGTTGCTGACATCACAGCAATTTTACATTTAACCTCATATTTAGTTTGTGGAGGGCAAAGTTGGTAACTTTTTCTGGAGGAAAGAACTTTTCTGAGTTGATGCAAGCTACAGAAATGATTTTGGAAGGAAAGAATGGAGCCATTAAACTTTATTCAAAGGTGGAGAGTGGTGTGTATTTTTTCACACCACTAGACATGCCCTTTAAAATTATCTTTTGTCAACATTAATAATCATACAGATTATGGTATGAATTTTCAATTTATTCATTCACTTTTGTGTCTCTAGTCAACATGAAATTTAAAATGTAATAAAAATGTGACAATAAGGTCTTCCGGTCTTCAATTGAAAGTAATCTCTCAGCATTTGCTTGCGATACAAAAGTATACAGGTCATTAAAAGTTACCCTTTATGTGCAGTCTTTGCAAACAGATGGTTTATGAAAACAGGCTGCAAATGGCAGATAAAGTATAATGTTGCTCAATGTAAGCTGATGAATTTGAGATTTAAAAGCCATTATGTTGATTATGCTCTAAACTAGGGATGGCCATTTCGCGGATTTATCCCGTTCACGAACAGCGGATTTTTCCGGATTTTCCGCCTTCCGAACTTCCGATTCGCGGATTTTTCAGATTTTCGAAAATTTTAGAAATTACGGGGTTTCACGTATTTTCGAATATTTTCGAAAATACGAGAAAACACGTAATTTCGAAAATTTTCGAAAATGCAAGGATTTCTCTTATTTTCATAAATACGTATTTTCGAAAATACTAGTTTTTGAAAATACGCGAAAACCCGTAATTTCGAAAATTTTCGAACAATCTCGTAATTTCAAGGGTATTTTTCATTTTAATGGGTCCGCTCGCGGATTTCGTGGATTTTCGAATTTTTTCAAAAATTCGCGGATCCTCGAGCGGACCGGATTTTGTGACGTTCGGACATCTCTACTCTAAACTGGTCTACTAGAGAAGTTGAAGTATCTGAAGATAACAGGCTAAACTGTAGCTAGCAATCCCTGTCAGAATTAGCTAAAGCTTGCATTACATTTTGTTAAAGGGTATGCCCACCCTAAATATAAATTACCCCAGCCCACACTCAGCCGCTGTGCTAGTTTTTTTAAAAATAAGCACAAGAATTATATGTGTGCTGCTTCGTTCCCTCAACTGTCTGCTCCCAGCTCTCTGCTTGCTGAAAGCAGAGGAGAGGGGCAAGACTGGCAGCTGCGTCTGTGATTGTCTGAGAGTCAGCCAGCAACAGATGTGCCTGCCGGCTATGAAAACAGACTAGGGAACGAAAGAGCTTAAGTATATTTCTTGTGCTGATTTTACAAAACTAACACGGTGGTTGGGGGTGGGCTGGGGTAAGCTAAACTACGGAAAATTCTTTAAACGCTAGGAGATGAGGCAGCCATGAGGGGATCATGAGGGTGGGAGGAAGGGAGGCTCCCCTGAGCATGCCAGTGCCCTTAGGGAGGACAAGGAAGAAGCAGGAATCGGCTGACTCACAGACCCCTCCTACTCTTCACATATCAAATCTTTGAACAGGTACTGCAGGAGAACCATAAGGAGCAGAGTTGTAAGGTAAGGATTATTGAACATTACACAGTGGGGCCAGTAGTGGAATAAATTTCAGTTTGGGGGGGGGATATATGGACAATGCACTTTTTGTTTAAACATAGTTACATTTTCCTGCCCTTAGCAATGATATATTCCTTTGCTTTTCCCACAAAAAGAAATGTAATTTTTGCAGTGTATTTCTAAGTTAGCATTAATGTAAGAAACAGAATATTAACTTTTCAGAAAAAGACTGGGGAATTGAACCTGAGACTTCATGTACTGTCTTGGCAAAAGTAAATTTACACCAATAGAGCTACTATTTAGCTAGTAAAAATGAACCCATAACCTCATGGACTGTATGTTTCTAAAACATGTGTTCAAACTAGTAAGCCACTACTGCAAATGCAAAGAAGTTTATCTTTAGCTAGGAACAAAAAAAAGGAGTAAAAACAAATTCCACATAATCATGTGACTATTTTGTGTTGCCCCAGAAAGGCTGTATGCAATCCACACAGGAATGTAAATAAACTGCAGGGTAACAACCAGTAGTCAAAGTCTTACCAGGGACTTCCATATTGGTGTGGAGACTTCTGTATAGGAAATACCTATTTTTAGTGAATAGTGGGGTCAGTGGGGTGTGGTCAATAAGTGTACATGCACACAATGCCCTTTGATGACTACAGTCTGTAAATTGTACTGTCAACAACATGAAATCCTTATTTACAGAATCTATTTCTCACATGTACAAAATGCAACTTACTATAGAAGAATCTTACATTGTATAAGTATTCTGGGAGAAAAGCTTTCACATTTGGATTAAAAAAAATAAGTTTAGTTCTACTTTAACTTTTTTTACGTAAAAAAAAAAACTCTTTGCAAGTAATTAATGTGCATCTGATCAATTTAAAGTCAATACATTTGTGTCACAACTGTACACAAATGTCCTCATTTACATAGAGTCTCAATTGATCCGTGAAAATGTGGCTTCCTGATTAAACTACAGGAAACTGAACAGTAGGAAACCTCTCAGGGTACAAATCATATCTGACTCTTCATGCCCCTCTGAGAGGTTTGTGGCATGTGCAGTGGAGCTCTCCCCTTCCAATGTCTCCCCTTTGCTGCTGCATCGCATCTCTGTCAAAAGCAAAAATTAGGAAGGAGGAAATCCCCCCCAAACCTAGCTGTGTATAAAACCCCCAAATCGGCTCCTGAAGGTACTTACCAGCCCTCGTATCCTCTGCTGCCTTCTGCTGCTCTCCGGCACGAAAGCAGCAGAAGGGGCCAGACTGGCAGCTGCATCAGTGATTGGCCATTCTCTGACGCAGCTGCCGGTCTGGTGTGCATGGAAGCAGCAGAAGGGGTCAGGAACGAGGTAACGAAGGCTGGTAAGTAACTTAATGAGCCAATTTGGGGGTTTTAAACCTAGCAAGGTCTAGGTTTGGGGGAATTTCCTGATTTTTGCTTCTTGGGGTGGAGATTCCCTTTAATACTGGATTTGCACCTGGGGATAAATCACAAACAGGATTTAACCCCATTGCTACTTTAATGCCAGACATTAGCTAAAAGTAGCACAAACTCTAGCACAATATAGGAGTTAAAATTGCACTTACCTATTCAATATTGGTTAGCGTGAGTTTTACCCCTTATATTTGCGCATTGTGTATGGGTTAATGAGGCCTAAAGTCTCAAAATAACCTGTTTCCAAAATATGCATAATGGTACCTGAATAGGACATGTCCAAATAAAAGGTGCAGGCTAATGACCAGCCCCAGGACTTCACAAACACCTCAACATTGAGTGTGACTGGATAAAGAAATCTACTAAACAGTCATATTCCTGTCCTTCTGTGCAGACTGAATGCCTTCACTAGAATTAACACTCAGGTTTATGTTCTTTCCAAAATGCACCAACTAGCCCAGCATCCAATCGGATTTGCAACTTGTGTACATATAACCTTGGTGGGCACAATGCTGGTAATATTCTCTGCCTGAGGAACTGGATGTTAATTGCCTTTGTTTCTGGGGGTTTTCATGGCATAGGCTACCACATGATATTCTGATATATATAAATATCACTCACCCTCTTTATGCTCTTCTATCAAAATAAAAAAGCCTTTATATTGTATAAATATATTTACATTTTTATGGATATTGCATTGAGTTTTTAGAAGGTATTATTAATGTGTGGGTTCGGCACGCCTCGACCGGCCGCTTCCGAAAACCCGAGAATGGCTGGAGATTCGCGAAAAAGGCCGCTCGCGGATTTCCGAATGGCCAACAATCCCATAGCCAGACGTTCGGGGGTTCTGCAGCTCGAAACCAGGACCCCCTCCTGGGTCCTTACAAGGACCTTTGTGGCCCTGACAAGGGCACTTTGGGGCTTAAGGGGTCCCGCAGCTCGAAACCAGAACCCTCTCCTGGGTCCTTACAAGGACCTTTGTGGCCCTGACAAGGGCACTTTGGGGGTTAAGGGGTCTTAACCTCAAACTGGGACCCCCCTCCCCGGCACTTTTAAGTACCTTTGTGGCCCTTGGAAGGGCCCTTGTGCATTTATAAGTGGGGTGGTCCCAGTTCGGGCTGCGGGACCCCTTAAGCCCCAAAGGGGCCTTATCAGGGTCGCAAAGGGGTCTTCCAAGTGCCCCTGACAAGGGCCCTTTGGGGCTTAAGGGGTTCCGCAGCTTGAACCGCCACCCCTCCCCGGCACTTATAAGGGCCTTTGTGGCTCCTGGAAGGGCCCTTCAGCCCTGACAAGGGCCTTTGGGGCCTAAGGGGTCCAGTAGCTCGAACCAGGACCCCCCTCCCCAGCACTTATAGGTGCCCTTGTGGCACTGACAAGTGCCTTTGTGGGGGGTCCTGCAGGACCACCCTGCTCCTAAAAAGAAGGTTTCAGGTCTCTGCGTCGTCGGCGACACCAACTCCGCTCATGTCGCCAACACTGGTGACATCAATGTCGCCTGTGTTGCCGACCTCTTGATCCAACATCTTCTTTCTTCTGACATCAGCTGCGATGACTTCTGAGCTCTGTGGAGGTTTGCAGCTCTTTATATAGGTTTGCACAAGGACCAAATTCCAATGCTTGAAATCATATGATCACACATAAACCAATCATATTGGAATAAAAGATTCAAATATAATTGGTTAGGACCAGGCTGGGTCTTGGTTTCGAACTGCAGGACCCCCCACAAAGGTCCACCTTCCAAGGGCTGCAAAGGTACTTATAAGTGCCGGGGAGGGGGGTCCCGGTTCGAGCTGCCCCAAAGGGCCCATATAAGGGCCACAAAGTTCCTTGTAAGGACCCAACGGGAGCGTCCCAGTTTCAAGCTGTGGGACCTTCGAATGTCCGGCCGGATTGTCGGCCGTTTTCGACAATCTGCGAATGGCTGATATTAGGAATCTCCGGGGATTTTCGAAAGCGAAGCGTTCGAGTTTTACCAAACGTTTGGAAATCATTGAACTAACGTTCGAGGATTACCAAAAGTATTGCGCGGAAACTGGAAGTAGTGCGAGTGTGCACTATGTCCATTTTTTTGCTGGTCCCCGCGCACAGACGTGTTCCCCAGATCATCCCCCAGGTCCCAGAGGCCTGTTAGGTAAGTTTACACTGCAATATTTTGGAAACTTCATCCTAACTTTCCGAACTATTTACCCCCCATTGACTTTAATGTGTCCGTTTTTGGACTTTCGAACTTTTTTAGAAGTTCAAAAGTTCGAAAACAGACTGAACTTAATGAGGTTCGGCCATCTCTATTTTATATGTATGTGTGTAATTATCACTATTTAATTAAAATCACCATAACATATTACACTATACAAAGTATAGTACTACTACTGACATTTTATTACAAAACAAATGATATAAAATTAATAAAGTATACTTACTATACTTGACACCCCTAAGCTTGAATGGAAAACTTAAAATGGTAGGTTTAGCCACACCTGTAAGAGTGCTCCTTCTCCATAGAAATAATTAAGACTTCCTTTAAACTAGGTAGAAAAGGCAGCTAGAAAGCTTAGGGAGAGAGGGGCCAAAAGAAGCAAAAAGCCCTTCACTGAGCCTAAAAGCAGAGAAACACTTTTGGATAACAGAAGGCATCTTGCAGTCTCATGCTATATGAATAGCATTGGCCACAAAGCCTAAGAAACAAGAAGTAATTTCTTACTCCCATGTTTCCCAGAGTAAGGGGCAGAGATATGCAAAACACTCCTTTATATCCCTAGCTAATGCATGTGTCCAGAACCGCTGGCTAATAACATGCAATAAAGCTTAATATATAGAGCCAATTATCTGACCTGCAGACACGACCTGTTTTGATCTTGTTAGACCTCGTCAGTGCAAGATACAGATTCATGGCTCTATGGGGTAGGACTTGGGTGTACAGTAGAAAAGGCAGCTAGAAAGCTTAGGGAGAGAGGGGCCAAAAGAATCAAAAATCCCTTCACTGAGCATAAAAGCAGAGAAACTACTTCTTATAACAGAAGGCATCTTGCAGTCTCATGCTATATGAAGAGCATTGCCCACAAAGCCTAGGAAACAAGAAGTAATTTCTTACTCCCATGTTTCCCATAGTAAGGGGCGGAGATATGCAAAACACTCCTTTATGTCCTTTAGCCAATGCACGAGTCCAGAACCTCTGGCTAATAACATGCAATATAGCTTAATATATAGAGCCAATAATCTGACCTGCAGACACAACATGTTTTGATCTTGTTAGATCTCATCAGTGCAAGATAGAGATTCATTGCTCGATGGGGTAGGACTTGGGTGTACAGTAGAAAAGGCAGCTAGAAAGCTTAGGGAGAGAGGGGCCAAAAGAAGCAAAAAGCCCTTCACTGAGCATAAAAGCAGAGAAACACCTTCTTATAACAGAAGGCATCTTGCAGTCTCATGCTATATGAATAGCATTGCCCACAAAGCCTAAGAAACAAGAAGTAATTTCTTACTCCTATGTTTCCCAGAGTAACATACACATAGTACCAATAAAGCCCGATACTGTCGGATCCAATGGTATCGGGGCTTTATTGTGTGTACCTTGCTTTCCCGAACTTTCGAGTTGGCCAAGCACTCTTTTGGGAAAGAGGGAACATTTGCCTTGGCTGCAGTAGGCTCCCTATAGAGGAGTTTGCCGCGGCTGAGGGAAACACATAGTCCTGAGTGTTCTCCCTATGCTGTGTATAGGGAGAATGCTTGGGACTGTGTGTAGCCTGATTTTTGAAAAACAAGAATCCCACCCTTTGCGGGAGTTGGGGGTGGTCGGGGTGGTCACTCCCATGAGACCACCCCAAACTCCCAAGACCCGAACTTACCTAGCATCTCCGCCTCCGGAAAGCTTTCTTTCCCTCATCCCGCCCCTTCTTTGATGTAATTTACGTCACGCTCCCCCTAGCCACGCCTCTTCTCTGACGTAAATTACGTTAAGCGCAGTGGCCACCCCCTTTGTGATGTCATTGCCCCCCCACTTCTCCCCACCCTGCCTGGAAGCCAGATTCAGCAGGGTGGGATGTCTTGCAGATCCTGCCTGGTATCTTTCAAAATCTGCCAAGTGTGTACCAAGTTTAAGGAGAGACAATCCAGTTTCTGTTTGCAAGACAGGAAGTGATGTCTGTTTATGATAAAATGACTTTGAATGTCTCTCTCACTCCTAGTCATAGTGAACCCACTTTAAAGGAACACTAAACAAGTAAAAATAAGTATATGCCACCCATTTTTTATTATTTACAGGGAGGTGAGAACGCTTATTCTCACCTCCTCGTGAATAATAGAATGCCAGGGGACACAGCCGAACTTACCTTACCGGGCGCTCTACTGACAGCCTTCTGCACTGACAGCCGTGTTGCCCCTCTCTGGGGAGCCCCTCTCGGGAGAGCAGGACAGCGTGGCTGTCAGTTCAGAAGGAACTGCGAGTGGAGTGCCCGATAAGGTAAGTTCGGCTGTGTCCCCCTGGTGTTCTATTATTCACAGGGAGGTGAGAAGTATTCTCACCTCCCTGTAAATAATAGAAATGGATGGCATATACTTATTTTTACTTGTTTAGTGTTCCCTGGTGGCAGCTGAGACCATGGGGAGGGTGAGTATTGAAGGACAGAATAACAACTTTAATTATAGAATGATCCAGTTGATCTCCTATTGGTTTATTATTGGTTGAAAGATTCATGGGGAAGATAGATTCAAACTCTACACAGCAGTTGTAATTCACTGCGGTGTTTGGGCTGAACTATAACATTTATAATGGTATGCTACATTTATATATATATAAAAAAAACAAATCAAAACCGCGGACATTTATATCCGCGGTTTTGATTTTTTTTTTAAGGAACAACTGGATAAAGAAAGCAGAACAATGTGATTAAGTTATGCAACAAATATAAGATGGATAACATATTACACTACAAGTGTATTTAACATGCATTTCTAAAGCACTGACACTTCCAGTACAATCCAAAAGGTGGTGCTGGTGTGTATGTGTGTGGTGTATGTGTGTGTGTGTATCCCTTCCCTCCTATTTTATAAAAATATTTAAATTTTTACAGACTTTGCGTTGAGCTTTAGGAGCTACCAATCAGGTGGGGGTGTATATAACAGTATTACATATAGGAAAGGTGTATACATATGTGTGTACTTTTTCACACTATATTTGACCATAAAAAACAATACTATAGAAAGTATAGTACTAATAGTGATTTATATTTTACTTAGAAAACAAATTATATAAAACTATATATATATATATATATATATATATATATATATATATATAAAACGATAATTACTGACCCAACACCTCTATGTTACAAAACAAAAGTCAAAATGGAAGGTTTAGCCACACATCTAAGAGTGCTAAAGAGTCTCCATATGGACAATAAAAGGAAGTGCCATTGTAGTAACATCCAAATCATTTTGTATTGCTCAAGCATGTGCCACTATTAACAAATGAATAAACGTTATCTATGCTATAGGCATTGTACAAGCGATCCGCTTTTTTTACTTTGTAATATACGATACTTTATCGTGAGCATGTGTGTGAGCGTTATAGGCATTTAACACCTGCCCACTATATAGTGTGATATATAGTTGTGGTGAAGACTGTGTTCCTCACCTGCAGATTCCTAAAATATAGATTTTTAATCTGCGGGCCACAGTACTGTACTTTTTGAGGTATGTTATTTACCCCTTCTAGCTAAGCTAATAGGTTCTCCATTTCTACCAGCCCTAATCAGTGTTTCCCCTCTGTCAAGCCTTCCATGTCCCACTCGAAATGCTCCCCCCTAGCATGCCAAATACATTATTTTGTGCTGTACGTCTAATTAGTCTTTCCAATTAGCCAATAGCTAAACATACACACACATAATTCCTAATGTGCACTAACGGGCACACTTTTAGTAGTATAAGCTTGCAAAGTATGTAAAATATAAGTGCACACCTTGCAAGCTTTGACAAAGATCCCAGACAAGGAACGAAACGTTGCATTGTTCCACTTGAGGTGAAATAATATTAAAAGCACAAAAAATCCAGGTGTGCATTAATATTTTACATACGGTTTATTTTACTCAATTTAATCAGTAGCACCCAAGTATTTCCATTCAGCAACAGTGTGAGCACACTTGCCACAATTACTATATATATTATACTATACTTAAAGAAATTGTTGAAGGCAAACTTAGTTTTCTCTGTATAAGAGGACTAACATTGTTTTTCAGTTTTAGTTTTCAAATTGGAACTGTCATGGACATGGTGTGAGCATTGTTTATATAATCAGTGGAAATATTTCATAGTTAGTCACTGGGATATATGTATGTATGTGTGTGTGTATACGTGAAAAAAGGAATTCACCTTTTCAACTCGTTTTTTTGGGGAAAATTAAGTCAATCATTTAAGCAGTAATTCACATGAAATGAAAAAAAAACTCCTGAGTGCAACCTCTTGTGCCCAGTAAAGTACATATTCCCTGATTTTACCCAAATGCCAAGTCTAACTAAGATCAGTGCCAAACTTTTAATCCAGATCTCCACGGATGTTGTGACCTATAGGACAGGCATCCTGTTTTGTTATGTTACTGCGGGTAATTAACATGCTGCCAGTGATCCCTTCTCTGTTCCAAGCCAATACTTCCAGCCTTCAACCTTGCAGCTTGTCCAACACATAGGGGACTGTTTAAGTTCAACAAAGAGCATGATATATAGTCAGTGGCATGCTCTGAAGTTCATTTAAATCACCATCCGAATAAAATCTATTGTTGGATTGAGCAGGTTGCACAAAGAAGGCTTGTGTTCACCTTGCGCTTGGCATATGGGTCCCTTGTATCCCAACAACATATTTGTGTGCGTTGGGAAGGAGGGGGCATCTGTTGAACTTGAAAATAAAAAAAGTCTAGAAACATGGCTGTTGTCAACAAGATTAGTGTGGTCTGGAGCCTGAGAATAGGGAATGCAGAGATGATTGGCACAGGTATTATAATATTGATAGGTATGTCATCAGCAACAGCTGCTCCCCGTGTCTGTCTGAACAGTACACACATATTCACTTAACATATGTCACACAAATCACTGTATTTTTTAATTGTGCCTGTCCACATCCTTGGCTTGGGAAAGGGCAGCGCTCCCATGGAAGGCAAACCAACAGGTGTCCTCCTTATGCCCAATGCACCTTTTCACTGCTTATCTCCTTGGTTTCCACTTTAGCAGAATAAAGAGTTGCTTTGCCATTGTGTCTTTGTGGAATTTTGGGGATGTGTAAATAATAATGGCTTTGTCCATTTTTGGAGAGTCTATAGCATTGTCTTGTTTGTGTCTTTTCCTGACACAAGTGTCTCTCTGTGCGCCTTTTTGCTTTCCCAAGGTAGCATATGGTGCTCCAAAACCCCTTATCCAACAGGACATCATCCAGGTTGCATGAGAGTGGGGGCTCTTTTCTATGTTATTATTTTATAAGTTTAAGTGTGTGGGAGACAAACTAGGTAAGTGTTATCTGTTCTCCCCCCTCTCCAAATTAAACAGCACCATGTGTCTACAGCAGCTTGGGAACAACGTCCTGATTGCTGAACCTGTCCATTGCTGGCAGATGAAATATGGGATCCCGTTCAGCTGGTTTACCATATGTTTTCAATAAAATAAGACAAATAGGACAGACAGATAGGGATTGTTGTAAAGCTGTTATAAAGTAGCATAAAATAATCCAATGTAAACTGTGCTGGGTCATTTAATGCCAATTTCTAATGTTTCAACTACCCCGGCAGGTGTGTGTATGAAGCTAACACCAATTTTTTCCTTAGATATTTTATCAGGATTGTGGTAATTTTGTGCTTGCTATGCTAACTATGAGTAAACACAAGCTACCAGTCATTGTGGAAATAGGAGAGTTATCAGAAAGTAGTATAGTCTGAAGGTGATTTAATAATAAACTTGCCTTGTCTCCCAGCAGGTGATACCTGCTGCAAAGCCTAGTGATTAATACTTTGCCCAAGGCACTCACTCCACTTTACAATCTCTTGTAATTATTTATTAAACGAAATCTATTTATTATTATTTTAGTAAACAGTGGTACCAGGTGGGGTTTTTCTTTTAGTCTTTGGCTTTTGTTTGAAGGACGTTTGAAGTGGGTTGTCCAGGGCTTTGGAAACACGCTCACCAGATTTTTAGTCCATCCAATTGTGCAGGGAAAAAAACTGCCAAGTCTGGCTATTCATTTGTTTTTTTGCACTTATTATAAAAGTAAGAAAAAATAGAGCAAAGAAAATTAGAAAGAAGAAAATGTTCCCCAGGGAAGATGCTGTGAAATAAAAAGCTTTTTATATCCAACTGTCCTCTATTCTCCTACTTGAAATCGCAGCTACTAAACAGATGCCCTTTTCTTGGAAAAGTCTGCGTTGTTCAGCTTCTTTCTGCACTTTTGTGGTGCACATTTGGCACCTGAACCAAACTGTAGTTTTACCTGCTCTTCGAATCTATAATGTGGGACCAAATTACTCTGGGGAACTGTGTGAATGGGAACTGTTTCAGCACCACTGCACAAACATACAGATCACTTACAGGCTGAACTTTTTTTGCACACGGTGCCGACTTTTCCAAACATTTGTGGATGAAATCAACCCATGTCCATGTCTCCAATTCCACCCTGTACGTTTCTTAAAACATCTGTATTTGGGAAATTTAACACCTGATAAGAAGTTACTGCATTGCTGGTCCATATATTCACTGTCTGAGATATTAGGTCACACACGGATTGATTAATAATGGGGCTTAATTCTTATATGCACAAAGGCAAATGTTGTTATTTTTGTGCACAGTTGCAAACCTGCATGCAGCATGGTTTAGATAGGTTTAACTGCTAACTGTGACAGTTATAAATTGTCCTTGTGATTACTTATTACTTATAATGATAAAATAAGAGACACCTGATTACTTAATTAAAAAAAAAAAGAAATTATAAACAGTCTAATGGTCCAGACATTGTGGAAAGTCCAGGGCACACTGCAGAGGTTTATTTTTTGGAAAAACCACATTGTAATAGAATATATGGAGGGGGAGTTGTGTAAGTAAGAAGCTCAGAATATAGAATAATCAACACTGGTTCTAGAAAGTTAATAGAAAGGGGGTAATTCCTTATTGTATATAGTACACAGCAGCCTTTATGTTCACCCGCCAATCAACTATTGACCAGCCATTTCTGACGATGTACACACAAGGTGCAAGGATTGGCACAGGTTTTTACAGTCTTTGTGAGAAGTAGGGTTACCTATTGGTGTATATTTCACCGGCTCTGTGGGTAAATGTGTACAAAAATGTAAAAATACCATCTGGGCTCCTACACTTTCGATTGGTACTTGGCCCCGCCCTAACTCCCTCTCTCAAGTGCCACCCCCCACCATGCCCCTAAGGCTTTTTTTTTTTAAAGCTGCTCAGGCAGTAATCTTAATGAGGAGCAAAAACACAGTTCCCATGGAATGTAGGAGGAACTACCATGTACATATTCAACCTTATCAATCCTTCAGCATGAAACAGGATCATGTTTTACATATTAACATACAGGGTTGTAATTGATCTAATTAAAACTAATATTTATAGTAAATATTTCGTTTTGTTTTTTTTACAATTTGTGACTTGGGTTCACTGAATATCAATAAAAGTAAAAAAATGCACATCTCGTTTTTTTAAACCCATTAATGCAAAGATCAGTTAGGGCTTAGTGCCCCAATGACAGTAGCAGTAAGTGGGTAAACCCACTACTAATATAAATTAAGGAAAACTGCAGTGATCACAATGTTAACTGCTGAAATGTATTGAGCCCAAAGAATGTTTCTCTCTTTTTTAACTTTAAAACGGGCCCCTGATTGGTGTTAACAGTCATTTATTCAAAGCCCCAGGACATTTCTCAGGTTCCACATTACATGGTACATGATACATTAATATCTTTAATTCCACACAAAGTGGTGAACAATTTTAAATCATCTTCCTTTATCTTTACTGAAAGTGATAATGGAACAAAATCCAATGGAATGAGCAGCAGCCTGTTGCTGGTATCATTTAAACATAATGAGCCTTCACTGTTTCTGCACTATGGGTAAAGGTAGTTATATGACAGTGGCTAATCATTCACACAGATGTTTTACTTTACTTTTTTTGTTTTACTTTTCAGTCTAAGAAATCCAAATGATCACTTTGGGGAAGTCTTCATTTATACAAGTAAGCCTCTCCCAGGTATGTGAGTACTTTACATAAGTCTTGACATTGCAAAAGAAATAGCTTGTTTTCAAAGGGATTATTTTTGATGTGATCTGCCACACGTGCAGATTTAACAAACATTTAGACTGGATAATTAAAGTTCAGTGTTATTATTAATTTGTAACTCTTCCCTTTGTATTATATTATCTTTCCTAAACTTTGCTGTCCGTAGATGTAGCTGCAAAATAGACAGACCCCATAACAAACCCTCTTAAGACAAGGCATCCTCCTAATTTCCACCTCTGCAACCCCTTCCCCATTCATTAAAAGAGGGAGACCCTGTCCATGACAGGTAGGTTATATGGGTCCTAATCCTAGTTACCATTTGGCAGACAGGACTAACAAGAGACAGGGAATTTAGACATTTGTTGTGGTGTGTAAAAGAAAAGGCAAACTGACTGTATATTTACAACTAATTTGTCTTTATCTTAGTTGACTCTGGAGTACATAGCTTAACCAAATGAAAGAATTATTGCACAAAGAGAACATTAATTCAGCAGGCTAGCTAGAAGGATTGTAAGGCTAAAAAGATCTCACCAGTAACAGGTCCTGAATACAGGTAGAGTGTATAGCATGTTTATCTCTGTATGTTTCTGTCTCATTCCCATTTCCTCACTCTCCCACTGTAGATTATGTTCCCATCTCCATCAGTTTCCCCTCTTTCCATCTCCTGCTATGAGTCTTTTTTCCCTATCCTTACATAGTGAGTGAAGGGATTGCAGTGGCCTATCAATGAGCAAGAAAATAATAAAAATTATTAAGTGATGCAGTGAGTTCACACACCAAATCACTAGGTTAACGTACAACCCTCCTCACCAAAAAGCCAGATTAAGGCTTCTAATTCTGGTGAGGTAGGAAGCAGAAAAGGTGGGTCAGTTTGGCACTCGGTGAGTACCAAGAGAAGGATGCAGAATGAAGTACGCCATGCTGACATCACTTCCTTTTACCAGATAATCAAAGAAATTACCTCTCCCTTCCACTAAAATTCCAGTACACGTGGTACACCTGGTGAGGCAGATAGCAGTTCACTGGACCATTAGAAAGGTGGAGGTTTACACCAGATCCAGAAGGTAAAACTTCATTTACCTAATAAAGGAGTGGGATAGTCAGTGAAGATAAAGTGAACAATGGTAGCAATTTTAAAGAACGGTATGGAAAGGCTGGCCTGGTCTCCCTATGTTGCATCAGATCTATTTGGTAGTTCTTCAAGCTCTGTGAGTTCCAGGTTTAAGAGGAGCAAATGAGAGCATTAAAAAAAAAAGAGAATGGTGAAAGGCACAGACAAAATGTATCAAGGGCCAGGGACAATGTAATCATAAAAAAGGTTACATTGTGGAAGTAGCTTATCCTAATCCCCTGACTACCACAGCAGGAAAGGGCTTGTTAATACAATGCACACTCGTGTTAAATATTGCTCTGGCAAAAGCTTTATATGTACAAAATGTGACAAGTCTTGCTGTTTTGACCCTTTGTCTCTTCAATTTAACATGTCAAACAATTCCAGGATAGAAAGAAATAGCTGCAGAGAAGATCAGAGAATGGGAAGAGGTCACAAAGAAAAGAACTTGGAGGCCTGGGGAAGACCAGAAAGTCCAGCTCAAAAGGCATCCGCATTGAGTCTAGGGGGGAGGGGAGTAATTCTTTTTTAGTACTGGTAACTCAGATAGCAGTAATTTGTCATCCAATCGCAAAAGGTGGAGTGGTTAGAAAAAAATTGAAAATTGACCGAATAACTCCTTTTGATCTGATAGAAAATGGTGCAAACTCAAAGCGCCTCATATACCCAGACTCGCTGGGCAAATATATGGAGTTAAAGTCACGCTAACTGGTTTGCTACCGGTTAGCGCGACTTTAGCTCCATATTGGCGTTGCATGCGCGGGTTACGCAAAAATCACCTGCACATCCAACGCTCGTGATTTAATATCGCTTTTGCACTCGTTTAGTGCAGGATTTTAACGCCAGCAGATAGCTGGTTTTAAAATCCTGCAGTGGCTAAATCCCTACTGGGGTTTACCCACATTTGCAAACACGATATTAAATCGCAAACAGGACTTTTACCCAGAGCGATAGCGGCTCTGGGTAAATGAGCCTGAAAGAGTTTTGGATAAGCTAAACTATCAGGGAGATTTTGCCCAACCAATCAGATCATATCTAACATTTGAAAGCTAATATCGGATTGGTTGGGGCAAAATTAACATCATTTTAAACGATAAGAACTTTTATTGAATAACCCTGTATATGTCTGGCAAGAAAAATATTTAAAGGAGACAAGCTTTGTTTTGGTTTTACATTTGGCTTTTTTATTCCAGTGGTAAAAGTGGTTCCAGGACCAAAAAAATTTAATAACCTAAAATCATTACTCAGTCGGCATTAAAATAAATGTAGATAAGGAAATACTAGCATTTGCTCCATTACATAGTAACATAGTAATTGATGTTGAATTAAGACATGCGTCCATCTAGTTCAGACTTTACACCTTCCTCTTTTACCCTACCTAACAGTTGATCCAGAGGAACGCAAAAAAATTAAATAAATAAAATATATTAAATAAAATATATTTCTTATTTTAGCAAAAGTAGTAGAGAAAAATTGCCAAGTCTTGCTGGTTATTATTATTATTTTCACTAATTACCAGTAAAATAAAAACAAATTTAGAAAAAAGAATTTCGGGGAGATTCAATAAAAGGTTTGTTTAAAATGTTGCTAATTTTTCCCCAAGCTATCAGATCTTATTTAACATTTGAAAGCTAACATCTGATTGGTTGGGGCAAAATTAGCACCATTTTAAACGATAAGAACTTTTATTGAATAACCCTATATTCCTTAGGGAAGATAATGTTGAAGCAAAAACTTTTTTAACAGTCCTCTATTCCCCTGCATAAAATCGCACCTTCTAAACAGATGTCCTTTTCTGGGCATGTGAAGCTCCTTTTCGCACTTCTGTGGCGCACCTGAACCAAACTCTAATTTTACCTGCTCATCGAATCTATAATGTGGGACTAAATTACCCTGGGGAACTGTGTGAATGGGAACTGTTTCAGCACCACTGCATACAGATCACTTACAGACAGAACTTTTTTGCACACGTTGCCAACCTTTCCAAACAGTTGTGGATGAAATCAACCCATGTCCAAGTCTCCGATTCCACCCGCATTTTGGATATTAAACTGTCTTAGACACATGTAACAGTATATATAACTTTAAAAATCATTTTGTTTTATTTTCTCAAAGATATATGTAGTTATTCTACACACATCTAAGAAGCATAGCTCAGATATATTTACTTGAAATCATTACCAGTATAATAACATAACATTATGTGAAGTGTATGATGCACTGCAGGTGGCAAATGAGGAATGACCCACACTGAGCTTCCAGGCAGCTTTAGATAAGTGGGGCTATGTACTGAGAGCCGGTATTGGGTATTTTTGTCTTAAAGTCACATTAACCGATGCAGCAATGGTTATTGTTATTATTATTGCGGATTTATGGTTAAAGCGGCTTTGAAGCACAAACAACTTGGTCGTGCAGAAGCTGCAACCAATATACTAAGCTCTAAGCGATTCTTCAGTTCTAATTTTTTAATGACAGCGAACAACTGGCGTTAACGATTCGGAATGGTTTAACACCATTTGCTATGCACTGAGAGGTGCAATTGTCTCAGTGCATGGGCAATAGAGAGCGATAGCAGAAAATATCGTTTCTGTGGAGGCATAAGGAGATGCTTCTTACTTGACCAGGATCCCACAATGCAGTAAATCTTGTGATAACTGTATCGGGGGATTGTGGGCAGGGAGTAGCATCTTTTATAGATATTCAGGGAGATTCAATAAACGTTCTAGCTCGTTTAAAATGGTGCTAATTTTGCCCCAACCAATCAGATCTTATTTAACATTTGAAAGCTAACATCTGATTGGTTGGGGCAAAATTTGCACCATTTTAAACGATAAGAACTTTTATTGAATCTCCCTGTTTGCATCTCCCTATACATGTTATATTTAATCACCCAGACAACAGTGATTCGGACTCTGTGTAAACCTGCCAGAGTTTGTTTAAATCTGTCAGTACTAGGAGCACTGGGTCAAACTAATGAATCTTGGTTGGTTACATGTATACTATAAATTAAGGGTTAACTGCAGTATTTAACACGTGTCTCTGCTTGACTGTACTATATATACCGGTAGATGGTATAGAATACTTGTGTTAAACTCCCGCCGTCCTTTGAAGGCAGTTAATGGATCTTAAAAAAAAACAACAAAACTTTAGTTAAAACTCGTTGTATCAAATATACAGTGATTTATCCACAGCCCCAGATACTTTATCCTGTTCCACATTAAACAGAAGCCCATGATACATTAGTGCATTTAATTTTGAAAATAGAGTAAACTGTTAAAAATCAAAGTGATCTTGGCACAAAATCAAACTGAACATACTGCAGCCTGTGGCTTTGATTGGTGTCAGTTACACATGATGGGGGGTCCCCCAGCCCTCTCCCCTCCCCTCTCTATTGGGATTCCAGCTGTGTCTGGCAGTGGGGAGGCTCGTGTGTCTCCTTAGCTTCTGATTGGCCATTTCCCAGTTGCACTGACCCAGGCACACTCCACACAACACTGATAAGATAAAGTGTGCCAAAGGAGGGGGGGGGGGTTGTTCTGTGCTGATTACTAAACCTTCATTGTCTCTGCAATATATATATATATAGGTAGTCGTGTGCCTGTGGCTCATCATTCACACAGACAAGCTGAGAAGTTTATTTCTTGCCATTCAGCCCAAGAAAACAGAAATCGTCACTTTGTGAAAGCCTTCATTTATACAGCAAAGCTCCAGCCTTCCCCCATAGGTATGTTAGTACTTTATATAAGAAATTGCTTGTCTTCTTACTATCTGTAACTGCCTGTTGTACATTCATTGCTGGATATGATGCATAGTGCATGGGGTTAACACTGTAAGAATTTGCCTCATCTAGACATTTATTAATATTACTTGTTTTGGATAGTGAATGATACATCATTGTTCTTATCATTAACACATTTTATTTCCTCTAAATTATAGAATGTCTCCTAAAAGTGATTGCCAGCAAACCCAGAGAAGTCAGACAAGTCCCTATTACGAACTCTCAGAGGATGAGGTTTGCCCCTTTACTCTACTTTGCGCTCCTCCTTCCCCATTAAGCTCAGAAGAAAGTGAAGATGGTTTGTCCCATTCCCGGGGGATTGAAAGAAAGAAGCAGAGGGTAAGGAGACTGCGCTCCAAGGCAAAGGGTAACAGTTCTGTCACCAAACAGAGGAAAAACCGCAGAATGAAAGCAAACGACAGAGAGAGGAATCGCATGC
Source organism: Hymenochirus boettgeri (assembly GCA_019447015.1). Taxonomy (NCBI): domain Eukaryota; kingdom Metazoa; phylum Chordata; class Amphibia; order Anura; family Pipidae; genus Hymenochirus; species Hymenochirus boettgeri. Next base: position 78,325,738 of record CM033475.1, read on the forward strand.
ACAACCTCAACTCTGCTCTGGACACATTGAGAAGTGTCTTGCCCACCTTTCCTGATGATGCCAAACTGACCAAAATTGAAACGCTGAGATTTGCTCATAATTATATCTGGGCGCTGTCTGAAACCCTGCAGATGGCTGATCATGGCCTTTACTGCGCTGGGCAGCATGATCTGCGGGACACTCTGCACAAATTACCTAGAACCTGCTTGATGATGGATCTGTCTAGTCCCAACAGCAGCACTTCATCCTCCAGTGAATGGGACTCTCTGTATTCTCCTGGGTCCCAAGTCAGCAGTCACAGTCCTACCGGCTCTATGGATGATCTGATCCCTCAGTCCCACCCTTGTCTGAGACACACAGCACTTCATTAGCAGCAGACTTTGTGTGAAGCCTTTCCCCTTGTATATACTTACCTGTTATCAAACTGCAACCCAGCAGATTCAGATTCTCTGCAGAAATTCAGAAAAATTTAACTCACCTAAAGCCAATCTGATTATACAGTGTACTGCATTTCTGTAATATAAGTGCCAGTCTATTGGAATGATAATGCACTCAGCTGAGTATTTCACAGCTGTGGTAAAATTGTATGATGGTTGTACAATCAGATTGAAAGGTATGTGGATATTATTATTGCTTTTATTTAAATGATTTCCTTTGCATCTGCTTGGTTTTTCCTAAACAAATTTGCCCTATACCACGTGCACTTTTCATGTATACCTTTCTTTGATCTTTTTTTAACAAGCTCTTAAATCCAACTTCCATCCCTCTCTTCCTCATTTCTCTGTAAAAACCAGATGACGCTGATATTCTCTCAAATCAATGAACTTAAATTATATTAATTTACTATATTTACTGTATTTATTTTTTATTATGTCAGAAATGTTTATATTTTGTATTTGTACAGATATATAGATATTTTTTGTTTAGCTCCAGGCTGGGTGATTTAACCTGGTGCAAATAAAGATTTCTTAAAAAAAAAACTGTTTTATGGATTCATTGTATCGTTGTAAGAACGATAACAAGGCATAAAAACTGAATCTTGATATTTCAACCGATGTTGAGTCTGTTGCTATACTTACTTAGGCTGAGGCCACACTATGACGCACAAAAAAACTGCTATGTGTTTCTGTCCACTTTTGCCATCCGCTTTTTGTCCGCTTTTACATGCATTTGCGTTTACATAAAAAAACGCATTTCATAGTAATGGTGTCCGCTTCTGTCCGCTTTTTTAAGCGCTTCCATAGACTTGTATTCAGGGCACGGCCACACTGCAACGCAAACGCAATAGCATGCGATTTCATGTGCGATTTTCGTTGCGTTTGCGATTTCTTCAATAAGTATAGGAAAACGCATGCGATTGCGATTAAAAATGCAGAACGCAAAACGCAATCGCAATCGCACCGAAAAATGCGCATTTTTTTCGCGTTGCCGCGTTTTCAATGATTTTGGAAAATCGCAAGCGCAATCGCAAACGCAAGCGCAAACACAAAAAAAAAACGCAGCAGTGTGGCCTAGCCCTCACTATGTGCAGACTATGTCGGGCTATGGATAGGTAATGTGAATGTCTCCCTTCAATTTATCCCTATCCATAATAGAGCTGGACTAGAACTCGAACCCGAGTTCGAGCCGAACTTATCGAGTTCGAACGGACTCGGACTTCTCGAACTATCCCGGACTAAGATTTCTCGGACTTTCGATAATTATCGAATTCGAATCTTTGATCTTTGAATTGTTTATGGGATAATCATGGAATGTTCTAATCGTTTATGGGATAATTATCGAAAACCGAATGCGGGAGCTCGAAAGTACCACGTGTGAGAATAAAATCGATTTTTTTGAAAGTTCTGGATATAACGTGTCCATTTCTCAGGTCCCAGAGCCATTTACATTAAGTTATCATTGATATTTTAATTGTATTTCATTAGAACTTTTCGAACTATTTGACTCCCATTGACTTTAATGGGTCCATTTTTGAACTTTCCATATAGTTCGAAAGTTCGAAAACGGACCGAACTTTTGGAAGTTCGGCCATCTCTAATTAGGAAGCCACAAAGGCATAATTGTCTTTAAAGTTAGTTTTAATACCTGCTTAGCATTCCTTAATTGGATTGTGATATCCCATACATCAGTCAGGTATATATTTTTAAAAACACAAAAGTCAACATCAATGTAATGTTTAAAATATATAATGAAATAGATTGCAGGAAATCTTCAATAAGCTGCCTATGCTCTAAAATATGATAATGTTTTATTATAATATTATAAATTAACCACCACCTAGATGAAAGTTATCCTTTGAACTGCCAATGGGGCTCTATGCACTGGGGATGAAACATACTGTAACTTCTAAAAGTCAAATCCTTCGTAAACACATATATTAGCATTTCTGATTAGGTGAATAGAAGAAAAAGACAGATTGCAGTAATCAAGGCTGAAGAGGGAAAGGGAGCAAACAGACGAGTACAGTAATATGTTATTCCTGGAGACATAATCTGCTTTAAGAAGATTAATGGGCTCCTGGTGGTTGGCTACAATTCTCAGGTGCTGCTGCCCTGTTAAGTCAAGATTGTTATGCACCTGGCAGCTATATTACTCACACAAATAGACTAGACACAAAGACTTGACAAAATTATAAACAATTAAACGGGAAATTGGACAGAGGGCAAGTGAAGATACTGTGTAAAACGAAAGAGATAAGTGGAGAAAAAAAAAACAAAAAAACTTTTGTGTAAAGGAAGTGATGAATAATTGTGTGATCAATGAAACAAACTACCATATTGATGCATGTAATGGATCCTTTAATTAACCCACTGGGAGTTGCAGTGATGGCAGCAGCTCAATCTTGTAACAGAGTTTGTCAATTATGACTGTATCCTAGGAGATACAGTAGATGCAAAAACAAGTGAGGCAGGGATTGGTTGACTGTATTTAAGCATAGGCAATATACTCAGAATATTTAGTTTTTAGCCTTTATCGCTATCTCTTATAAAAGAATACAATAAGAGAAACTATTTTCCTGCTAAATTAACTCTAACCAGACCGTAGGTAAATATATTTAATTCTGGTTAACAAGCAAGAAGGAAACGTTCTGTATAACTATTGGATGGCCCCTGACCCACCCTCAGCCATGAAACAGCTGATCACACGTATGAATGAAATATACGCGCTGTTAAAAAGACCAGACTCAAACTTCTGGTTGTGGGCTTGTGGCAGACGCTCCTACCTTCCACACCCCCCTACCTGGTCAAGGGGGTGGCAAGGATGGTAGTTATGCCACTGCTGATCATGCAGTATTTGGTCGCCGCAGACTGTCAGAAGGAGCTACTTTTGCTGCAACCGGTCCTTCATCCTGGATGGCTGGTTGCAAAAAGAGAACATTCGGTCAGGACAAAGGATCCCACAGTGTGTACACACAGCTTAAGAGTTACACAATTTTGCCGGTGTTCTTAATCTGTAGCAACCAATCATATATTATTAAATGTTTTCTAACTGTAGTTACTGGTAGTTAGACCAGTAAAAGGTATTATCTGATTTGTTGAGGCAAATTAACAGCTCTGGAAATATTTGCACTGAAGCCTTAAATGGACATTATACTGAAAAAATAACTTTTTCTTAATCTATAAACAAATTTGTGTCAGTAGCACTTACTCTGAGGTGTGTGTGTTGCTGTTTGCCTCAATCCCGAACATGTTATTCTCAGGAGCAGTATCCCCACCTCCTTCTTTTAACCACTCCCACTTCGATCTGGCCTGACTTTTTAAACCACAATCCAACTGTAAAAACTGCTCACAGTATACAGCATTGTCAAAACTCTGTTACCATTCCAGCTACAGCAAAACTGCTCACAGAAGATTAGTTTATGAGAGCAATGCACTTGATTGACAGCTGAAATGTAAGATGTTTTAGATTGGATATCTAAAGAAACAGGGGGCAGATAAAAAAAAAAATTACACAGTGGTGGTTGGGAATAATTACAATTTCCAGTAATGGTCAGTTTTAAACTAACGTTTTTTCAGCATAGATGCCCTTTCATTTTTAGCTTCCCTCCTCCACATAACCTCAAAACCATATGAGAGTTGTATGTAGCAGTCAGAGAGAATAAAGACACAAATGAGCAAAAATGTATGTGTAAATGCAAGTATTGAAAGCACAGTGTATTTTTTTCCACTAATGCAAATGTGCCTACAACTATGAAGTCTTTCCGTGGAACCAACCAAAATGTACTAAACCGTGAAAAAGATTTTCTGTAACAGACTAATAGAAAACTTGCAGTTTTTTTTCTCAAAGAGTGAACTGTCTGGCAAATAGTATCTGTGCTTCAAAACATCATTGGCTGGAACTTTCAGCTTTGAAGCAGTTAAATGAGACAGGCCAGTGTTACAGACTTCATTAAACTTTCTCAACATTTCACTTTAGGATAAAGTAGTAAACTGCTTTATTTGTATGGAAACTAGGTTTTTTTTTATGATTCAGGGGGCCACTGCAATGCTAAAATGCTAATGGCCTCAACAGTAAAATGCAGATAAGCCACATGAATCTTGTATTTACGCTTCCACAGAATCAATTTGTAGTACTTAGATTTATAACGTATTCCTTTTATTCCAGTCCCCAAAGAAAGGCATTCTCTAACTACCCTCATTGCAATGTGTCTGGAAGACAAAGAGATGCTTATGGGTGAAATAGGCATTGTTATGCTAATTGTTGTCAAATGAATTCATCTAAAGGAAGCTGTTGAAGCAATTTGTAAAACAAAGCAAATTTGGTTCTGGAAGAGAGAACATACTAAACATTAAAACAAAAAGGTCAAATGTAAGTTGGCAAAATAAAGCAACATTTTTGTGTGTTCATTGTAAATTATTTTTTATTTTGATTAAAACGTTATTTAGTCACATTATTTGATATTGATGATCCCTGGCATGAAGCTTCTTTATTAAAAAAGTTAAAGAACCAATTATTTGTCATCAAATGTAATGTAAAAGGTGTTTCCTCAGAGGTATTTCCATTCAGTTCAGATGAGGTTGTTTTTGGGATTATTTAGCAATACAAGCAATCACTTCCACTATGGAGAATAAAATAGGGATGGGTTAAAAGTTGGGTATCCCTGGTCATTTCTCAAAACTCCCTAAATAAGTCTGGATATTTCAGGAATATTCCTAGGTCTTTAGAATAAATTACTGAGGACACAAGTAATATTTTACACCATGGCTTCAGCACTGCCACCTACTGTATGTATCTCAGGACAGCATTATTGAGTGGGCATAACCTTCCCGACCAATGTGTGTAAGTATGAATGAATGTTCAGCATCGGCATCAGAAATGGTCATTAGAGACAGAAAATTTATCCCCCAGTCATCGTTGGCTCTCGGTACTGTAGTATATAGGGAGTCATTCAAGACTGTTAGGTGTGTCACAGTCACAAACAATCTCCTTATACTTTATATAGGGAGAACGCTCATTACTGTGTGTAACCACATTTTACTGATCCTGTCTGTCACCTTTCAAGGATGTGTACCCACTACCCAGCATTACACTTGCTCAACATTGCATTGTTTCACTAATACATTAAACATTCAGGGGCAAGAGATGTTTTTAGAGTTTTTTTGGCAACTGAGGCAAACGTTATAAAGTATCTTTATAAAGCACCTTTTAGTAATATGCAATGATGAGGTGGGCTTTTTGGTAGGCTTGGCTTCCTGGGGTGGGAGTTTCTAAACATTTGGAATGCTGGTGGCTAAACTATATATAAAATAATAATTTAACAATAATAATTTCAGAGTCTCTAAAAACACTGTCCAATTTATTGCTTACAAAAGTGGGAATAAATAGTACCGAGAGACACACAAGGTTTAGCACACTAGTGATCATAAAATTCCAATTCTGTTTCTTTTGTAATGGTATCTGTGCAAAATTTGCTTGCATCTGTAAGTGAGGCTCAGTTTGAAATATGTGGCCTAATAATCTGCATTTAGTTTGATGATTTTCCAGGGAATTTTATCTAGGATGGCGTCTGAATCACCATGGCGTCTGAATCACCATCAGGGAAGTGCTAAGGAAGCCTATGAAAGTTCCCCAATGGGACATCACACAAACTCCCTTACCGCTGTAGAATGTGGAAACCATCTACATTACATGGGGTTAAATCTCAGCCCTCAGGATGATAATTTTTGAGCTAAAGAGAAATTTCTTGACATTTTTTTCACCCATTCACTTGAATGGACAATTACTGTAACATGACCTGTTGTATATGTTCTGGCTTTCAAAAGTTTTTCGACTTAAAAATTACTCTTTGTTTTTATCTATTATCAACTTGATAGACAAATATATATAGTATACATACAAAATAGAAGAATAGTGCACATCCAATTCAAATTGCTTACATGTTTATTCCCTTTATGTTGCTGCTTTAAAAAGGCTACCCTTCTCGCTGGATAAATAAAAGCCATTTATCTTACTCTATCAGTACTAGCATTTTATGAGCTGAAAGTCCTCGCTGCTTTGTGGCTAGCTTCCTTGAGACTAACTCTTCTGCTATAAGTACTCACCTGAGCACATGACTTTTCCTTGGTGGAGTACAAAATTCGAAGAGGCTTAATCAAAAGCAATTAGTTTAATAACTTGGCCAATTTTTTTTAAGCCCAGCTACCACTTCTTGGTTTGTTTTTTTAAATATTTTGTGAAATATATATAAGTGCAGTAGGCTATACATGCAGTATACTGCTTTCCCAAAGCTTCAATGCACTCTCAAAATGCCATACCAGGGAAAGAAAGGTTCTGCCAACATCTTGGAAACATTTCCAATATAAACTGTTTGATGAATATAAGATGTGCTTCAATGCCATTAAATTTCTTTCCATATTTTGACACATCTCAACCTCAAGTTGTATAAATGGAGCTTTCCCAATACAATTAATGTTGTAGGTTGTTACCTTAGAAGAATCCAGGTCTTTGTTGTACAATATGGGGGTTAATCTCAAATAGAAGTAGGAGAAATAGAAGTAGAAGAAATAGAAGAAAGCAAATAAGTATTCAGAGAAAGGACAAGCAGCAAACTATGAAATGATTACCAAGTATACTGGTTGTTTTTATAAACACTTCAAAGTACATATATCAGGGATGTCCAACCTGCAGCCCTCCAGATGTTTGAAAAACTCCCAGAATTCCTTGGTTTCTTCTGCAATGGAGGAATGCTGGGAGTTGTAGTTTTCAAACATCTGGAGGGCTGCAGGTTGTACTTCCCTGACATATTGTATGATTTAATGAAAACTTCCCCTACAGGGACAAAATAGAAAGCCTTCAACTACCATGTAAACATAGCTTTTATGTTTTGTGCTTAATTTCGTGGACATGTTGTGTTATCTGATCAAATTTATATGAGCTTTTGAAAGGTCAGGGAAGGAGAGGCTTCTGGAATTTAAGGGCATCTCCACCCCCAAAACTAAAATTGAACCCACTACTGGCTCCACTGTTTAGTGTTAAAAAATCCTTACCTTACATCTCTGCTCCAAATGGTTCTCCTGCAGTGACTTTTCAAAGTTGAAAAAGTGAAGAGTAGGAGCTGAGTCATCAGGTCTCTACTTTATTTCTGTCTGTCACACGCAGGGGAGTCCTTCCCCGCACCTCCCTCCCTCCCTCTGGATCCCTTCATGGCTGCCTTTTCCTTAGCTTAAAACCCTTTTTCTATACTGTAGGGATTCCTAGCCCACCCTAACCACTGTGTTAGTTTAATAAAAAAAAGCTGCAGAACTCTACATACTGTACATCGATTCGTTCTCTATTGCTGGCAGCTGTGTATGTTATATCATACTTACAGCCCTTCTTACAGCCCCTCACAGCTGGCAGTCTTGCCTGTGATTGGCTGACTGGCAGCCAGTCACAGAGCCAGAGAAGACAGCAGTGGGGGGGGGGGGGGAGAAGGGCTGTAAGTATGATTCGGAAGCTTTTATTTGAGATGTAACTCAGTAGTAGGGGGTGGGCAAGGGAGAGGTACAATATATCAAAAGATTTAATTTAGGGTGGAGATGCCCTTTAACAAAAAGTTTCCCTTTAAAACTATGCCTATAAAACTTTGCCTTTAAGAACTATGCTTTTTAAAACTATCATAGTTATTCAATAAAACTTCTTCAGGGTTATTCAATAGAAGTTCTTATCGTTCAAATTGGTGCTTATTTTGCCCCAACCAATCAGATGTTCGATTTCAAATGTTAAATAAGATCTGATTGGTTGAGGCAAAATTAGCACAATTTTAAACAACAGTAACTTTTATTGAATCTCCCTGCTTATCGTTAAAAATGGTGCTAATTTTGCCCCAACCAATCAGATCTTATTTAACATTTGAAATCTAACATCTGATCTGGAGAAGTGTGCTGCTATATGTTTTTACTGTAATTGAATCCAAGTAACTGTCTGGGGTAGCAGTACCCGGACCATCATTGCGACGTAGTAAGTTGACACTAAGGCTCATTTGATGTACTAGGATATGCATTTTGTGAAGGGCCTGGGGCATGGGCACACAGGCTATGCTTAATTAACAGTTCGTATTACTTAAAAATGTAACTTATACAGACATGTTATTAGTCCCATTTGTGCTTGAATAATTGTCCCTTTACTCTTTTATCTATGTTTTTTGAGTAATTATATGCAATATGTGTTTATATTTACACTGTGAGGGGCACACCAACTGTCCAATTAATGGCTATGGTCTTTAATCATTAGCTTTCCCATAACCCGTGAAAGACTTTAACCAGAGATAAATATTGAAGTAGTGTTTTTTTCTTTTGTTTCTAGTATATCAAAAAAGTCTATAAATTATTTCATTTATTTGCAGCAATTCCATCTCCTGGCTCCTATTTTGTCTAATCTATGAACTGAATTGTTCTTTAGGTTTGATATTCTACAGACACCTTTAATATTGCTCTGTCATTGAACTATTCATTAAGGCCAAAGTGGTCAAATATCAGTTTATTGATTTGAAAGGGTTGCCCCTAAGAAGTCAATCTCCTTCACAAAGAACGAGAAGGAGCATTGCTCAGAGAATGAGGAGAGTTACTCAGGGCCCCAGAGAAGGAGAGTTGCTCAGAGAATGAAATTTGTACCAAGGAAAGGGGACCAGAGAAGGATTTTGTCCCTGAGAATGAAAGTTGCTCAGTGAGTGAGCCTACTACAGAGGAGAAGAACCCTGAGAAGATTGACCCTGAAAATGAAACTGGTTCAGAATACTGATACAGAAGAAGGTGTCCCAGAGAAATCTCCTGGCCTTTCTTTAGTAAGTAGAGTAGACAAAAAAACCATATGTAATGTGGTATAAACTATTACCTCCTAAAGCTATCCCTCATATCCTTACTATATTGATTAGTTAAATGGGTAATTATTATATAATTATTCTTGAAATGTGGTAATTATTAAACTAATAATAAGTGGAAGAGTATAACAGTGCACTCACAGTTCTTATTTCAAACAATACTTTTATTAGTGTACAGGCAAAGTTTTGGACCTTTCCTAGGCACCTTTCTGAAGCCAACTACTGTTGTAACTGCAACTGTAGTTGGCTTGAGAAAGGTACCTAGGAAATGTCCGAAACATTGCCTGTATACCAATAAAAGTATTGTTTGAAATAAGAACTGTGAGTGCACTGTTATACTCTTCCACCTTTCTATACTGTGATTTAGACGGTAGCACCTGGGTACTAAGGGGTATGTGAAGTGAGTGCCTACAAACACACCTTGATTCTCTCTCTCTCTCTCTCTCTATATATATATATAGGAGATTCAGCAGGCCACTTGTAGGTTTTGTCAATCATTTCTAGTGAGGGACTATAGTGAGCAAGTGTTGAAACACCAACTATGTAAAGTTGGTATGTATGTTTGGGACTCCCGTGCCAGGGTGCTAAAGGTACCCCAACTGGACCTCATGTAGATTTATGCTGATGGGAAAGGATTTCCCGCACCCACACACAGGAAGGTGAATCAAGTGTTTGATATAATTGTTGTTTTCGTAGAAAATCTATAGAGTCTAACAGATCCCTGCCCATCTGAACAGTTCCTAACGAGTTCTACAAAAGTGTCATATTCAGATCTGTAACATACCTAGAATAAATAGATGTAAATACAAAAATGCTTTTAGATGACAGAAGTACTCACAATTTGACTCTTTTGTTATTATTTGTGCAGTTGACTTATAAAATGATAATGCTATCTTGCAGAAAAGAAAAGATTATAAATATACTTTATTATGACATATAATGTGGAAAGGATGTCATGTCTCTTTAAAGGGCAAAATACCCCCTTTCCTCCATCCCTCCCTTTTGATTTGCTCAAGGTGAGGAACTATGATACTAGGTCTCCCCTTGAAGCTGCAGTAGAAAAGATGGCTATGCAGGATTACCCACCAGGCATCCTAGGCACCTGCTTAGGGCCCAGGAAACACCCGGGAGCCCAGTTTTAAAAGAAGAAACAGTATCGATGACAAGACATTGATGTGGTAAAGAGACAGCGATTCAATGAAGAGACAGTGATATGGTGAATAGACAATGAATCATTGAAGAGACAGCAATGTGGTAAATATATAGTGAAGTAGCACAGGTAAAGAAAGAAAAAACTCCAGGGTTTAGCCCAAAAATGTATTCTTTTAAAAATAAATTGTTTATGTGCCGACTGTTTATAGGCGTGAGTACAAAAATGTCTGTTTTAAAGAAATGAAATATCTCACAACAATACTAGAAAGCCAATAAATGTACATGATCTTAGCAAAATAAAGGGCAAGTTAATTTTTTAATTACTGCACATGCAAGGATGTACATTCCTCGCATAAATAGAGCAGCAAGAATGACAAAAGCCACACTACATCATACATTGGAAATGGCCCAGTGAGGTGGCATTTCCTGTTGGTGAATAGTCAATCTACTTCTTTTTATCAGGTGAAATCAGATAATGAAATGCCACATTCCCCCTTTTTAGTGGAAAATGAGTGGTACTGACAGATGCGCACATTTTTGCACACAACTGATCAGCCCTGCAAACACTACTGATATTGGATGCTGATTTCTACAATTCATACCTGACAAAGGCAAATGAGAGGAACATATGGTAAAATTTCTGCAGTAGTTTGGTGTGTATGCTGTTAGAGACTGAGATCGATAAGGGAAGTTTAAGTTATGTTGGATTGAAGCCTTAAAGGACAATTATACTCACCTTCCTTCAGCTCCTCTTCTGTGTTCATTAGCTTTTACCCAGGGTGAGGACCTGAACCCGGCTGTTCCTCACCCCTGGGCTCGCGTAACTTACACCAGAGTCTTAGAGCAACGCTGCTCTGGTAGGCTCCGCCCCCTCCTCGTCGGCGACGAGGCCAATAGGAAGGCACGCTTGTTGCAGAGCAGGCCTTCCTATTGGCCTCGACGCCGATGGGGAGGAGGGCGCGCGGTTGGGACAGAGCGGCTTTCAGTGAAGGAGCGGTTTGCAGTGGAGCAGCGGTAAGGTAAGTTCCAGGTCCCCCAAGCGTCCTGTTATTCACAGGGAGGTGAGAATAAACGTTCTCACCTCCCTGTGAATAATAGAAACGGATGGCACATAGTTATTTTTAAGGATGATGGGGAGTTTACAGTCCCTTTAAAGGGCATCTATAGTGAGAAAATGGACTTTTTTTTCTTTCTTTCCATGAGTTCTATAATTTCTCACAACCCCCAGAGTGTCTTCACTTTTTTCAGATTCCTTCTCTGTCCTGAGATACACCAGTTAGAAGAATATGTGATTGCATTCCTCTACTCCTACTTGGACTGTCAATGAAATCCCTGTAACGTGATCCCCCCTCCCTGCTCTGTAATAAACATAGAGATAAGAGCATGAGCAGAGGGAGAGAGGTAGCTTTGATGGTAGATATAAGGCTGCACTTGACCCCCCTTCTTAATAGCTTTCACTGATTGATGATGGGTCACAAAGTGAGAGATCGTAAACTGTACTGTTCTCCTTCCGTGTCTCCTGGACAGCTTGCTTTCTATTGGCCACTGTGCATGGGTGTGTTTTTCAGGATGTTGAACTTTTAACTCCTACTGCACATGATAAGCTTGTCGGTTAGCTGGAGTTGAGACATGGAGGAGGTAACAGAGGGGAGGGGGAAGGGGGGAGTGCTGCACAGAGATCTGACACCATGGTTAAACAAAGTCACTGACAGAAATAGGATAAAGGCAGCACAGAGTACATGAATTTAACTTTGCAAAGGGGCAATGTGTTTTTTTCACTATAGATGCCCTTTAACTCCCTGATCCTCTTACCTTTCGGGTTCTGGCGATGCGATATTCCCTTAGAGAGTAAGGAGCTCTGAGTTAACGCCACTATGGGAAAGATACAAAAGTAGCACAAAAACATGTTTTTGCATCGGAAGCCTGTTGCCTTTTATGGTAACGGTGCAGGCCCTGAAAGTAAGAGTAAGGGCTACTTTCAGGGCCACACTTACGCGTTTTTGGTGTGTTTTTCTCTCACGATTGCACATGCGATTGCGTATATGTTTCCATTTTGGTAATACATGCGTTCACCATTTTTGGTGCTTCAACGCATGCGTTTTCCAAACGCAAAATGCACAAGAAACGCGTGCACAATCGCATGTGATAACGCTCGTGATTGGGTGCGCGATTTGGTGCGTTGTAGTGTGGCCTTGGCCTAACCCGGTATTTTGGTGCATTAGCAGCTGGAATTACATCTCACTGTTAATGTAATGGGTAAGAGAGAAAGTTATTTATATATTTCTGTTTCCATTTAAGTAATTAATGTTAATATATATTTATTTATTTGTGCATGTTTCTCAGTGTGTCACATTGCAAAATGTAGGTCCAAATATTTTAAACCATTAAAATAATTTATGTAAAGCCACATAGTATGCTCTATAAATTTGGAATCCTTCGCTTTTCTAATTTGTTCTGCATTTCATTTAGTTTTTTGTTCTTTTCAAGGAAAGAGCTTAAAGGGAAAATGCATGAAATGACTCAGACAGCCTTTTTCCCTCCATTATTAGTTTTTAAGTGCTTCTAATTTGCTTGCAATTGAATAGAAAAAGTTCAACTGGAGGGTATAAAAAGTAACAGATTGGCCCAGCATCTTCATAAGGTTCTTCATGAATACATTCCTTGGATGAATTTTACGCTTATACCATTAAAAGCAGGAGCCCACAGTAGTTAGTGTCAGAGCTAAGATTGATTCAGACAATGCAAAGAAACGCACCACTGACCATGGTCCTGAACACAGTCAAGCACTGTGTTCTGTAAGGATGTGGTTTGCTCCGTACCCATTCAGACCTGGATTTCACCATTCAGCCCCACACATCCACCCCCAGAGAGAAACTGCCAAGACCCCTGTCAGGTCCCAGTAAGCTCTTGCTGCCAGACAAATCGCCATTACCACGCTACATACTTTGCCTGTAAGAGAGGTTCTGCATCTCCTGTGAGCTTTCTATTGCAGAGAACACCCTGCTGGGGCATCCTGCTTTGAAAACAAATCATTTCCTTTCTCATTCAAATGGATCTATTGGGGAAAGGGGGCTTCTTTTTGATTAATGGGTTATTTAAATGGATGTTAAACCCAAATTTATTTTCGCAACTACATTATTTAAAAGCCCTTTGCCATTTTTCCTTTTTATATACCTCTCATCCATCATGATACTTCCTGATAGACATAGTGAAATCGCCAGCTTTCTGTGAGGAAATACATTTTAGTTACCTTATGCGCATTTAAAAAAAAAAAACAGATACAAATCATTAACACATATTTTGCACATCTCTGCGACAAATTCTCTTTGCTAATGTGTAATGATATTGCTGTAGTTTGATTTTCTGCTGTGTCACACACCTCCCACTGAGAGTGCAGTACAACTGTATAATTTGTATTACTGTTTGTATTATGTAATTGAATGTGTACATAATACATGTGCAATTGTAATGCACCACAGAAGATGCCAGCATTATATAAATCGGTTCTAATAACAATCCAGAGACAAGACTCTTACCACATCAGTTAATAACAGTTAATAACTGCTGTTACGTGTGCTTGTATTTCAAAGGCAGTGAAGAGGAAAAAATTACTCCTTCTAGGCATATTTATTTTTACGTATATAGTGGGTAAGTCAACAAGGAGTTGAAGCACAAGGCACATTATTCGTTATAACCCACCCCTTTCCTGGCTTCTTTAAGTTCTGCAGTTTATGCCAGCCACCCTCTCCCTCTCTTGAACACACACCACCTCTTTTATGGTGTGCCCCCCCAGAGAGAGACACCCCCCCAAGGAGAGAGACCCCCTTCCCACCAAAGGAGAGACCTGCCCCCCCCCCCAAGAAGAGAAGAAGAGATACACATACAGTACAGTTTTTTTAAATGTCGTTTCTGGTGTAACACACACTACCAAGAGTGCTGCAGCCGAGACTGACAAGTGATACAGCCTTGTGTTGGGTCTGAAAGGACAGAGATGCAAAGGACCGATTTAGGTAAGTAATGCTTGTGAAGGTTCTCATTCATCCAGGTTATAGTATTTCTGTTGTATCCAGTTAGATCAACTGGACTGGAAGTTTAGTTCTTGAAGATGTTTCACAAGTCATCCGTCTGGTTTTCTCAATTCAGGATGACAAAAATCTGTTGGCATTTAATACCCTGGAAGGACCCAATCAGCATAAAACAGCAAGGTTTTAGGGACCTCCTGAATGCAAGGTGTTAGCATGGTCATCCCATGTGTAGCAGGGGTGTCAGAGAAATTAAAGGGTATGTCCATCCTTCTTTTTAATTTTTAATATAGTGTAGGGCTTAGTCCCCCAGCCCCAACCGCTATATTTTTAATGTAAGAATCTGCCCCAAACATTACTTACCTTCCCTCTTACCTCTGCCGCACTGCCTGGCCCTCTGCTTGCGCGAAAATGCAAGCAGAGGGGCAGGACAGTCAGCCGCATCTGTGATTGGCTGAGAGGCAGCCAATCAGGGAAGCGGCTGCCGGTAGATCTGAACGACGGAGGAAAGAGGGAAGGTAAGTAAAGATCGGGGAAGTTTCTTACATTACAAATATAGCAGTTGGGGCTGGGGGACTAAGCCTACACTATATAAAAAGGGTTTGGAGCTAGGGGGTGGGAGTCCAAAACGGTAGGGAGAGGGAGGGAGGGGGAGAATGGCTGCAGTGCGCATGCCAAACTTCTCCCGGAGGGGAGACAGGAGGCAGAGTCCTATATGGACTCTGCTATCCTCCTGGTGGGCAGTTCTTGGGACTTTGGGGGGGGATTACTGGAGAACCATTTGGAGCTGGGATGTGAGGTAAGGATTTTATTACACTACAGAGTGGGGCCAGTGGTGGGGGGGATTATAGTTTTGGGGGTGGACATGCCCTTTTCAGTAAACACTGTATCCCTGTCTGCTTTAAACTAGTTCTTGCTTTGGTGCTGCCACATTGATCTCTGCTGCTGACAGTTCCCCCTGTCCACCCCACTTGCATGTGCACATATAGTAGAGATAAGAGGAACTGTTTGAAAAGTGGTAAGCGGACCATAGAACTCTATCATACTCAGCATACTTAGCGCTTTATGAGCTTGTTAAGGGACACATTCCTTCTATTTTGCTCTAGATGTGTGTATGTATAGTTTATTTATAAAGTGCCACTTATAAAGCCATACAAGGGGAACAAATACATAGATAGTTCAGTACATAAATATATAAATTATATAAATAGAAGTGCTAGAGCTTTGCCACATGAGGTAAAGAGGTCCCTGCCCCATAGAGCTTACAATCTAGTTGTAGCAATAATTAACCACTGCTACTGATGTGTTGCAATCCAATGTTAAAGGACATCCACACCTTCTTAATTCAACTTTATACACAGCTTAACAAGCCCCTAAACCCACCTTGAATAATTCCTATCTTTTCCACCCAATCCCTTGCCAGCTGCTGCTGCTACATGTCATTTTCATGTCACACATCAACAGAGGAAGCAGCTTCAATAACTGCCAGCAGTTATTGGTCATCAAGTCAGCATGTACTTTTAGTTTACTTCTCCTTTAATTTATTATAAGACTTCAGCTGTGAATAAATAGGGAATGAGATAACTGCTTTAAACCCCCACAGATCATTTTCAATTATAAGAAAAGGTAATTACAGTAACTATGTAATTACAACCATGGTAACAGTCCTTTAGAAATATTTGTTAATACAAAATGTTGCCTGCTCTATAAGTGGGTGGCTAAGCACACAAAAACCACAGGGCAGTAGAGGGGTAATTTATTAATGCACAGAGTTTACATTTTCATACCTGTCATTATCTGCCATGAATATTTTTCTTAAAACTATGTTTTTTTTTAACAAGGATGACACATCTTGTCAATATCTGAAAAAGTGAGAGTGAATATACAATTACATGTTATTAACTTGCAAGTTATCATCTTGGACTTAACTCACTGGAAGCTCTGGGATTAGGCATGCAGGAAGTTTTAAATAGAACTTTACAAACCCAGTGAGTTTGTGGAACGAAGTTTCAAAACTTATTTTAAAATCTTGTTGATAGTTCTGACAAATGGAATTTTGACAAACCTGGTTGTTTCGAGAAGAAGCTACTGTGCATCCCAAATTGTAAGCATAAAAATGCAGCAAGTGGTAGGGATAGAGGGCAAACTGTAAAAATGCATCAGACACAACGCCAGGCAAAAAGCAGGGACCTGGGATTTAAGGCAGTGGTCAGGGCCGCCTCTCTGATGAGGCAAGATGAAGCACATTACAGAGCAGCACCCTGTAGGTGGGCCATTTTGGTGCCAGAAAAAAATTAGCATTTTACTTGAAGCATATAGGCACGTGAGGCCCATGCCAATAGACGGGACAGATAGAGGTGCTGTCCCTTTTAATCACAGACACTTCTCTTTTGGTGCGCACCTTTTATGAAGTCCAAATCCGGTTCTCCTGTCTGTGAGCACCTCGTTGTGCGCACTGTCTCTTGTCGTGCAAGGTTTCCTGTTTCCTTTTGCACGCTAGAGGGTGCACGCGCTATGGCGCACCGAGAGAGAGAGAAGGGGTCGGGTTTAAAAGGGGAAAATAGCTGCACTGTGCTGGACTTCCGCCTCAGGTATGAAAACTTGCTAATATAGGCAGTCACTTTTTGTAAACTTGATACCAGTCACAGTGGGCAAAGCAAATTTGATACCAGTCACTGTGGGCAAACTTGATGCCAGTCACTATGGACAAACTTGATACCAGTCACTGTAGGCAAACCTGATACCAGTCACAGTGGCGGGGGGGGGGCAGCATTTGGAATTTTATTTCAGGTGCCAAAAAGTCTAAAGACCACCTTGGAGGGGCTGCACGTGAAACACAAGAGACGCAGCTCACGCAGCCGCTGCAATCTTTTCACCAGCAGCTGCACGGCTAGACCTAGGTTAATATTTAATGCCAGAATCTCCCCACATGTTTTACATAAAGCAGTAATTCCTTTTCATCATGGTCAAAGTGTATTTTAGACTTTACTGTATATTATGTGCATCTAAGAACTTACTGACTGCTAAATCAATATCAGGATCACTTAAAAGTCACTAGTCTTAAGGTTCGTACACATGTGCGATCGCGGGTCCCGACCAAGCAGTCCAAGAAAGCCAGTAGAAATAAGGGAGAATGGTAAACTGGAAGTAGAGGTTTACAGAAAACCAACACACACAGATCAGTATTTGATGTTTGACTCCCACCACCCTTTAGATCACAAGCTGGGTGTCATCAGAATCCTGCAACACAGAGCTGCGAACATCCCGACTAGCACAGAGGCGAAGGCTAAAGAAATGAAACATCTCTGAGGAGCCCTTAAAACTTGTGGATATCCAGACTGGGACTTTGTCAAAAGAAGTAGAAGGAAATAAAAGAACACAAATACCAACAGTGAAGGGGAAAAGCAAGACAGGAGAAAGAACATGGTCATCCCATATGTAGCAGGGGTCTCCGAGAAATTAAGAAGAATAAAAAAAAACACCGTATCCCTGTCTGCTTTAAACCAATCAATACAATGAGGCAGCAATTGGTACATCCGAAAGACCCAATACCGAAACACAAGAAAAGCGACATCATATATGCAGTGCAGTGCAGTGCAATGCTCTGATTTGTATGTGGGGGAGACCAAACAGCAACTGCATCAACGTATGGCCCAGGACAGAAGAGCCAATTCCTTGTGTCAGGACTCAGCCGTGTACATGCATCTTAAGGATAAAGGACATACCTTTGAAGATTGTAATGTCAACATACTGGCGAAGGAACGTGACTGGTTCAAGAGAGGTGTTAAGGAGGCCATTTATGTGAAAATAAAGAAACCAAGCCTAAATAGAGGTGGGGGGATTTGACACCAACTGTCTGCCATGTACAATGCTATTTTGACACCTTACCCTGGGCGTTCCTATAACACCTCTTAGGCACTATGCAATCACGCCCTTAACAACTGGCAGTAATTTGCTAATTGGGACTTTCCAGGGTACATAATTGCCAACAAATTCTTGTACAAGTCATTCTGAATTGAGAAAGCCAGTAGGATGACTAGCGAAATGTCTTCAAAAACTAAACTTTATGTCCAGTTGATCTAACTGAATACAACAAATATACCATGACCTGGATGAATGAGAACCTTCACAAGCATATTCCCACATACACTATAATTTAAGCTATCTAATTACTTACGGAGTTATCTTATGTCTAAAGTATCACTTGTTTGTGACTGGGAAACAATAACAAAACCCATCTTGGTTCCTTCCTGACGAATGTGCAGAAGAGCCCTCAACTAAGCGCATCCAGGTTTTGTGTGCATGCATTGTAGATGTGGAAGATGCATCTTCTTGTTGCAATATATTTGACAGCAGATATTTTTAAATGTGCAGTGATGGGAGTTGTGAATAGAGATGGGATCTGGGTTCGACACGAACCCGGATCCAACACGGAACCCCTCAGGTCCAAAATCTGAATGATCCATCCGAATCCGGATGGATCCTCCGGATTTCGGGTGCTTCGGAAGATTTTTTCGATAATTTTCGAATGTACGGGGCTATTTTCGAAAATTCTGCCAAATAGCCCGTACATTTGAAAATTATCGAAAGTACGATAGGAGACATCTGTTGTATTCAATTAGATCAACTGGACTTGAAATGTAGTTCTTGAAGACGTTTCGCTAGTCATCCGACTGATGACTAGCGAACTACGTTTCGCTAGTCATCCGAACTACATTTCAAGTCCAGTTGATCTAATTGAATACAACAGATATACCATGACCTGGATGAATGAGAACCTTCACAAGCATACGATAGGAGACCATTTTCAAGTTTCCTATCGTATTTTAGAAAATTGAATGTTCAATGCTATTTTCGATAACTTTCAAAAATAGCCTCGAACATTTGAAAATCTTCAAAAATACAAGTGGAAACTCGAAAATGGTCTCCAATCGTATTTTCGATAATTTTCGAACGTTCAAGACTATTTTCGAAAATTATCAAAAATAACCCCGTACATTTGAAAATTATCGAAAATTTGTTGTGGTTTCGGATCTTCGGGATTTTCCCGATATGCGGGAATCCGAAAACTGAACGAAACTAGTGAGTTTCGGCCATCTCTACTTATGAATAGGGACCCATACCTCCCATACAATTGTAGTATATGTGGACAATTATAATTTAAATAAGGCAGTATAACTGTCCTTTAAACAGATGATTTCTGCAAAATGCGGTTGATTTCAGAGGTGATATATGCCAGTGTTCCTTTTAAACAATTACTGTACATCATACCTCCTAACATTTACATTGAAATCTCCAAAATATATATATAAACTATGATGAAAAGGGAAACATTACATTTATAGTTAGATTCTGTAGATTCATTTGCAATCTTTTACTTGCTGCAATCAAATACTGGGCTAGGGGTTGGAATTCAGTGATGTATGTTAATCCCATGAAACTTAACTCACAGCAACATTTTCAAAGGGCATCACATTTCTCATCAATATCACGGGATTGACGTAATTTGCCTTTAAACTGAAAACTTTCCAAGATAGATGAATTGATTTTGACTGCGCAGCCATGTCAGAAACAATGTTCCTTTCATTTCCTCAGCTGTGCTCACTGATATGCAATCTATGGGGGAGATGCAATATATTTCACTATCGCAACCTACGTGCACTATTTTCCGCAATATATTAACCACTCTGTGACCGTAAATACACTAGCGGTAAGTTGCGACCTTTTGCGCATATTTTAAAGACACCATTGAAGAGACGTTAATTGTCGCGCAAAAAACTGGCGCAAAATTTATTGCATCGTTTTGCGCTGCGCAAAGAAAAAAAATTGCGACATTGTGCAGGCAATGCAAAACTTTTGTTAACACGTTAGTACATAGGTAAGCGTGATTTTAGCTCTTATTTTCTCATTAGCGCGGGATATTGCATCTCCCTGAATGTGCTTTATACTGTGATGCCTATTTCACACCATGTTTTTTTGAGAGCAGTTTTAACTTGTATGTGCAGGTTTTATATGTGGATATTGAAAAATAAAAATGGTCACAGTACTTTAATAAGCAAAAATGACTAAATATTCTATAATTCTATAATTAACATTCTTTCAAATTCATAGGTAGGGTGACGTGCCAATATTTCAATCCAGTCAACCTGTTGATATCGCCGTCCAGATAAAATTATTGTCAGTCATGGCAATAATAACAGCCGTTATTCTGATGCTACTAATCAGCCTGAAATTTACTGACATGTCTGAGCGAAGTTTTGTCTGCTTTGTAGTAAGGTTTGACATATATGGGTTTGTGGCGGCAAAAAAGATACCCCCAATTAGAGATGGGAATCAGGTCCGACTCGGACCCGGATCCGACACAGAACCCCCTTGAAACGGGCAGATTGTTCAGTTTTTGGGACTTCAGACTGCACAATCAGCCCAAAAATTACCAACATGACGGAGCGAACTTTTGTCTGCTTTATAGTAAGGTTTGTAAAAAGGTTTAGAAAATGCGAAGCTAGATCTAGGAAGCAGGCTGCACGCTGTCAGTTGCTAAAAACAATCCTTTATTTACGAAGATCCATAAAGACACATGGTGCTAAGAACAAACATGAACGGCATACTCAAGGAACACAGGTGTGCCTGACGCGTTTCGTGACGTAAGTCACTTCATCAGAGGCAAAACAGGGTATTGAGGCTATAAAATTCTGGCTATACCATTATATGGATTATCCCTATATACAAAATGAATTTATCTTGACATGTTTGAATTATTTTATTAACCACTAATTTCTTTATGTTTGATACTCAATATTATGTACAATGTAAGGGGGCTGCGATGGGGGCGAAATTCGCCCCCTCGTATGCCAACCTATATATGGGTCTTTGGGAATCTAAGTGTATTTATCATGATGACAATCCGTTTGCTCACAATATAGTGAAATATGTTCGCTATATTGATGACATCATCCTTGTTTGGGAAGATTCTGATGAATCTAATACAGACACTTTTTTACAATATTGTAACAGCATAGATTCTGACATTAGACTCACACATAGTCAAAATAGCTGTGAAATAGAGTTTCTAGATGTGAAGTTTTTCATTAGGAACAACAATATAGACACGAAACTGTATCGGAAGCCGATCTCTCGGAATACCTTGTTACATGCTACTTCGTGTCACCCGAGTAATACTATCAGAGGTATTCCGTACAGCCAGTTCATTAGACTTAGACGTATAAGCTCCACATGGGAGAACTTTCATGTAGAGGCTATGAAACTATGGGATAGATTGATATCTAGAGGTTACAGACTCCAGGACATTAAGAAAGCATATGATCAAGCTGTCCTTTTGAACAGGGATAACCTTCTTAGTTCTACAAAGCCTAAAAGATATAAGGTCTCCAAACATAACTCATCCACTTCTTCACCATATGACACTTACCTTTACTACACAAAGTCATAAAATGAAACATATTTTGTCGAAGTACTGGGGTATTATTTTGGATGATCCTATCTTGGGTCGCCTTTTGTCTAAGAGACCTAAATTTTCGTTTCGAAAAGCACGGAGCATTGGCTCCATAGTGTCACCCAGTTTATTTAGCTCCTCTTTATCCATTGACACGTGGTTATCCACAAAGGGATGCTTTAAATGCAACATGTCTTGATGTAATGTATGTAAATTTATAAAACAACCCAAGCAATTCAAGAGTACTACTACCAATATAGAATACACCATCAGTTTCTTTGCGAACTGTAAGACTAAAGGAATAGTATATCTAGCAACATGCTTTTGTGGCCTTCAATATATTGGTAAGACGATTAGACCTTTTGGTCGACGTATTAGTGAACATATGAATGCCATACCGAAATGTGATCTACGGTCAGCCATAGCCAAACACGTAGTCTTAGATCATTTTGGCAAAACAGAGATCACTTTTCAAGCTATCGACATCTGTAGAAGGGATGTCAGACAGAGAGATATGGATAAGAAACTGTTAAAGAAAGAGGCCAAATGGATCTATACAATGAAAACAATATTTCCTCGGGGCCTCAATAAGGATTTTAAGTTATCAGCTTTTTTGGACTAATGTTCATTCTTATAAGTTTGGTCCCACTATATATTATGGATGCATACTACAACATGTCTCCTAATGAGAGGCATATATATTCATATTGGAACGGATGTTTACATACATTCTGTTCTTATATTTAGCTGTTGTTATACTAGTTTTTATTATTGGTATTTAGTAATTATTTCATCGTATTACTGTTTTTACACATTTATTAATTACCAAGATGGTCACTTTTGAATCATATTGTTTCTATACACTCATTATGTACAAAGATCGACACTCTTTGAATCAAGTTGTTGCATCTCTTGTTTAATATTGACAAATATTGGCAAATATATATGTGTCTGTATATTTACGCATTTTTGTGGAGGATATATGTATTTTCATTATGTTCATGTTCTTTATGTTCTTCATACCCGTCTGTGTATGCATATTCACAGATACTACTCATTATTTTGTTTCCAGACATAGATCCCCCCATCTTATTTCTATTTTTATTTTTATTCCATTTTTTATTAAATTTATAATTATATCTAATCCCAATTATATAAAAAAAATTTTTTAAAAATTTAAGTTATAATACTTACCATATCGGAATGTCTTAATCTATCCGATTTATGAGAGATCTCATATTAATTACAGGTGACACTTTAGCCCTATCAGTAGTCCAATAACATATATCTTTTTCTGTGCCTTTTTTCCTGTGTGTGTTTTTTCTTTGGTTTAGTTCTGTTCGTATATGATGTTTTTATCATTGATGATTATATTTGATTCACATTTGTAACCCCTCCCCCCTTGAGCTCCTTAAATAGGAACTCCCATTCACCGGTGTTTTGCCTCTGATGAAGTGACTTACATCACGAAACGCGTCAGGCACACCTGTGTTCCTTGAGTATGCCGTTCATGTTTGTTCTTAGCACCATGTGTCTTTATGGATCTTCGTAAATAAAGGATTGTTTTTAGTTACTGACAGCGTGCAGCCTGCTTCCTTGATCTAGCTTCGCATTCTCTGGACAGACATACACACCTCTGTGGCCGTGAGGTGCTGGGAGCGTGTGAGCGCCGCTACACAGTACAGGGGTAGAGCGCCTGTGAGTATACACCTACCTTAACCCTATGTTGCTTACGATATTCTTGTAAAAAGGTTTGACTGATATCGGGTGGTGGTGGCAAAAAACATACCCCCAAAATGGGAATCGGATACAACTTGGACCCAGATCTGACACAGAACCCCCTTCAAGGACCTTGAATGTTGACAACCCTAGAAAATATGTTTGGAAGCTCGAAAGTAGTTCTGATTGTATTTTCAAGGGTTATCAAATATTCAAGGTTATTTTCGGTAACCCTAGAAAAAAACATTCAATAACCTTTCAAAATACGATCGGGAACTTGAAATTAGTTTCCGATTATATTTTCGATGGTTACCAAACATTCCAGATTATTTTTGAGGGTTACCGAAAATAACCTTGAACGTTTGGTAACCTTCGAAAATATGGACCGAACCCTAGAAAGTAAGTTCCGTTTTCGGATTTTCAGATTTTCCCAAGTTCCGTAAATATTAAAATGTAACAAAACTTCCGAGCTTCGGACATCTCTACCACCAATATTTTGATACAATCAACCAAAATATTGTTTTACAGTTGGCCAGGTCAAAATATTGCCCTGTGTGTGTATAGCCTTAATCTTCCAGCTGCTGTTTACTGTTGGTAATGAAGTAATTAAGCTAGCCCTACACGGGCAAATGTTCTTCCGATTAGATTTCTAATGAGTGCAACGATTGATGTGAAATTCAATTGTAAGAACTGCCCTAAGTTCCCCACCTTGAGCTGACAATCTCTAATTCCTCATCTCTCCGCAGATTTTAAGGCAAAATCTGCAGAGAGATAAGGACTTAAGGTGCCCATACACTACTTAAGACATTAGACAGATGTCCAATCTCTCATAAGACAAATGTCCAAGAACTGCCTAGCCTGTTTTTTTATACCAGGGATGTCCATCCTGCGGCCCTTCAGATGTTTGAAAACTACAACTCCCAGCATTCCTCCATTGCAGAAGAAACCAAGGAATGCTGGGAGTTGTAGTTTTAAAGCATCTGGAGGGCTGCAGGTTGGATATCCCTGTTTCATAAAATCAATTTAAGATCACAAAATGAATGGGCCAGATAAAAACTGCTGCTTGTAAAATGCGGTCTTTAAACATTAGATATCTCAAATCTATCTAATGTCTGCCTAGTGTATGGCCAGCTTTAGAAATGGGGTCCGTCTGGCCCGATCTTTGTTTTTCTGCTAAACTGCTCAATATTGTTGAGCGGTTGATTGGAAAAATGTAAACATAAATAGATAAAAAAATTAAATATCAAAAACTATTTTCCAAGTAACTTGTATCAGTTATATACAAATAAAGAAATGTAGAATTCTTTTTTGCCTTCCTCTCGATCAACTGTTGAAATGTCGTCATTGCTGAGTAGGTTGGACTAGCTATATCTATATAATCATAACCAACTGATCTGTAAATCCTTTTAACTTCATAGGAAGCATTTTAATTGATGACAACACGCAGGAAGGTAATATATAGCAGGCTATGTCAGAGTATACACTGGTCTGAAAATGAGATTCTTTCGCATGGACAGAATTCAAAGGTCTTTCTTTCCTCTGAAATAATGACAATCCAAAGAGTTCCTGATAGGGTTTTAAAAGATTATTATTCATTCACAGTCTATCAAGCATGAAAATCTGGTGACTTGATTCTATTCTCTATGTGATCCACCTCACAGTGTTTTATTCAGACAGCAGCCCAATACCTAAAACTTGTCACTCACACTTTAAATTTTTATGGTTTCCAGCTTTAATTCCATTCTTCGTTCTTAGTTCCACCTCCTCCTTTTCTCTTGAAGCCACAGAATGGATGTCTGGGAATATCTTGGACTTGCCGCACCCTTTCTCTGTCCTTGGTTAAAACAATTCTGCATTTGACTGTGGCGCGATGTTTTGAAGACTCTTCAGCCTGCAAGTTGATTGTGGACATATGATTGTGGATAGTAACATATTTATTGATCTAGCAATCTAGTTGTTATTATAAAGTATTACAAAAATGCTATATTCTACTTGAAAAGTTAAAAAGCACACTTACAACAAAATATATTTTTGGCATCATGATATTAACATTTACTTGCATTTTGGATTAAAAATTGGATACCTGGTAATCGCTGCACAGGTGTATATAACTTTATGAAAGAAGCAGTATCAATGTAAATGGGAAAGGTTATACACTATCTCTCTATATGGAATTCCTTCATTTGTTTAGGATTTGGTACCTTACAAACCTGTATATCATTGAAAAGTACGTGTCCATCCCCAGAAATTAAATTTCTGTTTCATGTAGAGGCACATGGTACATTCCCTTTAATGTGCACTCATGCTGCATTACATTTCAAAATTCGTAATATTAAAATCAAAAATCAAATTTGCTTTTACTTATTTAAGATGAAAATGGACACAATTGATATTTTATTTTGGGGCGCTGGATAGAATTAGACTAAAAAAAAATTCGGACTAAAGAAATTCATTTTAATCTCATGTTATCATTTAAACAAGTCTATCAGATTTTCACAAATAATATTACAGAATCATTTTTAATGA
This sequence comes from Hymenochirus boettgeri, assembly GCA_019447015.1. Taxonomy (NCBI): domain Eukaryota; kingdom Metazoa; phylum Chordata; class Amphibia; order Anura; family Pipidae; genus Hymenochirus; species Hymenochirus boettgeri. Next base: position 78,351,908 of record CM033475.1, read on the forward strand.
GAAAGTTTAATTACAGTATAATTAAGGATTAGTCTTGACTAGAAATTTACATGACAAAACCCTGAAATAATGGTAGTTGAAATTCCATTGGTAGTTTCGATCAGTGGAATAACATATGCGGAACCAATATCTTTTTTTTTATCATATCCATATTTTAATCAAATTCCACTTTGTGGTTTCTACAACAAATCAGATTTGAAAAAAAGGAAAAAGTTTATTCGGAATTTGAACTAAGCTGATTCCGTTGTTACTTTCAACACATTACATTACATTACAATGTTTAAACATTAGGTACCAAAATATAGGAAAGACAGAAATCAGTTTACAACAATACCATATATAAATAGCAAGATGTAGAAACTTACAGGGTTATTCAATAAAAGTTCTTATCGTTCAAAATGGTGCTAATTTTGCCCCAACCAATCAGATGTTAGCTTTCAAACGTTAAATAAGATCTGATTGGTTGGGGCAAAATTAGCACCATTTTGAATGATAAGAACTTTTATTGAATCTCCCTGTTAATGTTTGCAAACATTTGGGAAGAATAAAAATAAAAGTTATGCGTTACTTACCTTAGCGTGATCCTGCGATACAAGACGTAAACGAGATTACTTCTTGTATTGCATTGTGGGATTGCGTAAAGGTTAGACTTTCCAGTAGCGCTGGAATAAAGTCCCCCTACAGAACCCTGTTAAGTTTTGCCCTACAAGGTAGCGCAAAACTTAACAAATAGGGTTTTATATCGGTTGCACAACGTTATTTACAAAAACATTGGCGCTGTGCTCTAAAATCCATGTAAAACACACGTTAACCCAATATTATTTTGTGTTAACCTGTAGACGGATTTTACCTAATTGAATCTCATCGATTATATCTGGCAAAAGGAGACAAAAGCAGTGTACAGAGCAGGCGTTAACAGGCATTAACAACTATTTTGTTGTCAGAGGCTATACTCATCATTACCACCTTACTGGCCTTTGCCCCCTCCCAAATCTTGTGCTGGTTTTTGCAGTTTGAATAAGTAATAATATTTATCGAAAGATATTACATAGACTGCAAAACAAGAGCAAAGCAACTTCACTAGACTACATTATATGCCTTCCAAGTCTCAACTCATTCCTGCAAAGATGGAGAGTTAAGCTGGGTACACACAGTATAGATCATTGAAAGATGACAGACAGGATCTGCAAGATCCTGTCTGTCATCTTTCAAAGATCTGCATATACACAGTCCCAAGCATTCTCCCTATGCACATCATAATAAGAACACTCGGGACTGTGTTTCCCTCAGCCGCGGCAGACTTCTCTATAGGGAGTCTAGCGCGGCTGACGGAATTTTCCGGTCATTCTGAACGAGTGTTCGGCCGACCCAATCATTCAGCGGCCACGCGCCCGTTCGGAAAACGAACCCAGCTTAAATAAGATGACATTTTAAGTTCATTGCATGGAACGTATTAACACTAATTTTTGTTGTTGTCCCATTGCTCCCTTTGCTAAAATACCACTATTTGTTTTTTTTAAATTCCTTTATATGCAATGCATTAAAATATTCAATGAAACACATTGAATATTAAAGGAACTGTAAACTTAAAAAAACAAAGTGTATACCAATCGTTTCTATTATTCACAGGGAGGTGAGAACGCTTATTCTCACCTCCCTGTGAGGTGGGACACAGCTGAACTTACCTTACCTGACGCTCCACTCGCAGGTCCTTCTGGTCTGACAGCTGCGCTGTCCTGCTCTCCCGATCGCGCGCCTATCTTTTGTAAGATAGGCGCGTGGTCGGGAGACGGGCAACACGGCTGTCAGATCAGAAGGAGCGAGTGGAGCGCCAGGTAAGGTAAGTTCGGCTGTGTCCCCTGAGCAAACTATTATTCACAGGGAGGTGAGAATAAGCATTATCACCTCACTGTGAATAAAAGAAACAATTGGCACATTTTTTTGGTTTACAGTTCCTTTAATTATCAATATATTAAGTACACTTTTTAAGCAAAAAAAATGATTTCAATTAGTGACTCTCATTGACCTTAAAGGACAAACACTGCTAAAGATTTATTTATTTAAAGAACAGTATATGTGTGTACATTTGCGGATTAGTTAGTGTTGTGGACTAAACAATTTGTAGCTGGCTGCCGGAGAAATGCTTTATTGTATAATATATGACCATCTGTTAAAAATAAATACTTATCAAGTCTCTTTACCGTACGGTATGTGCTATATCTGTAGATTGAAAAAGCAGTAGAAGATTAATGTAAACAGGTGTTTTACCCAGTACAACAAGTATGTTAAATAACAGGAGCCTGATTGATTGGATTTTTGGTTACCCACCACTCACCCAGGCGCACAGTATGATAAGAGTTTGGTAATATTTAAACACAGTGGATGTAAGTGCGGTGCTTTAACAAGCTGTAAAACCCTAGTTATATATTTGCATTTGGGAAGAAAGCACATGTATATGTTAGACTTGCTAAGGGTAGGGAAACATTCATGCTAATGACTCTTTGTTTTTAATAAAGTTAAATGTAGTTCGGTTTAAATGTGTACTTTGGGTTAATGTTCCAGATGTATAGAAGGGAATTTGCTTTGTGCTTCTAAAACATTTATATGAAATGATGGATTTGAAATGTAGCAGGTGTAAATTTTGGTGTAAACAAATCACAAAGACATTCTGATTGTGTATTTTCCCATTGAAATTACATTGGTTTTAAAGCATAGTTCCGCACTGGGCCATTGTAGTCAATTAGTAGATTCTCTTTTTCAACAGGACCCAAACAATATTTTGGTTGGATTGGCTGTGCATCCGCTGGCATTAAACACTTATGCCCAAAGATCTGCACAGCCGTTAGTGAATAGCTTGCAGCAGCTGAATGTCTCTTGTGATTTTCGTGCAGCTGTCGCAAGCATGCGGTTAAAGTTACTGATTGCAAATCGTTTTGCGGAACTTTGACCCTGAATCCCTGCTGTGCGGCTTGGTGTAAATAGGGCAGTGTATGTTTCGATAGGGAACTTCACTACTCTGACATATTCCTTTGCATGTATTGGTCCAGAAATGGTATTCGAGTAAAATATTTGCAGTAGACATTACTTTATTCTGTCCTGTTGACATCTTCCATTTCTGTCCTTGTCAGCTGTAACACACACATTTCTAAAATCTACAACATTTTCTATGGCACAAAATTGTTGCTAAGGACTTTGTCTGTACCACTACAATGCTACTGTGGAAATGGTAGTAAGACTGAAAGGGGTGGCGAGTAAAATGTTGGTGAAGGCAAAGTAATTTACTGGTCACCTTTAACCGGGTCAGGCGCTGTGGGGCAGGCGCTGTGGGGCAGAGAAGAAAAGGAGAAATAAATACAAGAGAGTCAATAAAAACAATTGGCAGCAGATGTATGGGGCATAATAGGAAAATCACTGTATGCAAAAGGAATGCAATCAAATCCAACTACATCACCAGAAAATGTTGCATTAGTGAAAAAAATAATTGCGCGGTGTAAATAAAGATGGATTAATAAATCATCGGTGCTTTGAGAATCAATGAATGAGTGGATAAATAAGGGCTTTTTTTTAAATGGGAAACAGAGCAGCAATAAATTTAAAGGCTGCAGTCTCTGTAGAATTATTAATGGGGACTGGAGGCTGAAACCTTGGTTTTGCCCAGTCTCGCCAGAGCGACGGGCTATTGAGTAGTGTTTAATCAATAAAATTAGCCACCCACAGCAGATGGTACAAAGAGTCCCAGTAAGGGGCTTAGAAAACAGACACTACAACAGTGACTCTGGTAAAGCTACTGACTGTTCTTGCTCCTTTTTGGTCCTTAACACAATCCTTTTTAATCTGCCGCCTTCCATCCAAAAAAAAGAGCAAAGTCTGAAGTTCAGTTTGGTTTTTACTAGTCACAAAGTAAAACATACTGCTACCTGCTGCATGTGGCATTTCAACTTAACCTTTTAAATTGCCTTTGTGAAGATTAGGACATACTGGGGTGATGATCCCAGAGGCACAATCCTATAGGGGAAATCTCCCATCCTGGATTTAATATTGTGTGGGTAAATCCCAAAAGGGTTTTACTCACAGTGCACTGCTTAGTTGCAGGGAGTGTCAGCCCAGATAAATGACCCAAGGTAAATTGTTAGGACCTTCCATAGTGGGGTTACCTTAACGTGCTTGGAAGGCTTTTCACTTTTATGCATAAAATTGTAAGTAAAACCCCCATGCTTTTACTGTTTGCACTACCACAGATATTAGGATAGTATATGGGGCCCAGGAATGTGCATTGATCATCTTTTCTTGTTTGTTCTAAAGATGCATTTTCAGTACTAAGGCCTGATACACACAGGCTGACCTTAGCCCAATATGTAAGCCCAGCAGATCCCATGACTGATAGTTCAGCACAATACTTTCCAATAAAGGTATCACCTTTATACCACTTTTGTTATTTTTTTTATTTCAAAGGGGTTGCCTGTAGGCACAATCCTTTGTGGCACATTAAAGGGTCACTATACTCACTGAAACAACTTTACATTTTTTGAAACTACAATTTGAGAGAAGTAAAATGGGGGTACTCACATATTTATCTGTGCTTGCTTTGTCATTAAATTATTGATGTTCAGTGAGTGCTCCTAATTGCCCCCCACACTCCCTTACTCACTGCCTCCTTGTAGTGTCTGCGACACTTATAAGTTCTGCACAGCCTCACCATGGGCACTGCTCTGCTTACACATCTCCCTCTCCCTCCCCCTTCTTTTCTTTTCTCTGCTGATTCTCTTAAATGTTGCAGAAAGTGTGCTGGCAGGCAGGCAGGCAGGCAAAGAGGTCAATAATTGGTCACATATTATAATTTCTGCTTCTGGAGTGACAGGTCTTTCCCTGTAAATGCTGTGATTTCAAATGATGATTTCTCATAATCCACAGCTCAGATTTAAAATCTGAAAATTTTTGAAGTAGTGGGATCTTGCTGTATCTAAAGGTATATTTTTGAAAATTTGATTTTAGAGTATAGATACCCTTTAATCTTAACCAGTTGTTAAGATTTAAGAGATCTTAACCAGTCTGGTTAAGATCTCCTGTAAGAAATTCCCTAGCGTCTGTGTATATGCCCAAACATAAACGGGAGAAAACCTTTATATTTGAATTTGTTACAAGGCATACAAATTAAATCATTTGTAGCCAATAGAGATGTAATGTGGGTTAGAACAGAGCCCGGTTTCGAATCGAATCTGAGGGTTTCGAAGTCCCAACAAAACTTTCGTAATTCTCGGATTTTCGATAATCATCGAAATCGAAAATATATGATTATTGAAATCGAAACCGCAAAAATCACCAAAATTATGAAAATTATGAGTTCGGTAACCATCAAAAATATATGTAGATTCTGGCAACCCTCGAAATCGTAATATTGTTAACCCTCGAAAGTAATGATCGATTTAGGTAACCCTCAAAAGTAATGATCGATTTCGGTAACCCTCGAAAGCAAAAAATGATTTTGGTAACCCTTGAATTTGTAATATCAGTAATCCTTGAAAGTAGCGCTCGATTTCGGTAACTCTAGAAAATTGAATGGGAAAGCTCAAAAACAGCCTGATCGTGAGGAAAGTTTTGGTCATATTTACGGGTTCCCCAGACCATTCCCCAGGTCTCTGTGTCATTTACAGTAACCTACTATTACCATTTGTTCCTCAAAATGGACAGAAACTTTCAAAAAATTTTTCTTTCGTAGACTTCTATGGGTTTCGAACAGTGATTAAAAGACTCTTAAAGGGTATGTCCACCCAAAAATAAACTTTTTAAATGTTCTTTATATAATAGCACCAACCTCAAACACCATGTTCATTTTTCTAAAAATCATTTGCCTTGCCCCATATTTAATGAGATATATATCAGGCTGCACTTCCTCTCCACTTCCTCTTTAGATGACCCCGAGCTGCAGCTAAGAAAAAAAAAAAAAAAAATTCTTGCCTGTGTGTGTGTGTGTGTGTCTCTCTCTCTCTCTGGGCTGGCTGGCTGCAGCTGTTGATCCTGGATTTCTTCAGTACACATAACTTTACAGCTGTGATTGGTTGAGAGGGAAAAGAGGGCGGGATCCAGGGGTCAGACCATTACTGATGCAACTTCCTCTGTTCTCACTGCTGGATGTTAACAGACATGCTCAAGAACATGAAAAGAACAGAGGCAAGGTAATGTAACCTGTCTCTGTTCATCGCTGTATTGGTCCATGCTGCAGGACTAAGCCAGCTACAAAGGTCTGTAACTTTTGAACCACTGGACCGATTTACATGCTGTAAAGTTTGTTTTGGAGCACTTATTTGGGCCAAATAAATATAAAAAGTTAGTTTTGGGGGTGGACATGCCCTTTAAGCTGCATACACACGTCAGATAATTTTCACACGATTTGCTCAACAAATGACCCATCGTGCGACATTCGTGCGAAAATGAAGCTTCAATGATCTTCAATGATCCACAACTATTCTCGGCTTTTCCCGAAGTTCAGCCTGGCGGATTCGTTCTGCCGATTGTTTTATGTTTGTACATAGTCGGCAGATTATTGGTAAACTGTAATGTAAGATTGACTGAAATGCACATGTGCAACATTTCGATATTCCAAACGACACGTAATACGTACTTCACGTAACAACTTTACCATCGAACACTATCCACTATCATTGATGTATGTAGAGGCATCGTTGGCAGAACTAAACAGTCACTAAATGTTCATCAGGCACATCGTAGAAAATGACCTGACGTGCGTACGAACCTTTAAAGGGGTCTAAACAATGGCTACACAAGGGCACAAATGGATGGACAGTTGCAAAGTGAGTTTTAAGGCTAATGCCAGAATAGACATAAAAGGGCATGTTCACCCTTCAAATGAAAAATTATATATAGGAACATCAGCCCAGTAAACCTAAAACTACAGTTACTGTCACATTAGGCTGCTAAGTGGCAGATGAGATTCAATGTTAACCAATGTAAGGTGATGCATTTCGGGCTTACAAATTCTTGTGCTGCTTCTACTCTAAATGGCTCTATGTTAAAGGAAAACTATTGTATGTATACATTAAAAAAAAAAAACAGTTAAAATGAAAAGTACAGTACTTGGAACAGGGATAAAGGGCTGGTAATTCCTATCTCCCAATTTTGTTTCTGTGATGAGCACCAGCCCAAAGAAAACTGGTTCTGCCAGTCTTCCTCCTGGCTTCAGCACTATCTTTAATACAGGAATAGTCTAGGACTAACCGAAGTGCTGTAGCTCCTCAACTAAATGACATTGTGAGGTAGGAATAATCAGTCCTACCTCCCTGCCCCAGGTACTTCCCATTTTTAAAAAGTAAATTGTTATTAACTTTTAAGTTCTTTAAATTTGTTATTCACCAAAACTCCAAGATCCTTTTTGAACAGAGATTCACTTAAAGTTTGACTGACATCTGCAAAGTGGAAGCAGAAACAGAGGTAACAGAACATCATGCAGGATTTCCGGTTAGACTTACATCTCTGAGATACTGTACAACACATTATCACTAGTACCTGTATCCCAGGAGCCACGTGCACCTGCTTAAATCTGGTCCAGTGCGATCCGTCTCCCCAACTGTCCAAAAGTATGCAAAAAGTAAAAAGGAATCCAGGTAGACTACTAGGGTCTGGATATCTTAAAAATTAACTTCATTGCATATAATTTTAAAAGCATTGGAGTGGTCCCAAACACAGGACACAGGAAGAGCTCTAAGTTTGATGTGTACTTCTTGCATACATCTCTGAGATATTTATCTATTGGTGTTTGAGGACTGATTTGCCAATTACAATTTTTTATTTGAGGTCTGAACTTGCTGGCCATACACAGCTAACTTACCTCCCAATGTTTCTGTGACACTTCAATGTTCAGGTTGGAGTGAACATCATATCTATTAGTCTTTCCACGCCATAGAATGAAGTACAAACTGGTCAATAAATGTTTAAAATTGAGTATGACTAAGGGCTCAATGAATCCATATGCAGGTGTCTCTGTTGGAAAATTCAGTCCATTGAACTCTGATCGTGAATTCCCAAATACACTTTAACGATTTGTCATTGGCATTTACTTTATAATAGATAAAGCAACATGGATGTTCAGTGTCTGCTCAAGGGAATATTGGTCAATAATACTGAAATGTGTGGTTTGAATATATTGCTTTCTAAAGAACTGGATAAGTTGTCTTGTGGGGAAAGAGGCTGTAAAAGTAAAATAAATAAAAATTGTAGTCAATATTAATGCTGTTTGGGTAGAGGATGAGGATGTTTTTCGAGCCAAACCTCAAAATTAGTGCCCCAGGATTTTGCCATGAGGATATATTGCTACCAGAGAAATGCATTATTACAACACACTTTCAGAAGGAAGTGCACCTTAATATTAAAGCAGTAATTTTTGTCTCGCCTTCTATTTTAATATGCTTGTTTGGAAAGTTACCTTTCTAACATGGGTTTGTGTTTTATTTCCCAACATCCCAGCATCACTGACCATTGGGTTCTTTACACATACTCAGTCCTAAGATACTGCAGGAACTTTTTACAGTTAGTAGAATTAGTCACACTCGCTAGAAGGCTCTAGCCAATCCTTTTCCAGCACAGATTAAGCACGTTACTGAGGTCAGGGGTGTGGCCAGTCATTGTACATATACACAATTATTTCAGTTCTTCAGGGGGTTACATTTACTTAAAAGGGCATCTATAACGGAAAATAGGTTATTTTAAATTGACCATAACTGGAAACTATAATTCTTTCCAACCACAACTGTATCATTTTTGTTTTGGCAGTTGGAATGATGTGTGCAGGCTTGACAGTTGGTTTGTGGGGAAAAGTCAGGTCGGATGGAAGTGGGAGTGGTTAAAAGAGGGAGGGGGAATACTGCTCCTAAACAAAATATGTGCTGGATCGAAAGCATGCAGCAACACACGCAATAAGTGCTACTTACATGTATTCAATTATAGATTAATATGAGGCAAATAATTTTTTTCAGTATAGTGTCCCTTTAATATTATTTGCTGTAGTGGCATTTCAAAGTTTATTGTTGTTTTTAGAGGGAATATTTTCAGATTCTGGAGTGTAAAAATGTGGGTTTAGTTCTCCTTTAATATTCAGAAGACTCAGATGCTGAAATAGGCAGCAATGTTTATTTGTAAAGAATATTGTATTTCATTTTATCTTGATAAAGTCCAGGGTGGCACATGCCATTGTGCTAAAATGTTGCCACCTTGTGCAAAATGTCAAATGCAGCCTCAAATAAAAAATAGAACTGCACTATACACCATGCCAAATGCCACCTTTATTCTGCACTGCCGTTTGCCAATATGCAGAGCGCACAGTGACCCAAACTTTCTGCCAAAACAAAGTTCCAGATGGTGTTAATGTGTCTTATAGCCTAATAAGTAATTGAGTCAATATTTCATGCATAAGCACATTCTAAACTCCAAAATCAAAGTAAACCACAGCAAGGGGATGCTGGGAAGAACAGTTCTGCAATATCTCTATGACATATATTTGCTATCCTACATCACAGTCAGGAAAAGGGAAATTTTTATTGAGAGCTGATTTATATCCATTTCAGTATTTCAGTTAATTTTACAAGTGAGAGTGCCTTTTAGCTGCCTCTATGCATTTATTGCAGAGTTATGTAAACTGCTGGACCACAATCTGATTTAATATGCACCTCAGGGACCTTGTCCACACGATCAGTTTTGTTGGAGTTGTAATGCTGATTGAACCATAATGAAAGATATACTATCTTGGAGACTTGTAACAAAAGTCATTGGTTACTCCTAGACTCCCTAATGTTAGGTAGCAACAAAGCACCCTAGAATGACTAGATTGGACGGCTTGGCTGTAACCTTCTGACCTCTATCAATGCAGTAGGGGTCCACAGCTCATCCATCACTACCGAGAATGAGAGAAAAAGAGAAAAAGACTCTCACAATTTTATTCTAAATGCTCCCCCTTCCTTCTTTGCCTTTTACTCCCCTTATCCCTTCCACTTGCCCTTCATTTATCTATTCATTCCAGAACAGGAGATTTCAATTAGTTCACTCATTCGTCAGCTAAAGTGAAATCACAATAGGCCACAATAACTAGACCTCACCCCAGCCAGCCAATGCTTTGAAGCAGTGATTTGCTCACCCTAGGGTGGACTAAACAAATGCTAATTTCACATGTGCCTGTGGCTTTTCCCCTTCTAATTTCATTTACCCTTTAATTGGCGCAAGTTTCTCTATAGATAAATGGTCAGATAGGCTGGTCGTTCACTGTAAAATCCAATCAACTGCACATGGTCAAAGACCTTCATTCAGTAGACAAAACATAAATAACAGCAAAGCATTCATGATGTTTAAAATGTAAATGAATGTAAGATACTACTATATTTATTATACCAGATATGTAAACATGATATGGTTTAACCAGGGAAATGCATTGATATATATTTATTTTGAAGAACAATGTAACACCAGTAATTAAGGGAATCCACTAATATAACAGAAGAATATATTTTAATTAAAGGACTGATTGTGAAAAGAGGAATTGATGCTAGCCATATATCTTAGACTATTGACTGATATATCAGTCGTACAATCTGGGGGATACAATTATTGGGCTTTTACACTATCACAGGAGAAGATAAAGTTATAGGTTTGATGTAAGGGAAATTCCCTTAAACAGCATGTCCATACCCAAACTGAAATTTCATGCACATATAAAGGACCCCCCTAAATACTGAAACCATAATCCTCTCAATGCCCTTAAGTTTTTGTGTAAAGGTGGCCATACACTACAAAAGGTTATTACGATCATAATTACGTTCTTGAACCTACCAATTCTTTGATAAACACAAGTACAATGTTAATTGTTTGTAGATGTACCATACGTATCGTTCAACATTCAATTTGTTTGATGATTAATGTCGTCTAATGTGAGGTTACATTACACTTACACTTAATTGGAACTTAAAGGGCATGTCCACCCCCAAAACTATAATCCCCCCACTACTGGCCCCATCATGTAGTGTAGTGTAATCCTTACCTCACATCCCAGCTCCATATGGTTCTCCTGTAGTCCCCCCCACAAAGTCCCAAAAACTGCCCACCAGGAGGATAGCAGAGTCCATATAGGACTCTGCCTCCTACCTGTCCTCCGGGAGAAGTTTGGCATGCGTACTGCAGCCCTTCTCCCCCTCCCTTCCCCTCCCTCTCAGGATTCCCTCCCCCTAGCGTTAAACCCTTTAACTATAAGATTCCCCCTGTCCCCCCAGCCCCAACCGCTATATTTATATTGTTAGAAAGCTTACCTTCCCTCTTTCCCCTGCCGAAATGCACTCCCGGCAGCCGTGTCCGTGATTGGCTGCCGCTCAGCCAATCACAGATGTGACTGCCGGTCCCGCCCCTCTGCTTGCATTTTCTCGCAAGCAGAGGGCCGGCAGCCCGGCGGAGGAAAGAGGGAAGGTAAGTAGAGTTTGGGGCACTTTCTAAAAATATAAATATAGCGGTTGGGGCTGGGGGGACAGGGGGAATCTTATATTAAAAAAACATTTTTAGGGTGGACATACCCTTTAAGAAAACACTACAATCATTTTACCAATCGACTTAAAAAAACGACTTTCCCAATCGTAATTACGGTCGATATTACAATCTAATGCCACATAATAAGAATGGGAAAATGTAAAATTTTTCGGCCAATCAATGGAAATGTCGAATTGTATGTCGGATTGTACATAAAATCAGCCTAATTCAGCTCATTGGCTAGGACATTTTTCACAATCGTAAATTTTTTGATCGGTAAACCGATCGGAGATTAACGATCGTAAATTTACGATACCGATCGTACATTTACGATACTGATTGTAAATCTATGATACCGATATCGTAGATTTATGATCCCCATAGTACACCATTGCTGTAGTTTACTACCGCATGGTATTCCACAATCGAACGTTCATTAATTAACGAACATTCGGTCGTAAATCTACGATCGCACATTTACGACTGCGACCGTAAATTAACTAACCCGCGGTAACGATAAAAAGCGATACCGCAGCTTTATAAATATGGCCCTATGAGTATTACGGTTTCAGTGTTTGGAAGGGTGCTTTACATGCACATGTTAACATACCATTTAACTTGCTTTCAATACTGAATCAAATGAGACAGTTAGGATGCAATGCTTACCAATACAGACATAATGCTACTATCAAAGGATTCCTACAACAATCATAGGCTGCATTTTTGGTGTACCTAGAATTTCCCTAATGCAGTTTTGTCTACATGGCCTTCTTTTTAAAGAACAATCTTTTTATTTATTCCCTTGTAAAATGCACACAGCTTTTGTGGTGACATCATCATACAATTTTCTCTATTTTAGTACACTTATTTGGACCTCTCCTTTTAAAAGAGCAGTTTGGTGTAGGATGTTTTAATCGTATTTTTAGGAGGATCATAAAGGATTTTCCAAACATCCAGGTTTGGGTGTATGTAGGAAATTGACTTTCCATGCCACTCTCCATAGCTTAGGGACTAAAAGAATTAAAATAATTTTGATTCTGCTCAAAATGCTAACATTATAGTAAGAATTACTATTTTATATATTCGAAAACTTAGTATTCACAATCATCTTTAATGGAAATTGAATGCTTCAAGTGTAGAAATATGGACACTTCCATTTTTAAAAAGGCTTCAACTTCCAATAAAATGATTGCATATGTACACATGTTGCATTTTAACATTCTATTCTACGTTCACAACCATGTTTCCATTTTGTCCTGTAGCACTATTTGATTCTCCAAGCTTTATTGACTACTTTCTAAGATAAAGTCCCTTGAAGGCATCTTTATATAGGCCTCTTCTGCTAAGTGCTAGCATATGGCCCTGCCTTCCTTACCATTCAAGCTCTTTGGAGTTTAAAAAAGGAGAAGGGGGTTCTTTAAGTGTATTGTATGCAGGGCTCCTATTCTGTCTTTACTGTGACAAGACTCCGAGGAAGAAGAATCTTCTGTGTTTAAGTGCTTGGAAAATATTCTTCAGTTTTGTAATACACTAAATCCTATTAAAGAATATTTTGTTTTATTTTACAACACATGTATATTCCATTAGGCAGACATTTAAATATGAGAATATTTTGTGTGTGATTTCCTGAAAACAATATTTTGTGTCTTTCTATGTCTGTGTTTTATGTTTTAAAAGCTGACATGGATTTCTTGCTTTTGCAATGGCGGCAAATCAAAGCAAATGTAAATCAAAGCATATTTTCATAATGTTTCCATATCCCCTATGGGAACGGCCAGACTGAGCCGCAAACGCAATCGTGCATGGAATTGCATGCAATTTCATGTGCGATTTCGTTGCGTTTGTGCATGCGTTTTCTTCATTAGGTATAGGAAAACGCATGCGATTGCGATTAAAACTGCGGAAAGCAAATCGCAATCGCAACGCACCCGAAAACTAGCGTTTTCGGTGGGTTGTCGCGTTTTCAATGATCAGCAAAAACGCAAATGCATGCGCAAACGCAAGAAAAACGCAATAGTGTGGCCTAGCCCTATGTGATGATTTACAAGCAATAGAATAAAAATATATCTGCTTTTTATGATTTTTTTTCTTAAAAATGTTTATCCAGTCTTTATTTTTCGTAAATCCATTATTACATTATGTGCAGGAGCAGTGCCTTGTTTTTGTGGAAAACCAGAGGATTTCATGTTGCTTGTTAAGATTACTACAGAAACATCAATGCATTGTAAAAATATTTCTGGGGTTAAAATAACTCTTATTAGGTAGATTAAACTATAGACGAACATCTAATATCTATAGTGCAGTTTCTCACCTTCTGACGTATGTATGTATGTATTTTATCTCTTATATAGCGCTACATATTCTGCAGCGCTTTACAATTATTTACTCAATTCACATCAGGCCCTGCCCCGAAGAGCTTACAATCTAAGCACATTTATTTGACACATACAACCTATCAGTATGTCTTTATGATTGTGGGGGAAACCAGAGTGCCCGGAGGAAACCCACGCAAGCACAGGGAGAAAATATAAATTCCTTGCAGATGTGTCCAAGGGTGGAATCGAACTCAGGACCTCAGCGCTGCAAGGCATTAGTGTTAACCACTGAGCCACCGTGCTTCCACGACCATTCATTTTGTGATCGCAAGTCGGATTACTATACTATTTCCCTGAAGTTCAAACAAACAGATTTAACCCGAAAAATTCTAATTAACTGCTTATTTTCAACCAGATACAAACCATTAGTGTCTACAAAGCATCAGTTTGGGATTATTATTCAGACAAAGGACACATGGTTTTAATAAGCAGGAAGATGTTAATATTTGAATTGATTAAAAAATTGTAAAGCACTGTGTAAAATGTTCAGCACCATATATAGAATTAAATAAATATGATTTTAAGTTTCTGAAATTCAAGGCTTTTAATTGACTGTGCCAGTCATGTGACATGACAATCGTGGTGCTCCTGGGTCATGGAGTGTCCTAATTCCCCCCTTATTATCTGTGAACCATACCCAGAATTATAGAGTTTTCATTGCATTAAAAAGAAAGTTAGCTTTCAACTTTATCTACTACAAAACAGATTACTAGTTCATTGCGCTCAACTGTAACATAGATCGTAAAGTGGAATCTGGCTGGAGATGTCGCAGGAACGTCGCAGGTAAGAACCACTAGATAGGAACATTTTAAAGCCGATTAGACAGTTCATCAGTATCACCTTTAACATCTAAGGCTGGGTACACACCAGCAGATATTTCCGACTGACCAATAGTGCTGTGTATCGGTCAGCAGGAAATATCTGATGGTGTGGGGCGGCTGGCCGCGACCAAGCTCAATCGTCCGTTCGTCCATATCGGATGAACGGGCGATCGGAACTGTTGGTAAATCACGGGCAATCGTGCCGTTCCCTATGGGACCGCACAATCAGTCAGACAAACTATCGGCCGCGGCCACTATTGCTGCCACCGACAGTCATTTGTCCCGGCCAAGCACCTACTCGCAGTGAACGCTGGGTCAGGACAAAATGTCCTACCATGTGTACCCATCCTAAAACAGTGTATGGCCATCTTTAATCATAGCCCATAATGCCTTTTGTTTAAATACATCACTCCATTCATGGTAATTTAATATGAACCTGCAATCTATCACAAAACACAAGGATGAGGTCCTGAGCCACTAGGTCCCACCACTGGGTAGGGGAGGGTTAATATGTGTATAGTTGTCCTTTAAAGCTGGGAATAAACTAGAAAAATCTTACATGTCTGCTTTTTTTTTTTATTGTTAAGGATCATACAAAAGTACGATCACAGGAACACGTTCTGTGTATGGGAGCTTTGATGGCCAGAACTAGCGTACAGCCATGGCTTGCTGCCCGATTCATCAGGCAGAATCGCCTCATACACGAAATAGACTTGCATTCAAAGTGTGCATCATGGGTCGGCCCCTGCAATTGAAAGTGTGTATGAACTTTAAAGGGCATATCCACCCCCAAAACTATAATCCCCCCCACTACTGGCCCCACTCTGTAGTGTAGTAAAATCCTTACCTTACATCCCAGATCCAAATGGTTCTCCTGTAATCCCCCCCCCCCCCAAAGTCCCAAAAACTGGCCACCAGGAGGATAGCAGAGTCCATATAGGACTCTTCCTCCTGTCTCTCCTCCGGGAGAATTTTGCCATGTGCAGAAGTGCCCCCCCTCTCTCCCTCCCGTTTTGGTCTCCCTCCCCCTAGCATTAAACCCCTTTCCCATATGATAGGTCTAGCTCCCCCAGCCCCAACCACATTAGTATAATTGCAAGAAAGTCCCCTGATTTTTACTTACCTTCCTTCTCTCCTTCGCCGTTCTACACTACCGGCAGCCACATCAGCCCCCTGCTTGCAGTTCTATGCAAGCGAAGGCCGGGATTGTGCGGCGAAGGAAATGGGGAAGGTAAGTAATGATCGGGGGACTTTCTTGCAATAATACTAATGCGGTTGGGGCTGGTGGAGCTAGACCTATCATATGTAAAAAGTTATTTTAACGGGTGGACATACCCTAAAATACCAAGTGTAAGATTGTGCTTATCAATTTCCTGCATAAAAGGAGAACATATTGTGGGAGGGAAATGGAAAAAAATCAGAGCAATAATGTTAAATAGCCCCCAATAATTTCTAGTACCAGCATGGTCACTGCACTGACAAATATTCCTTGGTGCTGAAGATTATTTGGCATATACTAAAGCTGTAAAAATATTAATTTAAAGGGACACTATACTGAAAAAATGACTTTGCCTCATCTTAATCTAGAATTGAATACATGTAAATAGCACTTACTCTGATTTGTGTGTGTTGCTGCATGCCTTCAATCCAGCACACATTTTGTATAAGAGCAGTATCCCCCCGCCCTTTTTTAACCACTCCCACTTCCATCCGACCTGACTTTTTTCCCACAAACCAACTATCAAGACTGCACACAGCATTCCAACTGTCAAAACTCTGTCACCATTCCAGCTACAGTAAAACTACTCACAGAAGAATAGTTTTTGAGAGCAAGGAACTTGATTGACAGCTGAAATATAACAAGTTTTAGATTGGATATCTAAAAAAATAATTGGCAGATCAACAAAAAAATGATACAGTGGTGGTTGGGAAGAATTATAGTTTCCAGATATGGTCAATTTAAAATAACCTATTTTTAGGTACAGATGCCCTTTAAATGGGAGGTTTGGCAATGTTCCCTCAACCTCCCACAAATAGAAGTGTTCATTATTATAATTCTTTTTGCGCGATTGACCGTGCGGTCCCATAGGGAACCGCATGATCGATCTGGATTTTCCGACATGTCCGATTGTCCTATCCGGAAAGTGCCGTGGATCGGTCGGTCGGACGAAAATATCTGCTGGGGTGTACCCAGCCTAACAAACTGGAGACTTTCACAAACTTTGCAAAGACAAGATTTAACAGGTTTTATCTGTAATTTCTTATTTGACATGCCCACCCACAGGCAAGCAAGCCTTTGAATGGTGAGATCACATTGTGTCTTATTAGGAGATCTCTTTGTGATGTAATTGGATTTAAGACACTATTTGATGCAATGAAAATGTCATCTATATAGGAGTGGTTGTATTCATCTAGAATTAAGTTGTCTTGTTCCCTCAGTGAGTTGTAAAACAGCTGTGAAGAATTCAAGCAATGTTTCCCTTTAGTATTCTTACAAAGGAATACCGGTATGTTAAATTCATAAACTACTTGTTACTAACACAAAATAGACAAGCAGATACATTAATAAAATATTAAAGGCAAAAACCTTCAGAGCTAATGGATTTGTCATCCTGTATTTGCCTTGGCGTGATCGGCCCTTTGCCATATTGGCAAGCCATATATCGGAAAAAAGATTTTATACAAGGCTGACAAATGGTCGCCTTTGGCTTTGGGATCGATCAGTACCGACCAAAAACTTCTCTTGCCCACCTCTCTGTACTGTAGTATAGGGTATAGGCCATGAATATAGATGTGGTTTCAGCCCCAAACAACGGTGGCTCAGTGATTAGCACTGATGCCTTGCAGCGCTGTATTCCTGAGTTTGATTCCACATCTGCGAGTTTGTATGTTCTCCCTGTGCTTGCGTGGGTTTCCTCCGGGCACTCCGTTTTCCCCCCCACAATCATAAAGACATACTGATAGGTTGTATGTGTCAAATAAATGTGCTTAGATTGTAAGCTCTTCAGGGCAGGGCCTGATGTGAATGTATACGTGTAATTGTAAAGCGCTAAGGAAGGTGTTGACGCTACATAAATCCACAACAATAATAATAAAATACTTCATAAAGGGAGACTGTTTGGGACTGTGTATAGCCACATCTTTTACATACAGCAGAAAGAATCTTAAGCTGGCCATGCAATACCGGTAATTCAATTTTAAAGACAATTAGGCGTCTGCTGTGACGAACGCTAATTCTAACTGCACATTGGTTCTTACCTGCGACATTCCCACGATGTTTCCACGACGTGGATCAAGATAGGGGCCGCAGTTTTGTACTGGTAAGTAGAATATCTGAGCCTGGGAGCCTCTTTGAAAAGTCTAAGTAAAACGAAAAGGGGGTTTGTAGGACTGAACTTCGTGAGGTAACATTTTTCTTAGGAGGGTGGACATGTCTGCAGGGGACCTGGCAGGACCCCTTTGGCTCCAGGCTCCATAGCAATTGCTATGGTAATCCCTTTCCCCTTGTTCCTTATAGAAAACAATTATATCCTAACATAAAATCACACGATTTCCATCTCTATTTTACAGAAATAAAACTATATTTCTAAGTAGAAAAACTGCATTACTAATTCCCTTTTAACAGTCAAAAAGAAATATAGGAACATGTTGCCAATAAAGTCACTTGTAAGTGTTCCCTTCCTATATTTCTTTTTGAAGGTTTCAGACTGCTGGGAGCGGAGCAGAGGGTGGAACAAGTAAATATACCACTAGTAGGGATTCCCTTTCAATAGAGATGGTCTACAACTCCAAAGCGAACCCAAGTTCGACCCAAACCGGTTTTGTCAACTCGCAGACATAATTATCGAAAGATTAATAACCCTCGAATGTACCTTTTTGGCGATATCCCTCGAATGTAGCATTTCGGCGATAACCTTCAAATGTTGTGTTTCAGCGTAAACCCTCCAATGTAGCAGTTTGTTAGGTAACCCTTGAATGTTCGCTAACCCTCGACTGTATTGTCGGAAACAATTGCCCACTGGTGGGGAAAGTTTTGGTGATATGGACATGTTCCCCAGACCATTTCCCAGGTGCCAGAGCCGTTTACAGTAAAATGGAAATGTTTGCTTTAAATGTGTGTGACAAGATATGTAAATATTGGTGTATAAAATAAAAAAGCAAATCTTTAATTTTTAGTCCCATTTCTCTAAAAATCTCATTTCTCAACAGATGGTGTGGCATCTGCCAACAGCAGCCATAAAATATGGAAATTATAAACAGGTCTACTCGTATAAAAAGACGGCTTGCACGGTATAAAAAGGAGCAAAAGCCAAACCAGCCTACCAGATTAAGGATTTTATGACTTCAAAAAGAAAGAGCAGTTATAAATGCTTTAGAAATTGACATAGCTGACAGTAGTAACTGTATGAGAACAGGGAGACCCTAAACCCAATTATTAGATGTAGGGCAGAAACTAGAGCACATCAACAACATGCTCTAAGTCTAAGGATAATGACCAATAGATCAAATTTATTACTACATTTGGTAACCAATGGGATCACTTTTTAACAACTCTTAAGTAACTAGAGTCCTCTGCTGTCCTTACCCTGGTGATGTCTAATAGATCTTTCATACAGTATATGAAGTATTTCTTTAGAGATCCAATCTGATGCATCTCGCATTTCAGCTGTCAATCAATTAATTATTCTTAAACTTTTCTGTGACCAATTATGCTGTAGCTGGAATGGTGACAGAGTTTTGACAGTTGGTGTGCTATATGTGGTGTGCAGTTTTTTACCGGTAATTTGAATGATTTCATGGAAAATCAGGTCAGATGAAAGAGGGAGGGGGATACTTCAACATGAGTACTGGATTCAGTGGTGTGACTAGGAATCACTGGGCCTCCCAGCAAAACTATTATGGGGCCCGTATATGTGCTTCATCTACAGTGGTTTTCTGGGAGGAGGCTATATCTGTCATAGGAAAAATAAGAAGATGGACCCGCCTTGGCTCCCGGGCCCCCCTGTGGTTGCCCCCCTGGTAGTTATGCCCCTGACTGGATTGAAGGCATGCAGCAACACACACACACCTCAGATTATGTACCATTTACACGTATTCATTTATAGATGAGGCAGTCATGTTTTCAGCACAGTTGCCCTCTAATGTTACAACATTGTATATCTAACCTCTTAAAATGGTTTGGAGCAAATGAGGTTCCATTATCATACCATAAATCACTGATGACAAACCTTGGCACCTCAGATGTTTGCAGAATACAAGTTATGCATGCTGGGAATTGTAGTTGTAGAGAGTGCCAAGGCTCAACATCACTGATATATATGTACCACATGATGATACAGATTAGATATAGGAATAATAAAGTCATCTTAAAGGCTAATGTTATGGAGATGATATTCCATTTCACTATGCCTGATATATATAACTCTCCTTTACCCAAACCTCAGAGGAAAAGCATAGCAACAAGTTCGCATACATACACCAGGTGGCGCTGCAGAGTTAAGTCATGTGTCACTAAGAGGAAGTTCTTTCAGTCCAGTTTTCCGTATCTTTCTGTGCTTCCTGCAGCCTGGACTGTATCCGGAAGTGGCGAGGACAAGTCTGTTGTTCAGTATTTTGTGTATGGTAAGCTGTGGTATTTCCATTAGCTCCATAAGGGACATGGTGCAGGGCTCAGTCCCGACTTTGGTGACAGTAGGGTTGGTACAACGCAGGGCCAGCCAGAACACGTCAGATGTTCAACTACCAACACCCTTTGGAGAATGATGGGAAATGTAGTTCTTCATCAGACAGGCTAAGGTCACAATCTGTTCTCATTGACCAGATCTATGCTGTGTATTGCAGGATTCTACACACGGGCTGTGTTTGGACTCTGCAATGAATGGCAAATGGTGGTGTAAAGATGTGAAATAAAAGTACGAAAATGTGAATAAACAGAAAATGATTTGGTTTCCTTTTTGCTGTTCCAAGTCACATAAAGATCTTTACAGAAATAAACCCAGTATCCTAAACCTTTACAGATATATATGGCAGCTATAGGTAAACATTGCTTTAACTGTAAATTACAGGTAGAGGCTGACATCTAGTACAGTGATTCTCAAATGGTCTGTCTGCCTCCAGATGTTAATTACTTTGTCAGGGATTCCATGACAAATATGATAAAAAGTGCTTTATGCTGGTCACTTCTCATACTCATAGTGTATATTAAATAGAAAGGGTTATTTAATTACATACAAGTTGTCAATTGTTTTCCTATTGTTTTCATGTCTCTCTTTGGATAGCAGCATCCTTTGTTTTTCAGATTTCACTGCTATAAACGGTCCTGCAGTGTTTAAGTGAACCCTCTACATTTGGCTTTATTCGTTTTTGTTCCTGCTTTTCTTTTGCAAGTGAGGAAATAGTTAACCATGTAATACCTAAGCAGTGACATCAGTTATAAATAGTCCATTGCCACTTAAAAAGATAATGCTGTCTTTAATGTAAGATTAAGAATTAAGATTATTAGTTGTCACTGAGGAAAAACATTGCATTACGGCCCAGTTATATATAAGTATAAGGCAGAAAGTCTGCATGCTAAAATGGGACTGGTGACATTTCCTTGTTTTTCACAGCAAGATGTGTGTTATCTCTTATAACACAAAGGTTTTGCAATAAACAGGTTATCATTTGTTAAAAATATGTTCTTTGGTTTTTAGGATTTAGTTAACTTTGTTACATAGCAGTGCCCTCTGCTGTTTGGTTTTCTTGTTCTTGAAAGCAACAGTGATTCTATGGTGTTTCTGCTTCATTTAGTATTTGTAAGGGGCTTTTTTTCTACAAGATATTTTTTTCAGTGGTCATATTAGTGTCAAGACTCACTTAAATTTGTATATTATTATAAAAGAAAGTAATTCACCCAGTCTGTATAAAATCATGTGCCCCCCTACCCTTTGCTCATTTGCTTTCACCTGGGCCTTTATATGCTATGGTGCTTTGGGTACATTTTTCCAATATCATCCACTGTTAATTTCATGCTTAAAGTGCACACTTGTATAATTCATATTATTTTATGATGTTTTTATCCAAAGGGGGCCTTGGATTGAACTTGACTACATAAAATATTAACGATTTGTTTAAGCGATTCAAGTGCTGTCTGACTGCATTGAATGGAATTTTATGTAATTATGGAGCTGTATTTGCCTTTAATATGTTAAAAGAAATAATTTGTGGTAATTGTCACACATTAAAGGGGAACTAAACTCTCCAGACAATGTTGCCCAAATAGAAAGAGCACATTCACAAAGATACAGAAAGCTGTGTCTCACCCCTCTCTTTGCTGTGGATGCTGGGTGATTTATGAAGTTAACCTAGGGGGTCAGCTCCTATAATTCACCTTAGCTCGGAAGCTGCAGCCTTACTTCCTGAAAGCTGACGGCCAATCGGTACAACTCAGAGACACAGAACACAGATTTCAGTGCAGTTTTTGTGTAAACACATTACAAATGCTCCGGTCCCTAACAATGATAAATACCTTTGTTTTTCATACAAGAAAAGTAATCTTTGCAGATTATTTCTTTGCTATACATGGATGTAAAAAACAGAATATTAACATAAATGTAAGTCTGGGGAATCGAACCTGCAACCTTCTATACTGTGTCTTGCTGAAAAGAAAGAGCATGTAGACTCTTTATCTTTTACTAGGAACATAATAGAAAAAAAAATTAAGCCTGGGGAATTGAACATGTGTCAAAATGGTCTGTTTGTTTTCAAAACCAACACTTTAGCAGTGAGCCACCATTAGAATCTATATCTTTTGCTAGGAATTTAATGGGAAAAAAGAGTAAGCCTGGGGATTTGAACAATTCATGCTGGTTGGTAAAAGGAAACAAAGAAAACAGCTTCTATATATAAAGTTTATACATATGGAGAAACAACAGAAACAAACAAGCAAAAAAGCAACTCAGAATCTTTTCACAAGTAAACCAGTGGATTTGAACCTGTGACTTATTGGGTACAGTTAAAAACTTTTGGAGAGATACAATAATTGGTTGTGGCATTCATCCACACTACTTACCCACACACGATCCGTGATTCAAAAACTTTGTGCATATCACTGCGCAACGTTTCTGCATCGCGTGAGTGTGCATGGGTAAGTAGCAGGGACTGAACAACTGCAACAAAAGAACATTAGATATTGCGTAAAATAGAGGCGCAATATCTAACTTTTTTATTGGATCAGACAAGCTGCGCTACTTCCAAAAAGATTTGGACAGTGAATACTGGGGTCAGGGGGCATGGCTCTTTAAAGACTATATGGGCTGTGAGTTGTACTATATATCTATTACTTACATGTACTAAATGCAACTTAATAGAGAAAGATCTTACAATGTATAGGTGTTCTGGGGAGAAAAGCTTTCACATTAAAAATTTTTTAGAAGTTTAGTTCTCCTTTAAAGTTGAGACATAAGATGCTGTTTTCTGGCAAAATATCAAAAAAAATATTGCAATGATAACTGTGTTCTATATATATATCTGTAAGCCAACTGCATTTTTGTTTACCCTTGGAATGCAACAGAGAAACATTTGATAACAAAAGATGGTCCGAATTTTAGCTAATGGAGAAATTGTCCAAGATGATGATCCTCGAGTGAGGGCAAGCACTTATCAGAGACCTAATGCTCCGCAGCAGGTGAGCTGAAATTAGTTTTAGTGAGATTTTTCAATTTTACATTTATTAAATTTAATATTATTTTTACCAGTGTTGTTTTTAGCCTGTTTGTTTTCTTTAATTGTTCATTTTAGGAAATGGATCAAATATTTGGTGATTTGTTTGTGTTCAGTCTAGAATTTAACCCTATTAGAAGGATAATGATTTATTTGTAAGACAGTTTAAAACCTAAAAAAACCAAAATGTACCTTTAGCACCAGTTTCCTCTGATTACATTGAGATAATTATTTAATTTATATTTAATTTATACAGAAGGTCTTAATTTAAATTTTTTTTTCAACAATACTGATGCTTCCCATTTATAATTACCGTACTGACAACTTACAAACCAGGTCCATCTGTCAGCTAATCACATGCTACACATTTAGTCCATTTCTGTATAACTGAAGTTGTGTACATTGTAGTGAAATTGCATTCTGCTCTTTATAAACCTGATATCATACCCTTCAACATTCACCTTTAAAGGAACACTAATCCATTTTTGAAAGTATATGCCATCCGTTTCTATTATTCACAGGGAAGTGAGAACGCTTATTCCCACCTACCTGTAAATAATAGTACGCCTGGGGGACACTGGAACTTACCTTACCACCGCTCCACTCGCAAGCCGCTCCCGCACTGACAGCCGATCTGTCCCGATTGCGCGCCCTATCTTTTGTATTGGCGCGCATGCGCCTAAGATAGGGCAATTGGTGTACCTATTTAAAGTTTACCTTTAAATAGGTACACTTATGAGAAATGCATTGCATAGGGTTGTCAGAAATGACATACAGTTCTCACTTCTTTCCTTTAAAACTGAACTCTCATTAAAGCTACGTACTGCAAGGCTAAGTATCAGTTTATTAAATGCATGCTGTATGGCTTGTGCCTCAAATGAAAATTCTGACCAGCATTTCAGCATACTCTTCACCATTACCCCTTTAATAGATACACTTCTAAAAACATTATAGTACAGAAATGTGTTCAGGCTTAAAGTGAGGTGGCAACTCTATGCTAATATTACACAAGAATGCTCTGGGATGGCCACAACACCATATGAAGTTTTAAATTCCTTTGTTTCAGATGAGATTTGTAAATGTAAGGTCCAGTTATTTTCTCTCATAAATTTTATCCTTTTTTCCCCCCTTTCATTATAACATTATTATTTATTTACCTAGGGATATTTTAACACTGCAAACAATGCCTATCCAGGACCACAGCAGAATCCACAAAATGGAGAAAGGCATGAAGGACGTTCCCCTTTCTCTGACATTAATCAACAGCTAGTAAACATGGGCTTTCCACGTTGGAACCTTGGGAATCAAGTGGTGGAACCAGTAATGTCTATACTTCTTCTTTTCCTCATTCTAATGTTGGGCGTACGTGGCTTGCTTCTTGTTGGCCTGATATATGTTATCTCACACCTCAGTCAGAGATAAATGGAGATGGTGTGATAAACCAGATGTTTGGCATATGTGACTTTTGCATTAAAGTAAATATGGAACTTGAGTAAGTGGATGAAAATAACAGAAATTTGTTTCACTAACAGGAATTTTTTTTAAAGATCTTTAGTACAAAGAGGATGAAATGTGGATTTTGACAGATCAGTATACTTCATCTCAGAAGACCTGAAAATGAAAATCATGTTATGATAAAGGAATATTAATGCATAAAACCAAATCACTCTTAATGGAATAGTTTCCTTTTTTAAGGTTAAAATAATAATCAAAATTCTTTCTATTTATAATAAAGAACTTTTTTTATTATGTGTCCTGGGCTACTAGTTACCAGTATATTCCATTCGAGAAATAGAAATTTGGTTAAAATGAGCGTGCCAGGAAATAAATGTTGATGTATTCACAAAGGACTTAAGGTGAACTAACCTGGAATAATAGAATACTTAATTGTAATCCTCAATAAATACCTATATCTTCACAATAAAATATGTGCTTATGTATGTGGCTCGAGTATAAACTGAGGGCAGAAAATGTGACCACTACTGCCTCTAATTCAGTATTGTTTTAAAGCTTTAGTTGCCGTTTAAATGGACAGGAGAATTCCCATACAGTAATTACCATACTGGATATGGCTATTACTGTATGAGAATTCTGCTGTTCATTTAAAAGAAAACTACATTCTTAATCCTTGGCACTTCAGATGTTTGGAAACTACAACTCCCAGCATGCTTTATTAGCTGGGAGTTGTAGTTTCCAAACATATACACCCTCACCCTCCCACCCAGTTCAGTGGGTACCTTCTGTGGGCTCTCCTTTGTGTGCATCCAGTTCCTGTCTGGTTCCTGGGGCTTGTCCCTGTTGTGCAGTATGTGTGTGCCAGCCAAAGATTACTTAAGCGATCCAGCAGCCGCATGCTCATTCCCTGTACTGTCTGTACTGGCGCGCCGGCTGACGTCACTAATCGGCGGCGGGCAGTGACGTCAGCCGGCCCGCCAGTAAAGGGGACGAACACGCGGCTTCTGGATTGGTAAGGTAAGCACTGACTCGAGTATAAACCGAGTTTAACTTTTCAGGCTGATTTAACAGCCTGAAAAACTCGGTTTATACTCGAGTATATACGGTAGTCCTATTCATTTCAAACACTTTTTTATATTTCAACAGTTATTCTTATATAAAAGGAATTTTTGCCCTAAAAACCTTGTTAATTTAAAGGAGAACTTAAGTCTCCAGACAACATTGTCCCATTAGACAGAGCGCATTTACAAATATTTAACAAGCTGTGTCTCACCTCTCCATTTGCTGTGGCCATTGGATGATTTATGAAAATAACCTTGGGTACTAGGGGTCAGCTTCCACAATCTACCTTAGCTGGGTAAACCCCCAGCTAAGTGTCTGCGTACAGGCACGTGCTCTGTAGTGCTCAACAGATCAAAACAAAGAAGTTGCAGCCTTCCTAGAAGCTGACAGCTAATCACACTACAGCACAGAGATCCTCCCTCTCCCTGACAAAACATGGATTTCAGTTTTTTGTTTTCAAACACATTCAATGCTCCTGTTCTAACAATGATATAATCCTTTACTTTTTATACAAAAAGAAAAGTAATCTTTGCAGTGTATTTCATAGATAGCATGGATGTAAGAAACGGAATAACAACATTTCAGCAAAAATAAAAAAAGATAAATGTAAGTCTGGGGAATAGAACCTGCAAATTGTACATTGTTTTGCTAAAAGTAGCGCTCTTACCTCTAGGATAACTGAGATACTATATAGATATCTGGTACATGTAGAATATTTTATTAGGAACATAATGGAAACAAAAAATTAACGTAAGCCCAGGGATTCAAACTTGCAACCTTCTGAACTGTGTTTCTAAAACTGGCATCTTACCTGGTAAGCTACCACTGAATAAGCTGGAAACTTTTACATGGTACATTTAGGGCTAGGCCACACTGCTGCGATTTTTCTGTGCTTGCGTTTTTTAAAAAATTATTGAAAATGCGGCAACGCACCGAAAACGTGTGTTTTTGGGTGCGTTGCAATTGCGTTTTGCGTTCCGCATTTTTAATCGCAATTGCATGCGTTTTCCTATACCTAATGAAGAAAACACATACGAAAACACAACAAAATCGCATGCGATTTCATGTGCAATTGTGTTTGCGCTGCAGTGTGGCCGTGCCCTTAGAAGCTTTGTTTTTTTGCTTGGAACTTAAAAGAAACAAAAAATGGGAAGTCAGGGTTATTGAACTTGTGACCTTCTGAACTGTGTATTCTTAAACCTGGTGCGTTTTCAGCATTCACTCTATAGTCAAGGAGTGCTGATAGTTATAGTTTTAAAATATCTGGAGATCTACTGGTTACCTATCTATGAATTTAGAACTATGTCCTGCAGTATATAGATTTTAATCTCTACCCTCTGTGTAAACTTGCATTATTGGAGACAGTAAAGTTACAATCAGCAGGTACCATAACAGAGGATTATGGGTAGGGAGCAGACGGAGCTACAGTGAAATATCTACAATACAATATCTATTTTCCCGACCGAGTGTTTGCTGCGAGCGAGCACTCAACCGGGAGAAATGACTGTCGACTGTCACGGCAATAGTGGCAGCGGCTGACAGTATTCCATATGTTACAGAGCGTGCACAAATACAAAATGTAATAAAAACTCAAGTTTAAACAACTTGCTCCAGGACTTTTATGGTGTCCATACATTAGTGAACATTGCTCATGATATTTCTATAATATATATCAGATATATAATATATGTCATGATATTTCTATAAATTGTAAGCAAAACTTGCCAAGTACAGTTATACCAAATTGATAGACTCTTATCCAAATCAACCAAGTGCTGTAATAAAATCAACATTTAAAAAAAGTGTTCAACAATGTATTCGTTTAGGGGATGTGATAAGGCTGGGTAAACATGTTCAGATCCTGCACCCTGACACATGTGACCAGATGGCCAGGACGATGGACTGACAGTCGCAGCAAAAGTAGCAAAGTAACCCCGGCTGACTGTTCGCCATGACTGAGCAGCCATGATTTTCCGACCCATCCAATTGCCCATTTAGTATTTAGGACCGATTGACCAAAACACTGACATTTCGGAAATATTGTATAGGGTGTAGCTTAATAGAACAAAGATTAACTTTTTCTCATTTCTTTTTAACTTCTTGCCTTTGTTTCTTTTTTTATTGTACTAAACACTTTTTAACATTTTATTAAGGTGATTAGAGATTTTATATCCACTGTATTCACATATACACACACATTTTTCCCACTGTGCTACAATTGGCACACTTTTGTTGGTAAACATATAACACCCTTTAGTTAGATGCTGGGGTGAGTAGTTGTCCATTTTTCTTTATTAGACAGATATGGTTAGACCACAGTAGCACGCTTTTCACGCAAGTTCACTTTTGTTGTAGTGTGGTCGCAACCGTCCATTTGTACATGCGATTCGCAAAACTATGCACTGCTTTGGATCGTTAAGGTGTCAGAAATTGCCCTGGTGTGGCCTAACCATTAATCTATCTACTTTTTTGTACAGGAAAAAAAAAACTACTGTATAAGGGCAGATGGCTAAGTGCATTAAAGTAGCTGATAAAATTAAATGGTGACTCAATTAGTAAGAATACGTTTTTAGCTTTTATTAATAGGACTTGTGCACAGATATTTCCCTGGTTGATCTTCAAAGCTTGGTTTACATGGTCTACACTAACCAATCATATTTCGGAAAATCTGATTAGTTAATGTAAACCATGTAAACCAAGCATTGAAAAATTGACCAATCAGAAACGGATTATGGTTTCCTGCAAACCTATATAGAGAGCTGCAAACCTCCGCGGAGCTCAGAAAGAAGCGGCTAGCAACATCGGCTCCACTGAGGCTGGCGGTGCCAGCGGGCAGTGAGCCTGCCTGGCATCGGTGACTTCAGTGGTGTTGGTGTTGCTAGCCCAAAGACGTTGAGTTGGATCAAGCTGCCGGTGACATCGGCCTTGTCGAGCCTTAGCCAATTTGGTGTCACCCTGATGGAAGAAAGAAGACATCAACCAAGGGCTCTTTTAATAGCCGACAGGGTCCCGGTTCGAGTGGCGGGATCCCCAACAAGGGCACTTATAAGTGCCGCAAGGGCCCTAATAGGGCCAGGGAGGGGGGGTCCCGGCTCAAGCTGTGGGACCCCCCTAAGCCCCAAAAAGGCATATGTCAGTGCCCCCGCTGGAGGGTCCCTCCACCCCTGCTGCTGGGAAGGGGTCGCGAATGCGACCACCTGCGGCGAGGTGGGAGTGCCTCTCGTGGTGGGTGCGACCCACCGCTGCGGGTTGGTCACACACCCCCGGTGATCTCGCCCGAAGGTGGCGAAGTGGAACGGCCGAGATTACCATGGCGCATCAGTTACTGACGTTTTATAAATAGAAGCGAGCAGTTACTGATGTGCGAAAAGGGCGGGAAACTCGTCCGCGAAAAGTTGTTGAAAAGTTGCCAACAGTTTTTATTACTGGTTGGTAATTCTAAAGGGTGCAATAGACAGAGAGACTCCTAGGCTCAGTAGAAGGTTGCATAGATATAGGAATGTGACCTTTTTTAAACTATAGCGAAGGTAAAATTAAGTTTATACTGTATCATAAATCATACATCCATAACCAAAACTGCAGGCTGATATAAAATATGCTTCCAGCAGGGTGAGATCACTCCATACCTCAAACATCATTTATATACGTCTTATGGTGGCCCAGAAACCCACGTTCTGTTAAACTGTAAGTTTGGTGTCTATATACTGGCAAATTAATTAAATTAACTAATTTAGTGGTTCGCAGTTATTAGCAACTTGTATTACTGGAAAAATATGTGGTTGTCTTAAATTTATGTTACTGCAGGTGGATCTTTCAAGCATAATCAAGTATCTCATATAGCCCAACCAACACATTTTGGTGAGTGTTTTGGATGAAATAATTTACCTCCCTGTATATCTATATGTCTGTTTTACACAGGTTCCTTGTACATACTGAACTTTATTTATTTATTTAATAGTCTTGAAGCTGATTCATTGAATGCTCTGAAAAGAACTAAGTAAGAATCCTGTCCTTTAACGCTGGCAATTACGGTAAATTCATTTTTTTAGTCGTTGTATTGTCTGTTATTATTTCTGCCTGATTTATAGCCGTTAGTCTGTGACTGGTGGCAGTATTTAGAAACTGTATATCTGGTTATAGGTATATACATTAGAAGGACTGTGGAAGCACTCCTTAGGCTAATTACAACTGTGTTTGTCAGAAGTGCTACTAATCTGGTGAAACATTAATACAAACAAAGAAAAGATAATCAATGCACATTCCTGGGCCCCTCATAGTGAGCGCTCGGTCGGGACTAATTGTCCCTCCATTTGTACCCAGCCTTAGTGCGTGCTATTTTACCCTGCGTGCACAGTTTTAGCTAAGTCTGGATTCTATTTGATCTTAGGGTGACAGCAGAGAATAATTTACCAGTTCCTGTGCTGTCAGCCCCACTTGCAAATAGTGACTTATAACCATGTTAACAATGCATGTTATGCCCAAAGATATTCTTTCTTATTACTGTAATGTGACCTGAAAATATGGTTATCTAGTATGTGTATTTTTATATATACAGCGCTGTACGATATTATAATACAAAAATTATGTACATAAATAGGTATATGTGCTTGACCCATGTGACATAAGGAGACAGGTTTCTCCCCTGCAGAGCTTAAAATCTAGGTAGGTGGGTAACATACAGATTCATAGAAAAGGGTGGAGATTCAAAAATTGGCAATATAGCCCAATCAGGAGTTAAATCCATGCTTTGCTGTGCATTGCACAGAGCTTTGCTATGATCAGGTTTATTTTATGCAGTGAAAGGATTCCTTAGCTTTGTACTTACACAGAGCCACTTCCGCTCTGGGTTAACCTCCCGCCACAAATTTAATATCTGTTTTGCTGCTGTAGGTAAATCCCGAAAGGGATACTGATAGTTATTACAGTAACTTAAACGGGAACACAAGTCTACAGGCAACATTGTCCCAATAGACAGAGCATATTCACGAACATTTAACTCATCACATCTCATCACTCATCACAGAACCATCTCTTATACAGACCCCCCCACTCACACTGCCTCCTCTCGCCTTAAACCTTTCTCTCTTGTTTCTCCCGTCCTCTGGAATTCTATTCCCACTTCTCTACGTCAAGAAACCTTAATAAACAAATTTAAATCTCACCTATCATCCTATTGCTCTAAGCACAGCACAGTATAGGACTGTTGACACTGCACCAGTTATTATTATGGCACTTCTTCCCTTTCCTATGTATCTGTATGTTACCCACCTAATTAGATTGTAAGCTCTACAGGGCAAGGACCTCTTTCCTCATGTTAAATGTTTGAAGCACTGGAATATTTCATGATGCTCATACTCATTGATATATTTATGTATTTATTTATTGTCCCCCTTATACTTTTTTTTTGGATTATAATATACATACATTACATGCAGATAGGTGGGGTTAGGGCATTGCAGGGTGGGGAGTGGGCAGGGCTGCCACTGACATCCCTAGGACGGGATATCAGCCCTGAATGCAGGACTCATGATTTTGTCCCTACAGTCAGGACAATCCCTTCCAAATAAGGATACATGGCAACCCTGTTCTCAGTTCTCATCATCATGTATCAGAATAATTCCTAAAATATGAAGCTAGGAATAGTGGCATCTGTTGGATGAAACAGAATGATTATAATTCTGAGGAATGATTTGGATGAATGAGGAGTGACAAGGTTTTTTTTCTGTCCCTATTAGGACATAGACTGTTTGTGTTAAACTAGAATTGCAAAAGTGTGCCCATTAAATTTCTGGGTTTTGTACAATTAAAAAGTAAACAAAGGCAAGAAGTTAAAAAGAAATAAGAAAAGTTTATAAAGAAATCCTGGTTCTTTTAGTGTCACATTCACAAAACTAATACTTTGGTGAAGCACTTGTTGATTTTATTACAGAACTCGGTTAATTTGGATAAGATTCTATCAGTTTGCTATTTCTGGATTCGGCAAGTTATGCCTGCTATTCATAGAAACATCATTAAAATTTTCACTAATGTATGGGCACCATAAATGCCTTGTAGTCAGCTATATAGCTTAAATGGTATGTATCTACACATGTCGAACACAAGTGAATGTTGGGATGAATTATAGTATCCACTAATGAGCAATTTACCCTTTAAGGTGAGGTGGGTTTAAAGGAGCAAAAAGCCTTTCACAGAGCAAAAAATTAAATAAATAGAGCCTTCTTAAAACAGAAGGTACTTTACAGTCTCATGCTGTAAAATAAAAGGAATTTGGAATAATTTCTCACTCCCAGCTTTCCAAGTGAAATGGACAGAGACTTGCAAAGTCTAATGGTATAGAGAGATTTATCCACCTTGCAGACATGACATAGATCTTGTAAGAACAAAAGAGAGAAAAGAACCAGGCACTCAACCACTATGTAAGACTAGGTATAAAACAATCCCTTTATTGAGAAACACTGGGAAGCATTATACAATAGTGAACATATTAAAAACATTTAAAAACAATACAACGCATGTGTCCTCACCAATATATATACCCAGAAGTCTGGGATGGCCCAACCCCTAGCATATATAAAGCTAAATTAATCCCATATACTCCTCTGTCACTTAGTCAGTGTCTCTGTCACCAGTCAACATGGGGAATCATAAATCATCGCATCAATACCGGAGACCAAACAATTTAGGAGGAATCGCGGGTGTAGACGCTGGACGTGTTTCGCACCACAGGATTTCTCAGCAGCGTGACTTAGGACTCATACTGGAGGCTATTTACACCCCCTATATCCGTCGCAAAGGAATGACATCAGACACAAGCGCAATAACGTGAGATCAAAAATAGTTTGATCTTGTTAGATATTGTCAGTGCAAGATAAAGATTAATGGCTTCTATGGGATAGATAATAAATATGTCCCAGCGAGACACAGTGTGTAGTTAGTGTAACTTCTGCATTTCAAACAGAAAGTTATAGTTGGTATATGATCACATGACCCTGAAACCCCAAATGTATGTTAAGGATTGTACTCATTATAGTCAATGCAAAAAAAACTTTTTAACCTGAAGATGAAACTCCTTTTTTTTAAATAATATTAAAAGGTGTCCACAAGTCCTTTGCAGTGTTCTATTAGTGAACAGTGCACCAGAGAATTTTTTATATGGCCCATTAATGTATTTGTATAAAGTGAACATATCTCTACGCATGTATCTCTTTTCCAGTGTAAAAAGCTCTAACCTGTTCAATCCCCATACAAGACCTTCCATTCCCCTTATTATTTTAGTTGCCCTTCTCTAAACTGCTTCCATTTCCAAGATGTCCCTTTTGTATATGGGATTCCTAAACTGCACCACATATTCCAAATGAGGCCTTACCAGTGCCTTGTAACGAGGGAGAATACTATTTTTCTTATAAAAGACAACATCTTGCGAGCTCTTGCCATGGCTGTCTGGCATTGTTTGTAGCCTCAATACAGAACACTGTGGTACCCCACTTAGAAATTTAGTCCACATTGATGAAACTCCATTGAAAACTACTCTCTGAAAACCAACTTTAAATCAAAGTACAAATGTATTGCTCAAGGCCAACAAAATTTCAGTTTATACATTAGTCACCTATCGGGCACAGTATCAAACAACTTAGGACATTGACAGTGGCATAATTAGTATACATGCACCTGCCATATAGTTTTGTGTAAACGTTGTGGTTTAATAATCTTTGTATGTAGCTGGGCCAGTCCTGATAAAGATGACCAGGGTGTCGTTGAAACGTTGAAAAAAAAGTTACTTATAGTTTTACGACCTATTGGTGTAATGGATGGAGTTACATACCTGGGGGCACCAGTAATTGATTATGAAGCTGGGCTGAGTGCAGAAACCCCCACAATAGAATTTAGCTGGGCCTTAATATTTTAGGTTACTAGTTTGGGTTGAAAAATCCAAGTTACTGCTCCTTCTCATTGTAGAGAGGTTGATTTTCAGTAACTCCTAAATGCATTGTCATGGAATACCAGATGTCCTGTTCCAACACCTTGACAATTCTATAGAGAGAAGTGAGAGGTATCCAACAACACATGGCAACCTCATCGGATGTTGCAAAGACTTTTTATTGTGAGAAATCACACAACATGTTTCGGACTCTAAAAGTACCTAATAGAGTCCGAAACATGTTGTGTGATTCTCACAATAAAATTTTTTGCAACATTGTGAGTTGCCTTGTGTCATTGGATACCTCTTACTTTTTCTCTCTATACAATACTGGTCCTTCTCCTCCTTTTCTCTTCTTATTTTTGGACTGTGTCCCCCTTAACATTTTACATCAAAAGAAACAAACTTGGTACAGACTAGCGGAACATATCAGAGAAGTATGCTCTCTAGTTAAGTTATCTGCAAATTAAAATTTTTCACCTGTTCATGTTGAATGGTCATGTAATTAAAGCGCACTTCCTTAATTAAATGCACCTGATCAGAGGGTACCTTTACTTTACATGCCTGGGCATTCCGGGGCCTTTGTTGCCTCATGTATAGAATCTATGTATTGGCAACAGGCATTTTAAAAAGAAAATCGAGAGAGGGGTTTGTGAACAATTGGGGTGTTCTGGGGTTTTACAAAAACCGATGTGGGAATCCAGAGAGTTTAAAGGGTATGTCCACCCTAAATATCAAATTTTAATATGTGATCCCCCCTGGGCTCTGAGCGGTAGCCAATCACGGACGCGGCTGCCGGCAGCTTACTTCCGCGTAGGAAAGAGGAGAGGTAATTAAAAGTTTGGGGAGCTTTCTAAAAAAAAAAACATAGCGGTTGGGGCTGGGAGCCGAGGGGGAATCACATATATTAAAGAAAACACGTAGGGGGAGGGGAGGGGAATGGAGAGGAGGGGGAGGGAGGGGGGGAGAAGGGCTGCAGTACGCATGGCAAAAATCTACCAGAGGCCAGGTAGCAGGCAGTGTCCTATATGGACTCTGCTAGCCTCCTGGTGGCGAGTTTTGGCACTGTGGGGGGGGGGACTACAGGAGAACCAGATGGAGCTGGGATGTGAGGTAAGGATTAAACTACACTACATGATGGGGCCAGTAGTTGGGGGGATTATAGTTTTGGGGGTGGACATGCCCTTTAATCATAGAATTAAATCATAGAAGTAAATACTGGATTTTAGTAGTAAGAGGGAGTCACAGTCACACTGGCATCCAGCTTCTAAGGGATCCATTAACAAATATAGGGTTTTCTAGTTTAGTCTTCTATGTCTTTACTAGTAAAAAAAGTGAAAGACTGAAATTGTTTCCTACAATTAGCCTTATGCATTAATTGTAGCTACAGTTTTTCTGTAAAATTGACCATTTGTTTTGTCTTTGATAAGAAAGAGAAAGAGAGAGAATAAAAAAACTTCCAATTGTATGAACATCTGTCACGGTATCTGCATTTTGGTCAAACCTACACCACTGGGGGTAGGCAGTTTCTAGCAGGGATGTTTTAGTTGATTTGGTGTTTATTCAAGTTAACCTAAGAAGAGCTTGTACGTTTGAATTTGAGGAAGAATTCAGAAAGTGCTTTTTTAGTTTTAGGGAGTCTCCTGTACAGGACCACATTAAGAATGAAAACTTGTAGAATATATAATTTACTATATTTCAAAGTCAATGTTTCGGGGGGCACATTCCCCTTCCTCAGGTGTATAGATACCTACATACTGTATGTCTGGAAAACAGAGCTTTTAGATTAATAAAAAGTAAGAATTTTATTAAGTATATCTAGGTTTTCTACAAATAAAAAGAGGAAAAATTAAAGAAATTTTGCAAATTATACTTTTTTTTTTATTTCACCCCCCAAAAATTCTGGAAAATGTATATCTTGTTAAAGTGCAGTTTTGTGTTTCATCCTTTTTATGGCAGACAAATAAGTATTTCCACTCATAAACAAGGTCAATAGAATCAAGTTTTAAAGGGTATTTACACTGGAAACATTGCCCATTACTTCCCAACCACCACTGTACTTTCTTTTTGTTGATCTGTCCCCTATATCTTTAGATATTGAATCTGAAGTGTCTTACATTTCAACTGTCAGACAAGCACTTTAAAGGACAATTATCCTTACCTTCTCCCCGCTCCTCTTCTTATATCAATGCTTTGTACCCCGGGAGAGCTCCTAAACCACTAGGTGCTCACCCCTGGGCTCTTTGTAGTTACACTGGTATATTTACTTAGCACTGCTCCCCCCTCTTCAGCTTGCGTGATACGTGCAATAGGAAGACACGCTCCTTGCTGAGTGCGTCAAGCGGTTTAGGTCCTCATCCTGGGTACAAAGCATAGATATAACAAGAGGAGCGGGGAGGAGGTAAATATAATTGCCCGTTAAAATTATAAACTCTTTTGCTGTGTTAGAGGTGACAGTTGGTGTGTGTAAAATGCGTTGTGGGAAATTCCTTCTCCTAGTGCTGGCTTAAAGTGATTACTGAGCATGCTTGCTCTCATAGAGAGTCATGTTTGATAGTATAGTATAGTATTTGAGGTTGAATAAAGACATACGTCCATCCAGTCCAACCCATCTAGCAATATCCTCATTTCCTGTCTAACTGTTGATCCAGAGGAAGGCAAAAAAACCCCACCAAATTTATGAAGGGGGAAAAAATTCCTTCCTGACTCAAAGTGGCAATCGGAAATTTCCCTGGATCAACTCTACTTTATGTATCAATACCAGTAACTTGCCACATTCCTTGTTTGCAGAAACTCATCCAGCTTTTTTTTTAAACTGACCAATGAACCTGCCATTACAACGTCCACTGGAAGACAGTTCCATAGCTTTACCGTTCTCACAGTGAAAAACCCTTTCCGAGCTTGAAGCCTAAACCTTTTTTCTTCAAGTCTTAAGGGATGTCCTCGTGTCCTTTGACATGTTCTATTGGTGAACAATGCCCCAGATAGTTTATTGTATGGCCCGTTAATGTATTTATACACAGTAATCATATCCCCACGCAAGCGCCTTTTCTCCAGCGTACATAATTGTAACTTTTTCAGTCTCTCTTCATATTCAAGCTCCCCAATCCCCTTATTAATTTAGTTGCCCTTCTCTGAACCCTTTCCATTTCAAAGATGTCCTTTTTGTACACAGGATTCCAAAATTGCACTGCATATTCCAAATGAGGCCTTACCAATGCTTTGTAAAGAGGGAGAATTACATTTTCCTCCCTTGAATCCATACCTCTCTTTATACAAGACAATACCATGCTGGCTCTGGCTGTTGCCGCCTGGCATTGCTTGCTACCTTTAAGTTTGTTATCCACCAAAACTCCAAGATCCCTTTCCAACAGGGATTCACTTAAAGGGCAACTATAGTGAAAAAAAAACTTTGTCTGTATACAATGTATAGATCACTTAGTATAAGCTGCCTTACTTTCATGTTTCTGTGTGGCTTCGTTTCTTCACACTGGCAGAAGTTTGTACCAAGCTGTGTAGTCCCCCTCCCCTCTCTGTCTACTCCCCCTCAAGCAGTGACGGGCTGTATACAGAGTCCGAGCATTGTCAGTTGAAAGGACTTTAAATGAAGTGCTGACATCCTGTTGACCCCTCCCTTCAAAGTGTGGAATACAGTAGCAATATGCTGAAGGGAGGGGCAGAGGGGGAGAGAGGAGGACAAGTGGTGCTGAGATTCTTTACAAGTAAGTTACTGAACTCTGCCTGTTCTCCAACTTTGCTAATTGTTATTTACTTTTTACCTAAAGTTCATATCTCTCCCCCTGCTTAGCTGAGATCATAATCACTGAAGTCAGTGTAACAGCAGCTTGTAGTGAGACCTTCACAAACACAGTGACACTGCTTGTTGTCCTGTTACATTTCAGTTGCTTTAGTCTATATATTTCATACATTGCACTGTGTGTCTTGTTTGGTATATAGTCTGTATTACTGTATTATATATACTGTATTAGTGTTCCATTTGAGTCACTGGTTTTGTATGTATATAAGATTTTTTTGGGGGGGAGGGGCTGTTTTATAGTGTGTTATATATAACCCATATTGCTGGGTTAATGGTTTATTGATTGTGTTTAGCACTACAGCATTTGACTATATGTTGCACATGGTACATATAGTGTGGGTGAGAGAGTGTGTGACAGTACTGCAGGGGAGCTTTGGATTGTGTGGGTGTGTGCCTTTGAGTGACAGATGAGGTGTAGCAGCTCCTACAAATCACAGCATATTCAAAGGCTTATATCTCGGGGACTATGTAGAATTTAAAGAAACTAAAGGTACCCTGGTGGATGGGATGACTTATAGGATACATTAGAAGAAATTAAAAAAAATACAATTTTCTCACTATAATTGCCCTTTAACACAGAGCCATTTATAGTATAAGTAGCACAAGTATTTTTAAGTCCAAAATGCATCACCTTACATTTATCAACATTGAATTTCATCTGCCACTTAGCAGCCCAATGTGATAATCTATCTAGATCCCCCTGCAACGATTGCACATCCTCTGAAGTTTTTAATGGTCGACAAAGTTTTGTGTCATCAACAACACAGAAACCTTGCTGACAATACCCACTTCCAAATCATTAATAAATAGATTAAATAGAAGCGGCCCCAACACAGAACCCTGTGGCACCCCACTTAGCACTTTAGTCCATAATGATGAAGCCCCATTAACAACTACTCTCTGCATCCTATTCATTAACCAATTTTCTATCCATGTACAAATGTGACTCCCCAGACCAACAGACCTTAGCTTATTCATTAGTCGCCTATGGGGGACTGTATCAAAAGCCTTTGCAAAATCCAAGTAAACTACATCTACTGCTATACCAGAGTCTAAATTTCTACTTACTTCCTCATAAAAGTCAAGCAAGTTAGTTTGACAAGATCTATTCCTCCTAAATCCATGCTGGTTACTACTTATAATGTCAGCCCTTGAAACATACTCTAGAACATGTTCCCTTATTAAACTTTCCAGGATCTTCCCCACCACTGAAGTTAAACTTACAGGCCTGTAATTACCCGGCTGTGAACGACTACCCTTTTTGAATATTGGAATAACATCAGCCTTTTTCCAATCCAGAGGCACACCACCGGAAATGAGGGAATCAGCAAAAATAAGAAACAATGGCCTAGATAAAACTGAACTTAGCTCCTTAAGTACCCGAGGATGTATTTTATCCGGTCCAGGAGATTTATTAATATTAACCTTATTTAGTTCTTTCTGTACCATATCCTCGGTTAACCAAAGTGAACTTGAATCTTGTATACCTTTATTGCTACTATACTCTATGATATCTGTACTTGGATCTTCTATAGTGTATACAGAGGGAAAAAAATTATTCAAGACATTTGCTTTATCGCCATCCTCCGTAACTAACTTATCCCCATTAATTAATGGTGCCACATTCTCAGTCCACATCTTCTTACTATTAATATACTTAAAAAAATGTTTAGGCTTAGGCTTGATAAAAGGGCTTTAGTTAAGAATGGAAGACATAATAACTTAGCCTGAGCAAAACAAGTACTGGATTAAAGGCATGCAGCAACACACACACTTGATAATATGTTCTGCTTGTATGTTTATTTATAGATTAAAATGAGGTAAAGTAATATTTTTCAGTTTAAAAAATGCTTTAAATATCAACAGGTCAAGTTTTCATCAGGCCACTTTGTTAACTACATCAGTGCTGCATAATGGTTTCCATGGCAACACACATCACATGTTCTGTGTAGGAAATTTGCATATATGACATCGTAAAAATTTGTATTGTGTTGTCCTAATGATGTTAGCATTAAAGCTTTGCAATCCTGGAAAATTTTTCACAGTTGTTTTGAGCTCAGAAGAGGTGAGTACACATTTTATGGTCTCTCTGATTTCAGTATTTCTACTCATAAACAGGAGCACTTTGCCAAAAATATTAATTTGAATTTAAGTAGAATGATTTTTTTAACCATATTAAGCTATATACAAGGTCTATAGATACAAAATAGAATCGGCTTCAGTATGTAAACTGGGGGATTTTTTTTTTAAATTGCCCATTACGCAATACTACAATTCTCAACCGCCACTGTCTTTTTGTTGATCTGTCCCCTGTTTCTTTAGATATTGAATCTGAAGTATCTGACATTTCAGCTGCCTTATAATTATAAACTCTTTTTCTGTGTTCAGTTAGGGGTGACAGTTGGTATGTGTAAAATGCATTGATTATGGTAAATTCCCTTTCCTAGTGCTGCCTCATAGTGATTACTGAGCTTGCTCTCATAGAGTTGTGTCTGATAAGTCGAGTTAAGTCGTATGTGTTATTTGCATGTGTTTAATGAAAGACAAAAATGACGCAGTTTTTCAGTTTACATACCCTTTAATGACAAACAGTGAAGTTATCTAACTGCAGTTACCCTCTTTTTGTGATCAGCACCAAATATTTTTAAAAATGTGTTTTTATTTACTAGTATTACAGATACATGTCAAAAACATATGTCGGGATAAGACCCGATATAAAATATTGAATACATCATTAAAGTAGTATCAGCACAGTAGTTCACATACTACTTAACAGTTTATCACCTGTATTACAAAGGGCTTTCCAACACAAGGTATCGCTAGAGGAAGAGAGAAGTATTGTAGGGAAAGATTTCATACATTTCATTGTGTAGAAAGCATCGAGAATGGAAAGCATCACATGATAGATAAATAATATTTCATTATACTGCACCATTCAAATA
Organism: Hymenochirus boettgeri; assembly: GCA_019447015.1. Taxonomy (NCBI): domain Eukaryota; kingdom Metazoa; phylum Chordata; class Amphibia; order Anura; family Pipidae; genus Hymenochirus; species Hymenochirus boettgeri. Next base: position 78,392,512 of record CM033475.1, read on the forward strand.
CATTGCAGATATAAATAAAGAAGCCAATGACCATATCTGCCCCATTAGGGCGACATTAGTACAATTACACTATATAGAAATGAATACTGAGCTAAAAACTAATCTAATCTGTTTCTGTTTAATCCTCTATCAGAAAAAATGGGTTCTCAACGATTACGAAGATTTTTCAGTCGCCTAAATTTCTTTAGAGGATGCGCCAGGAATGTAAGGCTGCTGTTTTACAGTAATTGTAATTTGTTCCTATTTTGTATAAGGCTCTCCATATACCTCCAACCTAAATATTGGGCCGCCCAGTAGACAAACCTGCTACCGTTCTCATGAATTCCAGTCTGGACCTTTCATTTGCATTGATATGGTCCAGGTTGGAAAATCTTAGGAAGTTCAGCAGATAAGACTTGGCCCTGATATCCATAAATTATACAATGATAAGTTCCTATTCTTTAGTCTGTATACGTCAGGTATATATTATTTCTAATGGTATCATTATGGTTCTTTATTACATTATGTGTCATTCTCCATAGTCTCTTTTTCTCCTTAATGGGCATGTACAATGAAAACATGACTTATTAGAAAAGAATAGTGTTTTTTTTTTTCAAACCCCCAATAGCATTATAAAAGTGAAAACATTTTGAAAACTTACTTTGAATATCCATTCGTTAAATGCGCACGTCCATATCTGATGAGGGACTGGACTGTCCTGATATAGAAATCTTGTGAGAACGCACAGGAGGAGGAAGCAGCATGACTAACCCAGATCAATGTAAACTTTCCTAACATTCTTTACATCTTATAAAAATGGGATTAGTTTAAAAACTATTCAAGTCAATACTTCAAGTCATGTTTTCAGTGTACTTGCCCTTTAAGAGATTTTAAGTATTAAATATTTTTTAATAGATATTTATGTTTTACAAACCATTCATTTCATTTAAGGGCAAATATATCTAATTAAAGAGCAATTATAAAGCCCTAAACTATCCCTTCCCAAATAGTGAACACCAAAACCACTAGGTCCTCACCTCTAGGTTTGTCTTAGATATCCATACAATATCCTATCACAGTACAATAGCTTTATGATATAGAATTAGATTTTGTACAGAGTTTTATTTGGTAATAAGGAATGAAACATTCTGATAATTCTTACCCCAATGTTTTTTTCTTCTTCATGCAAAAAATCATATAAACCATCTTGTAGCAACTGAAATCATTCTAAGAAATCCAAGTTGTTGACTATCCCCATCCCTGTCTTTCTATTTTCATGAACAAGTGCTATATCATTAATATGCATCGGTGTATTTCTTTTAATTTTGTTTTAACCTGCCCTTTTTCAGAATTCTTCTGAAGAATGCGAGGTGGCCGAACAGATAAAAGGTATTTTAATATAATAACAATAATTGGTTTCCATAGAAAAACACAATAACAGCCCTTTATGAAGCTGGTCATACACAATGGTTTTTACCTCTTAATATTTCCGAAATGTTCAACCATCATCTGTCTGGCTCATTAAATTTTGTGGTCGACCTCTGATTGTAAATGAATGGGCCAGGCCAGGCAATGTTATAGAAACATTAGAAGGTACAACTGCAGAGCTAATCACACTTCTGATAGATTTCAAAATGAAACCTTAATCTATAAAATGTCTATATAGTATATGGCCAGAACTTTGTATACAAAGAACTTTTCTTTGTATAGAAAACATTTAAAATGGAAAATGTTATGTCTTTCCAATTCACAGTTTCTATAATCTTAATTTAAGGAAGTTTGTCATTAACACGAAGCTATATCTTCCATTCTGGAACATTCTGCTCCTTTTCATTGGGGTGACATTTAAATTGTTATATTGAGAAGAATACTGTGCTCAAATAAATCTAACTTTGTTTTCTCTTATCTTAGAAACAACCAAAAGAAATAGACGACGATTTAGTTGTTTTAATATCTTTCAGAAATGCCTGAAGAGGGTAAGACTGCTTTTTGTAACATCATTTGTAGCCAAATGGGATATTAGTTATAAACTGTTACTTGATCTGTTTCTTCATGAGGAGCCAAAAACCGGAATGATTGGCTGGTCCTTATAAAGGTTCATTTCCTGTCCATATGGTTTCTCTATGGTCTGTACCTTGTAGTGTTTTTGTAGCACAGTCCTGGCCCCTTGGGCCCTATTTGTAAACATGTGGGACCACAATTTAGCGTTATCAATAATGTACAACCACGGCTGTAAACATATGGCCACAGTAGTACATTTATGTTGAACGTTCGTTAATTAATGAACGTTTGGTCGTGGAATACCATGCAGTAGTAAATTACCACTACTTTATTCTATGGGGATCATAAATCTTTTTACGATTGTTATCAGTAATTTTCAATAGCTATCATTAATTAACAATAATGATCATAAATTAACGATTGGTTTAATGATCATTAAACTGATCTTTAAAGGTGCGGTATCGCTAAAAAGCAATACTGTGCCTTTGCAAATAGGGCCCCTTGTTTTTATTTTTATATTCACAATGAAACGGCAACACACGATTTACGATGTGCAGCAATTAAATCATGGCATTAAAAAATGTAACCCCTTTTTTCAGAACTCAACTGAAGACTGCCCTGACGTTGACCAGATTGACGGTGGATTCACCTCTCTGGTAAGATTCTCAGGAAATGCTCCTGTTTTCTATATTCAATCTTCCGCTTTTATTCCTGACTCCCAGGGTTGTTACTGCCAATGGCCACATCACACTAAATACAGTGTAACGTTAACTTCCCCTGCCCTTAGTTAATTACCATCATGCAATGTTCTGTCTAATATTAAACACCCAGCAGCCTCTCTTCATATAACTCATTGCTATAGGCAGCCATTATTATTATGATATTAACTTGGGTAGATTTTTGAAGTTTATTCTCTTGCTCTGCCTGCATTTTTTGGCCCTTTCTTATATAAGACAAATAGTAGCAGGATCTATGTCAAGATCATGGTCTCCATATGTAAACGGTTTATAAAACATACATAGGCACATAGCAGATCAGGACCACATTCATTTATTCATTAGCTCAGTTTGTAGATTTGTATCAAATATACTTTGGTCTAGGTTCAGCCCTATAATGAATCCCACAGTAAAGTGAACTATATATAGACTTTTAAAGCCCTGAATTTGTATTTATTGTGACTGGTGATTCTTTTATATAAAAACTGACATGTGTTATTTGTTTCTTTCTAAAGGAAAACGTTGAGGCAAAATCTTCAGTGACCAATGTAAGTAAATAATGTGATAAAGTGAATAAAACAATGCAGATTCCAGTATTAGGAAACAGAGCAAAGGAACATTAAACATTCTACTGTATTTACTGTACCTACTGTACTTTTATGTATTGCCCCTCTCTGCCCTCTTAGTCTTGTACACATGAAAGTCTACAGTATTATTTCTGTCCATTAGTACATCTCTTACAGATCTCCTACACTATCTGTTTATAGGATTCTGCTGAAGTTTGCCCAAATGTTATGCAGATAGAAGGTGGAAACATCTCTCGGTAAGATAAGGAAGGAGGTTTCTTTTAATTCATTCTATAAACCAAATACACACCCAGTACATCACCCCTAAACTCACTGATATTTCCATTTCTACCCTTGGCAATTGTTATTATAAACTTGAAAAATATATTTGAAAATGAACTCCTCACTCCTTTATTGCTTAATAATGATTTCTTTTTCTGATGGTACTTAATTTGTATGAGGGTCTGTTAATAACTCAAACAATCTGAAAATCAGTTTTTTTGTTCTTTCCTTAAGCAAAACATTGAGGCAAAACGTAAACTGGAAATTATCTTGGTCGAAGAGCTAGGAAAAATGTAAGAAATCTCACAAATAAATAATATGTATATATAATCCATTAAAAATACTGAAACAAGTATTTTTTTTATTTAAGGACAACGAATCGGGATCATTAGAGGATGACGTAAGTAGAAAAGCAAATCTTACAATATTCACTTTTGGCCATTCACCCTGGACCACCTAATGTACGGCTTACAATGTGGCCCGCAAATTTAACGGCAAATATTAAAGCCATTGCAAATTAAAGCAAATAATATATTTTTTTTATTTAAGGACAAGGCTTTGTGCACATGAAAGTCACAGTATTATTTCTGTCCATAGTACACTCTCTACAGATCTCCTACACTATCTGTTTATAGGATTCTGCTGAAGTTGCCCAAATGTTATGCAGATGAAGGTGGAAACATCTCTCCGGTAAGATAAGGAAGGAGGTTTCTTTTAATTCATTCTATAAACCAATCACACACCCAGGACAATCACCCCTAGAACTCACTGATATTTCCATTTCTACCCTTGTCAATTGTTATTATAACTTGAAAAATCATTTGAAAATGAACTCTCACTCCTTTATTTGCTTAATAATGATTTCTTTTTCTGATGGTACTTAATTTGTATGAGGGTCTGTAAATACTCAAACAATCTGAAAATCAGTTTTTTGTTTCTTTCCTTAAGCAAAACATTGAGGCAAAACGTAAACTGGAAATTATCTTGGTCGAAGAGCCTAGGAAAAATGTAAGTAAATCTCAATCAAATAAATAATATGTATATATATCCAATATAAAAATACTGAAACAAGTATTTTTTATTTAAGGACACCGAATCGGGATCATTAGAGGAGACGTAAGAGAAAAGCAAATCTTACAATATTCACTTTTGGCCATTCCCTGACCCACTATGTACGGCTTACAATGTGGCCCGCAGACAGCAAATTTTTAAACATGTGGGCCCAGGGGTAGGCACCTATGCTGTAGATGAATTAAAGCAAATATTAAAGCATTGCAAATTAAAGCAAAAATAATATTTTTTTTATTAAGGACATCGATTGGCACATGAAAGTCTACAGTATTATTTCTGTCCATTAGTACATCTCTTACAGATCTCCTACACTATCTGTTTATAGGATTCTGCTGAAGTTTGCCCAAATGTTATGCAGATAGAAGGTGGAAACATCTCTCCGGTAAGATAAGGAAGGAGGTTTCTTTTAATTCATTCTATAAACCAATCACACACCCCAGTACAATCACCCCTAGAACTCACTGATATTTCCATTTCTACCCTTGTCAATTGTTATTATAAACTTGAAAAATCATTTGAAAATGAACTCCTCACTCCTTTTTATTTGCTTAATAATGATTTCTTTTTCTGATGGTACTTAATTTGTATGAGGGTCTGTAAATTAACTCAAACAATCTGAAAATCAGTTTTTTGTTTCTTTCCTTAAGCAAAACATTGAGGCAAAACGTAAACTGGAAATTATCTTGGTCGAAGAGCCTAGGAAAAATGTAAGTAAATCTCAATCAAATAAATAATATGTATATATAATCCAATATAAAAATACTGAAACAAGTATTTTTTTTATTTAAGGACACCGAATCGGGATCATTAGAGGATGACGTAAGTAGAAAAGCAAATCTTACAATATTCACTTTTGGCCATTCACCCTGGACCCACCTAATGTACGGCTTACAATGTGGCCCGCAGACAGCAAATTTTTAAACATGTGGGCCCAGGGGTAGGCACCTATGCTGTAGATGAATTAAAGCAAATATTAAAGCATTGCAAATTAAAGCAAATATATATATTTTTTTTATTTAAGGACATAGTCTTGTGCACATGAAAGTCTACAGTATTATTTCTGTCCATTAGTACATCTCTTACAGATCTCCTACACTATCTGTTTATAGGATTCTGCTGAAGTTTGCCCAAATGTTATGCAGATAGAAGGTGGAAACATCTCTCCGGTAAGATAAGGAAGGAGGTTTCTTTTAATTCATTCTATAAACCAATCACACACCCCAGTACAATCACCCCTAGAACTCATTGATATTTCCATTTCTACCCTTGTCAATTGTTATTATAAACTTGAAAAATCATTTGAAAATGAATTCCTCACTCCTTTTTATTTGCTTAATAATGATTTCTTTTTCTGATGGTACTTAATTTGTATGAGGGTCTGTTAATAAACTCAAACAATCTGAAAATCAGTTTTTTGTTTCTTTCCTTAAGCAAAACATTGAGGCAAAACGTAAACTGGAAATTATCTTGGTCGAAGAGCCTAGGAAAAATGTAAGTAAATCTCAATCAAATAAATAATATGTATATATAATCCAATATAAAAATACTGAAACAAGTATTTTTTTTATTTAAGGACACCGAATCGGGATCATCAGAGGAGGACGTAAGTAGAAAAGCAAATCTTACAATATTCACTTTTGGCCATTCACCCTGGACCCACCTACTGTACGGCTTACAATGTGGCCCACAGACAGCAAATTTTTAAACATGTGGGCCCAGGGGTAGGCACCTATGCTGTAGATGAATTAAAGCAAATATTAAAGCATTGCAAATTAAAGCAAATATATATATTTTTTTTATTTAAGGACATGGTATCAGAATCATCAGAGGACAACGTAAGTAGAAAAGCAAATATTATAAATTCACTATTTGGCTATCCACCCATGGCTCACCTATAGTCCCGCCAAGACAGGACTACTGGTAGAGTAATCAGTGTTCTGTTGGGCAGGAATATCTGGCTGGGATTTGCCTATGCGTACAAGCCCTAATGGTGGCCATAGACCTTTAAATATTATTGTCAGGCAAAGTTACTTCCAGCTCAATAACAAAATTCTGTCTGATCTGGCACCACAAATGGAGTGATAATCAGCCAATACCTGGGATCAGCCAATAATATGGCAATGCAACAAAAAGCCATGCTCTTCTGTCATATCTATCTATATTTATTTGTTTGATAAATACAGGGTTTGGATTTGAAATTTATAAAACTTTCTTTTTCTTTATTTTTTAGGAAATAGATTTCTTGATGTTCAAAGTAAGTAGAAGGTGTTTATATTCTGCCATTTATTCTCCTGGTCCTTTATCATTTGATTTTACTGGTCAAATACGACATGTCTATAGATCCATGTTCCCCTCAGCCATACTGATTACATCCAGTAACCAAGACATTACCAAAGACAATTTTACATTATATTATTTCTATACAATGATTTTACGTGTTATATTTTTTAGGATCCATTAACTGTATTTGAAAATTTGGAGTTGATCGGAAAAGGTGGATATGGAAAAGTCTATAAGGTACATTTTATATAGTTATATAAAATTAAATAGTGTGAGGCTAGAGTTTTCCAGACATTTTTTGAGCGGTCATCAGTGCCAAAACGCCACATCTATCGTTTTTCTGTAATATGTGATTCAACCACAGCACGGTGGCTCAGTGGTTAGCTCTGATGCCTTGCAGCGCTGAAGTCCTGAGTTCGATTCCACCCTTGGACACATCTGCAAGGAGTTTGTATGTTCTCCATGTGCTTGTATGGGTTTCCTCCGAGCACTCTGGTTTCCCCCACAATCATAAAGACATACTGATAGGTTGTATGTGTCAAATAAATGTGCTTAGATTGTAAGCTCTTCGAGGCAGGGCCTGATGTGAATGTATACATGTATATGTTGGCGCTATATAAATCCATAATAATAATAATAACCATCACTGCAACTTAGGAGATAGCAGATGGGTTAACTTGCTGATTTCACCACTTGCTGATGTTCCTTAAAAACATTTTTTTTCTGACTTTTACCCATTGGTCTATGTTACCAGTACCATATCCCAGCTAATATAACAATGCTATTGAATTAATTTTAGAGGCAATAAGGTACTGAGATTTCCCTTCCTATAGAATCCAATAATACATTTCAACTGGTGAATATTTATCTAAAACTTTCTTTATTACAGACCCGCAGGAGAGGTGAATCCCCGTATGTGGCGGCAAAGGTTGTGAAAGTCAATTTGGTAATTGATCTTATTCCTATATAGTAACATTAAGATAATAGTTTCATTGAAAAATGCAAATGTGATATCACAGAGAAAGATTTTTATTTTATGTTTACGTTGTATTAATGTGGCTGTTATCCTGGAATCACATAGAATAGAAATATATTTCCTCTAGTCTAATAAACAAGATTCTTAGGTTCCCCTTAACTAGACTGTGGGTAGATTTCTGCTTGTGATGCCGTTTATTTCTATATACACCTAAACATTAAATTCTTTCTTGTTCTTTGTATTCAGGAAAATTGTGATAACGAATTGCAGGAGGTCGACATTTTACAGCGCTGCCAGCACAAGAACATAGTTTTCTTTGTGTGCTCCTTCTTTCAAAGAGCAAAGAAATCCAATCATCTATGGGTAGGACATTTTTCATTGAACTTTGTTTATATTGCCCTTTTTTAGATGTGTAAATATACTGTAATAAGAACTGGTGCAAAATGGACCTTTATCAAGCCAACAGCTTTTTTAGATAGATAGCACTAGGGCATATAAGGGTTGGAGTGGAGGGTGCCATTAAATTGCACAAGGGCTTTATGTATATATATATATATATATATATATATATATATATATACTGGTTTCTAGTACTTGTCTTGCTCTGCCCATTTGCCACTTTCAATAGAAAGATGCACTCTGCAAGGAGCACGTTCTCCTATTGGACAATCCAGTCCTGGACTCCTATAAGGGGGTGTATTAACTTCCGGTCTTTGTTTGGGAAAACTAAAAAAAACAGGAACGAGGACCTAGCGTTTTTTTTGCTCTTTATCAACTTAATAATTTATTGTAAACCAACCTTTTGCTGAAAGACTTTGAGAAATAATAAATCATCTCCCTCTAAATAAATATGAAATATTCCATTCATCATTCATTGTTACAAATATACAAGGTATAGATTTTACGTATTGTCTCCTCCTATATGGTTATTAAGAAATCAAAGTAAATTGATAATTCTTTATATAGATGTATAAATGTTATATTTCCCATAATGCTTACATTATAAATATTTTTTATCTATATGAAATGCTGTTTATAATATATTGTGTCTATTTTCATTCTATGATAGTTTGCAATGGAGTTCTGTGCAGGAGGCTCCCTGTATGATATAATTGAAAAAACCCCGAAATGCTGCTTCCCCGAACACTGGATCAAGTATGTAGCATACGAGGTGTTACAGGTAAGCTGGGTGAAAATGCATTTAAATACTAGAAGTTTTTATTCTTTTGTAAGAGGAATATATAAATATTCAATAGTAGTAGAACAAATAAACTAAGTCTATGTTCTGGTAAAAAAGCAACATTGATTGTTAAATATGTTGATAAAAAGGATGAAATAAAGTAATAAATACATTTATTTATGTTTCTTTACAAAGGGTCTTTCCTACCTCCACGAGAATTATATCGTTCACCGGGATATAAAGTCAGAAAACATTGTCCTAACAGACAGAGCTGAAGTTAAAATCAGTAAGGGAAATTTATTATTTTAAGCTGTATAACAATTTGGCAATTTATTAAAGGGCAAGTCCACCCTCTGATTGACATTCACAATTTGTACTTTCAGCTGATTTTGGAATTGCTGTTCAGCTAGAAGGGCCTGAAGACAAGGTTACAAACCACTGCGGCACATTAGATTGGGCAGCACCAGAAGCTCTTGCCTGTTATAACCAAGAAAATGACTTGGGATACAATCTAAAGGTATATTTATATTAACAAAATAGTACATTTATTTTATCTTTTAATATATTTCAATATTTCATTGATGATATGATTAAACAGAAAAGGTGAATATCCAGCTTTATAATATATTTTAATTAATCATATTATTCTGTCTACTTTCCATCTACATGACACTTAATTCAGTAAAAACTTTAAATGAATTGTCACCTGTACAAGTTGTGAACCTTAAAGCCTCGTACACGCACGACATAGGCACGTTTGGCTAATAGTCACGTGTGTGTATGTGTTCAGTCAGGCATCGTTCTTTGATCGGCCATGGCAGATTAATTGAAGCCGCCCAACCGAACGCATACACACGTGCAAGTTTCGCCTGAAACAACTGTTTGTCGCCCACATGGACACTCTCGGGGAAGTTTGTATGGCCATTTGCGTTGGATGTGTATACGAGGCTTTACTCTACCTGTAGCAGTTTATCAAAGTTTTTTCTGTTTTTCAGTGTGACATCTGGTCGTTTGGAATAACAGTTATCGAGATGGCAAAACTAGAAACACGTAAGTAATAAATCATCTCTATGCTCTGTGTACATTGTAACCCATTGAGAAATATGATAGATTTACATGACATACTACATTAAATAAACTTGGGGGTTTCAATGACAGTTTATTGACACCAGCAATCTTTACAGAATATCTATGGTAGAGACCACACAACAGCAGTTGACACGGCACACTGTGCACCATAGTCTTATAAATGTTAATTTATATTATTTGTATTTTCTCACATTTTGTTTTTATAACCTTTAGCCATCATTCAATATTCCATAATATATACAAAGGCTCTGATGGCAAGAAAGAATCCATCATGTCTACTATTGAATAGCTGGTAAGTCTCTCACTAATTTTACTTTTATACATAACACATGAAATTGTTATGACAGGGGAGAACATATTTCCACTGAAAGAAAGGACCCTCTAACTCCAGCAGGAATGATCTTTGTATAAGAAAAGCTCTACCTCTTTATAAGGAGCCCTTATTAAAGGGTATGTTCACCTCTTTGAAAAACTTTTAATATGATATGCAGCACACCTTATAACCTAAGCTCAAGTTTAGTTTAATTTGATTAAATATGCTCGGAGACAGTGATCTCATACTTACAAGCTACGCAATCCACCGCCGTGGCTTTGCACTTTGCGCTCCACTTCTGGGTAAGGCAGTCAGGTACTGCCGTGACAGGGATGTCACAGCCAATGGCTGGCTGCCATTCCTGAACGAGCCTCTACTGCTGCTTCATGCTTGGGAACAGAAAAAGAACGAAGCAGCAGCAGTAGAGAGGAAGGAAGCGGCGGTGGATGGGGAAATTGTAAGTATGAGATCTCTGTCTGGGAGTATATTTAATAATAATAACCAATTTGGAACTTAAGTTTTAAGTGCTTCTGCATATCATATTAAAAGTTTTTCTAAGGGGTTGACATTCGCTTTAATTCCTGGGAGTACCATGTTTTGTCTCAGTTTTTATTGTTTGTATCCAAGAACTGAATGATAAGGATAATGCTTCTTGGAATGATGGGATAAATTTCAGCCTGCTGACACAAATACTTCCAAACAATTTAAAACTTACATTCCATCAAGATATTATTTTGCTAGAAGACATTCTGTTTCAGTTTTTAACATGAGCCAATGTCAAGTAAAGATTGATATAGGATTTTTTGTTTATACAGGTCAGATGAATTAAGGGACCTTGTCATGTCATGCTTAATTGAAAACCCAGAAGAGCGTCCACCATGTGTAGAGCTGCTAAACCACATCTTTATTACTGAGCAGCCACGCATAAATCAGGCACAAAGCCAGCTAGAAGTACTTATCAAAGGTCTGAATCCTTATGAAGGTGAGAAAATAAAGGGATTTATACCATTATAGAAATAACTAGACATTAAGCCCGTTACAATAGCGCTAGAAGCCCAGAGTGCCCCCTTAGTGTCCCAAGGCCATAGCCCTTCTCCTCCATGTCCCAAGGACAGAGTTCCCTCTTAGTGTCTCAAGGCCAGAGTCCCCCCCTCAGTGTCCCAAGGCCAGTGTCTCCTCCAAATCCCCCTCCGAGTCCCCCTCTGTCCCAAGCAAACTGTGTAATCTGTGTAACTGCTGTGTTCTGCCTTGCTTGTTTCCTGTGTTTCTCCCTCTAGTGGTGAGTCCCTAAGAACTGCAGTGACACACACAGATTCACGGATGCAGCTTTAGGGTTTATTATAATAGATATTATTGATATAATCCACCCCTTCATTGGACTCCAATGGAGTAAGTCCATATGTAAATAATAACCTTATAATTAGACTTACACCTTTCACATTTCAAACTATTACCGTTTAGGGGTTTGGGGGGTGATTTACCTGTATGTAAGTTTTCATTTTACTATGTAACTGTTAGACAGACATTATGGGTAGGGTATAAAGGTTGGACTAGATGGACGTATGTCTTTATACAACCTCCAATACTATGTTACTATGATGTACTTAAATGAGAGGGTGGCTTATAATAGATAACGCATCCCCTACAAAAAATATTAGATGTCACCATGCCCTTTATAAAAGCACTGTGTCACTCTGTGACATCTAATATCCTAATAATATCCTAATAATTTACAGTAGGGGGTGCATTATCTACTATATAATAGCCAGAATCTTTACAATAAGATTATCTGAATTGGAAATCTAATTATTGGATAGTAATAAAGTCTGAATCTGTACTTTAGTGTAGGCCATGATGTGGAGAATCTGCAGAACTGAAGTTATTTTATTCACAATCATTAGTTTTTATTTGCTGTTCATCCCATCTCTGAAAGCTAGGAATTATTCATTTTTCTAACACCAATAGTAATAGAAAATATAGATGTAAAATATTGGTTTAAATATTAAATTGGATATCCTATTACTTTTTAAGAAAACACATTTTTATTTGTAACATATTACTACTCAATGTAAAAAAACTAATAATATGAATCCTGTATATTGAAATGATAGATGAATTGGATAGCTCAGAGGAAGGAATATCACCCAAGAGACAGACATCCCCCATCTTCTTACCAGTAGAAAAGGAGAAAAAAGAAGAGGAAGAAAAAAAAGAAGAGGAAGAGAAAAAAGAAGAAGAGGAAGCTGTGCAAGAACTAGAACTGGAGCCAAAGCTACATTGTTTTCCTGACTGTGAACAATGTCTGTTTGTCAAGAAGAGGCTTGCCTTTCTTGAAAATAAGGTTGCCAGATTGAACGCTTTGCTAACTGAAAATGTTTTAAATAGAAATTAGTATAAAAATGAGTATAAAAAGTAATAGTGATTAGTATAATGTTTAATTTTTATAGATAGTATGTTACCCACCTAACTAGACTGTAAGCTCAACGGGGCAGGGACCCAAGCACATGTATAATTTTTAATTTCAGAGCCAGATTAAAGGGTATGTCAACCCCCCAAAAAACTTTTTATATTATGTTGGCAACCCCCCAAAAGCCCAACCTCGTGAGGTTTACTGTATATATTCCAAAGACTTCTAACAGTACTTACCCTGCCTTCTTTCTCCCGGCATGCTTCTGCTTGCTTTCATGCCTGGGTAAGTACTGTTAGAAGCATCTTTGGAATTTCTAAACCTCGCCAGGTCAAGGTTTTAGGGGGTTGCCAACGAAATATAAAAAGATTTTGGGGGGTGGACATACCCTTCAATCTGGCTCTGAAATTAAAAGTGCTAAGTGTTATTGGCAAATACCCAGCCTTGCCCATAATCCACCCCTGGTTAATGTACATAATTATTATTTACCTACCTAACTAGATTGTAAGCTCTGTGGCAGGGACCTCTTTCATTGTGTTGTATGACTTTGTCAATATTTATATAAAACAATCTACAAAACTATTTGTTTCTGGTTCCTTCAGTACTATAATACCCTACATGACAATTACATGCCAGCAAACAGGCCTTCAGCACAGTTGACAGGTTTTTCTAAATTTTGAAAACTTTTCATTGAAATTTAGAAATTCAATTTTTTTTCCCTATCAAAAATTCAAAAAAGGTAAAAAAAAAAAAAATTCTGATTCAGTTGGGTTATCTTCTTTCTAAATGGAGTAATTATTCTCCTAATTTTACATTTGATGTTATCTAGCTGGATAAAGAAATGTAAAGGTTTTTTAAAGACTAAAATACTGCTGCATACCAGACTTGCTATTAAGGCACATGTGGGCCTTTTTTTAAGCATCTGACACCCCTGTGGTACAGTTAATATTTTAAACACTTCATGTTTCTTGCAGTTTGCAAATTTCTGCATACGGTAATATAGTCTGGTTTACCTCCCCTAGATATAAAATTCTGATTGGTTTGGGGGTGTGGCCTATGTTTATTGGTGGGGATCAGTGGAATAACATATGCAGAACCAATATCTTTTTTTTTATCATATCCATATTTTAATCAAATTCCACTTTATGGTTTCTACAACAAATCAGATTTGAAAAAAAGGAAAAAGTTTATTCGGAATTTGAACTAAGCTGATTCCGTTGTTACTTTCAACACATTACATTACATTACAATGTTTAAACATTAGGTACCAAAATATAGGAAAGACAGAAATCAGTTTACAACAATACCATATATAAATAGCAAGATGTAGAAACTTACAGGGTTATTCAATAAAAGTTCTTATCGTTTAAAATGGTGCTAATTTTGCCCCAACCAATCAGATGTTAGCTTTCAAATGTTAAATAAGATCTGATTGGTTTGGGCAAAATTAGTACCATTTTAAACGATAACAACTTTTATTGAATCTCCCTGCAGGTTTTTTGTGCCCATAGGCAACTTAAATCTGACCCTAGGTGCTATATTCACAAATTAATTAGATGAGACAAAGTATACAATATTGACCACAAACCACAAAATAATAGAAGTTTAAAAATAATTTTGTAATAGCAAACACAACATTCCATTCAAACATAGGATAATTATTTGCACTAATGAAGTTATTCCATTACAATTAGCCATTTCCAGCTCCAACATTTACTGTACAGTATTAATAATGCTGCATATCTGATTCATTTGATATTGTTTTAATGATCTATACTCTTATCTTTCAAAAAGAAGCACATTTCTGACTGACCCCCAAACTTCTAAACATTAAAGGGTATCTCCACCTCCAAATACAAAATATAATGTAAGGCACCCCCGACCTTAAATGCTAAGTGTAAAACTTTTAAAACAGCCCCTAAATGTACTTACTCACCTTCGTTTCCTTGGACACGGCTTCTTCTGCCTACTTCCATGCATAGAAGAGCAGAAGGGATATGTCCACCCTTCTTAACAACTTTTAATATAATGTTCTGCTTTGTCCCCCAGCCCCAACCGTAATAATTTTATTGCCAGAAACTTCCCCAAACATTACTTACCTTTCCTCTTTCCTCTGCCGCACTGCCCGCCCCTCTGCTTGCGCGAAACTGCAAGCAGAAGTGTGGGACTGTCAGCCGTGTCTGTGATTGGCTGAGAGGCAGCCAATCACGGACGCGGCTGCAGGTAGTTCTGAGCAGCGGAGGAAAGTGGGAAGGTAAGTAAAGATTGGGGAAGTTTCTGGCAATAAAAATATTGCCGTTGGGGCTGGGGGACGAAGCAGAACATGATATTAAAGGGATTTTGAGCTAGGGGGAGGGAGTCTAAAACGGGAGGGAGAAGGAGGGGAAGGGAGGGGGAGAATGGCTGCAGTGCACATGCCAAACTTCTCTCGGAGGGGAGACAGGAGACAGAGTTCTATATGGACTCTGCTATTCTCCTGCTGGGCAGTTTTTGGGACTTGTGTATAAGCACCAGAAATTTTTTTTTTCAAGAATTGCTGACAGAATAAATAAAGGATCAATATCTGTAAATTAAAATATTGTATGGGAGGTCGATAAAAAAGAATGCAACTGTAAATAACTAATCCTGGTACTTTCAGTTGTGTCTCGTTTTATGTTAAGAGGACTGATACTGTATAGTACTTATGGAATGATACTGTATAGTACTGATGGAATGATACTGTACAGTACTGATGGAGTGATACTGTACAGTACTCATGGAATGATACTGTACAGTACTGATGGACTGATACTGTATAGTACTGATGGAATGATACTGTATAGTACTGATGGGACTGATACTGTATAGTACCGATGGACTGATGCTGTATAGTACTGATGGAATGATGCTGTATAGTACTAATAGAGTGATACTGTATAGTACTGATGGAATGATACTGTATAATACTGATGGAATGATACTCTATAGTACTGATGGACTGATACTGTATAGTACTGATGGACTGATCTGATATACTGATGGATGATACTGTATGTACTGATGGAATGATACTGTATAGTACTGATGGAATGATACTGTATAGTACTGTATGGATGATACTGATATGTACTGAGGAATAATACGGTATAGTACTGATGGAATGTACGGTTTAGTACTTGATGAATGATACTGTATAGTACTGATGGAATGATACTGTATAGTACTGATGGAATGATACTGTATAGTACTGATGGAATGATACTGTATAGTACTGATGGAATGATGCTGTATAGTACTGATGGAATGATGCTGTATAGTACTGATGGAATGATGCTGTATAATACTGATGGAATGATACTCTATAGTACTGATGGACTGATACTGTATATTACTGATGGACTGATACTGTATAGTACTGACAGTACTGATGGAATGATGCTGTATAGTACTGATGGAATGATGCTGTATAGTACTGATGGAATGCTACTGTATAGTACTGATGGAATTATACTGTATAGTACTAATGGAATGATACTGTATAGTACTGATGGAATGATACTGATACTGTACAGTTGTAAAATACCACACAGTATCATTATTTTATGTTGTGGTAAACAACAATCGGTAACTTGCAACAGTCTTTCCAAACTACCTATCCAGGGGTAACTACCCTATGACTAATAAATGAATACCTGGACTTCTCTATGGTTATATAAAAACATCTATGGGTAAAAAAACTAGATTAAGCCCCCCCCCCCCCCATTAAAGATCAAAATTAAAGAGTCTCACTCTGGAAGTTCAATTTTCTTTAAATGCATGAACTTGCAAGCTGCATGAACTAATAGTCCTTAATATTGTATACCACTTCAGGAACATTTAATGGCTTCAAAAATCGTGGTATAAATATATAATGGAAGCTGACAATGATTTATTTTTTTATTATAATGTTATGCCGCTCACATACCCATCTGGCCATTCCCCATTCCAACCCCATAATAGTTTTTAAAAAAGTAATTTAAAGGTAGTTTAAAATAGATCAACCACAAAAAACCTGAGTTATGGAGGTTTAAAGAGCATGTATAGTGAAAAAACACAGAAAGAGCCAAAGATGCCCCTGAAGGGACTTACCTGACTCTGTCGCTCGACACTCATCCTCTGTTCTGTGCCTGACAGCCACTTTACTTCCTGGTAGAGTGACTGTCAGCGCAGAGCTTGAAACAGCAGCAGGGGAAAGCACCCAGGTGGTGAGGGACTGGGACAGGTAAGTCCCTTCAGGGGCATCATTGGCATTTCATTATAATGTGAAACTGGGGTTTGGGGTAGGGGGTGCTATGCATTTCTATCAAAAAAAAATTCCACTGGACATGCCCTTTAATTCTGATTGATCCGAGGTTGGAAAAAAATAAATCATGTCAGCTTCTACTTATTTACTTTTAAAATCACAGCATTGCAATGGTACTGAAGACATGGCTGTTTTTAAAGCTGTACACAGCTTTAAGACAAAATATTAAATATATAACCTTATGAATTATATGAATTAACGTTCCCCTTCATATTATAAAGTCTTGGAAGTTTCCTGCCCTGTATATATGGTCAGTGTACACCTTGGTGAAATAATTTACTTATATTACACTGTAAAGTGCGCTTTATTCCTTATGTAATTAAGATATATGGTTTATTGAATGATTGCTAGTTCTATGCTACTTAAGGGTGTTAATGTGTTTTGTGGTTATATACCTTTAAATTGTATGCTGCAATTAGACAGAGATCACTTGGACTCAGTATTTAAGTATCATTATGTGTATAGTCTCTTCCCTATACGTTATACGATATGACATTACGTTATGTGACTGTTGACTGTAAAATTCTTAAAGGGCATGTCCATCTTTAAAAAAAAAATTGGTCAGTTTACCTGCCACTAGCCCCAACTGACATATTTTGCACTTTATTACCTGCAATATTACTACTTTGCTGTTTCACCTGCAATAGAATTATCATCCAGATGGAGCTTGTACTGTATGCGCATGCGCATACATTACTAGCTCTGTTGGGACCTCATAGGAGCGTGATACCGGACAAGTTCTGTAATGTTCTTGGCTCTTGAAGAATGGGAGGGAAGACATGGCTTCTTTACATCCTGTTCTTCAATTAAACTCAGTTTCAGCAGTGGATATACCCTTTAAAGGGCATGTCCACCCCCAAAACTATAATCCCTCCCACTACTGGCCCAATCACAGACGCGGCTGCCGGTCCGGCACTCCAGTTATGAGTGTGCAGGGGGTAGCTACAATATGTCATAAGGAATATACGCTGGAGGAAGGGGGGGACTGGGAGGGG
Source organism: Hymenochirus boettgeri (assembly GCA_019447015.1). Classification (NCBI taxonomy): domain Eukaryota; kingdom Metazoa; phylum Chordata; class Amphibia; order Anura; family Pipidae; genus Hymenochirus; species Hymenochirus boettgeri. Next base: position 78,410,688 of record CM033475.1, read on the forward strand.
TTAAAGGGATCACCTGTACATGTCATACTGCCTCCAGGAGGCAAGAGAGGAGGCAGAAACATTTATACAGGAAGATAGCTCCTACTGTTCAGTTTCCTGGAGTTTGGGCAGCAATTGCAGGAGAACCTAATGAGTTAAATTTTAGTATTGGGGGTGGACATGCCCTTTAAAATCATAGATTTTGGGCATTTCAATGCAAGACCATGGAAACCTACATATTTCAAGTTAACATAAAATATTTTCATTGGTTCCTACATGGATGGGACATTGGTCTTTGTAGAGAGTAGAGATAGACCAGATTGCGGACCCGAACCTGGTTCCGCAGCAGATTACAGCGAATCGTAGATTTTGCGGATTTCAGCTATGCAGATTTTGTTTTTGAGCCGCATGCGAAAATTCAAAAACATTTTTTTTTTATAGAAATAATCTGATTGGTATACCAATTGTTTATAACCAATTCTGATTTGATAAAATCGGATTCTTCCAGAACGAATCTGATTGGTTAGTATACCAATCAGATTCTTTTCCAATCAGAATTGGATACAATTAGATTCTTACAGAAAGCATACCATTCAGATTCTTTATTAAAGTATCTTACTGTAACTAATTCTGATTGGATACAATCAAATTCTTTTTCAAAAAGAATCTGTTTGGTAAGTATACCAATCAGATTTTTTCTGAACCTGATTGTAACTAATTCTGATTGGTTACAGTCAAATTCTTCCAGAAAGAATCTGATTGTAACAAATTCTGACTGTAAAGGGATCAGATTGGTTAGTATACCAATCAGATTCATTTTGAAAAAATCTGATTGTAACAATCAGATTCTTTCAGAAAGAGTCTTATTGTATGTTCCCCAGAACATTTCACAGGTCCCAGAGCCATTTACAATAAGTTTCATAATTTGGAAAATGATCAAACATGTCTCGAAAATAGAATGCGGAAGCTCGAAAGCTCTAAGTGGTTAGATTTACTTTAATGCCATTTAATGTAGTGCTAATTTACAGTGTATTGTAAATTTATTAAAACATTGGTTTAGTTCTCCTTTAATTATTCCTACCTCCCAATAACATTCTGTTGAGGACTGCCATCATGAAGGAAGAAAACAACTTTGTGCTTGCCTGATTTCATCTGTCAGGTTAGTGTCCTGGACTTTTTTCTTAAGCCAAGAAGAAGCCTGGCAGATGTAATATTGGATGTGAAGTAAGCAGTTTTCTTCATACTGGTAGTCCTCAATGAAACGATAATGGAAGGTAGGAATAATAAATCCCACCTCCCTGTGAATAAATAATCACTATTTTGAGTTATTGTTTTTGCAAAAAACAGCTTAAAATAAAAGATATCAGATCTCAATCAGTGTGGGAAGTCTGTCAACATTTAATTGTTTCGCAACATTTGGGGAAGTTGAGGGTAAAAATGCAGTTAAAAAACAAACATGGTAAAAGGACAGGCTGCTTTAGTAAAAATTGTTTGGTTTCTATGTTCATAAGTTAAGCTTAAGAAAATGAATATGGCTTGAAGAACCAAATTATTGTTCTTTTTATTTCTTCATCATCTTCTTCCCTTTCATTCTTCTGCTTTTTTGGACTGTATTTCCTCCCACAGTTTCCAAGCTAGAGACACGCAAAGATGTGCAGTACACACAGGAGAAGTGTGCTATTACCTAGCTAAGGAATCTGTCAAAGCTTCACTGCCTTATCTGTAAATTCCGGACATTTTTTCTTAAAAACTATAATGGGTACAATCCTCAAATGTGGACAGACACAGGCACACACACATACTGACCTACCCTTCCATTCCTGTGGCAGCCATACTAAAAGGGTAACTATAGTCACAAAATTAATTTTAAACAATCATCAAAAAAGTTAATTTTATGGTCATTAATGCAAAAACATATACCACCCAACCTGGCGCAGGAACACACTGACCTACCCTTCAATTTCCATGGCAGCCAAACCTAAAGGGTAACTATAGTTAAAAACTAAGGGGCATATTTATAAAGGTTCGTTAACTTTTCACGGCCGTTTTCGCGGACATTAACGCATAAATCGCGTTTAACGCGATTTATAAATGTCCGAAAACGGCCGCGAAAAGTTAACGAAGCGTTAACCCTTCGCGGCGATACTTACCTGTTACCGCCGCTTCTATTTATAAAGCGGCGGTACTGGTTTCGCTCTGCAGTATCGGCTGTTTTACTTCGCCACCTTGCAGGATGGGCAAGCAACCCGCGGCGGGTTGTCGCACCCGCCCCGGGAGACATGCCCACCGCGCCCACACCCCCCTTCCCAGCAGCCCCTCCCAACCGTTCCCCGCTCGCGCAATCTCGGAACGGGAGGCTGAGGGGCTGCCAGGAAGGGGCCGCAGCAGGTGGTCGCGACCACCCGCCGCGCACCCCCTCCCCGGCAACCCCTCCAGCCCCCCGCCCCGGCCGCTCCCGGGGAGGGGAAGGGAGGAGCCGCTGGGAGGGGTGGAGGTACCCTCCAGCGGGGCCCTGAGAAGGGCCTTTTGGGGCTTAGGGGGTCCCGCAGCTCGAACCGGGACCCCCCTCCCCGGCCCTTGTAAGGGTCTTTGCGGCACTTACAAGTGCCCTTGCGGCTCTGCACAGCCCTTTGGGGCTTAAGGAGTCCCGCAGCTCGAACCGGGACCCCCCTCCCCGGCCCTATCAGGGCCTTGGCGGCACTTACAAGTGCCCTTGCGGCTCTAACAGAGCCCTTTGGGGCTTAGGGGTCCCGCAGCTCGAACCGGGACCCCCTCCCCGGCCCTTGTAGGGCCCTTGCGGCACTGACAAGTGCCTTTGGCGGGGTCCCGCAGCTCGAACCGGGACCCCCAGTGTGCGGCTCTTAAGAGCCCTTGGGCGACGTCTTCGGGCTGGCGACACCAACCCCACTCAGGTCGCCGATGCCAGGCAGGCTCACTGCGGCCGCCAGTGAGCCCGCTGGCACCGCCAGGCCTCAGCGGAGCGATGTTGCCAACCGCTTCTTCTCTTTCTTCAGCCATCTACTGCGATGGCATCTGAGTTCGCAGCGGGTGCACCTCTTTATATAGGTTTGCAGAAACCCCTAATTCATTTCTGATGGTCAATTTTTAATGCTTGGTTTGCATGCTTTACATTAACCAATCAGATTACTGGAAAGTTCTGAGCCTGCCTGGCATCGGCGAACTGAGTGGGGTTGGTGTCGCAGCCCGAAGACGTCGCGTCGGATCAAGATGCCGGCAACATCGGCCGTTGAGGTCGCCGGCGCCCACCGGGGGTACCCCTGTTAGAGCCGCAAGGGCACTTATAAGTGCCGCAAGGGCCTACAAGGGCCGGGGAGGGGGGGTCCCGGTTCGAGCTGCGGGACCCCTAAGCCCCAAAAGGCCCTTCTCAGGGCCCCGCTGGAGGGAGCCTCCACCCCCAGGGCTCCCTCCCTTCCCCTCCCCGGGAGCGGCCGGGCGGGGGGCTTGGAGGGGTTGCGGGGAGGGGGTGCGCGGCGAGGTGGTCGTGACCACCTGCTGCAGCCCCTTCCTGGCAGCCCCTCCTAGCCTCCCATTCCGAGATTGCCGCGAGCGGGGAACGGTTGGGAGGGGCTGCTGGGAAGCGGCGGCGGGTGGTCTCGCCGCGGGGGGGTGTTGTGGGCGGGTGGGCGTATGCCCCGCCCTTAGGAGATGGTCGGGAAGGGATTTTAAGTCCCTTCGCGGCGATACTATACAGTATCGCCGCGAAGGGGCTTAAAATTACCGCATCACATCGCGGCCGCGATACATCGCGGGAATGGCGTCGCCGTTATAAATAAGGCGATAGCGCTATTTTCGTGGCCGCGATGTGTGCGGTAATTTTTTGGCGCTATTTTCGTCCTTAAATATGCCCCTAAATTTCAACAATCTTTAAAAAAATGCATGGTCATACATGCAAAATATACACCCCCCCAAACACACCTACTGCCTACTTTTTCCATTTTGGTGACAGACATAATTAAAGGGTAAATATAGCTCCCAATTTGTTTAGTTTTATGGTCAATATGCAAATATTAAATTTCAACACACACTCTGTGAACACTCTTCAATTTCATGGCAGCAATACTTAAAGAGTAACTATAGTAAAAAAAAAAAAAAAAAATCGAAAAACTTGATCAATCATAAAAAAGTTAGTTTTATGGTCATACATGCAAATATATGCCCTCAAACACTCACCTACCCTTCCATTTAGGTGGGAGACCTACTTAAAATGGTAAATATAGGAATATTTTTTTTTTTTGATCAATCATCAAAAAAGTTAGTTTTACAGTCATAACACAAAAAATAAACACCTACTAATACCCTCTAACACCCACCCCACCTTTCTGTTTTGTGTGTAATTAGAATGTTCAAGCCAAGTTTCTACTTAAACGTTCTAGTTAGGACTAATAATTCCTAAAGGGTAACTATGGTCTCCATTTCTTAATAATCAAACATGAACAAATGCAGGAGAGCCAAAACGCAGAAGTTAAACTGCAACAATGATTTTAATGATGTGCAACGTGTTTCGGAGCTAGTGTGCTCCTTTATCAAGCATGTCTCCATTTCTTCCAAACTAGTTAGGATAATATAAAAAGCCTTCCACCGTACCTTTAAAATAAAACCTATATCACATCTCTAAATAAAATTTGTGAGAAGTTATTACTTGTGACCAGATTGGAGTCCAGTGTGACCACGTTGCGATTTCACTTGCGATTACGCATACGATTTTGGATAGAATGAAAATTTCAGGAACACAAAAGTTCACACGATTTCTGATGCACTTGGGATTGCGCATCTGTTTCCGTTGTGCGATCACCATTTTTTTGCGCAAATGTATGCATTTCCATAATGTTAATAGCAAAATCGCAACCAAATTCACAAATACAGGGGCTACTAGTATTTTAATAAGACATTACTCTAATCTCAACCTCCTAGTGAGGTGAGGTGCTCTATGATTCAACCAAAGCATGGATATAAAGCACAAAGAAAAGACATCATAGCACGCTCACTTAAACTAGAAATAGCTTTAACCTGACAAAAGGGTCTCACTACAATATGTGATCCCCATAGGATCCTACATTTGTGACATTTTTAAGGCTTTCGTAAATTCTTTTAGTTACTTGATGAATAGAGTTAAGCTAAACTAAACAATAATGCAATAAGTATGATGTCCCCTTGTTTAAACCTATTGTCCTGAGATCCAAAGGTTAGTCATGCTTGGATGCAAAGTGTTGTATTTTCCTGATACATAAAAAGCCTCTATCCTTTTTGCAGCTGCCTGAACAGTGTAAGTCCATGGCTAACCAATAGACAACTGAATTATAGTTGAGCTGAATGTGCGCACACCAATATAGATGACATTTTCATTGCAAACTAACAAGGAGAGAAATCCAATTACATCACAAAAGGGCCTCCCTAATAGACTATTTTCTTCTTGCGGATATGTGTTGTTAAGCTAAAGGTTTTCTTAAAAACTGAATGTAGACTGTACGGCACTGAGACAACCATCAACGACGCAAAGCCGGGGGTAAAAAACTCACTTATCTTTTGTCTGTTGAGGGACAAAAAGAGTAACATTTCAATGCTAAGAAAAAGCACATTGGAAATAAACAATCAGCACTTTAAGGTCAGTTTTTATATATATTATATATATATATTATATATATATATATATATATATATATATTTTTTTTTTTTTTTGTGTTCCACATTTTGGATTGTAACTAGAGATGTCCAAACTTTGCAAAATTCGATCCGCTTGAGGATCCGCGAATTTTCAAAAAAATTCGAAAATCCGTGAGCGGGCCCATTAAAACCCATTAGAATGAAAAAATCCTCGAAAATACGAGAAATCCTCGTAATTTCTAAAAATTTTCGAAAATACGTATTTCACGCATTTTCGAAAATATGTGAAATCCTCATATTTCCGGAAGGTGGAAAACCGGAAAATCGACGATATCCACCGTTCGCGAACGAGGTAAATCCGCCGCGGATCCGGGTTCGGATCTGCGAACTGGGCTATCACTAATTGTAACTAGTTTCAGCATAATTCTTTATTTGCCTGATCTGCATATATGTAGTATATATGCTTCATGTAAAGAAATATGAGAGTGAAACTAAAACTACAATCTTAAAGTTCAGCCTAAGGGCTAGGCCAAATTTTTCTGCATTTGTTCTTGCGTTTTTTCAGATCATTGAAAACGTGGCAACACACGTGTGTTTTCGGGTGCGTTGGGATTGTGATTTGCGTTCCATATTTTAAATCACAATTACATGCGTTTTCCAATACTTAATGAAAAAACGCATGCGCAAACACAACGAAATTGCACATGAAATTGCATGTGATTGCGTTTACGTTGCAGTGTGGCCGTGCCCTAAAATTAAATGAATGTTTTTAGAAGTATTACCCCAAACCCCACCTTTGTTTTAATCTTACCCTTCTCCGAGGCTCCCATGCTGAGTTATAAGTACTTACAAACACTCAAACCCCACTGAAAGTCCGACCTACTCTGCTCCTGTTGCGAGCTGGTTGCAAGCATGCTCACAACCGCTCTTTCTTTAATGGATGTCAGCCATTGGCAGTGACATCACCATAGCGGCCATGACTGACAGTCATTGCCAGGAAGATAAGGAGGATGCGGCAAGTAACTGGCTGTTTTGTGGGGTAATACTTCTAAAAAATGTTTAGGTTGTTTTGGGCTGGAGTTGCCCTTGAAGAATGCAATAAGAAACATCTGGAATTTTTGTAATAAATTGGATGAAAGTACTAAATACCACAATTTCTAATGGTAAAAATGTGCTCCATACGCATTTCACTCCTGCCTGGATGCTTTCTCAGTGGTGTGAGGCTGGCCTTCCTGAAAGCAGCTAATAGACTGCAAGTGGGCTAATAGTCCACTTTAGTTTATAAAAGAACACTCATTTTTGTCTCATTATGAAGCAATTTGAGAATCATATTGGCCCTCTGTCTCCAAGTGAAACCTTGTCCATAACAAAACATTTAAGTCCTTGCATTTTACCACCATGTTGATTCAAAAAGTGTAATGCCACACTAGTCAGCGGTGGAAAATCAACAGTCCAGAGTCTGTGTGCCAGCCTGATTTTGGATAAATGGCTAAAGAGTCACCGTCTAAGCATCTGTTGCGTCTTGTCTATGTACAGAAGTCCACTGGGGCAAGTTGGTGTGTAAATAACAGTTATCTTGCAGTGAAAGTTCTGCTTAGTGACAAATTCCCTTTATCCATCAGTGATTTTGTCGCGGGTAGGCTTTTGTGTGTCTTTTTTTTGTTTCTTAATGTAATGCCTGTTCCCCCGGTACCCCCGTCTTTATCGCTGTCTACCCCTAAAAAAGATTCTAATTCATTTTCAGACTGCGTGATCTCTCCCCAGGATCTAACCCTTCTGTCTTTAGGTGTCTGTCTATTGAATGTATGTTTTCAATGATAAACCATTCTTTTTTGTAGTCCTCCTTGTCCCTGGTCAACTTATCCTCCTTTGTTTTTTCGTCTAAGCAATGTTTGTTTCTACCTGCTTAAGTTCTGTCTTTAGGTTTGTTTCAAATATGTCTGTTAGTTCGTATACACCAATCGTTGTTTTAATCACGTATAGAGCTCACCATCTACCCTGCAGCATCATGCTGTTACATTGGTGAGACCCCTAGTGTTCCATGCACAGACTGTTAAGTGACTGACTTTCGACTGATAAGTATACACAATATTATTTGTGATTATTGTTATACATTTGGAGCTGATGGTTAGACTGGTTTTACTTTTAACATCTAGTGGTAGTGGTGGAATACATTGAATCCAAACACATATTTTTTTATACCTGCTTATATCACAGGGTTGCCAGATCATTTGGTCTAGTAGGGACACACTTAATAAATGTACAGTAATTAACAGGGCTGTTCTGAATGCAAAGAGATTGCAATTAAACAACATTAATTCTAAGTCAGCCTTGCTGCATGTAGGTGACCCTACAGGATAAAGATATAAGGAAGGTGAAAAAAATAGTTTACAAGCCCTTTAAGTAATGTTAAAAGGGATTTTATTAGGCAAAAGGCAGAGGAGCAGTCATTGTCAAATTGCATTTATGATAAACTTATGGGGAGGTTTTAAAACCACAGTACCCAAATTAATATCGTGTAAGTGTGGGCCTTACACTGCATTAGGGGCCAGTTCCATTTTGTATTAACGACACAAGCTTAACATCTATTTTATGAAGGCATAAGGAGGTTCCTTACCTGACTGCAATCACACAATGCAGTAAATCTTGTGCGCATCGTGGGATCTCAGGTAATTACCTGTGTGTTTTACCTGTGACTAACCTGGGTTCATTTGGGGTAATGGGGGAGATTTAGCTCCTCCTATGAAGGGCGCTTTTTATAGAGTGTGTTTTTCCATATTCTAGGTCTCGTACTGAGGGGATGGGACAGGGCTGGACCTGTTCTCATCCTGCGTACATCAAAAGGGAGGTGATGGTTTAGAGGGTTTATTTCTCTTTTGTGCAGTACCTTTAAAAAGGGAATCTTTCTGACCCTAAGGGGCCATCTGATTATTTCACGGATTACCACATGACCTTGAGCCAATTAGATGGCTAAAGGGGCAGTAGCTCCTAAGCCACCAATAAAATAACTCATAATTCTGAGCAATGTATTTAATAACTGCACTAATTCAATAAAATAGGTAAGTAAATTTTAGCTGAAAATCTTGACCATTGCTTTTCTTATGTTGCCCTCTGGTGGACACAAAAAGAATAATCTACCAGGACAAACCAGCAAATAGGGCCATACTATGATTATTGACTGGTACGGGCGTGTTTATGAACCTTTAAGCTTGGTACAACAACAAATGTATCAATTAATATATCATTAGGTGATCTGTAATGAAATGATAATGCTATACAGCAATTTTTGGAGATTTGGTGGTGCTACATTTTCTCAAGGCAAGTTTGGCTTCTGATCTGAATCAGATTTTAGATTTGAACAAAAAATGGGACTATCAGTAACAGGAAAACAGTCACATTTTCATTTAAAGGGCAACTTCAGCAACCAAAAAACTACACTGCCTGTTTTTATAAGTATTATCCCCCACTTTGGTTTTAATGTTATCTTTCTCCGACGCTCCCATACTTAATTATAGAATCTTACACACAGCCGATCCCCCCACCACATCCTCCTTGTTTTCCTGGTAATGACTGTCAGTCATGGCCATGAAGGTGACGTCATGTACCACTAATAAAATATAATTGGAAAGACCGAGTTCACGTACATTTTTGCTACTACAGATTATATCCAGATAAGAAGCACCCGGCACATACCATGAATGTGAGTGCTAATACAAAAATACGTATTTATATGTAATAGTTCAATTTCATTGTTTAAACCCAACCTGGACTACTCTGTAATTTATGTGGTCATCTAGTTTAGGAAAAATCTGCAGGCAAATTTGTGGTTGCAGCTGGCAAACAGTGGGGCATATTTATAAAACCGCATAACTGATGCCTCAGGTTTTTATTAAAAGTGTTGTAGATTTATTATGCAGCTACATTAAAGGTACTTCAGGTTTTCATTGTAATTTTACAATCCACACCAGAAAATTCTGACTGCAATCGAAAAAAATCAAATGGATCAGCTATGGCCATTCTGCTGATAATATTGTAAAATATCAGTACCAATCAGTATTCTACAATATCAGTAGAAGAATTCACAGGAGCTGATTTCTGTCTTCATAGAGCTGGCAAGGATTTTTATTGGCTCATTCACATGTAAAATTCTTGAACTGAAATGGAGATTGGAGGGAGAAGGCTCTATTTACTAGAGTGTAGTGTATAGTATATAGTATATATACTATATATATACTATATGGGCAATACTATTTCTGTGGTAAATATTTCCTTCAAGATGGATAAACTATGAAACTAGCATTACCTTCTCCCAGTGTATTTTTGGAGCCACCAATAAATTTAATGGGTAGAAAAGAATATACACTGGGATATTGTATTTCCAGACTTTGATATTTTAATTTGTTTTAGTTTCCTTCAAAACCTTTTTGTAATGATAATTTCCATAGAAAAAGTAACAAAGAAAAAAAAAAACATTATCAGTGTCATGCAGCGGTTTTGATTAAACTTGTGAATGAAGGCAGCACTGACTTTAATAGATTGACATTTGAGTCTGGACTGATAACAATTAGAGCTGGAATCAATAAGCTGAAATGAATGAACTGCACATAGAGAATCTGCTGATCAGAACATTGCATTTCAATAATCGTGAGGGTTGGCTGGAGAAACACAGAACTGACCTTTTAACAATTCTGCTGTGTTAAAGTGAAAGGAGAAACTAAACGGATGATGTAAAATAAAAAAGGGGCTAGATATTTACAGCAACTACTATTGCTACAAAATAAAGTACAAAAAGTAAGTTATTGGTAAGACCACTGCTTTGTTATTTTTCTCATCCATTGTAAAACTATTTATTTCTCACAGTAATAAAAATACAAGAAGGTTATAAAAGATAAAATGATATTAAAGGACAAGTCCAGCCCTTATATCAAAACTTATTTACAGGTTAATAACCTCATAAAAACCTAAAATAATAGTAAAATAAGTCTAACCTTAAATACTGTAAAATATCATGTTGCCCCTGTTTTTGCTTCCGGGTTCTTCCAATTAGCAACTGTTATGGATGGGTATGGATTTGACAGTTGACAGCACAGCCAATGACTGAATGTGAATCCCCTGTCTGCCTCTTCTGAGCATGCTCAGGCTCAATACAGGTCACCTACATTGCTCAGTTTCCATGAAGCATCCAGAAGCATAGCAGGCATACAATAATGTATTCATAGGGCATTGTAGGATATATCAACATATTTTAAAGAGGCCATTCTTTCTGAAAGATGTTATTATGGGGGGGTTGTCCTTTAAGGAGGGTTTAGTCTATTTAAGGTACCCATAGACTACAAACTCACCTTCTGACATTTTCATGTTGTTCATGTTACAAGATCCACAAGGCTGAATGCTCTCATGATCAACTTAAAAAATGAATGAGCCAGAGGGAAGCGCCTTGGGTAGAATGAACCACCAGCCAAAAGCTTTGAATCTATCTATTGCCTTATTAGTGTAGGGCCAGCATTAGATCTACTTTTATGGCAGATGTAGATATAATTGTTATTTTGTTGCACCGGTCTAAAGATTTTTTTAACAATAAATTGTAGAAAATGCCATAAATGAGGCATTTATGTTAAACCCTAACCCTTACTCCAAATCACACAGTTGTATTGAAATTGCAAACAGAACAGAAGAAATGGCTTGACCACTCAAAAGTCATCCATTGTGTAAGGCTGAGGACACACTACAATGCACCAAATAGCGCACGAAATTGAAAGCGTTATCGATTGTGTACGTGATTTATTTGTGCATGCGATTGCGTGAAAATGCTTGAACGAAAAATGTGAACGGGCACGCAATCGCATGTGCATAGGAAGTCGCAGGAACACGAGCGAGCATTCCATTTCCATGTTAGTGAAAGTCATGGGCGCAATCACTAGCGAAAATGCATGCGCAGACGTGCGAGAAATGTGCTAGTGTGGCCTATCCCTTACAGTTACTTTAACAGGCATTGATTCTTATATCATGTTTCCATGTTGCAATCAATCAGATGATTTCCCAAACTTACTTTTTAACCATCTCGAGTATTACTCATGTAACCCAGTCTTGATGTGCCTGCCTATTATTACTTCTGTTTATTTCTGTAACTATGGATGTTGTTCATTTATACTGATCTTTTAAGGGTATTATGATAAAATGACATTGAATTTGGCCATATTGATACCTTGGTACCATAATCCATATTCTTTTTTTTTTAACTGTTTATTAAAGAAATAAACAAAACAAAACATAACAATATAACAATTGTGTCGGTGTCATTTTAGTAAATACAGTTAATACAGGTTATATCAGGTTATAACAGCTTATAATATAGTAGCGCCTCCCGTTGGTTCATCCCTTCTACGAGTAGTACATAGTATATGTATGTTGGGTTTAGTGCCTCATCTCTCTCCCATCTCCCCCCGTAAATTCCACCGTCTCACCCCACACCTGGGTCTATAGCTTCGTACCATGGGGCCCAGATTCTATCAAATTTTTTGGTATTTCCTCTATTATGGTATATGGTTCTCAGTTTGGGTAGCATATTATTTATGAAGGCTCTCCAGACGGCCAACTTGGGTGATTCGGGTGCCATCCATGCCATGATTATAGTTCTCCTGGCATAATAAAGGGTTTCTCGGAGCAATGACAGGTGGTACCTGTCCCAGGAGTCTTCTGCGGGGATTCCCAGCAGACATAGTTTGGGCTCCGTTTCAACTGCAATATGTATAACGCCAGAGAGATAGTGTGTAACTTTGGCCCAGAAACGGTATACCCGTGGGCATAACCAGATCAGATGCCAGAAATCGGCGGGTTCCATATTACATTTGGGACAGGATGGTTTAAAGGTAGGTGACATGTGGGATTTCCTTAGAGGGGTAATATACACCTGGTGCAGGATATAGAACTGCATCAGCTTATTCGCTGCTGCTGGAGAGACATGTAAGTGTGATTCCGCTACTTCGCACCAGTCTGAGTCCTCCAGCTCAGGAATATATCTTTTCCATTTCTGCAAAATATTTACAGTACCTGTGTTGAGTTTAGCATGTATCAAACAGGAGTAGAATTTGGATACACTACATTGCCCATCTTGCTGTTTCGTTAGCTCAATGATTGGGTGGGATTGTAGTGTGATACGGGATCCCTGGAACTCAGACATTAAGCAGTATCTCAATTGGAGATATCTGAACATAAACTGGTCTGTTGTTTGGAATCTTTGTTTGAATGTAGCGAAGGGGAGTAGCTGGTCATTTTCTATAATTTGTGAGAAGGAGTATATACCTAGCCGTTCGAAAGTGTTGGGTACTGGGAATGCGGCTAGGTTGGGGAATCTGGGGTTATGCCAGAGTTGCGTGTCGTGTGATATTCCCTCCCAGTTTAGGTGTCTCTGGACCCTCTTCCAGACTTTAAATTGTTGGTTATGGAGGCAGGTGCCTCCTCCTGGTATTGGGTTGGGGCAGGAGTCCAGAAAGGTTAGGGGATGGGATGGGAGATAGGCATGTAGCATGCCCTCCATGTCATATAGTTGTGGTGGCTCTCTGTCTGGGAGGGCTGGTGGCGAGTGTAGCCATGCCTGATAGTATTTAAGCTGGCCTGCCCAGTAGTACAGGCGGAAATCTGGGAGCGCCAGGCCCGCCATTGTTTTGGGCCTCTGTAGAGTAGTGATTTTTACTCTTGCTCTGCCCGAGTTCCAGAGGAAGGAGATCATGCAGGATTGTAGTCTGGTGAAGAAGGAGTCGGGGATATATGTCATGCTGTGCTGGAGGATGTAGAGGAGTTTAGGTAGGATGATGATTTTGATTAAAGTTATACGGCCAATCAGGTTAATGGGTAGGGTTTTCCATGTTTTGAGTCTGTTCATTACCATGTCTAATAGGGGTGTGATGTTTCGGTTGTAGAAGTCTGTGGGGGAGCGGGTGACGTATATACCTAGGTATTTAAAATTGTCCACCACAGGTACCAGGTCTCTTACGAATGGGGGGATATGAGTTCCGTTGTCAATTGGGAGCAGTGCGGACTTACTCCAGTTTATGAGAAGGCCTGATATGGGTCCATATTGGGTGATTATCTCATATGCTGAGTGGAGAGCAAGTTGTGGGTCTGCCAGATATAGGACAAGATCATCTGCATACAGACTGAGTAGAGAGGTGTGTTGCCCTAGTGATAGGCCGGCTATGCTTGGGTGGGAACGGAGCTGGATAGCAAGAGGCTCAATGGCAAGTGCGAACAAGTATGGGGACAATGGACAGCCTTGTCTAGTCCCCCTACCTAGTGGGAAGAATGGGGATATTTTACTGTTGACTCTTATGGCGGCCATGGGATTAGTGTACAGGATTTGGACCCATTTTATGAATTTGGTGCCGAAGCCAAATCTCTCCATACAACTCCACAGGAACGACCACTCCACCGAGTCAAAGGCCTTTTGGGCGTCTAGAGATAGCATACATCTCTCCCCTGAGTTATCATGGTCGACCTGGGTGTGTATGAGGGTTTTTCTAATGTTTATTGAGGTCGACTTTCCCGGCATGAAGCCAGTCTGGTCTTTGTGTATGATTCGAGTAATGACCTTTTGAAGTCTGTTTGCTAGGACCTTTGCCAGAATTTTATAATCATTGTTGAGGAGAGATATCGGACGGTATGACTCGCAGTCTAGTGGGTCTTTTCCTGGCTTAGGTATCAGGACCACATGTGCTTCACACATAGATAAGGGTAGGGAGCCCGTCTGGTAGGCCGTTTGGAGGGTGTTTAATAGTTGTGGGAGAGTGTGGTCACCGTATCTTTTATATATTTCTATGGGGATGCCGTCCGGTCCCGGGGATTTTCCGGGGGCCATGCTGGCAACTGCAGCCTGTAGTTCCGGTAGCGTTATCTCGGTCTCTAGAGTGGAGGCTTCTTGATGTGTAAGTGTTGGGAAGTTTATGTTGGTTAGTAGTGTTTGGGGGGATGTGGTGGGGGTGGGAAGTTTGGATTTATACAGATTGGTATAGTATGAAGTGAACTGATTAAGGATGTCAGGGGTGTCTGTTAGTATTTTGTTGTTGTTGTCTTTAATTTGCATAATGGTGTTTTGGTCAGAGGGGCCATGTGCCAGGCGGGCTAGTAGTCTGGCAGACTGGTGGCCGAATTCAAAGTATCTTTGTTTTTGGAAGAACAATTTCCTGGCATATTTCTCTGTCAGAAGAGAGTCATATAGCGATTGTGCTAGTTGCCAGGCAGATCTGGTACTTGGAGAAGGGTTTGACGTATAAGCTGTTTCGGCGGTCTGGAGTGCCCTTGCCAGTTGTTGCTCATTCTGGGTTGAGGATTTTTTGATGTGCGATATAGTGTTTTGTAGGTTTCCTCTCAGTACTGCTTTAAAGGCGTCCCATACCACTTCTGCAGCTACTGTGTTTATGTTGTCTTCAAAGAATTGTTGAATTTGGGTGGGGGTGGGGTCAGGATCTGGGAATAGGGTCAGCCAGAAAGGGTTTATACGCCAAGGGCCTCGGGGGAGGTGTTCTGGGTGTGGTGTCTGCATTTTGAGTAGGATGGGTGAATGATCCGAGAGACCTCTTGGGAGATGTATTGCTTCCTTAGCTTTTAGGCTTAAACGTCTATTAGTAAATATATAGTCGATGCGAGATAGGGTATTGTGTGTTTTGGAGTGGCATGTGAATTCCTTAGCGGATGGGTGCCGGAGTCTCCAGATATCCACCCATTGGAGTTCAGTTATTATTTGTTGTAGTGGGGTGATGGGATTTTGGGGGCTGTTTTGATGTATATAGTTTGTCTATGGTGGGATCCATAAGGGCGTTAAAGTCACCCAAGCATAATACAGAGGCCTGGGGGTATTTGAGTAAAAAGGGGATGGTATCTCTTAAGGGGTGTTGGTGTGCCGGGGGAGGGTCGTATATTCCAATTATGACGTATGGGGCACCTTCTATGTCAAGAGCAATACATAAGTATTTCCCGTTTCTATCTGATTTGACTTCGGTGATGGAGTACCGTAGTTGTTTACGTAATAGCACAGAGACCCCTCTGGAGTAGGAGGAGTATGTGCTGTGTGCGGTCCAGCCTATCC
Source organism: Hymenochirus boettgeri (assembly GCA_019447015.1). Classification (NCBI taxonomy): domain Eukaryota; kingdom Metazoa; phylum Chordata; class Amphibia; order Anura; family Pipidae; genus Hymenochirus; species Hymenochirus boettgeri. The sequence continues at coordinate 78,426,370 of CM033475.1, forward strand.
ATGGCCTTTGGAGATATTGGGTGGTTGTGGGGATGAGGTGTGTCTCCTGGAGACATATTATATCAGGTTGGTAGGCTTGGAGCTGGGAGAAGACAGCTAGTCTTTTTTGAGGGTCATTTAGACCCCGTACATTCCATGTTATTGCTTTAATCATGTGTTAACGGTGGGTATGGTAGGTCTGGGAGTACCAAAGTGGTGCGGAGTATGGGAAAGGATATAAATACCAGCTTGAGGGGCGCTTGTCCAGTGGTGGTTGTATATAACTTTGAACAATGACACTTTAACAATATAGCAACTTTGATGATGTATTTTATCAGTATAAATAATTGACCGAGGTATTTCTAATAATAACATATAATAACTGTAACTAGAACAGAACATTGTTCTAAGAAGTATTAGAACTAAGTATTGGGGATGCACGTAGTGCAGTTTCTGCAGAAAGAGCAGAAGCGGCATTGGTTTTGTGCGTCCCTAGACTGCATATTAGATTTAAACATTTAGCATATACAAAAAGCTGTGCACCGCTTGCTTTTAGGATGTTTTATACCACTTGCTGATGGTTATTTAGCTGTATTATTGTTATCTTCTGGAGGGTTTGCCAAGCCCACCCAGCTCCCTGAGATCAATGTTCAGTATTCACCAATTATTAATGTAGTGTTCTCATTTTTTCCCGCTTGGTCAGACAGCACAACTGTCACCGGATTTGGTGTGGATTCAGCAGTGGCAGACGGGCTGTCTTTAATGGGCTGCCTGCAAACGCAGCCCCCAGAGCCACCCCCCTCCGCCCCCCAGTGCCAGGTCCCCCCACCCCCCACCCCCCGGCCCCACCACAAGAGGGGCAGCCAGCCGGCCAGTCCCGCAGCAGCCTCCAGCAGAGATGGGGTTGTCAGGTGTATTTGTAATTATTTCCCAGCCTCCTTACATTTAGGGGTCTGTTGTGCTTGGGGCCCCTGTGTTTTAATCAGGGGGACTCTCTGCCTAAATCTGCTCGGGTCAGACCACCGCGGGCGGCCGGCTAGCTCCCCTGCCATATTTACATTTTCATTAATTTACAGTATGGGTATTAAACATAACTTGATCAAAACACTCTCTCCCTCGGAACCAAGGGGGGGCCTGAAGGGTCAGACCATGGCCCACGGGGCCCAAGGCAGGGAAGAGGAGGGTCCCCCGAGTCCCGGGCGGGGAAGGGCAGCAGCATCTATCATCTGTCCCCCATGTGGCCGGATGTCCTCCGCCACAGCCAAGGGGGGGTCCGGGGCCGCGGCAGTGTCTATTAGTTTATGGGTAGTCTATAGTCTGGTGCGGACGGTCCAGCCTCTAGTCCCTCTATGTGGGTAACAAGTGGTTCAGATGGAGGGCCCACCGGGGGGCGTCCCAAGCGCGGCGGCAACCATATAGTCTAGTGTCTTTTACAGCCGGGTGGCCGTCATTGGCCTATCACGATAGGGAGCAGGGAGGGGGAGGGGGGAGGGGCAGCTGCCCCGGCTGTACTCACCGGGCCCCGGGGGCCAGTAGTCCGGTCTCTTTGGTAAGCATTGTGGGTGTCAGGGTCCGGTGTCTGCTCTTGGTGCACCAGGGGGAGGGATCCAGTAAGATTGTATTATTCCATGGGTGGCATAAGCGATGTCCCCTTGGGTCGGGGGGTCAGCAGATGTTGGGGACCCCCGGTTCTAGCGGGAGTCCAGCCAATTACAGGCCTCAGTAGGTGTTTCGAAGAATTTCACTCTTCCCTCCGATTGCACTCGTAGGCGGGCCGGGTAGGCCATCGAGTAGGTGATGCCCGCTTGGGCTAGTCTTTTTTTTACATCCATGAAGTTTGCTCGCCTCTTTTGGAGGTCAATTGAGTAATCGGGAAACAGTTTTATTATTGCGTTTTCAAATTTTAGATCTCCTGTTGTACGGGCCAGTCTCAGCAGGCCATCCCTGTCTTTCGCGTTTAGCAGTCTAGCTATCATCGGTCTGGGGGGGGCCCCAGGGACAGGGGTCTTTGCCGGGATTCGGTGTGCTCTCTCGATTGCGAACTGTGGGGAGAGTTCTGATTCGGCGAAGTGGGATCTGATCCATCTCTCAAGGAACCGAGCTGGGTCTTGGGCCTCCGCTCCCTCTGGAAAGCCGATAAAGCGGAGGTTCTGTCTCCGAGATCGATTTTCCAGGTCATCCATTTTGCTGCGGGTGAGTTGGAGCTCCTGCTGGAGTTGTGCGATCTGTCGTACCTGCGGGCCCATCGTGTCCTCCAGTGCTGAAATGCGAGTTTCGGTTTCTCCTACTCTTTGGCGCACTTTTGCCAGATCTTGTCTCATGAGGCAGACATCGGATTTAACCTCTTCCAGTAGTGTAGTTAGAGTTTTTTTCGTGTCTGTTATGGCGCCTAGTAGGTCTTTTTTCAGGTCTCGCATGGAGCAATCTGGTTCGGAGGTTGCTTGGTGAGCATGTGGGTTTGGAGAGGGGTTCTCCTCCTCTGGTGGTGAGTGCCGGCGTGCAGCCATTGGTGCGGCCTGATTTGGGCTGGAGCCTTTCCACGCGTATTGCTGGAGTTTGTTTTTGGCTGGCGTGCCTGGTTTGGTGGTTTTGTGTCTGGTCATCAGGTGTCCTCCGTCTCCACCTCCACTGCCGCAAGGTTAGGGGACAAACAGTGATGGTTTAAAGCAGGTATTAGCCTAGGATGTATGTGCAGTCTCGGGAGCTACTGTTCTCTGCGACTTACACCATGCGGCTCCAGGCTCCGCCCCCCATAATCCATATTCTTAAAGGAAATCTTAAAGCCTGAAGGTTTCATAATGCTGTATTATTGTGAGTCACATAGAAAGAAAAAGTGCTAAACTCTGGTTTGGTTTAAAATGCCCTACTCACGTTGAGATAAACTAGACATCAGGATGCCAATTCCTGCGTTAGCATCCCTACTGTTCAGTTTTCTGTCATCACATACAAAGGAAAAAATGTTCTGCAGATTACAGACATCCCACCCTGCAAAAACTCATTTCAGGGAGGGTACCCACACATTTCAGGGAGGGTACACACCCCCTAAAGCCCCAGCCCAAGATTAACGCATAATCCATGCATACAGACACACACATGTATAGTCAGACACTCTTGCATACAAAACATGCATCTCAACAGACACACACTCATGAAAACAGTCAGACACACATGTATACAACAAGTCATGTCACTATTAAGTGTTTTTGTCACTTGTTAACCGCTAAAACACTCTGACATCATTGTGCTCCCTCACTCTAATTCAAAACAACACATTTCAGGGAGATTGTATATTATTTCAGGGAGTCAGGGATCTGCCATTAAAATCAGGGAGACTCCCTGAACTTCAGGGAGAGGTGGGATGCCTGAGATTATACCCAGCTGTAATCCAATGTGATGCAGACTACACCGACATTTTATTATAACCTGTGTAGCCTAAGATGGACAGTGACTTTAACAGCTTTTAGACATTTTTATCACTGTGGTTTACCCTAAGATGATTTTACTATTCTAATTGCCTTGTGCCTGGCAACCCTAATAGTGAAGATATAAGGGAAGACGCTTCAGTAACCCTGGAAATGAGTGTAGAAATGCCATTTTCTATCTTTTGATGCATATCATTAGGGGAGTCTAGCACACTCCTACACAGAGAATCTTACTGCTAACTAATTCTAGCTTTTATTAGCTGCATAAATATACAGTAGACAGTGCAGTAACGGTTCTTCGATTATTTTTTCCAGGCTTCATAATAAATTCAGATTATTAAGAGTCTGTTTGGTTTAATTAAGATGATTAGGTAAATCAATAACGACATTTTAATTGCTAAAACATTCTAATTGTTTAAAAATGTTTGATCTTAATCCCATCTTTCTCTGCATTCTATCTTTGTAGCATTGCTCTATTCCCAGTTGATATCAGGAGCATCCCGGGACATAGAAATGTAGTAAATGTCCATGTACTGCAAGGGTTTCCGTGTACAGCATCAAAGAATGGTTTAACAAATTGGATAACTAGTGTGGGAAGCAGAGAATATGAAAGAAACATTTCTATTTAACACACTAATTGGCATTTTAAGAAATGAATGAGAAACATGTAATGCCATGTATATTGATATTTAATTCTAGTTTGAAAAAGATAGCAGTAATTTCTGTCATCGGCATGCATCTGTGTTCGTGGGTTTGGGTGATGTTTTCAGTGGCAATTTGTTTTATAAGTACAAAAGCAAACACCTTTGTGAATGACAGAACATATTACTGGATATATTATAGCTGGATTGCTGCCTTATAATTTTGCTACGATGGCAACAGAAAAAGTCCTGGCTTTCAGAAAGAAGTAATTGATAGAACACTTGTCACTATTTAAAGGGTCACTATACTCACTGAAACAACTTTACATTTTTTGAAACTACAATTTGAGAGAAGTAAAATGGGGGTACTCACATATTTATCTGTGCTTGCTTTGTCATTAAATTATTAATGTTTAGTGAGTGCTCCTAATGCCCCCCACACTCCCTTACTCACTGCCTCCTTGAAGTGTCTGCAACACTTATAAGTTCTGCACAGCCTCACCATGGACACTGCTCTGCTTACACATCTCCCCCCCTCCTTTCTTTTCTCTGAATCTCTTAAATGTTGCAGAAAGTGTGCCGGCATCCAGGCAAAGAGGTCAATAATGGGGAACATATTATAATTTCTGCTTCTGGAGTGACAGGTCTTTCCCTGTAAATGCTGTGATTTCAAATTATGATTTCTCAGAATCTACAGCTCAGATTTAAAATCCGAAAAAAGTTTTGAAGTAGTGGGATCTTGCCGTCTTGCCGTATCTAAATTTTGTATATATTAGTATATATTTTGAAAATCAGATTTTTTTTAGAATATATACAGGGTTATTCAATAAAAGTTCTTATCGTTAAAAATGGTGCTAATTTTTTTTTTTTATCTGATTGGTTGGGGCAAAATTAGCACCATTTTAAACGATAAGAACTTTTATTGAATCTCCCTGCTTATATATAATAATATAGATACCCTTTAAGTGTGTTTTCTGAACACATATCACATCATCCTTTAAGGCTATATCTCTTCTTGGCAAGTTGGCCTTTTTTATACGATCAAGTGTATCTGTTCTTATCAGTAGAAAAGTTAGGAGAGCCTCCTTCCTTCCATTCTCACTCCTGATAAGGGACTAGTGTTTGACCTAAACTTTAATAGTTCAGACGAACTAGGGCTTTTTAGAACTACAAACTTTTGCATTTTCTGAACTTGCAGACATATTTTTGCTAATTATCGAAAATTTGCTAATTATCGAATCGATAACCCTCAAATGTACTGTTCGTTAACCCTCGATTTTGGACATAGCCCTCGGATGTAGTGTTTCAGTGATAACCATGGAATGTGGCCGTAACCCTCAAATGTATTGTTTATTAACGCTAAAAGGTGAGAGTTCCTCAATTGGGGAAATTAATTTTCCTAGGTTTATAGATTTTACCCTGACTTACGTAGTTCTGGGGCTAATAAACCTGTATTCAGCTACTTCATCCTGTCACATATATTGTTCTTTAACCCTCGAATTCACCAAGAACCCTCAAAGGTAGTGTTTTCGAAAAAATGTATTGTTTGGTAACCCTCAAATTTGTCAATAACCCTCGAATGTAGCAAAAACTCAATGCGGAAACCCAATAATTGCCTGATAGTGAGGAATGTTAGTGTTCAAACAAGTTTTGGTGATGTACTTGTTCCGCAGACCATTTCCCAGGTCCCAGAGCCATTTACAGTAAATAACCATTGCAATTTTCCTGTTTTTTATTAGAACATTTTGAACTATTTTGCCTCATTGACTTTAATGGGTTCATTTTCGAACTAAAGAACTTTTACTAATGTTCTATAATTTGGAAACAAACTGAACTTTAGGAAGTTCGGCCATCTCAAATAAAACATGTCTTTTCTGTGTTTTTTCACTCCCACCATATTTCTTGCCCTCCCCCAGGTATAATTATAATAGGCCTAGTTTGGCTATTTATTAATTCTTATATATCTTTTATAAATGTATTTATTTTTTTCTTTATATCTCTTACACACAACCAACAGGGACATATATATAAAGCAAGGGGGTCCTTAAAGGGTAACTAATGAATCTTAAAACCTAAAACCTACAATGCCCTAAATATATATACCACCTATAACAATAAAAACAGCAGTTTGGGCAATAAAGAGTAATGACAGATACCGTGTGTGCCTGTTTGGCAGCGTGGATCTTCGGGAACATCTGTCACTAAATTCTCCACATGTACCAGGTCCTTTCTGCTTCTGCTCATCCGTCCATCCTCACTCGCGTTGAGTCATCGCTGCTCCAGGGGGCCATAACCACATGGTTCTTCCCCTGTGTTCCAATTGGCTCCAAATTCTGCTTGTTTCTCCAAGTACAGACGGAACCTACTGAGGTATTTGAGCCTCTTACCTCTCTAGGCACACACTGATATCTCCTCTATGGGTTTTCAGCAATGTTGTACTATTGTATATTCCCAAAGTCCTACGCACGTTTCACCTCTCTAACTAATATAGGTGGGGCTTCCTCAGGGACTGACAATTGGTTCTCCTCCTTGCCTTTTTATCCACTAGAGAGTTCAATTATTCTCTAGGTGGCTGTTTATAGACAGGTTTCTAATTTAAGGGATGTTAAAAATCTAAAAGGTAAGTTGGGTTTTCCAAATTTGTAATTTTCATACATTCTCTTCATTTAATAAGCTATATTATGTTGCCATTATTACTACATAGTACATGTCCTGAGTAAGGTGCTTTTTTAAGTATCTGTGGGTTGCATTAAAGAGAGATATACAGAAATACATATAAACAATCTTTATACAGTAATAGAGACTATGAAATTTACATTACTTACATTTCACATTTGAGCCTTATGTTATACAAAAAGGAAGTAATTGATTGTTTTCTATATTTATGTATGTATCTCAAATGATCCTTATTATGCCATAATCATATTTAGTTTATTCATACATAGCATGAGTAATCTTCGTTTAGACCCTCAGGGGCTCTCGTATCTAGATTGACTATCCAAAACATTTCTTTTTGTAATAGTTTTTTTCTAGGTTGCCCCCCCCCCCTGTATTTTTATTTGTACATGTTCCAGACTGCATTTCTTTAAATCTCCCATTACCCCTCCATGTTCTTGCCATATATGTTTAGCCATACTATTTCTAAAAAAAAATCCTTTTTTTTTTATCGCTCTTATATGTTCTTGCAACCTCATTACTAGGCGGCGTTTAGTTTGTCCAACATATAGTTTTTTTCCATTCACATCTTATACAGTATATCACCTGGCTCGTTTGGCAATATAAGGTATTGATCTTAAAGGATATGTCCACCCCCAAAACTATTTTTTGCTGTAGTGTAGGGATCGCTATCCTGTGTACTTTTGCCATATACTTTCATTCTTTTTTTGGAACAGTTATCAAGTTATTTTCATTTTTGTGTTTCTTATGGATGTAGCAATTGATTTCACTCCTCCTATAGTGGGCAGTGTGCCTGTAGTCTATGGAGATATGTCCACCAATCAGAAGGGTTTTGCATAATGGTTAAAATAGCCCTTTCTCCATTTATTAATTAAACATGCAGAATCTGAGCAACTGATTTGCAAGTGCCACCTGGGATTCTTAGATTTTACATTAACCCATTCCTTTCTTCTGTAGTCAACAATATGATCTGATATTGTTGTGTCAATGTCAGTTTTTTCAATGGTACACACACACAGAAATACGAAGGCACTCACAGGTCTGAAACTTTTGAATGGCACCCAGACATTTCCTTGCTTGGAATGGAGTGCTGATCACTGTTGTTTGCTCTATAGTAAGACACAACAGTTGTTACAAGCAGGGCTGCATTTATTACAGACTGGTTGCTTTTACACTTGAATTTATTCAGACTCAACTTTGCTGCATGTGTTTCTGATGTCCCTTTGATTACCATGTTGCTCTCTAGACTGGTTTGCAATCATCTCCCTCAGATTATTTCTGGTGAAATTGTGGTACCAGATATTCCAATACATCAGTAACTCTGTTACTCAGATCTCCTGTTGATTATTTAGTTGGGACAGCAAACCTAACTTTTGCTGATTTTTTTTTTAATCTTAGATAGAGAAAGCCAAATACTGAGAACTAAATTGAGAGCCATCTGAACTAAGGCCTGCCCATTCAAGCTACCCAGCCAGAAACACTCAATAAACTTATATCCCAGTACATGCCTCAGAACAAAGATATAACATCTCAAATGAAATGCAAAACTGAAACTAGCTCTCATTACTGAACATTCAATATTTGTAGTGACTCCTAAACCCACCCCCAATATTGGTCCAAGATCCAAGATCCAATCAGATTTAAGATTGTATCTAGACCAATCAGATTTTGGGGGTGTGTTTATGACACACTATAAAACAGCATGAAATCTTCAGAGGAGCTCAGTTTCTAATCAGCAGTCAAACTAGCAAGTCTTGCCTTTGTATTTAGGTTTGAGATTTGCAAGTAGATGACTGGTTGTTTAGTTGGGCTGCCAAAATGAATATTTTTTAGCTCCTGTGTTTCATACCTATGTTGTTATTATATAGCTGTCCATAAACTGCACATAAATATTAACATAACAGGTAAATGAAAATAATAATGTTTTGATTACAGAGCCTGAAATTGCTTTCCTTTGGCAAAATAGTGACTAACCAAGTGCCTATGTAGTTGCACTACTAGTTTCACTATTCCCTGACAAGCACTCTCAAACAGCAAAGGGCAGATAGGGAATGTATAGGATAGGGGTTGTATATTGAAAACTTGCAGTGTAAATACAACCAGGTTGTAATGAATGCAGCCCTGCTACTTACATTTACTATAAGAATCCCCCAATAATGAGATGATCTGATAACTAAATATATCCACTTACAATATAAGCTTATTATAAAATAAAAATATGCTTAGAAATGCAAAATCACAGTTTATTCCTGTGCTGTGCTGAACAGGGTAATTATTTCTCTATTGCCCCAGAGCCCTGCATAGCCAGGAAAACCCAACTTGGACACCTCATTACACAGAAGGTGAATGGTTGAGTAATCCACTGGAATGGCGGCAACTAAAGAGTTACTATGTTATGTAACATAATAACTCTTTAGTTGCCGCCATTCACGTGGCAGGACACGGGAAAAAGACCTTTCAAATGATGCAACAAAAATGTAAGTTTATTGCAAGCACTTTCTGTACATTTCCTTTAAAGGGCAAGTCCAGCCCTAAAATGAAAACTTACATACAGGTAAATCACCCCCCAAAACCCTAAACGGTAATAGTTTGAAATCTGAAATATATATGTCTAACCTGAAATCCTGCACAATGTCCTGTTTTCCCTGTTTCTGCTTCCTGGTTCTTCCAGTTAGTAACTGTCAGTTATGGATTTGACTGTTGACATCACAGCCAATGATTGAATGTTAATCCCCTATCTGCCTCCTCTGAGCATGCCCAGGCTCATTAAAGGCTCAGTACAAGTTTCTAAATTGCTCAGTTTCCGTGATGCATCCAGAAGCGTAGCAGGCATACAGTAATGAATTCATAGGACAAAGTATGATATATCAACATATTTTAAAGAGGCCATTCTTTCTAAAAGATGTTTTTAAGAGGGTGGAGTGGTCCTTTACAGGAGAACCGTTTGGAGCAGAGGGGTAAGGTAATGATTTTTGAACACTACACAGTGAGGCCAGTAGTAGGTTAAATTTTAGTTTTGGGGGTGGACATGCCCTCAGGAGACTTAAAAAAGTGCTATTAAATAATACTAATAATAAATGGTCATATCATATGTTGCAGGGGTGTAAGAGAAATTCTGAAGAAATTTCAAGAGACACCTTATCGTTGTTTGATTTAAATCCATCAACACAATGAGGCAGCAAAAGGTGCCTCTAAAATACTAAATTCGGAAACACAAGAAACACAACATCATATATGCAGTGCAGTGCAGTGAAGAGTGCTTTAAAGGGCATCTATAGTGAGAAAATGAACTTTTTTTCTTTCCTTCCATGTGTTCTATAATTCTTCCCAACCCCCAGAGTGTCTTCACTTTTTTCAGATTCCCTCTCTCCTCCCTCCTCCCTGCTCTGTTTGCACAAACATAGAGATAAGAACATTAGCAGGGGGGGGGAGAGGTAGCTTTGACAGCAGAGATAAGGCTGTACTTGACCCTCCTTCTTTATAGCTTTCACTGATTGATGATGGGTCACAAAGAGAGTGATCATATTGCAATAGTAACTGTACTGTTCTCCCTTCTCTTCCGTGTCTCCAAGACAGCTTGCTTTCTATTGGCCACTGTGTGCGGGTATGTTTTTCAGGATATTGAACTTTTAACTCCTACTGCACATGATGAGCTTGTTGGTTAGCCGGAGTTGAAACAAGGAGGAGGTAACAAAGGGGAGGGCGAAGGGGGGAGTGCTGTAGTGAGATCAGACACCATGGAAAAACAGAGTCACTGACAGAGGTAGGAGAAAGGCAGCACAGAGTACATGAATTTAACTTTGCAATGGGGCAATGTGTTTTTTTTCACTTTAGATGCCCTTTAATTTAAACAGCAGCTTCACCAATGTAAGGCCCAGAGCAGATGAAACAATTCATGCCTTATACCTTAATCATAAGGAAAAGGGATTTGCGTTTGAAGATTGTTATGTCAACATCATGGACAAAGAACAAGACTAGTTTTAAAGAGGTGTGTAGGAGACCATTTTATGCCAAAATAATTAAAACTAAGCCTGTGTGTGGAGGGGGGTTCAACACAAATTGTCTGCCACAATGTAAAATGCTGTTTTTTGCCTTACTCTTGATAACCAACAATCGATAGTTTTGATAACACCTCTTAGCTACAATGCTATCAACAACTTGCATTCAGGAGGTCCCTGACACCTTGCTGTTATATGCTTGGGACATATTCCAGGGTATTTATTTTCAACAGATTCTGGTACAAGTCATTCTAAATTGAGGAAGCCAGTCAGATGACTAGCGAAAACTTCAAGAACTAAACCAGTAGATCTAACTGAATACCACAGCTATACTAATTAATATTAATACTAAATAATAGTAATACTAAATAATACTAATAATACTATTACTTAACACATAAATAATTTGACAAATTCAAGGTTTCAAGTCTTTAATAAAAGTAGGAAACCATAACTGAGACAAATAAACAATTCCATAATAAACAACACATCACTTAATTTTTAAAAATGGAACAAACAGGAAGAGCACATTTTATAAATCAGTCTTATTTTTCAGGTTCATGTTTTATATTGGTGAATAAACGAATCTATTATAATAATGGGGGCCTGAACCCCAGCAATTATCTCTTCGGTTGGACTGCCTTATTTGGGTGTCAACTTTCTGATTTATGGGTCTGACCATTGGCCATGAAATCTGCAGAAACTGATCACAATGCTTTTTTTTAGAATTAAAGGAATACTAGATTTCTACACAATGATGGGAATAAGCTCTAATTTGCAATATTAATAGGGTTATTAAATAAATTATGAAAGTCTGCAAAGTGATTCTATTTTATTTGTGTAATATTTATATTGTGTGATATGCAAATTTTTTTACTGAATTAAATAATAGCCATTATTTGCACATATTTGTAACGTGTGTGTGTGTGTGTGTGTGTGTGTGTGTGGGTGTCATAATCATAATTTTACTCCCCATTCCACCTTTGACATCAGAAATACAGCATTTACAGGGTTTGAATAATTAAAGATTACAGTAATACTAATCACAGCAGGAGCCTTCATCTGAAATTAGAGACGGAAACGAAAGAATTATTTCTTTCACTACAGTGAAAAGAAGCTGTTTTCTAATTGTTGGTGTCAATAGAGTTTTTAATGACTCGGAAATAACCCAATGCTACCTTTTCACATTTGTAATTGGTCTAAAAACATGCATTTATTTGTTAAAAAAGCATGCTGTTTTTATTGACTGCTTTAAGAAGACTTGCATGCAGAAGACAGGGTAAGCAGTATACACAGAGATCCTAGTTAAACTCATTGGGTACAAAATCCTTAATGGCTCGGATAAAGGATCCGAATGTTACCTTTTTACAGTGTAAGGGACAGGGACAGTAAGAAATGCATTTTAATAAACTGTAGGAATCTGTAGGAATAAGATAGGTTTGCAAATGAGTGATAATCCTATATAATAAAACCCTAAATGTGCGTCTCTGAGTCCGTGTGTGTGTGTGTGTGTGTGTGTGCCTTTTGGCTTCTGCACATGTGCATGCGCAAATGGGATATGATACTTGAGATAGCAAGTCCCTAGTTTTCCTCCCCCCAGTGCTCTCAGAGGCTAATTTGGGAAGCAGTGAGGCATCTCTCCCCCTCCCCCCATTTTCATTCCCTACCATTAGGGTTAGCATAGAAAGGTTTGTGCTCTCTCAGCAGACAAGACTTATATCAGGGTGCTCCCATATCAAGTTTTAATTTGAGTGTGTTCTTGAGTTTTAATGTATATCTAATAAAAATTATAACTTTTAACCTTACTTTTTTTTTCATGGCACATTACCAAAATGGCACATTGAAGAAGAGCATGCCCAGACATAAACGGGAACCGACACTGCGAGGAGAGAGAGTGTTTATGTGTTTATATGCATGTATGTGCGTCTGCACACGTTTGTATGTGTGTGTGTCTGTCTGTCTGTCTGTATGCATGTGTCTGTCTGTGTGTATATGAATGCATGTGTGTGTCTGCATACAAAGGATAATCTTGCAGTCTTAATGTCTAACGCCCATTTATGTAACGGGCTTAACTGTCTAGTAGAGATGTAAAATTTAGGTGGGCCCCTGATCTTAGATTTCCTGGTGGGTCACAACAGTCCATTCCGGCACTGCCTATTTATATTTCTAATTGGTCTAAAAAAACATGTATTCATTTGTGAATGTGCATAAAGACGGGGAGATTGCAGTGAAGAGAAAAGCAGGGTGAGTATCTCAGTCCAGGAATGCTGGGAGGTAAGTAAAGTTTGTGAGGTTAAGGTTTGCAGAGGATGGTGATGGTAAATATAAAATTACAAGGAAGAGGTCAACATGCCATTTAAGCTGTTTGGATATGGCCAAAACAGAATAACGTTTTTTACTGTCTAATTGTTGAAAGGTGATGATGATGCATGATCTCATTCATTCATATCTACAAATATTTTTTTTTCAAATATATACTTTTAGTCAAGCTGTGCACTAATAGGTTCATTTCTGTCATCAGTGATCACAGAGCTGCAGATCCAGGGAGCTGCTCTGCTACCCTATGTTCTGTGACATTCTCATATATTTCCTTTTTATTCTCTCTCAATGAGGGTTTTCTGTTGAGAAGAGATCAACTCGCTTATAACCCATGTCCGGTTCACAGGCAGATATGATGCTAAAATCTTGAACTCTCTCAATGTAAATTAAATGGCCTCTTCTGGAACAGGATGTCCTTTGGGTTTGTCGAAGGCCTTACAAATCTCTTGTACTGTAGAGGACACTGAAAACAAAAGAAAGACGGAGCATCGTTTTGTTTCTGTGAGAATGTCTAGAAGTTCACCCCCGCGTGTGCACTTTGGAATGCTGTATGACAGGGACAGAGCTTTGCATTCTGAAGACACAGCAATGTATTTATAGTTTGTGCTGTGAGAGCCGCCACTGGGAAGCTCTGGTCAAGAACATGTAAAATGGTGTAACCATAAATTTATTGTAAGAGGTGACGTTGAATTGTTATCTGCTTATTAATGTGATAAATCACTTTATTTCTACATGATTTTTTTTACATCACACGTGTCAAACTCAAGGCCCCTGGGCCAAAACCGGCCCACCTGGCTGTTTTTTTATGGCCCCCAGGGACTGTACAGCATCCAAGACTTACTACACTGCTATCTATTTGTGCAGTCCCAAGCATCTGCATAACTATATATCTGCCTGCTATATACCAGCGCAATCAGCTGATCACATGCACTTTTACTAAGATATGGGCGATCAGCTGTTTAAAACTGTATCTAGCAGGCAGATCTATAGCTACACCGCTGCTTGGGACTGCACAAATGGGTCTTGCAATAATGGATAGCAGCAAAATAAGGCTTCCATGTAGTCACCTCTGTAACAGCTGATTGAGTATCTAGCCCGGTTCTGGGGAGGGGAGGGAGGTGTGATAAAGGGCCTGCCATTGGAGTAAGTTTTGTTCTGCCGATTATCGTATATTTGTACATGCTCAGCAGATTATCGTTAACGTTCTACAAAAAATATATAAAAGGGGCATGCTCTGCTTTCGTAATTGCGCAAAGATACGAACGTTACTTTACGTACGAACATCTATATCTAACAACTATCGTGGTGACTATTGTTGCTGTGTGTACAGATGTCGTTTCAATTGTGTGGATTAACGATAATGTTGTTAAACGTTTGTCAACTGCATCGTACGAAAATTATCCAACGTGTGTACGAGGCTTAAGTCCTGATTTTATATCTTATCAACTAAAAAGATACATTTATACCAGATATGTTTATTTTTTACTTCCTCTTTAGCTTCTCCCACAGTAGGAGAATGAATACCTCTCTTTCCCTCTCATTGGCGGTACTCAGCGTATGAGGAGCAACAGGTTATAGTAATGAATGTGTTTTCTTTTTGCTGAGTGAAAGGTGCTTATAAAGAGGCCAATACATAATTGAAATAAGAACAGTATGTTAAAACAATAATTTCATATTTATTAAAAGGTAAAAATTGTATTTTAGTAGACAAGCTTTCAAGGGATCTACCCTCTTCCTCAGGTCACAGCAGTACTGATTGAAACAAAGGTTAACAGAAAGTAAAGGCTCGTACACATGCTTGATCCTCGAGCGAGGCATGACTCCCTGACGGCAGATGGATTCGCCAGGCCAATCGGCGGACGACCCCCGACTGAGAGCATGCACGCAGATGATTCTTGCCCGAAACGGCCATTCCTCAGCTGTCTACATGACTTTTATTCACATGATCACCAAAGCACTGCCTTTTGGCTCCTGTTTTTCCCATGCATGCACATCACCTGTAAATGAAGAATGTGTCTTCTATTGAAAACTATTTTTTCCGAGATGGGATTGGTCTAGTAGGCAGAGGAACAAGGTTGCTCTTCACTGTGCATAATGACAGTGCATAATGTGCATAATGACATTACATTACATGGGCCGGCTGTGTACAATAACACCATTGTACGGGCCAGCCATGCACATTGTATGGCCTCAGATGCCAGTATCCCCAGGATAGAGAATCGTTAGGGACCCCAAACCAGGGAGTTAAGGAGGAAAGTGGATATCGGAGTGGGAGCAACAGAGATAGAGTGAAGGGAGAGAAGGACCCCAGATATTAAAAGGAGTGACTGGATGACCTTGGAGATGAACAAGAAAGTGTGGGGGTACCTCATGGAATTTATAAGAGAGATTGGGGGATGTTAGGAATGGAAGAGAGATATGGAGGACCCCAAGAATAGAGGAACAAGAATGCGGCACCACAAAGATGGATGGGAGAAATTGGACAACCCCAAGGATGGAAAGGAGAGACTGGAGAAACTGCAAGGATGTAGAAGAGAAAGTGGGGGACCTAACGAAGCAAAGATAAGACTGGGGGACCCCAGGGATGGATAAGAAAAATTGTGGGACCCCAGGGATTAAGAAGAGAGACTGGGGGATCCCAGGGATTGGGGACAGAGAAAACAACCCAAGGCATGCAGAGGAAAATACAGGACCCACAGGGGATAAAGAGGGTAGGGCAAAGGACACCAGAGATGGAGAGAAAAGAGTGAAGGAACTCAGGGATGGAAAGATGGAGAGGAGAGAGTTCAGGATCCAAGGAATCGAGGTGAAAGAGTGGAGTTCTGCAAAGGTTGGAGGGCAGAGAGTGGAGAACCCAGGTATGGAAAAAGTGGGAACCCAATTAAGAGGAAGGAGTGGTTGGCCCCACAGATTTAAAGGAAAGGATTGGTGACACCAGGCATGGAGAGATGAGAGTTGAGGACCCCTGCAATTAGAGTGATGACAACAGAATAAGGAACCTCAAACATTGATGAGGAGGACCTCATCAATGTTGGAGGACCTTGGAAAAGGAATGGCAGGAACCAAACCAGGACAGACTGAGCTGGTAGGCTCGGGCAAACTCTTTGGTTTAGCTGCTGGTACAATATATGCACACAATGTGTGTGATGTCATGTGAAGAAAATTAGTCCCAAACAGGCGTGGAGATTTGAAATCATGAAGCACTTACAGGTGAGTAAACATAGTAGACAACAAATTTGAAAAGCTTGAAAAGCACCATAACAGTTTCTCTTGACCTAAAATTATACTTATGATTGGGGGGGGTTTACCTTAGCACCAGCTTTGGAATGATTGTCTGTATCTCAAATTAATTATACACTTAATTCTACATACTGCTATCAATATACAGTATGTGGACCTGTAGCTCTGTTATTAATAGATAAGTGAGCCAATATACTCAATATATATTGACTTTATTGACTATTGGTAATTGCTACATAGCCAACAATAAAAGGCACAATTGATTGCCTCCCAGTCCCCCAGGACATTACCATGCTGTGATGTTTGTGGATGTCAGCTGAGTAAGCACTGGGAATATTTCTGTGGAGAAGAGAGGGGAAGTGTTGCAGACACTTCAGAGAAATTTTTCTAAATAATGCTTGTGAAGGTTCTCATTCATCCAGGTCATGGTATATCTGTTGTATTCAATTAGATCAACTGGACTTGAAGTTTAGTTCTTGAAGATGTTTCGCTAGTCATCCGACTGGCTTTCTCATTTAAAAATGACTTCTACAAGAATCTGTGGCAATTATGTACCCTGGAAAATTCCAATTAGCATATCAAAGGCAGGTGTTAAGGGCGTGATTGCATAGTGGCTAAGAGGTGTTATAGGAACGCCCACCAGGGAAAGGTGTCAAAACAGCATTGTACATGGCAGGCAGTAAAGAAACCAAGCCTATATAGAGGTGGGGGGGTTCGACACCAACTGTCTGCCATGTACAATGCTGTTTTGACACCTTACCCTGGGCGTTCCTGTAACACCTCTTAGCCACCATGCAATCATGCCCTTAACACCTGGCTGTGATATGCTAATTGGGACTTTCCAGGGTACATAATTGCCACAGATTCTTGTACAAATAATTCTGAATTGAGATCCAGTCGGATGACTAGTGAAACGTCTTCAAGAACTAAACTTCAAGTCCAGTTGATCTAATTGAATACAACAGATGTTTCTAAATAATGGTAACATAACAGAAGGTGGGAACACCTATGTCTACCTTAGCTATAATTCTGAAATCATTGTACCTTTAATAGTTATTATAGATATAGTTATCTTTGGTCTCCTTTTATAAGACAAATGAATAATTAGTCATATATTTACCTTATAAGAGTCTCTTACATAGACATAGTACAGTAATTGCCGTATTTGCTCTATTCAAACTATGTCACAGTATCCATTCTATTTGTCTATTTGTTTCCTAAAGCAACTTCTAAAATATCACAGTAAATAAAGTCTGTTTGATCACATGATAAAAATGCTCCTGTGGTGTTCCAGTCAGAATAACAAAATCTCATTCTTTCATCAGCTGTAAATCAGCAAAGAAAACAGAATATTTCCCTGTGGACTGCAGATCCTTGGGATCCTCGCCAAAACCCAGAGAACAGCAAAACAGGACCTGCTTGCAGCCTTACAGGCAAATTGCAGCAAATTAGCTGATCCCTTCTCTGATCAGTTTCAGATTTTAATAATACATTTTCCAATGACAGAACAGATTGCTTTATAATAAATGCTAAACGGTTTGAATGACATGGTTGAGAAATATCATGTTTTATGCCTGCAGGTCTTTTTTGAGGCAGAGGGTGGCACTGTTAATCTTTGCAATAAAATGCTACTAAAGTAGAGAGTAAACCTCCAGGTATTAATGATTATTTTCAAGCTCCTTGATTGAAGCTGTTGGAAGACCATTCACTGCTATCAAGCACAAATCTGACAGTGTTCATGACTGTTAATTCACATTTTGCTGGGCAATGGAATCAAATTTTCTGTGCATATCAAACTGATTACCAGCTTTAGGCTGGAATTGAGAGGTGTACAACAATATTGCATTTTTTTGAGTGGTAATAACAGTTTTGTAATTCCTTCCACTGGAATTAGGATCAGCATTCAAGGAGAAGTACATATACCCAAAAGATTAATATACATCACATGCATAATGTCATTTAATACAAAACAAAAATACATTCTCTTACTGTTGTCCATGGCTGCATTGAAGATATTTCCTCTCCCACAACGCATTGCTCTCCAATCATACAGCCCTGCTGCCTTGTTCTCTGACTTAATACCATTCCAGCGCATACTTCATAAGAAAAGAGCTTGCTAGTGCACAGATAGAGTTGAGAGAAGCAGGTCCGTCATTGACCACATTCACAATATTTATGCATATTAAATGCCTATGTGCTGCTAAGAAGTAAGGCAAGAGAGACGCATGACAAGAAGAGGAGGAGAATTCCCTTGAACAATTTGCGCCAATTCAGATTTGTATTAAAGGACATTGCCCACCACACATCTTAAAATCTACACTTAACATCCTCACCCCAAAAACCCAAATGCCATGATAGTTACTTACCAGCTAACGTTCCTGAACAAAGATATTTACTGCTATTCACTGCCCTCTTCACTGGCCCTGCAGCTTCTTGTTTTCTCGGATTAGCAGCCAATCATAGCCACCGTGGCCAATAACTTACTGCTGCTGCTGTCCAAGCCACCTTCTCTGTGCATGTGCATACTCATACAACTATAAGAGAAGGCAGCAACCTTGGAAGAGAAGGGCAGTGCACCCCTGAGTAAATGTATTTTTCTTCAGGAATATTGGGCAGGTATTAACTTTTAAGGTCTTGGGATTTTTGGGGGTGGGGTGGGGAAGGTAAGTAAAGATTTTTGAATGCCATTGGACTGAGTTTTTATCTTTGTGACTATGATGATAAAATAACTAACAAACTAGTTGGGTTAATCTGCAAGATTCTAATGTTTTCTTTCAGCCCTGCATGCTTATTATTGGATTTACTGGTGGAAATCTTAAAGGTTAATTATCTGCCAAGAGGTAGAAGGACCTGCACCAACTGCATTGTTAGTGAAGATGTACCAATGGATGTCTGACAGGTCTGTGGGGGGATTAGAGGGATAAAGGGATGAGGTGCATGAAGGTGACTGGGCTTTTATATCCTCTATCTAAGGCTGCCCTAATAGTATCTATATCATGGACAGACACATAAGTATAACTGCAAAGGAACAAAGTGCAATTACAACTATTAAGTGTGTCAGAGGTAACACTCAGACGACAAGCAGTTTAACTGCTAACGGCAACTTTTTTGCAAACAGGACATGTTTCGAGCCTCATGGGCACTTTCTCATGTCGATAGAGGTAACTATACCAGCCAGTGCCAGTGTCATGGACCATTTGCATTTCAGCAAAGGGCAATTACATCTCTGAGACAATAAAAAACTACATTAAGCTACCCATACACGTGCAGATGTTTATATAATCAAATTCTGCATCAATCGGAATTATGATTGGAAGAACCTGTTGGCACCTTGTACCAATGATCTTTTCACAGATTTGTCCTTGAAATCTGCGGGAGATATTGTCAGTGAAAAAATGTTACACACGCTATTAGTATTTTTTATTGAATCCAATCTGGTCAATTTGCTTAAAATTGCCGAATTGATGAAGAACAATAACACCCTAGCGTTTTGATCCCTAAAGTCCCTAAAGAAGGGGGCTTGGACAGGACCAGTTAAACTCCTGGGGGGAACAAAATCTCAAACATGCAGAACAGCATGAAACCTACTGGACTGTTGGGGCCCACCAGGATGAGTTTAAGGGCCCTATTTATAAAAGATCGGTATCGTTATCATAAAATACCGATCGTTATCGTAAAATAACGACTGTTTTTACCGATAATGACCGTTTTTACCGATAACGATCGTTATTTACCGATAACGACCATTTTTTACCGATAACGACCAGTATTTACCGATAACGACTGGTATTTAGCGATCGTAGTAAATACCGGTCATTATCGGTAAATAACGGTTGTTATTTTACGATAACGATCGGTATTTTACAATAACGATACCGATCTTTTATAAATAGGGCCCTAAAGGCCCACCTAAAATGTCATATCTCTATGATTACCCATGTACATATCGATCTCACTCCTACTTATTCCTATTGTTTATTAAAATGTATTTCTTACTTTCACTTTGGTTCTTTATTTAAATTTTAGTAGTTTCCTCTGTTTTCTTGGATGAATGGGCTGTGGACCCCCAGGGGATACCCCTAAAATCCTGCATGCCAGTCCGAAACTTTATCCTACATATACAGAATACACAGCTGATAATATAACTATACCAGGTTTAGATCAGGGATATAACATTAAGAGAACTTTTTCCTTCAGTTCTACAAATGTTGTGTTACCTTCTAGACTATAAGGGGGAACATGGGCAAACAATGTGGCAAAGAATAAATTTACATTTAAAGTCATAAAAGAAAAATTAAAATGAGATCTAGAAATCAATTGGGCCTCATTTATCCAGAGGCCACTGGCTTCGGGCAAATGTCACATACGCGGTTCAATTTCGCGATTGCGCCTTGGGATGAATGGGGAAATGCAGTTTGCAGACCAGCACAAATGCATCATTAAATCACTTGAGCAGGCTGCACCCACACAGCCGGTACATAGAAGCAGTTAAAGTGCATGTCCACCCCCAAAACTAAAATTTAACCCACTATTGGCCCACTGTGTAGTGTATAAAAATCCTTACCTTACATCCCAGCTCCAAATGGTTCTCCTGTAATGTCCCCCCAAAGTTAAAAAACTGCCGACCAGGAGCCTGACCACCAGGGAAATTGTTTCCACCTCTGAGCTGTCCTCTCAGAGGTTTTTGGCTTGCTCAGAGCAGCCCTTCACTCCCTCCCCCCCTCCCTCTCCCTCCCATTTTGTTCTCCCTCCCCCTAGTGTAAAACCCCTTTCCCACATATTAGGGATAGTTCCCCCAGCCCCAACCGCTATAAAATATTTGTAAGAAAGTCCCCCGATCTTTACTTACCTTCCCTCTCTCCTCCGGCATTCTGAACTGCTGGCAGCTGCATCTGTGATTGGCTGCCTCTCAGCCCATCACAGACGCGACTGCTGGTCCGGCCCCCTGCTTGCAGTTCCATGCAAGCAGAAGGCTGGGCATTGGGGCAGAGGAGAGAGGGAAGGTAAGTAACAATTGGGGGACTTTCTTGACAATATAATATAGCGGTTGGGGCTGGGAGAACTAGCCCTACAACATATGTATTCATATAAATTATGAAAAGGGGTGGACATGCCCTTTAAAGTCACACTAACCAATATAGATTATGAACCGGTTATCGCGACTTAAATTCTGGAGAAGTGCGCAGCGAACCTGGATAAAAGAGCCCGATTGTTCCTAGATAATTAGCAATCCATTAAAAACTTTACAGAAACCCAATGGCAGAGCACACTTGTCCTTAAGCCAATATACCAGTAGAGAGAACATTAGGATTTGTGACATCAGTCTTCCTACCTTATTACCATAATAAGGGAATGGTCTATCAATAACATACATGCACATTGATATAGTTTGGTGACAATATGGGACCATGGGCTATTATTACCATAGAGAATAAAAGTACCTAACTGATCATTAGTTGTCTAATATATTAAAGAGCGATATGTTTTCTTTTGCTTTTCTTTTATTTCCTTTTTTTCGATTCCTTTAGAAAAACAGTTTCCCCCTTTCCCCCAATCTGCCCAGATATGTAAAGAGCCAAGAAATGAATTAATTCTATGTCATAATGCTTTGATTATTTTCTAGCCCATCATTTATGACAATATTTTTAACTGGCTTATTTAGGTTCCTTGGTCTATGTGTGTGTTATTCCAGCAGAATTTAATTAAATGCACTATCTTTCTGTCCTCCCACACAAGTCTGTGTGAGTCTGAATAATCAGTGTAATGCTATGTGCTGGGTAGTAAATGTTAGAATGGGTGCTCGCTCTTTTCATTTATGATACGTTATTCCTTACGACTTTACTATTTTCACATTTTTTTAGTATTAGGCTTTACTTATTAGGCTTTACTAATTTCATTAGTTGACATACATATCTATCATTATAAATAAAATGCAAAGAATTTCCCCTTCTAATAGAAAATCATCATTTTCATTTTAATTTTTACCTATTAACAGAAATGTGATTTTCTGTACTTTCTGCAAAGAGGCTGGTGATATTTCTTTTACATTAATCTCCATGGGTATCGCTGGAAGGGTTAATTAAGTATTTATAGACCAAGGAGCATCTAGCGGAAAAATGACAAATAGCTCCTTTAAATTTAAGAATAAGTTCTAACTGATTATTATTGCGCATCTTGTCAATCTTTTGCATAGTGTTCCTGTTAACATTCTCATTGCATTGTAATATAAATAGTCATCAGAATCTAAACTGCCATTCTGATAAATAGGTTTATATATTAATTGCATCTTCTTGAATACAAGTTTTTTGTAACCAAACCTCACTGCACAAAAATATGTTTGTCAGTAATAACAAATTTCCTTTTTAGAGTTTACTAACAGGAAAGGGATGTACATGGCAAAAGATCTAGAGAATTGCTGTAGAGGCAACAGCTATAAATAATTCATCACAATGCTTAATTTCTCCCCAATCAGGAAAGACATCAGGCATCATGACAACTGAAAGACAATATAGCATTCCTTTGTGGATTATTTTGTCAGTTTTTCGCCTTAACTTTACGAATAATTGCCTGCTGTAATTTTGCATGTATCATTTAATATTCATTTTATATTTAAATAGATATTCTAACTTCAAATATGTTTTTGCCAGAAACATCTTAATTATGACACCCATTTATTGTAAAATCAGCATATGAAGATTCAGATTTGTTGGTAATTTACAGCAATGAAAATTTGTGCTAAGGACTAAACGACATTCACAATAAAGTTTAAAATGATTATTTGAGTATTTGGCATTTCTGACTTCATGACTGTTTCATCAGATCTTCAACTAGGGGATAGTAAATGCTGCATAATCAATTAAAGGGCATGTCCACCCCCAAAACTAACTTTCTATATTTATTTGGCCCATATAAGTGCTCCAAAACAAACTTTACAGCATGTAAATCGGTCCAGTGGTTCAAAAGTTACAGACCTTTGTAGCTGGCTTAATCCTGCAGCATGGACCAATACAGCGATGAACAGAGACAGGTTACATTACCTTGTCTCTGTTCTTTTCATGTTCTTGAGCATGTCTGTTAACATCCAGCAGTGAGAACAGAGGAAGTTGCATCAGTAATGATCTGACCCCTGGATCCCGCCCTCTTTTCCCTCTCAACCAATCACAGCTGTAAAGTTATGTGTATGGAAGAAAAGAAATCCAGGATCAACATGCTGCAGCCAGCCGGGAGGGGGGGGGAGAGAGAGAGACAGACAGACAGAGAGAGAGACAGACAGACAAAGAGAGAGACAGACAGACAGAGAGAGAGAGAGACAGACACAGAGAGAGAGACAGACAGAGAAACAGACAGACACACACACACACCTCTCCCCCCCCCTCTCCGTGAATGCTGGGTTCTGATTGGCTTCCGTCCGGCAAGGAAGAAAAACATTTTTTTTTTTTTTTTCTAAAAAGTGGAGAGGAAGTGCAGCCTGATATATATCTCATTAAATATCGGGCAAAGCAAATGATTTTGAGAAAAATGAACATGGCGTTTGAGGTTGGTGCTATTATATAAACAACATACAAAAAGTTTTTTTTTTTGGATGGACATACCCTTTAACTATAAATAACACGGGTGTCCAAAATATGACCCCCAAATGAAACTGTTTTTCTAAAAGCTCATCCAGAAGTACGTATACTTTACTTCTACAGTATCTACAATGTCAGAAGTGTACAGAAGACAACCATGCATCCTCCACAAGTGATTGAATATGATAGTTGCCTTTTTTGAGTGTGTAACTTTTTAACATTAGAAAATTGATGGTGTTAAAGGAAAACTGTGTCTCTTTTAATTTTTAAACAAACCAAAGATAATCTCTCTAGCTGCTTTCAATCCAAAGTTAAAGGCTTGTAAAGTCTTTCTTCCTACTCTGCCCTGTCTCTGTGATTGGCATACAGTATGTTATAATCTGTCCCATCCCCAAAAATCTATTGTTTTTGAAGCTAGATATTGCAATCAATATCTGTTTTTTCTCTATGGGAACCTTAGGGAGAGATGTTACTGCTCACCGTGTAAGCAAGAAGCACCACCCTTTATGCTGTAACTTTGGAAAGACTGCAACTGGAAGCATAACTCTGGAGACAGTTAAAGGTAGGAATGTACTCTTTTTAATAGGGGGCACTTGTTTGGAGACCAAAGTTACCCTTTAAAGTCACACCAATGATTCAGAATTTACCAGATCAGGTAAGAATTTACCCAGAGACGCAAGTGTGATACTAAATCATCAGTGTTTTCATATCCTAGTAAATCCCTTTATTATGCTTTAGTAATTCTAGTAACACAATAAATGATCCTGCGAATGTACTGCTTTTGAAAAAACCAGTGGCGTAAGGCTCACCATAGCCACCATAGTGCTTGCCATGGGCCCGGGGGCCCAAGGGGCTCGACTAGGCCCCCTGCAGGCATCTCCATGTCCACCCTCCTAAGCAAACCCTGTGTGAGTATAAAGTGGCACGCTGGATAAGCATGCACGACGGCTTGCACGTGTGTGTGTGTGTGTGTGTGTGTGTGTGTGTGTGTGTGAGGAGTCCTGCGGCCTGCAGTACCTATGACCTGATCCTGCAAGTAGCACTGCTGTCTCTGCTCCATCACATCTCCCCCAGACCAACCGCAGTAAGATAAAAATTATATATGACTTGTCACTGAGGGAAACTTATATGCACCATAGCAGTGGGCTACTAATGTTTACCAGTGGGCAAGTTATATCTGGGCAACTTATATGTATCAGTGGGAAACTTACATGTGGGCAACTTATATGTACCAATGGGCAGCATATATGTACGAGTGGCCAATGTATATGTACCAGTACCAGGGGGCAACTTATATGTACTAGTACCAGTGGGCACCTTACAGTACATGTACCAGTGGGACACTTAAATGTATAGGTACTAGTAGTGGGCAACTTATATGTTTGGAGTTTCTAACTAAAATTGTACATATATTATATTTTTTATATTGATTCTCCACAGCATGATTTGATAAAGGCTTATCATTACTATGAATTGAAAAACAATGAAACAAAGCTATAAACATCAGGAGGGAGAATTACACTGTGTACAGACATAACAGAACTACAGCATATTCTGATTTTAATTACATTATTCCTACTATGTGTATTACTTAATTGGGGGCTTGTATTAACACTGCCAATAATCCCCGAGGCAGTTTATACATGCACATGTTTTTCTCAGTTATGACATATGTTTTTAATGTAGCAACATTTAACGGTATACTAAAATTAAAAAATACATTAAGGGTACAAAATACTCCAGTGTGAACCACTCATACTTTGTAAATGTTATTGCAATATAAAGGTAAAGTACAACATGTCTGGAAGGTGCTTCTCTGTAGTGATAAAGAAATAACTCCTGTTCTGCAACAATGTTTCTTTCTGAGCTTCAATTCTTTTCCAGGTTAGCAACTAAGAATTGAAGCTCAGAAAGAAACATTGTTGCAAAACCGGAGTTATTTCTATATCATTGCAGAGAAGCACCTTCCAGACAGGAACAGTTTTCCTGAAAGCAGCTGATTGAATCTGCTACACCTCACAGCTCTGCTCCTGATTGTAGGTAACGATCTCTCAAAGTGCAGCACGGGCATGGGGGGGGATTGTGGGCACAGGAAGCATTTGAAGTTAAAAGATCAGTTAGTTGGAAGCCCCTTCATTTTTGGCTGGCACCCGGGCCCCTCCAATATATTTTATAGGGCTCTTGGATATGAACCCAGTTATTTGGCACAGAGTCCTTTTTTGTGCTGAGGATTTTATTGCTGTTTTATTTTAATTTAATAGTTTACATATTATCTGTTCTAATTTTTTGTGATATACCAGACATGTATTTATTCAGTCTGTCCTGGTTTGTCATGTATGATTTTCATCTGCAATTAAATTTGGACTCCTGTCATTTTGTATGGATTAGTACATTATTTTCCTATATTAATGAATTATTACATAAATCATTTTGTTAATGTTAATAATACATTCATTCATTTAATTATACATGTTATAGATGGAAGTTCCTATTTTTGTTTTTTTGGGTTTTTTATTTGTTTTGTTCTTGCTGTTGTCACTGCAACTATATATTATATATATATATATATATATATCCTCCTTGATTAAAGTGTGTGGCAGAGTGTGTGTTTGTAGCAGTGTACGTGTGTAGCGGTATGTGTGTAGTAGTAGGCAGAGTGTGGGACTGTGAGTGGCACACTACCAGCCACTATATAGAGCTTGTCCAGTCCAGGAGAAATGACAGGTATATGAGGTGAAGGGGGTTGTGAAATGGTAGAATGGAGAGAGAAGCTTTCCCCAAGGTTAAGGTTTACTATTAACATAACATAAAATGTATTATTGAATGGATTAAGTAAATGAGACTCAAGGTTGGAAGAACTAGGGGAACTGTCTTGATATTAGATCTATTTAATTGTTGAATTTATCCAAGCTGAGCTGTGGTCCCCAATGGTTATGAACAATTTCACTGTTTATATCTTGTTTGACATGGTACTGTGTACTGGGACTCACCTGTTCTCTGAACTGAGCATTGACTGTACGTACAGTGCTGATATTCACTGTCCATCTGTATTATATTACTCACTGCTCTTATCATGTATAGAGTTAATATGTAATGCAGTTATTAATTGTTCATCTGCACAGCACTAGGTAGAAACATTCAAAAATACTAAAACCAATGAGAGACGTATGGAGGGCCCAGATCTGCCATTTTGGGCCCTTTTTAGCCTTAATCCGGCTCTGCTGATTGCGCGTGTTTCCTCCATACATGCGATCAGCTTCTTAATCCAGCTGTCTGATAGGCAATGCATGATATAACCTAACAATTTTACAAATAGATATATTTCCACTGAACTTTCCCTTTCAGAAAGCTTAGATCAGTCGGTCAGCCATAAATAATCTGTGGTGTGTACCCAGCCTTACGTAGTAGACCAGTAAAAGGTCTAATCATCTAATTTGTAAATGAACATCACAGGTCACACATTCTACTTTTATTTCAATTATGGCATAGTGGGCATTTAACAAATGAAATGTTTAAATGAAGATTTTGGCATTGGTGACATATAGGTGGTGTAGTTGGAGACTAGAGATAGCCTAAACTCACCAGTTTCATCTGTTTTTGAATCCCGATCTTGGGAAAATCCTGAAGATCAAAACGGACAAATTTGTTGATTGCTATCGAATGTTTGAGGCTGTTTCGAGGATTATCGAAATAGTTAGAAGTTCGATAATCCTCAAAAATACAATCGGAGATGACTTTTGAGTTTCCAATTGTGTTTGAGAGATTATCGAAGTTTGAGCTATTTTTGATAATCCCGAAGTTCGATAATTATAGATAATTGGCTCCAAGTCCCAAAATCCGGAAGATCCGGATTTCAGAAATGATGGGGTTTCCATCTCTATTGGGACATATTTGTAAGGGCTTTTTTATACCACTATCACGTACCCTAATGGTATTCAATACCATTGGCTAAAGAATCAATAAAAAGTGGTAACTTTGGAAATACCAGTGGTAAATTGGTAATATATGTACCAAAGCAAACCCCATGGTAAATTTCTTTGATCAAAAAATAAAAAACATTTGTTTAAATTATCAGAAAACACCCATAATTAATTAAACTCGCCATAGTAGTTTACCGTGGTATTACTGATCATGGTATTTACTGACTGTGAATTTATAATGCAGTAAACATTGCGGTTAATAAATAAGATGCTTTTTTATAGGGTCCTAAACATTGTTACTAGTTATCCAAGAAAGATTAATTATCATAATATTGTGTTTATTGCTAAAGGGCAATTTGCTTTTTCAATGATCTGTAAATAATGACATTAAATAAGGAGACATACGTTAGGGAATATGACTGAACAGGTACTCTGAGGGTTGGATGTTCAACTTCACTTAACATTTACTGAGGCAAGAGAAGCCTGATGATGCCCAGTTGTCAAGTGCAAATGGAGAAAGAATGATACGTCATCTCTAGAAACCGAATCGGTGTGGACACACTATCAGTACCGCAATGGCTACTAATCTCTGTCCCACTGGAAGAGTTCTTTTGCCCTCCCTCCCCCCAGAGACTGGTCTGTACCCGGACTTGCCCTTCCTCGGTGGGTGTTCCAATTGGCTCCCAAATTCTGCTTGTTTCTCCAAGTACAGACGGAACCTACTGAGGTATTTGAGCCTCTTACCTCTCTAGGCACACACTGATATCTCCTCTATGGTTTTCAGCAATGTTGTACTATTGTATCATTCCCAAAGTCCTACGCACGTTTACCATCTCTAACTAATATAGGTGGGGCTTCCTAGGGACTGACAATTGGTTCTCCTCCTGCCTTTTATCCACTAGAGAGTTCAATTATTTCTAGGTGGCTGTTTATAGACAGGTTTCAATTTAAGGGATGTTAAAAATCTAAAAGGTAAGTTGGGTTTTCCAAATTTGTAATTTTCTACATTCTCTTCATTAATAAGCTATATTAGTTGCCATTATTACTACATAGTACATGTCCTGAGTAAGGTGCTTTTTAAGTATCTGTGGGTTGCATTAAAGAGAGATATACAGAAATACATATAAACAATCTTTATTACAGTAATAGAGACTATGAAATTACATTACTTACATTTCACATTTGAGCCCTATGTTATACAAAAAGGAAGTAATGATTGTTTCTATATTTATGTATGTATCTCAAATGATCCTTATTATGCCATAATCATATTTAGTTTATTCATACATAGCATGAGTAATCTTCGTTTAGACCCTCAGGGGCTCTCGTATCTAGATTGACTATCCAAAACATTTCTTTTGTAATAGTTTTTTTCTAGGTTGCCCCCCCCCCTGTATTTTTTTTGTACATGTTCCAGACTGCATTTCTTTAAATCTCCCATTACCCCTCCATGTTTTGCCATATATGTTTAGCCATACTATTTCTAAAAAAAATCCTTTTTTTTTTATCGCTCTTATATGTTCTTGCAACCTCATTACTAGGCGGCGTTTAGTTTGTCCAACATATAGTTTTTTTCCATTCACATCTTATACAGTATATCACCTGGTCGTTTGGCAATATAAGGTATTGATCTTAAAGGATATGTCCACCCCCAAAACTATTTTTTGCTGTAGTGTAGGGATCGCTATCCTGTGTACTTTTGCCATATACTTTCTTCTTTTTTTGAACAGTTATCAAGTTATTTTCATTTTTGTGGTTCTTATGGATGTAGCAATTGATTCACTCCTCCTATAGGGGCAGTGTGCCGTAGTCTATGGAGATATGTCCACCAATCAGAAGGGTTTTGCATAATGGTTAAATAGCCCTTTCTCCATTTATTAATTAAACATGCAGAATCTGAGCAACTGTTGCAAGTGCCACCTGGGATTCTTAGATTTTACATTAACCCATTTTCTTCTGTAGTCAAACATATGATCTGATATTGTTGTGTCAATGTGTTTTCAATGGTAAACACACCACAGAAATACGAAGGCACTCACAGGTCTGAAATTTTGAAGGGACCCAGACATTTCCTTGCTTGGAATGGAGTGCTGATCACGTGTTTTGCTCTATGTAAGACACAACAGTTGTTACAAGCAGGGCTGCATTTATTACAGACTGTTGCTTTTACACTTGAATTTATTCAGACTCAACTTTGCTGCATGTGTTTCTGATGTCCCTTTGATTACCATGTGCTCTCTAGATGGTTTGCAATATCTCCCTCAGATTATTTCTGGTGAATTGTGGTACCAGATATCCAATACATCAGTAACTCTGTTACTCAGATCTCCTGTTGATTATTTAGTTGGGACAGCAAAACCTAACTTTTGCTGATTTTTTTTTAATCTTAGATAGAGAAAGCCAAATACTGAGAACTAAATTGAGAGCATCGAACTAAGGCCTGCCCATTCAAGCTACCCAGCCAGAAACACTCAATAAACTATTATCCCAGTACATGCCTCAGAACAAAGATATAACATCTCAAATGAAAGCAAAACTGAAACAGCTCTCATTACTGAACATTCAATATTGTAGTGACTCCTAAACCCACCCCCAATATTGGTCCAAGATCCAAGAT
This sequence comes from Hymenochirus boettgeri, assembly GCA_019447015.1. Lineage (NCBI taxonomy): Eukaryota > Metazoa > Chordata > Amphibia > Anura > Pipidae > Hymenochirus > Hymenochirus boettgeri. The sequence goes on from CM033475.1 coordinate 78,456,750, forward strand.
CCAATCAGATTTAAGATTGTATCTAGACCAATCAGATTTTGGGGGTGTGTTTATGACACACTATAAAACAGCATGAAATCTTCAGAGGAGCTCAGTTTCTAATCAGCAGTCAAACTAGCAAGTCTTGCCTTTGTATTTAGGTTTGAGATTTGCAAGTAGATGACTGGTTGTTAGTTGGGCTGCCAAAATGAATATTTTTTAGCTCCTGTGTTTCATACCTATGTTTATTATATAGCTGTCCATAAACTGCACATAAATATTAACATAACAGGTAAATGAAAATAATAATGTTTTGATTACAGAGCCTGAAATTGCTTTCCTTGGCAAAATAGTGACTAACCAAGTGCCTATGTAGTTGCAATACTAGTTTCATATTCCCTGACAAGCACTCTCAAACAGCAAAGGGCAGATAGGGAATGTATAGGATAGGGGTTGTATATTGAAAACTTGCAGTGTAAATACAACCAGGTTGTAATGAATGCAGCCCTGCTACTACATTTACTATAAGAATCCCCAATAATGAGATGATCTGATAACTAAATATATCCACTTACAATATAAGCTTATATAAAATAAAAATATGCTTAGCAAATGCAAAATCACAGTTTATTCCTGTGCTGTGTGAACAGGGTAATTATTCTCTATTGCCCCAGAGCCCTGCATAGCCAGGAAAACCCAACTTGGACACCTCATTACACAGAAGGTGAATGGTTGAGTAATCACTGGAATGGCGGCAACTAAAGAGTTACTATGTATGTACATAATAACTCTTAGTTGCCGCCCTTACGTGGCAGGACACGGGAAAAAGACCTTTCAAATGATGCAACAAAAATGAAGTTTATTGCAAGCACTTTCTGTACATTTCCTTTAAAGGGCAAGTCCAGCCCTAAATGAAAACTTACATACAGGTAAATCACCCCCCAAAACCCTAAACGGTAAAGTTTGAAATCTGAATATATATGTCTAACCTGAAATCCTGCACAATGTCCTGTTTCCTGTTTCTGCTTCCTGGTTCTTCCAGTTAGGAACTGTCAGTTATGGATTTGACTGTTGAATCACAGCCAATGATTGAATGTTAATCCCCTATCTGCCTCCTCGAGCATGCCGGCTCATTAAAGGCTCAGTACAAGTTTCTAAATTGCTCAGTTTCCGTGATGCATCCAGAAGGTAGCAGGCATACAGTAATGAATTCATAGGACAAAGTATGATATATCAACATATTTTAGGGCCATTCTTTCTAAAGATGTTTTTAAGAGGGTGGAGTGGTCCTTTACAGGAGAAACCGTTTGGAGCAGAGGGGTAAGGTAATGATTTTTGAACACTACACAGTGAGGCCAGTAGTAGGTTTAAATTTTAGTTTTGGGGGTGGACATGCCCTCAGGAGACTTTAAAAAAGTGCTATTAAATATACTATAATAAATGGTCATATCATATGTTGCAGGGGTGTAAGAGAAATTCTGAAGAAATTTCAAGAGACACCTTATCGTTGTTTGATTTAAATCCATCAACCAATGAGGCAGCAAAAGGTGCCTCTAAAATACTAAATTCGGAAACACAAGAAACACAACATCTATATGCAGTGCAGTGCAGTGAAGGTGCTTTAAAGGGCATCTATAGTGAGAAAATGAACTTTTTTCTTTCCTTCCATGTGTTCTATAATTCTTCCAACCCCCAGAGGGTCTTCACTTTTTTCAGATTCCTCTCTCCTCCCTCCTCCCTGCTCTGTTTGCACAAACATAGAGATAAGAACATTAGCAGGGGGGGGGGAGAGGTAGCTTTGACAGCAGAGATAAGGCTGTACTTGACCCTCCTTCTTTATAGCTTTCAATGATTGATGATGGTCACAAAGAGAGTGATCATATTGCAATAGTAATGTACTGTTCTCCCTTCTCTTCCGTGTCTCCAAGACAGCTTGCTTTCTATTGGCCATGTGTGCGGGTATGTTTTTCAGGATATTGAACTTTAACTCCTACTGCAAGATGAGCTTGTTGGTTAGCGAGTTGAAACAAGGAGGAGGTAACAAAGGGGGAGGGCGAGGGGGGAGTGGCTGTAGTGAGATCAGACACCATGGAAAAAAAAAAGAGTCACTGACAGAGGTAGGAGAAAGGCAGCACAGAGTCATGAATTTAACTTTGCAATGGGGCAATGTGTTTTTTTTCATTTAGATGCCCTTTAATTTAAACAGCAGCTTCACCAATGTAAGGCCCAGAGCAGATGAAACAATTCATGCCTTATACCTTAATCATAAGGAAAAGGGATTTGCGTTTGAAGATTGTTATGTCAACATCATGGACAAAGAACAGACTAGTTTTAAAGAGGTGTGTAGGAGACCATTTTATGCCAAAATAATAAAACTAAGCCTGTGTGTGAGGGGGGTTCAACACAAATTGTCTGCCACATGTAAAATGCTGTTTTTGCCTTACTCTTGATAACCAACAATCGATAGTTTGATAACACTCTTAGCTACAATGCTATCAAAAATTGCATTCAGGAGGTCCCTGACACCTTGCTGTTATATGCTTGGGACATATTCCAGGGTATTTATTTTCAACAGATTCTGGTACAAGTCATTCTAAATTGAGGAAGCCAGTCAGATGTAGCGAAAACTTCAAGAAAACCAGTAGATCTAACTGAATACCAAAGCTATACTAATTATATTATACTAAATAATTAGTAATACTAAATAATATACTAATAATACTATACTTAACACATAAATAATTTGACAAATTCAAGGTTTCAAGTCTTTATAAAAGTAGGAAACCATAACTGAGACAAATAAACAATCCATAATAAACAACACATCACTTAATTTTTAAAAATGGAACAAAACAGGAAGAGCACATTTTATAAATCAGTCTTATTTTTCAGGTTCATGTTTTATATTGGTGAATAAACAAATCATTATAATAATGGGGGCCTGAACCCCAGCAATTATATCTTCGGTTGGACTGCCTTATTTGGTGTCAACTTTCTGATTATGGGTTTGACCATTGGCCATGAAATCTGCAGAAACTGATCACAATGCTTTTTTTAGATTAAAGGATACAGATTTCTACACAAGATGGAATAAGCTCTAATTTGCAATATTAATAGGGTTATTAAATAAATTATGAAAGTCTGCAAAGTGATTCTATTTTATTTGTGTATATTATTATTGTGTGATATGCAAATTTTTTACTGAATTAAATAATAGCCATTATTTGCAATATTGTAACGTGTGTGTGTGGTGTGTGTGGTGGTGTGTGGGTGTCATAATCAAATTTTACTCCCCATTCCACCTTTGACATCAGAAATACAGCATTTACAGGGTTGAATAATTAAAGTACAGTAATACTAATCACAGCAGGAGCCTTCATCTGAAATTAGAGACGGAAACGAAAGAATTATTTCTTTCACTACAGTGAAAAGAAGCTGTTTTCTAATTGTTGGTGTCAATAGAGTTTTTAATGACTCGGAAATAACCCAATGCTACCTTTTCACATTTGTAATTGGTCTAAAAAACTGCATTATTTGTTAAAAAAGCATGCTGTTTTTATTGACTGCTTTAAGAGACTTGCATGCAGAAGACAGGGTAAGCAGTATACACAGAGATCCTAGTTAAACTCATTGGGTACAAAATCCTTCATGGCTCGGATAAAGGATCCGAATGTTACCTTTTTACAGTGTAAGGGACAGGGACAGTAAGAAATGCATTTTAATAAACTGTAGGAATCTGTAGGAATAAGATAGGTTTGCAAATGAGTGATAATCCTATATAATAAAACCCTAAATGTGCGTCTCTGAGTCCGTGTGTGTGTGTGTGTGTGTGTGTGTGCCTTTTGGCTTCTGCACATGTGCATGCGCAAATGGGATATGATACTGAGATAGCAAGTCCCTAGTTTCCTCCCCCAGTGCTCCAGAGGCTTATTTGGGAAGCAGTGAGGCATCTCTCCCCCTCCCCCCATTTTCATTCCCTACCATTAGGGTTAGCATAGAAGGTTTGTGCTCTCTCAGCAGAAAAGACTATATCAGGGTGCTCCATATCAAGTTTTATTGAGTGTGTTCTTGAGTTTTAATGTATATCTAATAAAAAATTTAACTTTTAACCTTACTTTTTTTTTCATGGCACATTACCAAATGGCACATTGAAGAAGAGCATGCCCAGACATATAACGAACGGAACCGACATCGAGCGAGGAGAGAGAGTGTTTATGTGTTTATGTGATGTATGTGCGTCTGCACACGTTTGTATGTGGTGTGTGTCTGTCTTCGTATGCATGTGTCTGTCTGTGTGTATATGAATGCAGGTGTGTCTGCATACAAAGGATAATCTTGCAGTCTTAATGTCTAACGCCCATTTATGTAACGGGCTTAACTGTCTAGTAGAGATGTAAAATTTAGGTGGGCCCCTGATCTTAGATTTCTGGTGGGTCACAACAGTCCATTCGGCACTGCCTATTTATATTTCTAATTGGTCTAAAAAAAAATGTATTCATTTGTGAATGTGCATAAAGACGGGGAGATTGCAGTGAAGAGAAAAGCAGGGTGAGTTCTCAGTCCAGGAATGCTGGAGGTAAGTAAAGTTTGTGAGGTTAAGGTTTGCAGAGGATGGTGATGGTAAATATAAAATTACAAGGAAGAGGTCAACATGCCATTAAGCTGTTTGGATATGGCCAAAAACGAATAACGTTTTTTACTGTCTAATTGTTGAAAGGTGATGATGATGCATGATCTCATTCATTCATATCTACAAATATTTTTTTTTCAAATATATACTTTTAGTCAAGCTGTGCACTAATAGGTTCATTTCTGTCATCAGTGGTCACAGAGCTGCAGATCCAGGGAGCTGCTCTGCTACCCTATGTTCTGTGACATTCTCATATATTTCTTTTATTCTCTCTCAATGAGGGTTTTCGTTGAGAAGAGATCAACTCGCTATAACCCATGTCCGGTTCACAGGCAGATATGATTGAAAATCTTGAACTCTCTCAATGTAAATTAAATGGCCTCTTCTGGAACAGGATGTCCTTGGGTTTGTCGAAGGCCTTACAAATCTCTTGTACTGTAGAGGACACTGAAAACAAAGAAAGACGGAGCATCGTTTTGTTTCTGTGAGAATGTCTAGAAGTTCACCCCCGCGTGTGCACTTGGAATGCTGTATGACAGGGACAGAGCTTTGCATTCTGAAGACACAGCAATGTATTATAGTTTGTGCTGTGAGAGCCGCCACTGGAAGCTCTGGTCAAGAACATGTAAAATGGTGTAACCAAATTTATTGTAAGAGGTGACGTTGAATTGTTATCTGCTATTAATGTGATAAATCACTTTATTCTACATGATTTTTTTACATCACACGTGTCAAAACTCAAGGCCCCTGGGCCAAAAACCGGCCCACCTGGCTGTTTTTTTGGCCCCCAGGGACTGTACAGCATCCAAGACTTACTACATCGCTATCTATTTGTGCAGTCCCAAGCATCTGCATAAATATATATTGCCTGCTATATACCAGCGCAATCAGCTGATCACATGCACTTTTACTAAGATATGGGCGATCAGCTGTTTAAAACTGTATCTAGCAGGCAGATCTATAGCTACACCGCTGCTTGGACTGCACAAATGGGTCTTGCAATAATGGATAGCAGCAAAATAAGGCTTCCATGTAGTCACCTTGTAACAGCTGATTGAGTATCTAGCCGGTTCTGGGGAGGGGAGGGAGGTGTGATAAGGGCCTGCCATTGGAGTAAGTTTTGTTCTGCCGATTATCGTATATTTGTACATGCTCAGCAGATATCGTTAACGTTCTACCAAAAATATATAAAAAGGGGCATGCTCTGCTTTCGTAATTGCGCAAAGATACGAACGTTACTTTACGTACGAACATCTATATCTAACAACTATCGTGGGGACTATTTTGCTGTGTGTACAGATGTCGTTTCAATTGTGTGGATTAACGATAATGTTGTTAAACGTTTGTCAACTGCATCGTACGAAAATATCCAACGTGTGTACGAGGCTTAAGTCCTGATTTTATATCTTATCAACTAAAAAGATACATTTATACCAGATATGTTTATTTTTTACTTCCTCTTTAGCTTCTCCACAGTAGGAGAATGAATACCTCTCTTTCCCTCTCATTGGCCGGTAATCAGCGTATGAGGAGCAACAGGTTATAGTAATGAATGTGTTTTTTTTGCTGAGTGAAAGGTGCTTATAAAGAGGCCAATACATAATTGAAATAAGAACAGTATGTTAAAACAATAATTTCATATTTATTAAAAGGTAAAAAATGTATTTTAGTAGACAAGCTTTCAAGGGATCTACCCTCTTCCTCAGGTCACAGCAGTACTGATTGAAACAAAGGTTAACAGAGAAGTAAAGGCTCGTACACATGCTTGATCCTCGAGCGAGGCATGACTCCCTGACGGCAGATGGATTCGCCAGGCCAATCGGCGGACGACCCCGACTGAGAGGCATGCACGCAGATGATTCTTGCCCGAAACGGCCATTCCTCAGCTGTCTACATGACTTTATTCACATGATCACCAAAGCACTGCCTTTTGGCTCCGTTTTCCCATGCATGCACATCACACTGTAATGAAGAATGTGTCTTCTATTGAAAACTATTTTTCCGAGATGGGATTGGTCTAGTAGGCAGAGGAAAAAGGTTGCTCTTCACTGTGCATAATGACAGTGCATAATGTGCATAATGACATTACATTACATGGGCCGGCTGCTGTGTACAATAACACCATTGACGGGCCAGCCATGCACATTGTATGGCCTCAGATGCAGTATCCCCAGGATAGAGAATCGTTAGGGACCCCAAACCAGGGAGTTAAGGAGGAAAGTGGATATCGGAGTGGGAGCAACAGAGATAGAGTGAAGGGAGGAAGGACCCCAGATATTAAAAGGAGTGACTGGATGACCTTGGAGATGAACAAGAAAGTGTGGGGGTCCTCATGGAATTTATAAGAGAGATTGGGGGATGTTAGGAATGGAAGAGAGATATGGAGGACCCCAAGAATAGAGGAACAAGAATGCGGCACACAAAGATGGATGGGAGAAATTGGACAACCCCAAGGATGGAAAGGAGAGACTGGAGAAACTGCAAGGATGTAGAAGAGAAAGTGGGGGACCTAACGAAGCCAAGATAAGACTGGGGGACCCCAGGGATGGATAAGAAAAATTGTGGGACCCCAGGGATTAAGAAAGAGAGACTGGGGGATCCCAGGGATTGGGGACAGAGAAAAACAACCCAAGGCATGCAGAGGAAATACAGGACCCACAGGGGATAAAGAGGGTAGGGCAAAGGACACCAGAGATGGAGAGAAAGAGTGAAGGAACTCAGGGATGGAAAGATGGGAGAGGAGAGTTCAGGATCCAAGGAACGAGGTGAAAGAGTGGAGTTCTGCAAAGGTTGGAGGGCAGAGAGTGGAGAACCCAGGTATGGAAAAGTGGGAACCCATTAAGAGGAAGGGGGGTGGCCCCACAGATTTAAAGGAAAGGATTGGTGACACCAGGCATGGAGAGAGATGAGAGTTGAGGACCCCTGCAATTAGAGTGATGACAACAGAATAAGGAACCTCAAACATTGATGAGGAGGACCTCATCAATGTTGGAGGACCTTGGAAAAGGAATGGCAGGAACCAAACCAGGACAGACTGAGCTGGTAGGCTCGGGCAAACTCTTTGGTTTAGTGCTGGTACAATATATGCACACAATGTGTGTGATGTCATGTGAAGAAAATTAGTCCCAAACAGGCGTGGAGATTTGAAATCATGAGAGCACTTACAGGTGAGTAAAATAGTAGACAACAAATTTGAAAAGCTTGAAAAGCACCATAACAGTTTCTCTTGACCTAAAATTATACTTATGATTGGGGGGGGTTTACCTTAGCACCAGCTTTGGAATGATTGTCTGTATCTCAATTAATTATACACTTAATTCTACATACTGCTATCAATATACAGTATGTGGACCTGTAGCTCTGTTATTAATAGATAAGTGAGCCAATATACTCAATATATATTGACTTTATTGACTATTGGTAATTGCTACATAGCCAACAATAAAAGGCACAATTGATTGCGCTCCAGTCCCCCAGGACATTACCATGCTGTGATGTTTGTGGATGTCAGCTGAGTAAGCACTGGGAATATTTCTGTGGAGAAGAGAGGGGAAGTGTTGCAGACACTTCAGAGAAATTTTTCTAAATAATGCTTGTGAAGGTTCTCATTCATCCAGGTCATGGGAATCTGTTGTATTCAATTAGATCAACTGGACTTGAAGTTTAGTTCTGAAGATGTTTCGCTAGTCATCCGAATGGCTTTCTCATTTAAAAATGACTTCTACAAGAATCTGTGGCAATTATGTACCCTGGAAAATTCCAATTAGCATATCAAAGGCAGGTGGTTAAGGGCGTGATTGCATAGTGGCTAAGAGGTGTTATAGGAACGCCCACCAGGGAAAGGTGTCAAAACAGCATTGTACATGGCAGGCAGTAAGAAAACCAAGCCTATATAGAGGTGGGGGGGTTCGACACCAACTCGTCTGCCATGTACAATGCTGTTTGACACCTTACCTGGGCGTTCTGTAACACCTTCTAGCCACATGCAATCATGCCCTTAACACCTGGCTGTGATATGCTAATTGGGACTTTCCAGGGTACATAATTGCCACGATTCTTGTACAAATAATTCTGAATTGAGATCCAGTCGGATGACTAGTGAAACGTCTTCAAGAACTAAACTTCAAGTCCAGTTGATCTAATTGAATACAACAGATTGTCTAAATAATGGTAACATAACAGAAGGTGGGAACACCTATGTCTACCTTAGCTATAATTCTGAAATCATTGTACCTTTAATAGTTATTATAGATATAGTTATCTTTGGTTCCTTTTATAAGACAAATGATAATTAGTACATATTTACCTTATAAGAGTCTCTACATGACATAGTACAGTAATTGCCGTATTTGCTCATTCAAACTGTACAGTAACCATTCTATTTGTCTATTTGTTTCCTAAAGAACTTCTAAAATCACAGTAAATAAAGTCTGTTTGATACATGATAAAAATGCTCCTGTGGTGTTCCAGTCAGAATAAAAAATCTCATTCTTCATCAGCTGTAAATCAGCAAAGAAAACAGAATATCCCTGTGGACTGCAGATCTGGGATCCTCGCCAAAAACAGAGAACAGCAAAACAGGACTGCTTGCAGCCTTACAGGCAAATTGCAGCAAATTAGCTGATCCCTTCTCTGATCAGTTCAGATTTTAATAATACTTTCCAATGACAGAACAGATTGCTTTATAATAAATGCTAAACGGTTTGAATGACATGGTGTTAGAAATATCATGTTTTATGCCTGCAGGTCTTTTTTGAGGCAGAGGGTGGCACTGTTAATCTTTGCAATAAAATGCTACTAAAGTAGAGAGTAAACCTCCAGGTATTAATGATTATTTTCAAGCTCCTTGATTGAAGCTGTTGGAAGACCATTCACTGCTATCAAGCACAAATCTGACAGTGTTCATGACTGTTATTCACATTTTGCTGGGAATGGAATCAAATTTTTGTGCATATCAAACTGATACCAGCTTTAGGCTGGAATTGAGAGGTGTACAACATATTGCATTTTTTTTGAGTGGTAATAACAGTTTTGTATTCCTTCCACTGGATTAGGATCAGCATTCAAGGAGAAGTACATATACCCAAAAGATTAATAACATCACAGATGAATGTCATTTAATACAAAAACAAAATACATTCTCTTAACTGGGTCCATGGCTGCATTGAAGATATTTCCTCTCCCACAACGCATTGCTCTCCAATCATACAGCCCTGCTGCCTTGTTCTCTGACTTAATACATTCCAGCGCTACTTCATAAGAAAAGAGCTTGCTAGTGCACCGATAGAGTTGAGAGAAGCAGGTCCGTCATTGACCACATTCACAATATTATGCATATTAAATGCCTATTGTCTGCTAAGAAGTAAGGCAAGAGAGACGCATGACAAGAAGAGGAGGAGAATTCCCTTGAACAATTTGCGCCAATTCAGATTTGTATTAAAGGACATTGCCCACCACACATCTTAAAATCTACACTAACACTCCTCACCCAAAAACCCAAATGCCATGATAGTTACTTACCAGCTAACGTTCCTGACAAAGATATTTACTGCTATTCACTGCCCTCTTCACTGGCCCTGCAGCTTCTTGTTTTCTCGGATTAGCAGCCAATATAGCCACCGTGGCCAATAACTTATGCTGCTGCGTCCAAGCCACCTTCTTGTGCATGTGCATACTCATACAACTATAGAGAAGGAGCAACTTGGAAGAGAAGGGCAGTGCACCCCTGAGTAAATGTATTTTCTTCAGGAATATTGGGCCGGTATTAACTTTTAAGGTCTTGGGATTTTTGGGGGTGGGGTGGGATGGTGGGAAGTAAGTAAAGATTTTTGAATGCCATTGGACTGAGTTTTTTTTTATTTGGACTATGATGATAAATACTAACAAACTAGTTGGGTTAATCTGCAAGATTCTAATGTTTTCTTTCAGCCCTGCATGCTTATATGGATTTACTGGTGGAAATCTTAAAGGTTAATATATGCCAAGAGGTAGAGGACCTGCACCAACTGCATTGTTAGTGAAGATTTACCAATGGATGTCTGACGGTCTGTGGGGGGATTAGAGGGATAAAGGGATGAGGTGCGAAGGTGACTGGGCTTTATATCCTCTATCTAAGGCTGCCCTAATAGTATCTATATCATGGACAGACACATAAGTATAACTGCAAAGGAACAAAGTGCAATTACAACTATTAAGTGTGTCGAGGTAACACTCAGACGACAGCAGTTTAACTGCTAACGGCAACTTTTTTGCAAACAGGACATGTTCGAGCCTCATGGCACTTTCTCATGTCGATAGAGGTAACTATACCAGCCAGTGCCAGTCATGGACCATTTGCATTCAGCAAAGGGCAATTACATTCTGAGACAAAAAAAACTACATTAAGCTACCCATACACGTGCAGAGTTTATATAATCAAATTCTGCATCAATCGGAATATGATTGGAAAACCGTTGGACATTGTACCAATGATCTTTTCACAGATTTGTCCTTGAAATCTGCGGGAGATATTGTCAGTGAAAAAATGTTAACACACGCTATTAGTATTTTTTATTGAATCCCATCTGGTCAATTTGCTTAAAATGCCGAATTGATGAAGAACAATAACACCCTAGCGTTTTGATCCCTAAAGTCCTAAAGAAGGGGGCTTGGACAGGACCAGTTAAACTCCTGGGGGGAACAAATCTCAAACATGCAGAACAGCATGAAACCTATGGACTGTTGGGGCCCACCAGATGAGTTTAAGGGCCCTATTTATAAAAGATCGGTATGTTATCATAAAATACGATCGTTATCGTAAAATAAGACTGTTTTTACCGATAATGACCGTTTTTACCGATAACGATCGTTATTTACCGATAACGACCATTTTTACCGATAACGACCAGTATTTACCGATAACGACTGGTATTTAGCGATCGTAGTAAATACCGGTCATTATCGGAAATAACGGGTGTTATTTACGATAACGATCGTATTTTACAATAACGATACCGATCTTTATAAATAGGCCCTAAAGGCCCACCTAAAATGTCATATCTCTATGATTACCCGTGTACATATCGATCTCACTCTACTTATTCCTATTGTTTATTAAAATGTATTTCTTACTTTCACTTTGGTTCTTTATTTAAATTTTAGTAGTTTCCTCTGTTTTCTTGGATGAATGGGTGTGGACCCCCAGGGGATACCCCTAAAATCCTGCATGCCAGTCCGAATTTATCCTCATATACAGAATACCACGTGATAAATATAACTAACCAGGTTTAGATCAGGGATATAACATAAGAGAACTTTTTTTCAGTTCTACAAATGTTGTGTTACTCTAGACTATAAGGGGGAACATGGGCAAACAATGTGGCAAAGATAATTACATTTAAGTCATAAAAGAAAAAAAATGAGATCTAGAAATCAATTGGGCCTCATTATCAGAGGCCACTGGCTCGGAAATGTCACATACGCGGTTCAATTTCGCGATTGCGCCTTGGGATGAATGGGGAAATGCATGTTGCAGACCAGCACAAATGCCTCATTAAATCACTTGAGCAGGCTGCACCCACACAGCCGGTAAATAGAAGCAGTTAAAGTGCATGTCCACCCCCAAAACTAAAATTTAACCCATATTGGCCCACTGTGTAGTGTATATAAAATCCTTACCTTACACCAGCTCCAATGGTTCTCCTGTAATGTCCCCCCAAAGTTAAAAAACTGCGACCAGGAGCCTGACCACAGGGAAATTGTTTCACCTCTGAGCTGTCCTCTCAGAGGTTTTTGGTGCTCAGAGCAGCCCTTCACTCCCTCCCCCCTCCCTCTCCCTCCCATTTTGTTCTCCCTCCCCCTAGTGTAAAACCCCTTTCCCAAATTTAGGGATAGTTCCCCCAGCCCAACCGCTATAAAATATTTGTAAGAAAGTCCCCGATCTTTTTACTCTCCCTCTCTCCTCCGGATTCTGAAATGCTGGCAGCTGCATCTGTGATTGGCTGCCTCTCAGCCCATCACAGACGCGACTGCTGGTCCGGCCCCTGCTTGCAGTTCCATGCAAGCAGAAGGCTGGGCATTGGGGCAGAGGAGAGAGGGAAGGTAAGTAACAATTGGGGGACTTTCTTGACAATATAATATAGCGGTTGGGGTGGGAGAACTAGCCCTACAACATATGTATTCATATAAATTATGAAAAGGGGTGGACATGCCCTTTAAAGTCACACTAACCAATATAGATTATGAACCGGTTATCGCGACTTAAATTCTGGAGAAGTGCGCAGCGAACTGGATAAAAGAGCCCGATTGTTCCTAGATAATTAGCAATCATTTAAAACTTTACAGAAACCCAATGGCAGAGCACAACTTGTCCTTAAGCCAATATACCAGTAGAGAGAACATTAGGATTTGTGACATCAGTCTTCCTACCTTATTACCATAATAAGGGAATGGTCTATCAATAACATACATGCACATGATATAGTTTGGTGACAATATGGGACCATGGGCTATTATTACCATAGAGAATAAAAGTACCTAACTGATCATTAGTTGTCTAATATATTAAAGAGCGATATGTTTTCTTTGCTTTTCTTTTATTTCCTTTTTTCGATTCCTTTAGAAAAACAGTTTCCCCCTTTCCCCCAATCTGCCCAGATATGTAAAGAGCCAAGAAATGAATTAATTCTATGTCATAATGCTTTGATTATTTTCTAGCCCATCATTTATGACAATATTTTAACTGGCTTATTTAGGTTCCTTGGTCTATGTGTGTGTATTCCAGCAGAATTTAATTAAATGCACTATCTTTCTGTCCTCCCACACAAGTCTGTGTGAGTCTGAATAATCAGTGTAATGCTATGTGCTGGGTAGTAAATGTTAGAATGGGTGCTCGCTCTTTTCATTTATGATACGTTATTCCTTACGACTTTATATTTTCACATTTTTTTAGTATTAGGCTTACTTATTAGGCTTTACTAATTTCATTAGTTGACATACATATCTATCATTATAAATAAAATGCAAAGAATTTCCCCTTCTAATAGAAAATCATCATTTTCATTTTAATTTTTACCTATTAACAGAAATGTGATTTTCTGTACTTTCGCAAAGAGGCTGGTGATATTTCTTTTACATTAATCTCCATGGGTATCGCTGGAAGGGTTAATTAAGTATTTATAGACCAAGGAGCATCTAGCGGAAAAAATGACAAATAGCTCCTTTAAATTTAAGAATAAGTTCTAACTGATTATATGCGCATCTTGTCAATCTTTTGCATAGTGTTCCTGTTAACATTCTCATGCATTGATATAAATAGTCATCAGAATCTAAACTGCCATTCTGATAAATAGGTTATATATTAATTGCATCTTCTTGAATACAATTTTTTGTAACCAAACCTCACTGCCACAAAAATATGTTTGTCAGTAATAACAAATTTCCTTTTAGAGTTTACTAACAGGAAAGGGATGTACATGGCAAAAGATCTAGAGAATTGCTGTAGAGGCAACAGCTATAAATAATTCATCACAATGCTTAATTTCTCCCCAATCAGGAAAGACATCAGGCATCATGACAACTGAAAGACAATATAGCATTCCTTTGTGGATTATTTTGTCAGTTTTTCGCCTTAACTTTACGAATAATTGCCTGCTGTAATTTTGCATGTATCATTTAATATTCATTTTATATTAAATAGATATTCTAACTTCAAATATGTTTTTGCCAGAAACATCTTAATTATGACACCCATTTATTGAAATCAGCATATGAAGATTCAGATTTGTTGGTAATTTACAGCAATGAAAATTTGTGCTAAGGACCTAAACGACATTCACAATAAAGTTTAAAATGATTTTTGAGTATTTGGCATTTCGATTCATGACTGTTTCATCAGATCTTCAACTAGGGGATAGTAAATGCTGCATAATCAATTAAAGGGCATGTCCACCCCCAAAACTAACTTTCTATATTTATTTGGCCCATATAAGTGCTCCAAAACAAACTTTACAGCATGTAAATCGGTCCAGTGGTTCAAAAGTTACAGACCTTGTAGCTGGCTTAATCCTGCAGCATGGACCAATACAGCGATGAACAGAGACAGGTTACATTACCTTGTCTCTGTTCTTTTCATGTTCTTGAGCATGTCTTTAACATCCAGCAGTGAGAACAAGAGGAAGTTGCATCAGTAATGATCTGACCCCTGGATCCCGCCCTCTTTTCCTCTCAACCAATCACAGCTGTAAAGTTATGTGTATGGAAGAAAGAAATCCAGGATCAACATGCTGCAGCCAGCCGGGGAGGGGGGGGAGGGGGAGAGAGAGAGACAGACAGACAGAGGAGAGACAGACAGACAAGAGAGAGACAGACAGACAGAGAGAGAGAGAGACAGACACAGAGAGAGAGACAGACAGAGAAACAGACAGACACACACACACACCTCTCCCCCCCCCTCCGTGAATGCTGGGTTCTGATTGGCTTCCGTCCGGCAAGGAAGAAAAACATTTTTTTTTTTTTTTCTAAAAAGTGGAGAGGAAGTGCAGCCTGATATATATCTCATTAAATATCGGGCAAAGCAAATGATTTTGAGAAAAATGAACATGGCGTTTGAGGTTGGTGCTATTATATAACAACATACAAAAAGTTTTTTTTTTGGATGGACATACCCTTTAACTATAAATAACACGGGTGTCCAAAATATGACCCCCAATGAAACTGTTTTTCTAAAAGCTCATCCAGAAGTACGTATACTTACTTCTACAGTATCTACAATGTCAGAAGTGTACAGAAGACAACCATGCATCCTCACAAGTGATTGAATATGATAGTTGCCTTTTTTGAGTGTGTAACTTTTAACATTAGAAAAATGATGGTGTTAAAGGAAAACTGTGTCTCTTTAATTTTTAAACAAACCAAAGATAATTCTCTAGCTGCTTTCAATCCAAGTTAAAGGCTTGTAAAGTCTTTCTTCCTACTCTGCCCTGTCTCTGTGATGGCATACAGTATGTTATAATCTGGTATAAGTCCCATCCCCAAAATCTATTGTTTTTGAAGCTAGATATTGCAATCAATATCTGTTTTTTCTCATGGGAACCTTAGGGAGAGATGTTACTGCTCACCGTGTAAGCAAGAAGCACCACCCTTATGCTGTAACTTGGAAAGACTGCAACTGAAAGCATAACTCTGGAGACAGTTAAAGGTAGGAATGTACTCTTTTTAATAGGGGGCACTTGTTTGGAGACCAAAGTTACCCTTTAAAGTCACACCAATGATTCAGAATTTACCAGATCAGGTAAGAATTTACCCAGAGACGCAAGTGTGATACTAAATCATCAGTGTTTTCATATCCAGTAAATCCCTTTATTATCTTTAGTAATTCTAGTAACACAATAAATGATCCTGGAATGTACTGCTTTGAAAAACCAGGGCGTAAGGCTCACCATAGCCACCATAGTGCTTGCCATGGGCCGGGGCCCAAGGGCTCGACTAGGCCCCTGCAGGATCTCCATGTCCACCCTCCTAAGCAAACCCTGTGTGAGTATAAAAGTGGCACGGGATAAGCATGCACGACGGCTTGCACGTGTGTGTGTGTGTGTGTGTGTGTGTGTGTGTGTGTGTGAGGAGTCCTGCGGCCTGCAGTACCTATGACTGATCTGCAAGTAGCACTGCTGTCTCTGCTCCATCACATCTCCCCCAGACCAACCGCAGTAAGATAAAAATTATATATGACTTGTCACTGAGGGAAACTTATATGCACCATAGCAGTGGGCTACTAATGTTTACCAGTGGGCAAGTTATATCTGGGCAATTATATGTTCAGTGGGAAACTTAAATGTGGGCAACTTATATGTACCAATGGGCAGCATATATGTACGAGTGGCCAATGTATATGTACCAGTACCAGGGGGCAACTTATATGTACTAGTACCAGTGGGCACCTTACAGTACATGTACCAGTGGGACACTTAAATGTATAGGTACTAGTAGTGGGCAACTTAATGTTTGGAGTTTCTAACTAAAATTGTACATATATTAATTTTTTATATTGATTCTCCACAGCATGATTTGATAAAGGCTTATCATTACTATGAATTGAAAAACAATGAAACAAAGCTATAAACATCAGGAGGGAGAATTACACTGTGTACAGACATAACAGAACTACAGCATATTCTGATTTTAATTACATTATTCCTACTTGTGTATTACTAATTGGGGGCTTGTATTAACACTGCCAATAATCCCCGAGGCAGTTTATACATGCACACTGTTTTTCTCAGTTATGACATATGTTTTTAATGTAGCAACATTTAACGGTATACTAAAATTAAAAAATACATTAAGTGTACAAAATACTCCGTGTGAACCACTCACTTTGTAAATGTTATTGCAATATAAAGGTAAGTACAACATGTCTGGAAGGTGCTTCTCTGTAGTGATAAAGAAATAAATCTGTTCTGCAACAATGTTTCTTTCTGAGCTTCAATTCTTTTCCAGGTTAGCAAATAAGAATTGAAGCTCAGAAAGAAACATGTTGCAAAAACGGAGTTATTTCTATATCATTGAGAGAAGCACCTTCCAGACAGGAACAGTTTTCCTGAAAGCAGCTGATTGAATCTGCTACACCTCACAGCTCTGCTCCTGATTGTAGGTAACAATCTCTCAAAGTGCAGCACGGGCATGGGGGGGGATTGTGGGCACAGGAAGCATTTGAAGTTAAAAGATCAGTTAGTTGGAAGCCCCTTCATTTTTGGCTGGCACCCGGGCCCTCCAATATATTTTATAGGGCTCTTGGATATGAACCCAGTTATTGGCACAGAGTCCTTTTTTGTGCTGAGGATTTATTTGCTGTTTTATTTAATAATAGTTTTACATATTATCTGTTCTAATTTTTTTGTGAATACCAGACATGTATTTATTCAGTCTGTCCTGGTTTGTCATGTATGATTTTCATCTGCAATTAAATTGGACTCCTGTCATTTTGTATGGATTAGTACATTATTTTCCTATACTAATGAATTATTACATAAATCATTTTGTTAATGTTAATAATACATTCATTCATTTAATTATACATGTTATAGATGGAAGTTCCTATTTTTGTTTTTTTGGGTTTTTTATTTGTTTTGTTCTTGCTGTTGTCACTGCAACTATATATATATATATATATATTATATATATAATATATTATATATATATATATATCTCCTTGATTAAAGTGTGTGGCAGAGTGTGTGTTTGTAGCAGTGTACGTGTGTAGCGGTATGTGGTGTTAGTTAGGCAGAGTGTGGGGACTGTGAGTGGCACACTACCAGCCACTATATAGAGCTTGTCCAGTCCAGGAGAAATGACAGGTATATGAGGTGAAGGGGGTTGTGAAATGGTAGAATGGAGAGAGAAGCTTTCCCCAAGGTTAAGGTTTACTATTAACATAACAAAAATGTATTATTGAATGGATTAAGTAAATGAGACTCAAGGTTGGAAGAACTAGGGGAACTGTCTTGATATTAGATCTATTTAATTGTTGAATTTATCCAAGCTGAGCTGTGGTCCCCAATGGTTATGAACAATTTCACTGTTTATATCGTTGACATGGTACTGTGTACTGGGACTCACCTGTCTCTGAACTGAGCATTGACTGTACGTACAGTGCTGATATTCACTGTCCATCTGTATTATATTACTCACTGCTCTTATCATGTATAGAGTTTTGGTGTAATGCAGTTATTAATTGTTCATCTGCACAGCGCTAGGTAGAAACAGGCAAAAATACTAAAACCAATGAGAGACGTGTCACGTATGGAGGGCCCAGATTTGCCATTTTGCCTTGGGCCCTTTTTAGTCTTAATCCAGCTCTGCTAGGCATGCATGATATAACCTAACAATTTTACAAATAGATATATTTTCCACTGAACTTTCCCTTTCAGAAAGCTTAGATCAGTCGGTCAGCCATAAATATCTGCTGGTGTGTACCCAGCCTTACTGTAGTAGACCAGTAAAAGGTCTAATCATCTAATTTGTAAATGAACATCACAGGTCACACATTCTACTTTTATTTCAATTATGGCATAGTGGGCATTTAACAAAATGAAATGTTTAAATGAAGATTTTGGCATTGGTGACATATAGGTGGTGTAGTTGGAGACTAGAGATAGCCTAAACTCACCAGTTTCATTCTGTTTTTGAATTCCCGGATCTTGGGAAAATCCTGAAGATCTAAAAACGGACAAATTTGTTGATTGCTATCGAATGTTTGAGGCTGTTTTCGAGGATTATCGAAAATAGTTAGAACGTTCGATAATCCTCAAAAATACAATCGGAGATGACTTTTGAGTTTCCAATTGTGTTTTCGAGGATTATCGAACGTTTGAGCTATTTTTGATAATCCTCGAACGTTCGATAATTATAGATAATTGGCTCCAAAGTCCCAAAATCCGGACGATCCGGATTTCAGAACTGATGGGGTTTCCCATCTCTATTGGAGACATATTTGTTAAGGGCTTTTTTATACCACTATCACGTACCCTAATGGTATTCAATACCATTGGCTAAAGAATCAATAAAAAGTGTTAACTTTGGTAAATACCAGTGGTAAATTGGTAATTATATGTACCAAAGCAAACCCCATGGTAAATTTCTGTTGATCAAAAAATAAAAAACATTTGTTAAATTATCAGAAAACACCCATAATTAATTAAACTCGCCATTTAGTAGTTTACCGCTGGTATTTACTGATCATGGTATTTACTGACTGTGATATTTACCTAATGCAGTAAACATTGCAGGTTAATAAATAAGATGCTTTTTTATAGGGTCCTAAACATTGTTACATAGTTATCCAAGAAAGATTAATTATCATAATATTGTGTTTATTGCTAAAGGGCAATTCTGCTTTTTCAATGATCTGTATAAATAATGACATTAAACTAAGGAGACATACGTTAGGGAATATGACTGAACAGGTACTCTGAGGGTTGGATGTTCAACTTCACTTAACATTTACTGAGGCAAGAGAAGCCTGATGATGCCCAGTAGCTTCAAGTGCAAATGGAGAAAGAATGATACGTCATCTCTAGAAACCGAATCGGTGTGACACACTATCAGTACCTGCAATGGCTACTAATCTCTGTCCCACTGGAAGAGTTCTTTGCCCTCCTCCTCCCCTCCAGAGAGACTGGTCTGGTACCCATGGACTTGAACTTCCCTGGTGGGGTACTGGCAGGAGATGTAATATACTATACAAAGATAATTATGTTTAATAATAACTTGCATGCTGGATTCCAGAGGATCAGTTGTTTATGACCAACTATTCTTCTAATAGTTTTTTTAAAAAAAATAATCTGTAGTATATCTCAAGGGCTATAGACTTTTTTGTTTTATTAAATTTAACATGCAAAATGAAGAATCCAGTTTTCGATGTTCCAAAAGGTTCCTGTTACCTCCTTGCTGATTGACTGCGGGGAGCCAAGAGGGTTATCTCCGATGTGTAATACATGACAGAAAACCAAAGTCCTTTCTTTACTGCTGCTGTCATCCTACTGTGTCATTTTAAAACTGCTGAATTAATGCTGTACTTGTCCTGTGAGGTCTATCATTAATAAAACAGTTTTATAATGAAAGGATTCAGACTGCATTTATTATAGACTAGGCCGGCAGCTGTCTGCTCTCTGGGTTAACCTTTTTCTCTGTCTCTGGATTATCCTGTACTAAGAATTCCATTGGTTGTATGAAGAAAAATGTTTGGGTGAGTACTCGTGAGCCTATTTATACAGCTGTAAGGTGATTAATGTCTCGAAAAAATTCACTTTAAAAAAAATAACCCTGTGATCTGTTTTTTGGGTAAGTCCTGGTTTTGTTTGTCTATTTTTGCTTTAACAACATTTTTTACACTACTTTTTTCATAAAACAAAACATTTATTATGCACCACTTTAGAAATATGATAAACCATTGTTAAAAAATATAGCAGAGTTTTTCAGTTACAGTATGTCTGGCCCTGAGAAAGAATTTAGGGTAAGGATGAACAGAATTTATGTGGTCCTTTTGCATTAGTAGACATGTCAATATTTGTGAATAATGAGTATAAATAATTATAAAACGCGAAATACTTGACTAGCTTTCCAAGACATGTTATGTACTGTAGGGGCGTTCTAACAAATACTGTATACTGGGAAAGCTCAACTTCCTTTACATAAGAGAAGATACAGGAATAATGATTAGCAAAGGAGTGCTCACTAAAGCCAAGAGCTGCAGAAAACTGCTATTGTTACCAGTTTATATCATGCATTTGTAATCAGATATTTAATAATACGTTCTCTTCTGTTCTAGTTAAGGCATCAGTCTCCAATGATACCTACTTCTGCTCAATGAGCTTTTTACAAACTTGAGCATGTACAGCGGAGACAGCAGGGGAAACATCCATTGGCTGTGATTACAGCAGTAACAGCCTTGATTGTCTGCATGTAGGGAGAAGCCAACTTATTGCCAGATTGAAGGAAATAATTATAACATCTGGTTAGAAATGTGCTGATTATGTCAGTGGGGGCTAGGTTAGTGTGGACATGCCCTTTAAACATAAAGTTGTAGAATATAGACAGAATGTTTATGTTTTTATGATATATATATATATTCCAGTCATCTGTTATGCAGTTAAGTTAGAGATGTCTTAAACCAAGCTATAGATATTTTTGTGTGCTGACTTCTTTTGATTACAGCCAATGTTGTGTCTATTTTTGTTGTTCTTTTTTTTTGGGGGGGGGGTTGGGGGGTTGATGCTGTTTCATAATATTTTTTTCCCATACAAATACAGAGAAGTAATAAAAAAAAAAAGATATTGGATTTATAAAAATAGGCGGTATGCATATGCAAGAAAAGAGTCAACTCCATTAGGGCATGTCCACCCCCAAAACTATTTTTTGCTGTAGTGAAGGGAGCGCTATCCTGTGTACTTTTGCCATATACTTTCATTATTTCAGAAATATGAAGGCACTCACAGGTCTGAAACTTTTGAATGGCACCCAGGCATTTCCTTGCTTGGAATGGAGTGCTGATCGCTGCTGTTTGCTCTATAGTAAGGCACAACAGTTGTTACAAGCAGGGCTGTATTTATTACAGACTGGTTACTTTTACACTGGAATTTATTCACACTCAGCTTTGCTGCATGTGTTTCTGATATCCCTTTGATTGCCATGTTGCTCTGTAGACTGGTTTGCAATCATCTCCTTCTGTTATATTACTGGAGATTATTTCTGGTGAAATTGTGGTACCAGATATTCCAACACATCAATAACTCTGTTACTCAGATCTCCTGTTGAATATTTAGTTGGGACAGCAAACCAAACTTTTGCTGATTTTTTTCTCTCTTAGATATAGAAAGCCAAATACTGAGAACTAAATTGCGAGCCATCTGAACTAAGGGCTGCCCATTCAAGCTACCCAGCCAGAATCACTCAATAAGCGTATATCCTAGCACATGCCTCAGAACAAAGATATAACATCTCAAATGAAATGCAAAACTGAAACTAGCTCTCCTTGCTGAACATTCACTATTTGTAGTGACTCCTAAACCCAACCCCAATATCTAATTGGTCCAAGATCCAAGATCCAATCAGAGTTAAGATTGTATCTAGACCAATCAGATTTTTGGGGGTTGTTTATGAGACACTATAAAACAGCATGAAATCTTTAGAGTAGCTCAGATTCTAATCAGCAGTCAAACTAGCAGGTCTTGCCTTTGTATTTAGGTTAAAAATTTGCAAGTAGATGGCTGGTTGTTTAGTCGGACTGCCAAAATGAATATTTTTTAGCTCTTCGGGTTCATACCTATGGTGTTGTTGTATAGCAGTCCATAAACTGCACATAAATGTTGATATAACAGATAAATGATAATAATAATGTTTTGATTACAGAGCCTGAAATTGCTTTCCTTTGGCTAAATAGCCTGCAAAATAGTGACTAACCCAAGTGCCTATGTAGTTGCACTACTAGTTCCACCATTCCCTGACAAGCACTCTCAAACAGCAAAGGGCAGATAGGGAATGTATAGGATAGGGGTTGTATATTGAAAACATGCAGTGTAAATACCACCAGGTTGTAATGAATGCAGCCCTGCTACTTACATTTACTATAAGAATCCCCCAATAATGAGATGATCTGATAACTAAATATATATCCACTTACAATATAAGCTTATTATAAAATAAAAATATGCTTAGAAATGCAAAATCACAGTTTATTCCTGTGCTGTGCTGAGCAGGGAAATTATTTCTCTATTGCCCCAGAGCCTTGCATAGCCAGGAAAACCCAACTTGGACATATCATTACACAGAAAGTGAATGGTTGGGTAATCCACTGGAATGGCGGCAACTAAAGAGTTACTATTTTACATAACATAGTAACTCTTTAGTTGCCGCCATTCCAGTGCCGCCATTTTGTCAAATGTTGCGACAAAAATGAAAGTTTATTGCAAGTACTTTCTGTACATTTCCTTTAAGGTAACAGGTATAAAAGGACATCTTTACTGAAACAATAGTTATCTTTAGGTATCCAATCGGAAATATCTTCTGCTAGGTGTAGTTTTGCTATAGCTAGAATGGAGACAGTGTTCATGCAAATCATGTGAATTGCATGATGGGAAATTCCCACTTTCAATGCTGCCTCATAGTGATAACTGAGCATGCTTGCCCTCATAACCTCTACAAGGAATAGTTAGAGGCGGAAACAAATTACACCAGAAATGGCTCCTACTCTTTAATTTCTGGGACTTTGAACAGACATTACAGGAGAACCGTTTGGAGCTGAGGGGTAAGGTGGGGATATTTGAACACTACACAGTGAGGCCAGTAGTAGGTTAAAATTTAGTTTTGGGGGTGGACATGCTCTTTAACTTAAGTAAAATTTTCTTTTTTTCCAAAAAAGAATTCCCTAGTATTACACTGAATAGTTGTACAGACCCTATAAGAGATTTTTGAAGACATTTTGAATGATTTATATCTGCACATGACCTAATGCAGCCCGCAATGCAGAGCTAAATTAATTGCGGATTAGCTGTTTATTATGGGAATGTTATTTAGATCCTATTTTAAGCCTCTTAATTGGCAGCTCTAATCACAAGTGGTTTCATTAGAATTTATACATTGCTGTTTTCCTGTTTGATATATGTGTGTACATTTATATTAATCATTTTGTTGCTCTACTTAAGCACGCAGTTCTGTACATCCTTATAATACTAATGTAATATCAACTTGATTACAATTGGGTGTTTATATCACATACAGGTTTCTAATCCTGAAAGTAAGCAAGCATTGTTTTAGATTTAAATGATGGCCATAAAATATATGTACATGTAACGCATACATTGCATAGATCTGACTTAGGGGCATATTTATAAAGGTTCGCTAAATTTTATCGACACCTTTTCGTCAAATTTGGATAATTTATAAAGCTGCGATAATCGGTGGGGAAAAGCCATTACCGCAAACTTTTCACCATTTTGCTTTGTGACATACAACGCTGTGGTAACCGACTGATCACATTTATAAAATGGCAAAAGGTACAAATTCAAACTTTTAAAAACCTCATACTATTAAACTATAATTCATCCCATCCACTAACATATGTTTCTCTTTCCAATCCGTCCACCAGTTTTGTAGATATTAGATTTATAAGTTTTAAAGAGGGAGAAGCTGTCAATCAAAATGAATGGCATGTATAGTCACGCCCTCCTACTGCTGGGAATTACCATATCCACGGTCCTCCCTATGAAGTAAATTATTATATCTCTCTAACTATAAATAGTACAGGTGCTGCCACTATGTGTAAAGGTTCTTGCACACATGCAATCGCGGGTGCTGACCCGCGACGCACGATGTGTATGAACAGGCGTTTCAGCCGATAATCGTGCCGTGTATGGGAACTTTATCGCCCGTAACGGCCGTTCGGTCAGGCAGGTCTCTCAACGAGCAGCTGTTTTGCCTGATAAAGTGCCCATACACGGCACATTTGTTGCCGACTCACGATTGCACATGTGTATGAACCTTAAGAGTAAGTAGGACATGCAAATCAAGGAGAACGTTCTAAGACGTCTCTTCTAGTCCCATATTATAATTATTAATAAAGTCAATAAATCTTCCAGTTTTTCCCTTGGAATACTGAGTGAAACTCTTGGAAACTCGGTAATCAAAAAAAACCTTTTTATCCCAACTCTGCCCACACACATGTAAAAGCCATAAATGAAAGTTATATGGTGACAAACCTTGTATTACACAGAGCCTGACAGACACATTCATGTAATAAGCATGGCTGCATTATTGTAAATTAATTGCATTTTATACTGTGATCATTCTGACTCAGCCTGGCCACATGTGTTTACCTGATTAACCTGTAGTTCTCTATATGGTTTCAATATACAAAACCAACCATACAACCATACACTGACTGCCCTCTGCTATTAGAAAGTGACTTTAGGGGAAATGGTGGTAGATCTAATTTAACTACACCAACAATAATTTTGTTCAAAGACAGTGAATTTGATGAGGCTGAGAAAAACTCAGGCTTCATACATGGCAACTAAATTATGAGATAACTATATAAAACATTTTGTATACACTAAGCACCAAACAATGATAAATTAGGTAGCAAAACAGAGAGCCTTTACACTGCAACTGCCAGGCACCAAAACGTATTCATTTAGAAAGCTCAGTTAGGCACCAAACACTTGCAGCACAAACTAGCAGCCCTGTTACTAAAACAGAACTAGGGGCCCTATTTATAAAAGATCGGTATCGTTATCGTAAAATACCGATTGTTATCGTAAAATAACGACCGTAACGACCGTTTTTTACCAATAACGACCGTTATTTACCGACAACGACCGTTATTTACCGATACCGGCCGTTATTTACTGATAACGACCGGTATTTAGCCATATCGTTAAATACCGGTCGTTATCAGTAAATACCGGTCGTTATCAGTAAATAACGGTCGTTATCGGTAAATAACGGTCATTATTTTACGATAACGATCGGTATTTTACGATAACGATACCGATCTTTTATAAATAGGGCCCTAGGACTTGCTGAAGGCCTCTGTCTGTTTTATACTGTCTCCTTGGCACACCCCCAACATATGATTGGTCAATAATACATGAGCCAATCAGAGTTAAGATTTTTTCTGGACCAATCAGAATTTGGGGGTGTGTTTATGAGACACTACAAAACTTCACAAAATCGTCATAGAAGCTTAGTTTTTAATCAGCAGGCAAACTAGCAGATCTTGGCTTTGTATTTAGGTTAGAGATTTGCAAATAAGTGGCCAGTTATTTGGTTGGGCTGCAGCAATGAATAGTATTTAGCTCCTAGGTTTATTGCCTATGGTGTCAGATAAATGATATATTTTTGTTTGCAGAACCTGAATTTGCTTTACTAATTGTGAGCAAGCCTAATACATATGTATTTGCACTACTAGTTTCACCATTCTCTGACAAGCACTCTCACATGTAAAGGGCGGTTAGGGGTTGTACACTGAAATCATGCAGCAAGGCTGTCAGAATCACTGCAGTATAATTAACGCATACTGCTCAGCTCCTTATGGTTCTCCTGCAATGTCTATTCAAAGTCCTAGAAATTAAAGAGAAGCCGCCATTTCTAGTGTAATTTGTTTCTGCCTGTAACTGTTCCTCATCAAGGTTTCTATGAGGGCAAGCATGCTCAGTAATCACTAAGAGGCAGCATTGGACGAGGGAATTTCCCATCATGCAATTCACTTGATGTGCATGAACATTCTAGTTAAAGCAAATCTGCACACAGCAGAGAATAGTTAAGATTGAATATCTAAAGATAACGATTTTTTACAGTATAGATGTCCTTTTATATCTGTAAACTTGTGCAGATAGTGCTTGCCGCATTTTAAAGGTCTTTTTACATATGTGCTTCCTGCCATGGGAATGGTGGCAACTAAAGTGTTACAATGTTACATTACATATTAACTCTTTAATTACCGCCATTCCAGTGGATTATCCAACCATTCATTTTCTGTATAATGAGGTATCCAAGTTGGTTGTTCCTGGCTATGCGGTGCACTGGGACAATAGAGAAACCATTTTCCTGCTCAGCACAGGAATAAACTGAGATTTTGCATTTGTTAGCATATTTTTTATTTGATAATAAGCTTATATTGTAAGTGGATATATATTTAGTTATCAGATCCTCTCATTATTGGGGGATTCTTATAGTAAATGTAAGTAGCAGAGCTGCATTCATTACAACCTGGTTGTATTTACACTGCATGTTTTCAATATACAACCCCTATCCTATACATTCCCTATCTGCCCTTTGCTGTTTGAGAGTGCTTGTCAGGGAATGGTGGAACTAGTAATGCATGCCCTTAGGTTTTTCACAATTTTGTAGACTAAAGTAAAGCAATTTCAGGCTGTGTTATTAAAAATATATTATTATAATTTATCTGTTATACATATCAACATGCATGTGGTGTTTATGGACTGCTACACAATGACACCATAGAAAAGAACCCCAGGAGCGAAAAAATATTCATTTCTGCAGTCCAACCCAGCAACCAGCTATCTAATTGCAAATCTCTAACCTAAATACAAAGGCAAGACCTGCTAGTTTGATTGCCGATTAGAAACTGAGCTGCTCTGAAGATTTCATGCCGTTTTTTAGTGTCTCCAAAACCCACCCCCAAAATCTGATTGGTCTAGATACAATCTTAAATCTGATTGGATCTAGGATCTTGAACCAATCAGATATTGGGGGTAGGTTTTGGAGTCACTACAAATGAAAGTGAATGTTCAATAAGGAGAGCTAGTTTCAGTCTTGCATCTAAAATGTTAGGTCATTGTACTAAGGCATGTACGGGGATATAAGCTTATTGAGTGATTCTGGCTGGATACCTTGAATGGGCAGCCCTTAGCTCAGATGGCTCTCAGTTTAGTACTCAGTATTTGGCAATCAGTATCTAAGATAAAAAAAATTCCAGCAAAAGTTTGGTTTGCTATCCCAACTAAGTACTCAACAGGGGATCTGAATACTGGTGCTGTTGATGTTTTGGAATATCTGGTTCCAATATTTCACCAGATATAATCGTCAGTGATAGAGCATAGGGAGATGATTGCAAACCAGTCTAGAGAGGAACATGGTAATCAAAGGGATATCAGAAACACATGCAGCAAAGCTGAGTCTGAATAATTTCAGTGTAAAAGCAACCAGTCTAATAAATACAGCCCTGCTTGTAACAACAGTTGTGTCCTTCACCAGATAATATTGTATCTCTCTGTATATATACAGTATATATATATATATATAGTAAGACATATCGCTGCAGCAATAACTTTTGCGGCAAAAAATATGGTGAAAATAGTAATATTTGCCATTGCGATGTCCTGTGATCGTTTATAAATATGCCCCTGGATCAACATTTCATTTTACACAATAAGATACACAGTAATTAAACAGTGTCATCTGATGTTACTTTTACATTTCTGAGATGATTATGCCTATATTGCATCTTTTTAAGGAATTTATCAAGGATTTGGTAGTAGAGACCATGGGCCCTATTTATAAAAGTTTGTTATCGAAAAAATAATGATTGGTATTGTACGATATCAATCATTATTTTACGATATTGATCATAATCCTACGATATTGCTATCGTAAATCTATGATGCTGATATCGTAGAATAACAATTGCTATCGTAAAAAATAACGATGATATCAGCATTGTAGAGTTACGATAGCGATATCATAGGATTACGATCAATATCGTAAAATAACGATCGATATCGTACAATACCGATCGTTATTTTTTGATAACCATAACAAACTTTTAAAAATAGGGCCCATGTTCCACAATTTACATCTAATATTGCTGTATATTTATAAATAACCAATAGCCAAAGTGCAGTGTCAAAAAATGTTCATACCACACCATTATTGGCATTGTAAAATCCCTATAATAATCTGTATTTTACAAGGCTATCTGTATTATAAACTGCTGTTGAGATTCTGACAGCAGCGAAACTACAGAGAGATGGGTCCCCCTTTGCTGGGCCCCCACACCCCCCAACACACACACACCTATAGTAGGCTTGGTATCACCGACCAGCAATTTTAAACAGTATGTTACTACATGAGCATGCAATCACCTCTTTAAAACAGCTGATCGATGTGCCAGATGGCTTGTTGCTGTGCCCCGTTCGTCAATACTCCCCACATACGATTGCAGGGGTTGTGAGGTGTGAATTATGCCACTGGTCTTTAAGAAACTTCTTAATGCAAGGCAGAAAACCCTGGAAACAAAATTATTTATTATATTTTTTAAACAAATACAAGGCAAAAATGAAAAAAGTATTTTATCGCTTTCTACGTTTTTCTTTTAGAACATAGATTGTTGCTTCTCTGTTCATACCCATATTTTACTTACATGTTGACGTAAGTGGAATTTCAGGCCTAGAAATAACCTTTAGACAGGAAAATATAATTGCTTGGATATTGACTGTACATGAAAAGGACTCTAGAGTCCCACAATATCTCAAAGCAATCTCTCTTTGCATATCAATCAAACTATAGTAAATGTGTCAGTATGTGTGTCATTCAATTCTTTATATCTTATTGTGGAACTAAAAATCTTATTGCCTTGTTTTTCTATTTGACACTTTACACATAAAATTGTGTTTGTCCTTCCCTCTTATAAAATCTGATCAACAATTATTTCTTGTGTTGAATGTATTATAATTTACACTGATAAATATATATATATATATATATTTGCATTTTCAAAATATTAGTATTAGGAACAAGTTTCTAATCATTTTTTATGTTATATAAACATTTAAAAGCAAAGTTAAAAGTTTAAATTTATATTTAAATCAGGTCTGTGTAGTATTTAAGAGAATTACATAAACATTGATCCAGATAGAAAATCTGCCACAGGTGGGTGCAGTCATTTGTGTGTGGTATAAGAATTTTTTTGTCATACGCATGGCAACTGTGGTCTCCAAACAAGAAAGGGTTAAATATAAAACTGTAGTTTTATAAGCCCTGGATCTCTGTCTGCAGTCAATGAGAAATTATATTTTGGATGATGTTAACATCACCCTCTGTTCCTCCTCTGTCCCCAGGGTCTGAGCAAAAAGGGAAGTTCAGTGCAAATACATTTAATTTTAAGAAAAAAGAGCAGTATTTTTCCAGCCTAATGATCTTAACCTGCCCATTCAGCATTGTGTCTGTGTATAAGTAAACACTTTTGAAATGCTGACTTCCTATTTGCTGGACCCCTAATAGAGACTGACTGATATGGTCTTGCCCTTGACCCAGCGCCTGGGTTGGTTTAGTTGCTCAGTAGAGATCTGAGCATGTTTGACCCATCCAACAGCCAATCAGTAGAAATTACTGTTAGGAACATTTCAATGTACTGTAGTGTGCATTCTGGGAAGAAGAAGGAATGTTACTTAAACCGCCAGGTTACTAATGTCAACAGCAGAGAATTGCAAGGGGTATAAATTTAAATATTTTTTCAAAATGGAAGAGAATATGTAGAATAACTAGGTATGCATAATACAATATAAACTAACAGGGTTATTCAATAAAAGTTCTTATCGTTTAAAATGGTGCTAGTTTTGCCCCAACCAATCAGATGTTAGCTTTCAGATGTTAAATAAGATCTGATTGGTTGGGGCAGAATTAGCACCATTTTAAATGATAATAACTTTTATTTAATCTCCCTATAAGAATAAAAAAAAAAAAGATATTTTCCACTGAACGTTACTTTTAATGCTGGGACAGGATGATTTATTTTAAAGGTATGACAGAAGGGCTTTTATTTAACCCTAAATTGTTCAAATACAACAGTTGCTCATTAACATATATTGAAAAAAATATATTTGAAAATTAATCAGAATATGTACACTAACAGCTCACTTCCTTTTTAAGTTCTCCTGATATCTGCACTCAAATTTATTTTCTTTATCTTTTTCAGCTAAACAGAGCGTTCCACCAAGATCAGTTGATAAAGAGGGTGTAGCTGGCTGGAATTCTTCTCCTGATTCACCTAAATGAAGGAAAAACTTTTTCTTCAGATACCAAGAAAACAGGATCATTGAGTGAGTTACGAGTTGACTTGGGTTATTGGATATGACCCCTGCAGACAAAAACAAAAAGCAATGTTCTCTATTTATATACAAGCCTACTTGTATATAAATATAGTAAGATTATTGCTAAAGTTTTTTTTCTTTTAAACTGCTAAATTGAAGTTGATTTTTAATTTTAACCCCAATAGATTTCTAGCTTTGTATTTAATATGAAGATTCCAACGTATGCCATGCATTTTAAGGATATTTTATGAATAACTAATCTTATGGACTGCCAGTTTTCACTGATTCATTTTTTTGTATCTCGTAAGGTATAAAAGGTTGATGAAGATATCAGCTCACTACTGACCACTGCGGGACAAATTATGTATTGGAAAGAATTTAAAGCATGTGTAATATATCAATAATGAATAATAATAAAAAAATAAACTGTATTGAACTTCCCCTTTAATGCTCTATTGAATTATTTGAGGCTCACACTTTAAATGCTATCTCAGATTTTGAAAAAGTGTATTGTTTAAAAATATATGCAGACTAATTGAATACTGCAGTCTTTAGAGATCATTTCTTCTTCTTACATCTAAGTTTGAGCATTAAAAGCTTCATTTGTTGCTCTGCTGCACATACTGATCCCACTCATCAGGATGATAGATGATAGCTGTGACTTCTCCTTACTCACCCCCATCATAACCACATCAACAATAGCAATAAACACTGTTACTTCCACTTTTCTTTGCTGACAATCTTCTGTTTGTTTGCTACAGTTACTCACTGTACTTCTCACTTTCCTTTTTATTTTTTAAAGCATTATTTATTATATTCGAACATTCGAACATTGAATACTTCATTCTAGATTCTACTTTAGTCTAATACTAAAATATATTATAACTATTTAAAATATTATAATTTTTGTTCCATAGTTCAGGTGCTAAAAAAATAGAATGTATTTTTAATAATTTTTTTAATTGTCATCTATGAAAGGCTAGAAGCCTGATTTCCTTAAAATCAGTCTTCTAGCCTTTTATAGATGACAATAAGCTTCATCAAAATTTTACCTTTCAATCACTTTATGATAGAAAAACAGGAAATGCTCCTTTCAGTCAATGTTTTTGGCTTTAATCAATCAGATGTAGCTCTGCACAGTGAGACAGAGTGGTGAAGCATGATTTGGCAGTCATGACTTATTCCTAGGAAAATTACATGTCATCCATTTCAATTAGCAAATGACCAGTCCGTTACTTACTAGAAATCACACTGAAATACAACTGCTGCTCATATTTCTGAAACCTAATGTTTATTGAGTAAAATATGAAGAGAAACCTAATATTGTAATCAGGGCATTGCTTTCAGCATGACAATGTTAATGTTTTTTCACTGTTTACCTATTCAGGCAAAAACAATAGGTTTTCAGATGGTTTCTGCTTTTCACAGAACTATGGCTAAACACACAATTCTAATCCATCTGCTACACAGCTTCTCACAACATCAGCAATTACCACACAATACATGGATAGGGTAGATGTCATCTTGATCTCTGTAATGTACATTTATCCTCTTCAATACCAGTAGGTGTTCTAATTTGACATTCTCTGCTTGGCATCCAAAAACTTGCTATAATGATTTGATTTTATAACCTCCCCTTTAAACTTTAAATTTATACTTACTAAAAAAAAGATGAAAACGCTGAAATAAACAATGAATTCCTTGACAGCACTGATTTTTTATGAAGTTATTGTCAATGTAATCTCTTATAATACCCTTGTACATTTAGCACTATCAAAAGTGGTTCCAACCACTTTCTTTTTATTATTGGCCCAGAACATCACTGGTTTCTAGTATACAACAATCAAACCATTTATATTTGACTTGACAAACGTACTGTATCCCTAATGTGCATTGTTTCAGACTTAAAGTTAGCTGTTATTAATATAATGGGGTGATATACATGTCTGTTAGTGGTCAAACACTCCACAGTGTGGACAGTGTATTTCCTACATTCAGTAATATAATTAACATACATTCGACTAGATTCTAGAAAGGTTCATAGGATCAAAGCACTGTAATCATTTCCTACCTCAGGGATAATGTAATGCATGACTTTAGTCTATATGGCTTGAGAATTTGATTAGAGGCTTCTCAATATGTAATGGCAGCCTGCTGTATTATAGTAACGAGGGATGTTATGATGGTATGGCTAGTGCCAGGTTGCTTTATTGATTTTTGTCAATGATTAGTAGACTAGGGCTAACCAGGCACTTTTATATACAATGGATTATGGGAGATTGATTCTTTCCAGTACTAATGAGACAAACTACTTATACCCTAATTACAACAAAGAGATTTTTGGTGATTCCTTGAATCAGAGTTATCAGGTCATTTAAACATGACACATTCATGAGTTAGCAGACTTTCTTTTAACATTCTAAATGTGTAGACATACAAAGGCAACAATCATATATTACACATGAACCGTCAGTAATATGCAGTAATATGCAGTAATATGACTTTCATATACACTTGGCCAGTGGACCTCCATATATGCTGAATTAGGATTGGCCATTCAGGTGACCATACATGCTGCAATCTGCACCAGCTCCCTATACTTTAGTGAGCCAAAAACAACTGATAGATATTTTGGTATTTCCCCATTGCCAATGTGTATGGCTAATAACATTGTTTGCAAATGAATGCTTTGTTTCTAAATGGAGAAAACTGGTAATACATGCTACAAAAATGCTTTCATCAATATTCTTAAAGGTATAACAGGGTAATTATACTGTTTCCCCCACGGCCTCCCAAATAAGTACCCGGGGGATGACTTAAACCGCTAGGTCCTCATCCCTGGGTAATTTTATTATGAGTGGGGTGGGGAGAAACAGTATAATAACCCTTTAAATTAAATTTGACTTTTTAAAAAAAATATATAAATATTGTCCAGCCATTCATGTTGATCAATTATGAGAAAAAAACATTTGGAAAACAAAATAATTAGCATTTTTCTCTGAAAACTTATACTCAACTACTAACCTTGACATGGTGATAATTTTATTTCTTGTCATAGAAAGTATTTTACAAATTATTTTTTAAATGTTTTCAGAGGTCAGATCTCTAATGGAAGAAATTGAATCTTTTATAAATAGCTACAACTTTTGAATAGGATCAATTTCTTTATACTGTGTGCAAAAAAGGGAAATTTGAAATGTTTTACTTAATACATATATTAAGTGATTATGAAAATCAAAATAGTAGTGACATGATCTAGTAATGCTTTGACACATCAAGACACTGAAATAATTAACTGAGCAATTAAATACTCCTACGTAGTAAAGTATGTACAACCCCAATAAGGTTTGACTCCTCTTACACATTTCAACATAGGGATATTTGATCATCATTTTAGCTAATAAACAATATTGCGCACTGTCTAGATTTTGTAGTCTATTGTGTAATAAAAATAAACATATAGCTAGGCATCGACAATTTGAAAATTTATCCCGTTTATCCAACAAAGCTAATATTTTAGTTGATATGGGCAATAGTCTCTGACCCAACAAACTGATTTTTAGGCAGAATATCAGAAAAGCATGGCCAATTTTGTAGCCTTTAATGGGCAGCACACTTGGTTGATCACTACATTTTTCGAAAGGCTGCCAAGTTCAATGATCAGTGATGTTTTGGGGAAAATGTCATAGTCGACCTTTTTTTCAAAAATTAGACAAGTCCACTAATGAAAGAACACGTACACCCTAAAAATCAAAAACTGGCACATGTAATTTACCTGCCCACAACTCCAACTGATATATTCAGCATGTTATTAGATGTGCTACTAACCAGATATTAAAGGATAATTATTGTTTCCATTAAGTAAGCTCAGTCCTGCCTGCATGCAGTCATGTGTATCTCTGTTGGAAAAGGATCTTGGATAACAAATATAAATGTAGCAAGTAGTGCCAGGTGGCAACAGCTAAAGCCAGCAAGACATTGTCTTTATAAATAGGGGTATGCATTCAAGAGGGAAGAATATTATTCTTTACAAAGCACACTAAGGCATTTGGAATATGTTGTGCGGTTTTGGAATCCTGTGTACAAAAAGGAGATCTTGGGGCATTGTTCACCAATAGAACATGTCAGAGGACACGTCAACATCTCTTAAGATTGAGGAAAAGAAGTTTATTTACCAAGTTGGGAAAGGGTTTTTCACTGTGAGAACAGTAAAACTATGGCACTGTCTTCTATGAATGTGGTAACAGCAGGTTCATTGCATAGTTTGGATGAGTTTCTAAAAACAAAGAACATTGCATGTTACTGAAATTGATACATAAAGATGAAGTTGATACTGGGATATTTAAATTTTCATATTGGATTTTTGTCCCCCTTCATACTGTTTTTTTTTTTGGCCTTCTTCTGGATCAACTGTTAAGGCTCATACACATGTGCGATCACTGAGGCCACCCTGCGATGCACGATGGGTATGAGCGCCTATTTCGACTGACAATCCTGCCATGTATGGGCACTATAAACATTTGGTCGGGGCTCGTTGACCGACTGGCCGGGAGCATCCTTTTCGGCCAACAAAGTGCCCATACACGGCACATTTGACGACTGAAACTGGTGCTCATACACATCATGCATCGCAGGTTGGCCTCTGCGATTCCACATGTGTATGAACCTTTAGGCAGGAAATGCAGTTTCCCCTGGTTATATCTGGTTACAAATACATATGATAAATTGGTAAATATATCAGTTGAGGTTATGGGCAGGTATCTGAAAAATCAGTTTTTTTGTTTAAAGGGTGGAAATTAAAATTTAAAAACATATAACACTACACATTAAATGTGCAGTAAGGTTAAAAAAAGAAAATGTCTACATGGGGTGTTCATGTTCCTAGATATTCCAAACTTCCACATTTATGGTGAATCTGTATTCAGAGAACTGTCACCTTAACAATATAATTACTTTATAATTATTTTCTTAGGGTGTGTAATGCAGCATCCTTGTCTACCTTATATTTATGACATCATGGGAGTAATAGCAGAACTATATCACTCTGGGTAAATCTCCCCCCCAATTCAACATGTGCTCTGTGCAAATAAACCCCAGCTAAATGGTCATGCAAAGATATGCACAGATCACATATTAAATTCCTTTGCGATACCTGCACAGCCTACACAACTAAGGAGTTAATGTCATGTTAATGTTAAGCGATATTGAATCAGTTAGTGTGACTTTAACTCAAAAAACTGTGCACAGCCTCCCCGAAAATTCATCCCACAGTGTATACAAATATATCTGAGGTTATTTTAGGAAAACCAATGGAGCTTCCACTGCTGAAAGTGATAATATGTCATTAGCTTGATTTCACTCTTAGATTGGTAACTACATCAGTTGTATAAGCTGTTTAAACACTTAAGTATTGCAAGTGAATTATTCGAATTATTGTTTTGAGTAACTGAAAAGTTAAAGGGCATGTGTCCACCACCAAAACTATATTATAGCTATTAGTAGTGAACCCCTCCAAACCCTAAAACTGTTCAATAGTGGCGCATGATGTTGGAACCGCTGACTACACTGGGTGTGTGTGAAAGCGAAACAGGAGACCAAACAAAGAACTGCAGAGAATATCACAAGGTACTAATCTGTCTTTTAGTAGAATGCTTTTAGGGGGTTTCCTACTCACATGCGTACCTGGACATGCCCTTTAAACTATTACAATTTTGAGACTGATGTGTGTGGAGGTCAAATCTATTTTTATACCATTGTTGTGTCACTTGAAACAATGGCCATTTTAGAGCTTACTATTATTTTAATGGATTTGCAGATTTTTTCATCTTGATCTGAATGTATAAAATGTGTAAGTATTAAAAAATATATATTTTACCCATTTGTTTTCTGATTGCCACTTACCTATAATTGACACTTTTTAACTTCTTCCTAAAGCCACACTGGCTCTTTAGAACCTTGTCTATAAAAGGCACGTATCAAAATGGAGTGGAGTAATGGAAGCCCACAGTAACGGTTTAACCTTTGATCCAGGGATGTCCAACCTATGGCCCTCCAGATGTTTGCAAACTACAACTGTGAATGCAACCAGGGAATGCTCGAAGGTGCAGTTTGCAAACAGCTAGAGGTCCACATGTTGGACATTCCTGCTTTGTTCAGTCGATGTTTTTCTAAACCCAAATTACCATTACAAATTTTACCCTCTTTTGTAAAGTGCCAAAAGTCAAAGGATCATTGCAATTCTCAATTGAAATAGCATTATAAAGCAATTTGCCTTTTACAGATCAACACTGGGCCCCGCATTGAAGCAGACGCTGATGGCAATCTACATTACACAGCACTATCTTTTGTACAAAAGAATCTAAAACTATATGCTGTTTGCTAAATGGAAAAAGTAAATGCCTCACGTATAGTTCTCACACCATATCTATGGGCATTTTGTTAAAATACATCCTGTTTAAAGCAAAGAAACCATAAAGCTTTGCTTCATTTTAGCATTACTCATCCCTGTGGGTAAGAGTAAAAGAGCTCCTGAGAATACTGTCCTTACCAAGTTTCACTAAACAGTTAGCATTTTGGCATCTTCTGATCATCAATGGACATCCAAGATAGAAGTACAAAGAGAAGAAGACATACTGTATATCAAACTGCTCCACTGCTAAGAAGAACCTTACAAACTATTTCATTGTAATTTAAAAACATCTAAATGGATTCTGTTGTCTTGTAATTAGTTCATGCTGGAATTATGTTTAGATGCTGGGTTTGTTGTAGTGTTTCCGTTTCATCCCGAGTCCTCAGGTAAGGATAGTAGATTGTAATCAGCAGTGACATAGCAGCAATATAGTAATAGAACTCTGACTTGTTTTAGAAATTTTTATCCCATCCTGATAGTTCATCTGGGGGATCTTCAGCTTCAGGAAGGAAATTGTCAAAATAGCTGTGATCTGTGATCCCTTTGATCTAAAAGCAAAAGTATAAAGAGAAGTAAAAACCCCAACAGGCAAAATAATTGTACCATTCATTTTGATAAAGATGCTGACCTCTCTTTTTAATGGTGAGATCAGTTTCCGGTTACGCAGTCCTTCCCAGTTAAATCCTTGAAACCACCTGTAAAAAAAAATACCTTTAGTTGCAGTCATATTTGTATTGAAGGCTCAACCCATCTGCAAATTGTACTGCTGCCTGTTATAAAGCCCAATCACAAAATACTACATGTTTGGAACATTCTGTCCTTCTGCACATGTGGAAGGATGGAACGTCTGAGACATATAGTGCTGGTTCTCTAAATAAACTGCATTGAACTGTAAATTGGTTTCTCCCCTTAAATATATGTATTAAAATTCAAACCAATAGTTTTGGTACCATAATATTGTAACAAGTAGAGATGAGCGAACTTCCGAAAGTTCGGTCCGTTTTTGAACTTTCCAACTATATGGCAAGTACGGAGTCAAATAGTTCGAAAAGTTCTAATGAAACACAATTAAAATATCAATGGTAACTTAATGTAAATGGCTCTGGGACCTGGGAAATGGTCTGGGGAACACGTTTGAATATCCAGAACTTTCAAAACATTTATTTTATTCTCACTCGCAGTACTTTCGAATCGTTTATGGGATAATTATCGAATGTTCGAAAGTCTGAGAAATCTGGGTCTGGGATAGTTCGAGAAGTCTAAGTCCATTCGAACTCAATAAGTTTGTCTAGAACTCGAGTTCGAGTTCTAGTCCATCTCTAGTTACAAGGAGTATGAGCAGACACACTGTAAAGGATACCTGGTAATTCCTTTAACACATACATATTATGTGCACTCCCATTTCCAACAACCTGAGTTATTACAACAACCTTATTTGTTATTTTGTTCCCACAAGGCTCAGGCATGGTCCCGAGCTTTTGTTATTAAAGAGCAGAGCCCACTGTGTAGTGTTTCATGACCCATTAAATGGTAGTCTTAAATAAACCATCACTGACCAGGAGGCGCACTCAGCCAATCACTGAGCATCTGCTGGTAGGCCCCTTCTTCATATCGCCAGCCTTCTGCTGCTTTTCCCAATCACGGAAGCAGAAGGCCGGCTATATAACAATAGCTGGTAAATAATGAATGATACATTTTAGTCCCCTCTACCTTTGAGATGTCACCTAATGGGCCTAATATGAATTCTCTGACACACATCTAATGTTTTTTGTATTAAGGTTCGTACACATGTGCGATCGCGAGTCCCGACCCGCAATGCCGATAATCGTTTCGGCCGATAATCGAACCGTGTGTAAGTCTTTTATCGGCCGAAAGGGCCGTTCGGCCAGGGATCTCCGAACGACCTCTAGATCTAGCTCCCATTTAGCCATAAATTTATTATGTTATTTTTCCAATTTATAAGCGAGTAGAACATCGATATAACCTCTTGTATTTTTGTTATTGTGATATTTTCAATTATATCGTGTACAGTTAAGAAGATAAGATATTGTCAATAAAAAACTTTTTGGTTGGTAATAGTAGATTAGGTTATTTATTGGTATTCTGTATTTATCCATTAAGGATTGAAATGGTATTATGTTATCATTAAATATTAGGACTGAAATTTGGGTCAATAATTAATATTAAGATTTGGAATAAACCTTGTATTTGGATTGAGATATAAGGCAATAAGGATTTTTGCATATCATGTGTATCGGTTATTTCTTTCCACACATTATAAGTAACTTAGTGGCTAGCACTGATCCCATGCAGTGCTGAAGTCCTAAATCTGAATCCGCCCTTGGACACATCTGCAAGGAGTTTGTATGTTCTCCCCGTGCTTGTGTGGGTTTCCTCTGGGAACTCTGTTTTCCCCCACAATTCTAAATACATACTGATAGGTTGTATGTGTCAAATAAATGTGCTTAGATTGAAAGCTCTTCAGGACAGGGCGATTGTATGCATATAATTGTAAAGTGCAACGGCGCTATATAAATCCACAAAAATAAGAATAATAGTCAGGTGGTATAATTGAAATCTTTAAAGCAATTATAGGGACAATATACTAAAAAAAAAAATAATTTTCCTTATCTTAATCTATAAATAAATACATGTAAGTAGCACTTACTCTGAGGTGTGTGTGTTGCTGTATGCCTTCAATCCAGCACATGTTTTTCACAGTAGCATTACCCCCAATACCTCTTTTAACCACTCCCAATTCCATCTGACCTGACTTTTTTCCCCCCACAAACCAACTTTCAAAACTGCACACAGCATACAGCATTCCAACTGTCAAAATCTGTCACCATTCCTGCTACAGCAAACTGCTCTCATACGAATATTTTATGACAGCAATGCACTGAATGACAGCTGAAATGTAAGATGGTTTAGATTGGCTATCTAAAGAAATAGAGGGCCGATCAACAAAAAACGGTTCAATGATAGTTGGAAAGAATTCTAGTTTGCAGTATTGGGCAATTTAAAATAACTTTTTTCAGTATAGATTGTCCTTTAAAATTAATTTTAGTTAAATGTTGTTATTAATTAGTAACAAATCTTGGTTTCGAATCGGAAATGCCAGTTTCAAAAATCCGGGGATCAAACAGATTTTTGGATATTTTCAAGTTTTTATTGTTAAATATGGTGCTAATTTTTCACCAACCAATCAGATGTTAGCTTTCAAATGTTAAATAAGATCTTATTGGTTGGGTTTTTCGCGATAAGAACTTTTATTGAATCTCCATGTTTGATTCTATCTTCTGATATCCAGATTCGGGTTTGTTGGCAGTATAGTAATCTATCCTCTTGCTGTATAGGGGTTTGGCTAAGGTAAGTTGGATTATTCTTGGTCTTTTATTATTCCATATGAAGTTACTTGTTATTTTTTAAATTTTATTATTATTTATCATATTAAGTAAGAGTTTGGAATAGTGATTGAAAGGGGTCTGAATCTGTGAAGTTATTTGGGGAATACAAGCAGTTTTATTATAGTAAGTTTAGAGGTGCTTAGTATTCCATACGTTTAGATTTCTATAAATTTCCTCTATGAGTGAGAAGTAGTTGTGTTTTGTATTGGGTAGGTGAGTATTATTCCCAGGTATGATATTTCTTGATCTACCCATGAGTATTTATATTTTGCTGATAGAAATAATATATTACATTTTTGCATTACTTTAGCTATTGTATTGTCTTCATGGCCAACTTCAGAAATAAAAACAGATAATAGAAAATTCATATGTAATTGTAGTTCATCCCAATCCCGGGAAATTAAATTGTGAGGGCAGACTTTGACTAATTAATGACATACATACTTGTGCTTTCTGATATCACTAATGCCACTTTTACGATTTCCTAATCGTTCTGCTGGGTTAATCCTAGAAAAGAAGAAGTGAATTTATTTTACTCACATGCAGTATCAAGTCTTATAATTGAGAATTTCTTTTTTGAACAATAATAAGGAAATAAAGACAAGCTGCGCACCAGTGACTAGTCACTATTTACATTACTGTGAAAACACAGTTTTAAAGTTAAATATATTATTGATATCTTGATTTATAACCCCAAAACCACAGATTAAAATTAAACAAAACAAAAAAAGAGTGTAATACAATTGGGAACATGTTGTGGGGGAGATGCTTATCGATTTGTTTATGTTTTATTTCTTGAAAGTGTTTGATTTTTGCCTAAAAATGGTTTCTTATATGAACGTGTAAACCTACTGGTGATTCTCAGGCTATGATTAATGGATGAGGAAAATGTTACTCAAAAGGTGCTGTTAGAGGCAGACTGGTTACACAAAGGTGTTTAGCTACAGAAAGGGGTATGTACTAATCTCCTAAAGTTGAGTTTAAGGGAGTTGGTGGGTAGGCTGGCTGAAGGTATTACAGTGGCCCTGTGGTAGTGTACAACCTAGCACCAACCTGGTACCTCCTTTCTATGCAGTATTCTAACAGTTCAGGAAGGAGATACTGATCTGATGGCTCTGTATACAGATTCGATCTACTTTCGAGTTTCCAATCGTATTTTCGAGGGTTATTGAACGTTCAAGGTTATTTTCTAGGGTTACCGATAATAATCTCTTACATTTGGTAATCCTCGAAAATACGTACCGAAGTCCCGAATTTTTTTTGTAAGGAAAGTTAAGAATTTGGAACTGAGGGGTTCCGTGTCTGGTCTGGCTCTGAGTTGTACCCAGATCCCACCTCTATTTGTATTACAGTGTTCCAATCCTAGTGTTGTATATATATTTTTGCCAAATATAATTTTTGGGGACTATTATTATGATAAAATAGAAATTGTAGGAAAAAGCTGAATTCTTGAATAATAATTTATACATTTCTCTTCCAAAATTCTCTCATTTTTTTTTATTTACATCTGTTCGCAAAGCAAGAATTTTGTCATAAGTCCCCCTCTACTAAATTAATGTCAGATACACTTGGGTTTCCTTTAGAAATGAAGAGCTGGCTGCAGCAGCCTAAAATATAGTCAATACCATTGTCAACATCAAAGGCAGTGGTGGAAAATGACCGACAGGGACCCTTAATATCCTTATATTACACTGTAAAGGGTGCATTATCTCTATATCTCTATAATATATGTATTTGATGTTTATACAGAACATTTATAAGATCAGGGAAAATGCAGCTATTGATTATGGATGTAAAATCTAATTTTCACAACTAACACAAAGCACAATTATCCAGAGCTGCAGGTGTTCTAGATAAATCTTCTGGAAGGGATTTACCAGCGGCTGAGTGGCTCTGGGTGAATTTCACCTGACTTAAGTATTTAACGCCAGACATCAGCTGGAATTAAATACAAATGTTCCAAGAGCCGCACAGCAACTCGTGAATAGCTTGCAAGCTAAGGGTTAAAGACACCCGATTGGGAATCGATTAGCATGACATTAACCCATCTTAGGAGCTTTACCACGGGCAGTGAATTCAAGCAAATATGTTATTCATTTTAGCCATGTAGGATGCATGTTGCCTAGTGGTGGTAATATAGATGTTCAGGACAGGCATGCTCTCTATTTAAAGCTATTAATTTACAAACATTCATTATAATTTTAAACATTTTGCCTTTGTAAAGTTATCTACAGCTCCCAGCATCTAAAATGCATTTTAACAAGCTTCTCTTGCATTAGCACATCTTCTTTCGCATTAGCACATCTAGCACAGAATGGACTAGATGTAAGAGATTTATATAGCTGGAAATGCCATTTCAGCATTCTAGTAATTCATATTTACTGTGGTTTTACTGATTCAGAAGCTCTATTGTTTAGCTTACAAACAGCAATTTGCAGCTGAAACAACCATTTTACTCGAAAGGAATAGCAATATCTCATGTGGTCTGCCACCTGCTGGCCTGAAAATTGGGAGTCTTGATCAAGACCCTATTTCATGTTACTGCATATCTCAATACAGACTCGGGTAGTTCTTCTTTATGGGGTTTCCTCCTCTAAACTTTTGCATCTGTTTACGCTATCATGCCTAAAGCATGACTCAAGAAGTTATCCTGCTAGAACTTTCACTTAAAAAAGGTAAATGTTGGTATAAAAGATCAACACATCTCTAGGCAATCAGTACTCTAGGGACTAGGGACACCCTGGAATGAAAGTAAAATGATGTATTCATATGTTTACATTATAAAAATGCCGTCCTTTTAGTTTAGACATGATCATCATCCCAATTCCTTGGCTATTTCTCTTTTGGATACATTCTATTAATAAAGTTACTGCATTAGTAGTAGAGAATTGTACCGTGTTAGCCATAGATGAAAGTGAAGACATCTTGGATATAAAGTAATACCTTTTATTGGCTAACTAAAATGATTGAAAATGCAAGCTTTCGAAGCACTAGGCTTCTTCCTCAGGCATGATACAGCAGTACAAACAAGTGCTTGTTGTTACTGTGAACATTCCTACTATGATTGACAGAAGCTTCTTTCCATTATTGTCACCTCTCTTATCATACAGGGCGACCCAATATGGCATATGGCAAAATAATTATTTGACATAAGCTTATAATGGTACAACAAAAACCAATTCTATTTTATAAATTGTCAAGATAAAGAAAAATAGAATGGATTCAGCTACTTTAATTAGCTGTCTAGATTTTAAGATTAATTATCCCTGTACATCTGTACACTAAAGATAACCAACTATTATTTTTAATTGCAGACACCTACAAAAACTGAAATACAGCTACCGCAAGCATTGATATACAATTTCTCTTACACAGTCTTGCTTCCATTTTTAAAATAGAACTCCTTAGCATTTCAATCCTAATTGTTGTTTGAATGTTATTAATATCTTAAAACATATACACCAATTCCCAGATCCAATTATACTGTGAAGCTATGGCATTGAAAAGAAATGTGCAAGGAATAAAGTTAAATCATTTGTGGACTGAAGATGTGATGATGACTCAGATTGCCCAAGTCTGGATAGAAGGTGTCATTCCCATGGCTGCTTCTTTATAGTTTGCAATGACTCATTTTTAGATGTTTTACCCCATTTAGGCACCTGAATTTCACTACAAAAATACATCCATGCCAAAGAGGAAATGTTCTAGAATGCCAACAGGATATTATAAATATTACTGTCTAGAGGTCTAAATAAGTAATTCTGTATGATTACTTATCTTTCAGTATGTGTGCTTTTAAATACTTATTGTTGCAATCTTTAGTTTTAATTTATTTGTTCACCAGAGGATTCCGAACAGCAGGGATGGATATTTCTAATATGCAAATTGCTTTGCTAAATATTGTATCTTCTAAGCAAGCTGTTTCATGTGATTGAAGTGTTTTAAATACAGTGTTTTTACTTTGCTTTTTAAAATTTCTTTCAGTTTATCTGCCAGAGATTGCAAGGAATCCAACAAAAGGACTAGTTAATCAGTGTAGCTTATAAGGGAACATCGACCCCAACACAAAAATCTACATTTACCTTCCAACCACCACAAAGCCTGAGATTGTTGTACTTTCTTAGCCCACTTCCCAGTCTCTGAAGCGCCTCCTTCCCTCTCTCTGTCAGTGCTGGGCTCCCCAGTCATTGCCTGCAAGCTCATTGAGCTGTTACCCATACATTTACGAGTACAATACCAATCAATAGTAGACTACCGCTATGGTATTGTATAGGGGATCGTACAATTAAAAGCGCAATCATAAATCTATGACAGTTGACATCACAGACAATATCTATTATCTCCTCTCCTCTGAGCATGCTCAAGCTCATAATCTGCTCAAATTCACATATAGCAGGATCAGTTGATCAGTT
Organism: Hymenochirus boettgeri; assembly: GCA_019447015.1. Taxonomy (NCBI): domain Eukaryota; kingdom Metazoa; phylum Chordata; class Amphibia; order Anura; family Pipidae; genus Hymenochirus; species Hymenochirus boettgeri. The sequence goes on from CM033475.1 coordinate 78,501,668, forward strand.
ATGTGTTCAGATGTGGTCTTAAAGCAGATAAGTTATAAAGAAAGTGACCTTAAAGGTGGTAAAATCCATGTTATACCGATCAATTGTGCATGTTTGCCTGCCAGTTGAAGATAAATATATACCAAGTAAAAAAAGTCAAACTGAGGAGAATAATTAAAATAAATCGAATACACAAATCTTAAGTGGCAGTGAGCTGCTTTTTATTCAGCATACCATATAAAGCATTATGCACAAGTTATGTTACAACCTATTTTCTTTGTCAGGCTTTAAGTAACCCAATCTTATAAGGTTTTCTTTCAAATTTTCAAATTTTTAATCTGACATGCTGGTGTGCACAGCATTTTGGGGTCCTCCCCCTTCCTCGTGTCATGCACCTGAGGAATGGGGAGGACCCTGAAACATCGTTCACACCAGCATGTCACAATAAAAATTTGAAAGAGTGCATTTCTCCACTAAATCTTATAAGAATAAGCATTAAAGGGCATGTCCACCCCAAAAACTATTTTTTGCTGTAGTGTAGGGAGCACTATCCTCTGTACTTTTGCCATACACTTTCATTATTTTTTTGGAACAGTTATCAAGTTATTTTCAGTTTTGTGTTTCTTATGGGTGTAGCAATTGATTTCACTCCCCCTATAGTGGGCAGTGTGCTTGTAGTCTATGGAGATATGTCCACCAATCAGAAGGGTTTTTCATAATGGTTAAAATAGCCCTTTCTCCATTTATAAATTAAACATGCAGAATCTGAGAAACTGATTTACAAGTGCCACCTGGGATTCTGGGATCTAACTTTTGAATGGCACCCAGGCATTTCCTTGCTTGGAATGGAGTGCTGATCGCTGCTGTTTGCTCTATAGTAAGACACAACAGTTGTTACAAGCAGGGCTGCATTTATTACAGACTGGTTGCTTTTACACTGCAATTATTCACACTCAGCTTTGCTGCATGTGTTTCTGATGTCCCTTTGATTGCCATGTTGCTCTCTAGACTGGTTTGCAATCATCTCCCTCTGTTCTGTTACTGGAGATTATTTCTGGTGAAATATCGGAACCAGATATTCCAATACATCAATAACTCTGTTACTCAGATCTCCTGTTGAATATTTAGTTGGGACAGCAAACCAAACTTTTTCTGGAAATTTTTTTTGTCTTAGATATAGAAAGCCAAATACTGAGAATTAAATTGAGAGCCATCTGAACTAAGGGCTGCCCATTCAAGCTACCCAGCCAGTATCACTCAATAAGCTTATATCCCAGTACATGCCTCAGAACAAAGCTATAACATCTCAGATGAAATGCAAAACTGAAACTAGCTCTCCTTACTGAACATTCACTATTTGTAGTGGCTCCTAAACCCACTCCCAATATCTGATTGGTCCAAGATCCAAGATCCAATCAGATTTAAGATTGTATCTAGACCAATCAGATTTTGGCGTGTGTTTATGAGACACTATAAAACAGCAAGAAATCTTCAGAGAAGCTCTGTTTTTAATCAGCATTCAAACTAGCAGGTCTTGCCTTTGTATTTAGGTTTGCAAGTAGCTGGCTGGTTGTTTAGTTGGACTGCCAAAATGAATATTTTTTAGCTCCTGGGTTTCATACCTATGGCATTGTTGAAAAAAGTCCATAAACTGCACATAAATGTTGATATAACAGATGAATGGGGCAGCACAGTGGCTCAGTGGTTAGCACTGCTACCTTGCAGCGCTGAGGTCCAGAGTTCGAATCCACACTTGGACACATCTACAAAGAGTTTGTATGTTCTCCCCGTGCTTGCGTGGGTTTCCTCCGGGCACTCCGGTTTCCCCCACAATCATAAAGGTTAGGTTGTATGTGTCAAATAAATGTGCTTAGATTGTAAGCTCTTTGGGGCAGGGCCTGATGTCAATGTATACATGTAAAGCACTACATAAGTAAAAAGACATTTCAAATGTTGCAACAAAAATGAAAGTTTATTGCAAGCACTTTTTGCACATTTCCTTTAAGGTAACAGGTATAAAAGGACATCAATACTGAAAAAAAAAGTTATCTTTAGATATCCAATCTGAAATATCTTCTGCTAGGTACAGTTTTGCTATAACTAGAATGGAGACAGTGTTCATGCAAATCATGTGACTTGCATGATGGGAAATTCCCTCTTTCAATGCTGCCTCATAGTGATTACTGAGCATGCTTGCCCTCACAGAAACCTCTACAAGGAATAGTTAGAGGCAGAAACAAATTACACCAGAAATGGCTCCTACTCTTTAATTTCTGGGACTTTGAACAGACATTACAGGAGAACCGTTTGGAGCAGAGGGGTAAGGTGAGAATTTTTGAACACTGCACAGTGAGGCCAGTAGTAGGTTAAATTTTAGCTTTGGGGGTGGACATGCCCTTTAACTGCATGTGGTTGGCAGTTTGAGTGATACAGCACCATCAAACATAAGAAATCTAGGAGTGCATGGGACAACAGAATATAAAAGTTTAAGTAACCCATATAATTTACAACGTGTTTAGTGTTTAGAGAGATTTGCTACCGTCATCCATACCAGCAGAACCAAAAGACTTTGTGGACTGCAAATAAAAACACAGCATAACTTTGGTATTATCCTATTTCTATGAATAAAAGACAAATCACAACTCTTTGGAGTACTGTACTATTCAATTGTATTTGTAAACGTAATATTAGGTTGCAAATGGTAAATCATATTTTATATATATTTACTTCATGAATTTGATTTTGCTATGCCCTTGGAGAAATACAAAAAAACATTAACTTTTGAATGAAAAGTACTAATGGAATTTCTCGAGATTGAATGATGTTCCCAGAAGGCACGTTTTTATCATTATTACCTGCAAAGTCTCCTGATGAGGTCTTCAGAACGTCTTCCAATGCGATGTGGGAAGTCTACCTTTTCAATACCTTTCAACACCATGTTATAAATTTTGATTGGGTCTGTTCCAGAGAATGGCGGGCTAAACACAGGATAGAAATATTTAATTTTGCATTATTCTCTAGATATAGGCAAACATAGGGCAGGCATACTTTTGTTTTAGAACTATTTATTTTACTTTTTTTCTAAAATACTATAGGCAAAATGGTGGCATTGCTTAATATCCAGTTATCCAGTTATAGGCCACCTCACCGCATCAATTAGATGCACAACATACAACCGAACTGCATTTATTTGAGAATAGTTATACAAAAATGTGCATACAGCTTTTTGGCCTACTGATACTTGATAAAGGCCACATGGCTGAAATTTTGTGTGCTTTGATTCTATATTGTACTGTACAACATTATTGTGTCTTAACAAGGGGTGTAACTGATAGTAATACAAAATATATTTAGTACATTCTTATAGTAAAGTATTCATTTCAATTTATGTCTATGGTGTCATCATATAAGCAATTTGGATATCAACAATAGAGATGGGTGAAACTACTAAAACCTGTTCCGCCTGCGGATTCGTGGATTTTTGAAAAAAAATACGAAAATTTGCCTATAAACCCATTAAAGTCAATGGGAGAAAAAAAAATCTAAAAAAAAAATAGCAATGGTAACTTACTGTACATGGCTCTAGGACCTGGGAAATGGTCTGGGGAACACGTACATATATCCAGAACTTTAAAAAAATAATTTTCCTCACGATCACACTGTTTTTTGAGCTTCCGCACTGTTTTCAAGGACATTTTCATTGAATTTTTGAAAATTTTGTAAAAAATGATGCACTAACTTACGGTAAATGGCTCTGGGACCTCGGAAATGGTCCGGGGAACAGACCAATCTGATTGTAACCAATTCTAATTGAAAAAGAATCTTATTGGTTAGTATACCAATCAGATTCTTTCTAAAATATCAGAATTGCTTATAAATAAAAGGGAAGTTTTAAAACCCTACAGCTTGAAGCCCGTAGTATACATTGTATATGTTTTCAAGGACTGCGGCACCATGCTGAAAGGCCGCTAACGTGGAGCTCCCCTAATGAAGGGGGTAGGTGAACGCTCCCCTTAGTCTATTTTCTGTATAGGTTATGAAGAGCTAGAGTCGAGGAACATCAATTCAAAAATCATTAAGTTCGGAAGTTCAAAATCCGGAATAGTTCGGATTCATTTGAACTGTTAAAGCTCGGGTTCAAGTTCGGTTCTAGTCCATCTCTAGTCATGAACTTCCTACTGTGCTTGTTCAGAAATCCCCCCTCCCTTAAAAATCCTGCACTTGCCCCTGTATTTGAAGCATTTCAATGGGCACCAGGCATGTACAGCCAGAAGTGCACTGTTTTGGAATCCAGACCACTGTCCTTGCCCTCCAGATTTGGTTCATTAATTAACCAACATTCAGCGTAAATGTATGGCCGCGGTCGTACATTATCGATAACACATGTTATCGCTTAAGTGCGATACCACATGTTTTTAAATAGGACCATTAAGACCTCTAAAAGGCCTAACACAAAAATCTTATAGGGGGGGGGGTTAGTCCTTAAAAGGACTTTTGGGTCCCAAATTGTGTGAATACAGGAGTGGTTAACAACTAGTGCTAGTCTACCACAATGAAATTCACACACAGAAAGCTCAAAAAGCAGGAAAAAAAACTTATTTCTGAAGGAATCTGATTGTAACCAATCAGAATTGGTTTCAATCATATTAGAATCTTATTGTCTGTTCCCCAGACCATTTCCCAGGTCCCAGATCCATTTACAGAAAGTTAATGTATCTTTTTTACCAAATATTTGAAAATTTCTGAAAATTTGTGAAATTTTGAAAATTCTAGAAATTCAAATTTTTGAAATTTCCAGAATTTTCAGAAATTTTAGACCGCAGTACGGGAAAAATCCGGAAAGCGGAATTCTGGAAAAATTTTAAGATTTGCGGATCTCGAGAAACCTCCGCGGATCTGTGTTTGGATCCGCGAACCGCCATCTCTAATCAACAACTGCAAAAAAAAAAATGTGTACATAATAATATAGGTAAGCAAATATTATTTCTACTGCACAATTTAGAAATATTCCACGTGAGAAGCAATGGTTTTCACATTTCATGTAACATTCCATTCTCTCAAACAGTCACACAAGCAACCAAAGATCGCATTACTGCCCACACATTACCCACTTGTTTGTTTTTAACATATTGTAACACTGCTTTTGGGTGCCATTGTCCATGGTAGAACATGAGTGAGTATGTGGATTACTTCTTACAACCACACGTACTGACACTTGAATCACTGACACTTGAATCATATGTAAAAGACACTACATCCTTTATAAAGCAAATTAAAGAGATAAATATACCACAAGGAGCATTCATTGTCACATGCGATGTGGAGTTTTTATACTCCAACATTTCACATGGGGATGGTATCTCAGCTACTAAGTACTTCCTGTCAATGTGCAATGAGAAGCAACAACTTCATTCTGACTTTTTGATCAGACTATTGCGATTTATTTTATATCATAACTTTTTTCTTTTTGACAGGAAGTATTATTTACAAACGAAGGGAACAGCGATGGGCGCCGAGTGCGCCCCCTCATACGCCAACCTCTTTTTAGGTTGGTGGGAGAGGGAGGTAGCACTTGGCGAGCCTATGTCATCATATACCAAATATATTGATATTTGGCTTAGAAATATTGACGATATCTTTTTCATATGGACAGGCCCTAAGACCCTTCTTATAGAGTTTCTACAAATACTGAATAAAAATCCTTATAACATCTTTTTGACGCACGCCATATCAGAAACGACTTGTGAGTTTCTTGATGTTACCATAGAGGTAAAAGAAGAATGCCTCATTACTAAATTATTCAGAAAACCAACATCAACCAACTCTTACACTTTGAAAGTGCTCATCCTCAATTACAAATAAAAGGAATCCCGAAGGGTCAATTCCTCAGAGTGCGAAGGAATTGTACAGAACCGAAAGACTATGTTAATGCGGCCAAGGATCTAGAAAATAGATTTCTGGAGAGAGGGTTCCCTCGCTCACTTTTAAAAGAATGTAGGAAGAACATGAGGGGTATCACCCAAGACAATTTACTAACATCTATACGTACAAGAGACACAAAAGATAGTGACAATATAAGATATATTACAACATACAACAATGAATGGCAAAAGCTTATACAGATTTTAAATAAGAACTGGGGGATTCTGAAAAGTGATCCCTCTCTGTCGCCTCTGTTACCAGATTACCCTATGATGACAGCTCGCAGATGTAGAAGTATCTCAGATATATTATGTAAAAATCACTTTGAACGGACCACAAAGGGTTTATATCATGGTGCCTCTATACAAGGAACATACGCCTGCGGGAGTTGTAAATTTTGTACTTTCATGAAGAAAGATAATTCCTTCATTAATCATAGGACAGGTAAAACCTTTTACTCTAAAGGCTATTACAATTGCAATAGTAAAAATGCAATATACCTGCTAACGTGTACATGTCAATTACAGTATGTGGGAAAAACCTCTCAAAAATTAAAGGAAAGATTGAGTTCACATATCTCAAACATAAAAAATGCAGCTAGAGATAATAATCTGGGGAAAAAAAATACTAATGTGGCAGATCATTTCCTCAATAAACATGGTAATAGAACTGATACTTTAAAAAGTCATAGATGGGGTACGAGAGAGATTAAGGGGAGGCAATCGGGAGACTCTTCTATTACAAAAGGAAGCCCAATGGATTTTTAACTTAAATACCAGACAACCAGATGGACTTAATGAGGACTGGGACCTCTCCCCTTTTATTGTCTATGAATGCTCTAATGATTATATTTTCCTTTCAGTATCAAAGGATCTATCTAAGCAGAAGATAATGAATATGCAACTTCCAAATATAGGCGATTTAAAATACATAGATCTATATTATGACTATCTGATATCTACGGACAATTTACAAGAAGGACATATAAAGGACTCTGGTACAACAGGACCTCTTATCAAAGGATCTATCTAAGCAGAAGATATTGAATATGCAACTTCCAAATATAGGCGATTTAAATTACATAGATCTATATTATGACTATCTGATATCTACGGATAATTTACAAGAAGGACATATAAAGGACTCTGGTACAACAGGACCTCTGTAAGCACCTTTGGATTTGTTCTGCTAATGCATTTCTTTTCATGAAGTCTTAGAGCACTAAGCGTAAAACTGTGAGTTTACTAAATTGTACACTATCAGAGGCTTAGCTCAGGTACTCGGCCTCATTAAATTTTTGGGACCTGCAAACAGTTGATGAAAAGGGCACTTGGTGCCCATCATGAACTGGATTATTTCCTCTGTCTATGGATACTAATCTTTTTTAGTCATAAGTTTTTCAAATGTATGATACCACATTAGCAATATCCCCCAATATGATGGGTTTTGAGTAATGTTTCACTTGATAAGGTCCTTAAGACCTACATATATGTATATTTGGCTATAATATATTTCTTATTAACTGATATATCTTACTATGATTTCCCAACCACTTCAATATAGTACTCTAGTGCACTAAATAAAAGTACTTTATATGGCAAGATAAATAGCAAGATATTATACCCAATATACGAATACACTATCTGTACTATTAAGTTATGACTGATACTGTATAGACTGCACTTAATAGACACCTTTTTGTCAAAATGCGCTCCAAGCTGGAACGCACATGATAACCAGCATCCATTTGTCTAATTGTGGGAGGAGTCTAGACGCTCTGCGAACGAAAGTAGAGCTAGACTCCATATACTTACTGATGACGATGTTCTCTGTGCGACGCCACATGGCCGCTAATGAAGCGCGCTCTTTCCATCTAGTGCGCTTTCTTTCCCTAGTCCAGTGGGGTATATAAGGTAAATAGGATGAGTCCTTTACTTGCTGCCGACGAAGTCTCTCTCCAGAGACGAAACGCGTCCAGTCTATTTTTAACCTGCTCCCAATGAGTACCGAATATGACACAATACTGGTGTAGTATCGCTCTATGTTATTACTATGTTTCTGAGGCTCATATATGATCTGCCACATAGCTATCCGGGTTACATTAAATATTGCTATCTGTATGTAATAATCTGATACCATTTACTAAGATATCTACAAAGTGTACTTGCCAAAGGTTGTTACTAGGATATGTTTTATTGCCATTTACCTAAATAGATAGCTTATATACTATTTTGTTTGATATGCTAAGCTGATGATTCATTTAAAAGTTACCAGGACACTGCTATGTTATATACGATAGAGCAATATACACCTTGGATATTGCTCAGTATATAAGCAGTGACCTAGGAATGATATACCGGTATATTGATTGGTAACTAATTTATGAGATTACTTTGCTATATCCAGTTACTTACATGCTACTCTATATGGGATGTGTTTTTAATGTTTTGGTTGTCCCTATACCCTATGTATGAAACATTATATCTACTTACTCCCACATATGTTTAATAAAGGAGCTTTTAATATTTTTGATACTAAGAAGTGTGCCCGCATTTTATATCCATTACTATGTTTTCTGTTTTTCTATCCATGGTAGAACATGAACAGGGCTTGGCTTACAGAGACGGAGCTCACGGAAATAAATTTAAAAGGCCTCGTGTTAAACGGCAACTGTGGTCTTGATACAAATGTTGATTAAATAGAGCACATGCCTACCCCAGGATTATGATTCTAGATGCAGTCTAGCAGTAGTTACAGCAGCCCCCAACTGTCAGTCTAGAGCATGCTAACTGCTGGGACAGAGCATCACCAGCTGCATCCTAAGTCCTACCCCCAAATTTTGAAATCAATTTTAAAGCTTGCCAGAAGATTTTTATTTCTCCCTAAGGTGTCAAGGAAAGGACAGAAAATGGTTGCAGGTCTGTTTAGCAGATGTTCTTCCCATCAAATTTCCAATTGAGTGAAACTATCAGAAATCTGATCGGAAGAACCTCTCAAATCATATTGAAATCTGCAGAGAGATGGGGACCTAAGTTGGGGTCAGTAAAAAATGTTCCTGGCTCGGTCTTCGTTTTTTAGATAAACTTTTACCCCTCTATTCCATGCATGGGGGTTTAAAAAGCAGTTCTGTTTCTCCCATTTTTCCAGATATTCTTCTACCCATTGTAAACATAAATTTCATTTACACACATGATATATTTATTATATTGGACCGAGGCAGACTCAATCTGAATTCTGTCCTTGTGTCTTGGCTATAGGCGGTGTGGCTGGGCAGATCAGGGCGGAGTTAAGTGTTCTGAAGTTGGGGCTGGGCAGAGCTTCACAACGCTCCATTCACATATGTATTCATTATAACTTTATTTTTATTTGTGAATTTAATTTCTTGCAAATATTCTCTATTCTGTATCGTTTGTACTTTACAAATGTACAGCTCTGCCTATTATATATTATAAATTATAGAAACAAGAATATACATGCATATAAAACAATTTATAATATAAATAAAGTTTAGCCTTTATTTTTTCACAACTCTGTGTCTTTTCTGTTCTCAGTACTGATTTTCTTTAACTTTATCTTTTATCCTGAAAAATCTACCATTTTCTGTCAAACAGTATTTTTCATTTTAACTGATTATACCCGATAAGGTGATAAAGCTGAAAGATCATTTCTGAACTACAGGTATATTTAATAAGGTTCCTCTAAATTACTGAAACTAAATGGTATTACTGTTTTTAAGTAGTCTCTGTTTACAAGCGCAATACATATTTTGACAGCCGCAATGATTGACATTAAGGGCTTGATGCAATATGAGATGCAAAACTTTGCCTGTGCTGTTCATTTGCAGAAACCCATAAGATGTCAGAATTTTTACTGGGTAACTGCAGTTAAATAATTTGTGATTGGTTGCTGTAGATTAATAGCATGGACAAATCTTTGCACCTTTTATTGCATCAGGCCCTACATTTTTTCCAATTGTATTATTTGAAAGTATCAAAATTTACAAAATATCCTTATATAGTTCCATGGCCCCCTATTAGGTGATTATTTTACCAATTTAGTTTCAAATTACTTTGGGTTTTTAGGACTGCACAACATTCTCATATACAAAACAAAGAATTCAATACTTTTGATCACAAATGTATAATGTCTTCTTCAGAGTATTTTGCACAGTGCCTAAATACTAAAGTATATTGACTATATCTCAGGCAATATAAATTAAAATTATTTTTACATAAACAGTAATTAAATATATGTACAGCATTGATCAAAAACTTATGAATGTAATGATATAATTAACAATAGTTAGATTTATACTTTAACTCACTACAATATGTATTTCAATCAGAATGTCAATGTACAGTAATTTCAATTTTAGTTATTAGTAGACCTCACCAGTTATGGTGGCCATAGACACTACAATTCAACTTGTCTGATGTGGAAATTATTGGAAGATCATTGAAAGATCTTTCAATGATCTTCCATACACAATATTGTACGACCAGGAACTAAGCAACTATGGCCACCATAAGTGTATAAAATAAAAAGAAGAAAGACAGAAATTGTTAAATAAATAATTTTACAATATCGTTACCTTCCTGTAAGGAGTTCATAGATAAGTATTCCTAGCGACCAGTAGTCTGCCCCAAAGTCATGACCTTTGTTCATAATTATTTCTGGTGCCACATACTCTGGTGTTCCACAAAATGTCCAAGTCTTCTTCCCAGGCCCAATCTTTTTAGCAAACCCAAAGTCTACCTGAAAAAAAAAAGCTTAAGTGTAAAAACAATCAAGCTGATTGACATTGAAGTACTGAAAGATGATATTTGTATGTGTTTTGATGGACTGCAAATGGTGAACGATACTTATTGAATGACACAAAAAAGCTAATACTTGTACAATCTCATATAGGGAATGAAGTACAGTGTAAAATACCAGGCTGTATAAAGATGCATGAGGGTTCAAACATGTTTTACCTACTGTAAACAACAACAACATGACTCCCTCAGCAAAATCACTCATCACTCGTCACCAACGTAGGTCTACTGTTTCACTGACTGAATACAGTTGGCAATGCCCATCATGTATATAATTTCTAGTCGTTTAGATGTGATATTAGTGTCCCCTTTCTATTATATATCCTTTGTAATAAATGCTTAGTTGCTGTGTCTGTGCCTCTGTGTGTGTCCCTTAGCAATGCTGCTCTGCTTGCTCAAGATGGACCTGGCAGCGGACCTCTGCGCATGCAGGATATAACCTTAGTTGCTGTGTTCATGTGTGGCCCTGAATGATGTGTCTGTGTGTCTAGTGCACATTAATGTAACAGGCTTAAAGGATAACAATACTCTAAAATTTAACTTTTTAAAAATAGAAAGTACCTGGGGCAGGGAGGTCGGATTGATTATTACACAATATTGTTTCGTTGAGGAGTTACAGCACATACAGTTTTTTATTTGCCAGGTTAGACCAGGACTATTCCAGTATTAAAGATGGAGCTGAAGCCAGGAAGAAGACTGGCAGAATCAGTTGTCTTTGAGCTGATGCTTCTCACAGAAATAATATTGGGAGGAAATAATTACCAGGCCTATATCCCTGTCCCAAGTACTTTCATTTTAACTGTATTTAAAAAAACTTTATACACACACAATCCTTTAATATCTTTTATATATAACCATGTTACAAGCTTATTTGTTTTTCTCCCTTAGTATTAGCATGTACATTACATTCACATGGTAAACAAATTGCTTTCATTTTATTTTTGTTCAAACAGTGACAAGTTAAAACAAACCATTTTTACATATCCTTCAGAATCAAGAAGGAGATTCTCTGGTTTTAGGTCTCTGTAGACAATTCCTCTACTGTGCAAATAATCAAAGGCCTCTAGCACACAGCCAATGCAGAATCTTGCTGTTCCTTCTTCAAATGAGCCACTTCGAAGCATAAAAAGAAAGAGATGAACCATTACAATCATTTCAAGAGAGATGTATATACCTTTAAGAAGAAATAATGCATCAAAATCAATCAACTAATTCTGTTATTTTCTTGAACAAAATGATATTTAATGCTGATGACACAACTTTTTGAAACTGCTTTGTTTTCCCATTGCTATTTTTGACAAATGGCTGAATAGTAGAATGCATTGTGGCATCTAATCAGGAGGAGGTTGAAAAAATATGTTTAGTTTTTGTTTGATGTTAAGCAGCAAACAGACTTTTTTTTCATGGTGCCAACAACTCATTCAGGCCTTGAGTTTGAGACAGATTGTATAAATAATTTGGTTGCACTGGGGAAAATTACTAGGCTGAAGGAATTAAAGGTAAATTAATAACAAACTGTCTCCACCAAGTCACAAAGTGCAGATCCAGCTTCCAAACAATGTGATTACTTTTTTTCCACTAAAAAAATGTATAGGTGAAGGGGGCATTTGCTAATCAAAAACACATTTATTGCCTTATTAGTTAAGTTCACACTGTCAGAAAAATATCCTATTAATGTCAGAGTTTCCTAAGTCCAGTCTTCCTTTTGATCTCTGACTGCTACATTTAGTACTGGTACATCCTGGTAGTAGCCATCACTCATGGTCTTGCTTACTTATGGCTTCTATCAAGGCTCTCTAAAGAGAAGGCAGCAACTTCTTTTTGGAGTGGCGGCGATTGGGAGGAAAACATCTTCCGAGACATCTTACAGACATTTTACAGAAAGGCAATAATTGTGGATTGGAGGTCAAGCCTAACTCCATTATTTCTTAGAATTATAATCATTAAAGGGTAAAAGAGTAGTCTCTAAACTTTCAAACAAGTCTAGGATGATGTTTTCTAGTTACCAAAATGCAACCATTCTCTGTCCTGTACACCTATGGACCCATTAGGAATAACCCATTTTATACTGCTGTAAGTTTGGATAAACTGCAAGGAGAAACATGATATCACTTGTATAGAGACCACAGTTACCATTGTGTCTGCACATGACAAATTAGCTGCCGACACATAGCTGTTCTCGCTGACAATTGCATGTGTATGGCCACTGGTTTGGTTGTCATTCATTGATCTGATGGGATGGACCACCAATGATTATTCGGACCTGGATCCAACACAAAACCCCTTGGTTCCGAAATCCGGATTATCCATCCAAATCCGGATGGATTGCCCGGATTTCAGGACTTCGGAGCGCATTTTCGATTATTATCAAATGTTCAAGGCTATTTTCGAAATGTCCTGTTTAAAATGTCCTGTATAAAAGCACTGCCTGAATAAAATAAAGCAGTCATGTAAACAGTCAGCTAAATTCTTAAAAGAGTGTTTGAACTATTAGGTTCAAGAAGATTTTCCTTTTTGGGTGATTTGAGTGTTTAAAAACTGCTCAAGGCTTAAGCGCATTTTTCCTCTTTCAAAGTCCAGAAACTGCTAATTAAAATGATGTATCACTTTCATAAAATTCATAAACAAGCAACCAATGCAACAAAACTCTTAGATAGGTAGTGAATCTCAAAGAATCTTAATGACCATGATGGATATTTGCTTTAAAGAATCAAAGATTCTCTGATGATTGTAACCACAATGGACTACATTGGATTTTTCTAAAAGAGGTCATTGGATGGGTTCATCCAAATGACCTCTTCTCTGTTATCAGACAAGCTGTGGTGGGGGTTACCACCACCATGAACCACATAATATGAATAGTGAGTAAGCCCTATCCCTGCAGTCTGTTGAAAAGCATCAAGCACCAACCTTTATAGGTTAGGAAAGATCAAGGGTTCATTGACAGTACAGTACATAATGTAACCCCCTACCTACTGTTGATATTATTCTAAATCTGTGCCATGGGGTAAATTTGAAGAAGGAAATGTATTTTGAGGAAAATATAATCTCTTTGGATTATTCTGCATACATTTTCTAGTGAGTGGCAGATATTAAATAAAAGTCTGAAATTATGAAGGCAGAAGACTTTTAGTATGGTACAACAGAAAACAAAATAAAAACTCCAATTGAAAATACCGTTTGTAGTGGTGGTTTTGTCTGAACTGACTCACAGCACTGGCAAACTGTATTTTAAAGAGATGCTATTCCATTGAAAACAAAACTCTCTGGCATTTCTTGAGGGATTAACTTTCTTGTAGTTCAGATCGATGTAAACCCTTGAGATTAGAACTGTAAAATTGCACACTTTTTTCATGAGGAAAAAACATTACGTTCCTGTTTCAGAACTTCCTTTTTATAGATAAAAACCAAGTGAGCTTGAATGAAAGCATCAATAAATCATATTTATAAAGATTTAGATGAGTTATTCCTAGAAGGCGAAAGGATGAACTAAACCACAGTTTAGATTACATAATTAAGTAAAATAAATTGTAAAAAGTCCTGAAACCCACCTCAAAGATATATATATATATATATATATATATATATATATAAAAGGATGTCTGAGGCACTCCGCTGGACTTTTAAAACAAACTTTAATTCATAATAATATACAAACTCGACGCGTTTCAGCCGTAACACTCGGCAGTGTGTTACGGCTGAAACGCGTCGAGTTTGTATATTATTATGAATTAAATTTGTTTTAAAAGTCCAGGGAGTGCCTCAGACATCCTTATATACTTATTACACGGAGAGCCCGGGCAGAAAAATCAGCAGGATAAGCAGGAGTGCGGACGTATGCTATATGAATATATATATATATATATATATATATATATATACTATCAGGGTTATTCAATAAAAGTTCTTATCGAATCAGATCTTATTTAACATTTGAAAGATAACATCTGATTGGTTGGGGCAAAATTAGCACCATTTTAAACACAAGAACTTTTATTGAATAACCCTGATAGTATATATATGTATTATGTATATCAAGTGCATAATATTTAAGGTAAGTAGTGTATATATATATTATATATATATATATATATATATATATATATATATATATAATATATATACACTACTCACCTTAAATATTATGCACTTTCAACTGAATCTGAAGGAACTGACACCACAGAAATGGGTGTGTTTGATGGGTGAGGTCCAAAGTGTTGCCTTGTTTATTGCACTGAAGATGGAAAAAATCCTGATGAACACTGATAAGAACCAAATTGCAGGCACACAATTGAACCTTGCTAATCGCCCAGGTGCTACCCTGAAGATGAGTATATACAACAAATAAGGTAGGTAGGTAGGTGCACTCCAAGGACTTCTTATATCACAAGTTTATTACAACACAGTGCAACGTGTTGCAATTAATTGGCTTGATAAAGGGACCTAGGAAGGTACCGAAACTTTGCCTGCACTTGTTGTATGGATGTATTAATAAATCATTTACACTAAGAAGACCTGTGAGTGCACTGGATCTTTTCTTCATATGTTTATTTGATATTCCGGTAGCACCCAGGCGAATTAAGGGTTGGAGGATTGAGTGCCTGTATCCGGTTAACATTATATTTATATATATATATATATATATATATATATATATATATATATACCTAGAACTGTCTATCGTATATACTGGGTTTCTTTCACTAAACAATAATTAAAAATTTAAAAAGTGCTCAGGTGAAACAAGAGATGATATTAACTCACCCTATGTCCCCTGGTTTCTGTTCAGCACTATTCATAAAAGTGCTTTACTGACCACTAGATATGGCCGGGATCATGGATCTGAACCCGGTTTCATTGCGGATCTCGCAGAACTTCTGGAATTAGGCTTTCCGAATTTTTTACGAACCCCATTCAGATATTTTCAAAAATCCTCGAACATTCAAGGATTTACGGCTGTTGGGTACTCCTCAAACGGGCGAATTCGAACATTTTAGGATTTCGAGGATTATTGAAAGAACCACAGACGGATGTTCGGGGGCCCTGCGGCTCAACCCGGAACCCCCTCCCATTGTGTCCCTTAGAAGGGCCTTTTGGGGATTAAGGGTTCTCGTAGCTCGAGTCCCATTCTAATAATAAAATTCAAATATGATTGGTTAATGTGTGATCATATGATTGCAAGCATTGAAATATTAACCATTCACAATTGGATTTTTTCACAATTCAGCAAACCTATATAAAGAGGTGCAAACCCCTGTGGAGCTCAAAAGTCATCACAGTGATGCCAGAGGAAAGAAGAAGGAAGAAAGAAGACATCGTTAACACCGTCGACGTTGATGTCGCCAGCGCCACCAGTGTCACTTGCAGCCACAGTGATATAGCCCGGTGTCGGCGAAATCAGCAGAGTTGGTGTCGCTGGATGAGAAGAAAGAAGACACGCCTGTTTTGAGCTGCAGGAACCCCAAGGGCCAAAAGGGCACTTTTAAGTGCCAGGGAGGGGGGTCCCAGTTCGAGCTGTAGCCCCCATTAAGCCCCAAAAAGCATTTGTCTGTGCCACAAGGACAAGGGGGATCCTGGTTTCGATCTGTGGGACCACTTAAGCATCAAAAGGCCCTTCCAAGGGCCACAATGGTCCTTCTAAGGACCCAAGAGGGGGTCCCAGGTTAAGCCATGGGATCTCGAACGTCGAACGGCTTTCTCAAATCCAGCCATTCAAGGATTACCAAAAACGGCCCGCGGAAAAGCAGAAATAGCACGCATGTGCACTACTTCCGTTTTTTACTCTTCTTCCTGCAGGAATGTGTTCCCTGGACCATTTCCCAGGATCCAGAGCCATTTACAGTAAGTTACCACTGCTATTTAAACCATTATTTTTGAAATGATTCGGAAATTTCCTATCTTTTTCCCATTGACTTTAATGGATTTTCGAAAAGTTCGGAAGTTCATTCATCTCTACTGATCACCTTGTAGTGTGAATTGATCAGTTTAATTCTGGCAAAACATGGGTCTCCTATAAGGAGAAGTATAAGTTTAAATATAAGCCACTGTTCCCAATAATATATTACTTGCTTATTACCCCTTAGAACATATCAAACTTGTTAATTTAATCCCACTGAATAAACTAATCACTTTGTGTACCATTCTTCCCTCCAACACGCAACAATTTATGTTGTGGAACGTATTCACTAGCTAAGAGATTGGATGAACCAAAAATTCGCAAGAGTTTGCAAGAACTCAACATACCTTGTATAGAGTTGCAAACTATATGTGATCTAAGCACTTTCGATTGATTAATGAAGCTATGGAACTGGACTGCTATTTTATCATTACATGGGAATTGTTAAAAGGCTATCCCGCTATGTTACTGTGTTCACTGAACAGTGGTGAATTAAGTTGTGGCATTTCTGTGGAAAACCATGAACTTTGACCAAAGAATTTTTGTCAACTCAACCAGTAGTTTCTCCCTGAAACCAAGTTTGGACTAGAGATGGGATCCGGGTTCAACAAGAACCCGAATCCGCCACGGAACCCCTCGGTTCCGAAATCCGAAAGATCTGGACAGACCCTCCAGATTTCAGGACTTCGGAAGACATTTTCAAAAATCGAACATTCAAGGCTATTTTCGATCATTTTAGAAAATAGCCTTGGTTTTCGGATTTTCGGATCTTCTGGATTTTTCCGAAGATCCCGAGAAACGGAACAAAACTAGTGAGTTTTGGACATCTCTAGTTTGGACCCTCTTTACAGAGTATCACAATTTCCTACATTTGCCTTTAATGTGTCCCCAGATTTTTAAGTAATCTGGCAATTTGATCACAATTAACTCTTTAATAAACAATTCAATATGTTTCTTAAAACAATACAGGTTTAAAAAAATGATCCCAAAACCTCCACAGTGCTACATAAGGTATATAGTGCTCTGCTTACAATAAATGTGGTAATTTTTAAGGTGAGCAATTTACAAAGCTATCCATATTTTATATGTCCACACTATTATGAGTTTTTCTTGTGTTAAAAAATCTACCCTTAGATATTAATTAAGCCTGCAGTCTTTCCTAAAATGAGCTCTTAATCACATCCCTGGCTGCAGCCTGTGAAAAATGAAATTGCAGATAATGTTCAAACTTATTGCTTCCAGTATCTTGACCCTCTGCTCCTCTTCTGTCCCTGAGGGGCAGAGCATTCTCATTTAAAACTTAACCCTGATACCTTATGTTGGCTGCAAAAATACATATAGGAGCTCAGTTGAGAAGACAAATATTAGACATAAGTAAACAATATCATGATTAATGAAAGGATTTTCCATGTACTACAAGCTTCGCTACATTTGTTTGTAAAAACATGGACCCCTGGGATAAATGGCAAATATTCGGTAATCCGAATTATATAGATTATATTATAGAACTCTGATATTATAGTTTCCAAATCTCCCTCAAAATCCTCTCTAACAAAATGGACAGTATGCTGGATGCAGACTTAAACTGTAATTGAGGGAATAGACTGAAGAACGAATAAAAAATGAAAATCCGTGAAAGAGTACATTTGATATTTGATACATTATAATGTTATTTGTTAAAATAACTCACAAAATCAATAAAAATGTATTGAACACTAAAACTTAACCCTGGTATAGAAAGTACCAGCACAAATTTAAAAGAAACGGACAGTTGAAACGGACGGGCTGTTAATGCAGGCAGACTGGTCACATGACTATAAGCAGGAAGTACTGTATTTAGAAAGTTATATTGCTAAACCTTTCAAACAATATAACTTTTCATAAGTTTTACCTAAAGATGTGAGCCAGAGATCATTCTAAAGGGCCTTTATTTAACTTAACTTGTTATCAGCATTGCCCTTTAAAGGGAAAGTCCATTCCCAAAATGAAAACTTACATACAGGTAAATCACCCCCCAAAACCTTAAACGGTAATAGTTTGAAAGCTGAAATTTACAAGTCTAACCTGAAATCCTGCACAATGTCCTGTTTCCCCTGTTTCTGCTTCCTGGTTCTTCCAGTTAGCAACTGTCCGTTATGGATTTGACAGTTGACATTACAGCCAATGACTGAATGTTAACCCCCTGTCTGCCTCTTCTGAGCATGCCCAGGCTCAGTACCTGCTCAGTACAGGTTTCTAAATTACTCAGTTTCCATGAGGCATCCAGAAGCATAGCAGGCATACAGTAATGAATTCATAGGACAAAGTATGATATATCAACATATTTTAAAGAGGCCATTCTTTCTAAAAGATGTTCTTATGATGAGGGTGGAGTTGCCCTTTAAGGAACAAAGGAAGGAATGGACCCCTAAACGTGCTAGAATTTAGGACTGATTTAGGTTTAGTAATTCTAATTTGCCATTAGGAAAGGCCAAACCTGTTCATCATGCATTTTGTATCCCCAGAATGTTCAGGGTTGGAATTTTAACACCTTTAAAGGAATAGTTCACTCGAAAAGTGAACTATTCCTTTAAAGGGACTGTAAACTCCCCTAAACCCAAAAAAATAACTATTTGCCATTCGTTTGTATTATTCACATAAGCGTTCTCACTTCCCTGTGAATAATACAAACGAATGGCAAATAGTTATTTTTTTGGGTTTAGTTTCCTTTAATGTATTGATTGAAGCCCGGGAGGTTAAGGATCTACAGTATACCTTACCTCTTGTTCTTCAATCGATATCCCAGGAGCAAGGGACGAAGGTAAGTATATTACCCATTTGCACAATCCTCTGCTGCAGAACTGAAAATTCCTGACCGATACCTGGTTCTAATCCACTAGAGTGCACATTATCATGCATACGTGATATAGTGTATTAGAACCAGGAAGCGGTCGGGACCTGCCATTTCTGCAGTGGTGGATCGCACAAAAGGTAAATATACTTACCTTCATTCCTGCCTTCTGAGAAATATTGATTGAAGAATAGGAGAAAAGGCATAGCTCCTTAACCTCCCGGGCTTCAATCAATACATTAAAGCTCACTAAAGTTCACTTTTCGAATTAACTATTCCTTTAACGCCAAAGATTCTTTGTTTAATCCTAAAATTTTGATTGGAAAAATTAGTTTTGTGATCAAATTTTATCTGCAGTTGGGACAAATTAAATTTTGTCAATGAAACTGGTAGTTTTACCCCAAAAACCTGTTCAGGGCAAAACTACAGTACAGGCCTCATAAAGAACCAACTTACCTATCTCTCAGAATACTCCAGAGCTCTCCCCCTAGACACACTTCCAGAAGCATGTAGACATACTTGGCATCCCTAAAAGTTCTATAGAGCCTATTAAAAATAAAACAGAGAAATTGTCATATAAGTAATGCCAAAAATAATGGTCAATTATCTTCACTGTGCTCTGCAGAATTATTTATATTACAATCCCTGCAATATTTGTGGACATCCGTATGTACAAAACTAAATGAATCTATTGTAAAAACATCTGTTCAGTTCAAGAACAATAATTGCTCTATTTGGGAAAACTGCACAAAAAGGATTTTTTCTGTCATTTTACTTAAACAACCAAGCTGTCCTATTGTCTTCAGACCAACTATAATGAAAAAAGTCATATTTACTATTTATTGAAATTTCAGCATTTGTAGTTTGGTAGTTGTGCATTAACCCTTTTGTTACTGTTTAACAATAGCTGAATCAACTGAGTGCGTTATACCAATGCATTGCTACAAGCAGTTTACTGTGATAATGCAAGTTTTCCCATTTTTCTTATAAGCGCTATAAAACGCACTGTGAACAAATTCAATACAAAATGCATACAAGCACAGACACATACAAACGTGCTGAAATACGCATTCATTTCTGTTGCATTTGCATCCATTTTTTTACATGTTTGTATTTTGTAACCTGAATGTTGCCATATCATACAGTTTACGGATACAGGATTTTCTGACAATGAAGCCAACATGAGAATTGTCATAGAGAGGAAATAATCAGGGTTATTCAATAAAAGTTCTTATCATTTAAAATGGTGCTAATTTTGCCCCAACCAATCAGATGTTAGCTTTCAAATGTTAAATAAGATCTGATTGGTTAGGGAAAAATTAGCACCATTTTAAGCGATAAGAACTTTATTGAATCTCCCTGAATGTGTTTCTTTAAGCGCATGTTAAAATGTACAATAACAGATGACAGTAGGCAACATCATGATAGAACCTGACAGACTGACAGTTGATTAGCTGCAGGGCTCAGTTCCCCTCTGTGTCATTGATTGATCCATATATCATCCAATGACGGTATAGGATATATAAAGATGTGATTAAGAGCAACTCTCATCTCTAATCGAAAATAGCCATTATCCTATTCATCTCTCTGTTGCATTATCCTGCTGGGGCACATTTTCCCTTATAATAGCAGAATATCTTGTATAACTGATTATAAAAAAATATTTCCAAAGTTAATGTTGTATATATTAATCTATAGTGTTTAATAAAATATGTGGGGGCTGCTGCCAGTCTCTGTGATCTTTCCAATGCTAAAAGAAAGAAATGGGCAGTTTAAAGGAGAACTAAACCCAATTTTTTATACTCTAGAATTTGAAAACAAACTCCCTAAAAACACCAATAAGCTATCAAATACCACTTGAGTAAATTGTATTAAAGTAAATGTAAGCCTGTTAAGAACTGGATGAAGTATCTGTGTGTATGTGCAGTGTCAGACCACACCTCCTGACCTCAGTCACATGCTTCCTTGCTTTATCTGTCCTGTAAAAGGATTGGCTAGAGATTATTAATGCGTGTGACCAACTGTAACAAGTTTCTGCTATAGCTAAGGACTGAGCATGTGCAGAACATAATGGTCGTTGACCAAACTGTCTGATACTAGAATGCTGTGAAGTAAAGCACAAACCATAGGTTATTTAGGTAAATTTCCCAGCGCCTGTATCAAAATGAGAGGTAAGACACAGATTACTGGTTTTATATCAAGGTGAAGCCTTCTGCTTCAGTGTTGTTCTGTGGCTTTAGTTGTCCTTTAAACATAAAAATTAAAGGAGAACTCAATATAATATTTTATCCTAATGTGAAAGCTTTTCTCCCCAGAATACCAATACATTCTTCTCGAGTTTACGTACGTATTTACGTACATGTGAAAAATAGATTCTATAACTAAGAAGGTTTCCATGTTGTTGCCAGTAAAACTCACAACCCATGTAATCTTCAAAGTGCCACGCTCCCTGACCCCCGTATTCACTGTCTCTATGCAGAGTATTTTCTATACAGATGTCTCCACATCAATATGGAAGTCCCTGATAAGACCTTGAAAGCTGCCTGTTCCCCTGCAGTGTTTGTTCTAGTTATCATACACTGCTGACATACTTCTAACAATACAAAAGTGTCAGCTGATTTTATTTCCTTGTTTTATGATTCTGTTTTCCTAGCAAAATATATGGCCCCCTTATGGCAATGCACCGAGCCAAAAGCGGCTCTCTGTGGGGTTACCCATTCTGAATCTTTAACACCAGCTATTGTATAATGTATGTATAATGTATCATTTTATTTATATAGCACTACTTACGCAGCGCTGTACATTATAAAGTACATTATATATACAAACAGGGGGATAAGTGCAAGCCCTTATATAGATAATCTAAATTTACATAAATAAAGATTCAAAGGCTAGGAATACATATTTATATATAAAATAAGTGTGGTGTACCGTGACATATTAGAAAAGAGATCCCTGCCCCGAAGAGCTTACAATCTAAGCTGTTTGCCCTCTGTGTTTACTGTTTTTTTTCTTGAAAATGTACCAAACCGTCTAGTTATTTCTATTGTATTTATTAACTGTGATGTATATATAACAAACCTGATAATGAAAGGACAGTTTATTTGCTGTAGGATGTTTTTCTCCCAGTATACATGTTCTTGCTGGTGCGTATCTACAACATGTTTCTTTTTAATACACTTTAGTGCAAATGTCATATCTTCATCTTTCAGTTTAACCTAAATGGAAAAAAACAATGAGAGACTGGTATCACACTGGTAATATACAGATAACTTCTTTTTTCATTACAAACTTTATCCATTATGGAACTTTAATGCCAGTCATTAGCTATTATTAAAAAGTCCTGCAATGTTTAGCCACTATCTACATATAATATCACTTGCATCAACTACGTGGTTAACTTCCAAATAACCCATGCAGCCACCACAAGTGTGGAGTTAAAGTCACGCTAACTAATAATACATTGTGATTGTGAAGGTTCTCATTCATCCAGGTCATGGTATATCTGTTGTATTCAATTAGATCAACTGGACTGGAAGTTTAGCTAGTCATCCGACTGGCTTTCTCAATTCAGAATGACTTGTACAAGAATCTGTGGCAATTATGTACCCTGGAAAATCCCAATTAGCATATCACAGCCAGGTGTTAAGGGCATGATTGCATAGTGGCTAAGAGGTGTTATAGGAACGACCAGGGTAAGGTGTTAAAACAGCAATTGGTACATCCGAAAGACCCAATACCGAAACACAAGATAAACAACATCATATACGCAGTACAGTGAAGAATGCTCTGATTTGTATGTGGGGGAGACCAAACAGCAACTGCATCAACGTATGGCCCAGCACAGAAGAGCCAATTCCTCAGGTCAGGACTCAGCCGTGCACCTGCATCTTAAGGATAAAGGACATACCTGTGAAGATTGTAATGTTAACATATTGGCAAAGGAAAGTGACTGGTTCAAGAGAGGTGTCAAGGAGGCCATTTATGTGAAAATAAAGAAACCAAGCCTAAATAGAGGTGAGCGTTCCTATAACACCTCTTAGCCACTATGCAATCATGCCCTTAACACCTGGCTGTGATATGCTAATTGGGATTTTCATTCTGAATTGAGAAAGCCAGTCGGATGACTAGCGAAAAACGTCTTCAAGAACTAAACTTCAAGTCCAGTTGATCTAATTAAATACAACAGATATAATAATACATTGGTTAGAGTAATTTTAACTCCATTTTAAAAAATCATATCATGTAAAAAAAAAAAGTAGAGAATGTAGATTCTACATTAAAATCCAGTAGAAAAATATTATAGTTTATGAATCTCTTGAGTGGTGCAGCTTTCTATATTAAAGTTCAAATATTAGTGCTCTGTTGATGATTTGATGCCACAAAAAAGGAAAGTGGCACACATATTTCTGTTAGAGTGATTAATTGTACAAACACACACACACAGGGAGATTTACCCAGAGCCACTAGCGCTCAAGGTAAACCTACCTTCCAGGATTCAATATACGGTTTGTGTGTTAAATAGTTGTGATAAAACTAGTGCAAACCACGCTGTGCATGTATCTTTTGTGCAGTAAAGGTGTTAAAGTCACACTAACATATTAAATTGGTTAGCGCAAACCAAACACCAAAAAAGTGTCCTTTTATGGTTAATTATTGGTAAATCCCCCCAGCAAAGTTTTGGGAAGCCTCTGCCTCTTTCTCAGGTACACCTCAGTCCCTGAACATTATATGTATGTTTGTGAAATAAATCCCTCTAACATCAGGTTGCCATTATCCAGTGTGCATGACTGACATTTTCTGTTGATTTAATATTAATAACTTATTTCAAATGCTATTTGCCACCTTTTATTAGGCCAAAAATATGAATGTTCCTATATCCATCAATATCTATAGAGAGCTTATACAAAGTTATTTCTCCTGTAGGAAAGAATGAGGTTTATTTAATACAGTGGTGTAAGCCTATTTCAGGCCCCCAGCTGTAGCATAGACATGGGTTTATATATGCCGCTCATAAAAAAAAAGGCCATCCCACTTTTACGCACCTACACATAAGCCGTGCGCATTAGGTACTTAAAAACATATATAGATAGACAGACAGATAGATAAGATGAATAAGACAGAGACACAAATAAATAGAGACAGACAGACCAATCAGTAGATCACACAGTAGATATACCTGTCACACACAGACAGACAAATACCCCCACCCCTGGTACCTACCCACCAATACAGATAGAATTCGGACACATAACCCCACCACTGGTACCTACCCATTAATACAGTCAGACACATACCCCCACCCCTGGTACCTACCCATCAATACAGACAGACACATACCCCCACCCCTGGCATCTACCCATTAAAACTGTCAGACACATACCCCCACCCCTGGTAGCTACCCATTTATACAGACAAACACATTTATCTCAGACCTGTCCCAGAGTCTGATCCCCTCACTTGCACGGACACACTGAAAAGTGACCCTACAGGTGGATGAGTGTGTGTAGTGACACCTAGTGAAAATTAGGTGAAAGAAGAATTGTCTATGGCGGTGGATGGAAAAGATCTCATTATAATCCACCATTGATTTAATGAATCAAAGCTACTTCTACCAGAATTTACTGTAAGATAGTGAAAATGCTATTTTACTGTTAAAATAAGATGTTATAATCTTACCAGCTCAACCCGCCCAAATCCTCCTGTTCCAAGGGTAGTGATCACATCCAAGTAGCGGAAGGGTGATGTACTGGAAAATCTGGAAACCAGTTCTCTCAATTGATTAACCTCTGAATTATCTCTGGAAATTGAATGATGAAGACTTTTCCGTCTGGAAAGTAAATATGCATCAAATTAAAAATATGGTAAATTTAAAATGCCCTTTTAACAAAAAAGATGGGCTTCCTGTATAGACAACTGCTTTTGGGGAAATTGGGGAAACACAATATGTGCAAATAGAAGCAGCAGTCGACAATATATAACAGAATGAAAATAAAGCTTTTAGCATAGTTGTTTGTGTTTTATTGAAAATCTACTTACATCAAATATACATACCATGTATGATCATGTTCAGAGATAACAAAATTTAGATGCTGTTGCTTGTGTATACTTGCCCCACAACTGAATGATAAATACTGTACTTCTGCTCATTTCTGTACAATTATATATTGTAAAAAAAAGTAGAACATGGGCACTACTTTATCAGGATGTTGGTGTGGCCTTCAATTTTAATAAAGTTAAGACAAATGGATAAAAGTAGAAGGTTTTGTAATTATTAAGCAAATGATATTAACTTTCACATTGAGTAGATGCCGGTATGTATTTCACAACGTAGCGTAGTGGTATGGAAGGGTCGATGTTAAATTCTGTGTTTTATTTTCATGCAGTTTAAAGAATTCATAAAGTCATTAATCTAAGGACTGCAGGGTGCTGAATGTTCATGTACTGTAGTTCTGCTCTGTGTGAAGAATCAGTGTGTTTTGTAGAAACACAGTATGACTGCTAAGGAATGGGACATTTTGATTAATATTTTTATATTAACATGGAACTGATGTAGCTGTTGGAGCTGCTGAGTGTAGTAGAATGAGTAAACAAAAGGTCCATCATCAAAGAATATGGAAAATCTATCAGTTGCCCTTTTCTTTAAAATATAGGGTATAGCCTACAACTCTTTCCACCAACCCATCAACATATTCAGGAGTAACCCTCGCACATCATTACATTCCTGTCTTTAGGAAATACGCCCTTTTCAGTATTGAGAGTATCCAAATAGCTTGTTGTTGTCACCATTTTGTAGATCTTTTCAGTAAGGAAAGGAAGTTGATTGGCCTATTCTTCTTCATGACTAAAGCATGCCCTACATGCTGCCGGTATATCTGACTGATTTGATGAATTAGATGGAAATTGGTCAAAATATCGATCATTGTCTTTTTCAACTGTTTGACAATATCGGGTCAGACAAAGGAAAATTTTGTTTATCAAATCTCTTACCTTGTTCTGTTAATGTTTCATTTTGATAATTTCAGGACGAAAATATCAAAAATTTGATAGAAAAAAATGGCTTGTGTATGGCCTGCTTAAATATTGTACTAACAATTGCGACATGTTTATAACATTTTGTGCATGTGCACAGATGAAAGATAACTATGGGCATCCACTGTGCGGCTGACCTATGGTTTCTCTTCTATCCGTTTTCATCTTGTTGTTGACCCTATCAACCTCATCTGTGGCCTTTCATGGCCTATCTCCTGGGCTCTAACCACAAGACAGTGTTTCATCATGAATCCAAACTGGTAAAACTTTCTACAGTAACAATGCAAGGGATGACAACTAATATCAAGGAATTTTGAAATATTAAGAAATTATTAATCCCTTTATTTCAGATTAGATGGAATCAGGACATTTTTTTGTTTCTGAAAATATTCAATTTCCTAGACATTGATCCCATAAATACAAACAGTAAGAACCCTGCCTGAAAAAGACATTTATATATTAAAGGAAATAATACATTAACATGTTGACGGTTAATATTAACTTATATGCAGCAGTTTCTGTTGGAACCTCAGCAGTTAAGAATTCAAGAATTTAAACAAGTGAATGGGAATTAATAATACAATTTTTCTTACAAATAATATCAACACATAGTTGTTACATTATTTCAAAAACTATCCATATTTTGGAATTACCTGAGAAAAATGTACCAGAACATAGTTATCTACTGGTTGGTGTCTCAGAACATTATCTTAAAAGGCAACGTCACCCCCATAATAACATATTTTAGAAAGAATGGCCTCTTTAAAATATGTTGAAATATCCTACTTTAACTTCTAAATTCATTACTGTATGTCTGGTATGCTTCTGGAAGTCTCATGGAAACTGAGCAATTTAGTGACCTGGTATTGAGCCTGAGCATGCTCAGAAGAGGCAGCTAGTGGATTAGCATTTAGTTGACTGTGATGTCAAATGTCAAATCCATGACAGTTGCTAACTGGAAGAACTAGGAAGCCGAAACAGGGGCAACAGGATATTGTGCAGAATTTCAGGTTAGACATATATATTGCAGATTTTTGGAGGGTGATTTACCTGTATAGAATTTTCATTTGAGGACTGGACTTGCCCTTTAATTAGGCTAAGTATAAAATGTATAGGGGTTTGTCATTTAATTATAGGCAAACACTATGACAGCTGGCAGGACATTTATATTATTATATTAGAGGCAAATGATAATGTTGATATTCGCACACTTCATTAAATAGTGCAATACGATAAAAGTAGATATTCATGCATTTCAGGCAACATCAGCTTTGCTTTTCATAAGTTTCTGTAAGATCTGAGGTTTCTCTAACTTCCTTATAGTCTCTTCTACAAATTGCACTAATTGCAACACATTGCCAGCATAACACTCATATCTGCATTTACTTCCTCCATTTCCAACCAATCCCACCAGATTGTATATTGTACTTAGCACATACAAAGGGTTTAGGTTGTCCTTGAACTATTAACCTGTGAGTTAACAATATTCTGATTAGGTTTTTTTTAATGGTCTTGCTTGTAATGTTGTTTCTGATACTACCTGCAAAAAGAATTAGGACTCCACGCTACACTAGGTGCACGAAACTAACCAACAGGGAGGCTAAAAGTAATTGCTTTATAAACACTAGTTTGTGACTGTTTTAAGTCATTAAAAGGTGTAAAAAAAAATTTAAGGAATGTGTCCCACTGTGTACCGTGCAAAATCCCAATGCACAATAGTGTGTAGATGAACAGCAGGTTAAACATTAACTCTATGCTTTATCAGATTGAGCTGCACCACAGCAATGCAGTAAATTAATCTATATTCATGTGTTAGGAATAGAGATGAATGGAACTTGCGAGTTTTGTTCCATCAGCAGTTCCAAAAATCCCCAAATCCTTTTGAACCCAAACAAAGCTGAACCTTTCCAATTTTTAAGCTTTCTATTTCGATTTTATATTTTTTAAAGGATTTTTCGATTTTCAGTTTGTAAATTTGGATGTGATTTCTGTTCAATATTCTGATTTTCAATAAGCTCTGACCTTCTAGTTAGGAACATCTAATTAAATCCAAGGAGAAATTTAGCCATATTTATGTTAACGTCCATATTTTGTTTGTAAATTTATCTTTTTGGGGTATATTATGTGGTAATCGTTTAGTTAGGTTTGTTGATATGTACATAGAAAAAGTACATATGCTTGGTCTGTCTTTATGGCTTTATTATTGTGGTAGAAACTACACAAGCGATTGACGTTTGGATTTCCTCTCATAGATCATCAATATACAAAGGAAACAAAAAAACTACCTGTTCGTGCTGATTTTGTGGCGAGTGGCCAGAAAGACTGTGAATTAAGGTTTACTGTCCTAGAACAGGTTAAACACCCTTAAAAAGTTAAAACGTGGGAAAGACCTTTATGTGAGGTCATACACCATTTGAAACTACATTATTTAAATATTCATGTCTTTCTATAAGATGTTAATGAAACGTGTGTTTAGCCTAATCGCGGTGTCCTTTTTTTATATAAATTATGTTATCATGGTTTGTGGATAAATAAATAGACCTAATTAGGACAAATGTTTTTTTACTGTGATACTGTACATTGGGGTTTTGCGATTTTTTTCCACTCAAAAATTCATGGCAGGACCCGAGAGCAGCCAGGCAGTACAGTGGGTTTGTGGGTATTCCCAGTACTTTTGTGAGTTTCCCCAGGGTTCCCCCAGCAACAAAGACATACTGATAGGTTGTGTTTGTGTAACAAAGAAGTAAGCGCTTTTGGGCAAGTCATAATTATAAAACAAACTATAAAGAACTGCAAAATATGTGCAGCACTATATGAGAAAATAAATGCATATATTTGTACAGTAAAAGGTGCATAACAAGCCAGGAATATTTATTTTCAGTAACTGCAGGTTACATCATTTCTTTATACCATAACAACATTTAAATACGAAGTTAAAGCTGCATGCTTTACAGGCTCTATTGGGTAAACCTCGATCCATTATCTTAATTATATATTTAGAAACATGTTGCCATCTTTATAAAAAAAAATTACATTTTTGGGAACATAAAGAGAGGGAATGGATGGGAATGGATTGGTTTTTAGGTATCTTTTAGCCTTTAAAAATATTACACAGAGAATCAATTGAATTTAATTAATAAATTTTCAGTTTTCTACTCTGGCCTCAATGTATCTTATATATTGGGCCTTATAGAAAGCCAGTGATCATTGGGACATTGATACTGGTTTATTGTTTGGATAAACTGTTTTCTCTTTATAAGGAGAAAAAAAAAATTAGTACTGAAATGCTGTTTTACTGCACAGGGTGATATGAAACATTTTCTATGGTCTTCTGCAGTTTTTTTCAAAGGGTGTGTCAGGGCACATTCATGTGACTTCAAAAAGGGTCAGAGGTAGAGGTATGCTTTCAGAATTTTGGTAGTGGAAATATTTTCACCAGTATAACTAATGCCATAGATGATCTTGAAGGGCATGTTCACCTCTCAAAACCAGGATTCCCCCAAACCCTAGTATTATAAAACCTATTTCTCTGGTATTCCTAAAGGGAGAATACTCACTTTGAAGTCTGCCAGCCAATGTTCCAATTGTGTCCTTCTTTTTCACAGCTTTACAGGCTCTTTACAAGCTTGGACGCCAAGAGCCAGGTACATATTGCGGTACTAGGGTTTTGGGGGATTTTTTTGGTTGGTTAAACGTGCCCTTTAATGTTGAATATAGATCAGAAGAAGGGAAATGAAGGCATACACTGATCCTTCAAAATGTATAAATCAAATTACTAATGTTGAACTATTTGTACTATAAATACTTTTGTTATAGTTATTGTGGCATTTGATTAAGAATGAGATGAGGGAATTCTGTAAATCTACCATTTTACCTGGCATTCCTTCTGTCGTGGTCATTAAGTGCCAATTGGAATACATATTCCCGCAGGTAAGTTTGCAGCTCTTGATAAGTGCCAACCATCTGATTGAAAGTACTATGCAAGCAAATGAATAAAGCAAAACAACAATATTAGCAAAGTTTTACAAAGTGAAGTAAATATATAAAGCAATTATTGTTACATTTATGTATGTATATTTACTATATGTATATTTTTATTTATATCGTGAAACTTGGGGGTGCAGCTCTGTACAATATTTTAATACAAAAGGTCATACAAGGGGGATAAAAAATATAAATAAATACATAAATAAATAATTATGTACATTATGTACATACAAGTGTTTGAACCATGTGACAGGTAGAAAGAGGTCCCTGGCCCACAGAGCTTCCAGTCTAGTTATGAAGATAAATCTAAAAAAAATGTGTACATATAATTCCTTGCTTTCACTATTGCATTTATGCAAATGTAGACAATAGCAGAAAACGTGAAAATAATTTCCTAAAACAGTTTTAGCACATTGGCACATTTATAGTCAGTACAGTCCTATTAGACCATAACTACCGTATTTGCTTTATGATTATAAGGTAGTTTACTCATCATGCTTAGAAACATATTTATGAAAGTCTGTTCCATGTGGCCTTGCATATGTAAAAGATAATTTGATTTTATTGGCGTGGTCGCTGGAAAGTTAGCTTGGGGAATAAAATTTAAAAACATTAATATTTGTTTTGATTGTTTTTTAAACTATGCTGCAGGTGCCACACAAAAAAGGGAAACCAAGGGCAAATCAAAGGGGGCCAGTTGTAATAACTAGAGACTGCGGGTGTGGAAGTCAACAGATTCAGTTTGGAAGTATATAATTAGAATTTCTTTTTAACATAAACCACACAGTAATAAAAAGATTTGATAGAACACCGTATCTGCTTAAGAAATGTGCAGCACTTGCATTCATGCAGGTTGGAACATTGCATATTAAGCTCCATTTAAGAGTAGAGATTGCCGGTTGTTAAATGCAAAAGCGGATCCGCGGGGGATTTCCGAGATCCGCGGATCTCGTGTATTTTCGGAAATTCCGCTTTCCAAATTGTTTCCGAACTGCGTTCGAAAATTTTCGAAAAATCTAGAAAATTCTAATTTTCAAAGAATTTCGAAAATTTGGCAAAAATGATAATGTATAATTTTTTTTACAAAATTTTAGAAAATTCCTTGAAAACTCAAAAATTCCTTGAAAAATGTGAAAATTTCGAACTCGGCTTAAAAATTAAATGCGGAAGCTCGAAAAACAGTGCGATCGTGAGGAAAGTTATTTTTTTTAAATTTCTTGACATATGTACGTGTTCCCTGGACCATTTCCCAGAACTATTTTACTTATATTTAGGCAGATATGTGCAGATTTTTTTTCTCGCATTGACAGTAATGGGTTTTTCCTTGAATTTTCAATTTTTCAAAAATCTGCGAATCCGCAGGCGGAACGGATTTTAGCAGTTTCGCCCATCTCTATTTAAGAGAACTGTATCATCAGAAGAAAGTGCATGGAATTTGGAAATCTAGCTTTGCCCTGTTTGACCTTCAGATAAGGTCTGTCCTGGCAAAACTGGAATGGTTGGGGGGAGATGCAAAATGAATTAAAAAATAGAACGGTAAATAAATTAAACATATATTGTGGGGTTTTTAGAAAAACAGAGGTATTTTGCAATGTAGAAATTACTTTTATTTCTGATTTTTTTTTTATAGATGGGGTTTCTGTTCCTATTTTCTTGTTGTAAGAAATCTTGCCTATAAGTAAATACCGGAGCTTATAAAAATAAAAATGTCATTACATTCCACATAAATTTTTTAAAATCATTTTTATATACAGCATAGACAAAATGATTCCATTACACTATATATGTACAGAATACACAATTTTGTTTTCTTACAAAGATATTTTTTCATTTTGTAAAATACATCCATCAACACATTTTTTATAATTTGAGATTTATTAGTATATTCTATTCCGATTGATTAACAGAATTATTTCCTAGAAGATGTATACAAGACTAATAATTTACAGTTTAAAAACATTATAGTATCATTAATTTAAATATGTATCTCTATTTAACCTTCCGAAAGTTGCTATTCAAGTAATTATTAGTAGATTTTTAATGCATTATTACATTCTACAATTCATATTTTAAAAAAAAGAAACATAATTATAAAAAACAGGAAGACAGATTATAGCACTAAAGGGAAAAATAATACTATGACGAAAATATGTGGGTGGATAATAAAATATGCAGAAGTTCTGTGTAATAAATATAGAAAATGACTGAACAGTATAGTAATATTCTGATGATATGTTAGTGGGAAATATTATTTTTACTGTTTACAAATGGCAGCATTGTTAATATTTACTCAAAGTAAATAAAGATTATTATGTGAGGAAGTAAGGTGCTGTTATCAAATCAGGCTTTGATTTTACAGATATAAAAATTTAAATCCACCCATAAACTCTAGATATCATTATGAGATATACAGATTCTGAGATACATATACCGTAATGGAACAAAAAAAAGTTATTGGCAGCTAGAAATTGCCTTCATGAATAATTTTAAAAAATTATCAACTTTTATTATACATAGAACTTGGTAAAATTCTACTGCTGATATATATACAGTATATATGATATATATATATATATATACGGTATATATATTTATTTTTATTTATTATTATTATTATTGTAGTGCCAACATCTTTCTTGGTCCTTTACAATTACTAGTCATTACATACATACAGGGTACAAAGTCATACATATTATATACACAGGTAATACATAATATAAGCACGCAGTGATGAGTTACTTACAGTAATACCGTGATACAATATTTCACTCAACTAGCAAAGGATTCTAGTTTCACAGTTTAAATGAATATTTTATGATAGTGATACTAACAGGGAAATGCACTGCGCAATCACACAGGCAATGTTATATACAGATAGTGGATCTCCATGCATCGCAAACCAGTGATTAACCATCGCAGGACTATAACATCTCATGCGGTAGCTGTGTGGTGAACTTCCTCATCACCCATGATGCCTCCACAAGAAAGGAGTTAAAGTTGCAATAACTATTGCGGTGTAAATGTAAATATAAGTAGTACTTTTTAATTATTAGCACTACTAAAATGCACAAAGGTGGATATATGCTAGTAAACTAAGGTTATTTAACCCTGATAGTCCTATGATGTAATCAAACAACATTGTTTGAATGATCTTCAAAAGTGTTGGGTAACAGCTAATGGAAAATATTCTTATGACAGTTATGATCAATTAAAAATTTGTTTAAAAAAAAAATGTGGAACACATTAAATTACCCTGTAGTAAGTTTTCTATATGAAAAAAATATGAACGACTGGGTAGAAATTAGTTTGGCTAGATTGTAGGCTAGATATTGCAGTTCTAAATAGACATTACCAGGGAGATGTAATAAAAGTTCTTATTATTAAAAATGGTGCTAATTTTGCCCCAACCAATCAGATGTTAGCATTCAAATGTTAAATAAGATCTGATTGGTTTGGGTAAAATTAGCACCATTTTTAACGAGAAGCACAAAAAGGTAATCCTACACACGCCTAAATTAAATCCAATCAATATATAAAGCGCTGGGTACCAAATGACAAAACAGTCAACAGTACAATAGACAATTCTAAGCCATGCACAACAGACTTGTGTGAACCTGTGTACTTTATTGCATTATACACAGGCACATCAAAGTAACGTTTCGGTACTATAATGTAACTTCTTCAGACAGAATTCTGTCTGAAGAGGGTACATTATAATACCGAAAGTCTGGTGTGCATGGCTTAGAATTGTCTATTTTTAACAATAAGAACATTTACCTGTACATGTTTATAGGGCATATTTATAAAGAATCGCTAATATTGGCATTTATATCGTATTTATAAAGCCGATTTTGCTGTTTTCGCTGTGAACAGTATTACCATGGTGATGTGTAGTGGTAGTATCTTCACTTTTCGCCACGATACAGAACTTGGCACACAATGCCATATTAATTGTGTTAAAGGGCCTCTATTAGTGAAAAAAAAAAACATTTCCCCTTTGCAAAGTTAAATTCATGTACTCTGTGCTGCCTTAATCCTATCTCTGTCAGTGACTTTTAACCATGGTGTCAGATCTCTGCAGCACTCCCCCTTCCCCCTCCCCTCTGTTACCTCCTCCATGTCTCAATCTGGCTAACCGACAAGCTTATCATGTGCAGTAGGAGTGAAGTTCAACATCCTGAAAAAAAACCCCACGCACAGTGGCCAATAGAAAGCAAGCTGTCCTGGAGACACAGACAGAAGAGAAGGAGAACAGTACAGTTTATGATTTCTCACTTTGTGACCCATCATCAATCAGTGAAAGCTATTAAAGGGCATGTCCACCCCCAAAACTATAATCCCCCAAAATACTGGCCCCACCATGTAGTGTAGTTTAATCCTACCTCACATCCAGCTCATAGGGTTCTCCTGGAAACCCCCCCCAAAGTCCCAAAACTAACCACCAGGAGGATAGCAGGGCTCTGCCTGCTATCTGCCTCCGGTAGAATTTGCCATGCGCACTGCAGCCCTTCTCCCCTCCTCCCCTCCCTCCCTCTCCCCCCTCACGTTCTATTATCCCTCCCCCTAGCGTCAATCCCCCTTAATATGCTGTCCCCCATGTCCCCCAGCCCCAACCGCATATTTTTTTTTCTTCAAAAAAGCTCCCCAAACTCTTACTTACCTCTCCGCTTTCCTCCGCTGCACTGAATGACCGGCAGCCGCGTCCGTGATTGGCTGCCGCTCAGCCAATCACAGACGCGACTGCCGGTCCCGCCCCTCTGCTTGCATTCTCGCAAGCAGAGGGCCGGCAGTGCGGCGGAGGAACGAGGGGAGGTAAGTAAAGAGTTTGGGGGGCTTTCTGAAAAAAATATTTATTTTGGGCTGGGAGACATGGGGGAGCAGCATATTAAAAATCCATTTTAGGGGTGGACATACCCTTTAAGAAAGGGGATCAAGTGCAGCCTTATATCTACCATCAAAGCTACCTCTCTCCCCCTGCTAATGCTCTTATCTCTATGTTTATTACAGAGCAGGGAGGGGGGATCACATCACAGGGATTTGATTGACAGTCCAAGTAGGAGTAGAGGAATGCCATGACGTATTCTTCTAACTGGTGTATCTCAGGACAGAGAGGGAATCTGAAAAAAGTGAAGACACTCTGGGGGTTGTGGGGAATTATAGAAAACATGGAAAGTTCATTTTCCCACTATAGATGCCCTTTAAGCTCTGTATTATGGCGAAAAGGAAAAATGACGGTTTTGGTAAACCCAGAGAAAGGAAATTGTATTTCAGTAAATTCTGGAAAATAGTCTAACACCCTGGAGCCTTATTAGTATTGAGAAACACTGCACAATGTACTGACGCCGTCCAAGGACCCACTGACAGGCTGCATATATGGGCCTGTCAGTGGTTTTGACGCTTTTAAATGGCCGCAAGGAAACGCTTACTGACATTTTAGAAATACAATCGAGGCGATAAATGAAATGATGATCACTGCAGTAATGACTTTTCAACGCCGGTTATCACAGCTTTATAAATCATCCAAATGGGACAAAAAAAGGTTGAAAAAAGTTGCCGAACCTTTATAATTATGCCCCATTGTATTAGTAATTCTCTGCCAAGAGATTTTTTGTAAAGGTATTCTTCATTATACTGCATTTCAGTCAGCACAAAATATAATCCTGTTATGACCCCTGTAAAAGCATTTTGACAAGTGAAATCTGCACAGGATTTTTGGTTAAATGACACATGGACACTGGCTTTGACTTACTCTCTGTCAATGACAAGGCACTGCGTATCATCCTCCTCAGCAATAATGTTGGCTGAACGGACATCCTCACTTTAAAGAGATAATCAGAGTAAGAAATTAAGCTTCATCCCATTAATTATGTCTCAAATTCTTGGTCATCACATTATTGATAAAAGAAGATACTCAAATCTGGTAAAATAATTTAATGAGACAAGAAAGACGATTAAAGATGAACTTCAGAGCTCTGCTCACATCAATGCATGACATTCTTTATAATATATGGATTTTTCCTAAAAGAAAATGGTCCCTCACCCAATTGAAACCATAATTTCTTGTGTTAAAGTCACTGTAGCCTTTTTACAGTGTCTTAAATACAGGATTTGCCGCATTTTGGAAGTCATATGCAGCCTTGTTTGCTTCTTTTCTTTTAAATGCCAACTTGGGTGTTAAAGTCATGCAGTATCCGGCTTTGTCTGTTCTCACACCGAAATGTCACTTTTCTGCCTTAATGACTAAATAAATGAGTTGATTTTTAGGACTGGCTTGCCCAGGTTTTTATTTTTATTTTGGATACTGCCTGTAGTCCTGGAGCACCCAGCATATCATACTGACATCTGTTTGTTGATAATAGAGGTGGGAATGTCTACTTTAATATGGTTTGAATAAAGTCATGCAGGGGGGGTAAGATGAAAATGGTATACACCTTGCAGCATTATTAAAGGACAATGATACTTGCCTTTTCCCCGATCAGACATGGCAGCATAGTACCCAGGGTGAGGACCTAAAATCGCTAAGTCCTCACCCTGGGTACTTCCCGTAACTCCTGCACTACTTACTGCAAATCTGCTTCACCAATCTGCTCTGTTCCACCTGTCTTCCACTGTCAGTGACAATTGGAAGACATGCCTCCTTGTAGAGTGTGCCTTCCTATTGGCTGCAATCGTGATCTGTGACTGAAGCAGGAAGAGTGGATCGCCGAAGCAGATTTGCGGTAAGTAGTGCAGGATTTAGGGAAAGTACCCAGGATGAGGACTTAGCAATTTTAGGTCCTCACCCTGGGTACCTTCATCAATTTGTTTAGCTGTCATAATAAATATTGTGAAAAGGCAGAATTTGTCAAAAATCTTTACATTTGTTAAATGTAAAGGCTTGTTTGCCTGTTAATTTTAAATTAGAGATGAACAAAATGGGGAGTTTAGTTCTGAATGTAGTTCCCTTCTGGAATTTTAGATTTTTTTTGCTAAAAAGTTCTGAGTTTCAAAAAATTCATCACATCTACGGATATTCAGAACTGGCAGTTTGGAATCGAAATGCTTTTCATCACTAATTTGCATAGAAAGCAAATACAAATTATTGTTCTTAATATAATTTTTCTGGGGGTTTGAAATGTCAGAGTCTGTGTTTAACAATAAATTTAATACAGGTACTGTACATTAAGTATGTGACTGGCATCATAGACATGGAAGAAACTGTCAGGCTTCACTAGCAGTCAATAGAAGGTGACATTTCAGTACAAACTGCATATGAAGCTGGCAAATGGTATTGGGAATATTTCTGTACCAATGGTCATAGCCTTTTAGAAGGATGTCAATAATATGTGGCTGATTGCAAGTAATGCAATTTTGCAGTATCAAACTCAGCAGTATTTTGCTTTGAAATATCAACTTAAAACCAACTTTGTAGTGAAGCAGTTTATTTCTACTCTAGAGTGTAGATACATGAATAGTCATATGCAATTTTATCAAAGTACTAGACATTAAGCCTGCTACAATAATGGGCGCTAGAAGCACAGAGTGCCCCCTTAGTGTCCCAATGCCATAGATCCTCCTCCATGTCCCAATGCCATAGATCCTCCTCCATGTCCCAAGGCCAGAGTACCCTCTTAGTGTCCCAAGGTCGGAGTCCCCTCTGTCCAAATCCAGAGGCCCCTCTGTCCCAAATCCAGCCCCCCCTGTCCCAAATCCAGGGCTCCCTCTGTAACAAATCCAAGGCCCCCCTCTGTACAAAATCCAGCCCCCCCCCTCTGTCCCAAATCCAGGGGTCCCACTCTGTCCCAAATCAAAGGGCCCCCCATCTGTCCCAAATCCAGGGCCCCCCACTGTCCCAAATCCAGGGGCCCCTCTGTCCCAAATCCAGGGGCCCCTGTCCCAAGCAACCTTACCTGCAGTCTGTTTAATTGCTGTTCTCCCTCCGTGTGTTTCCTGTGTTTCTCCCTCTAGTGGTGAGTCAATAGGAACTGCAGACACTCTCCCTCTAGTGGTGAGTCAATAGGAAATGCAGAGACTCTCTCTTTAGTGGTGAGTCAATAGGAACTGCAGAGACTCTCCCTCTAGTGGTGAGTCAATAGGAACTGCAGAGACTCTCCCTCTAGTGGTGAGTCCATAGTATAGTGACTATTTAAATAAGTAAATCAAATTAGAAGTATATTTAAGTGTGAAACTAAATCCACTGCAACAGTTAGTTTTATAGGTCGGAGCACTTGTACTTCAAGTAGCTGCAATCTACTAACATAGTGCATGGTATTCAATAAGAATTTTGATTTCTAGACTGCATTGGTTTCTTTATCCCCACGTTTTGCTCAGTTCTTATATAAAGACAACTTTATTGAACATCATGTCTGTAAGCCAAATTTTATAAAGGAAACAGTAAAACACACATTACCTTATCAAGGCTTTCTCTCCAAAATAGTCTCCAACTCCTAATGTTTTAATTTCCTGTGGCTCCTGAGATCCTTCCACAGCTTGTGTTACACACACCTTAGAAGAAATGACAGCCATTATTAAAATATAATACATAAGGCTCTGGCATTTGAATGGGGAGGTGCGGTGGCGAGAATCTATGTAATCAGTCACTCAGTGATGTCATTGACTGACTTCCTGTATTCCACTGTCCCTCCCCATGTCTCTCTCCCTGCCTGTATTAGTAATGTAGATAGCAAGCCTGTTTTTGTACACTGACTGACTGAATTACTGTGCTGATAAGGAGGAGCAAGCAGCCGAATCAATTATAAATCACAGGAATGCGCTCGCTCCTCCTTATCAGCACAGTAATTCAGTCAGTCAGTGTAATGAACTGGAACAGCATGGGTGAGAGACCATGTTTATTGTCTTCTTTAGTTTGAGATAGAAATGGCAGTTAACTATTTGTATGCACAAAAATGGGCTTGTTACCTACATTACTAATACAGGGAGGGGGAGAGAGGGAGGGGGGAGACAGAGGGCCTGTGCTGGATTTTTCTTCTTTCTTTTTAACCTTATGTATTATATGGAATAATACGCTACCTACAAAATAATATATGGATATTCAATAAGAATTTTTCAGAGTTCCTTGACCTCTATAAAAGCGCTCGGCCTATCCTCTGTGGCATAATATTCTTATATTACACTGTAGGTAGCGTATTATCCCTTATATCTCATTCAGCTCTAAACACCATACACCTTGTTATTTTATTTATATCAATATCTTGATGTAATTATGCATGTATAGTGTGATCCTCCTTAACCTCTTCCTGCTGAATAAACCAACGGGGAGAGTATGTGTGTGTAGTATTTATCTGTATGTACAGCCTGGGGTAGCTCCAATTATTAAAGCAATCTTGTATTAAAGACCACTAGAAATGTTTAATTAATCTGTGTGTATTTTACAGCAAACTACAAACTGTATAAACATACTAAAAACAAAGATGTCCCATTGTTAATTCTAATTAACTGCTTCCAGATTACACCTTCTAGACAAATGATACAGAGAGGGAAACGTAGACAGATGTCTGTTTGCTGAGCATCCCAAAGGCTTCCCTAGCAGGTCTATTCATGTCTCCCTATATCCTTTCTATCATGTAGAACTATCTCATCAGCTGCAACCAGCCTCTTAATTAATTAAATGAAGAATTGGCAGATCACTGGCAAGTATGATAGAAAAATACATTTAATTTGTATCAACACCAGAAGGAGCTTCCTAACAATATGAGCAATTTGTGAAGTCCATTCTGATTCCAATCACTGCCAACTAACAGTGTGAAAAGATAAGAGTCGACAGCAGTCTGTCTGTTGGTGTTGTCTGTTTGTAAACAAGAGACAATGAAGCTAGTAAAATGTAACCATAATAGTGGAATTGTTGGTAGCTTTCATTCTGAATACAGTTATATTACATTAAGGAATGCAAAAGCTTGTTGCTCCATAACTTGGCGCAGAACCAACCCTTTTAATTTGTGTAAGTAGGAATCAGAGGTATCCAGATACATGGGGCTTGTGTATCTGCTACAATTTATAGTTCTCAAAGGGAGAACAATATACTGTACTGTTATAAGGGCAGGTGTTGCAGTGCTGAAACATTGCTGAATATTATATATATATATATATATATAATATATATATATAGTATATATATATAGTATTAGAATCTATATAAATAAAATATGTGATATATAAATATTAAATATATATAAAATTGTAATGAAGGAAAATTAATTGCTACAATGGATTAATGCTAGGATTATGCAAATATATACAAAAAAAATTTTAATAACCTGTTATCTTTCTGCTTTCATTAGTGCTAGCTAATTTCGGATCAAATGTCAAATCACATAATGTCGACTCATTTTACTCACACCTGCATATAGCTGCTTATTCTATGGGACATCTAAATTGTAGCACGAGTGATAGCTCCTCTAGTATTCTATGTTCTTAAAATAAATAAGGTTATTACATAAGTTAGACAATAAAGCTATCATCTTTACATCACTTTTGTAAATCTCTAACTGCTGATTAACTGCTACATGACTGAAGAAACTGATCATATCTTGCTGATGAAACATAAATGAAATGAAAATTAACACAATTGGATTGCACATTCAAATAGCATAATCTTACCTTTCCTTTGGCAATAATGAAAAAGGTGTTTCTTTTCCCTTCTCTGATGATATATCCCCTTTATCATAAAAATCCTTTGAAAAGAAGTCATATGGTAAGCTACAAGAAGAGACTTTTTCATAGACAACCAAATATTCTTAGTTTTATTTTGAAGCAAAATTCAGGACATGTTCACCCTTAAATGGAATCGCCACTGAAAAAGCAGACATACACTTTTTCCCATTAACTAAAAATGAGACGTTAAGAAGCTACTGTAAGTCTTACCTCCCATTATACAGTGAATCCAACAGGAGCAGGAATGTAAATGGTACCTGTAAGAAGTAGCAGCGCAGAGGCGAATCATGGGTAAGTTCAACTTCTGTCTGCCAGCTCCTGTTTGATTAATTGAAGAATGTGAGGAAGACTTAGCTCCTTTACACTGTTCTTTAATTAAGGTTTAAAATGGGTATGTCCCCTTCTTCATTGGAGAGACTCTTTAAAAAAACAAAAAACTGGTCACTTTCCATTATTTGCCCCTACCTCAACTGCATATTTAGCATTTAATTACATGCATGTCTAACCAGTTATTTAATAGTATTTCCCTATTCTCTTCCTTTCTGGCAAAGGTTGCTGTTCCCCCTAAGCTGTGCCTTCTGCTGGAATAAAGGCACTAATGTGTGTAGCACACAACATTAATATGTGGGTCACAGAAAATAATATGGTGGGAACATTGTGCCCATGTTCAACAAGCTTTTAGGAACTTGAGCATGTGCAGCAGCAGGGGAAAGAAAAGACAATCATTGGCTGTGTTGTCAGCAGTCACATCCTTGATTGACTACATAGAGGAGGAGTCAGCTTCCTCTGCCATAATGGAGCAAAATTCTTAAATATCTGGTTAGTATGCTTGTGAAGGTTCTATTCATCCAGTCATGGTATATCTGTGGTATTCAGTTAGATCACTGGTCTTAAATTTTAGTTCTTGAAGAGGTTTTAATAGTCATCTGACTTTTCTCAATTCAGAATGAATTGTACAAGAATCTTTTGGCATAATACTTGGTATGTGTCCCAATCAGCATATACAGCAAGGTGTTAGGGACCTCCTGAATGCAAGATGTTATTGCATTGTAGCTATGAGGTGTTATCATATGTATCTAAGAGTTGTTATATGTTGCCACAGCTTCTTGTACAAGTTATTTTGAATTGAGAAACAGACTTAAGAACTAAACTTCAAGTCCAGTTGAACTACTGATACCACACAAATAATTGTGGTTAGATACATCAACAATGTACTTATATCATTTGGAATTGAGAGAACATAACTGACAAGTGAACACTTTTTTGTTTTAAGTGTGGACATGCCATTTAATGGATTTCAATGCCAGTTCCTTATGCATGGTAGTACTTATACAGTTTGTAAGATACTAATTGATTTCAGGCATTCATTTTTAATGGCAACATGTTTTAGAGTCTTCGTCCATCTTTTGCTGACTGAACTTATGATGTTTCTGTAGGGTTTCCGGATCATTCCTGGGACTGACTCTCCTTCAGGGATACACAGTGGAGGTAAGGTAGGCTATACACACTATTTTCTATTTTTATGATGTAGCCTGAAAACCAACAATCCTGATAAGCTTTTAAACTTCCTTAGAATTTAAGGTGAATCCGTACAATTGTCCAAACTTGCCTCTATAATGAATTATGTAAATTATACTTTTTACTTGTTCTATGATAATTGCAAGAACAGGCAGCTTTAACCAGTTCATGAGTGATTCTGACATTTTTAGAGCAAAGCTAGATTATCTAGCAACTGCTGCCAAATGTCTTGAAAGACATTAAAGCAAGTGATCTAAATTTCCTTTCTCATTTGTCACAATTATATGTTAGTAGCACAAATACAATGTACTGTAATACTTGGGCTAGGTCTAATGCAATGCTATCGGAGTGTTCCCACTATGTGTGCTTTGCATATCACATTGCTCCAATAAACACAGATTACAGGAGCGTAGCCCATAGCATATCAGCCATGGCAGCGCATTCCAAATCCTGCATCCGTGCCTTGCGTAATAGTGGAACCATAGCAGGAGATAGACCAGCTTATTTTGATAGTAATATGAAGAACGTGTCCTTAGATGTTGATTGTATTTAAAAAGGCAACAAAACATTACGATGCAAGGATAAATAAACCCCAAAAAGCTTAGTTTAGGCTTGTCCACAGGGGTTAATTTCAAACCAATATTCCATCTGACAGGGCGAGAGTGTCTTACAGTACTCACGCAGCCACCACAAAGCGGACAACATTGCACTAACCAATCGTGAATCACGTAGTGCGATTAAGAGCTGAAAGGAGCGTACCCGCAGCGCTCCTCTGTAAATGATGCTGAAGAACTTTTATTAAATCTCCCTATTTGTTTTACAGCACTTTGTTACTTTCTATAAAAGTGAAACGTGTATTGCAAGAGTAAAGAAAAGCACTAAAATCTAACTTCAAAATAGGAAACCTTTCCTTCTCATTTTCCTTGTTTTGTTCCCTAAGAGATTCTCTAGGGTCAGGGATCCTAAGTGCCACACCATAGACAGTTATTCTACACCGTGTGTCATGTGATTTTCTTAGCATGTGTGTGGTAGCATAAATGAAGATAAAGGGAGCCTCTTAAGTTAATGCTTCTGTTCATCA
This sequence comes from Hymenochirus boettgeri, assembly GCA_019447015.1. NCBI lineage: Eukaryota > Metazoa > Chordata > Amphibia > Anura > Pipidae > Hymenochirus > Hymenochirus boettgeri. The sequence continues at coordinate 78,545,377 of CM033475.1, forward strand.
TTGCAAAAAGGGACAATAGATTGAATATTGGATTTCTGTGTCATATAGTTCACACATTTGTTTTGACTCTTCAAAGACAGTAACATGTTCACTGAGCTTTCAGGAATAACAGTAATGTGACCAACACACCAAATTATTGCTCATATGAAGTACACAGATTTATAGATCCTTTCGTTGTACAATGAATGATATAAAATATTCTGGTTTACATCCCATTTTGCAAGTGCACAATGAAAAATGACTCATTTGTTAGTAAGGACAAATAATTAGGCAAGCAAGTGTGCACTCACCAGCAACTATATCGTAATTGCTCTATTTATTCTTTATGAGGAGTTTGCTGCTCAACTGTGTCAGCAGATTTCCTCTTTACACTAAATCCACTAAACTTTAATACATTTGTTCCTATGAAGTGCATTAAGTGCCTGGGTATACCTACGTAAAATAAATGTACAGCCAATTAGAATAAAAAAGGATCTTGATCAGATTTTAAGTGGTTAAAAGAACATCTTAATCAATATGTTGCACCTTAATCTACACTAAATAGATGTACAAAGTACTTGATGTGGCTTTTTAGTTATTCATTTTTGATGCAAGATATCTATTCTATTAGCCTATGGATATGTGTTTTCTGCTGTTAGTTTGAATTTGTGATTGGCCAATCATTTTAGCATTTCTCTTGCTACATTGTGCTGGTCATTGGTTTAGAGCTTTTTTAATCATTCTCTGTTGTTGGTCATTGCATAATAGCATTTGTTTGTTCTCTCTTTTCTTTTACCAAAAGGCTTTGACCTTTGACATTTATTTTATGCTAGGACAGAACTTGTCGTGGAATCTGACTATGCTATAGTTTATCCTCTTGACCTCCCCTGATCTGACCATCTCCTGATTGCCCCATGGCTCTGTTTCGACTGCAATTTACAGTTCTTAATTTTCTGTACTTGGTTTTTCTGCCAACTACAAACTGTTTTTTGGGGGTATCTTAAACTTCATTGTGAATACTTGGCTATTAAAGGATAACTATGCTCTAAAATATAACTTTTATAAATGAAAAGTACCAGGGGCAGGGAGGTCGGATTGATTTATTACACAATATTTTTTTTGAGGAGCTACAGCATGTACAGTTTTAATTTTTGCCAGGTTAGTCCAGGATTAATCCTGTATTAAAGATTGTCAGGAGGAAGACTGGCAGAATCAGTTTCCTTTGGGCTGGTGTCCTTACAGAAACAATATAGGAAGGAAAAAATTTCCAGTCCTGTATCAACTGTACAAAGGATTTTAACAGTATTAAAAAAACATTATACACATGACAGTTATTCTTGGAAACCATTTCTGGGGATGTGTTATTTGCATCACAGCAAACAAGAACATATCTATGGGTAAAGTTAGTGATAGAGATTGGGGATTCCCCAAGATACCTGAAAATTACAAGAGCATTATAACTTATTTATTGATTTACAGTACGTCCTTTGATATGGTTCTCTAATTATATTAATATATCAATTGGGTGAGCAGTGGATAAGTGTTATTGCATCTTTTCTTCATGAATCTGGAGTGAGATGTGAGATTTATTTAGCCAATTATATATGGAGTTTGTCTGTGGAATACTTCTTGTACTCAATGACAGCTGGGCTTTGGGACATACAGTGATATAGCACAAATATAATGATATATCACACATCTGATAAGTGAATTGATCACTTGTAATGGAATAGCATCAACTTCTCTAATTGCCATCACCTTTCCTGCTACATAAGCCAGTTAGACTCTAGAGAAGTAATGGGGGTTAAATAGAACCCAGTTTCGAATCAATCTGAGGGTTTCGAAGTCCGGCAATACTTTCGGAACCCCAGATTTACGGAACCCGGATTTTTTGAATTTTCGATTTTTTATCAAAATCAAAAGTAGCCGATTATTGAAAATCAAAAGTAGACCGATTCTAAAAATCAAATCTTTGAAAGTAATGATTGATTTTGTAACTCTTGAAAAATGGAATGCGGAAAACAGCCCGATCAGGAGGAAGATAGTTTTAAAATAAGTTTGGTTCTATTTACGGGTTCCCCAGACCATTCCCCAGGTCTCTGTGTCATTTACAGTAAAAACACTATACTATTTGTCCCCCAAATGGACAGAAACTTTCAATTTTTTTCTCCCATAGACTTCTATGGGTCCGACAAACTCAACAGTTTCGAACATCTCTATTAGAATCCTGGACGAGAAGATTATGGTGAAATATAATATTACCCAAAGTATCTGCTTATTATTAGATCAAAATCTGTTTATACGTAACCGTCTAGAATGTGGCTTTTTAAAAGCATGATATGAATATAAAAGCAATATTAAAAATGTTAGTTTTCTATTTTCTTATCATGTATAAGCCGAATTTGAAATGTTTTATATATAAAGTACAGAAACCAGGACAGGCATCAGACTCATGCTAATAACTCAGCAGAAAGAATTGAATCAACATGGCTCCAATAATCTACTGCAGAAGGAAGTTTAAAGATACCAGCATGCAAGGATCTGAGCCTTTATTATGACAATAAATAAGAAATAACTTCTCAGGGACAGGAAACAAAATACGTACAACTTCAGGCAGTCACAATCTTAGATAACTATTCTCTGGCAGGTCTTTTAAAAGAGAAACACTGGAAAAGAAGTAGGTAAAAGAGTATGTTCTTCTAATTGCATTTTTAAATGCAACGTGACAGCCCTGTTATTCATTTCTGGTCTTGGTAATATAGATTTTTCCAATCTTTTCCCCTGTAATGTCTCTTGCCCACAATTCCTTAATGATTTCCTGAGAGCCAAAGAAGCGTCATGACAGAGGTTGGATTGATATATCACGGTGGCACAGGACTATTAACTGTAATACAGAAAGAATCCCACTGTCCCAGATACATAAAAATCATTTCAGACTCTCAGCTAAGCTTGTACTTTTGGTTCAGTGCCTTGAAAATGTCTTCAGTAGGTTTGGGGAACTGTTAAATTATCCTTAGGGGGTTAATTTAGTGAAAGTACTGCAAAACACTCATGGCTTTATTCTAGCTGTTAAGGGTTGCTTAACTTTGCAAGTCTGTTGTAATCATTATATTGCCAACTTGCTACTCTCCACCATAATCTGTCACAGTTAATAAGCCAATCCATAATATCTAAGATCCTGTACAGCAGCTTGCAGGCTGTGTCTTGAAATTGTGTTTTCAGTTGCAGTAGAAGAGTAAGAAGCGTAAGGAATAATTAACGTGTGCATAGAAAGCAATAAGCCAATCTTACAGTATGGCTAACTGATACACAATAAAAGCTTCTATAAACAGATTACTGACACTTCCTTCCCACCTGAAAGTTCTATGAGAATTGATTGGGATAGGTTTGTATTGGTAAGATAGAATTCCTTAGACCTGTTATATTTATCTACACCGAATAAGCTCTGCAGTGAAATATAGATTTTTTGTTGATATAAAAAGCTTCTTCGCTTTGTGGTAGTTAAACGTAAAATATGTTAAATGTAAAGATCACAGAAACAGAGAAAATAAAATGATCGATCAAAGCTTTGTTTACTATAGAAAAATGCAGGTAAGTATAAAGTATAAATAAAAAAAGTAAAATTAATATGTTGCGTACACAGTGTAAATTATGTGAGGAATGCATTTCGTAAAGTTTTATTAAGAAATAATAGAAATGTCATCTGAATCCTGGTCATGCTTAAAGGGGGAACTATAGTGGGGTTTAAGTAACCCAATACACCCCCCTTAGCTATTGTACCCGAGGGAGGATTACAATACCACGTCAAGGCTCGCCCTCTTAGTTGCCACTGCTGTTATCTGTTATTTGGAAGACATGCTATGAAGGAGCATGTCTTCCCATTGGACAGTCTGGAAGAGTGACAAGTAGGCGACATTGCAATCTGTTCTTGAAAATATCAGTGTATCGGTTGTGCGGAATATTTTTCAGTCGAAACTACTGGGAAAATTAAAAGGTTTGACATTTTTTGACGTTCTGTATCAAAGCCTGGGCATCAATAGACAGATCTGTGACACATCTGTGATCTTGTGATTACACAGGGATTATTGATTGCAGGATATCTGTCAGGTAAGTAGGGGGGCTTGCATGTATACATTAAATCTTTTGTAGGTCAACTTACCTGCGCAGAAAGCTAAAGTATTCCTGGTGTTGGGCTTGTGCTGAACTCATCATTATGTTCTGAAAAACTTGCCTATCTAAGACCAGATTTTGGAATCAGTTACAGCTGTAAGACAAAAACATATAAAAAATAAAGAAATAAATGCAATAAAAAACAGATATCTAGCTGTCAGTTGTCATAAGGCCACCCACGTACTGATCTGTACTAGATATCTGTTATAAACACAATATGCCTTCTTTATCACTTAAAATTATTTGCAAGTTATAATCTAAAAAGCATATTTTTATGAAATGCAAATCTAAGAAAAGACTATTTTAAGCCATAAATTATTGTTTATTAGTGGAAATAAGGCATTTCTAGTACAGTTTTCATGGCTGGAAATAGTTTTTTTAATCAATAAGCTCCCCATGGTGTTTTTCCTGTTAACATAATTTAAAAAAAATATCCTGGGGGTCTATCCTGGGCTCTAGCACTTGAGAAAGAGCTTTGCTGGAAACATGTCGTGCCAATAAAACACTGTAGTGTTAGCATCAACTGTGTCTTCAGACTTCCCATTTTTTGAATTTCTTCGCGCTAGGTGTTAGATAGTTTACAAATATTTTAACTAACCCTAGATTTCAGTGATGTTAACACAGAGTTGTGCCACGGGGAAAAAAAAAAATAACGAGGGGGTAAATTGACCATTTTATAAACAGTTAAAATATTTCTACATAATTATTGTATTGTCTATACTGTATGTGTGTGCATTGTATCACATTATGTAGGGTTTGTAAAACCTTGGAGTTCTCCCTTTCGAAAATAAAGCTATTCAACTCATTATGGTTTATCTTTAATCTTTCACTTCTAGTTCCTTCTGTAATACTCAGGGCAAACATCTTAATTTCCAACTTTAGTCAACTTAATTATACAGTAAATATAGTAAAGAAAAAGTAGAGTGGGGGCATGTTTTAAATTCTTGATTAGCACTGTAGTTAAGTAATATCTTTATGTCTAGCAGCTAAATAGCCTATCAGTATACATAATTGTTAGTAGTATAGAGGGATCCGGGTCCAACTCGGACCCATATATATCACAGAACCCGTTGGTTCTGAATCTAGAAGTTAGTCTGAAATGAACAGATTGTTTTGGATTTTAAACGAAAGTACCATATTATTTTTGAGGGTTACTGAATGTACAAGGTTACTTTCAAAGTAGTTTCATCGTATTTTCAAGGGTAATTGAACATTCACGGGTTACCGAAAATAACTTGCACATTTGTAACCTCGAAAACACCTCCCGAACACACAAAAGTATGTTCTGTTTTGGATCTCTGGTTTTTCCTATGGAACAAAACTTCCGAGTTTCAGACATTTCTAGTTAGTAGGGATGTAGTTTGCTGATTGTATAAGGAGTTAATTCATTTGAAAAAGGTCTCTTATTCTTCTGACCTTTGTGCTTCAGTTATTGTATAACCCCCCAAATTGTATATCAGACTGTATATCCTCTCTAACACAGCTACATTTGTATAACTAGAGAATAGGAACTGATATGATATATTATAATGAGTTCTAATTGCCCGACAAGACAATAGGGGGAGATTTACAGTGTGCTATATAATTCATACTAAATTGTTTGTGCTTTGTATAAAATTAGCATTATTTTAAGAGGATAAGAGGGGATTTGTGGTGGTGGGTAGGTTTTGGTATTCACTACGTAGCAATTGGTTAGGTGTCAAAGTTTGATGAGTTGTTTAACCAGAACATAGCCCGCACCTAGTGTGATTTTAGTGTGGTACTATCAGCAATAGGAGCAAGTGCTCCTACCTTCCTATGAATTATACTTCATTTAAAGGGTATGTCCACCCTAAAATTATTTTTTAATATTGATTCCCCCTGCAGCCCAGCCCTAACCGCTATATTTATATGTTAGAAATCTCCCCAAACTCTACTTACCTCCCCTCTTTCTCCGCCGCCCTCCCAGCCTCTGCTTGCAAGAAAATGCAAGCAGAGGGGTGGGAACGGCAGTCGCGTCTGTGATTGGCTGAGCGGCTGCCGGCAGCTCTTTCGGCGGAGGAAGAGGAGAGGTAAGTAAGTTTGGGGAGCTTCTAAAAAATAGAAAATAGATAGCGGTTGGTGGCTGGGCGAGGGCGCAGGGGAATCATTATATTAAGGGATTTGCACTGGGGAGGGAATCCTGAGAGGGAGGGAGAGGGAGGGGAGGGAGGGGGAGGGAGGGGGAGAAGGGCTGCAGTACGCATGCCAAATTCTCCCGGAGGCAAGGTAGGAGGCAGAGTCCATATGGACTCTGCTATCCTCCTGGTGGGCAGTTTTGGACTTTGGGGGGGATACAGGAGAACCATATGGAGCTGGGAGTGAGGTAGGGATTACACTACACTAAATGATGGGGCCAGTAGTTGGGGGGGGATTATAGCTTTGGGGTGGGCATGCCCTTTAAAGGGTAAGTGTGATCTTCCTTCTTACAAACTAGTTAGGATTCTATGTGACCAGCCTCTGCTTGCGTTAATAGGCTCCCTGTCAATTTTCTGTTTCCCAGCATTATGTCTTAACTGAGCATGCTTCTCCCCGGGCAGAGGGGTGGAGCAGAGAGGTCAGATGATGTCTCTCAACCAACTTGAAGCAGGAAAAAAAAACTATTTCTCACAGGCTACAGTCAGAGATGTGATTGTTGCTATTTTTAAAGCAATTCTGCAGTCTTTCATTTAACCCTAACGTGTTGGAGACCACAGTTGCCATTAACTTAAAATAGTTTGGGGTTTCATGACCTTTAATAATGAGATAAAATATGGTGCATAATTCAGTTGTGATTCATTTTTTTAGTCAGATGAGGGGAATGAAAACTGTGAAATTCATTCTGAAACTGTTCCCCTCACTGTCCGTTACACACTCTCACCTCACACAGCTTTATGGATTTTTTAGATTGTGTGTTTTTATGCCCCAGTTAACATTTGTTGAGCTGTGAAATAATCACCCTCTAAATCCTCTGTTGCAGCAATGTGGCCATACACATGTACTACAGATCTGATTGATTTCTTTACTGCTAGCTTCAATATAGATTCTGCAATTCTAATTTACTTAACTTAAATCTGTTGTTATTATTCTATTTGGTTTATCAGAGCCATTCACCACTGATGCTTCTATGACAGGAAAAGTATCTGGCACTAATAGTAAAAAAAAGACACAGACATTATATTTATGGAGCATACACTCATTTAATAACAACCATGAAAAGCAGCAGTGTTTGTTTTGCTGAGCCTATCTTGAGAGGGAGCTAAGCGAAAGAACAATCTCTATGGACAGAGGTTTTCTGATCAACTACCTGAGAAAATGCCCCAGCAGAAACAATGGTGAATCAAAAATGATATAAAGGAAAATTGCAAATAATTTAACAAACAAAATAATGTACAAATGCGGGAGCGGTTTAACTCCAAGCCGTAAAGCCATTCACCCATGTCAAGTCTGGAAGGTTCAAACTTCTAACCTTTTTTACTTCATTTCGATTAGCAAACTTTGCATTTCTCATACTTGCACACTGGATCACTGGAAGGCTTTTTTATTCATGTGATCACAGTATGTATACTAAAACCCCTTTGTTTATAAAGTATGCCAGTGTGCAGATAATAGGATTAGAGAAGTCCGAACTTCGGAAAATCGGTCCGCCGCCGAGGATTCGCGGATTTTCGAAAAAAATCCGTAAATTTGGAAAATCTGCGAGCGGACCCGTTAAAACGTATTAAAATTGAAAGTTCGGCAAAATCCGCATTAAAATGGTCTAAATAGCTTGTAATGTACACTTAATCACTCGAGGACCTGGGTAATGTCCTAGAAACACTATCAATGCCTACAAACCTAAAAATTACAGTCCACTAGCAGAACGGTATTTTCGAAAATACGAGGATTCCGTAAAAACGAGGATTTCCGTAAAAACGGAGGACCTCCGTAAACCCGCGGATTCTCCGAAAAACGAGGATTCCGTAAAAACGTGTAAAATAGCTTTAAATAGCCTTGGTCTAAATAGCCTTGGTAATGTAACTTAATCACTCAGGGACCTGGGTAATGTCCTAGAAAACGTATCAATGCTACAATACCTAAAAATTACAGTCCGCTAGCGAGAACGGTATTTTTCGAAATACGTAGGATTTCCGTAAAAACGAGGATCGTAAAAACGAGGACCTCCGTAAACCCGCGGATCTCCGAAAAAACGAGGATCCCGTTAAAAAGGTGTATCATGTGAGCTGCCATTGGCTAATTGGGTATGTGGCTTGCTCCGTCTTGAAAATAATCCTCAAAAATTCGAATTTACAAGAATTTCTCTTTTTTACAAAAATTCTCGTAACCACGAGAATCCGCGTAATTACGAGGATCTTCGGTTTTTTCGGGGTCCCGGAGATCGCAGATTCTCGTAATTGCAGAGATACTCGTTATTTGGAAAATTTTCGTAAAAAAAAAAAAAAAATCCGCGGTTCGGAAGTTCGGAAGGTGTATGGGCCTAGGAATGTGCATTGATTATCCTTGAATAAATTTGACCAGATCAGTAGTTTCCGCTAAAGTAGCTGTAAATTAGCAATTGGAGCGCTTCCACAATCCTGTATGTATGCATTTATTAGGGAAGCATGGTCAAGCTTCTATGGGGAATAGCACCCAACATGCCCCTTTAATGTGGAGGTCCTATGCCTTTAATATAAAGCATTGGATGGGTGGCCCTCCTCATTTTTAAAAAGCCAAAGGGTGGGGGAGGAAGAAAGCCTGTTATTGGATTCCAGTGTGCAAGTATGAGAAATGCAAAAGTTTTCTAATCGTAATTGAAGTAAAAAAAAGTTTAGAAGTTAGGACGTTCCAGACTGGGTTACCTTGGCGTGGTTGGAAGGCTTTTCCTTATGTGACCACAGTGAATGTATACTAAAACCCCTTTGTTTACAATGTATGCCAGTGTGCAGATAATATGATATTGTATGGGCCTAGGAATGTCATTGATTATCTATCTAGCTATCTATTTTCTAGATAGATAGATTGATGGCTTGAAGAAAGGTCTGAGACAAAGACCGAAACGTCGCTCTCTGTTTGCCTTGCTTATGGATAAAAAGTTAAAAGATTTTTTTCACAAGTCCTGGAAGTGCTACATGTGTTACTATGGTTGGATATCTATGCTATCTATCTATCTATCTATACTATTAATATAAAGATCAACACAGTGATAGAGCACTGTGGGACTCTCTCTTGCAAAAAAGCTACTTATTAAACTCGGGTTACATTTTATTAATACTTGGTTACATCAACGTGTTTCGGCTAGAACATTCAGCATCTTCAGGAGTAACGTAACATAGTGACACTCTGTAAGTTCAAATCATGAAGATGTGTGAAGTAAAGATTGCTAACCACGAGTTAAATAAAGTATCTTTTTTGCAGAGATTGGAAAAGTCCCACAAGTGCTCTATCACCAAATTTTTTTTGGATCTTTCCATTATATAGGTGACTTAATAGCAGACACCAGGGGGCATTCAACATGTCAGGCGTGAGTGCGGGATACCTGGAAGGTGGATATATCTATATATATTATATATATAACTATATATTTATATATAGATATATTATATATATTATATATATATAATACACACTCATTATTAAGGATAGATACTTGATATTTGGGTTGTATTGTGGGTAGAAGCATGTGTGATGAGCTTTAAAAGAGTTTAGAGAGGAGCAGAAAACATTTGAAAGTCAGAGGTAAGGGGAAGAGGGAAGAGAAACATTATTTATGGATTGTTATTTATTTAAAGGATAAGTACATGTCCAATGTTTGTAGAAAGTATATGCCCAAAAGTTTATATCCAATTAATATAATTGAAGATGACAAAAATCTGCTTAAAAGGGCAAAGGTCCCACCTTAAATAAAAAAAGAAAAATTACAGGTTAATCCCCCCAAAACCATAAACATAAAAAATAGCTTGAAATCTGAAATATATAAAGTCTAGCCTGAAATCATGCCACAATTCCTTTTGCACCATTTTTCGGCTTACTGATAGTAAATCTCCCGGGGGGCAGTAGTTATCAGTTATAGTTCAAGTTAGTTATCAGTTCCAGCCATCCAGTTACAGTTCCCAGGCACCAGTTAGTTTTACAGTTCCAGTTCAGTCAGGTTCCCAGCATAAGGTAGCACCGTTACCATACTAGTTAGTTTAGATGAAGTTAGTTAGCAGTTGCCCCCAGTTATCAGTTCAGCGTCAGTCGCCCAGTTCCAGTCCCAGAGCAGTTTAGAGAGACCAAGTAGAGTTCCAGCCACCAGCCCCCCCCAGTTATCGAGCCAAGTTATAGTTTTAGAGTTAGTTTATAGGTACCCAGTTCCCAGTCAGTTATAAGCCCCCCCCCAAGTAGTTCCACCACGAGTTTAGTTATCCCCCCCAGTCAGGCCCAGTTCCAGTTCAGTCCAGGTTATCCGTTAGTTCCGTTCCAGTCATCCAGTAACAGCCACAGTTCAGTTCAAGAAGTTATTCCAGTTGCAGTTCCAGTTATCAGTTAGTTATAGAAGTTATAGTTTAGTTATAGCCAGTTACATTCAGTTCCACGTCCAGTTCACCGTAGTTATAGATTTGACAGTTGACTCACAGCACTGGAACTGAATGTTTTTCCTGGTGCCTTTTCTGAGCATGCCCGGGTGAGGCTCAGTAAAGGGCACTTAATTGCTCAGTTTTCCATTAGGCATCCAGATGCATGGCAGCATAACAGTAATACATTCATAGGGACAAGAGTAGGAGGTCATTCTTTCTAAAAGATAAATTATGAGGGGGAGTTGTCTTTTAACTTGACCCTTTGTTATTGTACATCAACAACATGGTCAATGTGTAGAGACACAGAGACATTATTTCATGGTCAAAATTTGAGAAGCTAAAATAATATATTTGCTTAGTGATATAATAATATTGAGTTTTTTTAATGCAAATTATCAGTTAATTCTGCTCTTCAGTCACTTATCAGTGGGAAAATGAATTATGAAATATAAGGAAATGAGAAGCCGGGCTTGTGGATTTTCCTCGGGCCCCTACAGCTTTTGTTTCCTCTAGGGAAAAGAAGTTCTATAAACAAAATACAAATGTCAAAACATCTTATCATGAGTCCCCAAGGAAACCATGGATTTGAAAACCTAGGGCGACACAGCAAGTATCTAATTAGAAGACCACAGAGACCTAAAAAGCAAAGGCTATCCAACATAAACTAAGGATAATACAACAAAACTATTGTTGCTTTTTCTCTCCAATTAAACGTGTAGGTGTAGGGTACAAAGGTGCTTAAAAAAAAAAAACATCATTCTCGGCATATTACCCGTAAAGGCATGTCCAACCCCAAAACATAAATTTAACCATTCTATGGCGCCCACTGTGTAGTGTTAATTTTTTTTTTTAACCGTACTCCTTACATGCTCCTTATGGCTGCAGAGCTTGTCAAAGTTGAAAAAAAAGAGAGGAAGTGTCAGAGAGTCATCGGTCAACTGATGATTTATTGTCACTCAAAGAGGTTGATAGCAAGTGCAGGCGAGAGCCCGTACCCCCCCTCCCTCCCTGCCTCGGGTTCCCTTCTGGTACGTGCATCCCCTAGCTATACAATTTTTTTTTAACTGACGGTTACTTTTTTGAAAAAATCCCCAGGAAATGATAGTAAAGACCTCTGTCCCCGGTGTCTGTATAGCCAGCAGCTAAGTTTGGATGGGATGCCAGCTAGCAAATCTAACAGCATGTGCATGCCGGTTCTGCCCTTTTACCAGAGGGCGGGTACAAGAGGCCAGAGGAGGTCTGTCTGAAGTAGTTTTGGGGTTTTTTAGACAAAGTAAATTGGCGGTTGGGGTTGGGGCTCCAACAGAAAAAAAAAAATATTTCAGCATCTTTTACCTAATCCAAGGCCCCCCTCTGTACCAAATCCAGGGGGCCCCCTCTGTCCCAAATCCAAGGGCCCCCCTTCTGTCCCGAATCCAACCCCCCCTCTCCCCCAAATCCACCGGCCCCTCTGTCCCACCAAATCGAGCGGCCCCTGTCCCAAGCAACCTTACCTGCAGTCTGTTTAATTGCTTTTCTCCCTCCATGTGTTTCCTGTGTTTCTCCCTCTAGTGGTGAGTCAATAGGAACTGCAGACACTCTCCCTCTAGTGGTGAGTCAATAGGAAATGCAGAGACTCTCTCTCTAGTGGTAAGTCAATAGGAACTGCAGAGACTCTCCCTCTAGTGGACTGACTGACTGAATTACTGTGCTGTTAAGAAGGAGCGAGCAGCCGAGTCAATTATGAACCACAGGAATGCGCTCGCTCCTCCTTATCAGCACAGTAATTCAGTCAGTCAGTGTAATGAACTGGAACAACACCGTAATTGCTACAATGGATTAATGCTAGGATTATGCAAATATATACAAAAAAAATCTTTAATAACCTGTTATCTTTCTGCTTTCATTAGTGCTAAGCTAATTTCGGATCAAATGTCAAATCACATAATGTCGACTCATTTTACTCACACCTGCATATAGCTGCTTATTCTATTGGGACATCTAAATTGTAGCACTGAGTGATAGCTCCTCTAGTATCTTATATGTTCTTAAAATAAATAAGGTTATTACATAAGTTAGACAATAAAGCTATCATCTTTACATCACTTTTGTAAATCTCTAACTGCTGATTAACTGCTACATGACTGAAGAAACTGATCATATCTTGCTGATGAAACATAAATGAAATGAAAATTAACACAATTGTATTGCACATTCAAATAGCATAATCTTACCTTTCCTTTGGCAATAATGAAAAAGGTGTTTCCTTCTTCTCCTTCTCTGATGATATAATCACCTTTATCATAAAAATCCTTTGAAAAGAAGTCATATGGTAAGCTACAAGAAGAGACTTCTTTCCATAGACAACCAAATATTCTTAGTTTTATTTTGAAGCAAAATTCAGGACATGTTCACCCTTAAATGGAATCGCCACTGAAAAAGCAGACATACACTTTTTCCCATTAACTAAAAAATGAGACGTAAAGAAGCTACTGTAAGTCTTACCTCCCATTATACAGTGAATCCAACAGGAGCAGGAATGTAAATGGTACCTGTAAGAAGTAGCAGCGCAGAGGCGCAATCATGGGTAAGTTTCAACTTCTGTCTGCCAGCTCCTGTTTGATTAATTGAAGAATGTGAGGTAAGACTTAGCTCCTTTACCTACTGTTCTTTAATTAAGGTTAAAATGGGTATGTCCACTTCTTCATTGGAGAGACTCTTTAAAAAAACAAAACTGGTCACTTTCCATTTATTTGCCCCTAACCTCAACTGCCATATTTAGCATTTAATTACATGCATGTCTAACCAGTTATTTAATAAGTATTTCCCTCATTCTCTTCCTTTCTGGCAAAGGTTGCTGTTCCCCCTAAGCTGTGCCTTCTGCTGGAATAAAGGCACTAATGTGTGTAGCACACAACATTTAATATTGTGGGTCCACAGAAAATAATATGGTGGGAACATTGTGCCCATGTTCAACAAGCTTTTAGGAACTTGAGCATGTGCAGCAGCAGGGGAAAGAAAAGACAATCATTGGCTGTGTTGTCAGCAGTCACATCCTTGATTGACTACATAGAGGGAGGAGTCAGCTTCCTCTGCCATAATGGGAGCAATAATTCTTAAATATCTGGTTAGTATGCTTGTGAAGGTTCTCATTCATCCAGATCATGGTATATCTGTGGTATTCAGTTAGATCAACTGGTCTTAAATTTTAGTTCTTGAAGATGTTTTACTAGTCATCTGACTTTTCTCAATTCAGAATGACTTGTACAAGAATCTTTTGGCAATAAATACTTGGTATGTGTCCCAATCAGCATATAACAGCAAGGTGTTAGGGACCTCCTGAATGCAAGATGTTAATTGCATTGTAGCTATGAGGTGTTATCATATGTATCTAAGAGTTGTTATATGTTGCCAACAGCTTCTTGTACAAGTTATTTTGAATTGAGAAACCAGACTTAAGAACTAAACTTCAAGTCCAGTTGAACTAACTGAATACCACACAAATATATGTGGTTAGTAATACATCTAACAATGTACTGTATATATCATTTGGAATTGAGAGAACATAACTGACAAGTGAACACTTTTTTGTTTTAAGTGTGGACATGCCATTTAAATGGATTTCAATGCCAGTTCCTTATGCATGGTAGTACTTATACAGTTTGTAAAGATACTAATTTGATTTCAGGCATTCATTTTTAATGGCAGACATGTTTTAGAGTCTTCGTCCATCTTTTGCTTGACTGAACTTATGATGTTTTCGTAGAGGTTTCCGGATCATTCCTGGGACTGACTCTCCTTCAGGGATACACAGTGGAGGTAAGGTAGGCTATACACACATATTTATCTATTTTTATAGATGTAGCCTGTAAAACCAACAATCATGTATCAGCTTTTAAACTTCCTTAGAATTTAAGGTGAATCAGTACAATTGTCAAACTTTGCCTCTATAAATAGAATTATGTAAATTATACTTTTTACTGTATCTATGATAATTGCAAGAACAGGCAGCTTTAACAGTTCATGAGCTGATCTGGACATTTTTAGAGCAAAGCTAAGATTATCTAGCAACTGCTGCCAAATGTCTTGAAAGACATTAAAGCAAGTGATCTAAATTTTCCTTTCTCATTTGTCACAATTATATGTATAGCTAGCACAATACAATGTACTGTAATACTTGGGGCTAGGTCCTAATGCAATGCTATCGGAGTGTTCCCACTATGTGTGCTTTGCATATCACATTTGCTCCAATAAACACAGATTACAGGAGCGTAGCCCACATAGCATATCACGCACGGCAGCGCATTCCAAAAATCCTGCATCCGCTGCCTTGCGTACTAGTGGAACCATAGCAGGAGACAGACCAGCTTATTTTGATTAGTAAATATGAAGAACGTGTCCTTAGATGTTGATTGTATTTTTAAAAAGGCAAACAAAACATTACAGATGCAAGGATTAATAAACCTCAAAAAAAGGTTAGTTTAGGCTTGTCCACAGGGGTTAATTTCAAACCAATATTCCATCTGACAGGGCGAGAGTGCCTCTTACAGTACTCACGCAGCCACCACAAAGCGAGACTTAACATTGCACTAACCAATCGTGAATCACATAGTGCGACGTTAAGAGCTGAAAGGAGCGTACCCGCAGCGCTCCTCTGTAAATGATGCTGAAGAACTTTTATTAAATCTCCCTATTTGTTTTACAGCACTTTGTTACTTTCTATAAAAGTGAAACGTGTATTGCAAGAGTAAAGAAAAGCACTAAAATCTAACTTCAAAATAGGAAACCTTTCCTTCTCATTTTCCTTGTTTTGTTCCCTAAGAGATTCTCTAGGGTCAGGGATCCTAAGTGCACACCATAGACCAGTTATTCTATACTCGTGTTCATGTGCATTTTCTTAGCATTGTGTGGTAGCATAAATGAAGATAAAGGGAGCCTCTTTAAGTTCAATTGCTTCTGTTCATCATTGCAAAAAGGAACAATAGATTGAATATTGGATTTCTGTGTCATATAGTTCAACATTTTGTTTTGACTCTTCAAAGACAGTAACATGTTCACTGAGCTTTCAGGAATAACAGTAATGTTGACCAACACACCAAATTATGCTCATATGAAGTACACAGATTTATAGATCCTTTCGTGTACAATGAATGATATAAAATATTCTGTTTAACATCCCATTTTGCAAGTGCACAATGAAAAATGACTCATTTGCTTAGTAAGGGACAAATAATTAGGCAAGCAACGGTGCACTCACCAGCAACTATATCGTAATTGCTCTATTTATTCTTTATGAGGAGTTTGCTGCTCAACTGTGTCAGCAGATTTCCTCTTTTACACTAAATCCACTAAACTTTTAATTACATTTGTTCCTATGAAGTGCATTAAGTGCCTGGTTTATACCCTCTAGTAAAATAAATGTACAGCCAATTAGAATAAAAAAGTATCTTGATCAGATTTTAAGTGGTTAAAAGAAACATCTTAATCACATGATGTTGCACCTTTACATCTACACTAAATAGATGTACAAAGTTACTTGATTGTGCTTTTTAGTTATTCATTTTTGATGCAAGATATCTATTCTATTAGCCTATGGATATGTGTTTTCTGCTGTTTAGTTTGAATTTGTGATTGGCCAATCATTTTAGCATTTCTCTTGCTACTTGCTGGTCATTGGTTTAGATGCTTTTTTAATCATTCTCTGTCTGTTGGTCATTGCCCATAATAGCATTTGCTTTGTTCTCTCTTTTTCTTTACCAAACAGGCTTTGACCTTTGACATTTATTTTCTGCTAGGACAGAACTTTGTCGGGAATCTGACTATGCTATAGTTTTATCCTCTTGTACCTCCCCTGATCTGACCATCTCCTGTATATGCCCCATGGCTCTGTTTCTGACTGCAATTTACAGTCTTAATTTTCTGTACTTGGTTTTCTGCCAACTACAAACTGTTTTTTGGGGGTATCTTAACTCTCATTGTGAATACTTTGGCTATTAAAGGATAACTATGCTCTAAAATATAACTTTTTATAAATGAAAAGTACCAGGGGCAGGGAGGTCGGATTGATTATTACACAATATTTTTTCTTGAGGAGCTACAGCATGTACAGTTTTAATTTGCCAGGTTAGTCCAGGACTATTCCTGTATTAAAGATTGTCAGGAGGAAGACTGGCAGAATCAGTTTCCTTTGGGCTGGTGCTCCTTACAGAAACAATATAGGAAGGAAAAAAATTTCCAGTCCTGTATCACTGTACAAAGGACTTTTAACAGTATTAAAAAAACATTATACACATGACAGTTATCCTTGGAAACCATTTCTGGGGAGGTGTTATTTGCATCACAGCAAACAAGAACATATCTATGGGTAAAGTTAGTGATAGAGATTGGGGATTCCCACAAGATACCTGAAAATTACAAGAGCATTATAACTTATTTATTGATTTACAGTACGTCCTTTGTATATGGTTCTCTAATTATATTATATATATCAATTGGGTGAGCAGTGGATAAGTTGTTATTGCATCTTTTTCTTCATCTGAATCTGGAGTGGAGATGTGAGATTTATTTAGCCAATTATAATATGGAGTTTGTCTGTGGAATTACTTCTTGTACTCAATGACAGCTGGGCTTTGGGACATACAGTGATATAGGCACAAATATAATGATATATCACACCATCTGATAAGTGAATTGATCACTTGTAATGGAATAGCATCAACTTCCTCTAATACTGCATCACCTTTCCTGCTTACATAAGCCAGTTAGACTCTAGAGATGTAATGTGGGTTCAAATAGAACCCAGTTTCGAATCAAATCTGAGGGTTTCGAAGTCCCGGCAATACTTTCGGAACTCCCAGATTTCACGGAACCCGGATTTTTTGAATTTTCGATTTTTTATCAAAAATCAAAAGTAGCCGATTATTGAAAATCAAAAGTAGACGATTCTCAAAAATCAAATCTTTGAAAGTAATGATTGATTTTGGTAACTCTTGAAAATGGAATGCGGAAAACAGCCCGATCATGAGGAAAGGTAGTTTTAAAATAAGTTTTGGTTCTATTTACGGGTTCCCCAGACCATTCCCCAGGTCTCTGTGTCATTTACAGTAACCCACTATTACTATTTGTCCCCCAAAATGGACAGAAACTTTCAATTTTTTTTCTCCCATAGACTTCTATGGGTCCGACCAAACTCAACAGTTTCGAACATCTCTATTAGAATCCCTGGACAGAAGATTATGGTTGAAATATAATATTACCCAAAGTATCTGCTTTATTATTAGATCAAATCTGTTTATACTGTAACCGTCCTAGAATTGTTGCTTTTTAAACAGCATGAATATAACAGCAATATTCAAAATGTAGTTTTCTATTTCTTCATCATGTATAAGCCGAATTTGAAATGTTTATATTATAAAAGTACAGAAACCAGGACAGGCATCAGACTCATGCTAATAACTCAGCAGAAATAATTGAATCAACATGGCTCCAATAATCTACTGCAGAAGGAAGTTTAAAGTATACCAGCATGCAAGGATCTGAGCCTTTATTATGACAATAAAATAAGAAATAACTTCTCAGGGACAGGAAACAAAATACGTACAACTTCCAGGCAGTCCACAATCTTAGATAACTTCTCCTCTGGCAGGTCTTTTAAAAGAGAAACACTGGAAAAGAAGTAGGTAAAAGAGTCATGTTCTTCTAATTGCATTTTTAAATGCAACGTGACAGCCCTGTTATTCATTTCTCTACTTCTTGTCTTGGTTAATATAGATTTTTCCAATCTTTTCCCCTGTAATGTCTCTTGCCCACATTCCTTAATGATTTCCTGAGAGCCAAAGAAGCGTATGACAGAGGTTGGATGATATCACGGTGGCACAGGACTATTTAACTGTAATACAGAAAGAATCCCACTGTCCCAGATACATAAAAATCATTTCAGACTCTCAGCTAAGCATGTGCTTTTTGGTTCAGTGCCTTGAAAATGTCTTCAGTAGGTTTGGGGAACTGTTAAATTATCCTGTAGGGGGTAATTTAGTGAAAGTACTGCAAAACACTCATGGCTTTATTCTAGCTGTTAAGGGTTGCTTAACTTTGCAAGTCTGTTGTAATCATTATATTGCCAACTTGCTACTCTCCACCTATATCTGTCACAGTTAATAAGCCAATCCATAATATCTATAGCATCCTGTACAGCAGCTTGCAGGCTGTGTCTTGAAATGTGTTTTCAGTTTGCAGTAGAAGAGTAAGAAAGCGTAAGGAATAATTAACGTGTGCATAGAAAGCAATAAGCCAATCTTACAGTATGGCTAACTGATACACAATAAAAGCTTCTATAAACAGATTTACTGACACTTCCTTCCACCTGAAAGTTCTATGAGAATGTGATCTGGGATAGGTTTGTATTGGTAAGATAAGAATTTCCTTAGACCTGTTTATATTTATCTACACAGAATAAGCTCTGCAGTGAAATATAGATTTTTTGTTGATATAAAAAGCTTCTTCGCTTTGTGGTAGTTAAACGTAAAATATGTTAAATGTAAAGATCACAGAAACAGAGAAAATAAAATGATAGATCAAAGCTTTGTTTACTATAGAAAAATGCAGGTAAATATAAATGTATAAATAAAAAAAGTAAAATTAATATGTTGCGTACACAGTGTAAATTATGTGAGGAATGCATTTCGTAAAGTTTTTATTAAGAATAATAGAAATGTCATCTGAATTCCTGGTCATGCTTAAAGGGGAACTATAGTGGGGTTTAAGTAACCCAATACACCCCCCTTAGCTTATTGTACCCGAGGGGAGGATTACAATACCAGTCAAGGCTCGCCCCTCTTAGTTTGCCACTCTGTTATCTGTTATTTGGAAGACATGCTATGGAAGGAGCATGTCTTCCCATTGGACAGTCTGGAAGAGTGACAAGCTAGGCCGACATTGCAATCTGTTCTTTGAAAATATCAGTGTATCGGTTGTGCGGAATATTTTTCAGTCGAAACTACTGGGAAAATTAAAAGGTTTGACATTTTTTGACGTTCTGTATCAAAGCCTGGGCATCAATAGACAGATCTGTGACACATCTGTGATCTTGTGATTACACAGGGATTATTGCATTGCAGGATATCTGTCAGGTAAGTAGGGGGGCTTGCATGTATTACATTAAATCTTTTGTAGGTCAACTTACCTGCGCAGAAAGCTAAAGTATTCCTGGTGTTGGGCTTGTGCTGAACTCATCATTATGTTCTGAAAAACTTGCCTATCTAAGACCCAGATTTTGGAATCAGTTACAGCTGTAAGACAAAAACATATAAAGAAAATAAAGAAAATAAATGCAATAAAAAACAGATATCTAGCTGTCAGTTGTCATAAGGCCACACCACGTGACTGATCTGTACTAGATATCTGTTATAAACACAATATTGCCTTCTCTTATCACTTTAAATTATTTGCAAGTTATAATCTAAAAAGCATATTTTTATGAAAATGCAAATCTAAGAAAAGACTATTTTAAGCCATAAATTATTGTTTATTAGTGGAAATAAGGCATTTCTAGTACAGTTTTCATGGCTGGAAATAGTTTTTTTAATCAATAAAGCTCCCCATGGTGTGTTTTCCTGTTAACATAATTTAAAAAAATATCCTGGGGGTCTATCCTGGGCTCTAGCACTTGAGAAAGAGCTTTGCTGGAAACATGTCGTGCCAATAAACACTGTATGTGTTAGCATCAACCTGTGTCTTCAGACTTCCCATTTTTTGAATTTCTTTGCTCTAGGTGTTAGAATAGTTTCACAAATATTTTTAACTTAACCCTAGATTTTCAGTGATGTTAACACAGAGTTGTGCCACGGGAAAAAAAAAATAACGAGGGGTTAAATTGACCATTTTATAAACAAGTTAAAATATTTCTACATAATATATTGTTATTGTCCTATACTGTATGTGTGTGCATTGTATCACATTATGTAGGGTTTGTAAAACCTTGGAGTTCTCCCTTTCGAAATAAAGCTATTCAACTCATTATGGTTTATCTTTAATCTTTCACCTTCTAGTTCCTTTCTGTAATATCTCAGGGCAAACATCTTAATTTCCAACTTTAGTCAACCTTAATATACAGTAATATATAGTAAAGAAAAAGTAAGAGTGGGTGCATGTTTTAAATTCTTGACTTAGCACTGTAGTTAAGTAATATCTTTATGTCTAGCAGCTAAATAGCCTATCAGTATACATAATTGTTAGTAGTATAGATGGGATCCGGGTCCAACTCGGACCCATATATATCACAGAACCCGTTGGTTCTGAAATCAGAAGATTCTGTCTGAAACTGAACAGATTGTTTTGGATTTTTAAACGAAAGTACCATATTATTTTTGAGGGTTACTGAATGTACAAGGTTACTTTCAAAAGTAGTTTCTGATCGTATTTTCAAGGGTAATTGAACATTCAAGGGTTACCGAAAATAACTTGCACATTTGTTAACCCTCGAAAACACATTCCCGAACACACAAAAGTATGTTCTGTTTTTGGATCCTCTGGTTTTTCCTATGGAACAAAACTTCCGAGTTTCAGACATTTCTAGTTAGTAGGGATGTAGTTTGCTGATTGGTATAAAGGAAGTTAATTCATTTGAAAAAGGTCTCTTCTTCTTCTGACTCTTTGTGCTTCAGTTATTGTATAACCCCCCAAAATTGTATATCAGACTGTATATCCTCTCTAACCACAGCTACATTTGTATAACTAGAGAATAGGAACTGATCTGATATATTATAATGAGTTCTAAATTGCCCGACAAGACAATAGGGGGAATTTACAGTGTGCTATATAATTCATACTAAATTGTTTGTGCTTGTTTGATAAAATTAGCATGATTTTAAGAGGATAAGAGGGGATTTGTGGTGGCTGGGTAGGTTTTGGTATTCACCTACGTAGCAATTGCGTTAGGTGTCAAAGTTGCATGAGTTGTTTAACCAGAAAATAGCCCGCACTAGTGTGATTTTAGCTGTGGTACTATCAGCAATAGGAGCAAGTGCTCCTACCTCCTACTGAATTATACTTTCATTTAAAGGGTATGTCCACCCTAAAATTTATTTTTTAATATATGATTCCCCCTGCCAGCCCAGCCCTAACCGCTATATTTATATGTTTAGAAATCTCCCCAAACTCTACTTACCTCCCCTCTTTCCTCCGCCGCGCTCCCAGCCCTCTGCTTGCAAGAAAATGCAAGCAGAGGGGTGGGACCGGCAGTCGCGTCTGTGATTGGCTGAGCGGCTGCCGGCAGCTCATTTCGGCGGAGGAAAGAGGAGAGGTAAGTAAAGTTTGGGGAGCTTTCTAAACATAGAAATATAGCGGTTGGGGCTGGGCTGGCAGGGGGAATCATATATATTAAGGGATTTGCACTGGGGGAGGGAATCCTGAGAGGGAGGGAGAGGGAGGGAGAGGGAGGGGGAGGGAGGGGGAGAAGGGCTGCAGTACGCATGCCAAAATTCTCCCGGAGGCAAGGTAGGAGGCAGAGTCCTATATGGACTCTGCTATCCTCCTGGTGGGCAGTTTTTGGGACTTTGGGGGGGGACTACAGGAGAACCATATGGAGCTGGGATGTGAGGTAGGGATTACACTACACTAAATGATGGGGCCAGTAGTTGGGGGGATTATAGCTTTGGGGGTGGGCATGCCCTTTAAAGGGTAAGTGTGATCTTCCATTCTTACAAACTAGTTAGGATTCTATGTGACCAGCCTCTGCTTGCGTTAATAGGCTCCCTGTCAATTTTCCTGTTTTCCCCAGCATTATGTCTTAACTGAGCATGCTTCTCCCCCGGGCAGAGGGGTGGAGCAGAGGTCAGATGATGTCTCTCAACCAACTTGAAGCAGGAAAAAAAAACTATTTCTCACAGGCTACAGTCAGAGATGTGATTGTTGCCTCATTTTAAAGCAAATTCTGCAGTCTTTCATTTAACCCTAACTTGTTTGGAGACCACAGTTGCCATTTAACTTAAAATAGTTTTTGGGAGTTTCATGACCCTTTAATAATGAGATTAAAATATGGTGCATAATTCAGTTGTGATTCATTCTTTTTAGTCAGATGAGGGGAATGAAAACTGTGAAATTCATTCTGAAACTTGTTCCCCTCACTGTCCGTTACACTCTCACCTCACACAGCTTTATGGATTTTTTAGATTTGTGTTTTTTTATGCCCCAGTTAACATTTGTTGAGCTGTGAAATAATCACCCTCTAAATCCTCTGTTGCAGCAATGTGGCCATACCCCATGTACTACAGATCTGCATTGATTTCTTTACTGCTAGCTTCAATATAGATTCTGCAATTCTAATTTACTTCTAACTTAAATCTGTTGTTATTATTCTATTTTGGATTTATCAGAGCCATTCACCACTGATGTTCTTCTATGACAGGAAAAGTATCTGGGCACTAAATAGTAAAAAAAGACACAGACTATTATATTTATGGAGCATACACTCATTTAATAACAACCATGAAAATGCAGCAGTGGTTTGTTTTGCTGAGCCTATCTTGAGAGGGAGCTACAGCGAAAGAACAATCTCTATTGGACAGAGTTTTTCTGATCTAACTACCTGAGATAAATGCCCCAGCAGAAACAATGGTGAATCAAAATGATATAAAGGAAAATTGCAAATAATTTAACAAACAATAATAATGTACAAATTGCGTGAGCGGTTAAATCCCAAAGCCGTAAAGCCTTCCAACCATGTCAAGTCTGGAAGGTCCTAACTTCTAACCTTTTTTACTTCAATTTCGATTAGCAAACTTTTGCATTTCTCATACTTGCACACTGGATCACTGGAAGGCTTTTTATTCATGTGATCTCAGTAATGTATACTAAAACCCCTTTGTTTATAAAGTATGCCAGTGTGCAGATAATAGGATTAGAGAAGTCCGAACTTCGGAAAATCCGGTCCGCGCGAGGATTCGCGGATTTTCGAAAAAATCCGTAAATTTGAAAATCTGCGAGCGGACCCGTTAAAACGTATTAAAATGAAAGTTCGGCAAAATCCGCATTAAAAGTGGTCTAAATAGCCTTGGTAATGTACACTTAATCACTCAGGGACCTGGGTAATGTCCTTAGAAACACGTATCAATGCCTACAATACCTAAAAATTACAGTCCGCTAGCGAGAACGGTATTTTTCGAAAATACGAGGATTTCCGTAAAAACGAGGATTTCCGTAAAAACGAGGACCTCCGTAAACCCGCGGATCTCCGAAAAACGAGGATTCCCGTAAAAAGGTGTAATCATGTTAGCTGCCATTGGCTAATTTGGGTCATGTGGCTTGCTCCGTCTTGAAAATAATCCTCAAAAATTCGAATTTACAAGAATTTCTCGTTTTTACAAAAATTCTCGTAATCACGAGAATCCGCGTAATTACGAGGATCTTCGGTTTTTCCGGGTCCCGGAAGATCGCAGATTCTCGTAATTGCAGAGATACTCGTATTTTGGAAAATTTTCGTAAAAAAAAAAAAATCCGCGGTTCGGAAGTTCGGAAGGTGTATGGGCCTAGGAATGTGCATTGATTATCCTTGAATAAATGTTTGACCAGATCAGTAGCATTTCCGCTAAATGTAGCTGTAAATTAGCCTAATTGGAGCGCTTCCACAATCCTTGTATTGTATGCATTTATTAGGAAGCATGGTCAAGCTTCTATGTGGTAATAGCACCCCCAACATGCCCCTTTAATGGGAGGTCCTATGCCTTTAATATAAAGCATTGGATGGGTGGCCTCTTCCCTCATTTTAAAAAGCCAAAGGGCTGGGGGAAGTGAAAGCCTGTTATATGGATCCAGTGTGCAAGTATGAGAAATGCAAAAGTTTTCTAATCGTAATTGAAGTAAAAAAAAGCTTAGAAGTTAGGACGTTCCAGACTGGGGTTACCTTGGCGTGGTTGGAAGGCTTTTCATTTATGTGACCACAGTAATGTATACTAAAACCCCTTTGTTTACAATGTATGCCAGTGTGCAGATAATATGATATTGTATGGGGCCTAGGAATGTGCATTGATTATCTATCTATCTATCTATTTATCTAGATAGATAGATTGATGGCTTGAGAAAGGTCTGAGACAAAGACCGAAACGTCGCTCTCTGTTTGCTGCTTATGGAATAAAAGTTAAAGATTTTTTTCAACAAGTCCTGAAAGTGCTCTACATGTTACTATGGTTGGATATCTATCTATCTATCTATCTATCTATCTATCTATATATAAAGATCAAACAGTGATAGAGCACTCGTGGGACTCTCTCTTGCAAAAAAGATACTTTATTAACTCGTGGTTACATCTTTATTAACTCGTGGTTACATCAACGTGTTTCGGCTAGAACAATTCAGCCATCTTCAGGATGTAACGTACATAGTGACACTATGTACGTCAAATCCTGAAGATGTGTTAATAAAGATGTAACCACGAGTTAATAAAGTATCTTTTTTGCAAGAGATGGAAAAGTCCCACAAGTGCTCTATCACCATTTGATCTTCATATATAGTACTCTAATAGCAGCACCGGGGCATTCAACTGTGCAGGCGTGAGTGCGGGATACCTGGAAGTGGATTATATATATATATATATATATACACAAATATATATATACACACTCATTATTAAGGATAGATACTTGCTATTTGGGTATTGTGGGTATAAGCATGTGTGAGCTTATAAAAGAGTTTAGAGAGGAGGCAGAAACCTTTTGAAAGTCAGAGGTAAGGGGGAAGAGAACATTATTTATGGATTGTTATTTTTATTTAAAGGATAAGTACATGTCCAATGTTTGTAAGAAAGTATATTCCCCAAAAGTTCTTATATCAATTTATATAATGAAGATGACACAAATCTGCTTAAAAGGCAAGTCCAACCCTTAAATAAAAAAAGAAAAATACAGGTTAATCACCCCCCAAAACCATAAACATAAAAATAGCTTGAAATCTGAAATATATAAGTCTAGCCTGAAATCCTGCACAATGTCCTTTTGCCCCTGTTTCTGCTTCCTGATAGTAACTGGCAGTTATAGATTTGACAGTTGACATCACAGCCAATGACTGAATGCTAATTTCCTGGCTGCCTTTTCTGAGCATGCCCAGGGTCAGGCTCAGTACAGGTCACTTAATTGCTCAGTTTCCATTAGGCATCCAGATGCATGGCAGGCATACAGTAATAAATTCATAGGACAAAGTAGGAGGTCATTCTTTCTAAAAGATAATATTATGAGGGGGGGAGTTGTCTTTTAACTGACCCTTTTTTTATATTTACATCAACAACCTGGTCAATGTGTAGAGACACAGAGACATTCTTTCCATTGTCAAAATTTGAGAAGCTAAAATACATATATTTGTATATTGATATAATAATATTGATTTTTTAATGCAATTATCAGTTAATCTGCTCTTCAGTCACTTATACACGTGGGAAAATGAATTCTGAAATATAAGGAAATGAGAAGCCTGGCTGTGGATTTTTCCTCGGGCCCCTACAGCCTTTTGTTTTCTCCTAGGGAAAGAAGTTCTATAAACAAATATACAAAATGTAAAACATCTTCATCATGAGTCCCCAAGGCCAACCATGGCTTAAAACAGAGGGAGAACAGCAAGTATCTCATTAGAAGACCACAGAGACTAAAAGCAAATGCTTATCCAACATAAACTTAAGGATAACACAACAAACTATTTGTTGCTTTTTTCTCTCCAATTAACGCGTAGGTTACAAGGTGCTTAAAACATTCATTCTCTGCATATTAACAGTAAAGGGCATGTCCACCCCCAAAACTAAAATTTAACCACTACTGGCCCCACTGTGTAGTGTTAAATTTTTTTTTTTACCGTACTCCTTACATGCTCCTTATGGCTGCAGAGCTTGTTCAAAGTTGAAAAAAAAGAGTAGGAAGTGTCAGCGAGTCATCTGGTCCCTGATGCTTTCTTGTCCTCAAAGAGGTTTATAGCAAGTGCAGGCGAGCCCTTTACCCCCCCCTCCCTCCCTGCCTCCGGGTTCCCTTCTGTCCGCTGCATCCCCTAGCTATACAACTTTTTTTTTAACTGCCGGTTTACTTTTTTGAAAAAATCCCCAGAAAGATACTTACAGACCTCTGTTCCCCCGGTGCTCTGTATAGCCAGCAGCTAAGTTTGTGATTGGCTGCCAGCTAGCAAATCACAGACACGGCTGCCGGTCCTGCCCTTCTACCAGAGGGCCGGGTACAGAGTGCCAGAGGAGGTCTGTAAGTATGTTTCTGGGGATTTTTTTAGAAAAGTAAATTGGCGGTTGGGGTGGGGCTACACACAGAAAAAAAAATATTTAAGCATTTTTACTAGACCATAATCCCAACCTGTTTATGTATTTTTACTAAACCATAATCCCAACCTGTTTATGTATTTTTACTAAACCATAATCCCAACCTGTTTATGATCCCTACCAGTATTTTTTTATTGTCTACATAGCTGCGCATTCAGTTCATAAAATAAAGTTCACACATTTGTGTATAAATGCAAATAGGCGCACACAGTCACAAAGGCTTTTGTTTATTTTATAGTATTCTAACAAATAATAAAGATTAAGATATTAACAGGGTTATTTAATAAAAGTTATTATTGTTAAAAATGGTGCTAATTTTGCCCCAACCAATCATATGTTAGCTTTCAAATGTTAAACAAGATTTGATTGGCTGGTGCACAATTAGCACCATTTTAAACAATAAAAACTTTTATTGTCTCCCTGATAATCTTTGAAATCTCTGGTGACATTTTGGTTCCTCTACAAATAGTATCTTCTACACATTTGAGAAATTTTACCTGAAATCCTTACCCTAGTACTAGTACTGACGGCACAGAGTAAAATTGGTTGCAATGGGGAATGTTGTACATTCGTCAGTACACATTGTGTAGAGATGGGCAAATCTGCCGGGTTTCGCTTGCCAGCGATTTTAATAATTTAGGCAGAAAGTCTATTGTAGACAAAATTATATTATTTTAAAGTCTAATACCACATTATATTGGTAGCTGGGAAATAGTATGGGGAACATGTACCAATGGTTAAATGTCTGAATGTCTGATGGCTTTTACCATCAGGCATAAGGAAAGTAATACTATAAAGCAAACTATAGGCATAGGGAGGCTTTTTTACACACATATTTATAAAACATATTTTATTTATTTATTGGTCTTTTTATACAAAAAAGTTGTAACATTTATAGCAGGTGCCAGCAAGACCTTCTGTATATTTGTGACCAGAAACCTAGACCCAATGGGTTTAGCAGGTGGGATTTATTTTGCAAAAAATATTTGATAAGGGACCTCACAAAAGTTTTCTCATTAAAGTAGTCAATGTTTTTTTTATTTTTAATATCTCCCTAAATTAGTTTGAGACAGGCATTGGGCCTTATTAACCTTGACCTATTCCATGAACCAGCCAATTAAAAGAGCAGGGTCAGAAGCTAGGCAGTGATGTGTCCTAAATCAACCTATGCAGTCATATGTAGATCTGTGCCTGGAGTCACACCACTCAGAGAAAGCAGCCAGGAGGCAGCAACAGAGATAAACTACGCAGAGGAAAAAGATGTTTTTTTGTAATATAATATGAAGGTTGCATATGTGTACACATATTTGTCATTACTTACAGTGCATTGTTATGCCCCCTACTAAAATTTATCAGGAAGGGTTGAACTTAATAGACACTTTTTTTTAAAACTCAGATGTACTAGTATAAAAAAAACCTCAGATGTACTGGTATAAAAAAAACCTCGGATGTACTGGTATAAAAAAAACCTCAGATGTACTGGTATAACAAAAACTCGGATGTACTGGTATAAAAAAAACCTCAGATGTACTGGTTGAAAATGATATACAATATTTCACACAATGCTACAGGAAAAGGGATAAACAGATACATAGTACAAGCATGTTTTAACAAGTTTAAGCAATGAGTAACAAGTAATAAGGTTTATTAGACCCATGAAAATAGTTTGTACCTTTTACAGTGGCTGTCCTTTTGCAATTATATAGAATTGCCAGTTCTCCAAAAGCAGTCCCAGGATGCATCTGTCCAAGCAACCTGCTGTTCTGAATCACATCAAGCAAGCCCTCTGCAGGTATTAAATAATACTGTTAGTTACTTCCACAGTGATATTTTCTCCCCCTTTGTCCCTTACAGTGTAATATAAGGATAGTATGCCACCAAGGAGATCCCTGACCATATACTGTAAATAGGGCAAGAAATTCCAATGTGACTTAAAATCCTTATATCATAATGTTAAGGTGTGAATTATTCCTTGTAATACATGCTTTCCCCCATTTTATTCCAACAAAAGTATATCTAGCTATTCTAGGGCATTGTCCCTGACTTAACAAGCTAACTTTAAAAAGGCCTATCCAGCTTTTCTAAAGCTTCATACACAAGTGTGATCATGGGGGCTGTTCCTCGATGTGTATGAGCACCTGCTTCAGCTGACAATCGTGCATGTATGGGCACTGTGTCGGCCAAAATGGGCGTTCAGACGGGTCTCGTTGACTGATTCACCTGGCAAGTCATCAATGAGGCCCGACCAAATGTCCCTTTTGGACGACAGATTGTAGTGTAGGCTGAAACGGGCGCTTATACACATTGTGCGTCATGTTAACAAACAGTTTAACATACTGGCTAGCACAGAAACTTTAAAGGAAGCAAAGATCTCCAGTTTGTTATCTTTGTAAATGGCACTTCAGGAGTACAGAGAATGCAGGGAATGCAGGAGCTGCTGTGTTTAGAGAGAAAATAATTGTAGAGTGTTTAGAGAGGAGACTGTACACATTGCTTTGATGACTCTTTGGACAGGCATGCGAACTATTCATCTCATTGAACACAGCAGCTCCTGTGTGTATATATATATATATATATATATATATTATATATAGTCATTATATAATTCAGTAATGTTAGCACTCTTTCCTTTTCCCATCTACTAATAGTCCCCTTGATGTCATTGTAATTTATCTCACAGAGAGCCAAAAATATTTGCACACATGGAAGTAGATTCTGAAATGATGAGAATTAGAATAATACCACAGTTTATTTGACTATCTCCTTATATAATAACTAGCCATTAAGCCCGTTACAATGGGCGCTAGAATACATGTGTAGAAACATTTATTTTTCCAGAGCAAGAGACGTGGACCATTTTGCACTATATTCCTCAAATTGTTTATTCATTTTCCCTCAGCCCCTGTCCATACACTTTGGAGGGACCTTTTCCCCCCAGCCCCTGTCCATACACTTTGGAGGGACCTTTTCCCCTCAGCCCCTGTCCATTCACTTTGGAGGGACCTTTTCCCCTCAGCCCCTGTCCATACACTTTGGAGGGACCTTTTCCCCTCAGCCCCTGTGCATACACTTTGGAGGAACCTTTTCCCCTCAGCCTCTGTCCATACACTTTGGAGGGACCTTTTTTCCCTCAGCCCCTGTCTATACACTTTGAAGGGACCTTTTTTTCCCTCAGCCCCTGTCCATACACTTTGAATGGACTTTTTTTTCCCTCAGCCCCTGTCCATACACTTTGGAGGGACCTTTTCCCCTCAGCCCCTGTCCATACACTTTGAAGGGACTTTTTTTCCTCAGCCCGTCCATACACTTTGGAGGGACCTTTTCCCCTCAGCCCCTGTCCATACACTTTGGAGGGACCTTTTCCCCTCAGCCCGTCCATACACTATGGATAGAACTATTTTCCCTCAGCCCTCCATAAGCTAACTGTTCTTTTCCTTTAGGTGTGTTCTCTAAAGAGGTCTTCTGTCTCTAACTGTTACGCTATTACCTGGAAATGGCAGGGACTGTGCAGCCATCCATACGCTTCAGTGTCTAAACAGTTACCATGACAACGCTTTCCGCACATGCGCATAATCAACTGGCGCGTCTAAACAGTTACCATGACAACGCTTTCCGCGCATGCGCATAATCAACCAGTGCGTGTGCTACTTCCGCCCATGAGACGCTGATGGAGGTACGCAAAAGTAAATTATGCCGCACAGTAAAAGACTTTACTGCACGAAAAGAAATGAAGGGGCTGAGAGGCTGAGGCGGGGGAGGTAGAGCACTGTCAATGCACTCTGTAATTGCCTGGAGGGAAATAACAGCAGCAGCCTGAGGAATAAAATGCACACCAAGTGGCAAAAAGAGGTAACTGCAGGACACACACGGACACAGGGACGCACACTTGCATTTTATTATATAGGATGGTATACTATAGAATGTGACAAAATTAAAGAGATACAACGTTATTCACTATTCATGGACTATACACATAAGGGTGTAGTCCATTATACATATAATAACATAGTTATAATAACATTTTAACCAAACCAACAAATTTGATCTGTAACCAGAATACAAGCTGTTCCTTTAATAAATAATATTTTGTGTAGAAGTGTAGAAATTGAAGTCCAGTAATTTTGCATTGAATGCAATTTTTTCTGAAACACTGCAAGCATTAGGTACAGTGATGTTGGGTTTTGTACCAGAAGAATTAACCCTACTGTCAACCTACTCTGTCTCATATACACATATCCAAATCCTCCTTAAATCTTAAATAACCTAGCCCATCTAGACCACAGATATCTCCATTCAGTTCTAAAAATCTGTGTCTTCTGTAAGAAAAGGTTTCTAAAACATACATGTGCACACATATAACCTTTATGCATATAACCTTTCTGTTTTCTTAGGTTTTTCTATAGCTAGTCAAGATAGGAATCAAACAGTTACAAATAGTGTTCACATGGACAAGTCTGGAAATGATTGTCAAGTGTGGGCTGCTACATTTGAAGGGTTGAAAAAATGACTTTTTACGACCTTACACGACCTCAGATGGACACCGACGGACTCATAATGAAGGACTTCAGAACCATTACTGTCCACTTTAAATCTGGAGATCTATCTATAACTATCTATACATAAGGATTAACTGAAAATTGGATCCATGGATCAATTAACTATGTTTCAACAGCATTATAATCTCTCCAAACCTCTGTACCATAACAACTACCATCTAAAGGATTTCCTTATCGTCTCTCTCACTGTGCTCTAGTAAAGATAACCCCTTTAACTTTAAAAAACATTTGCTGGAAATATTTACTATTAAGACAATATACTTCATGGACATCACTGTGTCTCTACCTGAGAATATTCACCAAAAGATTATTTTCGGAGTACCTTTTAAAAATACCTACTAATATGATATACTACAGAGTTGATGGTATATACTTACCTAAATATACTTGGATTTATGTATCTTCCTCTTTTCAGGTACTCCTTATACCATAAAAGGAATAAATCCTTGTGCATTAAATATTCATGCACAAATTCTTCAGAGAATGCAATTTTACCCCTTAACAGAATATTAATTTTGTATTTATATGGGTTTTTTTTTGGCAATTTTGATGAACTGCTAGACTCCCCCTTTAAAATGTCTTAATGAATTCAAACCAATGAACTTAAATCAATAGACTTTCTCTTTAAGGAGTGATCTATTTAAGTAACCTTGATATATTTGGTCTTTTTTATATATTGGACTTTATTTGCTGTTTTTTGTATCTTTTTAAGCATTGTACTATCTGGACGTATTGTTAATTGAAAACTTCATTCAATGCCTGGTTTCTGGACACTGGGACGTTTTTAGGCATAGGCCACCTAGGCAAAGTGCTAGAGCACCTATGTTAAACCAGGCCGTCCAGTGTTCTCCCTAGCATCTCCCTGTCAGCTTTTACTTGCTGCGTTAGAACTGCTCATCTAGTTCTGCTGCTGTAATTTGCAACAAGCTAAATGAACTGAAGGTGAAGGAAGGAGGGGGAGGATGAGGAGAACAGGTCTAAAATACCAGGTAAAAGCTTCTGCAGACTTTTTAACAGTGGTCCCTAGCAGCCATAAGATCACTATCCCTGCCTCTTTCTTCCTCTCACCCAGCTCTCTAATTAGAATTAAGAGTGAACAATTCAATGGAGGAGACATGGAAAGCAGGTATATACTGTATATCATGTCAATGCTGGCAGCTAAAAGGGTTAAAGATAATACTGTTCTGGTACTGAAGGGCTATTGGCAATACTCTGGGAAAGTGCTGGCACTGAATGGCTAATGGCAATACTCTGGGAAAGTGTTGGCACTAAAATTATTAATAAAAAAGTCTGTCAGCTCCAACCCGAGTTAGGGGGCCGGAGCGTCTGACCTGCAGCGCCGCTCCCGCGAGGATGCTGGGAGTTGTAGTTGGTGTGATGGCTCCACCTCCTCCTGGGCTCTGCTGGGTTCCGGACGCAACTGAGCGCGTGACGTCATCACGTCGCGAAATGCTCGCGGATTGGCCACGGCTGGTCTCGCGAGAGCCGGGAGGATGACGCGAGCGGTGACGCCAGCAATGGCATCACCGGGACTATAAAAGGGGCGGAACACGAGGTAGCAGGCGCCATTTTGTGCAATTGCTAACAGGAGGAGAATCTCCCCACCCTCACTCCCTATTATTATGAGAAGTTATTTTTATGGTTTTGGAGGGGAAAAAGTTTTTGTTGGAGTCACAGCGGCGGGGGCATCCTTGCAGAGGTTATGTTGAGCCGTTACATGCCCTCTGGGGATCCAGAGGCTTGGCATTTAGCAATGGCTACGGCTAGTTAGGGTTTTACATCTAATTAATATGCAAGGATGCAAAATTATAATTTGGCTAATTAATTGATCACATGATGTTACAATGTGTCAATAAAGCTGTGGCCATTTATTTCACCCAAAAGATTGTGTGTCTGCCTGTTCATTTACATACAAAATAAGTTTTACTGGTAAAAAAAGGGGGGGTTTAAGTCAGTTTTAGGCAACCGAGGTATCAGCAGCAGGTCTGCTGGTACGCTGCACTCCCATGAGAGTGCATGAGAGTGAAGAGAGAGATGAGAGTGCATCTCATCCTGCCATACTGTGTAGCAGCTCCCATGAGTAGTGTAGTGTACCCATCTGTTTATGCACTGGCTAGCCTTTATACTATTGACTGTGACTACTTACTGCTTTGCGTATAAGGTATTTTTAATGTTCTAATTTATATTTCTGTTGCTATATTAAAAGACGTTTTTATATATACGTAAACCATAATGTGCAGGCAGTTATTTTTTCTATTTGTTGGATTCAGGTACCAGATATAGTCCCCAATGTAAGAAAAAAAGGTAAAAATTTTTGTTTTTGTCTTTGCAACAATCACTTACTATTGGTTTAGGACATTTATATTATTACTATCATGTTTTTACAGGCAGTGGTGTAACTAGGAATCACTGGGCCCCAACCAAAACTATGATGGGGCCCCCCATACTGCTTCATCTACAGTGGTTTTCTGGGGATGAGGCTGTATTTGTCATAGGGAAACTAAGAATATGGGGCCCCTGGTAATTATGCCCCTGTTTACAGGTTATACATTCACCCTGTGGCGTATCTACATTAAAACATTCGGGGCATGTTCCCCCAGATATATGGCAAAGTGCCCCGAATGTTTTAACGGACTTGACCTTTAAGAAGTGCCCCGAACCTCTGGATATTCCGGCTGCTGAACCTCTGGGCACATCACGCAGCCGGTGCAATGACATCATGCGCAATGCCAGCGCGCTGATAGCACGTGCGCGCTGGCGCGACAGATATCAGGGAGAGGTAGGTAGCAGAGCCAAGCCAGTTATATAGATAGCAGAGATAGATAGATAGATAGCAGAGTTAGATAGATAGATAGATAGATAGATAGATAGATAGATAGATAGATAGATAGATAGATAGATAGCAGAGATAGATAGCAGAGATAGATAGATGGATGGATGGGTGGATGGATAGCAGAGTTAGATAGACAGACAGACAGACAGACAGACAGACAGACAGACAGACAGACAGACAGATAGATAGATAGATAGATAGATAGATAGATAGATAGGTAGATGATAGATAGGATAAATAGAAGAGATATATACGATAGATAGATAGATAGATAGATAGATAGATAGATAGATAATGATAAAGATAGATAGATAGATAAGATAGATAGTAGATAGATAGTAGATCATGGAGTAGATAAGAAGAGATAGATAATAGATAGATAGATAGATAGTGATTAGAAGATAGATATGATAGCAGATTGATGAGAAGTAGATAGAGTTAGAGATGAGATAGATGAGATAGATAGCATTTAGATAGCATAGTTAGATAGAGATAGACATAGATCAGACGACAGACAGACAGACAGACTTTAGATAGATAGATAGAGTATAGATAGATAGATAGATAGATGATAGATAGATAGATAGATGATAGATAGATAGATAGATAGATAGATAGATAGATAGATCCGAGATAGTAGATAGATAGATAGATAGATAGATAGATAGATAGATAGATAGATAGATAGAATGATAGATAGATAGTATAGATAGAAAGATAGAATAGATAGCTAGAATAGATAGATAGAATAGATAGCTAGATAGATAGATACAGGTTAGATATGATAGATAGATAGATAGATACGATAGAAGATAGCAAGTTAGATAGAATAGATAGATAGTAGATAGATAGATAGATAGATAGATAGATAGATAGATAGAGAGATAGAGTAGATAGATAGATAGATAGATAGATAGATCATAATAGATAGATAGATAGATAGAGAGTAGATAAGGTGGATAGATAGAGAGTAGATAAGAATAGATAGATAGATAGATAGCAGAGATAGCTAGATGATAGCTGTAGATAGATAGACGATAGATAGATAGATAGATACAGATATGATAGATAGCAGAGTAACTAGATAGTAGAGTAGATAGAGTAGATAGATAGATAGATATGATAGATGAGATAGATAGATAGATAGATAGCAGAGAGAGATAGATAGATAGATAGTAGATAGATAGAATAGATAGATAAGATAGATAGATAGATAGATAGATAATAGATAGATAGATAGAGATAGATAGTAAGATAGAGTTAAGATAGATAGATAATGATAGATTCGATAGATATGATCGATGATAGCATAGATGATATGATAGCTAATATCGCGTAATAATCGAGACTAGATTGCAGTAGTAGATAGATATAATCAGCAGAGAGTTAGATAGATTAGATAGATAATAGAAGATAGATCAAGAGTAGATATATAGATAGATAGCAGATAGAATGGATTAGATAGATGATATATAGATCGTGATAGATGATAGATAGATAGATAAATAGATAGATATATAGATAGCTCTCGACTCGATCGCTCGCTCTCTCGCTACACTGCGCTCGCGCTCGCCGTTCGCTCGCTCGCTCGCTCGCTCTCTCGTTAGCTCTACTAATACTGCATAGATAGCTAGATCACATACATAGATAGATAGATAGCATAGATCGCACCGTTAGATAGAGAGATACGCCGCGCATAGATCCTATCTCACGCTAGCTCGACTAGCTCCAGATAGCTCGCTCGATCGCTTCGCCGCGTTCGCTTTCGGTAGCATCCGTTCCCTAGCTCGCATCGCTCGATTCGCTAGCTAAATTGAGAGATTAGATAGAATGATAGCAAAGTTAGATAGTAGATCGATAGATAGATAAATAGATATGATTAGTAGCAGACGTTAGACTAGATCATAGCAAGTCCATAGATATAGATAAGATAGATGATAGATAGCATAGATAGATAGATATAGATAGCATAGATAGATAGATAGATGATAGATAGAAATAGATAGATAGAGCAGCCAGTTAAGCGTCGATAATACAGAGATAGATCAAAAACTCGGATGTACTGGTATAAAAAAAACCTCAGATGTACTGGTTGAAAATGATATACAATATTTCACACAATGCTACAGGAAAAGGGATAAACAGATACATAGTACAAGCATGTTTTAACAAGTTTAAGCAATGAGTAACAAGTAATAAGGTTTATTAGACCCATGAAAATAGTTTGTACCTTTTACAGTGGCTGTCCTTTTGCAATTATATAGAATTGCCAGTTCTCCAAAAGCAGTCCCAGGATGCATCTGTCCAAGCAACCTGCTGTTCTGAATCACATCAAGCAAGCCCTCTGCAGGTATTAAATAATACTGTTAGTTACTTCCACAGTGATATTTTCTCCCCCTTTGTCCCTTACAGTGTAATATAAGGATAGTATGCCACCAAGGAGATCCCTGACCATATACTGTAAATAGGGCAAGAAATTCCAATGTGACTTAAAATCCTTATATCATAATGTTAAGGTGTGAATTATTCCTTGTAATACATGCTTTCCCCCATTTTATTCCAACAAAAGTATATCTAGCTATTCTAGGGCATTGTCCCTGACTTAACAAGCTAACTTTAAAAAGGCCTATCCAGCTTTTCTAAAGCTTCATACACAAGTGTGATCATGGGGGCTGTTCCTCGATGTGTATGAGCACCTGCTTCAGCTGACAATCGTGCATGTATGGGCACTGTGTCGGCCAAAATGGGCGTTCAGACGGGTCTCGTTGACTGATTCACCTGGCAAGTCATCAATGAGGCCCGACCAAATGTCCCTTTTGGACGACAGATTGTAGTGTAGGCTGAAACGGGCGCTTATACACATTGTGCGTCATGTTAACAAACAGTTTAACATACTGGCTAGCACAGAAACTTTAAAGGAAGCAAAGATCTCCAGTTTGTTATCTTTGTAAATGGCACTTCAGGAGTACAGAGAATGCAGGGAATGCAGGAGCTGCTGTGTTTAGAGAGAAAATAATTGTAGAGTGTTTAGAGAGGAGACTGTACACATTGCTTTGATGACTCTTTGGACAGGCATGCGAACTATTCATCTCATTGAACACAGCAGCTCCTGTGTATAGATTATAATAATATATATATATATACATATATATTATATATAGTCATTATATAATTCAGTAATGTTAGCACTCTTTCCTTTTCCCATCTACTAATAGTCCCCTTGATGTCATTGTAATTTATCTCACAGAGAGCCAAAAATATTTGCACACATGGAAGTAGATTCTGAAATGATGAGAATTAGAATAATACCACAGTTTATTTGACTATCTCCTTATATAATAACTAGCCATTAAGCCCGTTACAATGGGCGCTAGAATACATGTGTAGAAACATTTATTTTTCCAGAGCAAGAGACGTGGACCATTTTGCACTATATTCCTCAAATTGTTTATTCATTTTCCCTCAGCCCCTGTCCATACACTTTGGAGGGACCTTTTCCCCCCAGCCCCTGTCCATACACTTTGGAGGGACCTTTTCCCCTCAGCCCCTGTCCATTCACTTTGGAGGGACCTTTTCCCCTCAGCCCCTGTCCATACACTTTGGAGGGACCTTTTCCCCTCAGCCCCTGTGCATACACTTTGGAGGAACCTTTTCCCCTCAGCCTCTGTCCATACACTTTGGAGGGACCTTTTTTCCCTCAGCCCCTGTCTATACACTTTGAAGGGACCTTTTTTTCCCTCAGCCCCTGTCCATACACTTTGAATGGACTTTTTTTTCCCTCAGCCCCTGTCCATACACTTTGGAGGGACCTTTTCCCCTCAGCCCCTGTCCATACACTTTGAAGGGACTTTTTTTCCTCAGCCCGTCCATACACTTTGGAGGGACCTTTTCCCCTCAGCCCCTGTCCATACACTTTGGAGGGACCTTTTCCCCTCAGCCCGTCCATACACTATGGATAGAACTATTTTCCCTCAGCCCTCCATAAGCTAACTGTTCTTTTCCTTTAGGTGTGTTCTCTAAAGAGGTCTTCTGTCTCTAACTGTTACGCTATTACCTGGAAATGGCAGGGACTGTGCAGCCATCCATACGCTTCAGTGTCTAAACAGTTACCATGACAACGCTTTCCGCACATGCGCATAATCAACTGGCGCGTCTAAACAGTTACCATGACAACGCTTTCCGCGCATGCGCATAATCAACCAGTGCGTGTGCTACTTCCGCCCATGAGACGCTGATGGAGGTACGCAAAAGTAAATTATGCCGCACAGTAAAAGACTTTACTGCACGAAAAGAAA
The DNA here is from genome assembly GCA_019447015.1 of Hymenochirus boettgeri. Classification (NCBI taxonomy): domain Eukaryota; kingdom Metazoa; phylum Chordata; class Amphibia; order Anura; family Pipidae; genus Hymenochirus; species Hymenochirus boettgeri. The sequence goes on from CM033475.1 coordinate 78,584,019, forward strand.
TGAAGGGGCTGAGAGGCTGAGGCGGGGGAGGTAGAGCACTGTCAATGCACTCTGTAATTGCCTGGAGGGAAATAACAGCAGCAGCCTGAGGAATAAAATGCACACCAAGTGGCAAAAAGAGGTAACTGCAGGACACACACGGACACAGGGACGCACACTTGCATTTTATTATATAGGATGGTATACTATAGAATGTGACAAAATTAAAGAGATACAACGTTATTCACTATTCATGGACTATACACATAAGGGTGTAGTCCATTATACATATAATAACATAGTTATAATAACATTTTAACCAAACCAACAAATTTGATCTGTAACCAGAATACAAGCTGTTCCTTTAATAAATAATATTTTGTGTAGAAGTGTAGAAATTGAAGTCCAGTAATTTTGCATTGAATGCAATTTTTTCTGAAACACTGCAAGCATTAGGTACAGTGATGTTGGGTTTTGTACCAGAAGAATTAACCCTACTGTCAACCTACTCTGTCTCATATACACATATCCAAATCCTCCTTAAATCTTAAATAACCTAGCCCATCTAGACCACAGATATCTCCATTCAGTTCTAAAAATCTGTGTCTTCTGTAAGAAAAGGTTTCTAAAACATACATGTGCACACATATAACCTTTATGCATATAACCTTTCTGTTTTCTTAGGTTTTTCTATAGCTAGTCAAGATAGGAATCAAACAGTTACAAATAGTGTTCACATGGACAAGTCTGGAAATGATTGTCAAGTGTGGGCTGCTACATTTGAAGGGTTGAAAAAATGACTTTTTACGACCTTACACGACCTCAGATGGACACCGACGGACTCATAATGAAGGACTTCAGAACCATTACTGTCCACTTTAAATCTGGAGATCTATCTATAACTATCTATACATAAGGATTAACTGAAAATTGGATCCATGGATCAATTAACTATGTTTCAACAGCATTATAATCTCTCCAAACCTCTGTACCATAACAACTACCATCTAAAGGATTTCCTTATCGTCTCTCTCACTGTGCTCTAGTAAAGATAACCCCTTTAACTTTAAAAAACATTTGCTGGAAATATTTACTATTAAGACAATATACTTCATGGACATCACTGTGTCTCTACCTGAGAATATTCACCAAAAGATTATTTTCGGAGTACCTTTTAAAAATACCTACTAATATGATATACTACAGAGTTGATGGTATATACTTACCTAAATATACTTGGATTTATGTATCTTCCTCTTTTCAGGTACTCCTTATACCATAAAAGGAATAAATCCTTGTGCATTAAATATTCATGCACAAATTCTTCAGAGAATGCAATTTTACCCCTTAACAGAATATTAATTTTGTATTTATATGGGTTTTTTTTTGGCAATTTTGATGAACTGCTAGACTCCCCCTTTAAAATGTCTTAATGAATTCAAACCAATGAACTTAAATCAATAGACTTTCTCTTTAAGGAGTGATCTATTTAAGTAACCTTGATATATTTGGTCTTTTTTATATATTGGACTTTATTTGCTGTTTTTTGTATCTTTTTAAGCATTGTACTATCTGGACGTATTGTTAATTGAAAACTTCATTCAATGCCTGGTTTCTGGACACTGGGACGTTTTTAGGCATAGGCCACCTAGGCAAAGTGCTAGAGCACCTATGTTAAACCAGGCCGTCCAGTGTTCTCCCTAGCATCTCCCTGTCAGCTTTTACTTGCTGCGTTAGAACTGCTCATCTAGTTCTGCTGCTGTAATTTGCAACAAGCTAAATGAACTGAAGGTGAAGGAAGGAGGGGGAGGATGAGGAGAACAGGTCTAAAATACCAGGTAAAAGCTTCTGCAGACTTTTTAACAGTGGTCCCTAGCAGCCATAAGATCACTATCCCTGCCTCTTTCTTCCTCTCACCCAGCTCTCTAATTAGAATTAAGAGTGAACAATTCAATGGAGGAGACATGGAAAGCAGGTATATACTGTATATCATGTCAATGCTGGCAGCTAAAAGGGTTAAAGATAATACTGTTCTGGTACTGAAGGGCTATTGGCAATACTCTGGGAAAGTGCTGGCACTGAATGGCTAATGGCAATACTCTGGGAAAGTGTTGGCACTAAAATTATTAATAAAAAAGTCTGTCAGCTCCAACCCGAGTTAGGGGGCCGGAGCATCTGACCTGCAGCGCCGCTCCAGCGAGGATGCTGGGAGTTGTAGTTGGTGTGATGGCTCCACCTCCTCCTGGGCTCTGCTGGGTTCCGGACGCAACTGAGCGCGTGACGTCATCACGTCGCGAAATGCTCGCGGATTGGCCACGGCTGGTCTCGCGAGAGCCGGGAGGATGACGCGAGCGGTGACGCCAGCAATGGCATCACCGGGACTATAAAAGGGGTGGAACACGAGGTAGCAGGCGCCATTTTGTGCAATTGCTAACAGGAGGATGTTTTTTTTTTTAAATGTTGAGAATAGCGTAGATAGATAGATAGATAGATAGATAGATAGATAGATAGATAGATAGATAGATAGATAGATAGATAGATAGCATAGATAGATAGCAGAGATAGATAGATGGATGGAGGGTGGGGTTAGCAGAGTTAGATAGAAGACCGAGACAGAACAGACAGACAGACAGAAGACAGACAGACGACAGACAGACAGACAGACAGACAGACAGACAGACACGACCGATAGTAGATAGATAGATAGATAGATAGATAGATGATAGATAGATAGAGGTAGATAGATAGATAGATAGATAGATAGATTGTAGATAGAGAGATAGCAAGATAGATAGATGGATGGATGGATGGATGGATGATGATGGATAGCAGAGTTAGACAGACAGATGATACGAGATAGATAGATAGATAGATAGATTAGATAGATAGATAGATAGATAGATGATAATAGATAGATGATAGATAGATAGATAGATAGCAGAGTTAGATGGCAAGATAGAAGATAGATAGATAGATAGATAGATAGATAGATAGATAGATAGATAGATAGATAGATAGATAGATAGATAGTAGAATAGATAGATAGATAGATAGGAGTTAGATGGAAGATAGATAGATAGAAGAGAGAGAGAGAGAGAGAGAGAGAGAGAGAGAGAGAGATAGAGAGAGAGATAGATAGCAGAGTTAGATAGATAGATAGATAGATAGACAGACAGACAGACAGACAGACAGACAGACGACAGACAGACAGACAGATAGATAGATAGATAGATAGATAGATAGATAGATAGATAGATATCTGTCTATCGATAGATAGATAGATAGATAGATAGACAGATAGATAGATAGATAGAGGTAGATAGGCAGATAGCAGGTAGTTAGATAGATAGATAGATAGATAGAATAGATAGATAGATATAGATAGATAGATAGATAGATAGATAGATAGATAGATAGATAGATAGATAGATAGATAGATAGATAGATAGATAGATAGATAGATAGATAGATAGATAGCAGAGTTAGAAAGATAGATAGATAGATACATAGCAGCGTTAGATAGATAGATAGATAGATATATAGCAGAGTTAGATAGATAGATAGATACATAGATAGATAGATAGATAGATAGATAGATAGATAGATAGATAGATAGATAGATAGATAGATAGATAGCAGAGTTAGATAGATAGAGAGATAGATAGATAGAGAGACACAGAGAGATAGACAAGAAGCAGATAGACAGTAAAATAGATAAACAAGAGGCAGATATATAGACAGAGATAGATATACAGATAGAGAGAGAGGGACAGATAGAGATAGATAGGGGGCAGAGCTTCATGTAGAAGGTACAAGAAGGTCTCTCTGGCTAAAGATGTGGGCAAGCATCTGACTACAACTGAACACAACAGTAAGTTTAAAATGACCAAATTGCTACCAGTATATAATGAAATTGCCAGTTTACTGTGTCTTTGTGTCATTAATTTGTGTCTCTCAGTCCAACTCTCTGATCTTTATCTCTGTCTGTCTATTTCACTGTCTTTCTGTCTGTTTATCACTATCGGGCTGTGTGTCTATGTTTGTGGTTGTCTATCTGTCTGTCTGTGTCTTTTTGGCTATCTCTATTAAGTACATAGTGGGTGTGGCCTAATTGGGGCAGAGAAAGGGGCATGTCCTAAAATAATTCCGCGCCGCATGTGCCCAAAAGTGCCCCTGGGCACTAGATATGCCCCTGCTTTCACCTATTTTAAAGTGAAAGCAGATAGAACCCATGTTACCTGATATAGGCCCTGCAAAGTCAGTGTAAACCCACAAAATTCAAAATATTTGTTCTTTGTGCAGTGCACCTGATGCAATACACTTTTACCAGCACATTACAATCTGTAATTTGGGGTCTTTGCTTTCCTGACTGTGATCATGCAATGTATTAAATCTCAACCAGGTATATAGCGAGACCAAAAATGACTGCATTCCTCCGTTAGTTCTTTTTAAGGACCTTTTTTTAGGACTTGCTTCCTAATGCTACAAAATACCAGTAATTTAAATCTATTTCATTTTATCTGTAAATGAGTTTAGAAGGCAGCAATGCAGTAGGATCATTTCTTATTTATGAACAAATGATGAAAATTCTAATGCTAAACAATTATTTGCTTGAGATTCAACTTTAATTACAAGCTTGAGTAACCCAGTGTAAACAGGCACATAACTGTAAAAAGTATCTGAAAGGATCAGTTTTTACTCATCATTAACCAACAGTGTTACTGGACAGTCTGGATTAAAGGGCATTTAAATGTTTATTCTATTTGAACCATGGCTCAAATTTACCCATTAAAGACTAGAACTGATGGCTTTAATGGTGCCTGGGGCTAACAGAGAGACCCTTTAACCACCATATACTGCATAGTACTGTCCATTATTTGTGTGCATTCTAATTACTAAAGCAAAAGATACAGTAATAAAGGAACTTTATCTGTTACAGCATGTAAAATGATCATTTTATTTAAAGATTAGCTCTTGCTTTAACAGTAAATTGCTTTCTGCTAAACAAAAATGCTGATATTTATAGCCGTCCTTTTCTACACACAACACATGGTTGTGCAATAATAATTCACAGCCACCTTCAGACATGAATATCCTTTTAGTAATGTCATCGTTGTGATGCAGTTTGGGGGGCAGGGTGACTAGAAAGTGTTCACTAAGGATTTAAAATGATGTAGCTGTGTGCGGATGAGCAAATCAGTGTCTGTAGACATGCTAAATGCATTCAGTGCATTGTCTACACAGAATTGTGCTCTTTTATCTATGTGAATTTTTTTACTTTAAGGACAAATTAGCAGATTCATATTTTACAATAAGTTAATCAGATTTCTACTCCAGGGATCATAATTTTATCTTGTAATTGCATCAACGGGATCTTACACCTGCAGCTTACATTCTGCATACAGCAGCAGAAATAATTCCTTTTACTAGGAGTGAAATGAAACAGCAATGTAATTTATAAAAGCTCTAGGACCATACAGAATTAAGCATGAGGGGAAAAAACTAAAATATTCTGGTCAATGGTCACTTCAAGGTGATTTACAATATTCTTAATATATTTAAGTATTGGGTGTATTCATTCTTGTAACACATATATTTTAATGAGTTATGTGACACTGATAACACGCTACGTACAGATTATAACCCACAACATAGCTAAATACTGTTTATATAGTAAATAATGTACTCTCTATTGTAAAATATAAGGATATTAAACATCACCAAGGAGTTCTATGACTATATAAATGAATGAGGCTGCAGGACAATTTTAGATTTTTTGTTGCAGGGTCTTATTTGAAACTTCCATCATCAAGTGGTGTTTAGTAATTTGCAGGAATGTGCATTATTTACCCATTAAGTGCCGTTTGTGACAAAATTTTAAAGAATGACACTTGACTGTAAAATTTGCACCCCATCATAAGTTTTGCCTGTATGTCAATAACAAAAAAAATTAATAAGCAATATTAATATTTCAGATACATAGAATGTTATTGAAGGGCATTAAAACACTTTGACATATAACTCTCACAGCAATATTCTGAGATGGCAATGCCGCATTGCAGGAGCATGTCCGGTTAGCTGCAATTCTTGGGCACTGCTTTCCAGCAGGTGTTAAGTTTTGCACTATTGTAGTGTAAAATTAAAGAGTTAAAGGGTATCTCCACTGGTAATTTTTTTTTTGCCCATTTAGTTTTATTAAACGGAGGTAAAGGAGCTGTGTCTTGCCTCCCGTTCTTCAATAAAACGATCAGGAGCCAGGAGAGAAGGTAACCTACTTACACAATCGCTTGCTCCCCCGCCGTGTAGTCTGACAGGTCCCGAAGGACTCTGTCCTCTATGCACATGCACAAGTGCGATGCGCCTGTGCAAAGAAGATGGAGTCCGTTGGGACCTGTCAGACTACGCAGTGGGTAAAAAAATAAGAGTACTGTGATACTTTTTCTTTGGACTAACAGTTTATTTAGTTTATTTCTAGGGCTATACCCATTTTATCAAGTCAGCGTAGCACATAGAGTTCTATACTCTCTTCATCAGGTCAGCGTAGTACACAGATGTCTATACCCTCTTCATCAGGTCAGAGAAGCACTGATGTTAACAAAGATTTAACAAAAAGCCATAGAAGAATATAAAAAGTAAATATTGAGCATTTGCAGATAATTCAAATGGAAAATATAATACCTGTCATTATGTAAACAACTGTTAATATGTAATTTAAAGGATACTCTCCATAAAAGACTCATATCATATAACACACTTTTAATCATTTTTTAAGAACAAGCAGCAGCTCAAAAAGTATAAATAATATGTTATAGAAGGGAAAAATCAATTCCAGTCATCATTACTTACTAAGAACATAATGAAAGGAGCATTATACCCATGCAGTAACTGACTTATTTCTGCCCCCCCCCCGTCATTGTCACTGACAATTCTCCCGTCTCTGACAATCAAGAACATAGGTTAATGAAGGAGAGGGAGGAGCTTGAAAACTGTCCGTTACCACTAAAAAGCTGTCAGTTACTGCTTGAGTATAATTCTCCTTGAATTATATGAAGAAATGAAAGAGAAATACAGGCAGCAGCATTTTACAGTGAGGATCAGTCAAAAACTCTAAAATTAGCGCATCAGAACAATTCAAATTTACTCCTTTAGGAATCACTTTCATCAGAAGATAGACATACCACTATGCTGAAAAAACTATTTAACAAAAAGGCTAAAGGCCAATTTTTCTATAAACCTTTATAAAATGTGATTAAAATAGTGTACATATATAAATATGTATGTGAATGTTTTACCACTAAAGAATAGTGAAGCATGTCAATAGTAACGAATTGGAAGGTATAAACAAACATGACCATTGGCCTTTTCCCTAACAAGACCTTACCTGCCAATACATAGAGATGGTTCCCAGCTGCCCCTTCTTGGATGACAAGCTGTGATTTACTATAGACTCTTTCATACATACAGTCCACTATATGTCTGACATGTGATGCCTCCATTTGCCTCAGGAAGTCATTACTCATAATGGCACTGGTGATCAGCTTCTTGGCACTATAGAGACATAGAGTTTTTTTATTATTTATTTCATTATCATGATCAGTGTTTGTCTCATTTACAGACTGAGATATAAAATGGCATTGATCATGATGCCAATCATGGACTTTATACAAAACACATTGAATTCATATAAATGGAGGCTTAAATGCAGACTATACACAAGTATAATTAGATTGGTTGATCCCTTTAATACAAATACTGATTTATTTACTGAGAATGTGAACAGCCATCTAGTTGTGAGAAGGGTATACAGTAGGTGCAGGTTAAAAATACAGGGTCTGTATAATCATTACGATGGCTGGTATGAACCATCAACCACATACGTTCTCTCCCAGAATGCTCTGTAGATTATGTACTTATATAGTAGACTTAAATCACAGCTTTGTAGATACTGTGCAGTAAGTTAATGTTGGCATAGCATGTTAATTAAAGAATTACTGTGCTAGTTGGCTAAATATAAATATTCCACTCAGGTCTATGCAAGAGTAAATCCCATTCATTTAGATCAAGATTCATTTTCTCCAAGACCGTGAAAATTGCTTTGCAGCCAATTGAGAAGTGTCATGATAGACTATGTGTAATGGATAAACAGATATTATCTTTGCTATATAAAGAACTTTGCTTTGCAGAACAGAAAAATAAACAGGTTTAGTTCCAGATTGGGGACATCGATTCTATTCAAAATAACAACTAAAATATGACTGGGTACGTGTAAAAATATAGAAAGCCATAAAAAATGACCAGATACTATACCTGCGCTGATTTCTTACCACTGTGGGACACCCAATGCTTTGTAGTGTGAAAGATAACGATAACTAGAGGGAGGTCTTATGTCGACACACCTTGAATTCTGGGTTCCCGCGATGCAGTAACTGCAAATGTTGTGATTAATGCATTGTGGGAACTTGGAATGTATAAGCAAATCTGTGCTCCATATTACATCTCCCCCTACAGAGGTGCAAAAGTTTGCCCATGCTATTCATTTGCAACAACCAATCAGATGTTAGCATTTTACTGGGTTACTGTAGTTCTGATTGGTAGCTGCAGATTTATAGCACAGGCCAATTTTTGGACATTTTCTTGCATCAGCCCTTTCCTTTGAATGAAATATATGAAGGTAAGAAAATGGGCATGAAAACAATAACCTATAAAAATATGTTTATTAATTGGACATTTCTAGACACAAGGCAGATATAATTTAAGCTTGTAACCAACTGATGTCACAGTGTTGGCATTTGCTTTACAACCAATACAAAAATCATCACTTTAGAGGTGGAACCTCTTGTTTAAAATGTACAAAGATAATGTAATGACATGATTTTCTACCCTCTAAAAAACAATGCATGTGAAGGTTAGGTATATGGCTTGTTTATACTTTAAAGAAAATGACTAACTGTCACGGGGAGTAGTGGCAAATGAGGCAGCAACAGAACATGTCTCCCTGGACAATAATACTGTTCCAACCCTTACAGTTTTTTCTCCCAATAAAACAGCTTAATCTAAAAGGTACTGTCTAGTAGAGGTGAATGGAACCACCAAGTGCCAGTACGAGATCAGATTTTTGAATTTTTGAAGAGAATCTAACATTTTGAAAATCTGAAAACGGACCTATACAAGTCAATGGGAGCTAAAAAAATCTGAAAGTTTCGATTAGATTAAAGGTATACATAGCAATAGTATGTTAGTGTACTGTAAATGGCTCAGGGACCCGAGAAACAGTCTGGGGAACATGTACAAAAAAAATACTTGTAAAAGAACTAACTTTCCTTATGAACAAGCTATTTTCGAGTTGGGATTATTATCCCGGAGGTTGGTCCCTACATGCAGAACTTCTGGTCTTTCCTATTGCCAACATAAAGCTGTAAAACTCCATTAATCAGATTCACAGCTTTTGGGGTAAGGAAAAACAATCTAATATTTGTTTAGACCATACAAAGGAAATTATATATCTATATTATATATATCACTAACTTTGTACTTCTTTATGTGTAACTGTATGTGGAAAATATTTTGGGGGAAAATTCTAAATTCGAAATGTCCAGTCTGGTATCTGATAATACTGCAGAGTCTAGTCACCCTTCTACCCCACTGGCTCGGTTTTAACTCAAAATCCTTGGAATATAAGAAACTGGAAACACAGATCTGAAAATATGAAATATGAAACCACATATAATAGTAACCCCAGCAAAGAGGGGAAAAAAATTAACAAACCAAATAATAATAACTCCCACTAGGACTAAGAAGCTAAAGTCTCCACATGGGGATGTAACCTAGTTATCACCTTAAGGCAGAGTTTCTAATGCCATATTAAATGTTATAAGAAAGCAGCTTTGCTGTTTGTTACTGCTTTTAAGAATGTTTTTCATCTGGGATCTTGCCTATGTGACATTTTAGAAAATAGCCATTAATGTTTCTTTAGAAGTGCTCACTGGTACTTTAACCTTTTAAATAAAATTGACTTACAGATGGGAAAATTTTGAATCTATAAATGTAAACCAGAGAGAACAAATTGTAGTTCCAGGGATATAATAGAGAACATTAACTAAACTGATTTTATAAAGAAAGTATTGGAAGCAATTGTATCCAATATTAAAGTGCCCTTCTAGCCTAATCAGCATGGCATTTATGATTTACTGAATCTAACTGGCACTGTTATGAAAAGACATTGGCCCTTTCTTTTAACATGGCATTGACCCATTTATGAAGCCTCAAAAATACTTACATTTAACCCCTGTAACATACATATTTTATAGTATTATGACCATGCCACCCATTTAGCATCATCAATTTTATATGTCTCTAGTAAAAGGAGACCTAAAGGGCAAACAAAGTCTCGCAGTTTAGAAATACTTGCAGTCATGGGGTTCCACGCAGGCTGCCAAATCTCTTTGCTCCCTGGATCTTTTTATAATCCACAAAAGTGTGGTTACACTTGCTGGCAGATGAATGACATCAGTTGCACCTGCCTACATTAGCTATGATGCATGCTGCTACAAATTGCCATTGCCAATTGCTTTTAAAAATGAAAATTTATGTCTGCCCTTTAGATCTGTTAATGTGCCATTTTGCCAGTATATTATACAGGTGATTAGTTGTAAAGGGGTGATCTAACATAGGGGTTCACAACATTTATTAAAATAAAGCACATATACAACTGAGGCAGTTCACTACTAGGAAGATCCAAGACACCAAAAATGTATTAATCTTTCATTGTTGTAGTTATAATACTGATTTTCATAGAGATCAGAGTAGTGTTTCTCAATCTTTTTTTACTTTTATGTAACCATTGTAGCATTGTCCCCCATCTTAGTGAACTCCTACATTAATTATTATATATATTTTATTAAACTTTTTCTTTCTTTACTTTTTTTCCTTGTTTAAAGGGTAACTGTGGTCTTAAATTCTTCCAAACTAGCAAGGATTATATAAAAAGCTTTCCATCGTACCTTCAAAATTAAACCTAAATCACATCTCTAGATAAAATTTGTGAGAAGTTATTGCTGGAAAGGTTCAGCAATGTAACTTCCTGGTTGAACTCTTCCTGTTTTTAGCCATGGGACCAGCTTGTAGTCATGTGACCAGCCTGTCTGCATTAATAGGCTCCCCTTCTCAACTGTCCTCAGGTACTTCCTGATTTCCCCAGCAATAAGTCTCAACTGAGCATGCTTCTCCCCCGGGGGAAAAGGGCTGGCAGAGGTGAGGTGATGTCACTCAACCTACTGGAAGCAGGAAGTTTGAACATTCACCCCAATGTAATTTCTCACAGGCTCCAGCCAGAGATGTAATTGTTGGCTCAGTGTAAAGGATGGACTGCAGGCTTTCATTTAACCCTAACTTGTTTTGAGACCACAGTTGCCCTTTAAGTTACTTGATCGTAGGATTTTTGCAATGATAACTGCATCATGGGATCTTTACAATTCGATATTTACATCAACAGGATTTTAATATTCTAAAAAAATCACCTCATGTGGTTTACTGGCCACTTTTAGGTAAGTTTATGTTTTACAGTTCATTTTTGTAATCTTTAACAGCATTACATTTATGTGAACCTAGAAAGAAGTATAGTTTTCAGAATGCACAACAATAAAGATGGGGTGTTCTTGACTATGGTAATTAATTATCATCTCACCTGGAATCTTTCCGGATACAGGTGACATCAGTATTCTGAGAAGAGGGATTGTAGTAATGCCGCGAAGTTGGCTCTGCTGAGACACCTTCCTTTGCTTTCTGACGTCTGTGAACCTCGGTAGCCTTCTCATTACACTGAGCTGGTCCTTGGTTAATGACACTAAGCAGCTTCTTTTTTTGGCTGCCCTTTGGGGACAGTTGGATATTATGATATCCAAGAGCATCCTGCAGTTTATCTATCTGAATGACCTTCACTTCTAAATCCTTCTCCAGCTGCAGAATTCTTTCATCTTTTTCTTGGAGCTCTTTCCATCTCTGCCTCAGTTCCTCTTCCAGAAGCAGCACAGTTTCTTGCAATTTGCTAAAAGCCCCAGAGGAGTGTTCACGCCTCCTGGAAGAGAGGCAACTGTCCTCCCTTCTTGGGGCTCTGATAGTTCCATTCCCCATACTATTCTGGTTGAACATCCCAAGGCCAAGAAAGGTGATTCACTATACAAAGATTTATTTGAGCAATCTTCTCATGATCTTACTTTGTGACATAAAAGCTTTAATTACAATCATTCATGGTCCAGCGCTCATTTTTCTGACTCATTATATCGACATCTGTTCATAACCTAAAAAAAAAAGTGTTTACTGAATTAATGTGTTTACATTTCAGTATAGTAGTATTGAAACTAAAAATAGATCTATATATTATATTTATGAACCAACTGCAAGGCATCTCCATCTGCTCCATGATGCATTGATAACATACTTCCTAAGGTTTGTTCCTTGAGCTTCCTTTATGGGTTTATATAGCGTCAACATCTTCCATGTAACTTTACAGTGACATTGATACAGTTTATAGGAGAAAAGCATACATGTTAAATAGTAAGGTAGAACAAAAACACAAGAGCGTGTAGAGGATATAAATGGCTAAAAACATGTATATTTATTAGTAGCTAGTAAAAGATCAACCATTGATCACATAAATCACCATAATACAATATCAATATAAACAGTAACCAAAATTCATTATCATAATAATCACATATCAATATCTCTGAACAACCCCTCTTCCTACCCACCTCCTTTAGATAAAGTCAACAAAGTCAAAATGGTGTGGTACTAGAGAGCTATACTTATCAGTCACGTCGGTAATGCAATAATGTCAGTCTCAGTCCGTGCACGGAACCAACATCAATGGGACAGCAACTCGAGACCTCACAATACAAAGTATCGCCGTAACACAGAATAGGAGTGGGGGGAGAGGGGTGTCTAGCACCCAAACGCGTTTCGCGTAATAGCTTTCTCAATGGCGCCATTCTGTGCGGAATTCTTTCTTCCATTGACTTAAATGGGTTTTGCCTGCGGATTTTCGTATTTTCAATATTTTTTGAAAATTTGTGAATCCGCAGGCAAAACGGATTCTAGCAGTTTCACCTATCTCTAGTTGATTTGTGATGCCTGAGCCAAGAGGAAAGATTTTGTAAAGCTACACAGTTCAAGTAATGTATGTGTGCTATATGTGCAACACAATTTACTAAAAAGCTGCAATTAAAGTTCTTTGTACATTTCCCTGCATGTCCTCTCTTTCTTTCTCTCTCTTTCTCTCTCTCTTTTTCTCTTCTCTCTCACACATACACAAATATACATAAACATTATGTATATTTCTGGCAATCAGAAATATCCCTGGATCAACTCTACTTTATGTATCAATACCAGTAACCTGCAACATTCCTTCTTTTCAGAAATTCATCCAGCTTTCTTTTGAAACTATCCTGCTATCACTACTTCCAGTGGAAGATAGTTCCAAAGTTTTACCGTTCTCACAGTGAAAAACCATTTCTGAACTCTGACATGTTCTATTGGTGAACAGTGCCTCAGATAGTGCATTGTATGGCCCATTAATGTATTTATATACAGTAATCAAATCCCCACACAAGCGCCTTTTCTCTAGCGTACATAATTGTAACTTATCCAATCTGTTTTCATATTCAAGCTCCACATTCTCTTTATTATTTTAGTTGCCCTTCTCTGAACCCTTTACATTTCCAAGATGTCCTTTTGTACACAGGATTCCAAAAGTGCACTGCATATTCCAAATGAGACCTTACTAATGCTTTGTTAGAGGGAGAATAATGTTTTTTCTCCCTTGAATCCATACCTCTCTTTATACAAGACAATACCATGCTGGCTCTGGCTGTTGCTGCCTGGCACTGCTTGATACCTTTAAGTGTGTAATCCACCAAAACTCCAAGATCCTTTTTCAACATGGCCATTTATAGCATAAGCACCACAAGGATTTTTAAGTATAAAATGCATAACTTTACATTTCTCAACATTGAATCTCATCTGCCACTTAGGTGCCCAATGTGATAATCTATCTAGATCCACCTGCAACAATTGCGCATCTTCTGAAGTTTTTAATGGTGGAAAAAGTTTTGTGTCGTCAGCAAACACAGGAACCTTGCTGACAATATCTGCTTCTTTTTTTAAACTATCTAATATAGTGGTTGGGAGTGGGAATGGATGCCCTCTAACACATTACAAATTATTTTGTAGGATGGAGATGCCCTTTAATGTCTAATTAACTTTCCTTCTGTGACATTACTGCCTGCTGCTACAGGTAGTTTTAAAGGATATGTACACTGGGAAATTGTTTTTTTTAAATTGCCCATTACTGGAAACTATAATTCTTCCCAAATATCACTGTATGATTTTTTTGTTGAGCTATCCCCCTTTTTTTTAGATATTTAGTCTGAAACATCTTGCACTATAACTGTCAATCAAGTGCCTTAGTATCATAAACTCTTCTGTTATGTATAGTTTTACTGCATGGTGGGTATAGTTGAACTGCATGGTGGTAAATTCCCTCTCCCAATGCTGCCTCATAGAGATTACTGAGCATGCCAGCCCTTTACAGAGAGTCAGACAGTCTAGCTGGAGGACAGAGGGCCTGATCTTAAGCAAAACGAGTACTGGGTTGAAGGCATTCTGCAACACAAACACTTCAGAGTAACTGCTTACATGAATTGATTTATAGATTGAAATGAGTATTTTTTTCAGTGTACAATTCCTTTAATCAATCACTGAGGATCCACAATCAATGTAATGCCATATCCCAACACAATACAGCCCCTAATCATTATCATCTTATCTGGTTATTCCAATATACAAAAAGTTGTAGACTCAATATAGAAAATCAGCATTATGGAAAACAGAGAGTATACAGGATTAGGAGATTCCTTGCTACGTTAGACACTCTCAGAGACAGGACAGATGTGTAAATGGCATGCAATGTCACAAAACTGTAAATGAATGTCAAGTCTGAGCTTGTTAATGCCCTGTGTTCTATTATCACCGATTTGTAAACAATATCGCTGCCACTGCAGTTCTATTATGTGACTGAAATGTAACTTAATGAGTTTCTTGGTGACAATCTTCACCCATTTCTCTATCTGTATAGAAAACTGACTTACTGCAGCAAAAACACCATACTTATTAACAGAATCTGTTTACGATAAGTAATGAAGCCCTGTTTAATCTGCGGTATGTTAGTGGAAGATGCTAGACAGAAATGCTGAAAGGTTATATTTGAACCAGTTTTGAAGGTAATGCTGACCATAAATTAGGAGTGTTCGCTTTCAAAGATTATATTGTGAATTAAATTTAATTGCAATATAAGTAAAATAGGGAACTTTGTAACCACCCGGCAGTAAAACAGACGGTCTTTTTAGATATTAGATAGAAAAAACGATTGACCATCTAAATCTAATTTCTATTAAGATATCCTGTTTCCTGCTGGTGGAGAACAGTATTGTAATTACAGAATTTGTTTTCTCAGTAAAATAAGATGCACCTCATTAGAAATGGAATTTTACACTTCCTAACATTTTAAAGTAGGGGATTCATATCCTATATACACTTTCTATTTTAAACACATTTTGATGTGTGCTGTGACACAGGTGATGTATAATGACATCATTAAGTAGCATTTATAAGGATATACTTAACAGGGTATTTATTTTTTTATATACACAAAGCAGACATGCATTTATTAGGTAACAGGGGCATAACTACCAGGGAAGCAGGGGGAGCAACTGCAGGGGGGCCCTAGAGTCGAGGGGGCCCATCTTCTTATTTTTCCTATGACAGATAAAGCCTCCTCCCAGAAAACCACTGTGGATGAAGCACTGATAGGGGCCCCATCATAGTTTTTCTGGGGGGGCAGTGATTCCTAGTTATGCCACTGTTAGGTAATAAGAGTATGAAGGGAATGTAAATTAATAATGCAGCGGCAGAGCTAAAAGTTAAAATGATGAGTTGGGATTTGTGAGTTTATACATTGAATATTGTGAAAAATGACTGAATGCGTAGGCAGCTGGTTCCTGCAATGAAATGAAGAAATACTTTCAAGGCACTCGGCCAGCTGTACAGGAAAATGTCAGACGGTCTAGTAGAGGCAAAACATTCTAAGTATTTATATTCCAAAAGCCTGATCAGTTCTTAGTGATCTTTCCCAGTCCAATTCACTTCACACTAAAATGGACTTTTCATCATTTCACTTTTCAGTAATTACAGTTCTCGCCTCCAGAGATTATTCAGAAAGGATGATTACTATAATACAGGATATACCCTGTGTTCTTTAATGCATTATCATGAAAATATGTTATTAGAGTAATGTTAATATACAGTAATACTATAGTATAGTATCCATATAGTATGGAAAAAGACAGAATTATTGCTGTTATCAACATTATCTGCATTATTAGACAAAAATATTAAGAACAATCATAAAAAAATATGGCTCAATGGCAGGCTTCAGAAGAGGTTTTTGAAAAGTATAAAATAGTTTTAAAATGTTCTTCCCCAGTTTAGAATACAATCCAATTGCAATATATTGTCACTAGAGACGGGCAAAACTGCTAAAATACGTTCTGCCTGCAGATTCGCGGATTTTTCGAAAAAATTGTGAAAATCCACGTAAAAAAAAATACAAACATATCCGCCTAAATATAAGGTAAAATAGCAATGGTAACTAACTGTACATGGCTGTGGGACCTGGAAAATGGTCAGGGAACAACTACATATATCCAGAACTTTTTAAAAATTACTTTTCTCACGATCGCGCTGTTTTTCGAGCTTCTGCATGCTATTTTCGAGCCGCTGGGGAACAGACCAATCTGATTGTAACCAATTCTGATTGAAAAAGATTGTTATTGGTTAGTATACCAATCAGATTCTTTCTGAAATAATTATAATGTATCCAATCAGAACAACTTACAAATAAAGGTGAAGTTTTAAAACCCTAAAGCTTAAAGCCCATTATTTGCAGTGTATATGTTTTCATGGACTGCGGCACCATGCTGAAAGGCCACTGATGTGGAGCTCCACTAAATACTAGACTAAATACTAGAGAGAAAGCAGCGAAAAGTACCCGGAAACCTTGGTATGTAAGGTTACTAGTGAAAATAGATTGAATGACTTTTCTTCATAAGAACAAAAATAACTGGATAAATAAGAAACACCCAATACACACATTTAACTAGAGATGGACAAACTTCTGTTCCACTCAAGGATTTGCAAATTTTCGGAAAATTTTAAAAACTTGCAAGCGGAACCATTGAAGTCAAAAGTAAAAAACAAAATTTGAAAATACCCGCCTAAAATAAAGGGGAAAATATCAATGGTAACTTACTGTAAATGGTTCAGGGACCTGGGAAATGGTCTGGGGAACACGTATCAGTGCCCAAAATCTTAAAAAAACATAGTTCCGTGGTTCAGAAAAATACTTAGAGGTCATACCAGGTGTGGGTTTGGATCTGGTCCATTTCTACTCCCTATACTATAACTACAGGGAGATGAGCAGGGCCAAGGAAAACTTTTGGACATTTCCGAACGATCGTGAGGCAGGCCTTAATTTATGCTTTTTACAAATATCGAAAATTCTAGATATTTAAAAAAATCGAATTGGAACCGGATATTCGATTATGAATTGCTTTTTCCTGAATCTTGTGTAAAAGTTATACATAAACAGGGGGATTCAAAAAAGATTTTTAATAATTCACTACTTACCTTTGCGTGACCCCGCAATGCAGTACTGGATGTAAACGAGATTATGTCCGGTATTGCATCGTGGTATTGTGTAAAGGTAAGAAGCCAGAAGTTGCACACTACAAGGTAGCGCAAAACATAACACTTTAAAAATTGGATTGGGTGTGCTCTGCACCCAATTTTTTCTAAAGAGCAGTGCCCTGAAATCAGTGTAAAACTTACAGTAACGTTTACATGGGTTTTATCCTTATTTTAGGTATATTGAATCTCCCCCATAGATACCAAAAAAGGCAGGTTTTCATTAAAATGGAGAATTTTGTAAGGCAGCACCCTGTAGTGAGGAATTCTGATGCTATGGGCTTGGGGGCCAGATGCCAGGGCCCCCTAAAAATGGCATTTGTAAAAAACGCATATTTTCTAGAAGTACTGTCACTTTAAATAGCAGCGGAAGCCATGACTTACATTGCACAACAGAATGCAGCTGGGACTCCTCCCCCTCCCTTCTGACTGACTAATTAATTTGATCAGAATCAATGTTTGTTAGCCCTGCAGATCAAAAATCAATGTTAGGCATCATTTTGCCAGTCACTGTAGGCATCAAATACCAGTCACTGTGGGCATAATTTGCCAGTCATTGTGGGCATTATTTACCAGTCATGTGTATAAACCACACCCCACTTCCGGACAAAGCATCACCCACTTTAAATTATAAAACCATACACCTTCCATCTGCGTGGTGAGGGGAAGGCAGCACTTGGATTTTTTTTTCAGGTGCCAAAAAGTCTAGTGACGGCCCTGATAATGAAGGGGCTGCAGCGCTGGCTGGCGTGATGTTTTGACATCGAGACCACTGGATGTCTATTTCTCATTTACTGGTTATTACATTATGATTATTATATTATTTTATTATTCTATAACATAACTGATACCCACATAGACACATGTAAACACACCTACCGACCCACCCTTCCATTTCCATGGCAACCCTATGTAAAGGGCAACTAAAGTCAAAAATGAAATCTTGATCAATCATAAAAAAGTTATTTTTACACTTTTAAATGCATAATGATACCTACACAGACACATGTAAAACCATAAACTGACCAACCATTGTATTTCCAAGGCAGCCCTATTTAAAGGGCAACTAAAATAAAAAAATAAATTTTGATCAACCATTATAAATAGTTATAAAAAAAACTCTCTCCAAGTCCTACACTGTCAGGTCTCCACTAAACTCCCTCCAACACACTGACAAAATGGTTTCTGTCAAGCTGCCTTTTATACCTAGGGTTTGGCACATAAAAATAGCCTTGGATCTTGGAAATCTGCCGATCCAGTACATCTCTACATTCAACTACATGACATTCTCAAAAATAGTATGTTCCCACATAAAAATATGAGATTTACTATGTGCAATAATATATTAATAATATTATTAGAGTTTCTATTGAACCAAAGGGAAAGGATTCCCTATACTGCAAAACATTACCAAATCTATACAAATTCTGTTTATATGCAATAGGTTTCAAGCCTATATCCTTGAACAGAAATGCTGTAAACATGTCTGTGTATGTTCTGTAATCAACACACCAGGTCAGAAGGTTTGGTTGCCATTTCAATAACAATGTATTCAGTGAGAAAATTGATATCTAGGAATTTTACCTACAGTATACAGGCAGTTCATTGTGTCTAAATCCATTTTATTTCAAATATAGTCAATTGTGAATTCTACAAATACATATAAAATGAGTCTTTGTTCATATATTTAGTGGGAAATTGGACCTAAAGCAATGTATATTTTTACACATTGTTTTAGGTTAGTTGTATTGACTATATAAAATCAATCTGGATGACTGCCAACACTACAGATATGGTTGTGGTGCCTCTGTGCAGTTTTCCAATAATTAACTTATATGCATGTAATTCGGATGATGGTCGCATGTGGTTGTTCCATCCACCTTAATTCATGTGTGTGTTTATACTGTATATTTAAATAAATATATATTTTCAGAAACGTTTCGGTGCTGCACTGAGAACCTTCATCAGGAACTATATAAAGTTTTTATTTTATATTTTTTCATGTTATTCTTTATTAAAAAGACACTTTTATTTCTCCCCTTAAAGATTTTCTCTTGGGAATTAGCTATGAGCCTGTTTCAACATATGGATTTTATTGAAAACAGATATAAAACATGCATTTAAGGGCAAACAAACGTATTTAATAATCAAATAGGATTTCTGCTATGCCCACACTGAGTGTTTAATTAATTATCTCAGACTCACCGAACAAATTAACTCAAATCTCATGTTGATGAATTTATTTTAACTCAATTTGTTTGAACTGTTGGTTGCCTGTGGATTTGGATTAAATTTTTACTTAAATTTTACTTTAGGCTTAACAATTCACACAGAGACTTTCTGAGGTTTGTGAAGATAAAATACAGCAATTTACTGTTTGCTAAGTAAAACTATTATATTACATAGAGCACATTATAATATAGATCAGCCAAGCAAACAGAAGATACAGAACAGACACAGAGTCCCCTAGTAGAGACTTAATATGGTCTTGTCCATGACCCAGTGCCTGGGTTGATTCAGTTGCTCAGTAGAGATCTGAGCACAATTGACCCATCCAACAGCCAATCAGTAGAAATGTCTTGTTAGGAACATTCTAAGGAAGTTGTGCATTCTGGGAAGAAGAAGGACCACTAGAACCTGAAATGTCAACAGCAGGGAATAGCAATCAACTGATTTTTCAAAATGGGAGAGAATATGTAGAATAACTAGTTATGAATAATACAAACTTGGATTTTAAAAAATAATGATATTTTCCACTTAACTTTCCCTTTAATAAGGTCCATTGCTTAAAGGGCATGTCCACCCTTTTTAAAAACTTTTGCCACAAGGCATTTAACTGGGCAGCACTTAAACAAGGAGAAGCAAAAAGCCAGAGAAAACCTGATAACTGGTCCCCACTGGTAAGGAGCACTTATCTTCCCAAGAATTATATTCTGCATTTTCCTTGGTTAATCATTGCTTTATAAATAGACCATTCCTTTTTTTTTTTTTTTTTTTACAAACTCATTACAAAGAATTTAAATAGCAAAATTTAAATGAAGAATTTAATATAGGTAAATCACTCAAAAACCGCAATAGTTAGAAAGTTGAAAGATATAACATTAACCTGAAATGCTGCACAATATCTTGTTGACTCTGTTTCTGCTTCCTGGTTCTTCTGGTTAGCAACTGTCAGTCATTGATAAGACAGATGACATCACAGCCAATAGCTGAATGCTAAACATCTTGCTGCCTCCTCTGAGCATGCTGAAGCTCATAACTAGTTCACTGAATTCTTGAAGTAGGTTTAAAAAAATATATTTATTAACACACCCTACCCCTTCCACAAGGCATCCAGGTGCATAGCAGGCATAAGCTAACAATTCTGGAGGACAAGGCAGGATATTTTAACATGTTTTAAAATATGTCATTATAAGGGTGTAGTTGACTCCAAAAGGCAATCAGAAAAGATTCTTGGATTAACAAGAACTATATGAATACCAGTAATTTTCAATATATTTTAGTTTTAGAAACTTATCCAGCTCCATTTTAAAGCTATTTAATGAACTTGCCATTACCACCTCTTTCGGAGTTTCTACCATTCTTGCTGAAAAGGAACCTTTCAAAACCAGAAGATTAAAATTATATTCATCTAATCTTAAATGATGTCCACGTGTCCTCTGATATGACTTATTTGTGAATAATGCACCAGGGAGTTTATTATATATTAATATATTTGTACAAAGTGATCATATCCTCTTACACCATTTCCAAGATGTCCCTTATATGGGATTCTGAAATGGTACCACATATTCCAAATGAGGCCTTACCAGTGCTTTGTAAAGAGGGGGAATAATATTTGAATCTATTCCCCTCTTTATACAAGACAATATCTGCTAGAACCCCCAAATCTTTTTCCAACAGAAAGCCATTTTTGGTATAGGTAATAGGTGGCACAAAGATTGTTAAATCCAAAATGCATCACCTTACATTTATCAACATTAAATCTCATCTTCCACTCTGCTGTAAACTGCTTGCAGCAATTGCACATTATTTGAAGTTTCCCCAGATCTGCATAGTTTTGTATCATCATCAAACACAGATACATTGCTCTCAATACCAACTTCTGGTGGCCCCAGTGCAGAACCCTGAGATGTCAGTTTGTACTACATCCACTGCTAACTCACCCCTTTATAAAAACCCAACAATTTCATTTGACAATATCTATTTCCCATGAATCCATGCTGACTACTACTTATAAGATCAGACACAAGGTCCAGAATACAAACCCCTGACAAAGTTTCCAGAATATTCCCTACGACTGATGTTAGACTTAAAGGTCTATAGTAACCAGACCTTTTTTGAATATTAAAATTACATCAGCTTTTTTCCAATACAGAGGAAAATTGCCAGAAAAAAATGAGGAACAGTGGTCTAGATAAAACTGGACTAGGCTCTCTTAAAGTGCATGTCCATCCCCAAAACTATAATTTAACCCACTACTGGCCCCACTTTGTAGTTCTTACCTTACATTTCTGCTCCTTATGGTTCTCCAGCAATGCCTTATCAAAGTCCAGGAAAGTGAAGAGTCCAAGCTGTCAGAGAGGCATCCGGTCCTTGCTGCTTTCTCATCCTCAACAAGGGCTGTGACATGCGCAGTCTCCCCCTCTCTCCCACCCTCTGGGTCCATCCTCAGCCACCGTTGCACCTAGTGTGAAATCCTTTGGGGGTAAGATAGGTAACCCCTGCCCACCCCCCAACCACCGCAATATTTCTTTAAAAAAATCCCCAGACCTGTACTTACAGGGCCTTCTCTCCCGCAATGTTTCCAGTGACGCCAGCCACGTCTGTCACAGCTGACGATTCGGCCCCTGCTTGCAAGCAGGCGGCCGGATCAGATCTCTGCAGAGAGAAGGCTCTGTAATTAGTTTTTTTTTTTAACTTATTGTTTTACCATACCCTCTGTTAGAGTGAATATTCCTTTGTTATATGCTATTTATAATTACAGTCACTGCTAAAAGGACTAGTACATTTAGTACACTCAGATTTTGATCTAATAGCCTTAGCAGTATAACAAACTCTGAAAATAAATATGTCAAAAATGAAATTAGTCTTTAAACACCAATAACGAATGCATTCAATGAAATCACGACTTCTCTAGGGATGCAAAGTAGTTTCACTCCAAACCTAGTTTTGGGGGTGAAAGGTATGGTTTTATTGGTTGAATCTACAGACAAAATATTGTCATGTAACTTTACTGTGTTCCACAGACCCACTTGCAAATAAGACCCTGATGGTAAAGTGTATTGCTGCTGGCGGGAACATCGCGGGAACTTCCCAGGTAAGAACCACTGTGCAGTATGATGTTAAAGCTAGAGATGGGATCCGGATACGACTCGGAAGCCCTCAGTTCTGAAATCCGAATGATCCGTCCGATCGTATTTACGAGGATTTTTGAAAGTCCAAATCTATTTTCGAAAATTATCAAAAATAGCTCTGTACATTCGTAAATCTTTGAAAATTCGTTCCATTTTCGTATTGTCCAGATCTTTGGGATTTTCCCGAGATCCGGGAATCCGAATACGTAATGAAACTATTGAGTTTCGGCCATCTCTAGTTAAAGCTGATTAAAAACTTGGCGGAACATACGTCTAAACACCTTTAATGGCCAGCTTAAGTGCCTTTTAACAAAGGTGTTAAAGTAGTGTATGGTGGTGGATTTAGTTAGTGAATAGTTTTGTACTAATTATCCATTTTCCAACCTCATGTTCAATTGGAGTCTCTGATTGGAGCATTTTTAATTGGAGTTAATTGGAGCTAGCATGTTTATAAGGCAGTATTACTGGGTGCTAAAATCAGTCTATGATTAAGGGCTTGACAGCCTGAAACGCGTCAGACACCTTCCACCGTCCCCAGCTAACAAGCTCTGATCTATTTTAAATGAAGAAATAAAGCTGAGTTTTACGTAATTGGACTGGTGAGTTGCCGTATGTTCATATGCAGTGCAGCAGCACATTGTTTCTATGTTATAGAGAGAACTGATTTGTGTGGAGGAGAGACACTCCAGTGCTAGGTGGCATGCAACTAAGGGGGAAAGGACCAGCAAGGAGGATCCGGAAGAGCGGGAGCCGCCATCTGTTGTGTGTATCTTTAAAGTAGTGTATGGCCAGCTTAAAGGGCATGTCCACCCCCAAAACTATAATTTAACCCACTACTGGCCCCACTGTGTAGTGTAGTAAAATCCATAACTTACATCCCTGCTCCAAATGGTTCTCCTGTAATGTCCCTCCAAAGTTCAGAAAACTGACCACCAGAAGCCTGGCCAAGTCCATATAGGACTCTGCCTCCTGTCTCTCTCCCCCGGGAGAATTTTGCTATGCGCACTGTAGCCTTCCCCCTCCCTCCCTCTCCCACCCATTTTTCTCTCCCTCCCCCTAGCTACAATCCCCAACCGCCATAGTATTTTGTCTAAAATTCCCCCGTTCTGTACTTACTTTGCCTCTTTCCCCTGGCGTTCAGTGCAGCCAGGGAAGCCGTGTCAGTGATTGGCTGCCTCTCAGCCATTAACAGACACGGATGCCGGTCCGGCCCCCTGCTAGCAGTTTCTTGCAAGCAGAGGGCCGGGACTGAACGTCGGAGGAGAGAGGTAAAGTAAGTAATGATTGGGGGAATTTTTAGACAAAATACTATAGCGGTTGAGGTTGGGGGAGGGAGCCCTACAGTACAGAAAAAAATGAAAAAAGGGGTGGACATGCCCTTTAAGACTAAAGCAAAATGCAAGTCTTGAGAAGTTAACAGGAAGAAGTATTGGTCAGGATCTGTACAGTTCAGCTCATAATTACCTAAAAATGAAACATTTGCTAATTAATTATAATATTAAATTAAAACTGGGTTTCATTCACTTTTAACTTCTGCATTGTTTAAATAACCCGACGATAGAATTTTATCCTCTGCATTTAAGTACTGTAAAGGTTGAATTTTTGTCATTGTTTTAAATCCCACTGGTAACATGAACCTTGTGACAATGACAGATAAGCAAGACAATAGCAGTGTGGAGATTTCCATAAATAGTGAATAAAATGTAATAGGAAGAACATTTATAAGCAATATTGCTTCCTCATTCATTCTAAAATACAGTTCTAATCAATTAATTATTACTTGAGAATGGAACACATTAATGTTCATACCTGTGCTGACTGATAAATGATATGCAAGCTCACAGATTTTCATGCTTATTAAATGGCAGATAAATGTATATTCATGCACCAGCATTGCAATAACTAGTTATCTAATGCCACCTATATTAAATAAGCTCTGGCCAATTAGGCAGGGACAGATATTTAAGAATCATGACACACGCTCAATATAGTCCCGACCCGCGACCCCCGACGGCTACACATGACGAACGGCTGCTTCGGCTGAGAATCGTCCATGTGTAAGCGTTCGATCGGGCTTCATCTGTCGATATGCAGGGAGGATCAACAAACGACTCCTGACCGAACACATGCACATGGATAATTCTTGTCAGAAACGGCCGTTCGTCGCGTTTAGCCGTCGGCGTTGGGGCTCGCGTAACACATCATGCATGTGTACGAGCCTTAAGAGTGTAAAGGTTCATACACCAGTACGATTTTGTGGGCAAACCACAACCCCCAACACGAGCACTACTTGTGTATGGCTGGTGGATCGACAAATGACCCCTGTCCGAACGCATACACATGGACGGTTCTCAGCCGAAACGCCCATTCGTCGCGTGTAGCACTCTGTGTGGGGGGTCATGGCTCGCTCTCAAATTGAGAGTGTGTACGAACCTTAAGTTGTGCCTGGAGTCAGTATTAGCCAGATAAAATCTATCAAATAGATTAACTAATGAACAACAAAATATAATTTCTAAATGGTGTTAGCATGTTCCAGTAACCTATTTACTTGGTGTTGTGTTAGAGCTATTGTTCTAGAAAAAGCTATCCCTGGTAAGCAATCCAGAGATCAGTATTATTATTTTTAGGCTGGAGCTTTGGTGGTGAAAATATTCACCTTTTGTAAAAAAAGAATAAAAAGATGGCTTGTTTGGGGCTCTGTAATCCTCAACAACAAGGCTGATCATCCTGGAGCTGTTTAAAGACTGAAGAAAATACCTTTTGGTGTCCTATTGGGTTCTACTGTACAGCTTGGCTTACTAAAAGGGACGTTCCCTTCTCAGTCGCAGTTACAATGGATCATTAACTGCATCAGTGAACAATAAATTCCAGCCAGAAAAACTCTGGGGAACTTTCTGGTTGTCTATAGCAAGAAGCTGGAAATGTATTTATATTTTCATATTTCATAGCTTAATGAGCAAAAACTATAACAAGGATGGTACAATACAGTGCATACACATAACTGCTCACATGAAAATATCTCATCTATACAGGTATGTACTAATATTTTCAATAAAACAGGATTCTGATACTCCTTATCTACATCGTAACTCAGTTAGTGAAACAAATAGGATGGGGAGAGAGGGTGAGAGAGCCAATGGTCGGTCCTTCCTTTTCTTAGGACAATAGGAACAGCAATTAACTATTTATGTACTAAAAAGGGCTTCCTATACAAATTACCAATACAGGGTGGGGGAGAGACAGGGGGAGGTGCAGTGGAATACAAGTCACTCAGTGATGCAGATGAGTGATTGTAATAAGGATTTACACCACTTAAAGGGCATTTCCACCTCTATTTTGTAAATTTTCTGTAGTGTAGGGCTCCCTCCCCCACCCCCAACCGCTATAGTAGTTTGTCAAAAATGTAAGCCTATCTGTACTTACACTGCCTCTTTCCCGCAGCATTCAGTCACAGCCCTCTGCTTGCATGAAGCTGCAAGCAGGGGGCCGGACCGGCAGCCACGTCCGTGATTGGATGAGAGGCAGACAATCACGGACGCGGCTTCTGGCAGTGTAGAATGCCGGGGGAAATAGGCAAAGTAAGTACAGTTCAGCTTACATTTTTGACAAACTACTATAGCAGTTGGGGGTGGGGGAGGTAGCCCTACACGACAGAAAAGGGAGTTTTGCACTGGGGGGAAGCGGTTCGCAAGCGGGGGGGGAGGCAGAGGAGGGGGGGGGGGGGCTGCATCAGAGGGCCAGAAACCTCTCAGAGTACACCTCAGAGGCAGAAATGTTTTCCCTCCAGCCAGGCTCCTACTCTTTAGTTTCTAGGACTTTACTTTCTAGGGCAGACATTACAGAGGAACCACTTGGAGCAGGGATGTAAGGTAAGTATTTTTAAACACTACAGAGTGGGGCCAGCAGTGGGG
This sequence comes from Hymenochirus boettgeri, assembly GCA_019447015.1. Taxonomy (NCBI): domain Eukaryota; kingdom Metazoa; phylum Chordata; class Amphibia; order Anura; family Pipidae; genus Hymenochirus; species Hymenochirus boettgeri. Next base: position 78,611,062 of record CM033475.1, read on the forward strand.
GAGAGTTTGGTTTTGGGGGTGGACATGCCCTTTAATTAAAACTTGGTCTGGATGGATGTGTGTCTTTATTCAACCTCTAATACAATAAGGTAATACTATGTTTGGCTGTGTGTGGATGTGTGATTTTTTAAATAATAAAAAAGAAAGAACTTGCCCCAACATTACTAAAATTTACCATCTATACAAAAAAGTCACAAGCAAAAACATAAACAGTTTAGTGAAAAGAAATTCTGGAAATCTTGGTTGTGTTATAATATTCTGTTATAGTTCTGTTATAAGTCCCTTTGTTAATTAATAGAATCCTTAATGAAATTTAATTTATTAATAAACAGGAGGTCCAGGTGTATAGATCCTGAACCTTTTTTCTTAGCAAACAGTGTAACTCAGTGTATCCAATATTCATTCCCCACACACTGTATCCATAAAATAGCCTTGCCCCTGATAGTAAAAAGTAATAACTTTTATTTAACTATTTAACATCCTTCCTTTATATAAAAATATTTTCCTTGGTGGAGATTGCATTGAGTTTTTAGACTGTACTATGTATTATACATGGTTACAGTATATATTATAATGTAAAAGGTATAACATTAATTCGTTTATTAATCTGTTCTAAATAAAGACATATAAGTAACAGTATGTAAATGGCATATGAAATAAAAAATAAAAAAATAAAAAAGTACTAACATACAGAATCTCCCCACGTTTGAATGGACTGGTCAAAATGGGAGCTATAGACACACCTCTCAAATTTATTCAATCTTCATGGGAAAATAAAAGGAAGTTTGCTGTATTTCCTTATTGTCTACTATCCCGTAGGTGTGCTTCTGGTAGCTGCTGTAGCACTATTAGCCAATGAAAAGAAAGTTGCAGTGTTTACACACACGATGCAATGATGCTTTACAGTAACATCCTTAGCTTTGCATTGGGGTAGAGACTTAGTGAGCATGTGCGAGTTAATGGCCAATCAAAAAAAGTTTGCTTTCCAGTAAGTGTAGCGGAAATCCGGCTGTATTGCATTGTGGGAGAGAGTGTCAGAATGCTTTAGAGTTATATCCTGTGTATTGCATTGTGGGAGAGAGCTTCACATCCAATGCAATGTAATGGGAGTGGGTGGGCGTGGCCAAACGACACTGCTTTACTGAATACTTTTCTTTCTCCTACAGGCTGCTTTACTAAAGGATCCCTTTATTTGGCTGCTTCCCTGAAGGGAAGTTTCCTCTTTATGCTGGTAAGTGTCTAAATGTTATTTTGCTTTAGTGTACAGTCTCTGTCTCTCTCTCTCTCTCTCTCTCTCTCTCTGTGTCTCTGTCTCTCTCTCTCTCTGTCTCTCTCTCTCTCTGTGTCTCTGTTTCTCTCTCTCTGTCTCTCTCTCTCTCTGTGTCTGTCTCTCTCTGTCTCTCTCTCTGTCTCTCGCTCTATCTCTCTCTCTTGCTCTGTCTCTGTGTCTCTGTGTCTCTGTCTCTTCCTCTCTGTCTCTCTCTCTGTTGGTTGCTCTATCTCTGTCTCTTTCTCCTGCCCTGTTAGCAGCAGTGCTCACAATGATCAGCTTCCAGGTTAGTACAATTATTATAAATTGTCACATTACTGTAATAGTGGCCGACTGTATTCTAGCAGCCAATAGGAATACCCCATATTAAACAAGCACAGGTTCCTCCTTACTGCCGCATGTGTGTAAAATACAGCATCTAACAGACCCCTTCCCCATTGGTTGGAATCCAGGTAAAAGCCCATAGTGTTCTGTTTTAACTGGGAGAGAGGCATTGCCTATAGAAATGGTGGGCGATCCCTGCTGTTGCTAGGTATTGAGACGCTGCCCGTTCCTGCTTGAGAGCCCTGGGATTAGCTGGAGAGGGAGTTAATGTGTGTACAGTATTGTATGTATACAACTGGGAAGCGAGTGTTGGGAAGGGCTCCAAGTGCCCGGGCTGGGGCCTGGGAGAGTGGTTTTACACTGCGAACAACCGCAAAACACCCCTTGAAGACGGAACTACGGGAAAGGCTCCAAGTGCCGCGGGAAGTCCCGGAGCCTCCCCAACACTTGCAGCGGGGCCTGGGAGCCTGGTTTTCAGCTGGAACAACCGAAACACCCCCTTGAAGACGGAACTACTGGGAAACGCTCCAAGTGCCGCAGGAAGGTTATCATTAGGAAAAAACGTATCTAATACATAATAATTTAAACTACAAAAATAACAGCATTACTACTTAAAATATGTCATTCTTAGATGGACTAGGAAAAAGGCAATAGAGGGTCGCACTCCAAGGAATTATAACAATTTTATTGTGATCCACACATCACAGTCACAACGTTTTGGGGGGATACCCCCTTTTCACCTGAAGAAGGGGGTATCCCCCGAAACGTTGTCACGTGTGATGTGTGGATCACAATAAAATTGTTATAATTTCTTGGAGTGCGACCCTCTATTGCCTTTTTCCTGTAAAACTACTGGTTCCAAAGGGAAGAACCCACGAGGCGTCTGCACCCACATTTGGATAGAGTGCACCTCCACCATTGTTTATCTGCTTAGATAGGACTACCCTAATATGGAGGGCCTTGTAAGTGGCGGGTAGCTTACACATATATTTTAATCAATATATGTAACTAACACTCCAGCAAATAAAACTATATAAAATTAACACATAAAAACCTACTGTGCACCAACGGGCACACTTTTGCTAGTATATATATATAAATATACAAACATCAGATGTTCCATTGGCACGAACATCCGATTTTTGTATATGTAATTATCATTTTTATTATTACTGTGGATTTATATAACACCAACATCTTCCTTAGCGCTTTACCATTACATGTAAACATTCACATCAGAATGTTACAATCTAAGCACATTTATTTGACACATACAACCTATCAGTATGTCTTTATGATTGTGGGGGAAACCGGAGTGCCTGGAGGAAACCCACGCAAACTCCTTGCAGATGTGTCCAAGGGTGTAATCGAACTCAGGACTTCAACGCTGCAGGGCATCAGTGCTTATGACTGCTATACATAACCAATCAATTCTTATTTTTCTTATGCAAACTCTGAAATCTATAGGACATAATAGGGAACCATTATCAAAGATATTTACCTATGGGCAGAGAAATATAGACTTTCATGCGCGTATAGTACAAGTGAGTGTGGATGTATTCGGAAGCTGTCAGAGGAATCCGTCGGTATCGGGGCTTTATCGGTACTGTGTGTACCCAGCTTTAGTTTAAAGAATTCCCTCCTGGCTCCGAATATAAGCTAAGCTTTTTACCTGAAAAACTAGTAAAAAGGATTGACTCAAGTATAAGCCAAATGTAGAAATTATGATCTCTACTGCCCCCATGACCACATACAGTATAGCTTTATTGTAGGGGGAAAAGGGTGTGTAAGATTTTTTTGGATGTGGATTTCACTTTATTTTTTTTTATCATTCCCAAAGATAATCATCAGATCATCTTAGGGAATGATAACACACTTGGAATATGGGCATAAATGACGTTTTCCGAGTCAAAATCCGATCAGAACATTTTTTCATTCATTTGCAAAGATCAATAATTAGGTGATAAGAACTGATCACCTAATATTGATCTATGTCCCCAGTTTTTCCCCTAAGTCTTTGCTAAGTTGCAAAGACTTAGAAAAAAAAATCCTATTTGTGAATGGAACTCCTGAGCTCCATTCACAAATACTATAGTAACTGTCATTCACTGACAGCTTACTATAGCCTGTACTGCACTGCTATCTGAATGGAGATCACTGTGCAGTATCCTAACTAGGGGGAAAACCCCAGTGCATAGAGGAAATCCAATGATTTCACCAGGGTCTCTCTTAGCATAATTTCCTTTAAGCTTAGCCGTGACCAGCAATTGCTACCCGGTAACAGATTTAGGAACTGTTAGCTCCCGATCCCCCCCCATCGGATTTTGATGAAACCAACGGGGGATTGAGGGGGAACTTGAATGCTGCCCCCGATTGCCCCTAGCTGCCTGAAAGGGGCAGTACGTAGCAAACATACCCTGGTAACTTCTGTGACTTAAGTATAAACTGAGGTTAGCTTTTCAGGTTCATTTAAAAAAATAAAAACATCAGCTTATACTCGAGTATACGGCAAAAGCAACAAAGTTGGAGGAGCACACTATTTCATTTCCAGTGTTTTATTTAGGCAAAAAACATACAACGTTTCGGGGATGTGACTTCCCCTTCCTCACTAAAATAAATTTATGGGCAAAACTGGGTACATTGACACCATGATAATGTGAATATAAAATTTTGAATTAATAAAGCACACAAAAATAGTAACAAATATTGTGTACTCACAACCAGTACAATATTGTGTACTCAATATACCAGTATATTGCATAAGCAGGTGGGGGTTGATCAAAGGGTGATGTTTTTAATAGGTATTTTTGGGATGTGGTCCTGAGTACACAATATTTGTTACTAATTTTGTGTGCTTAATAAAATTTAAAGTTTTACATTCACATTATCTTGGCATCAGTGTGCCCAGTTTTGTACATACTTTCAGTGAAATGCAATTAAAGTTCTTATTGTTAAAATGGTGCTAATTATGCCCCAACTAATCAGATGTTAGCTTTCAAATGGTAAACATCCGATTGGTTGGGGCAAAATTAGCACCATTTTTGACGATGAGAACTTTTATTACATCTCCCTGATAGTTCTTTTAGTTGGAAGTGTACATTATCACTTGTGGCCGGAGCACCTGCACAACAAATTAGTGTAGCAATTATCTAATTTATATCCTTACCTAACCTATTGTGTGTGGATACATTCTGGTTAGTAGCAGCTATGTTAGGCCTTGTACACATGGTACAATTCTCTACATATCTGTCAGACAGAGATTCTAGTGTTCAAAAAACTGATTGATGTCTGAAATTTCCATTGATATGGACAATTACCCGATTGATCCAAATATTGTGTTAGCTAGATGATCAGGATGAAATATTGGACTGTGTGTGTACTGTATGGATTTCAGAATTAAAGGCTTGTTAATTCAAGCTTTAAAATGATAACATTGAATTGGTCTTCTTTGATGCATATATTATGAGAAATTAGAGCTAAAGTACAAGTTCATGCTTTAGGCAAGAACATCCTGTATCATTTCCAAATCAATATGTTTTCTACTTCAACAGGTATTTGAAAATGTCTCCATGGTTATTTAGCACTTGAATGCCAGTCTTTTGTTTCATCCCTTAAAACACTTAAATATTAGTGCAAACAATAATTATTTCCCCAAGGTAATGAATGTAAATAATATAAAATACTATGAAATATGTATTTATAATTTACTGGTGTCAGTGGCTACAAAAGATTATGATAAGGTACATTTCTGTTATATTAAAAAAAAATGTTGACATACATTTTCTTCTTTCCTCTGACAGTGTTTTGATAACTTTTCTATTTGAAGCTGTCAGACATGGGAAAGATATGAATGGGTATGTGATCTGTGAAAAATATCTCTATCTATCTATATTTCTATAGAGGCATATTTAGAAATACAGCTCACTTCTCAAAAGGATAAACACATTGAAGTGTCCCTTTTATAGTAGGCAGAGCATACACGCAGGTCTTTCATTGCCAAATATTGTCAGTCTGCCATCTCTGACCCAACTTTGCTAAGCACAGGGACTACTTCCTGAGTGGAAAGGCAGTTTATTTCACTTTAGATTCACAATTTGAGTTTCCCAACTACTACTTTACTCAATAAACCATAGAAACATGTGGGGTTGTATCTGTTTCATTCAGATCTACCAAGACTTGGATGAATGAAGACCTTCACAAACATGGGGTGTATATTGCAGCACTAGCTCTATTAGACAAACAGATTCATGACCATGTGCAAAAGGAGCTTGGGAAGATTTGTCCAGGGGCACTTCTAGGGTTTTTGCTGCCTGAGCCAAACTTTCGAATGCCGCCCTTCCCACGCCGCAGTGTTAAAGTGGGTGCGGCTTTGTTCATGGGTGTGGTTTTACCAATGGCCATGGCTTCGCTGGTGGCTTCACTGGTGGTGTGGCTAAAATTTTACAATTTTGAACTTCCTATCACATAGGTAGTTAAACAGTTTCTCAGACAGTCAATTACCAATAATGTAAATTTAAATGTAGATTTAAATTTTAGTTTTGGGGGGTGGACATGCCCTTTAACTATCTTCAGAAAATATTTTATTTTTTTTAAAGGGCATGTCCACCCCCAAAACTAAAATTTAACCTTCTACTGGCCCCACTGTGCAGTGTTTAAAAACCCTTACCTTACTGCTCAGCTCTTTATGGTTCTCTTGCAATGTCTGTTGAAAGTCCTAGAAATTAAAGAGTAGGAGCCATTTCTAGTGTAATTTGTTTCTGCCTGTAACTGTTCCTCATCAAGGTTTCTATGAGGGCAAGCATGCTCAGTAATCACTAAGAGGCAGCATTGGAAAAGGGAATTTCCCATCATGCAATTCACTTGATTTGCATGAACATTCCAGTTATAGCAAATCTGCACACAGCAGAGGATAGTTCGGATTGGATATCTAAAGATAACATTTTTTTCCATATAGATGTCCTTTTATACCTGTAAACTTGTGCAGAAAGTGCTTGCAATAAACTTTGATTTTTGTTGCCGCATTTGAAAGGTCTTTTTACATATGCCCTTCCTGCTACGGGAATGATGGCAACTAAAGAGTTACTATGATAAATAACATAGTAACTCTTTAGTTGCCACCATTCATTTTCTCTATAATGAGGTGTACAAGTTGGTTTTGTCCTGGCTATGTGGTGCACTGGGGCAATAGAGAAACACATTGCATTTGTTAGCATATTTTTTATTTGATAATAAGCTTATATTGTAAGTGGATATATGTTTAGTTATCAGATCATCTCATTATTTGGGGGATGCTTATAGTAAATGTAAGTAGCAGGGCTGCATTCATTACAACCTGGTTGTATTTACACTGCATGTTTTCAATATACATTCCCTATCTGCCCTTTGCTGTTTGAGAGTGCTTGGCAGGGAATGGTAAAACTAGTAGCACAACTGCATAGGCACTTGGGTTAGTCACTATTTTGCTAAAGGAAAGTAATTTCAGACTCTGTAATAAAACACTTATTTTCATTTAGCTGTTATAACAACATTCATGTGCATTTATAGACTCCTATACAACACCATAGGTATGAAACCCAGGCACTAAAAAAAAATATTCATTTGGGCAGTCTAGAACCAGCCATCTACTTGCAAGTCTCTAACCTAAATACAAAGGCAAGACCTGCTAGTTTGACTGCTGATTAGAAACTGAGCTTCTCTGAAGATTTCATGCTGTTTTATAGTGTCTCATAAACACACCCCCAAAATCTGATTGGTCTAGATACAATCTTAAATCTGATTGGATCTTGGATCTTGGACCAATTAGATATTGGGGGTGGGTTTAGGAGTCACTACAAATAGTGAATGTTCAGTAAGGAGAGCTAGTTTCAGTTTTGCATTTCATCTGAGATGTTATATCTTTGTTCTGAGGCATGTACTGGGATATAAGCTTATTGAGTGATTATGGCTGGGTAGCTTGAATGGGCATCCCTAAGGTCTGATGGCTCTCAATTTAGTTCTCAGTATTTGGCTTTCTGTATCTAAGATAAAAATAATTCCAGTAAAAGTTAGGTTTGCTGTTCCAACTAAATATTGAACAGGAGATCTGAGTAACAGAGCTATTGATGTATTGGAATATCTGGTTCCACAATTTCACCAGAAATAATCACCAGTAATAGAACAGAGGGAGATGATTGCAAACCAGTCTAGAGAGCAACATGGCAATCAAAGGGATATCAGAAACACATGCAGCAAAGCTGAGTGTGAATAATTGCAGTGTAAAAGCAACCAGTCTGTAATAAATGCAGCTCTGCTTGTAACAACTGTTGTGTCTTACTATAGAGCAAACAGCAGCGATCAGCACTCCATTCCAAGCATGGAAATGCCTGGGTACCATTCAAAAGTTTCAGACCTGTGAGTGCCTTCGTATTTCTGTGTATATATATATATATATATATATATATATATACCATTGATAAACTGATTCAATCTGACATCAACATGCTACTTGCACTCAACAATATCAGATTGTGTAGTTCTAATGACTATAGAAGAAGGGAATAGGTTAATGTAAAATCCCAGAATCTCAGGTGGGACTTGCAAATCAGTTGCTCAGATTCTGCATGTTTAATTAATAAATGGAAAAAGGGCTATTTTAACCATTATGCAAAACCCTTCTGATTGGTGGACATATCTCCATAGACTACAAGCACACTGCCTACTATAGGAGGAGTGAAATCAATGGCTACACCCATAAGAAACACAAAAATGAAAATAACTTGATAACTGTTCAAAAAAAATAATGAAAGTATATGGCAAAAGTACACAGGATAGCGTTCCCTACACTACAGCAAAACATAGTTTTGGGGGTGGACATGCCCTTTAAGGATGGGGGGTTATGACACAGTTACACATAAGATGTACCAGTCATAGAGACACAGAGACAGTGCAAAGTTGGAAGAGAGGCTTTACAAGCACATAACATGCCAACAGCAAGGGGTATCATGCTTTGCTTGTTTGAAAGGAACGAGAGAGCTTTTTTCAGTAGTGGACATGTGTATGGGGACCACACTTCCATGTATGTTTTACATTGTAACTTGGTTTTAAACATCTATATTTCAGGAATTCTGTATTGAAATCCCATCAGTAGTGTCAACCAACAAAATTTCAATGGCAGAAACAGGAAATTTAAAGGCTATGTCCACCCCTAAAATAGAATTTTAATATTCTGCTCCCCCATGTCCCCCGCCCCAACCACGCATGTTTTGTTTTTTCAAAAAGCTCCCCAAACTCTTATTACCTCCCTCGATCCTCCGCCGCACTGCCGGCCCTCTGCTTGCGAGAATGCAAGCAGAGGGGCGGGACCGGCAGTCGCGTCTGTGATTGGTGAGCGGCAGCCAATCACGGACGCGGCTGCCGGTCATTCAGTGCAGCAGAGGAAAGGGAGAGGTAAATAAGAGTTTGGGGAGTTTTTAAAAAAAAAAACATGCGGTTGGGCTGGGGGACATGGGGGAGCAGAATATTAGGGGTTTAATGCTAGGGGGAGGGATAGTAGAACGGGAGGAGAGGAGGGGGGAGAAGGGCTGCAGCACGCATGGCAGGAATCTCCGGGAGGCCAGGTAGCAGGCAGTGTCCTATATGGACCTGCTAGCCTCCTGGTGGGCAGTTTTTGGAACTTTGGGGGGGGACTACAGGAGAACCAGATGGAGTTGGGATGTGAGGTAAGGATTAAACTACACTACATGGTGGGGCCAGTAGTTGGGGGGATTATAGTTTTGGGGGTGGACATGCCCTTTAACATGGAACCAGTATGTCCCTACATAGTGGTTCCATGTAAAAGTGCTAACTAGAATTTTAGGTCCTCACCCCTTGGGGTACTTACCTTCTTGGTGCCCTTGCCACTTCAATCCAGATGCTATTGGTAAATAAAAAACAGAGCTGATATATATAAAGTTTTTACATGTAGAAACTAATAAAAAAAGCAATAAATTCAGGCTGTAGTCTATTTTGTATTGTTTCAAAAGTAAGCCAGGGAATTTGACCCTAGGACTTTTTGGGCTGTTTGTTCTTAAAAACATGGCTTTTCTATGTTCATCACCTGAGATACAACAAAGAATACAGGTATATTTAAAATTTGTATTTTTGCCAAAAACATTGGCTCTGTGAAAACTTCATGGGCTGAAAGTTGTAGTTGGAAAAACATGGAAGCCTACTTAGTTACAGCATCTATTAATCTATTACTTACATGTACTAAATGCAACTTACTAATAAAGAATCTTACAATTTACATGTGTTATGGGAAAAAAGCTTTCACATTAAGTTTAGTTCTCCTTTAAATGTATCATACAGTACCTTTATTTGAGCTACATGATTTTTTGTTTTTCAATGTTCCAGCACTGCTCTGTGCAGTAAAACAATATGACTACAATGGTAGGAACACAAAATAATCACTTTAAAATATTTCCCCAAATATTGTAACTTCTTTGAAACTATGGAGTGGCTTTTAGACATCTTCTCAGCAAAATTAGTTATTACTTTGCCTGTGTCATATTCCTCATGTGTTCTGTGTTCTTCTTTAATTACTTGTGTTTTTAGCACAGGAGGAAGTAAAGTTGTGACTAAACTGCAAACAAAGCATATGAAAAGTACCCAAGGCAGAGAGGGAGGATTGATTACTCCTACCTCCTAATGTCATTCAGTTTCATGCACTTGCAGTTTTATACCTGCTAGACCTCATCCTGGTATAAGCATTATGTTTAATACATGTAAACCTAGGACACTAACCTGGCAGATGAAAACCTGATATGCACCTGACTGTGTTTTTCATGATATTGGAAGGTATGGATAATCAATCCTACTTCCCTGTCCCAGGTACTTCCAGGGAGATTTATAAAATTTCTTATCTAAAAATGTTTGCCCCACCCAAAATTAGCACCATTTTTAACAATAATAACTTTTATTGAATAACCCTGTTCATTTTTAAAAAGTAAATTTTTACAGTGTTATTTTTCTTTAATCCTAGATACAGTAGCTCTTGAAGCAACCCTTCCCTGCTCCACTGGGTAAGGGTGCCACGCTCACAGCCCAAGTATACTTTCGAAAAATGTCTGGAGCGCCTACATGTACGCCATAGGCATTATTATGGCAAATTTTGGCAACAATTTGTTTCTAAATGTCTGTGAGTTGAAAATTCATTTAATCAATTTTGTTTGTCACAGTTAGTCACTGAATATCAGTAGTTGAAATGTACATGGGAAAGCTTAGTGACCTCCCTAGATTCCTGAGTGATAATAAGTTAAAAATAGGGGCAATGCAATCAGTATGGCTTGAGGCTGTCTTGTGTCTGACTCATGTCAGAGCGAGATATCAATAAAAAAAAAAAATCTGGATTTTAGCTTTTTAGCTGTTGGCCATCTCCATTATTATTTAAAGACAAATGGACACAAAATAAAAAGGTTTTAAAATATGCACCATATATACTGTATGGCGAGAAAATATTCACGTTTTTCTTCTATATATTTCACTTAAACCATTGTAATATAGTACTGGAAGTTGATGAAAGACATACATCCTTCTACCCATAATGCCTGCCTAACAGTTTATCCAAAGGAAGGAAAAAACCCAGGTTAAATGGGGGGGGGAGATTCTTTTTAAACTTTTTTTTACCTGTGGATCAGTATGATTGATTAATCCTACCTTCCAAATCATTTTGTTAAAGAGCACCAGCACATCTGGTTTGCATCTTCCAGGTTAGTGTCCTGGGCCTTCATGTATTAAAGATGTAAAACCATTAGCAGTTCTCTTGAAACTACCAAATTAACCTGCCATTACAAAATATTCTGGATTTCTGGACACAACATGTTTTTTCTGATAATCTTAAAGGATATAAGTTAATATATTAATAATATCCCGACACAAACACCTGTCCTCCAGTGTTAATAATAGCCCTAACTTACCTAACCTGTCTACTGTACATTGTTAAGCTCCTGCATTCCCCTTATTTAGTTGCCCTTCTCTGAAACCTTTCCATTTCCAAAATGTCCTTTTTGTATACGGCATTCCAAAACCTCTCCGCATATGCCAAAGGCAAGAGGAAGAACAATATTTCCCATTGAATCTACTCCCTTCTTTATACAAAACAATATATGTTCAGCTGTTGCCATCTGACAGTTTACTATAACTAATTACTTACTACAACTCCTAGATCATTTTCTGACAGAGATTTATTTAGCACAGAAGCATTAATAGTGCAAGTTTGTTTGACAAGATGCTTCTGTTATATTATATAGTGTATACTAGGGGGGGAATCGTTTAATACATTTGTCTTCTTGCAGGGTCACCATCAGGGGGGTACAAATTGTACTATTGCCTTAGCATCCAAGAACAGGTATAAGGTACCTTGTCCAATGGGCAGGGTACCTTGTGCCCTTTCTCCACTGCCAGTCCCGATCTCCTATCCAGATTGAAATTCTGCTTAAGCAAAGCAACTCTAAACATTCCCCTCTCCCAGAGCTGCTTGTAATAACAACATTGTATCTTCTTTTTTTGCTAATCAGCACTTGAAGTAAAAGATACAATGTTGCTATTACCGGCAGCTCTGAGCAGGTCAGACTCGCCCACAAGGTTATAGAGGAATCCCCTGGGGAGGGGGCACAGTCCATTAACTTAAGAAAAGAGAGAAAACTGCTAACATTTTTAATACAGAGCAATAGGAGCCAATAGGAGTAAGATATGTAGATATGTATATATGTATGGGCAGCACGGTGGCTGAGTGGTTAGTTCAATTCCACCCTTGGACACATCTGCAAGGAATTTAAAGACATACTGACAGTTTGTATGTGTCCATTAAATGTGCTTAAATTGTAAGTTCTTCTAGGGCAGGGCCTGATGTGAATGTATACATGTAATTGCAAAGCGGAAGCCACAGAAGATGCTGGCGCTATATAAATCCTCAATAATAATAATAATATGTAAAAGAGTAATAGCAGCTATGTGAAATGTTAGGTGGTCCTGTCCTGGTGGGCCCCTGGGCTCAGATTTCATGGTGAGCCCTAACACCCCAGTCCGACACTGGCTCTGGGAGAGGGGAGTGTGAAAGCTGCTTTGCTTCAGCACATTTTCAAGCTGGACAGGAGATCAGGAGATAAGAGATGAAAGAAGTTTTTTTCCAAGATTAAAAGAAAAAAAAAAAGCCAGCAAATGTTTCAGCCTTTTCTGTGAAAGGGGTGTGTGTGCCAGTCCGGTTGGTGACAGATACCTAAGGCACCAATAGTATGGAGGATCGGTAACTGCTTTATGTTGTATAGGGGGTCAGAAACTGCTGTATGATGTATAAGGGGACATTACCTGTTGTTTATAATATAGGGGGCAGTAATCGCTGTATAAAATATAGGGGTCAATAATCGCTGCATAAAGTAAAGGGGGAAAGTATATGAAGTATATGGGGCCAGTAATCACTATATAAAGTAAATTGGGCTAGTAATCGCTCTATAAAGGGGGCCAGTAACTGCTGTATAAATGGTAGGGGCCCAGTAAGTTATCTAGTTTAGAGCCCAGAAAAATCTGATTTTGCCCTGCATTCTTGTTATCCTCTGTAACTACCTAAGCCCCATTATTTAATGACCCCACAATCTCTGTGCTCATCTTTCTATTAATATACTTAAAGAACCATTAGGGGATTGTCTTGCTTTAGTCAGCCATACCTTTCTGTTTTAGCTAGATAAATTAATTTAGCTTGAAATTTTCTTTCTTTTTAAAATTTTTCCCATTTTTTTTTTGTGAACATATTCCCAAGGTACCTGTACATTTCATGGAAATGTTCCTGTAACCAACAGAAAATTATGCCAAGTTCTCTAAAAACCCAAAGCAAGAGGGAAACATTTTTTAAATAATAATAATAAACAGCATTACCTGCAGTAATAGAAAATTAACCTTATGAAGCTTTCTTGTGGCGAAATCTAGAAAAGGTCTTACGCAATTGAAGAACTATGGCCTCTCTTATCTACACTGTTTTGCATACAACCTTATGGATTTATGCACTTAATAATTGTGTCCTTGTTTTTAAAGGGTATCTCCACTCCTAAAATAGACTTTGGTTTTTTTCAGTTTAACTAAAGAACGGGAAATAAAGGAGCTATGTCTTAACTCTCGTTCTTCAATTAAACTATCAGGAGCAGGCAGGGAATTAAATGATCAGGAGTAGGCAGGGAAGTTTGAATACTTACCCTCGATTGCGCTCCTCCATTGCTCTTCTGACAAGTCCCTACAGAGCATGCACTGTATGTGCATGCGGCACAGTGCAAGCTCTGTCAGGACTTGTCAGAAAAGCAACGGAGGAGCGCAATCGAGGGTAAGTATTCAAATTTCCCTGCCTACTCCTGATCATTTAATTGTGAAACGGGAGGTACTGTAAGACATCACTCCTTTACTAGTACCACCAATATTTCAATTAAACTGGAAGAACAAAAAAAAGTCTATTTTAGGAGTGGAGATAACCTTTAAAGGTAAATAGACCATTTACGATTTAGAAAAATCACTGAACAATCATGACTGCATTTAAAGTAAAACATTTAATTATAAGGGTTCTATGAAAGAAAATGTTTACCCTATATGCTGCTTCTGACAATTTGCTAAATACTAAGCGTGGCTCTTTGAAGACTACATGGGCTGTGGGTTGTGCTGGTAACAACAAGAAAGACTTTGAAAAGAATCTATAACTTACATGTACTAAATACAACTTACTAGAGAATAATTTTACAATATACAGGTGTTCTGGTGAGAAAAGCTTTCACATTAGCATTAAAAAGATTTTAAGTTTAGTTTTTCCAGTATTGTTTTCTCACGTAGTCATTCATTTGGCCTGAGAAAATCAAATTGCTGTTCATTTTATTTCTTCTTCTCTTTTTTCCACCCATTTGGTACAGACCTGCGGGATATACCAGAAAAGTATACTGTCTTCTAGCTAAGGAATCTGTGAAAGCATTTTTGAGTTATTACTTCTGTCTAGATTGTATCCACGTGTGCTGCAGACACAATTAACGCCCATTATCTATCTCTTGATTTAATTCACCTGTGTTACAGGTGTAATCAGCTTGATAAGACACAGCTGATTGGATAGTACTCTAACTTACACTGGGGGCAATGTAGGGAGAACTGGAATCTATAACTATAGTCCTAAAAACTTTAAGACTACTTGTGATGGTTGTGTGAGTTTGGAATGGGAACTGCCACCAGAACTGTTCTGAGGCAATGTACTGAGGCAATTGTGGTATATTAGTGTGTCTTACTTAACAGATACCTACAGGGTTATTCAATAAAAGTTCTTATCGTTTAAAATGGTGCTAATTTTGCCCCAACTTAATCAGATGTAAGCTTTCAAATGTTGAATAAGATCTGATTGGTTGGGGCAAAATTTGCACCAACTTTTATTGAATAACCCTGCTAGTGTTTAGGTCATGCAATGTACCAAGAGGTGTGCATTGCACAGGTGGGGCAGTGGAGAGTAATATCAGCTCTCCGTACATTTTTCCAATTGTTTCTCTCCGGCACATGTACATACAATTGAAGAATATTGTCTGAATTATGTACCAAGTATGCAGCCTACTAACAACTATACTAAGTGAACCCAGAGCCTTAAAATAAAAGTTATCTTACCTCAAATGTATAACACATCAGTCAGGTGTGGATTTATTTTAGGATATAAAGGGCATTTGGATTGTGTTGCCTTCTTTAAAATATGTCTTTAATTCAAGTTATTTGTGCACATTCTAATTTTTCCATGGTTTCATGACCATACAACACTATACAGGTCATTAAATTTGAGGGTGAACACTAATAACCTACAGTAATATTACCATGTAGGGGTTTTATTATTATCCATAATAATAATCAGGTCTGTGACACAGATGGCATAGTTAAGCCCTGATTTTAGGTGATGGCCTATCCAATTTAATGGGTATTTATTGTGTAGATTAATAGATTTGTTTGGTATTAATCAGAAGAATTTTAAACCTGCAGCCCTGTATACATCCTCTAACACTTACAGTAACTGCCAGTCATATATTCCCTCAGTTTAGGACCCCAGCCCTAAGTGAATAGTAGTTAGTCACAGAGTGTTCTGAAATACATTTTACAAGTTCTTTATTGTTTAAATACAACAAGAAAATCAGGAAGGTGGCTTAGTGGTTAGCACTGATGCCTTGCAACACTGAAGTCCTGAGTTCAAATCTACCCTTGGACACATCTGCAAGGAGTTTGTATGTTCTCCCCGTGCTTGCGTAAGTTTCTTCCGGGCACTCCCGGTTTCCCCCACGTTCATAAAGACATACTGATAGGTTGTATATGTCAAATAAATGTGCTTATAGGTTGCAAAAAACTAAAGTGCACTGGGTTAACAAAAACTTTTAACTTTAGGAAAGCTAATTTTGTGCTGTTAAAGGAATCACTCCTGCTTATAGACTGGGGGGCATTGTTTCTAGGTAAAGATACTGCAGATGTGGACCACTTTTAAAGGGATATTAAACTATAACATTTCTAAATTTGTACCTTTAGGGAACAAGTGTAAAAAAAGTAGGTCCTCTCCTGCATGGCTTAAAAAAAAGGGAAATAGGAAAAAAAGAAAAAGGCTTTTAAAATTTTGAAAACAGAGGGAACAGAACAGTCTTACAAGGAGTATAAAAGCTGTAATAAAGAGTGCAAGAAAGCAATTAAATTAGCTAAAATAGAAAATGAAATACTGATTGCCGAACAAAGAAAGTCCAACCCCAAAATGTTTTTTAAGTATATAAATGGTAAAAAGATGAGGACTGAGAATGTGGGACCATTAAATGGGGCTGAGATGGTTGTAGAGGATGCCAAAAAGGCTAATCTGCTAAACTGTTTTTTTTACATCGGTTTTCACTGTTGAGAATCCTTGTCCTTACAGCAGGGATTGTAATAATAGGCAGGGGATAAATGAGGAGTATTCACATTGGCTGAAGGAGGATATGGTACGGAAACAATAAGACAAAGTTAATATCAATAAAGCCCCAGGACCGGATGGAATACACCCTCGGATTTTAAAAGAGCTAGTTCAGTTCTATCTAGACCAATGTTTCTTATCTTTTCAGATTCACTTTGGTCTGGGGATATGCTGCAGGATTGGAAAAAAGCCAATGTAATACCAATATTCAAAAAAGGTAGTCGTTCACAGCCTGGTAACTATAGACCTGTAAGCCTAACATCAGTGGTAGGGAAGGTGATGGAAACTTTGTTACGGGATCATATACTTGTCTTTGTCTCCAGAGCTCATCTTATTAGTAGTAGTCAGCATGGATTTATGATAAATAGATCATGCCAGACATATTTAATTGTTTTTTATGAAGAAGTGAGTAAGAATTTGGATTCAGGCACAGCAGTGGATGTGGTATACTTGAATTTTGGGAAAGCTTTTGATACTGTGCCACATAGGCGACTATTGCATAAACTGAGTACTGTTGGCCTTGAAGAAAACACTTGTGCATGGATAGTGAACTATTGGATCGCAAGCAGAGAGTGGTGGTAAATGGAGCTACATCTATGTGGGCTAAAGTTATAAGCGGCGTGCCTCAGGGTTCTGTACTGGGGCCACTTCTGTTAAATCTGTTTATAAATGACTTAGAGGGGGGCATTGAGAGCAGGTTTGCTGATGACACTAAACTTTGGAAAGCTTTTGAAAATTAAAATGATGTGCAAGTGCTGCAAGCAGACCTAGATAGATTATCAAAATGGGCAGCAGAATGGCAGATGAGATTCAATATTGATAATGTAAGGTGACGCATTTGGAATTTAATAATCCCTGTGCCACCTACACCAAAAAAATAACTCTGTGTTGAGTGCATCTGTAATGGAAAAAGATTTGGGGGTTCTGGTAGATAACAGACTTAGCTGTAGCAAATAATGCCAGGTAGCAACGGCTAGAGATAGCGAGATAAAGAGGGGAATAGATTCAAGAGAGAAATATATTATTCTCCCTCTTTACAAGGCACTGGTAAGGCCTCATTTGGAATATGCGGTGCAGTTTTGGAATCCCATATACAAAAGAACAAAAGAGACAGTTCAGAGAAGGGCAACTAAATTAATAAGGGGAATGGAGGTGCTTGAATATGCAGGCAGATTAGACAAGTTAGGGCTGTTTACATTGGAGAAGCGACGTTTGCGTGGGGACATGATAACCTTATACAAATATATTAATGGGCCATACAATAAACTCTCTGGTGCATTGTTCACTAATAGGTCATATCAGAGGACACGTGGACATCCTTTAAGGTTGGAAAAAAAGAAGTTTCATCTTCAGGTTAGGAGAGGTTTCTTTACAGTGAGAACGGTGGAACTGTGGAACTGTCTTCCAGCAGATGTGGTAATGGCAAGTTCATTAAGGGCTAGGCCACACTGAAATGCAAACGCAAACGCAATAGCATGCGATTTCATGTGCGATTTTCGTTGCGTTTGCGATTGCGATTTCTTCAATAAGTATAGGAAAACGCATGCGATTGCGATTAAAAATGCAGAACGCAAAACGCAATTGCAATCGCACCGAAAAACGCGCGTTTTTTTCGCGTTGCCGCGTTTTCAATAATTTAGGAAAATCGCAAGCGCAATCGCAAACGCAAGCGCAAACGCAAAAAAAATGGGTTAACAAAAACTTTTAACTTTAGGAAAGCTAATTTTGTGCTGTTAAAGGAATCACTCCTGCTTATAGACTGGGGGGCATTGTTTCTAGGTAAAGATACTGCAGATGTGGACCACTTTTAAAGGGATATTAAACTATAACATTTCTAAATTTGTACCTTTAGGGAACAAGTGTAAAAAAAGTAGGTCCTCTCCTGCATGGCTTAAAAAAAAGGGAAATAGGAAAAAAAGAAAAAGGCTTTTAAAATTTTGAAAACAGAGGGAACAGAACAGTCTTACAAGGAGTATAAAAGCTGTAATAAAGAGTGCAAGAAAGCAATTAAATTAGCTAAAATAGAAAATGAAATACTGATTGCCGAACAAAGAAAGTCCAACCCCAAAATGTTTTTTAAGTATATAAATGGTAAAAAGATGAGGACTGAGAATGTGGGACCATTAAATGGGGCTGAGATGGTTGTAGAGGATGCCAAAAAGGCTAATCTGCTAAACTGTTTTTTTTACATCGGTTTTCACTGTTGAGAATCCTTGTCCTTACAGCAGGGATTGTAATAATAGGCAGGGGATAAATGAGGAGTATTCACATTGGCTGAAGGAGGATATGGTACGGAAACAATAAGACAAAGTTAATATCAATAAAGCCCCAGGACCGGATGGAATACACCCTCGGATTTTAAAAGAGCTAGTTCAGTTCTATCTAGACCAATGTTTCTTATCTTTTCAGATTCACTTTGGTCTGGGGATATGCTGCAGGATTGGAAAAAAGCCAATGTAATACCAATATTCAAAAAAGGTAGTCGTTCACAGCCTGGTAACTATAGACCTGTAAGCCTAACATCAGTGGTAGGGAAGGTGATGGAAACTTTGTTACGGGATCATATACTTGTCTTTGTCTCCAGAGCTCATCTTATTAGTAGTAGTCAGCATGGATTTATGATAAATAGATCATGCCAGACATATTTAATTGTTTTTTATGAAGAAGTGAGTAAGAATTTGGATTCAGGCACAGCAGTGGATGTGGTATACTTGAATTTTGGGAAAGCTTTTGATACTGTGCCACATAGGCGACTATTGCATAAACTGAGTACTGTTGGCCTTGAAGAAAACACTTGTGCATGGATAGTGAACTATTGGATCGCAAGCAGAGAGTGGTGGTAAATGGAGCTACATCTATGTGGGCTAAAGTTATAAGCGGCGTGCCTCAGGGTTCTGTACTGGGGCCACTTCTGTTAAATCTGTTTATAAATGACTTAGAGGGGGGCATTGAGAGCAGGTTTGCTGATGACACTAAACTTTGGAAAGCTTTTGAAAATTAAAATGATGTGCAAGTGCTGCAAGCAGACCTAGATAGATTATCAAAATGGGCAGCAGAATGGCAGATGAGATTCAATATTGATAATGTAAGGTGACGCATTTGGAATTTAATAATCCCTGTGCCACCTACACCAAAAAAATAACTCTGTGTTGAGTGCATCTGTAATGGAAAAAGATTTGGGGGTTCTGGTAGATAACAGACTTAGCTGTAGCAAATAATGCCAGGTAGCAACGGCTAGAGATAGCGAGATAAAGAGGGGAATAGATTCAAGAGAGAAATATATTATTCTCCCTCTTTACAAGGCACTGGTAAGGCCTCATTTGGAATATGCGGTGCAGTTTTGGAATCCCATATACAAAAGAACAAAAGAGACAGTTCAGAGAAGGGCAACTAAATTAATAAGGGGAATGGAGGTGCTTGAATATGCAGGCAGATTAGACAAGTTAGGGCTGTTTACATTGGAGAAGCGACGTTTGCGTGGGGACATGATAACCTTATACAAATATATTAATGGGCCATACAATAAACTCTCTGGTGCATTGTTCACTAATAGGTCATATCAGAGGACACGTGGACATCCTTTAAGGTTGGAAGAAAAGAAGTTCCATCTTCAGGTTAGGAGAGGTTTCTTTACAGTTAGAACGGTGACACTGTGGAACTGTCTTCCAGCAGATGTGGTAATGGCAAGTTCATTAAGGGCTAGGCCACACTGAAACGCAAACGCAAACGCAATAGCATGCGATTTCATGTGCGATTTTCGTTGCGTTTGCGATTGCGATTTCTTCAATAAGTATAGGAAAACGCATGCGATTGCGATTAAAAATGCAGAACGCAAAACGCAATCGCAATCGCACCGAAAAACGCGCGTTTTTTTCGCGTTGCCGCGTTTTCAATAATTTAGGAAAATCGCAAGCGCAATCGCAAACGCAAGCGCAAACGCAAAAAAAAACGCAGCAGTGTGGCCTAGCCCTTAATAGCTTTAAAAAAGGCCTGGATAAGTTTCTAAAACTAAAAAATATTGAGAATTACTGGTATTAATACATATAGATCTGGTTGATCCAGGGATACTTTCCGATTGCCGTTTGGAGTCAGGAAGGAATTTCCCCCCCTTTTTGCTGATTTTTTTTGCCTTCCTCTGGATCAACTGTTAGGTAGGGTTAAAAAAAATAAATAAATAAAAAATAAAAAAAAAAAGAGGATGAATAGGTTGGACTTGATGTCTTTATTCAACCTCAATTACTATGTAAGCTCTTCGGGGCAGGGCCTGATGTAAATGTATACATGTAATTGTAAAGCGCTATGGAAGAGGTTGATGCTATATAAATCCACACTAATAATAATAAAAAGAATGTCACCTGTTTAACTCCAGGGGTAGAAAAACAAGAGCCATCCATTATGGACGTGGTATATATAGTATTTTGGTTTAAATGACAGAAATACACAAATGTCAGATGTAGGAAATGCATGCTGTAGCTTTATGAAATGAAACACTGTACATCATCCTTTATGAACTTAGACTCCCAGAAGCAGTGTTGGATTGGCCAACACAGGGTTTACAGGGCAATGCCCTGGTGGACCCACTGCCCATTCACCCAAGAATACAGAGAAAACTGCAGTAAGAAAAGCATTTCAATAGACAATAGGAAACATTAGGAGTAAAATAGGTATGTAAATGTGTGATAATAAACTCATCCTGGTGGGCCCCTGGTCTCAGATTTCTTGGTGGGCCCCAACAGTCCATTCCAACTGCCCCAGAAGCACCCGCCTGAGAATGCTGGGACTTATACAGTGGTTTAACTCCTTGGGAGGCTGCCACTGCAACTGTAGGAGAGCTGGGGGCATCCCACTGATATGGGGCTCCCAGGGAACCACTATAAAAAAGAATGCGGTTCCCTATAAGAGTTTTGAGGGGGA
Organism: Hymenochirus boettgeri; assembly: GCA_019447015.1. Taxonomy (NCBI): domain Eukaryota; kingdom Metazoa; phylum Chordata; class Amphibia; order Anura; family Pipidae; genus Hymenochirus; species Hymenochirus boettgeri. The sequence continues at coordinate 78,632,505 of CM033475.1, forward strand.
GGGCGTGTGATATCTTATTACATCCTATGCTTGTGGCTCACAATTATAGTGCTATTGGTTGCGTTTTATTTTTCTCCATGTACTGTACATATCATGTTCTGTCACTCTAGCATTCTGTACAACCCTTTACAGACTTCATTCATGCTCCAAAGACAACAAAACACAATTATAAAGTGGGGGCAACAAGGTGACATTTTCTCTTTCTAATGTACAGGTTGCCAAGCAACAGCACAGACGCCACTGCAAGATGGTAAACAGTCAGAGAGATTTACCGGATTTGTATTAGAAAAATCTGCACCTTAGCTTTACAAAAGGATTTTAAACTATAATTTTACAGTCTCAGACTGACACATTGACATAACTGACATTTTATTTTGACAATATACATGATTTCCTTCTAGATAATAATCTGCAGTAATAAGGGGATATTGCATAGTTTTTGCGATTTTTTTTTTCACATTGCTTTTCTCTAAACCTGCAATGTTTTTCAGACAATAAATGGCAGTATATACGTAATTCTGCATTTGCAGTCTATCTGCATTGGAAACACAGTTGATTATTATAATAATATAACCTATAACCCCCCCTGTAACTTAAAGGGATATTATAAGTCACCTTGGAGTTCCGCACCCTGTATAAAAGGTACTCGGACTGCAACCTCGTGCTTTTATATGGTCACGGAACTCCTCTGTGACTTCTAATATCCTTATAATTTACAGTTGGGGGTGCATTATCCACTATATAAAAGAAATGAATAGAGAAGGGTTTGTATCATCTCAAGTTATTGCAGCTCCCAGTCTCACTCATAGGCAATGGGTCTTGTAGTTCTGCAACATCTAAAGAAGTTTGCTTCTTAACTACTGTTTGTCTGGTTCAGTGTTTCTTTCAAATAAAGGTTCCCCAATACACCCACATGCACCAAACCCCCATGGCACCACCATGATGGAACGGACACGTACAACTGTGTTTCAGTCTCTCATTCAGTTTTTACTGCTTTAGCTTTAGCAGTCATACAAGGTATGAAACAGCTCATACGTATAGAACTCCATTGGAAGAGTTGGAAATTAGATATATTCATTCACCTCTCAACTCCTTGCTCTACAGTTAACAGGGGTTTGCAACCTTGCTCTGTAATGTAACAGTGTAACCTTGACAACAAAACACCATAACCATCGGGACTGTATTTTCCAGTGCAGCAATAATAATGGTTCCTGTTACTGAGATTATTTTCTCAATCTGACTCTGTGTGTTTATTCAGTTTATACAGTATATATACACGCACAACCACACACAGACACACACACACACACACACACGGTGATGTACAGTATAAATATATCAAATATTCTGCTATATAAACAAATGGAATAAAACTGGTTTAGCTGGTCTATATACCTCACGCACAAAATGTTAATTAATGGCGGTAATTAAGCAGCCATGCACATAAGGGGATTCTTCATACCCTATTGTACAATGTACGGGCTGATCCTGGCTGATCACAGATCACTATCTGTTGCTGGATGGACGTGTTTAGATACAGCCAGACAGACGGGGTGAGAAGAATACATTGTGTCTCTTTTAGTTGAACTACTTTTTGTCAGATTACCTATTAATAAATGCTGAGACCCTATGGCAATGGGCAATCCAATCTGTGCATGCCCTGTGAAATATTAACATGCCTATGCTGTTTAGGTTGTAACCATGCAGTTTAGCTAGGAAGATATCCAGAGCTATTACTGCAGCTGATCGCAAGGGAACTGGAAGTACCAAGAATACTCCCAATTATAATCCCAGGTTCAGCAGGAATCCTTATTGTACTGACCAGCTAAAGGTCAACAGTGTTAAAGTTTAATTCCCTGGAATAATACAGAGTGTCATTGATTTCATCTTTCTGAATTTTTCTATTCTGTTTAACAGACTTACTGCAGATGTTTACTACCACAAATAGATGGCAAATACAGACATGTCGCCTCCAGCACTGTTCTGGAAACAAATAGGCAGATGGTCAATTGCAAACATGCATGATACAGTCTAGGAACTAGTTAAAAATATTCATATGCACATAGACACATGTGCAGGTCTGTCCATTTTTCCCTACTTCCCATTATCATCCTATATGCAGGTATCAAAACTTATCCTATAAGACATGTTAAAGGGAAATGTCTTGACCTTTTCTTCTACAGACAAGCTTTAAACTGATGTCAGTCCTAGACATTTAGCCAACTCAAAACTAAAAACCCTCTGAACATAATACCAGACAGACACCAACCACAAGAAAAGCTCCCGTATAATTAGTTGTCAAACACGCCAAAATGTGTGGTTAAGACCTAGATGCACTGCTCTTTGCCTGGTGTGAGAATGAAGGATAAGTTGCACTAGCTAACACAGAGGATGAAATAAAATCAAAGTGTAAAAGAAGTTTGCAAGTGATATACAGGTGAATGTGATAGCCTTGATGTTAAACCCACCTCTGACTCCTTGAAGCAAATAGAAATTCTCTCCTGTAACAGTCACAGCATTCACCGTGTGTATCCCAACACTCCAGTATCTTGTTTATTCCTGGTGATATCAATGTCTCCCAGTCAGTGTCAGAATACCGCACTGTAAGGACATTGCCAGATCACATTTTACATTTTGAGGACTGTACCCCATTGGTTACACTGCAAAGGTCCTCCTTTGGTTGAAGAAAAATAAACAGCAAAGGACAGCGTGGGAAGGGTAGCAGACGTGGATAGTATTATTTGCATTTTCTCTTTACCTCTATGACAAATGCAGTTACTATCAGGTCTAATAGCAACTGGAGAGGTTTCACAGCAGCAGCAGCAGAAAACATAAAACAGAAAGGGTATGGGAGATGGGTAACAGAGTCAGTGAGTGCCATCTGCAGGGAAACTCATGCAGTAGAACGAATGTAACCCTTCCAGTGCTATAAGCCTATTCAGTAAATAGGAACCTCCTGTCCTTTTACATATTTTAAGAACAAAAAACACATCATGCTTGTTTAACAAAAGTCTGCCTGTGCTGTAAATTTGCAAAAAAAAAAAAAATCAGATGTTATCATTTAATCGGTCTTCTGCAGTTGGAAAACATTTGATAACATCCGATTGGTTGCTGCAGATAAAAAGAACAGGGAAACTATTGCACCTCTTAATCAAATATATTCATTGATCTAACAGGTTATGTTTAATAACAGAGATACTGTATATTCATTGATCTGACACAGGGTTGTCAAACTTGGGGTCCTCCAGATTTCTGAAAACTAGAAAACTAGCATTACCGGAGTTGTTCTTTTCAAACATCTGAAACATCTGGAGGGCCGCAAGTTTGACATCCCTGATCTAGCATGTACAATATCCCCTTATTAAAGCCATACCTGAATATCATTTTCCTTAGAATAGGATGATTTTGGATTAAGGAAATTGCATATCTTCAAAATGTGACGGCAGAGAAATTTGGTACTACAGCCACGAAGTTGCTTGATTCATTTTTCTTTAGGAGGAATGCTAGAAATATTTAGTGAAGGTCGACTGGGGAAAGAACAATTTAGAAGGCCTGGAAATTGACTAATGAACGCTGATTCTGTAATGACAACAATGGATTATTTGGGAGGGTAAAAAAAAGAAATTCAGCAGAATCTGAGACACAGGATCAGAACCAGAGATACACATTTAAAGGGGCATTAACACTAAAATATAATAAGTCTAAATGGATTGTGTAATAGTTGTAACTCTGCATCCCTCCTTTCTAGTGAGTAACAATTGGCTTTCTGACTGCCCAGTCTTGATTACAGAGATATCATTGGCAGAGCAGCTTATCCAGTAGGTGTGCGTGTGTTGGGGGGGGGCGGTTGGGGGGGTTCGGGAGCATTTTCTGAGTATGTACAAGCATGTATAAGTGTTCAGGACATATAGGTTGGTAGGAGGGCTGCAGATAATATAGATTAATTCTATGCTGCTAATTTCAGAGTTGAATGGGAACTCTACTCCATACAAGTTGCCTTTATTAAAAAGATCACAATCCTACCTTTAAAATTACTCCATTCTATCTTCAGTCTATCCAAATTTTGGGGTCTGCCTGCAAGTTTAAGGTTGGTGCATGCCCACTGCTTGCTGGGACAGAGCTTTATCAGCTGCACCTAAAATTCTAAATTATTTTTAAAGCTAGCCACAAGCCTGAAAAGAAAACTTTTTCTTTATCTTAAGTTTCCATAGGAAAGGATAGAGAATGGTTGCAGGTCTGTAAATAGCTTCAGAAAAGATCAATTTTTCGGGATGGGGCTTCTTAAAGGGCAAGTCCAGCCCCAAAGTGTAAACTTACATACAGGTAAATCACCCCCCAAACCCTAAACGGTAATAGTTTGAAATCTGAAATATATAACTCTAACCTGAAATCCTGCTCAATGTCCTGTTTCCCCTGTTTCTGCTTCCTGGTCCTTCCAGTTAGCAATTGTCAGTTGTGGATTTGACAGATGACATCACAGCCAATAACTGAATGTTAATCCCCTGTCTGCCTCTTCTGAGCATGCCCAGGCTCAGTACAGGTTTCTAAATTGCTCCGTTTCCATGAGGCATCCAGAAGCATAGCAGGCATACAGTAATGGATTCATAGGACAAACTATGATATATCAACATATTTTAAAGAGGCCGTTCTTTCTAAAAGATGTTCTTATGAGGGTGGAATTGTTCTTTAAACAGAACATCATGTGACGGTCACAGAGACTCAGTCAGATAGGACAGACCAGGAACTTTAACTTAACAAGCCTACAATTTAAGACACAGAGAAAATAGAGACATAATTTTAGGCTTGTTTGAAATGAATGAAAGAGCTTTGTTAAATAGTGCAGTTACAGTTACACTTAAAGACATATAGCTAACTTTTAGATATTCATTATACAGTGCAAATAGTGGCAATGCAGCCAAGTGACATTTCAAAATTCATCAGAAAGGGTTTGCTGAAATCTTGCCCATTGTGACATTTCAGCTGGGTTCTCTCTAGCAGTGCCCATGTTCTAATTCCCTATAGATAGAGGTTCATTGAAAAGGTCAGACTGCTGTGTCATGGAAGGTACAGCTACACTGTGACAACCTGGCTCAAACCTGATGTTCCATGAAGCCGCACTACAGGCATATCTTGAAGGGAACCTATTAACATTTCATTAAAAAGCACACTTGGTCATGTGCATTGGATTCCAAGGAGGTGAATGAAAGGTGTGGGGAGAAAACCAGAATAAAGCTACAAAGGAAACACATCTGTGCTCAGTAAAGAAGAAACATGCGTCATTCTTAAGTAACATTTATTGACAGTCGCCCCACACTGTGCCCATAGTACAAAACAGACATTAACAAAGCACAGAAGGCAGAAGTACAGATCATAGCAGAGAAGTAGTCACTGAAGCCTTAATAGCTTTGTAAGACTGCACTGAGCTTCCCAAGCTTGTGTATAGTGCAGCATAACAACCCAGTCAGCACTGCCCAGGGGTACAATGTACCTACTGAACTGACCTTTATGTTCCATTTCATTATTCTCAACTTTACAGAGGAAAGGTAAAGAAGCAATATCAAGCAGTCTCCCCTGCAGCTATTGTGAATCAGAGGACCCAGCATCCAATGGAAACAACACTGAAAGCTCTCGTTTAAAATATGTTTTTATTGCTATTACAGATTTAACATCCCCGGGGTTAACAATCTGTAATTTTTCTAGACTATTTTCAGCCCTTTAGTTGAGAAATGTAGTGCAGAGAATGTCCAACCAGCAGCTATGCTGTTTTTGACACTATAATTTACAGTAAGAAGCTGAGAGTTAGAGTTTACCAATAGCTGGAGGGTTACAAATGAGATATCTAAGTGATTTACCATTCAGTTTAATATTGCTTGTAATAAAATATTCCATAGACTGATTATTATTATTATTATTATTGTGGATTTATATAGCGCCAACTTCTTCCATGGCGCTTTACAGTTGCATTAATATACATAAGGAAAACATACAAGGGTAATGCAAGTAATACAAAGTGCAAGTAATTTAAGTGCTGGTCCAGCATCATTCAGTGTGGTAAGCTACAGCATTACTGTGGTACAATAGGATGGAGGGCCCTGCCTGAGAGCTTACAGTCTAGAGGAGATGGGGATGAGACATAAGATGAAGCAGATCAGTAGCTGTAACTAAGTTGTCAGTGGAGTAAAACTAGCGGGTCTGCAATGAGTCAGTAAGAATGGTAGAAGTGTCCAGGTCCAGATTGTAACCTTGCCTGAAGAGTTGAGTTTTGAGGTTGTGTTTGAAGATGTGAAGTGATGGCGAGTGACGTATAAAGGGATGAAGGGAATTGCAGGGCAGAGGAGCAGCACGAGAAAAGTCCTGTATACGAGTGTGGAAAGTGGTGATTAGAGTGGGTGAGAGGAGAAGATCATTAGCAGATCGGAGTTGGGTAGTATCTGTATAACAGATCAGAGATGTATGGTGGATCCAATTTAAACTGCAGACCTTATCCTACAAGGCAATTGGATCCTTTGGGTGATGGGAAGCCAGTGAAGAGATTGACAGAAAGGGGCAGCGTGTGATAAGTGGGAAGAGGGGTGAATGAGCCTGGCAGCAGAGTTAAGGATTGATTGAAGGGGTGCCAGTCAGTTGTTTGGTAGACCACACAGGTGGTTGTTACGGTAGTCCAGCTGAGAGATACATGCATGAACTAGAATTTTGGTAGCGTTCTGTGAAAGGAAGGGATGAATGTGTAAGATGTTTTTGAGCTGTAACCAACACGAGTTAGACAGGGTATTAACTTGGTGTTTAAAGTCAACTTTGTCAACGTGTCATTCAAGAAGTTTAGATGCAAACTGATATTAATTATAAAATCTTATAATATTCAAATGTTTTTCATTGTGTAATTAAATACAATTACAAGTAGTATTCTGAGGTGTGTATCCCCCCTCCCTCTCTTAACCGACTCCTCCATTCCTCTGACTTGACCTTTTTTAAACTGAGCATGCTCAGTAATCATTATCCTCTAGCACTAAGAGATGGAATTCTCTAAATATCACCAATCCAGTTACAGTTACACACTTCCAGTTACAGCAAAATCCAGAACTTGGTTTATCATAAGGGACTTTATTGACAGCTGAAGCATCTTATCTTTAGATTAGATATTTAAAAAAGAAAGAAAAGTAGATGACAGATCAACAAAAAAATGGTCCAGTGAAGAATTATAGTTATTGGAAGAAGACGAATTATTTTTGCAGAGTTTATACCCTTTAATAATAAACCTGATCTGTTATAATAAACAGAAAATTCTGAGCAGTGGGCAGGTAAAATGGATACTGTCAATATCCTGCAATGATTTAAATGTCCATGCAAGTACATTGAACAACCAATTCTGACCCTATTAGACCCCATTCGATTAGTTATATGTTAAGTCAATTTCCTCAGAGAATTTCCATTGGTGATGGCTGAAATTCCTTTTTAATAATAACCTTGTGTTTGTTTAGTAAAGTAAAAACATGTTTATTTACCAATAATTTACCAACATTTACCAATAATTGTCTGGAAATGCTTTTTGTGCCCAACTTTAGGAGCAGCTTGTTCTGAGTAATGTGTATAATGAACCAGTGCTCAAACGCACTGCAGCCTCCTATTTCAGTGGAAGGGATCACATTAGCTTCCAGCAAGCCAACATGTTCGCTTGCATCAGCCTTGCTCTCTGAATACAAAACTGCTAGAGACCCTGAGCAAGTGCACATGTTGTAAGTACTTAAAGAAATAAGGGAGGGTTCACTGTTTATAGTATTTGACTTTTCATTCAGAAAAAACCCCCACATGACTCAGCTGCATCCAGCTTATGCGTTTTGAAAAGGATTTTCTGTATGTTTTCCATTGCAAATTAACATTAAGGGTTGATCTAGTTTTAACCATATATATATATACATATATATATATATATATATATATATATATTTATTTATTTTTTTAAATTATACAGAGAGATCAAAGTATGAATTAGTACAATTTGTACAAATAATGATTGCTGTAATTCTGCAAAAAGAATTTATCACAAACAGTGTTCAAGTGCCTTGAATGGCAGTGATGCAGGTATTTACAAGAAGCACTCCTCAAGCTGTATTTGTTCTTGACATATCCTTAGCGTTGGCTGGCAACAGGCCCGGGAAATTTCCCAGCAGGTTTTTACCATCAGACAAGACAATTATATGATATCATAGATTTGTCTGGAAGCTTTATACAGAGAACTACTAACCTCTGTGATTCTAAACTCTGCATTGCAGAACACTAGTGAGTACAGCAGTTAGTGTCACAAAAGTGGGAGACTGATTCTATTTTGATACTAAAAAAATTGGTCTAGAGATTTCAATGAAGAACAGCAAAGAAAAGTATGTAACATGGCCACCATTTGGACCCATCTATGCGCATACATGACGGATAGGGGTTGCCTAAGCATGCAGGGGGGAAGGGTGCACATGCGTGTGTGTGGGGGGGGTTGCGTGTGCTGGGTTAGCACTTATGATGGCCATTTGTTAGAAAACTTACCTTCTGTCATTCCAGGCAACTGCCCGGCCCAATCATTTTGTAATAGAGATTCAATCGCAAAGCAAATGGGCCAGGGCAGGAAATGACAGGAGGTAAAATCCTCCTTATATATTAAGTAGATTTGAGGATTGACTGTCAATGGACAACTGATCCATTTTTTAAAATCCATACCTGAACTGGAATTTTCCCTTATTTACAAACTTTTTATGTCAGATGGTAATACATTACTGAGTGATCAATTACCATTCCACATGTTCAACATCATTGCTACAGATCTTTTTCATGCAATGTGCCCTGTATCATAGATCAATCATGTGATGTGTGCACTTATCATGAAACACAAAAAATATATTGGTGATTTAAATACTATTGGTAACAAAGAAATCAAGGTTTGCAATTTGTTTAATTGGTCAGGAAAACATATGGTATTTGTTTAAAGGATAAGTGTATTTAAACTGGGTACATCTATTTCTCAGAATTCCCTTCAAAAGGTATACAAGGCAAACTAAAACACTGTATTTGTGGCTGAAACATTGTGATAATTATTGAGTAAAAAGAGTAATTGGAGAAAAATAAAACAGTTACCTTAACACAGTAGTTAGTGCTGGCGCTTACATGATGGCAGACTCATAATATACTGGGGGAAAGCAAAATTCCCATCAGGATCCATGATGGATAATTTAAAGGAATAGTTCACTCAAAAAATGAACTATTCCTTAAATGTATTGATTGAAGACTGGGGGGTTAAGGACCTATGCCTTACCTTCCGTTCTTAAATCAATTGTGTAATTTTTGAAATTTTTCAGAAAGTTAGAAATTTCGAAAATTCGAGTTTCAATTTTCGAAAATCGTCTACTTTCGATTCTTGAAAATTTTCTACTTTATATTTTTGATTTTCGAAAATAGTCTAATTTCGATTCTAGAAAATCTTCTACTTTCAATTTTCGATTTTCGAAAAATCGTCTGCTTTCGGTTTTGATAAAAATCAAAAAATTCGAAAAATCCAGGTGCCGTGAAATTCGGGAGTTCCAAAAGTTTCGTCAGGACTTCGAAAACCTTCAGATTTGATTCGAAACTGGGTTCTATTCAAACCCACATTACATCTGTAGTAAACAGTAGTATATATGTTCAACTTTTATACAATAAAAATATATTCTTATCAAAGAAGTTCATTTATTGTCTCATCGTTATTTCACAACATTTGTATCTTGAGAGAGAAAAAAGGGGAAAGTGTTGCACACCATATCACTTTTTAATCATCTTCAATGGTTTTAAAGAATCTAGATGCCCACCCCCAGGTTTTCAAGTTTTTTGGTTATTTGTGAGGATTAGGATATTTACTTGTCTGAATCACCCACACTCCCCTCAGTTACATGTCATTAGTTCAGACTCACATCTGTTCCATATTTTTGTGGGCATTTTCTATGTTGAAAAATGTTATCTAAATGAAGATGATATACTAATAATATAAATCCAGTTGTGAATAAACAGTTTAAAGTCCTAAAGAATCTCAGGAACGGTACAGAAACTATTTTTTTCCATCAAAAAATGATTTTAGATTTTCTCTTTTTCTCTATTGGCCATCTATTCATCAAAATACATAATTATTTCATTCCAATATAACTGTGTCACCAATACATATATCAGTATTAAAAATACACAAGGATCAATCTGTACAATTCATGTCAGTTGCTAAACCCTAAAGGTCCCCATGACACATGGCTGAGAAGCACAGCAATTATAATGCTGGTTCAAACCAACGGTATTTGAGAGATGTTAGGAGTGGTGGAAACACATAGTTCAGTGAAACACATGTTCAGTAAGATGCAGATGCACTTTCCTTTGCATCCACTGTGGTGCAGCAGAGCCCTAGATTTCAAAACTGTCCCTGGTAAAGGATTCTTAAACAATCTGCCATTATCAGAGATTTTTCAGTGTCTGTGATAATAATAAGTTCCTCAAAAGTTTAATTCCAAACAAATACAGTTTATACTTTATACAAACGTATGTTTCTCCCTGCACACCTTCACTGTTAATCACCAACAGTGTCAACACTGTTAATCTCCAATCTGCTTAACCACTAGTAGTGGACTCCATACATCAGTCACAAATTAGCAGGGGATACAAACTCAATTGTGAACTATTTCTTTATAATGACTTGCAGTGCACAATGTTTTGGGGTTTTCCCCCTTCCCCCTGAGTAAGGGGGAAAACCCCGAAATGTTTTGCACTGCAAGTCACTACTTGCAGTGCAAGATAGGACTACTCCATATTAGGGTAGTCCTATCTAAGAATGACATATTTTAAGTAATTATGCTGTTATTTTTGTAGTGTAATTATTATGTATTAGATACGTTTTTTCCTAATGATAACTTCCTGCGGCACTTGGAGCCTTTCCCGGTAGTTCCGTCTTCAAGGGGGTGTTTGCGGTTGTTCACAGCCGAAAACCAGGCTCCCAGGCCCAGCCGCGAGGCTTCCCAGTTGTATACATAAAATACTGTACACACATTAACTCCCTCCTCCAGCTAATCCCCAGGGCTCTCAAGCAGGAACGGGCAGCGTCTCAATACCTAGCAACAGCAGGGATCACCCACCATTTCTATAGGCAATGCCTTCTCTCCCAGTTAAACAGAACACTATTGGCTTTTACCTGGATTCCGACCAATGTGGAATGGGTCTGTTAGATGCTGTAGTTTACACACATGCGGCAGTAAGGAGGAAACTGGTGCTTGTTTAATATGGGGTATTCCTATTGGCTGCTAGAATACAGTCGTTCACTATTACAGTAATTTGACAATTTATTATAATTGTACTAACCTGGAAGCTGATCATTGTGAGCACTGCTGCTAACAGGACAGGAGAAAGAGACAGAGAGGAAGAGACAGAGACAGAGCGAGAGAGAGAGAGAGTGAGAGTGAGAGAGAGAGACAGACAGAGCGAGAGAGAGACAGACAGAGTGAGAGAGAGACAGAGAGAGACAGACAGAGAGAGACAGAGAGAGACAGAGAGAGACAGAGCAAGAGAGAGAGAGACAGACAGAGAGAGAGACAGACAGAGAGGGAGAGAGACAGAGAAACAGAGACACACAGAGAGAGAGAGACACACACAGGGAGCGAGAGACAGACACACAGAGAGAGAGAGAGACAGAGACACACACAGAGAGAGAGAGACAGACAGAGACTGTACACTAAAGCAAAAAATAACATTTAGACACTTACCAGCATAAGAAGGAAGCTTCCCTTCAGTGAAGCAGCCAAAATAAAGGGATCCTTTGGTAAAGCAGTCTGTAGGAGAAAGAAAAGACTTCAGTAAAGCAGTGTCATTTGGCCACGCCCACCCGCTCCCACTACACATTGCATTTGGATGTGAAGCTCTCTCCCACAATGCAATACAGCAGGATATAACTCTAAAGCATCCTGACACTCTCTCCCACAATGCAATACAGCCGGATGTCAGCTACACTAACTGGGAAAGCAAACTTTTTTTTGATTGGCCATTAACTCGCACATGCTCACTAAGTCTCTACCACAATGCAAAGCTAAAAGATGTTACTGTAAAGCATTCATTGCATCCGGATGTGATGTAAACACTGCAACTTTCTTTTCATTGGCTAATAGTGCTACAGCAGCTACCAGAAGCACACCTATTGGATAGTAAGGACAATAAGGAAATTACAACAAACTTCCTTTTATTTTCCCATGGAGAATTGAATAAATTTGAGAGGTGTGTTTATAGCTCCCATTTTGACCAGTCCATTCAAACATGGGGAGATACTATATGTTAGTAGTTTTTTGTTTCATATGCCATTTACATACTGTTACACACTTATATGTCTTTATTTAGAACAGATTAATAAACTAATTAATGTTATACCTTTTACATTACAATATACACTGTAACTATGTACAATATTATTTTAGCCTACCCCCACCTACATAGTACAGTCTAAAAACTCAATGCAATCTCCACAAAATGGAAAATATTTTTATATAAAGGAAGGATTGAATTTCAAGCTCATCTATTAAAAGTTTTTTTCCCCACATAATGGTGATTATATTTAAACGATAAGGAGAGACCATAAACAAGCTGTGAGGTCTTTTAACTAAAGCAAAAGACATAAACACTTGTTATGGGTGGCATACACCTGTTATAAAGTAGTAGTTGTGATTCAAGGACAGGGATGTCAAACTTGTGGTCTTACAGATGTTTTTAAACATCTGAAGGGTGCAAGTTTCATATCCCTGCTCTAGAAGATCAAATTAATTCAATGTGACCATTTAAAATCAAATTTACTGAAATTTGATACATCATTCATCTAATGCAAATAAACTCAATAGAGTTTATTGGGTGCAATGCACTGATCACTGCTTGATTCTCCCATCTCATATATCCATGTACCAGGTTCAGTTATATCAACTTGTGTTTTGGAAATTCAGCAAAAGTTTGTTCACCAGCTGCTGCCCTCGAAGCTATAAGGGAGTCTTATTGTTGGCTGCACAACATGCGATACATGGGGGTCAATGGGAATTTATAACTGCAAACTTTTAAAAACAAAAGAAATCCTTTATCATCTTGATAATATAATCAAACAGCATACAGATTGCTTTCCCTTTAATGACAAACAATCCAGTCCATGGGGGGAGATCAATTCCAATTTGTTTGGATGTAAGCAGCAAACTTTCCTTTAACTTGCAGGTGGGACATTACAGGTGTCCCACCTCTCCCGGGAGTCTCCTACGTATTGGGGTGGTCTCCCGCACGACCATCCCAATCTCCCGCAATGGAGAGGAGTCCTAAATCTCCTCCCCATTACGACCCCTTTTTTGCTACCACGCCCTGGACCACCCATACTACGCCCTGCAACGCCCCTAACCCCCACCCCATTGCGTGCATGTCCCGCCCACTGCATGACATCAGGCCACATCGCCACGCCTCTTCACCACACCTCCTCTCCCACCCTGCCCGTAAGCATAAGGGCCGGTTGGGATGTCTGACATTATGTCTAAATCTGCTTGTTGGTAGTGTGCAATTTGTTGTATTTTCTGTGTTTTCTTTTGTCCCTCAGATACAAACTCCATAACATCAACCTACCCAGGCTCCACCCTGTTAAGATTGCATTTATGCATTGCAGCTGAACCAACATGGGCAATGCACAAGATGTGCAATAAGGCAGGAAATGTCACTTATGGGGAAAAACTGAGAGACCAAGCCAGGAATAAATGAACAAGGCAATTTATTAACAATTGCAAGCAACATAAATGATAATGAAGCAGTTGTATACATTAACCTCATGCACTACAACATGCATACATGCAATAATATATGAAAGATAATGAAAGAAAATCTCCCTGCAGGCAAGTGTATTCAATGAGCATACACATGCAATCTAAACAATACAAGACTATCTCCCTGCAGGCAAGTGTATTCAATGAGCATACACCTGCAGTCTGGAGTACATACAATTAGCCTACTCTGCATAAGATATCAATCAGAGTAATTCAGTGTATATACAAATGGGTGCACACAGACCCAAAACCCAGGAAGGTATAAATAACAATACACGATAATTGCCAGTACAAGAGGCAGCAGGCAAACGGGTGTGGTACAGTAAGAATAAACCAGGAGATCAAATAATACAAGATACTCGCTAGGCAGAGAATAGACACAAGGCAAGCACAGGTCAAAACACAGGAGGGCAACCAGAAACAGGATACAGGACTCGAATACAAAGTCTGCTAACCTGGCTAGAAGGGCTAGGACACAGGAAACCCAAGTTCAATGAACTAGCACTGAAGCACTGTTCATGCTGGCCTTAATGCAGACATGGAAGGTCAGGTGACAGATCTCCCAGCAATAGTCTGTAACACACACAGTTCTTAAGGTAGAGAGCCCTCTGCTGGTGGGCAGGTAGAAGTTCCAGAAGTGATATCTTGAGGAGAACAATGACATCTGCTGATGGAAAGGAGGAAGTTCATGCAGGCAAATCATAAAGTCACCAGCAGATGTTGATGGTGACACACCCCTCACACCTTCTGTTCATGGGTCCCGAGGGCAGCAATTATAATTATTATTCCAGCGGGCCTGCATGGTTGGGCACCACTGTCTTAACAGTTCATCTTCTGTCTCTGAGGTTCAAGTCCAGAACTACATTTCAAGTCCAGTTGATCTAATTGAATACAACAGATATCTCTGAGGTTCATAAGGTGATTTTAATTTGGCAAGTAACTACAAAGTTTCTCTGAGTTACTTAACTGATCTGTTTATTTTCTTACTTATAGTCTCATAACTACAAATCTTTGCATGAACCTTTTACCTCATCATGTACTGTAACGCTTAATTGTTTCCTGGATCTTTTCACAGTGTGTCTAAACAGATTTCTCTCAAAAGGTGTTTTTCTTTGGGTCTGGGCCCTTGCGGAAGGAATATGGTTCAGATTGGAGCTTAAAGAAACTGGTTGTACCCACTTGAAAATATAATAAATTCTGATTGAACCACTCTGACTCTGAGATTAGAGCTAGGCCAAGGTGTGTGTGTTTATAGTGGAACATTATTTTTATAAACCCTGCATGTTGGGTCTGTGTCGGCAAACTTTGTACCCACACATTTCTAACATTTCTTTTAACATTACTTACCCAGCACAATCCTGGCTTCACCAGCTGGTAGAATGGTTTAAGTATAATCTATGTGCGGCACAGCAGCTGAGGAGCCTTTTAATCTGCAGATATGGGTAAGACAGTCAGCTATTAGCTATGATATGAGCACGGCTTGAGAGCTGCAGAGGAGACAGCAGAGACACCGTGAGGATTGGGCTGTGTAAGTTATAAACATTTTTGGTAAAGGGAATTATAGTGAAAATTGTGTTTGGAGGGGCCTTAAACTGAAGTAAACATTATTTAGTGAGGGTGGACACATGTCCTCCATAGTGCTTGAAGTTTAATTATAAATATAAAATACCTAAAGGTGGCCATTATGATCTTAAATCGCCCAATACTTTGATAGACAGATGTGCAATGTTAATTGTAATAAGATGTAGATTTTTTGGCCAATCAATGGAAATGTCGGATTGTATGTTGGATTGTACATAAAATTGGCCTTATGTATGGTCACATTTACACACAAATTCAGTTATTTTGTCTATTTCCTGGTCTATGTATTGTGCTCTATGATTTTTCTATTATTAAAGGGCATGTCCACCCCCAAAACTATAATCCCCCCCAGTAATGGCCCCACCATGTAGTGTAGTGTAATCCTTACTCACATCCCAGTCCATAGGGTTCTCCTGTAGACCCCCCCCCCAAGTCCAAAACTAACCACCAGGAGGATAGCAGGCCTCTGGTGCTACCTTGCCTCCGGTAGATATTTGTCATGCGTACTGCAGCCCTTCTCCCCCCTCCCTCCCCCTCCCTCTCCCTCCGTTCTACTATCCCTCCCCCTAGCATAAAACCCCCTTAATATGCTGCTCCCCCAGTTCTGCCAGCCCCAACCGCATATTTTTATTTTCCAAAAGCTCCCCAAACTCTTATACTTCTCCTCTTTCCTCCGCTGCACTGAATGACCGGCAGCCGCGTCCGTGATTGGTGCCGCTCAGCCAATCACAGACGCGATGCCGGTCCCGCCCCTGCTGCATTCTCGCAAGCAGAGGGCCGGAGTGCGGCGGAGGAACGAGGGGAGGTAAGTAAGAGTTTGGGGGGCTTTTGGAAAATAAAATTATATGCGGTTGGGGCTGGCAGACATGGGGGAACATCATATTAAAAACTAATTTTAAGGGTGGACATACCCTTTAAAATTGCTCGATTATCAGACATGAAGTTTTATAACATTTTGTTGAGCATTAAGGCAAAATAAAGAGACTAAGATACATGTACACCTTGTGGTTTATTGGTATGGCAGTAGAAGGAACAGAGAGTAGGTGCAAAGAATTAAAGGCATGTCCACCCCCAAAACTAAAGTTTACCCCACTGCTGTAGGTTACCTTTCCTTACCTTTCTCCTTTGCTCCAAATGGTTCTCCTGCAGTGTTTGTTCAAAGTCCAGCAAAGTGAAGAGTAGGAGCTGTCTCTATGTGGAAAGGTTTTTACCCTTTAACTGTCCTCCTGTAGGACTCAGGGATGTGCAGGGGAGCTCTTTTTCCCCCTCCCTCCCACCCTCCGGATCCCTCCATGCTGCAGTTAGTGCACCCAAAAATAATGTCATAGGAAAAATAAGAAGATGTGGCCCCCTTGGCTCCCTGGTTCCCTTGCAGTTGCTCCCACTGCTCCCCTGTGTAGTCACGCCCCTGACTGCAAGGGCCCAATCAACAAAAGTAATAGCATGGACTATGACATTTTCTGAATTTAAAATGAAAGTTTACTTTTATATGGCACCCCTCCCTTTATTCAGTGGTTTCCCTGAGCCCTTAGGCTGCATTCTTATTTTTTACCTTCAAATGATTTAAAACAACCCCCACCCTGTTCCCCTGGTGTGGGTCTTAGGGCAGAGGTCAGTTTGATGACAGCTTGCTTGAGTTCAGTAATGAGTCACAGAGCTTGCACTGATCAAGACTGGGCTGTGGCACAGAGAAAGTGGAAGCCCTTTGCACCTGGACCAATGGAAGCAAATGGAGCTGATAACTGAGCTATTTTAAAACATTTGAAGATAGCCTCAGGGATGTTCCAAATTATTAAATCACAGGAGGTTGTTCATATTTTTAGATTTAATTCTCCTTTAATCTTCCTGCCTCCCCCAACATTCCTCCTCATGCCTAAAGGACAAGTTAAATCTACTTTAAAACTGCTAATACATACAGTTCCTTAAAAAACAATCCAGTTCTCTATATTGCCTCTGTTGCTGTTTTGCATGTCCTGTGCCTCGCATGTATTAGAAAGTATTTAGACATAATGGCAAAAGAAAACAAAATCACCACAAAAAGGCATTTCATTCTGTTTCATATGAAAAAATGAATAATCAGAAAGAACGTGTAATTTCACAATTTCCTTATCACATATAAACAATTAGTAAAGCATGTTATACCTTATGCAGTGTGGCATTTGTGTCTCCTTCAGACACAGCTAGAAATAGATAACTATTAAAGCATGGCAAGAGCATCCAAGTTATTCATAGGATGAAAAGCGTTTATAGTGAAATAAAACCTTCTAACCGATTGGTTTGTGTCTGCAAACTGAAAATATTTTTGACACTAAGAGAGCATCTGCAAACAGAGAAATCATTGCAGAGCGACGTCCACCTACAGAGTTTGTCTGAAGGGAACCTTGAAATCAGAGAGGCTTCCTGGTAATTACTCTGGCTGTTATAGATGAATGGTTTCAAAGAAAACCTTCTCACTGAATAAGCTGTGCACAAAATGTAACATGATGGATTTCCGTAAGTTTTATTGTTCTTCTATTCTCACCAATAGATTATTTGCATTTGCCATTAAATCAGAAGAGGCCAGGTGTGCCATGAATTATAATAAATCAAAATGTGTCAACATGTTATTATTTTTTAAAATACACATTATGATTAGTCTGCTAAATTATTCTAGCATGACACAGCCCCTGGGTGACAGAGAGCTCTTTGGTTGACTGAGCATTTCATGAAGTACTTAATTTGCCATGTTCAAGATGCTGACAACCCACCTAATGGCAGTCTATGGCTATGGGATCATTGGAGACCAAGGCTTCCTTTATTTTGGGACTAAGCAGGTTCAAATAATTTAATCAGAAATCCATTCTGCTAAAATGCACAGGAAGTTTGAATAAGGTGATCTATTGCCTTCAGGAAGAGACAAGTGCCCTGAAGACTGTATATGTATTAATGGTCCCAATACTAATAGATCTGCCTACGGTTGAGGCTCCTCAACTAAATAAAAGGAAAATTAGAGACGCGTTTTACAATGAAGGAAATAAATGGTTGTTGCTGTATTCAGAATTATTTATACCTTTTTTTTATACCTGTGAGAATGCAATGTATATTATACTATCTTAGGGGATTTCAATATCCCCATCGATAATAACTACTCTGCTCTCTTTTACCTCCTCCCTTTAGCCTTACTCAATTATCCTCTGCACAGACCCATTGTAACAGGCACACACTTAACCTAGTCTTCACCCACCTCTGCTCAATACACACTTCTCCAACTCTCCCTTTCCTATATTGGATCACAATCTTCTCAAATTTAAACTTGTGTCATCTGTCCCAACCATGACCTCAAACAAACAAATGTACAGATGCACCTGCGTAATTCTTAGCCAAACAAAACTACTTCTCTTCACTCATATCCACACAATCTCATAACCCTAAAAATCTTCAAAGTTTTTATCTCCCTGCTCTGTCCACCTACTCCCTGTTTATCGGCTGATGAAATTGCCTCGTATTTCACAGAAAAAAAAACACATCAGAAACGGCTTTCCTGTGCACCCTAGCTCCTCCCTACAGCTTCCAACCTCTACCATTGCACTGCCTAACCTAACTTCATTTTTTACCCCCTCCATCTATACCCCTTCTACTGGACAGTCTAGCCTCCCTTCCTTGGCTACTCTCTCCACTTTCCCCCCAAATGAGCTTTACAACTATTACAGAACAGTGACTCTATCCAGGACACATCTCACCACCTGCCCCCTCGACCCTATCCCCTCTTCTCTCATTCCCCACCTCTTTTCTTCCTTCATACCAGCCCTAACCTCTCTTTAACTTGTCCATATCCACTGGTATTTTTCCCTCCTGATTTAAACATGCCGTGGTATCCCCTATACTTAAAAAAAAAAAGGACCCAGACACTTTTTCCAGCTACCGGCCTGTCTCCCTTCTCCACTTTGCTTCCAAACTACTGGAAAGACATGTCTATGCTAACCTGGTTCATCCCCAGTCTCCCAACTCTCTCTTTGACCACCTCCAGTCAGGGTTCCAACCCTAACCACAATCTGCCCTCACTAAAGTGACCAATGATCTACTTAGTGCTAAATCTAAAGATCACTACTCTTTGCTTATTCTTCTTGATCTGTCCTCTGCTTTTGATACTATTGATCACCCTCTACTTCTTCAAATCCTGGCCTCCTTAGGTATCTGGGATACTGCACTTTCTTGGCCTCCTTAGGTATCCAGGAAACTGCACTTTTTCTTTTCCTATCTCTCTGGTGGGACTTTTAGTGTTTTACACTCTAGAATTAACTCCACCCCTCACCTCCTCCCTGTGAAGGTACCTCACGGTTTTATACATAGTCCTATTCTTTTCTCCATTTACACCTATGTCCTTGGACAACTCATTTGTAGAGATGGCTGAACTTCCGAGAGTTCGGTCCGTTTTCGAACTTTCGAACTATATGGAAAGTTCGAAAGTTCGAAAACAGACCCATTAAAGTCTATGGGAGTCAAATAGTTTGAAAGTTCTAATTAAATACAATTAAAATATTAATGGTAACTTAATGTAATTGGCTTTGGGACTTGGGAAATGGTCTGGGGAACACGTTTGAATATCCAGAACTCGATTTTATTCTCATGTGTGGTACTTTCGAGCTCCCTCATTCGAACATTCGATAATTATCCCATAAACGATTCGAACATTCGATAATTATGCCATAAACGATTCGACGATCGTTTGATTTTCGAATTCGATAATTATCGAAAGTTCGAGAAATCCGGATCTGGGATAGTCCGAGAAGTCTGAGTCAGTTCCAACTCGATAAGTTCGGCTCAAACTTGGGGCCGAGTTTAAGTTCTAGTCCATCTCTACTCATTAGTTCATTTAGATTTCAGTATGACCTGTATGCGGATGAAACCTATATTTACACTCTGCCCCAGATCTCGCTACACTGACATGCCAGGTCCCCAACAGCCTTTATGCCATCTCTGCCTTCATGTCTACCTGCTTCCTCAAACTAAACATGGACAAGACAGAACTTGTCCTTTTTGCCACTTGACCTTCACTGTCTGTTCTCACTGCATGGAATCATTACTGTCTGTTCCCACTGTATGGGATTTTAACTATCTGTTCCAACTATATGGGACACTTACTGTCTGTTCTCACTTTATGGGACCTCTACCGTCTGTTTCAATGTATGGGACCTTTACTGTCTGTTCTCACTGTATGAGACATTTACTGTCTGTTCTCACTGTATGGAATCTTTACTGTCTGTTCTCAGTGTATGGGACCTTTACTGTCTGTTCTCACTGTATGGGACCTTTACTGTCCTCACTGTATGAGACCTTTACTGTCCTCACTGTATGGGACCTTTACTGTCTATTCTCACTGTATCAAGTATCAATTTGTCAAGTTCAAAAAGGGTTTTTCGCTGTGGGTCTTATAATGGATGCAGTGATGTCAGGTTCATTAGATTGTTTCAAAAAGAAGCTGGATGAGTTTCTAAAAATAAAGAATGTTGCATGTTACTGGTATTGATACATAAAGTTGGAGTTGATGCTTCCTGGCACTTGGAGACCCTACATACTGTGGGGGTTTTTTTGATTTGTTTTTTTTTTGTTTGCTTCCTCTGGATAGAAGTTAGGCAGAATTGGTATTGCTGAGTAGGTTGGACTGTATGTCTTTATTCAACCCTAAATACAAAAGAATACTATAATATACCTTGTATTTTTTAAAGAATAAGTAAATAAAAAAGATTAACTTATGTGCAAGATAATGCAATACACATATACAGTATAAGGGTAAAAAATCAAAATAGATTTTTTTATAGTGCTGAACATTACACTTTACATTTTTGTTTGTTTGTTTTGGGGGGGAGGGAGGTCCCCTTATTTATCACTAATTATTGTTGCATTAAACTTATCAATAGTTTATAGTTTTTAGTTAAGGGCATGTCCACCCTAAATTACAACTTTTCATATACTGTACTGTATGCCCAACCTGTAACGAATTGAGTCCGAAGGGACGAGGTTCACTGTACCTTTTAGGAGGAGTTTAGACTGTAGGGCAGGGTTTAAAAGGAGTAGGAAACAATGGCTGGATACAATGCTGGAAATAATGCCGGATACAATGGCTGGAACAATGGAGTGGAAACAATGGCTGGATACAATGCTGGATACAATGGCTGGATACAATGCTGGATACAATAGCTGGAACAATGTAGTTGAAACAATGGCTGGATACAATGCTGGATACAATGCTGGATACTATGGCTGGAACAATTGCTGGAACAATGTAGTTGAAACAATGGCTGGATACAATGGAGTTGAAACAATGGCTGGAACAATGCTGGATACAATGATAGGAGAAATGCTGGATACAATGGCTAGATACAATGGCTGGAACAATGGCTGGATACTATGGCTGAATACAATGGAGTTGAAACAATGGCTGGAACAATGCTGGATACAATGGCTGGATACAATGGCTGGAACAATGGCTGGATACTATGGCTGGATACAATGGAGTTGAAACAATGGCTGGAACAATGCTGGATACAATGATAGGAGAAATGCTGGATACAATGGCTAGATACAATGGCTGGAACAATGGCTGGATATTATGGCTGGATCCGATGAAGGTAAGGAACGCTACAGACTGACAACTAGACAGTCTGGTAGCGAGGTCTACGAATAGGCAATCGCTCCCTCTGCGAGTGCCTATTTGAATCTTCACGCCAGCCGGCGTCTGGACGTGGTGACGTCACAACGCCGACGTCCGGCGCCGGTGACGTCACCAGTCCCGGAACATCGCGGGAGCACGGCAGGTAAGATCCTTACAGTACCCCCCTTCTACAGGGGGCCTCAGGACCACTTGAAGCAGGCTTGTCGGGAAATCTTCTATGAAAGGTTTTGATTAACTGGGGTGCATGTAAATCTGAATGTTTGACCCAGGATGTTAGTTGCTGGAACTGGTCCAAAAGAAAAAAAATCCTGTGGAAAACCCTTGGGGTTCAAACCAAAAACACAGGAAAAAGGAGATTTTCCGGTGGAAGAGTGGACGGCATTGTTATGGGCAAATTCCGCCCATGGTAGGAGAACAGTCCAATTATCTTGAGAGTAAGAAATATAGCACCGAAGGAATTGTTCCAGACATTGGTTGGTGCGTTCTGCAGCTCCGTTAGATTGGGGATGGTAAGCAGATGAGAATTGAAGTTTTATTCCAAGTAACTTGCAAAGTGCCCGCCAGAATTTGGAAATAAATTGGGTTCCTCGATCGGACACTATTTCAACCGGTAGTCCATGCAGGCGAAATATATGTGTAATGAATAATTGAGCAAGTTCAGCAGAGGAGGGCAATTTAGGAAGAGGAACAAAATGAGCCATTTTGCTAAAGCGATCTACAGTAACCCAGATAACTGTATTTTTCTTAGAAACAGGGAGTTCACAAATAATGTCCATAGAGAGGTGAGTCCATGGTAGGGAAGGAATAGGCAGGGGTTGAAGAAGTCCACAAGGAAGGGTATGAGAGGATTTGGAAGTGTCACAAACGGAACAGGCGGCAACAAAGTTCTTGACATCAGTTCTCATAGAGGGCCACCATACCGAACGACTCAGGAGATTGAAAGTTTTGTGGACACCAGGGTGACCGGCCTGTTTGGAGTCATGAGTCAGTTGTAATATTTCTTTCCGAAGGGGGAGGGGAACAAAGGTTTTATTGGAAGGTACGGCAGTAGAAGCAGAATCCTGAGCAGATAGAATCCGATGGCAAAGTTGAGGGGTGATAGTAGCTAGGATCTTGGAAGAGGGAATAATAGGACCTTTATCCTTTTCAGTAGTATCGACTGTGAGAAAAGACCTAGAGATGGCGTCAGCCTTTTTATTCTTGGAACCAGGATGAAAGGAATAGATGAAATTGAAACGAGAGAAGAACAAGGCCCAACGGGCTTGACAAGGATTCAATCTTTTTAGGTTTTGGATATATTCAAGATTTTTGTGATCAGTGAGGATGGTGACCGGATGTACCGCCCCTTCCAGCAAGTGTCGCCATTCTTCCAGTGCCAGTTTGATGGCCAGAAGTTCCAGATTCCCAATATCATAGTTTAGTTCATTAGGAAGAAATTTCTTGGAGAAGAACACACATGGGTGGAGTTTACCACTATCAATTTGCCTTTGGAAAAGGATGGCCCCTGCTCCAACATTAGAGGCATCTACTTCAATGATGAATGGCAGACTAGGAACAGGGTGCAGAAGTACTGGAGCTGAGGAAAAATATTTTTTTAGCTTCTTGAAGGCTTCCAAGGCAGCAGGAGTCCAGATTCTAGGTTTGCCTCCTTTTCTGATAAGGGCTAAGATAGGAGCAATGATGGAAGAAAACCCTTTAATAAATTGCCTATAATAATTGGAGAAACCAAGAAATCGTTGGATAGCCTTAGTGCCAATGGGAAGAGTCCAGTTAAGGACAGCTGAGACTTTGGTTGGGTCCATCTCAAAACCTTGAGTTGAAACTAGGTAGCCCAAAAAAGGTACTTGCGAGCATTCAAAAAGACATTTTTCAAGTTTAGCATACAGTTGGTTAGCTCGTAGTCGGGACAAAACTTGAAGTACATGGCGACGATGAGAAGAAAGGTCTTGAGAGAAGATTTAGATGTCATCCAAGTAGACTACTACTGAGATACCTAAGAGATCACGAAAAATGTCATTAACAAACTCTTGGAACACCGCTGGAGCAAAGGGCATCACCAAATATTCATAGTGTCCCGTTCTGGTATTGAAGGCCGTTTTCCATTCATCTCCTTCCCAAATGCGAATTAAATTGTAGGCTCCACGGAGATCAAGCTTGGAGAAAATTTTAGCCCCTTTTAACTGGTCAAAAAGTTCAGAAATGAGAGGTAGATGAAAGCGGTTCTTGATTGTGATTTTATTGAGGCCACGATAGTCGATGCATGGACGTAGCCCTCCGTCTTTCTTTTCCACAAAAAAGAAGCCAGCACCGGCAGTGGAGGGTCTGATGAAGCCTTGAGACAGGTTTTCTTTGATATAATCCTCCATACAGGTGGTCTCAACAGGAGATAGAGGATAGGTGCGACCTCGGGGTGGAAAGGTACTGGTCAACAAATCAATGGGACAATCATAGGGTCGGTGGGGAGGCAGAGTTTCAGCGGATTTTTTTATCAAAGACATCCTTATAGTCGAGGTAATGAGGAGTTAGAGAAGTAAGATTTTTATTTTCACAGGAGAAAGAGGAACAAGAGACCTTAGGAAGGGAAAGGCATCTAAAAAGGCAGGATGGACTCCAAGAGACAAGTTCATTATTAGTCCAGTCTATGATGGGATTATGAAGTCGGAGCCAAGGGAGTCCTAAAATGAGTGGAGCTGTGGGGCTTTGTATAACCAAGAAAGAAATAGATTCATGATGAAGACAACCAATTTGAAGAAGCATTTCTGCAGAAGACATGGAAATAAATTCTGTAGACAAAGGTTGATTGTCAATAGCCAGCACTCGGAGAGGATGTGGTAGGGAGAATAATGGAATTCCTAGAAGAGAAGCAAAGGTGGCGTCAATAAAATTACCGGCTGCTCCAGAGTCTAGAAAGGCTTGGGTAGAGAAGGTTTTGGATTTGAATATGAGGGTAGCTGGTAGAAACGACTTAAGTGAACTCTTGTGGAAAGGAGATTTGAATTTACCTAGAAAAGACTCCTTCTCCAAATCTAGGGTTGCAAGTTTCCCGGCTTGGAAGGACAACCTTTAGCAAAGTGCCCTTGGGTGGCACAGTACAGGCAGAGTCCATGAGTCCTCCTCCTCAGTTTTTCTTCGGCAGAAATGTGTGTACCCCCAATCTGCATGGGTTCCTCAGATGGCGGAGCCGTTGTCAGTGATCCGGCCCTTAGAGGACGAGGAACAAATTTGGGAGGAAAAGGACGGTTAATGGACTTTTCAGCTTGCCTTTCCCTAATACGAGTATCCACCCGTATACACATGGAAATCATTTTTTCCAACATTGTGGGAAGCTCCCGAGACACTAAGTCGTCCTTAATAAGATCAGACAGGCCCTGCCAAAAGGCTGCTAACAGGGCCTCATTATTCCAAGTAGTCTCAGCGGCTAAAGTCCGGAATTCGATAGCATACTGTCCTACAGAGCGGGAACCTTGCCGTAATTGGAACAATGCTGGATACAATGATAGGAGAAATGCTGGATACAATGGCTGGATACAATGGCTGGAACAATGGCTGGATACTATGGCTGGATCCGATGAAGGTAAGGAGCGCTACAGACTGACAACTAGACAGTCTGGTAGCGAGGTCTACGAATAGGCACTCGCTCCCTCTGCAAGTGCCTATTTGAATCTTCAGGCTGGCCGGCGTCTGGATGTGGTGACGTCACGACGTCGACGTCCAGCGCCGGTGACGTTACCAGTCCCGGAACATCGCGGGAGCGCGGCAGGTAAGATCCTTACACAACCCCAACCACTGAGTTAGATTTCTAATTAAACCTCCCAAATCATACTTACATCCCTTCGGTCCCGCAGCTGTCTTCTCCAGCTCTCTGCTAAAAGGAAGCAGCAGAGAGAGGCCAGACCAGCAGCCTTGGCTGCCGGTCAGCCAATCACAGACACAGCTGCGGGAGCGAAGGGCTGTAAGTATGATTCAGGAGGTTTATTTAGAAATCTAACACAGTGTCCTTTTACACTAGGTGAAGGGCAGCAATAGAGGAATCTGGAGGGTTGGAGGGAGGGGGGAGAAGGGCTCCCCTGCACATGCCACTGTCCTCTTAGAGGACAGGGAGGAGTCAGAAACCTTTTACACAGGAAGACAGGTCCTACTGTTCACTTTCTGGGACTTTGGACAAGCACTGCAGGAGGACCTTTTGGAGCAGAAATATAAGGTAAGGATTTTTTTTACACTACACAGTGGGGCAAATAGTGGGTTAAATTTTAGTTTGGGGGATAGACATGACCATTAACATAACCTGATTCTGTTGCTACCCATACACGTCACAGTCTGGCCACAAAATGAAGAGGGCAGCTTTACTGCTCATTCTTCAGCTATAATGTGGACCAGAGAATCATGGAACCCTTTGCCTTCAAGAATCGAGGTAAGTATCTTGAAAAATATTAATTTTGAGGAAGTTTAAGCAGCAAACCTGGGTGCTGGATTGCTGCTTTCTTTCCAAAAGTTTAAATTTAGTTCCTCTTTTAACAAATTCCTCTAAAAATTGAAAACAAATATTTTATACACTTTTTCTCCATTGTTCTTCTTTTAAGACATTTAAATGAAAGCTAAGCTTTGTCTGCTCTTCAAACCAGAATATATTTGATCTAAACCCAGCATTGTGTGCCTGTTAGACCTGCTTGGGATAATGATTTATAATGAACTAAAAATGAATATTGTAATATTAGGTTCATAATAAGACTCTGAGGGTTTTTGAGAGAACAAAGTAGCCAAGTCCTGAAAAGGACAAATCCCATAAGTTCATGTTAACAGCTACAGTAGTTGTGTTATCAGGTTACAAACATTTTGCAGAACAGACATTCTCAACTCCCTTTTTACACTACAGGAAGTCTTGTGGTGAGCAATACATTGAAGTCAACCTACATTGTCTCATTAAACATACCAAAAGTTCAGGACCTAATGTCTACTGGGGCAAGTTAAATAATAGGAAGACGGCATATACAACAAAATATTTTAAAAGGAATCTAATTTGTCAGCTTTTAAAACCCAGCAATTTAATAAAGAGAACCATTTAAAGCTGACACACTGTACCAGATATTTGCATGTAAATGTAATGGATGTAAAAATATTTCCAGTAGTAAATTCACTGTGTGAATCCATAAAGAATTGCTTATTATATAAATAGCCTACACCCAACCCCTTTGTTTCCAATGCAGCATTAGTGAATGATGAAGAAAGTATTTAAAAAGTAAACAGATTAAATAGTGTACATATTAGTTTGGTTTTATACTGCATCGGTGTATTCAGTGAATATAATGTAGCTGACCTAGTGCAACTGTAGATACTGTCAGGGTAATGCAATATCAGCCGTTCCTATGATGCAATCATTAGCACCTCTTATTACTTTATAATTGTATTACAATAACAAATTCAAAGGTAGCAAGCAATGACAGGCAGCAAACAGCTAGAGCCAGCATGGTATTATCTTGTATAAAGAGAGGTATGGATTCAAGGGAGAAAAATGTTATTCTCCCTCTTTACAAAGCATTGGTAAGGCCTCATTTGGAAAACGCAGTGCAATTTTGGAATCCTGTGTACAAAAAGGACATCTTTGAAATGGAAAGGGTTCAGAGAAGGGCAACTAAATTAATAAGGGGATTGAATATGAAGAGAGATTGGATAAGTTACAACTATGTACAGTACGCTAGAGAAAAGGTGCTTACATGGGGATATGATTACTGTATATAACAGGCCATACAATAAACTATCTGGGGTATTGTTTACCAATAGAGCATGTCAGAGGACACGTGGACATCCCTTAAGACTTGAAGAAAAAAGGTTTAGGCTTCAAGTTCGGAATAGAGATGGACACAAAGCCGAACTCTAACCCGATTTCGAGACAAACTTTATGAGTTTGGAAGAACTTAAACTATTCGAACTAGTTCCGGTTTGGACTAGTTCATCTTTCCAGACTCATGGCTGAATTTATGGCCATTCGCTAACACTAAAATGTATCGTTTGCTAACCCTCGAAAGTGTCATTCGTTTTCGCTAACCCTCGAATGTACGGATCGTTTTTGCTAACCCTAGAATGTACCGTTAGCTAACCCTCGAATGCAGTCTTAGATTTTCGGTAACCCTTGAAAGTATCGTTCATTTTTTGTAATCCTCGAATGTATGGATCGTTTATGCTAACCCTCGAATGTATCATTCGGTAACCCTCGAGAGTATCATTCGTTTTCTATAATCCTCGAAAGTATTCTTCATTTTTGGTAAACTTTGAATTTATGGTTCTATTTTCAGTAACCCTCGAAAGTATCGTTCGGTAACCCTCGAATTTGCTGTGACCCTCGAATGTAGCTTGCGCAAAACCCTGACAATTGCCTGCTCGTGTTTAAGAAGTGTTTTAACAAGTTTTGGTGATAGTGACATGTTTCCCAGAAAATGTCCCAGGTGCCACAGCCAGTTACAGTAAGTTACCATTGTTAGTTTAGCTGTAAATCCCTTTTTGAACTATCACTCTCTCATTGACTTTAATGGTTCCGAATTCGAACTTTCGAACTCTTGTTAAGGGATGTTCATTGGTCAGTTTAAAAAAAGGCTGGATTCCTTGAGCAAACAAGGAATGTTACAAGTTACTGGTATTGATACATAAAATAGAGTTGATCCAGGGAAATTTCCGATTGCCTCTTGGAGTCAGGAAGGAATTTTTTTCCCCTTCATAAATTTGGTGGCTTTTTTGCCTTCCTCTGGATCAACAGTTAGGCAAGAAATGAGAATATTGCTAGATGGGTTGGACTGGATGGATGTATATCTTTTTTGAACCTCAAATACTATACTATAACATTATTTCTAACATAATTTTTAAAGGATAATTACACTCAATCATACAACACTCCCTGACACAGAAATTTTTTGTGTAAATATATATAATATATATAATAGCACTTCCACTAAATATAGTTGTAAATTAGCCTAATTGGAGTGCTTCCACAATTCTTGTATTGTATGTATTTATTGGGAGGCTTGGTCAAGCCTCCATGTGGTAATAGCACCCCCAACACGCCCCTTTAATGGGAGGTCCTATGCCTTTAATATAAAGCACTGGGTGGCCTCTTCCCTCATTTTTAAAAAGCCAAAGGGCTGAGGGGGAAGGGAGAGAGCCTGTTATATGGATCCAGTGTGTAAGAATGAGAAATGCAAAAGTTTGCTAATTGTAATTGAAGTAAAAGAAATTGAAAAGGTTAGACGTTAGGACCTTCCAGACTGGGGTTACCTTGACTTGGTTGGAAGGCTTTTCATTCATGTGATCACAGTAATGTATACTTAAACCCCTTTGTTTATAAAGTATGCCAGTGTGCAGATAATATGATATTGTATGGGGCCTATGAATGTGCATTGATTATCTTTTCTATGTTAATATATATAATATATATATGTATTGCAAGTTGCCAAAACTGCATGTTATTTAATATGGCCGGCAACATCATATACTCTGCCTTCTTAAAGGCAAAGTGAAACAATGCTACATGTAGAATATTTATCTCTTACTAGGAACACAATGGGAAAAAAACAATAAGGAATTCGAACCCATGGGCAATGAGTTTCTAAAACCAGCACTTTTTGTTAACCACCACAGCATAAGCATATGGGTTCATTTAGAAGCTTTAGCTTTTGCTAGGAACAGAATCAAAACAATGTATCAGTAAAATGAACTGAAAATTTTGTATTGCCCCGGAAGGTTTTATGCAAATCACACATTAGTGTGGCCAATAAGTGCACATGCTAACAAGGCTCTTTGAACGCTGTGAGTTGTACTGGCAACAACATGGAAGCCTTTTTAGTTACAGAATCTATTTCTCAAATGTACATATATGCAAGAGAAGAATCTTGCAATAAATAGGTGTTCTCTGTAGAATTGCTTTTACATTAGTATTAAAAAAAGTTTAGTTCACTTAAATATTAACAGGGAGATTCTATAAAAGTTCTTATCGTTAAAAAGGATGCTAATTATGCCCCAATTAGCACAATTTTTAACAATAAGAACTTTTATTGAATCTCCCCGTAAGTGTACTGATAGCATTTAATGATATACATGTTTAAGGGCGCGGCCACACTGCACCGCAAACGCGATCGCACACGCAATCGCAACTCGATTTCTTCATTTGAGATACGAAATTGCATGCAATTGCGCTTTAAAATGGTGATCGCGTGCGATTGCGTATCGCAAATGGAATCGCAATTGCATGCGTAGCCGCGATTGCTGTTCTAAAAAAAAAACACGGATGGGCAATCGCAAAAAAAAACGTGACAGTGTGCCTAGCCCTTAGTGTTCGAACACTTTGGCCCTGTAATGAGAAAACATTACCAAAAGACTTTATATCCTTGAGCATACCATCTTACAAAAAACCCTTAAAAATGGTGAGACACACAACAGTTATGTATCTGTTTGCACCAGGAGGGAAGATTCAAGAATAGTTTAAACCACATAAAATCCTTCATTGCTTGGACACCATTGCCCAAATGATTCAATGCTATACCAGTATCTAATCAATAGTAATACCCAGTTCCAGTATAAACAGATCATTCTAATTGTGTGCTCAGCTTATTTTAAGGTAGAAATCTGTTACTTCTCTGTAGTGAAACATACCTATAATATAGTTCACAAAAAGGTCAGGACGAAAAGGCTTAACACATCACGGTCATGCCTGTCCTTTAAATGCAATACATTATTAAGGGCAAGAGTGTCAAAAATGTGCAAAGCTTTTTATTCACCACCTCTAGCCAGCTGTTTTTCCCATTTCTGTTTAATAATAAGCAGATTTCCCGGTAATATTGAAGGTATCTTATTAAACGTTATACCATGGATTAAGGTTTCCCCATAGGCGCAGCAGAAGGCACATTGCCTAAAAGTCCAACTGCATATGTTTATGTAAATTCCAACCAGGTGCTTTATTTTATTTCAGCATCCTATAGATTATCACAGAAATCTGTAAAATGATGTGATTTGCATAAGAAAGCATAGCAAACAGTCTGTGAGCCAAAATAAATGGCAAAATTCTTTTGGCCAGGAACTGGAAGCAAAAACACAAATACAACATGATACGTGAACCATTTAGTTGGGAAATTATACATTTTAGTCGGATTCTGGTAATTTATTTACAAATAAAACAGACATTTTTCTTTTTTCTATGCCTTGTGTTTATTATTTATATATATGCTAGCAAAAATGTGCCCGTTGGTGCACAGTGGGAAATGTGGGTGTATGTTTAGCTATATGTGGATACAAATGATATAAAATCTTTATACACACTACAATAAAATTTAGGGATTTGTACATAAAAATTAAAGGCAAGATGTTAAAAAATAAAAGAAATCCTATGAAATCCTGGTTCTATTAGTCTCACATCCCCTAAATGAATATTTTGATCTATTTATTGTAACATTGTATAGTGTTATAGTTCAGTAGAAACACCACAGTGAAATACAACTGTTGTGCAGAGCTTGAATCAATCTTCCCCCTTAAATTTCCAACCAATAATAGATCAATAGGAGATCCATTGGATCATTCTATAATTAAAGTTATAAGTCTGTCTTTCAATACTCACCCCCCATTAACTCACAGCTGTCACCAGGGATTCTGTTAGAGAGGGATCACTATTGGTAAATGTGTTAGAGAGGGATCACTATTGGTCAATGTGTTACAAAGGTATCACTATTGGTAAACGTGTTAGAGGGATCACTATTGGTCAAAGTTTTAGAGAGGGGTCACTATTGGTCAATGTGTTAGAGAGGGATCAATATTGGTAAATGTGTTAGAGAGGGATCACTATTGATAAATGTGATAGAGAGTGATCACTATTGGTAAATGTGTTAGAGAGGGATCACTATTGGTAAATGTGTTAGAGAGGGATCACTATTGGTAAATGTGTTAGAGAGGGATCACTATTGGTAAATGTGCTAGAGAGGGATCACTATTGGTAAATGTGATAGAGAGTGATCACTATTGGTAAATGTAATAGAAAGGGATCACTATTGTTAAATGTGATAGTGATCACTATTGGTAAATGTGATAGAAAGGGATCACTATTGGTAAATGTGATAGTGATCACTATTGGTAAATGTGATAGAAAGGGATCACTATTGGTAAATGTGAGGTTCTATAAAGAACCCAGACTATCCTGTCATGTTTCAATCGTATTACATTTATCAGTTCAGGACACAGGTTCATGGCCTTTTATGGGGTCTATTGCTTAAATAATGTAATAAACCATTAACAAACTCACTTTATTGTCTCAGAGAAATGGGCATGGAGATGTTTTCCTTTCAGTCCCCCTATCATATAGAGCAGGGATAAGCAACCAGTAGATCTCCAGATGTTTGAAAACTACAACTCCCAGCATTCCTCTACAAGCACTCTGTAGTTAGGGAATTCAAACTACAACTCCCAGCATTCCTCTACAAGCACTCTGTAGTTAGGGAATTCTGGGAGTTGTAGTTTCCAAACATCTGGAGATCAACTATAGATATCCCTTCCTGTCCAGCAAACAACAGCTCTCCTTTTTGTCTTTTGAGAGGGGTGGGGTGGAGTTATGTGAGAGTGAGAAGAATGTTTTTACTAAGACTGTCACATGTTTTACAAAGGAAGTGACATATAAGTGGGCAACTTCCTACTAACACTTCCTACTTCCCTATTAACACTCACAAATTTTTTTGATTGGCTAACACTGCTGTCAATCTAATATTAAGCACACCATTGGATACAACACTAAAAGGGAAGTAAGAAATATGTTCCTTTGTAAGCTTCCATTGCCTCCCTGTAAAACTTCCTGGGGTGGGGCTTAACAGTCCATTTTGAAGATTCCATTACAAAACAGGAGTGGGGATTACTAAGTACTTTTATTTATTTATATATTTAAAAATGTATTTTTACATTTCTATATACTTTAATGTCATTACTACATATTTGTTAATATTGATATAACTATTTATTTAGTGCTTAAACAACACATAAACATTGTCCCTATGTATATTACTTTTACCCACATTTTCTTTGTTTGTATAGCATATTTTTAAGTGAAGCGTTAATTTACATACTTTCAATATACTGTACTGCGTACAACAGTAAACTACTTTACTAAGTATCCAAAATGAGGTTCTTCTCGCACACCTGTTATAGAGACTTGGGTGGTGCTGTGTCCTCCAGGCTGCTAATCCACAAACAGCAATATTCTGTAACGTATAGCGATTGGCCAGGAATGCACTCACTTGAAGAACGGGGAAACCCCCAAACGTCGTGAACATATTTATGTCACAATAAAGTTAGAAGTTTAAAAGATTTATAAGTGCATGCGCTCCTCACCAATCGCTATACCTTACTAAGTAGTAAGCCTTAAGCCGTAAGTAATGCCTTACCTCCCGTTATTCAATTAAATGATCAGCAGCAGAATACCCTTGATCGCGATCCACCACTGTTCCTCTGACAAGTTCCAATGAAGCTTGCACTTTATGTGCGTTTGTGAATACGTTATGCGCGCATCGATGCATGTATAACCACCTTCAGATTTTATACTGTAGACTATAGCGTTAAAGCTGGCCATACACTAATGTCTAAAGATCACATTTTACAAGCAGCTGTTTTTTACCTTGAGATGCTCCTATCAGACCCATTCATTTTGTGATCTCATGTGTCTTATGAGTAATTGGACATCTATCTAATATTAATAGTGTATTGGCACAGACAAATTCAGTGTATTGTTATTCACACAAGTAAAATCAATGTCTCTACCCACAAAGTTCAGGGGTTTTCTTGTTGTTTTAATGAAAAACGATTCCCTTGATTCTTACAAAAGAAACATAAAGAAGTATAGCAAAGTGTATACAATTGGTAGGATGGAAGTGAGGCAGGAGAATAATGATTGGGAGAAGTAAGGAGAACATTGCCAACATGTGGCCACTGAATCGTACAGTTTATTGGCAATGCATTGTTTTAATATTCTACAGAAAAACACAGATGTAAAAATAGATCATGTTTTTAGGAAAACTTATCAAATACATTTATATTCAAGGAAAATTCAAACAAGAAGTACGGTACATAAATAATTCATTCTGGCATGTTATAATCAGATAAACCACAATAGGTTACAGGGTTGTTTCTCAGTAAATGTAGTTAAAAGCTGCCTTGAGAAATATTATGTGCTGAATATTGATGTTCCATTGTACATCAATAAATGTTAGATAAATGGGCTATCTGAATTTCTTCCTACCACCACCAATATCTTTGTCTCTCTACTAATTTCCTAGCTCTCCTAATTTGTAATGTTATTTATTGCTTGTGAAGGTTCTCATTCATTCAGGTCACGGTATATCTGTTGTATTTAGTTAGTTCAACTGGACTTGAAGTTTAGTTCTTGAAGACGTTTCGCTAGTCATCCGACTGACTTTCTCAATTCAGAATGACTTGTACAAGAATCTGTGGCAATTATGTACCCTGGAAAATCCCAATTAGCATATCACAGCCAGGTGTGCATATCACAACCAGCAGATTCTTGTACAAGTCATTCTGAATTGAGAGATCCAATCGGATGACTAGCGAAACGTCTTCAAGAACTAAACTTTAAGTCCAGTTGATCTAGTTGAATACAACAGATATAATGTTATTTATTCATTGTTTTTTTTACATTGTCATTTTAGTAATGATAGGAAATTACAGTTATTGTGCCATAATTGCTGTAATCATAATTTTACCACCACATCATAAAAAGTAAAATACCTATTACTATATGTATTTTATTACGGCATGGTCAGAAAATACAGTTAGGCCAAATGAACACAGTCACAAGTAAATCCAAATCTCCATGTGAATATATCTTGAAAAGTAAAGGAGAAAATGTTTATAAGAATCGTTCTCCTAGGAAATCCAGAGATTTAAAGTGCACTAGTAATCAAACCGAATTGCTGTGAATAAGGACTAGACTGGAACTTAAATACTGGACTTCGATTCCTGTAGGTATGATCATACATCACCAGTAAACAGTCCCCGCATCACGGCATCCATGTGATGTATGATCATACCTACAGGAATTGAAGTCCGGTATTTAAGTTCTGGTCTAGTCCTTATTCACAGCAATTCGGTTTTATTTGTGGCACCAACCCGCAACAGTCAAGCGGGTTCACGCACGTGATGAACGGCCGGTTCAGATGATAATCCCACATGTGTATGCGTTCCGCCATGGCGGATTAATTAACGACCCCCAACCGAACGCATATGCACTTTTGATTATCGCCCAAATGTTCATCGCAGTTGTGCATTGTGGTTGTTGATTGGTGCCAAAAACGTACATGTGTATGAATCTGTAGCTGTGCTGACCTTGTGTAATGCCATTTACTGCAGTTTCCTTTAAATTTAGTGATTAACCAATCATGTTCTTTATTTGAAAACATAAAGTCCATACCTTCCAATTGGCCTCACATGTTTCCGAAGTCCAGTGCTCAAACACCCATACCAAGACCGTCTCCTCCAAAGTCTCCAACGGCGCGGCTATAGCGCCTCCATAGCAAATAAACTCCAGCTGGAGGATCAGACTACTTTGTATCCAGCTCTGATGTTTTTAATGCATTGAAATAAAGTGATGTTTTAATCTTTTATTGGAGTCCGGTAGCCTTCCTGCCTTGGTGTATTTGCTATGTTCTTTATTTGGTTTGTGTTTGTTTCTGATTGGTCTTGCTCCCTGTTTGAGACTCTTTCTGGCTTCCTGTCTTTTCCCATTATAGTGTTTAGCTTGTCTACTCTGTTTGTGGGGTGTGTTTTGTTTTTTGATCTCCTATTAGGACTTGGCTTGTATTCTGACTAATCTTAATTACTGCCTGAACTGACCTTTCCTGGCCATGCTTTTTGTCTTATCTCTCTGTACTTTGTTTGGCCTGACTGATCTACCGCGTATGACCTTTGGCTTTGCTTCTGCCGTGTTGTCTCTCTGGTTTACTTGATCTTTTGATGGTTTCTTTAGGTATACTAGGCCTCAGTGTCAATTACTTGCTATCTAATTCCTAGGACAACTGTGTCTGGTAAGGCGTAACCAGTGTACCAGCAAATGGGGGCTTGTCTATAGGTGAAGATATTGGTGAAGACTGGGGTATTGATACTGAAAGTATAATTACAATTGGTAAGGGGTCACATAAAGATTATTTTTACAAATGTCAAAGAGAGGCTGGATAAAAAAAAAGAAAGCAAGAAAGAAGAGTAAAATAGTTATATACATTAACATAAAGGGCACAGAAACAAAATATAAAACAAAGTTACCCTGAACAGGAGATCATGTTATTGCATACCCTGCATAAACTAACACAGTTAAGGGAACTAATAAACACATTGTTTTGTATCATCTTTCATTCATTAAATCTCAGGACAAATATTTAATAAATCAACAGAGAAAAAGGCTATATATTTAATGTAAACATCACCTTAGATGTATTGTCATCATGACAACTGGCTGAGATTTTAATTTACTGTATGTATTGTTTTAGGCTGTATTAAAATACCTATTAACTCCCCTGTTAACCCGCCTGTGTTACAATCTGCTTTTTTGTTGTTGATAAGCATTGTTATTCAATTCTGTGGAATTCTTCTGATGTCCTTCTTTTAAGACTTTACTATACAGCAAGTAGAAATAAAATGATCCCATTTTCAGATGTTGAATAGAAATGTACTGCTACTAAAGATGTCTAGAGCTGTGGTAAATTAGGAGCAAAAGACAAGGCAACTGGTACAAATCTCACCCCTCGATTGTCTGGTGACCCGGAACTCTGAGCTTTGACAGACAGAATGGGTTTCGGCATTCCAGGGGTGTCCAGGATCAATGAAAATTCAGGAAAACTGTTGATTTTTACAAGTTGGATTAATATTCATATAATTTAGGGAATATAAAAATGTATATGTCACGGCTTTATGAAACAATGTCAGATTATTATTATTATTTATTATTGATTTATATAGCGCCATCTTCCTATATAATAAAACCCTAATCTACGTCCATGTGTGTCTCTGTGTGGCATGCAATATTGCCTTTCCGCCACCAGGTGACAAACAAGGCAGAAGTTAATTTTATAAAAGGTGTTCGTATGCTACTGTATGCTAGTAATCAGTGGCGTATCTACGTTAAAACATTCGGGGCACGTGCCCCGGATGTTTTGCAAAGTGCCCCAAATGTTTTACTGACTTGTGCCCCTAATTCCGGACTCCCCGGTGGACTCCGCCGGCGCGATGACGTCACACGCATGCCGGCACGATGACGTCACGCCGCACGGGCGAGAACATTACAGCAGCCTCTGCGCTCCCCCTCCCGGCCTTCCCCGGGCCTACTCTACTGTGACTGTCTGGTGTCTCACTGTCTCTATAGATTAGATTATAGCAAGCAGAGTTAAATAGATAGCAGAGTTTAGATAGTAGTGATGATAGCTAGATCGGATTAGAGAGTTAGATGATAGAGATAGATGATGTAGAGTGAATAGAGTTAGTATAGATAGATAGATAGATAGATATAGATAGATCGATAGTATAGATAGATAGATAGAATAGCAGAGTTAGATAGATAGATAGCAGCAGTGGCGAATAGCAGAGTTAGATAGATAGATAGATAGATAGATAGATAGATAGATAGATATCAGTTAGATAGATAGATAGATAGATAGATAGATAGCAGAGTTAGATAGATAGCAGAGATAGATAGATAGCAGAGTTAGATAGATAGATAGATAGATAGATAGAAGAATTAGATAGATAGATAGATAGATAGATAGATAGATAGATAGATAGATAGCAGAGTTAGATAGATAGATAGATAGATAGATAGATAGATAGATAGATAGATAGATAGATAGATAGATAGCAGAGTTAGATAGATAGCAGAGTTAGATAGATAGATAGATAGTAGTAGATAGATAGATAGATAGATAGATAGATAGATAGATAGATAGATAGATAGATAGCAGAGTTAGATAGATAGATAGATAGATAGATAGATAGATAGATAGATAGATAGATAGATAGATAGATAGATAGATAGATAGATAGTAGATAGCAGAGTTAGATAGATAGATAGATAGATAAGATAGCAGAGAGTAGATTGATAGATAGATAGATAGATAGATAGATAGATAGATAGATAGCAGAGTTAGATAGATAGGAGTAGTAGATGATATATAGATAGATATAGCAGAGATAGATAGATAGATAGCAGAGATTAGATAGATAGATAGCAGAGTTAAGATAGATAGATAGATAGATAGATAGATAGATAGATAGATAGATAGATAGATAGAGAGATGTAGATGTTAGTTAGATGAGAAGATAGATAGATCGATAGAGATAGATGATGGGAGGAGAGGGGACAGATAGATAGATAGCAGAGTTAGATAGATAGCAGAGTTAGATTGATAGATAGATAGATAGCAGAGTTAGATAGATAGATAGATAGATAGCAGAGAGAGAGAGGGACAGATAGATAGATAGATAGCAGAGTTAGATAGATAGATGTAGCAGAGAGAGAGAGGGAAATATAGATAGATAGATAGATAGATAGATAGATAGATAGATAGATAGATAGATAGCAGAGTTGGATAGATAGATAGCAGAGTTAGATAGATAGATAGCAGAGTTGATAGATAGATGCGAGAGAGGGGGACAGGATAGATAGATAGATAGATAGATAGCAGAGTTAGATAGATAGCAGTGATAGATAGATAGATAGCAGAGTTAGATAGATATCGCTATCAGAGTTAGATAGATATCACTATCGGGCTGTGTGTCTATGTTTGTGGTTATCTATCTGTCTGTCTGTGTCTTTTTGGCCATCTCATTAAGTACTTAGTGGGTGTAACCTAATTGGGGCGGAGAAAGGGGCGTGGCCTAAAAAATTTGCATGGAGTGCCCACGAGTGCCCCTGATCTTCTTAGACCCTAGATACGCCCCTGCTAGTAATGAACATGTATACAGCAGTATACAGTAGACCAGAAACTGATTACACATTTTAATTAAATGCTACATAGCTGGGTGGATATAACCCTGTATATAATGAACAGTACATTTTCTATCAGCTAGAAGGGCTAGATTGCCAGCAGATGTAAAAGTCTAACTAAATCTAGTTGAAAGGGAGGTCAGGTGAGTTTGTGGCTCAGGATGATTCACTATGAATGAGACATCCCCATGCAGGGCTAGGTTTTAAAGGAATAGTTCACACAAAAAGTGAACTATTTCTTTAAAGCAGTGATTGAAGACCAGGAGGTAAAGGACCTATTCCTTACCTTCCATTCTTCAATCACTTCACCAGGATCCAGGACCCACGGCTGCATGACCCACCTATGCTCCATTGATAACTGCAGACTGCTTCCTGGTTTAGTTTACTATAGCGTGCAATATCGCGCATACGCGCTATAGTGCAACTAAACTAGGAAGCAGTCAGCAGTTGTCAATGGAGCAGCGGTGGATCATGCGTGAGGTAAATAAACTAACCTTCAGTCCTGGATCCTGGTGAAGTGATTGAAGAATGGAAGGTAAGGAATAGGTCCTTTACCTCCCGGTCTTCAATCACTGCTTTAAAGGAATAATTCACTTTTTTAATGTTGCTCGGTTAGTTGCATTAAGCTACAAATACAGAAGTAAGATGAACTAGTTCACAGTAAAACACCTTCTACCCAACCTATTTAAACTGTTGATCTTCCTGGTTTTACTGGATCCATTTATAACATATATTGTAGTTTTGAAGCCCCAGCAGCTGACTAGTCAACCTGTAAATAAAGATCCTTGTCTGATTTTAAGAACTAATTACTGTATATTCATTAATGTACTGGGCAACAGTAACAGCAACTTTAATGCCTGCAGGGCAAGTTAATAATAAAGATGGCTGCTGTACCTTCCTGACCAACCTGCACAAGGAAGCTATTGTTCCTCACATCTAATTAGCAAAGTGTCCTCTATGATCAACCTCAGTCTGACCACTGGGGATAACTTTGTCCCATTTTACGCCTAGCTCGGTCTTCATTATTACGATAAACCGATCAATATTTTGGAATGGTCTATCAATATTTCAACTAATTTGATAAAACTCACTGAATTGATTGAAATATAGATACTGTGTATGAGCGTTACTCATTACTGGTGCAATGATGCGTCCAAGGGTGTATCTACCAGGGGAGCAACTGCAGGGGGCCCCTGGAGTCAAGAGGGCCAATCTCATTATTTTTCCTATGACAGATATAGCCTCCTCCCAGAA
This sequence comes from Hymenochirus boettgeri, assembly GCA_019447015.1. Taxonomy (NCBI): domain Eukaryota; kingdom Metazoa; phylum Chordata; class Amphibia; order Anura; family Pipidae; genus Hymenochirus; species Hymenochirus boettgeri. The sequence continues at coordinate 78,672,811 of CM033475.1, forward strand.
AACCACTGTAAGTGAAGCACTGATAGGGGCTCCATCATATTTTTGCTGGGGGCCCAGTGACTTCTAGTTACGCCACTGGATGCGTCACTGTGTTCTATAAAACTGGGCGCTAACCAGTAATGGTAAACATGGTAAATCCTATTTTTACATTATAAAGAATCAAAGCAGACTGTTCAGTTTGCACAATAATCATATGTCAATCCCCATATGTCTACTTTGGTAAAATTAAAAGGAACTGAAACTGCTAGCGACATCTTCATGCATGGACTTATACTGTTGTAGGATTTAATTGGAACGGCTTTTTAGATTAATTTATTATGGCTTTTGGTTGACTTTCATTTTATTATACTTCCATACATATAATAACATTTGTGACATTTGGTAATAAATAATATAATTTTTTTTGTTTGTTTTTGTGTTGCAAAAACCAAAAGTGATGCATTCTAGCATTCCTTTGAATCCTCCACCTAAATAGGAAATGTTCTACTGTGTGATTATCACTAAGGGGAAGTTAATCTTCATAGAGCAGACAAATAAACAAACACAGCACAAACCATTGCATGAATGGATGGTTTTCAAACAGGTGCCCTTAGTAAACATATGCAGAGCAAGTGACAGACTGTTTTATTCACAGAGGAAGAAGAACTAAACTAATCACAACATAATCTATACCGATGCTTCTCCAAAGCAGATTTCATAATCCTGCAATTAGAAAATATCTTACTTGATAGAAGACATAAAAGAAAACCTACGGCTTCCCAACTAATCTCAAATTACCTCACACACTGTTCTGGTTCAAAAATAAACCATGGGAGAGGGGCAAGATTGTTAGCGGGCATTGACATCCGCGTTCCACACGATATTTTTAGGGGTGGCATTTATACTTGGCTCTGATCAAAAAATGTAAGGCATTTCCACTTCCTGTCAGATGAAATTGATAACATGCATTGCTATGTTCCCCCAAAATTGAAATATACCTGCAAATGAAAAAATGGAGCATTAAAAAGCAATATATAGGACATTTACAATATAATATTTTACATTCCCATGTTGATTTCTTAATAAGCCTTTACGGTATGTTCCATTACGTTATGCATTTGTAATTCTGCAGTCAAGTGTCCTACTGTTGTATTAGCACGGCCATGTACAGCATGCCATTCTTCAGCTATTGTTGAAATTCAACTCTTAAGTATTCCTTAAGCATTTCCATAAGGTAATGAATGAAGTTGAAATCCACAATATATTCAAGGTCTCACAATAAACATTTTTTTTTAAATTCCCTCCAAGTGGAGGTAATGTTTATTTAATAATTATATTAAAACATTTATGTAAACATTTTTTTTTGTACAATCTGTTTCACGTATCAGTCATTTTAGTGATACACTTTCAGGGAAATTCAATAAAAGTTCTTATCGTTTAAAATGGTGCTAATTTTTCCTCAACCAAACATATATAACTTAACATTTGAAAGCTAACATCTGATTGGTTGGGTCAAAATTAGCACCATTTTAAACGAAAAGAACTTTTATTGAATAACCCTGTTTGCATTTTGTATATTAGTTATTACAAGAATATACCTTTTTTTTAGCGATATACATAAACATCTACATTAAGGCATTACATTACTGTTGTGGGGTACCAGGGAGGGGGTCCTTGTTGCAGGAAAGTGAGGAGTTTATCCAGCAGTTCCAGATTTTGGTGAATTTGGTAGGGCATTTTCTATGAAATGTTAAATAATATCTGATTGGTTGAGGCAAAATTAGCACCATTTTAAAAGATAAGAACATTTATTGAATAACCCTGTTAGTTTTTATCTGGTATTGCTTTCAATTGGGTGAAGTCTGGTGGGATTGCCTGCATCCATTTTTGGGCCATTAGTTTTTTAGCTATAAACAATGTCTCTGCTAGAAAGACTTTTTAAAATTTGTCCACTGGTATATCATTCGTTATACTCGGGAGACACAGCTTGGGGTCTAGCCCCACTAAGGAGCACATTTGGTCATGTAGAAATTTACTATTTGTATCCAATATCCTTGAATAACCGGAGAGAACCACATCATGTGGTACAATGTTCCTGGAGTTACTTGACACTTGACATAATGGATTGCGAGTGGGGCCATATTTGGATATTTTAAGTGGTGTTAGGTATGCCCTATGCAGTACATATAGGTTTCTTTAACTATCTGATAATTTGGAAGATTTTTTGTGCCTGTAAAGCCTCTTCCCATTCTTCATTATCCAATGGACCCAAGTCTGAGCCCCATGCGGCTCTTTTTGTCTGCATGACTTTGTTAGTCTGAGAAATTACTATTTGTGTGTATATTCTGACTATCAGTTACTTAGGATGTGATCCTCTCAAAATAGCTGGTATTGTGTTTGAAATAAGCTGTGTCGGCCGTTGTGCGAATTGTGCCTGGTAGGCGTGTTTGATTTGGAGGTAGTAAAATCCCATATTGTCATTTAGTTGGTATTCTGTTTTTATGATATTATTTTCAACAATATGCGACTGTTGAGTAATAAATGCTTTATACCACAGATCTGATCTTGATACTGTTGTAAATTCTTTAAGGCTATTGATATTCCATAGTGAGGTTTGTAAATTTAGTTGGGGTATACCAACTAAATTTGCTTCCAAATTTGGGAGGCCTGTCTACCTTGGGATTGGTTTCAAAGAGCATTTGTTCACAATAAAATATTTTAGCTCCAACTTTTAATATTAATCCGTATGTGGTCACTTTTTCTTCCCCACAATTCCATATGCCTTAATGTTGTTTTCCTCAAAACGTTGTCTGGATATTATGGATTCATACCTTCAAAATAGCTACTACTAGGCAAGTCTACTCTGTTCTGTGGAGAGGGGAGGACAATCTAAAGGCTCTCCACTAGGGTGAGAACTAGAGGGATTGTCCTGTTCATTGCCAAGAGATACAGCTCAGAAGGTTGCAAAACAATATTAGTGTGCCTTTAAAAAATGCTTGATTTTTGCCTGATAAAAATTAGGCATAGAGATAAATCCTAGTTAATAAATGAACCCATTTTTATTTCAAAACTGCCAGTTTCAAAAATTCAGAGATCTGGTAGAATTTTTGCAAATTTCAAAAGCTGAACCAGATGTTGCACTCCTTACAGCAGCTTCAAATGCTCACCGGTATAAGTGATTCGCTCTGCCTCAGCATACAGTCCAGTTTTGGTTTGTCAATTTCTGCGTGGTCATTGTTTTAAAATGAGGTAATCAAAATAAGACATTTTGGGCTGAAGCAAAAAGAGGTGTAAAAGCTTGCCTGTGCTATTCATTGGTAGCAACCAATGTTAGCTTTTTACTGAGTGCTGCAGTTAAATAACATCTAATTGGTTGCTGCAGATAAATAGCGCAGCCAATGTTTGCACCTTCTACTGCATCAGCCCCAATTCATTGTCTTTACAGACCTGATACATCCAGCTTCTTGTACATGTAAAGTAACATAATAAAGCGAGTGTATAACTAAAACTTTAAAGAAACATAAGGATACAGGCTGAAATCCATACTAGGCCAAACCAAGCTGTCTGGGCTCCATACTTCTTTAATATTACATCAACTTACTGAAAAACAGGTGTGGGGGGAAAAAGGCACAAGAGAGTACAAGAGAGCGAATACACATATAGCCATCTCTATTTGTCTTCCAGCATTGCATTCTTGCTTTAACAGCATGCTGCTGGCAGTTTTCCATAATTAGCCGCCAATTCTATCTCAAACTAATTGGGTTGGAAAAACATTTCTAGGAAAGAACCCTTACCAGCTATATGGTTATTTGTAATGTAGTACATTATTGGTGGAAAGTACTAATTATAATGAAATAATTATATAATAATTGAAGTATAAAAATATGGAAAAAACAAATATATAACTCAATGTAAATACTCCTAAATGGGAAAGCATATTGTCAATCATTTAAAGGGCACGTCGTTCCTTAAAACACAAAGATGGTCAAATGTCAGTTACCTGCCCCAAATTCCAACCAATATATTCAGCACATTAGTAGATGTATTACTCACCAGACATTAAGGATAATTTTTACCTCCCATTCTGGCAGATTAAGCTGACTCCTCCCTCTCTGTAGTCAATTAAGGCTGTGACTGTTGACATCACAGCCAATGAATGACTGCAGGTTCCCCTTCCTGCCTCCTCTGCACATGCTTAAGTTCCTAAAACTAATTGAGCCTTTAAGGGAAAGAACAAGGGCAATACTTAAACCAATCATTAAATATCTGGTAAAAATAAAGTTCTAAATATAGCAGTTGTGGTAAAAAAAAAAAAAGACAAGTGACCCATTTTTTAAGGGTGGGCATGCTTTTTGAAAGGCAACTGGAAAGCAGAAAGAGTTACCTGAAATAATGTAATATTTAAGGAGTTACCTGAAATAATGTAATATTTAATGCAATAAAGTTAAAGGACATACCTACCCTCTGAACCAAACTTGCCATACAGCTTAAGAACCCCTTCCCCCCAACCTACAACCCAATTTCCTGCTGTGTCTCTCTTCTTTCCTCTGCAACTTCTGTGTATCCTCCTTCACGCTGACATCACAATTAATGGCTGATGGAAATTACCAAAGCTGCCTCCTTTGCTGCTGTGTGTGCATAAAAAAAATACAGAGCATTAGCAGAGGAGGCATATATCTTCCTGTGACATATCAGGTTCTGAAAGTTTAGAAGTTAAGTATAATGTATGTAAAATTTAGTTCAGAGAGTGGAAATTGCCTCTTAATTAAAGGAGATCTGATGACAGGAAAAGCTCCTGCACTAGAGATGAGTACTGGTTGTGTTTTGGAATTGCTGATTTAGAAAATTCATTGAAAAGTAAAAAATTCTGGTAAAAAAATAAATAAAATTACTCATCTATTGGGTTTGAATCAGATTTTCGGAATTTCAATAGGTTCCACACACCCTCATATCCCTTTCCGGGGGGGTGTAGTAAGTACTGACAAAGGGTACATGAACTTGTGGGGGTTAGTTCTGCTAGCAGAACTTTTGTTTACTGTGGAAATTCACCCATCAAAACTGAAATTTCAACTAAAAACAGGTTCAGGTGGAAAATCTGACGGACATCATTCTTACCTTACCAAACAGATGAATTGGTGTTTGCTGGGAAGAACAATTTATAAACCACCAATATTTAAATTAAGAAACCTAAAAAGTACAGAGCAACAGATAGAATGCAGTTAGGGGATCTGATAATACATGTACAATATGAAATTCAGCCTGATTCAGTCTGACTGAATTTACAATTAGTAAATTGGTTGCCATTATCGTAAATTAATGATTGTAAATGCCTTGTATTTTATTTCGCAATAACGATGTTTTATAAATACCGTCCTCAGTATCAGCCATAATACTGTTAATTAAAAAAAACAGAATCTATCTCTTGGGTCAGGTACACACCTGCCAATATTTCTGGTTGGTAGACTGCAGCTGCAATTATATTTTAGTTGAAAATAGTAACGTCAATTTTGGGGTGCGACCAACACAATGCATGTTCCCCTTCATTTGTAAAAATTGGAGTTTGGTTTGTGGCCAGAATTTAACATTTACCCAGAGCATGTGGAGATTTACCCAGAGCATGTGGAGATTTATCCAAATCACGTGAACATTTACCGAGAGCATGTGGAGATTTACCTAGAGCATGTAGAGATTTACCCAGAGCATGTGGAGATTTACCCAGAGCATGTGGAGGTTTACCCAGAACATGCTATATTTACTAATACTATATTTTTGTCCCCATATATTTTGGTACTTGAAACTGTTCCATAGAAATCTAGGAAACACATCTTTATATAGATACAAAGCAACTTCTTTGGCCTAGAAATGTCTGAGATTTAATTGAATGACATTTTCCATGTGTATCTCTTCCTTGTTTCCCAAGGAAAATCTAAAAATCCATTGTATCTGAAAATACAATTTTCTTACAAGAAGTTAAATACCTTTAGACACTTCCACGCAGCCCTTAAAATGAATGCCACCTGTTATGTAGATTCATTGAAAGAAACAGGCATTTCAGAAGATGTAAGGTCAGAAGATACTTGACCTCTAATACATAGGTCTGGTAGACAGGGACTAGTAGCTACTGGATTTAATCCTCTCATTAGAAATATGTTGACCTTCTCTTCAAAGGATATTGTCCTTAAAAGAAAGTACCTTTTATATGGGGATTTAGATGATTTTTCCAGCTGTTGTAGCAAATCGGTTTATTTCTCTAACATACGCTGTGTAATAAGGAAGACCTCTGTCCTGCAATGTCACAGCAACACAAAATGACTCGCTTTTAATTGGGTATATCCAGAAAACCGTCTGGTTGTGGGACAATGGAAAATTCATGTGGATTTTACACTGAAAGACTTTTCCATATGGATGTTTGTCTTCGGCTTTTTCTTCTCCCTTGGGGTAGTGGTGTAAGTTGAACTAAGTTCTTTTCCCTTCCTTCCATTATGTCTACAGCTAAGTAAAAACCTCATATTGGAAGAAGGTATCATTTAAATTCTAAAATGAAATACAACTAACACCGGACACAGAGATCACTAGTAATAACAAGCAATTATAGGAGCAAAAAATAATGTGTTATTCATGTGTTCTACAAGTTTATTGCATAGAAATATAATGGATACAGATAAAGACTCTTTGTTCATCTGTTTAGTTCCCGTTAATTCTTAATAGTAAAATTTTAATAAAGCCAGGAAACATTGATTCTCACTTTAAATTTCAATTTTTCATACTCTTTGCTCTAATGCAATTTATTTTTTTTACTTTTGTTTTAGATCCTTTAGATTTTGTGCAGATTGGCAGCACCCAGGGCAAATTGGCATTTCAACCTGAGCCTTTGTCCATGGCCCTTGCGTCTCACATTGAAATGAATCCGTGAAAACAAGACATCTAATTATATAATATAATAAAATCTACTTTTAAGAGATGGGTCTAGCCAGAAGAATTGCAGCCTAAAAGCCTCCAACATGGAAACAATGTCAAGTGACTCAATTATGCATTAAAACTAGGGTACTGAAAAATGGAACAGCAAATAAAGATAGGAGGTGCAGTAAGTGATTTCTAACGGCCAGTTTCAAAATAAACCTGGTTAAGTTTCAAATTGGTATTTTTTAAAAATTCACAGATCCGACGAAAATATTTGGGAATTAGAAATTTTCAATATCGAAAATTTAGAAATTGCTGTTTTTGGTTGAAAAGTTGAAAACCACAGTCGAAATTGCCAGTCGATAATTCAAAATTGTGTTAGAAAATTTAAAAAAATTCCACTTCAATTGCACAAATCAGATTTTCAGAATTTCAATTTAAATAAACTGCTGGTGGAACAAAACTTGCCACTTTGTTCATGTCTACTTTACACTGATTATATTTAAATTCAATAAATGGCATTAAATATTATACATACTGTAGCTGTGTTTTTGAAATCCACCTGTAGTCTATTTAAATTTAAAAAATTTTGGATTTATATAGCGCTAACATCTTCCTTAGCAATTTACAATTACATGTATACATTCACATCAGGCCCCCACAGGGGGGCCATAATGGAAATTTACATTGGTGTGCCATGGTCTAATGAAAAACTGACCTAAAGCATGTTAATAAGCCTACAGTAAAAATTAAGGGAAAATGGGAAGTTTAACCATTCATACCCTTGTCTTGTAGAGCCAAAGTTCCCACAATGTGTATCTTGTTTTTTGTTTGATACATGCCTTTACTACTGTCTTACCTAAAAACAGTATTGATCATGAATTAACTTCTGGATTCCCTTCTGGATTTTCTTCTGTATAATCTTCGACCATGGCTTTTCCAGATTTATTTGTCAATCATATACTGTATACAGTATGGGTCTGATTTACCCACGTGCGCTGTGCTGAAATTGGGGTTAAACTTGTGCTAACCAATACTGAATAGGTTAGCGCAAGTTTAACTCCATAATTGCACTGGCTGCACCAGTTTCACAAAAGACACCCGTGCATCCGGTGCAATCTATTTAATAAAGGATTTGCACCACTTTTAACTCCACAGTTTAAGACCAGCTAATGGCTGGTCTTAAAGTGGCGCTTGGGTAAAATTTCCTTTTGGGATTTACCACCAGGTGCAAATCCAGTATTAAATACTAAAAGCTATATTTGCCTGGAGCAATTTGCAGCTCTGTGTAAATGAGGCCCTATATGCCTAAAGCAACTGATCACAGGAGATTAATGGAGAAGGCGAGGCTAATAATTCACAGTAAATAGTGTTTCATATTTTAAAATTCCAAATTTAGTGGGAAATTTTATGAAATACACTTTTAATAAGCATTTACAAGAAAATAAATATTAAAATTAAAAATACTGTAGCTTGCTGTGGTTTTAATTACCATTTTTGAAACACTCATAAAAAACCTTCTACTTATTTTAAAAAGCATTTTGGAATGTTTCGTTCTTTCCTAACAATTGTGTGCCAGTTAGGGCACCATATAAATTTTGTTTAAGCAGATTTGTTAAAATATAAGTTGGCCAAGAGGCCACTCCAATAAACTTGTGGAAATGAGATTTCAACTAAGAAATGTAAATGGCTATTCAGTGCAGGGGTGCCCCTACCATGAAGCAAGCTGAAACATTTGCTCAGGGCGCGCCCCTGTGCCGACCCTGTCTGCCAATAGGTGGCATTTAAAGGTTGTTTCAGGTGTCAGAAACCCTAGGAACACCCCTGATTTAGTGTAAGTAAAGTTGCACAATGCTCTGCCTGATAATGTCAGAATCCCTTAAAAATGGCTTAGATGTCTTCTTGGATGGGCTGATTATACAGGATTATCGTTCGTTTGTAGGTATACAAATGCAAACAGATATGTTTTTGTGCAGAACAAGCAATTTTCTGTTACAATGCAGATGGATTTGGTGTATGTTGGAGAGGTGCAGGGTGGCACAGTCTATGTGTGGCAAATATGTATTAAAAATATTAAGAATGAAGAGATAGGGGTGAAAAGTATAGAAGATATTGTATTTCAACTTGTACTTGCAGGTATAATTCATGTATATAAGGTCCTTTTGAATGACTACTTACTGGTATCTGTTTGTAATTATGTTGACAGTATATGAATTATTCTGTTCTCATATTCAAGTTCTATGCTTAGTGAACATATGACCAGAAAAGTAATTGTGGTGCAGGAGAGGACTTTGTGCAAAGTAAAGAATGCCCTTTAATACAGGTTGCATCCACAATGTGGACTGATTATATTAAAGGTCATCCCACAAATAACTAATAACTTTCTTTTCTTTGAGTGTCAGAAGCCCCACAGCTCCACTATCTCATTAAAAGCAATTCTCTAGCAGCCTGATCCATCCCTTTAATTTTCTCCACCCCCAGCTTCCCTGCTATCAATCATGGCTGTGACACTGATATCACTGCTAATGATTGACTGGGTTTTCCCAAGCTCGCTGTCCTTCACATACTTTAGCTTGGTATGAGTGGTAAAGTGCACATGCTAGAGCAAGAGTGGAAACCAGGGGTGGAAAACTTTGAAAGATTGCCGGGGAGGTTGTAGCGATGAATGAGGCTGCCAGAAAAGATTTTTAAAGAAAGAGTGGAGCAATCAAGGCTGCTTTAGTCACTTAAGGAAAAGGGGCTGGGCATGCCCTTTAAGGCATGGGCTCAATTTAATAACATGTATTTAAGTAAGTGTTGTAGTGTAGCAATTTTTTTTTTTTTTTAGATTTTGGCACACTTGACAAATACAAGACCTGGAGGCCTGTGGGGAGAAAGTAGAAAAAGAAGTACAGTACACTGACAAATTTACCTTAAAGGCTAAAGTTAATCTACCAATGAAGTATTTGCAATTTAAGTGCAAAATTGCAGTTTGGTGATATTTTGGAAGTAAGAATAATATAATTTTGGCAGTCTGTGTTCAGCAGTCTGGACAATCTTTGCAGTCTGTGCATTTATGATCAATTAGGATTGTACCTTTAACATGAAGTAGACTGGGTACATCTATGAGCCTGTCACTTTACAGTGTATTCTCTAAGCTACTAAAGAAATATCTTAGTGGACCACTGATCACTCACCAGGTTGGACTTCCTGTATCTGCGACCTAGCAATATTAACATTCACTTTTAAGATTGTGTCCTTTGTGTGGTTCTTAGCAGGTGCTTATCAGTTTTATTGTATCCCACGTTAATATGGCTCTACATGTTCATCAATCCTAAATTTAATACTTCCATCTTGTACCACAGAAATGTTTTTCAGGGATCTACATAGTTATATTGGCTTGAAAAAATTACAGAAAAGTTTCATTTAATCCTCTCTGGAGATCTATGGAATTACATTCACAGGTTTTGAATGTCATGAACTGACAATCTTTTCGCAAGTTCAAAATCTACTAACTTAGTAATTTGTCAGTATGGTTAATACATGTGTTCATGATTTGTATGCGTTTTAAACCAACTGTACTGTATGTAGATTTTATTTGAACTGATGTCATGCCTCCACTCTGCTACCAACATTTGATCGCTACTTTAGACTCCCCCTGAAACACAGCTCTTCCTTGTATTCTTCTCTAATCAGCATAAACATTATTTTGTGAATACCAAATGGTTTACTTCATAATGGCTGCCAATTTATATGGACTGATGAAGTTAAAGAGGCACCAGCATGTTATTTTCAATGGTTTCCTGCAGTGATGTCATATATGTTATCTCACTCACAGGGTTATGGAGATTAAATTCAGAAACCAGACAAATCAGATGTTACTCGTTATTTGTGTTTGAAAAGCAAAATTGGAAAAACTACCCAGTGCTCTATACAACAGAAGGCACTGTAGATTTAGATTCATATAAAATCCTCTCTGTTTTATAAAATTAAGGTGGTTATTCACAGAGAGTCCTTATTGTGAAGATTTTTTTTGTGTTTTGTGACTGTTTGCGTCGAATTGTACACCATTTCTAATTTAGCGCCTTTTCCAAAATTTTGACTTTTTTTGCATGGAAACTGTACAGCTTTTACAAAAAAATATATAATGCCCAGTGGCGTAACAATAGCCCTGGAATGGCCGGAGTGTGTGTTTTAAACAACTGAAAGCACAAACCTTTACATACGCATTTTTAAAAACAGCTGATGGTGGTAACTTGCTTGTAGCGGGGTCCTGGCCTCTGCAGTTTTGCTACTGATAATGCCCGTTCTTATTGCTTACAAAAGCAGTGCAAAAATTTTTTTTTTTAAATGCCTCTTGGCAAATGTTATCCTAAAATGCGCTTATTAGGTGAACTGATATTGAATGCCAGCATTATTTGTGGTTTTCATTATATGGAAAACATCAAAATTCAATTAGGCAATTGACTTTAGATGTCCTTTAAAATTGAAACTGAACTACCCAATTCATTGCTTTTAGAAAAGATTTTCTGCGTGCTGGAGATTAGCTTCATCTATTGTGAAGGCTCCAGATAAATATCTTATTTAGAAATATGCATTGCAGAGGCAAATTTTATTTCTATAATTATAAATAAATTTTCATTCATTGTTTCTGCACTTTCCTGTTTAATTGTCTGAAGCGACTATTTAACAGGAAGACCTGGTTAAACAGAATGGACTTGTTTTATCTGCAGAAACCCCAATATTTATATTATCCTACTAGTTTAGTCTACTGGGTCCCATTGTAAAATACACAGCAGTGGGTAAGAATTGGCCACCACGCATTTGTAAAAACCTACTGTAAATTAGATTACTGGTTTTCATTGAACACTTAAGGGGGTTCAGTTCTGCTAAATATGGATTTTATACTTAACACATTGGGCTTAGGAAACCAGCAGCTGTTTTTCTTATTCAATGCATTTACTCAGATCTTTAAAATGTTTATTTTATTTATAGCTTGTACCAGCTGTTGATTATTTGGTAAAGAATGGATTTATCTTACATATAACCTACCCATGTAGGGGATTTCTATGGGAGGAACTGTAAGATTATAGTCAAAAAATCTTACCGTTCCAGGAGATAAAGGAAACCAGAAGCTACAAAGGGGTAGGTTATAATAAATAATGCACCCCGAACTGTAAATTATAAGGATATAAGAAGTCACTTTGGAGTTCTGTGCCCTGCTTTTATATGGTCACAGAACTCCTCTGTGACTCCTAATATCCTTATAATTTACAGGTGGGGGTGCATTATCCACTTTATTTGTCACTGTTTTGAGCAGAAGGAGTCAACTATGGAGTGGAGCTGCACTAGATCTACAGGTTTATTAAAGAATTATAAGAAAAAAATAAAACCAATCTTAAAGTCAGGCATAACCTTTATTACATCCATTAGTATGGCTTTAAAGCTGAGGCCACACTATGGACAGGAACGCACATTACAGCCCACTCGCGCTGTATGTGACACGCAAAAATATCCTGCCTGCACGTGTTCGTAAAAAAACATATTGCAGCCCATGTAATGTGGCTACCCACATTGACATACACTGCTCTGCATTTCTCACGTGCCATCATAAGCCCTTGAGAAACGCAATAGTATGGCCTAGTCCTAAGACTTAATTTTTGTCTAGTGGCTCCAATGGCATTGTGCTGACAGTGTCTATAGTGATTCCATGTGAGCAGGAAGCATAATAGTGTGTTTTTCCAAACCATCATAGGCTCCTCCAACTTGGAGCATGTATGAAGTCTAAAAGTAGATACTGCTATCTTGTAATAATTACACCCCATGTACGCCTATGTAGTGTTTAGCAGTTAGGAGGTCAACGTGCTTTCCCATATTACATTACCTGCAGTGTAACAGCTTATTACTCACCACAAAGGAGTTAGCAAGAGTTTGGGGCATTAGAAGTGATTACAGCATTATTCTGATTGTGCTTTGCTCTGTGCTTATATTTGTTTATGGCAATAATTAGTTATAGTTTTACAAAATAGACTACTGTATATTTATGCTGAAATTTGTGAACTGCGAAAAACACAAGCTGTTTAAAATATTAACTGTAACTTAGGAGGATACTTTAAAAAAAACAGTGGGAGATCAAAAAGGGATGGGGGGGGAGACTGGCAGACGCCCCTTTAACCACAGGTGTGAGCCTAATGGTAAATCTGGCTCTGCCATTAAATCTACTTACCTCTCAGTGGTCCAAGAAACTCATTATACTTACTCCTCCTTCTCTCCTCATCTGCAACCTCAATGAGCTCTTAGAGATACCATGCTCTAGAGGAGGCATGCTGGTAAGCAGCTGTAAGTCTTTCCGTCAGCCCGGAAGGCAGCCGGCAGCAATTGAAAGCCACAACAGAGAGAAATATAAGGAGCTTCAAGGACCACAGGATTGTAAATATAACAATTTAATTGATATTAATGGTGGAGTAGACATCCACTTGATCACTAGAGATGTCTGAACTTCGCTAAATCCGGTCCGCTCGAGGATCCGCAAATTTTCGGAAAAATTTGAAAATTCGACCCTTTAAAACCTATTGAAATGAAAGTTCGACAAAATCTGTTCTTCAAAAATACGAGGATTCTTCGAAAATACGAGGATTCTTTGAAAATACGAAAATACGAGGATTCTTCGAAAATACGGACCCGAAAATGTGGCTTGCTCCATCCAAAAATTTGAAAAATCTGTGATATGTCGAATTTACGAGGATTTCTCGTATTTTCCCGTATTTTCAAAAACGCGGTTCGGAAAAGTTCGGAAGGCGGAAAACCGGAAAATCCGCGATATCCGCCGTTCGCAAACCAGGTAAATCCGCCACGGGTTCAGATCCGCGAACTGGGCCATCACTATTGATCACCCTTTGGGTCATTTTGCACTAAAAAAACACTAAAACCTCTTAAATAAAAGCACTACAATAGATTTCATGTCTTTTATAAGTTTAAAGAATTCTTTTTTTTTTTTTAAACAAAAAACATTTTATTTCCTACAGCGCTTTATAATAGAGAGTAATTTAGAAACTGAATTCTAATGTATGTTAATAAAGGTTGTTGGCAAGAAATACCATCTTGAGGTAGGTGTTGTGGATAACAATGTAAACTAGGAGTTCAGTTCTAAAACTCTAAGGGCAACAAATGTCAGTGAATTACATCATATTCGAGTGCAAACAGATCTGTAAAACCATTTGAAGCACCTGTTAATCTACTGAGATTTTTCTCACATGGTGCACAATGTACCTTTTGCTATAACTGGAGGAAATGGAAAAATCAGAAGTATTTCATTTATTTTCAGGACAAATTCCAGTAAAACCATATGGAGGACACCAAGAGTGACATGATTTTATCAGGTGTTTGGTTAGATCATTACTGCTCAAAGGGTATTTGTCTGTCAAAATATACAATATATATACACAATATCATACTGTACTATCTGCACACTGGCATACTTTATAAACAAAGGGGTTTTAGTAACATTACTGTGATCACATGAATGAAAAGCCTTCCAACCACGCCAAGGTAACCCCAGTCAGGAAGATCCTAACTTCTAACCTTTTTTACTTTAGCAAACTTTTGCATTTACCATAGTTGTGCACTGGATTCATACAAGAGGCTTTCTCACTTCCCCCCAGCCCTTTGGCTTTTTAAAATGAGGGAAGAGGCCATCCATCCAGTGCTTTATATTAAAGGCATAGGACCTACCATAAATGTGGCATGTTGGGGGTGCTATTACCATATAGAGACTTGACCAGGCCTCCCAATAAATACATAAAATACAAAGATTGTGGAAGCACTCCAATTAGGCTAATTTACAACTACATTTAGCGGAAATGCTACTGATCTGGTCAAACATTTATACAAACATAGAAAAGATAATCATGCACATCCTAGGCCCCATACAATATCATATTATCTGCACACTGGCATACTTTATAAAACAAGGGGTTTAGTATACTTACTGTGATCACATGATGAAAAGCCTTCCAACCATGCCAAGGTAACCCCAGTCAGGAGATCCTAACTTCTAACCTTTTTTACTTTAGCAAACTTTGCATTTACCATAGTTGTGCACTGATTCATACAAGAGGTTTCTCACTTCCCCCCAGCCCTTTGGCTTTTTAAAATGAGGGAAGAGGCCATCCATCCGTGCTTTATATAAAGGCATAGGACCTACCATAAATGTGGCATGTTGGGGGTGCTATTACCATATAGAGACTTGACCAGGCCTCCCAATAATACATAAAATCAAAGTTGTTGAAGCACTCCAATTAGGCTAATTTACAACTAAATTTAGCGGAAATGCTACTGATCTGGTCAAACATTTATACAAACATAGAAAAGATAATCAATGCACATTCCTAGGCCCCATACAATATCATATTATCTGCACACTGGCATACATTATAAACATAGAAAAGATAATCAATGCACATTCCTGGGCCCCATACAATATCATATTATCTTCACACTGGCATACATTATAAACATAGAAAAGATAATCAATGCACATTTCTAGGCCCCATACAATATCATATTATCTGCACACTGGCATACATTATAAACATAGAAAAGATAATCAATGCACATTCCTGGGCCCCATACAATATCATATTATCATAATGAACTTATTCGATTATAAATTATCACAATTATAAATTTATATGAAAGTAAATAAATATTAATTTTAATAAAATTATGCCATATTATTTTCTTCTGTAAATCTTCGACCATGGTTTTCCAGATTTATTTGTCAATCATTACTGTATACAGTAGGGTCTGATTTACCCACGTGCGCGTGCAAATTGGGGTTAAACTTGTGCTAACCAATACTGAATAGGTTAGCGCAAGTTTAACTCCATAATTGCACTGGCTGCACCAGTTTCACAAAAGACACCCGTGCATCCGGTGCAATCTATTTAATAAAGGATTTGCACCACTTTAACTCCACAGTTTAAGACCAGCAATGGCTGGTCTAAAGTGGCGCTTGGGTAAAATTTCCTTTTGGGATTACCACCAGGTGCAAATCCAGTATTAAATACTAAAAGCTATATTGCCTGGAGCATGCAGCTCTGTGTAAATGAGGCCTATATGCCTAAAGCACTGATCCCAGGAGATAATGGAGAAGGCGAGGCTAATAATTCACAGTAATAGTGTTTCATATTTTAAAATTCCAAATTTAGTGGGAAATTTTATGAAATACACTTTTAATAAGCATTTACAAGAAAATAAATATAAAATTAAAAATACTGTAGCTTGCGTGGTTTTAATTACCATTTTTGAAACACATAAAAAACCTTCTACTATTTTAAAAAGCATTTTGGAATGTTTCGTTTTCCAACAATTGTGTGGTTAGGGCACCATAAAATTTTGTTTAAGCAGATTTGTTAAAATATAAGTTGGCCAAGAGGCCACTCCAATAAACTTGTGGAAATGAGATTTCAACTAAGAAATGTAAATGGCTATTCAGTGCAGGGGTGCCCCTACCATGAAGCAAGCTGAAACATTTGCTCAGGGCGCGCCCCTGTGCCGACCCGTCTGCCAATAGGTGGCATTTAAAGGTTGTTTCAGGTGTCAGAAACCCTAGGAACACCCCTGATTAGTGTAAGTAAAGTTGCCAATGCTCTGCCTGAAATGTCAGAATCCCTTAAAATGGCTAGATGTCTTCTTGGATGGGCTGATTATACAGGATTATCGTTCGTTTGTAGGTATACAAATGCAAACAGATATGTTTTGTGCAGAACAAGCAATTTTCTGTTACAATGCAGTGGATTTTGGTGTATGTTGGAGAGGTGCAGGGTGGCACAGTCTATGTGTGGCAAATATGTATTAAAAATATAAGAATGAAGAGATAGGGGTGAAAAGTATAGAAGATATTGTATTTCAACTTGTACTTGCAGGTATAATTCATGTATATAAGGTCCTTTTGAATGATACTTACTGGTATCTGTTTGTAATTATGTTGACAGTATATGAATTATTCTGTTCTCAATTCAAGTTCTATGCTTAGTGAACATATGAGCAGAAAAGTAATTGTGGTGCAGGAGAGGACTTGTGCAAAGTAAAGAATGCCCTTTAATACGGTTTGCATCCACAATGTTGACTGATATATTAAAGGTCATCCCACAAATAACTAATAACTTTCTTTTCTTTGAGTGTCAGAAGCCCCACAGCTCCACTATCTCATTAAAAGCAATTCTCTAGCAGCCTGATCCATCCCTTTAATTTTCTCCACCCCCAGCTTCCCTGCTATCAATATGGCTGTGACACTGATATCACTGCTAATGATGACTGGGTTTTCCCAAGCTCGCTGTCCTTCACATACTTAGCTTGGTATGAGTGGTAAAGTGCACATGCTAGAGCAAGAGTGGGAAACCAGGGGTGGAAAACTTTGAAAGATTGCCGGGGAGGTTGTAGCGATGAATGAGGCTGCCAGAAAAGATTTTTAAAGAAAGAGTGGAGCAATCAAGGCTGCTTTAGTCACTTAAGGAAAAGGGTGGGCATGCCCTTTAAGGATGGGCTCAATTTAATAACAGTATTTAAGTAAGTGTTGTAGGTGTAGCAATTTTTTTTTTTTTTAGATTTTGGCACACTTGACAAATACAAGACTGGAGGCCTGTGGGGAGAAAGTAGAAAAAGAATACAGTACACTGACAAATTTACCTTAAAGGCTAAAGTTAATCTACCAATGAAGTATTTGCAATTTAAGTGCAAAATTGCAGTTTGTGATATTTGGAAGTAAGAATAATATAATTTTGGCAGTCTGTGTTCAGCAGTTGGACAATCTTTGCAGTCTGGGCATATATGATCAATTAGGATTGTACCTTTAACATGAAGTAGACTGGGTACAATTATGAGCCTGTCACTTTACAGTGTATTCTCTAAGCTACTAAAGAAATATCTTAGTGGACCACTGATCACCCACCAGGTTGGACTTCCTGTATCTGCGACCTAGCAATATTAACATTCACTTTTAAGATTGTGTCCTTGTGTGGTTCTTAGCAGGTGCTATCAGTTTTATTGTATCCCCGTTAATATGGCTCTACATGTTCATCAATCCTAAATTTAATACATTCCATCTTGTACCACAGAAATGTTTTTCAGGGATCTACATAGTTATATTGGCTTGAAAAAATTACAGAAAAGTTTCATTTAATCCTCTCTGGAGATCTATGGAATTACATTCACAGGTTTTGAATGTCATGAACTGACAATCTTTCGCAAGTTCAAAATCTACTAACTAGTAATTGTCAGTATGGTAATACATGTGTTCATGATTTGTATGCGTTTTAAACCAACTGTACTGTATGTAGATTTTATTGAACTGATGTCATGCCTCCACTCTGCTACCCACATTTGATCGCTACTTTAGACTCCCCCTGAAACACAGCTCTTCCTTGTATTCTTCTCTAATCAGCATAAACATTATTTTGTGAATACCAAATGGTTTATTCATAATGGCTGCCAATTTATATGGACTGATGAAGTTAAAGAGGCACCAGCATGTTATTTTCAATGGTTTCCTGCAGTGATGTCATTATGTTATTCACTCACAGGGTTATGGAGATTAAATTCAGAACCAGACAAATCAGAAGTTACTCGTTTTTTGTTTTGAAAAGCAAAATTGGAAAACTACCCAGTGCTCTATACAACAGAAGGCACTGTAGATTTAGATTCATATAAAATCCTCTTGTTTTATAAAATTAAGGTGGTTATTCACAGAGAGTCCTTATGTGAAGATTTTTTTTTGTGTTTTGTGACTGTTTGCGTCGAATTGTACACCATTTCTAATTTAGCGCCTTTTCCAAAATTTTGACTTTTTTTGCATGGAAATGTACAGCTTTACAAAAAAATATATAATGCCCAGTGGCGTAACAATAGCCCTGGAATGGCCGGAGTGGTGTGTTTTAAACAACTGAAAGCACAAACCTTTACATACGCATTTTTAAAAACAGCTGATGGTGGTACTTGCTTGTAGCGGGGTCCTGGCCTCTGCAGTTTGCTACTGATAATGCCCGTTCTTATTGCTTACAAAAGCAGTGCAAAAATTTTTTTTTTTAAATGCCTCTTGGCAATGTTATCCTAAAATGCGCTTATTAGGTGAACTGATATTGAATGCCAGCATTATTTGTGGTTTTCATTATATGGAAAACATCAAATTCAATTAGGCAATTGACTTTAGATGTCCTTTAAAATTGAAACTGAACTACCCAATTCATTGCTTTTAGAAAAGATTTTCTGGTGCTGGAGATTAGCTTCATCTATTGTGAAGGTCCAGATAAATATCTTATTTAGAAATATGCATTGCAGAGGCAAATTTTATTTCTATAATTATAAATAAATTTTCATTCATTGTTTCTGCACTTTCGTTAATTGTCTGAAGCGACTATTAACAGGAAGACTGGTTAAACAGAATGGACTGTTTTATCTGCAGAAACCCCAATATTTATATTATCCTACTAGTTTAGTCTACTGGGTCCCATTGTAAAATACACAGCAGTGGGTAGAAATGGCCACCACGCATTTGTAAAAACCTACTGTAAATTAGATTACTGGTTTCATTGAACATTAAGGGGGTTCAGTTCTGCAAATATGGATTTTATACTTAACACATTGGGCTTAGAAACCAGCAGCTGTTTTTCTTATTCAATGCATTTACTCAGATTTAAAATGTTTATTTTATTATTGCTTGTACCAGCGTTGATTATTGGTAAAGAATGGATTTATCTTACATATAACCTACCATGTAGGGGATTTCTATGGGAGGAACTGTAAGATTATAGTCAAAAAATCTTACCGTTCAGGAGATAAAGGAAACCAGAAGCTACAAAGGGGTAGGTTATAATAAATAATGCACCCCGAACTGTAAATTATAAGGATATAAGAAGTCACTTTGGAGTTCTGTGCCCTGCTTTATATGGGCACAGAACTCCTCTGTGACTCCTAATATCCTTATAATTTACAGGTGGGGGTGCATTATCCACTTTATTTGTCACTGTTTTGAGCAGAGGAGTCAACATGGAGTGGAGCTGCACATAGATCTACAGGTTTATTAAAGAATTATAAGAAAAAAATAAAACCAATCTTAAAGTCAGGCATAACCTTTATACATCCATTAGTATGGCTTTAAAGCTGAGGCCACACTATGGACAGGAACGCAACATTACAGCCCACTCCGCTGTATGTGACACGCAAAATATCCTGCCTGCACGTGTTCGTAAAAAAACATATTGCAGCCCATGTAATGTGGCTACCCACATTGACATACACTGCTCTGCATTTCTCACGTGCCATCATAAGCCCTTGAGAAACGCAATAGTATGGCCTACCTAAGACTTAATTTTTGTCTAGTGGCTCCAATGGCATTGTGCTGACAGTGTTTATAGTGATTCCATGTGAGCAGGAAGCATAATAGTGTGTTTTTCCAAACATCATAGGCTCCTCCAACTTGGAGCATGTATGAAGTCTAAAAGTAGATACTGCTATCTTGTAATAATTACACCCCATGTACGCCTATGTAGTGTTTAGCAGTTAGGAGGTCAACGTGCTTTCCATATATACATTACCTGCAGTGTAACAGCTTATTACTCACCACAAAGGAGTTAGCAAGAGTTTGGGGCATTAGAAGTGATTACAGCATTATTCTGATTGTGCTTGCTCTGTGCTTATATTTGTTTATGGCAATAATTAGTTATAGTTTTACAAAATAGACTACTGTATATTTATGCTGAAATTGTGAACTGCGAAAAACACAAGCTGTTTAAAATATTAACTGTAACTTAGGAGGAACTTTAAAAAAAACAGTGGGAGATCAAAAAGGGATGGGGGGGGAGGACTGGCAGACGCCCCTTTAACCACAGGTGTGAGCCTAATGGTAAATCTGGCTCTGCCATTAAATCTACTTACTCTCAGTGGTCCAAGAAACTCATTATACTTACTCCTCCTTCTCTCCTCATCTGCAACCTCAATGAGCTCTTAGAGATACCATGCTCTAGAGGAGGCATGCTGGTAAGCAGCTGTAAGTCTTTCGTCAGCCCGGAAGGCAGCCGGCAGCAATTGAAAGCCACAACAGAGAGAAATATAAGGAGCTTCAAGGACCACAGGATTGTAAATATAACAATTAATTGTATTAATGGTGGAGTAGAAATCCACTTGATACTAGAGATGTCTGAACTTCGCTAAATCCGGTCCGCTCGAGGATCCGCAAATTTTCGGAAAAATTTGAAAATTCGACCCTTTAAAACCTATTGAAATGAAAGTTCGACAAAATCTGTTCTTCAAAAATACGAGGATTCTTCGAAAATACGAGGATCTTTGAAAATACGAAATACGAGGATTCTTCGAAAATACGGACCCGAAAATGTGGCTTGCTCCATCCAAAAATTGAAAAATCTGTGATATGTCGAATTTACGAGGATTTCTGTATTTTCCCGTATTTTCAAAAACGCGGGTCGGAAAAGTTCGGAAGGGGAAAACCGGAAAATCCGCGATATCCGCCGTTCGCAAACCAGGTAAATCCGCCACGGGTTCAGATCCGCGAACTGGGCCATCACTATTGATCACCCTTTGGGTCATTTTGCACTAAAAAAACACTAAAACCTCTTAAATAAAAGCACTACAATAGATTTCATGTCTTTTATAAGTTTAAAGAATTCTTTTTTTTTTTTTTAAACAAAAAACATTTTATTTCCTACAGGTTTATAATAGAGAGTAATTTAGAAACTGAATTCTAATGTTGTTAAAAAGGTTTGGCAAGAAATACCATCTTGAGGTAGGTGTTGTGGATAACAATGTAAACTAGGAGTTCAGTTCTAAAACTCTAAGGGCAACAAATGTCAGTGAATTACTCATATTCGAGTGCAAACAGATCTGTAAAACCATTTGAAGCACCTGTTAATCTACTGAGATTTTTCTCACATGGTGCACAATGTACCTTTTGCTATAACTGGAGGAAATGGAAAAATCAGAAGTATTTCATTTATTTCAGGACAAATTCCAGTAAAACCATATGGAGGACACAAGAGTGACATGATTTTATCAGGTGTTGGTTAGATCATTACTGCTCAAAGGGTATTTGTTGTCAAAATATACAATATATATACACAATATCACTGTACTATCTGCACACTGGCATACTTTATAAACAAAGGGGTTTTAGTATACATTACTGTGACACATGAATGAAAAGCTTCCAACCACGCAAGGTAACCCCAGTCAGGAAGATCCTAACTTCTAACCTTTTTACTTTAGCAAACTTTTGCATTTACCATAGTTGTGCACTGGATTCATCCTAGAGGTCTTTCCCCCCAGCCTTTGGCTTTAAAATGAGGGAAGAGGCCATCATCCAGTGCTTTATATTAAAGGCATAGGACCTACCATAAATGTGGCATGTTGGGGGTGCTATTACCATATAGAGACTTGACCAGGCCTCCCAATAAAACATAAAATACAAAGATTGTGGAAGCACTCCAATTAGGCTAATTTACAACTACATTTAGCGGAAATGCTACTGATCTGGTCAAACATTTATACAAACATGAAAAGATAATCAATGCACATTCCTAGGCCCCATACAATATCATATTATGCACACTGGCATACTTTATAAACAAAGGGGTTTTAGTATACATTACTGTGATCACATGAATGAAAAGCCTTCAACCACGCAGGTAACCCCAGTCGGAAGATCCTAACTTTAACCTTTTTTACTTTAGCAAACTTTTGCATTTACCAAGTTGTGCACTGGATTCATACAGAGGCTTTCTCACTTCCCCCAGCCCTTGGCTTTTTAAAATGAGGGAAGAGGCCATCCATCCAGTGCTTTATATTAAGGCATAGACCTACCATAAATGTGGCATGTTGGGGGTGCTATTACCATATAGAGACTTGACCAGGCCTCCCAATAATACATAAAATACAAAGATTGTGGAAGCACTCCAATTAGGCTAATTTACAACTACATTTGCGGAAATGCTACTGATCTGGTCAAACATTATACAAACATAGAAAGAAATCAATGCACATTCCTAGGCCCCATACAATATCATATTATCTGCACACTGGCATACTTTAAACACAAGGGGTTTTGTATGTAGTATACATTACTGTGATCACATGAATGAAAAGCCTTCCAACCACGTCAAGGTAACCCCAGTCTGGAAGATCCTAACTTTTAATCTTTACTTTAATTACTTTTGGGGAATAGGGGTTGCCCGAGCATGCAGGGGGGTTGCGTGTGCGAGTTTAGCACTTATGATGGCCATTTGTTAGAAAACTTACCTACTGTCATTCCAGGCAACTGCCCGGCCCAATCATTTTGTAATAGAGATTAGAGATGGGGTCTGGGTCCACACGAACCCGCATCTGACACGGAACCCCTCGGTTCCGCAATCCGAAAGATCCGTCCGAATCAGACGGATGCTCCGGATTTTGGGACTTTGGAAGAAATTTTTTCAATAATTTTCAAAAATAGCCTTATCAAAAATATGATCGGAGACTAGGGTGTGTGGCTTACAGCTCAGTTGGGCTATTTCAGGTCCGGAGGAGTTCGAACAATATGGAGCCTATGATTAAGGGCACGCAGTAGCCCAAAATGCGGCAGGCTGTGTTGTTTGTTACAATGTCACTTCCAAGCAAATAAAGAAGTTTTTATGTAGGCCAAGTAAATCTTTGATGTTACAACGTTCCAGTGTGCTCTACCTGTATGCTGTATACATGGATTGCTTCTGCATTTAAATATACATTTCTATTTCTGTGGTGCATATGCCTTTTAATAAACATTCAGGGTTATTCAATAACAGTTCTTATCGTTTAAAATGGTGCTAATTTTGCCCCAACCAATCAGATGTAAGCTTTCAAATGTTAAATAAGATCTGATTGGTTGGGGCAAAATTAGCACCATTTTAAACGATAAGAACTGTTATTGAATAACCCTGATAATTTATTACGAAAATTCCAAAGGAATAAAACTAAATCTTTTAAAACCTTTTTATTGACTGAGATAACTTTAACATTGGGCAAGGCCAGGGGAATGTGCATACTAACATAAGGGCATTCATGCTAATGCATTAGGACCTGTTTCAAGCAAATTGATTTTAAAGACCTGGAAGATAAGAGAGGCAGCCTTACTTTCAAATTTCAGATTTGTTATTAATTTGACCCCCCCCCCCCATCCCCAGACATATTGACAATGTCTTGATTACATTGTATGTCAGTGGCATCGCTAGAAATCACTGGGCCACATAGCAAAAGTTTGGATGGGGCCAACACAAACAAAAGTAAGTATCTTACAGGTCCCTCTGCTGCTACCTGTTTTGAACTGGTCGTCTGAGGCTCACCAGGTAACCTTTCCTTTAGGGAGCCCTAACCAACAGAAAAGCCAGCAGCACTCCTACATAAACATACCCTGATTTAGAAATTTCAAGGATTTTATCGAATTTGAGGAAACACTCCCAAATTCACCAATGAGCCTTGTAAAGTGTTACCCATGGACCCGCTTTCCCCTATGTGATACAAATATAAAGATTAAAGGGGAAGTTCAGTGCAAATACATGTATTTTGAGAAATAAAAAAGTTAACCTGCCCATTCAGCATTGTGTCTGTGTATAAATAAATGCTTCCAAAATACTGACTTCCTGTTTGCAGGATGTCTAATAGAGACCATTATGGTCTTGCCCTTGGCCCAGCTCAGTAGAGATCTAAGCACATTTGACCCATCCAACAGCTAATCATTAGAAATGAAGGTGGCCATATACATTGATGATAATTAGCGATAACAGCGTTGACAGTGTGTAGGGAACGAAACCAACTGACCATAATGTTGATTAGTGACTGACGCTGGTATTGCAGTTGGTAGGGAAAAACAGGAAATCACCGTCGGTCGATATCGGCTTAAAGTAATGGAAGATAATACTATCGGTCTGTGTATGCCCACGAGGCCGACTAATTCCCATACCGCATATGGGAATTCCCTATTTCTTTAGATATTGAATCTGAATCATCTTGCATTTCAGCTGTCAACCAATTGCTATATTATTATCATAAACTCTTTTGCTGTGTACAGTTTTGCTTTAGCTGAAATGGTGACAGAATTTTGACAGTTGGTGTGCTGGTGCAGTTTTGGCAATATGTTTGTGGGGAAAAAGTCTGGTAATATGGAAGGGGGAGTGGTTAAAAGAGGGGATATTGTACGGGAGCAAAACCAGTAATAGATTGAAGTCATGCTGCAACATAAACCCATCAGAGAAAGTGCTACTTACACATATTTATTTATAGATGAAGGTGAGGAAAAGTATTTTTTTTAGTATAGTTGCCGTTTAAGGAATGACAACTTCTTTTATTTTTAAAACTAGCCACACGCCTGTGAGTAAAAAAAAATACTCTCAAGGTGTCTAAAAAAATACTCTCAAGGTGTCTATAGGAAGAGAAGAGCACAGATATTAATTTTCTAATCAACCTGTAAATAGCTTCAGAAAAGTTTGAATTTGGGGGATGGGGCTTATGACACACCTAATAACTAGAGATGGCCGAACTATATAAAGTTCGGTCCGTTTTCGAACTTTCGAACTTCAGAGTAGTAGAACTTTCATTAGCAATACAAGCAGTACAGTAGGAAGACAAGCAGTACATTAGCAAGACAAGCAGTGCAGTAGGAAGAGAAGCAGTACAGTAGCAAGACAAGCAGTACAGTAGAAAGACAAGCAGTACAGTAGCAAGACAAGCAGTACAGTAGCAAGACAAGCAGAACAGTAGCAAGACAAGCAGTACAGTAGGAAGACAAGCAGTACAGTAGGAAGACAAGCAGTACATTAGCAAGACAAGCAGTAAATTAGCAAGACAAGCAGTACATTAGCAAGACAAGCAGTACAGTGGCAAGATAAGCAGTACAGTAGGAAGACAAGCAGTACATTAGCAAGACAAGCAGTACATTAGCAAGACAAGCAGTACAGTGGCAAGATAAGCAGTACAGTAGGAAGACAAGCAGTACAGTAGCAAGACAAGCAGCACAGTAGCAAGACAAGCAGTACATTAGCAAGACAAGCAGTACAGTAGCAAGACAAGCAGTACAGTAGGAAGACAAGCAGTACAGTAGCAAGACAAGCAGCACAGTAGCAAGACAAGCAGTACAGTAGCAAGGCAAGCAGTACAGTGGCAAGATAAGAATTACAGTAGCAAGACAAGCAGTACAGTAGCAAGGCAAGCAGTACAGTGGCAAGATAAGCAGTACAGTAGCAAGACAAGCAGTGCAGTAGCAAGACAAGCAGTGCAGTAGGAAGACAAGCAGTGCAGTGGCAAGACAAGCAGTGCAGGCATCCAAAGGAACATAAGGAAATAGGATGCATGGCAGGACATAGGGGGAAAACGAAAGTACAGTTTAGCAGGGGTGACAAGAGGTTAAGGTAGGAAGGGACCGGTAATTGGGACTAAGGAGGCGGGGTAAGGATACATTGTAACAGTTGCAGGCTAGGGTTTGGAAATGGGTCTGAAGGGTATAAAAGTAGAGGAGAAAGCAGCTAGGGGTGTCAGGAGTGTCGGCGAGATTGAAGAGCAGTGCAGTCATCGGGATCAACAAGCTACAAGCAACAACCTGCCTCCTTCTCTCCCTCCGCTCAGAGCTAAAGATCCAGCTGTACCACTCACCATGTCCGGAGTGGAGAGACTCTTGGAGGAACTCCAATCCAAAGCTGCAGTGCTGGGTGATGGCTGGCTGCAGGAGCAGCTGAATCATCTCCTCCGCTCTCCAGATGCTGCCCCATCACGCCGCAACAAGAGGAGTTCCAGGGCTCCATGGAGATTCAGCCCCGACACAGGACGGCGTCCAGCATACCCTCCGGAGCGACCGTGCACCTTCTGATGCACAGGTCAATAGGCCTGTTCACGTCTGGTTCACTTCAGGGACAGTATCCTGCTGCCAGACCACGGCGCACTGGGCGCTTCCTCTCATCCTCAGAGACTTCAAGGATCCAGGATGACGCACCTTTCAGGAATACCACAACAGGACTTCAGGAGCAGCGGCTGTTGGCACTTCAGGAGCCAACCAGCTCTTTGGTGAGTCACCCCTCGGGGGCCACACTAACTTACCTGATGGTATGCATACTATGAACACTACACACACTTCACAACCATCACAGGACCAAATACACAAGTTAGGAGGAATATTACATGAGATGAGGGAACTATTTAACAAGTGTGACGATAGGTCGGGAGGCCCTAGCCATAATACAATAGGATCTCCAACTCCCGCATGGACAGGCACGGCAGTTCAAACACAAGTTATGTCGCCTGTTCTGGCGGGATTGGATAATCATTCAAACCTAGCAGCCACTCCTGTCATTCCTCAGATACTTACCACTGGGGAGTCATTAGCCGACATTAATAAAGATGATGGGCTTTCAGATATGGCCAAGGATTCAGCATACCTATGTTTTGAGGGTCCGCTAGGCTCCCATCTCCGCCAGGAAGTAAAAGAGAAAATCTGGAAAGGGGAATACATTGAAATATTTTCCTTACTGCCCCTAGAAAGATTTAATCTGGATAGGATTTTTCGTTTAGACGAGAAAAAGGAAGATGAGGAGAAGAAGCGGTACCGTTTGATTCCCAGGACTTTCCACAACTGGCTACAGGCCTTTTTCATTTTTGCTAGTGTGACAGGGGAAAAATCCCCAGCATCATGCTCACCCCTTTTTTGCTATGCAGATAGTATATTTGAAGCACAGAGGACATTCGGCGGTTCGGCCTGGATCCGGTACGACGAGCAGTTTAGGCAGCGCAAGGCAGTTAGGCCAGGCTTACAGTGGGATCACAGGGACGTAGGGCTTTGGCTGAAGTTGATGTGTCCCAGCAGGCCTGTTTCAACGCCCTTTCAGGCAGGAGCCGGCGGGGTGTTACAGATCACACCGTCGGCTAACATGCCTAGAAGAGAGAGAGGCCTTTGCTGGGCCTTCAATGAAGGACATTGCAAATTCACCAGCTCTTGTAGGTTTCGACATGATTGCTCCCACTGTGGAGGCAATCATAGCGCAGCCAGATGCTTCAAGCGCTCTAGAACAAGTAGCAGGAACGCAGAACTTAGAGGAAAAGGGGAAGACCCCAGTGATTGTTCAGGCGATGGAATGGTACCTCGGGCATTATAAAGATCAGAAAGCAGCTAATTTATTGAGGGAAGGTTTTTTTACAGGGTTTTATTATCCCTTTTAAGGCCACAACTACACCTACATGGCCTAGAAACTTAAAGTCAGCGTACGAACATCCTGATATTGTTGATTCCAAGCTAGAAAGGGAGCTCCTATTGGGTAGAATGGTGGGCCCATTTGCAATTTCACCTGTGTCCAACTGGCACGTGTCCCCCTTGGGTTTGGTCCCCAAGAAAGAACCAGGAGATTTCCGTTTAATACACCACCTTTCCTATCCCAAGGGGGATTCGGTCAACGATGACATTGATAAAGAGCTCTGCAGGGTATCTTACGCGTCCTTTGACAACGCACTGGATATACTGCGGAAAGCGGGCCAAGGTGCTTTAATGGCTAAGACACTGAATCGGCCTTCCGCCTACTACCAGTACACCCTCAATGTTTCCACCTTCTAGGTTGCAGATGGCGAGGCTAGCTTTGAGACCTTTAGTACCTTTATCGAATGGGTGGTGCGAGTTGAAGCAGGCTTGGACTCAGCAGTACATTACTCTGATGACTTTCTGTGCGACCGTGATGACAACAGTGCGACCTTCTACTGGCCACCATGCAGTCAGTTGCAAAAAGTTTGGGAATTCCCCTTGCACGTGACAAGACAGAGGGTCCATCAACACAATTACATTTTCTAGGGTTCGAGATAGATTCGGTGGCCATGGAGTTCCGTTTACCTGCACAAAAATTGCAGGATTTACAGACATTGGTACAGAAGGCAAAATGCTGCAAAAAAATGACTTTAATACAAGTGCAATCATTGTTAGGTAAATTAAATTTTGCTTGCCGCATAATCCCCATAGGTAGGATTTTTGCACGACGGTTAGCCTTGGCTACTACTGGGGTGTTATTTCCACATCATTTCGTACGCCTAGGGAGAGGAGTCAAGGAAGACCTAGGGGTATGGGACCAATTTTTAGCTTTATTTAATGGTAGGACTATTTGGCAAGTAGAGGAGATTCTAGCAAAGATTTGCACCTTCATACGGATGCTGCCGGGAGTTTCGGTTATGGTGCATATTTTGCGGGACATTGGAGCACCGCCCAGTGGCCCAGTGAATGGCGAGTTTTGGGCCTAACAAAAAATTTGACATTCCTGGAGTTGTTTCCTATAATTGTGGCACTGGAACTCTGGCAGCATCTTCTAAAAAATAGACGTGTCTGTTTAATTTCCGACAACTTAGGCGTGGTACAAGCAATCAATTCCCTCACTGCATCCTCTCCCCCTGTAATTCACTTGTTGCGTTATTTAGTTTTACAATGTCTGAATAACAACATCTTCGTGAGGGCAAAACATATCCCAGGTAACCTTAATCTTATCGCCGATGCTTTGTCTCGGTTTCAGTGGGATCGTTTCAGGCAATTGGCCCCAATGTCAGATCACGTGGGCTCCCCTTGCCCAACTTTCCTTTGGGACTTAGGAACAGGGGTATGGAAGAACTGGTGAGAAGGTCAGTGGCAGACTCAACATGGGCTAGGTACTCCAAAGTTTGGGAAGACTGGACGCGGGTGCAAACAGAGGTAGGTTAACATGGGGCATCCAACAGGGATGTCCTACTCTGGTGGATAGGCAGGATGTTTGAAGAAAGGGTTTCCTGTTCGGTAGCATCGGGCAGGTTGGCTGGCTTGGCTTTTTGTCTACGGCTGAACCAGCTCCCGGATGTCACAAAAGACGCTTTGGTGCGACAGGGGATGAGGGGGTACCGAAAAGGGGCCAGCAGTAGGGATCGATCACCTTCCCATTGCTCAAAGACTTGGGCCGTTCCTTGTATTCAATATGCTTTTCAGACTATGAGGTGTCTTTATTTAAAGCCGATTTTTCTCTCGCATTCTTTGGGGCCCTTAGAATTAGTGAGATGATTTCTCCCAACAGAGCAGGACTAGGGGGCCTAAAACTACAGCATGTTAGCATCTCAGACTCCATCCTTTCAATCACAATCAGGAGATCCAAAACAGACCAAATAGGGATAGGGAGACGACTGCAGCTACATGCTTTACAGGAGCCCATGTGTCCCGTGCGTAGCTTGCTTCAATACATAGGTAGTAGGCCCAACAAAGGGGAATGCCTGTTCCTGCATGAGGATTGGTCTGCCTTGTCCAATTTTTACCAATACTTGCTGAACAGATTAGGCTACACGGCCAGCCCAACATATTGTTAGTACATTTAGGAGGTAATGATCTAGGTACACTCCCAGCTAAAACACTCATAACTGACATAAAATGTACTACAGTTTCTGACCTCCTTCCCAGACATAAAGTTAATCTGGTCAGACATTATTACGC
Source organism: Hymenochirus boettgeri (assembly GCA_019447015.1). Taxonomy (NCBI): domain Eukaryota; kingdom Metazoa; phylum Chordata; class Amphibia; order Anura; family Pipidae; genus Hymenochirus; species Hymenochirus boettgeri. The sequence continues at coordinate 78,703,154 of CM033475.1, forward strand.
GCCTCAATTGGCGCTACGCCTGTTCCGTTAGGGCACTAGAAAAAACGCGTATTAAGGTCAATAGGGCCATACAAAAATTCATGGTGCGCATTGGGGGGTTCTCTATTCATCACAGGGACTTCGAGTTTGACAGGGCTTCCTGGTTTTGTGGTGATGGCGTGCACTTCACGGACATCGGGTATGATCTTTTCAATTTTGACATACAAGAGGGCATTAGAGTGGCCTTAGCACTGTGGGGAGGGGTCAGGCTAACCTGCAGTGGCGGGGGGGGGGGTAGGTCAGGGGAGCGTGGCTGGTGTCGGTTTAGAAGGAGATCTGCCGCAAAGGGGGAGCAGATTACAGTTAATGGTCTCAGGGCATGGTGGTCAGCCCTCTGCGGACTTCAAGATATAGTTACTCACTGAGTCAGTGAAGTTTGCGACTAATGAGTTTTGGTTGGGTTAGTGCTAGCCCCCTGGCCACCCCTCCTTTTAGTATAGACAGGTTATTCAGGTTATTTAGTATAGGTACTGTTTTTTTATCATATATACTGTTTAAATGCTAATATCCAAAATGTTATCTATGACTTTCACATGTCAATGTTAAAACATAAATAAATGCTGTGGCCTCTTTTGTTCCAATTCAAGTGTGGTGTGTAATTTTTGGGTTCTTAAGTTGGTTATGGTTGGGTCACGGGAGTTTTTCCCCCTTATTCAGGCCAAGTGGCAAGACAAGCAGTGCAGTGGCAAGACAAGCAGTACAGTAGGAAGACAATCAGTGCAGTGACAAGACAAGCAGAACAGTGGTAAGATAAGCAGTACAATGGCAAGACAAGCAGCACAGTAGCAAGACAAGCAGTACAGTAGGAAGACAAGCAGTACAGTAGGAAGACAAGCAGAACAGTGATAAGATAAGCAGTACAGTGGCAAGACAAGCAGTACAGTAGAAAGACAAGCAGCACAGTAGCAAGACAAGCAGTACAGTGGCAAGACAAGCAGTACAGTAGCATAACAATTAGAAATTTTTTTCATTGCCATCTCCAGTTCATAATATTGTGTCAGAATTTCTCCTTTTTCTAGGATGAGCTATCAATGCTGCACATTTTAATGTATAACAATTGAAATCATAACAGGAGCAATAGTGGAATATTTCACTCATACCTCACTGCTGCTCCCATTGACATCTGCCATCCCATGCCAACTTTACAAACTGAAGAACAGAAAGAGAAATGAGCACAGGGTAAGACCATTTCATTACTCACCTTTTCAGTTTCAGCGTCCATACATTACATTGAACAGAGATAGCTTATTCCTTTTTGGTGAGTTATACAAATTACTGTCTCTATTCAATGTACCACAAATGTCTGCAAATGAAACAGTAACAAACTGCTATTTCTGCTTAAAAACAATCTCACTCTGGGTTAATTTTTCTTCTTTATCCAATATGGATTGGCCTTTAATGGGAGCAACAATTATATTTACTCTATTTTGAAAGGGACATTAGCAAACAATCAGGGAGATTCAATAAAAGTTCTTATCATTAAAAATGGTGCTTTCATATGTTAAATAATGTCTGATTGGTTGGGGTAAAATTAGCACCATTTTTAATGATAAGAACTTTTATTGAATAACCCTGAATAAAATAACTAAACAATCTTACAAATCTAATCTATGGATATAACATTACCTTGGAGGTCCCTGACCTGTATTTGACCAGGGATCTCCTGTGTTTTGTAACCCATAATGGTTCTGATATTAAAGTGTTAGTTGGACACTTTGAGAAACATTCTGGGATTCTAATGACCTTGGTAATATTTAGAATGTCTGGATATGGAAATTCACAGACATGTTATTCTCAACCATATTATTTCAACTGCCCAATATAATTCACTGCCTCTAGTAGTCTGTTTGTAACTTGTTATATCAGCTGCTGAAAAAACACTAAGCATAATATTTTCATAACATATAATGATGGTGTTACATAATCAGCAAAAGTTTGTTGTATTGTCCTTGACCTTTTCACTTTATGTTAGCCCTGGAACGTGGATTATATGTTTAAGACTCAAGTGGCCAAACACAGGCAGTAATGGAACAGGAATGTTGCATGAAACAAGCTATTGTTTCCTTTTGGTTAACGTTAAATATTTATCTGGTGCCATTTTGTTGTGCTAGCTATGCAGCTGTGAAGCTTTGATATCTTACCCTAAGGTTTTAAAGAACATTCATTTGTCATCTATGGAGCTGGTTGTCCTCACGTTGCATACCACTCCATGATAGGGAATTACTAATTAGAGATTTGGCAGGAGCCTGTGTGTCTGCATACATCAAGGCTATATGTGGACCATGCAGTTTACAACATAAAACCCTATGGAAGATAAGAAGTCTTACTCTATGAATTTGTGGATGTTCTGTCTGCAAAACATTTAAAACTCTTAACGGGGTTATTCAATAAAAGTTCTTATTGTTAAAAATGGTGCTAAGTTTACCCCAACCAATCAGATGTTAGGTTTCAAATGTTAAATAAGATCTGATTGGTTGGGGCAAAATTAGCACCATTTTAAACAATAAGAACTTTTATTGAATCTCCATGATAATGTTTAAATCAATTTACCAGCTTAAAAATTCACAATGTACTTCAAGCACACATGCATGCAGAATATATAAAGCAGAATATATAAAGCAAACTTTTGCAGGCACTGTGCAACCATACATACATATACATTACACACATACTGTATACATACACACAAGTGGTAAGAAATTGCACAAAAGTTGCAATACCAATTTTAAAATAATTGTGTTATTACTGGTCCAATTGTGATTATTCTGTGAAACAGCTGTATGCTTGTGTATTGCAATAGAATCACATTTTCTATGCAAAATAAAATCATGCAGTCTAATGGTGAATGCTGAAAAAGGAGCTGCACCTTCTTTTACAACTTTTATACATTAGATCCAACTATCACATCCCCATTAATTTCTGCAGAGTTGAATGTGACTCAGTTTACATGCAGCTAATTAGATGTGATATGTCAGTCACACCAATATGAATCAGATTGGATTTCACTGCTCCCAGAATGACCCTTTTAGCCTGCAGACTGCAATGTACCTAATGCAAGATGTTGCTTTAGTAATTAAAAAGCAAAGGAAGCATCTAATAGAAAGAAATATTCTGCCCTGGGCACTGGGACCCATTGCTTAAAAAACAGAAAATAACAGCTGTACAGCACAAAATTTCATAGTACAGAAATGACATTACTTTTTGTGACTGTTTAGGCTTCTAATACATGGTCTTCAAAGACTTGATCTTAAAAATTATCATGTTATTGGAATGTAATAAAACTTACTGCATCTGGATGACTAATGATTAATTGATGATTAATGATTAATAGGGAGTGTTAGAAGCTCATTGCCCAAAAAGACTCAAATCTTATTAACTGAATGAATGAAATTATTGAACCAGGGGGCGCCTGGAAAATATTCAGGGAGTGCAGAGCACATCTATGGTCAGAACAAAAAATTCAAGGTCTGTTTGTTGCAGCAAAATTTTCCAACGATAATTTGACCAGAGTGACTGGTCAATCCATCCGGCCAAAATATCGTCCCAGGTGTACAAGACCTAAGTATAACTTTCTAATCTATCTTGACGGGCCGCAACATGGAAGCTAACACACCTTGGTTGCAGAAAGCCCTATTAATGTGTATGTTGTTTTAAAATTCAGTAACATTTCTATGGTGATGAAAGAGGGCATGTACATTTAAAACCTAAGATAATATTTATAAAGGAGAAATATTGCTAAATTATATATATGCTCTCATTTTACAGTTGCAAAAAAACACTTCTACTATTATCTCTGCCACTACGTTGGCAATCTACAACCATAAGGTGACTAACAGCCCATGGTATTTTACTACCACCCATCAACTTCCACGGCCCACTGACTGGGCAATATTATTATGGGAGTAAATTCAGTTATAAATTACTAATAAAGATTGGTTGAAAAATCTTATAATCGATCCTTCATAATTATCGTCCTTAGTAAATACATGTATATTTATTATTATGCTTTTATTATTAGCAATTTAGAGTACCCCCCAATTAAGTGCATTTCATCAAATGGCTATAAGGCTTGATTAAAGGGCATGTCCAGCCCCAAAACTAAAATTTAGGTCTGTAAGTAACTTTCTGGGGATTTCCTTGCACTAACTCAGCGGTTGGGGGTGAGATGGGGTGGACATGGTAAAAAGTTTAATTTAGGGGTGGAGATACTGTTTAAGCTTCCTATTGGGTGTATGTAATCATAATTTTTCAGCTTTGAGACACAGAAAAATGTTTTGGAATCGAACAGCGTGACAAGGACCCTTTTCTGGTGTGTTTTGGCTCCTAACAGAGAGTTAGGGATGTTTCACACAGTGGAGTTTTGTCCTCTAGGGGATATAGTATCTACCTAAGTTGGACAATTATGGTCCAATACCACTTGAAAGTATTGGGGGCCTTTAGACAGTAACCAAACTGTTTTCTCACAGTTGGACAGTTTGATGGAAAAAAGATAAATAAGTTGAAATCATGACTTCTCTATCCATTACTGTAATTACTGGGAAATGTCTACAGTATATTTATAACATCTATAATTTTTATTGGCTGTAAAATAAAATGATCTGTCCATTGGATTTAGGAACCAGATTATTACTTATTATAAATGATTGTTAATTTTTAATTAGTTATCTGTTTAGGCTTCATCTGTGCATCGTTCTAGTCTTTAAATCCAATTCACACAATGAGGATGTGAATACAGAGAAAGGGTTGACACAAAAAGAATAAAAAGTAAACTTGGCTCATAAATTTACAGTTCTGATTTTAAAGGTCAACATTTGCTTTAGCCAAAACTTAAATTTGCACTGTACATGCCCTTTAAATAAGTTGTATAAAGCAGATATTTTATTCTTACCCCTCGTTGACATAGCTGAACTACACCTTCCTGTTACGGGGATTATTCTAAAGAACACAAGTTTGGCAGCCTTGATTGATATTACTTATAGCGCTCCTATGTCATATATCGTTTATATCTCCTGCAGGAGGAGCAGAATAACATTGTATTGCATTCCTTAAATGGGTCAGGCTGCTTTTGCTCTAATCTTCTCTCCCTTCCCTAAAGCCACAAGCAAGTCAATTTGTTCCTGCAGTTCTGTGAAACCTTTGTCTCAGTAATCACTCAGTTTTGTCCAGCAGCTTTGACAGATGAAGCCCTAGATATTTTGTGAACGCCTGTGTCTGCTTTATCTAGCGGATTCCTGGCCAGCGCACAGTACCCTGCACCTGTTTTTGCACTATGACAACACAGGAGGTTAAAAACATATTAATATTAATATCACAGTTCCCTGGAACAGTGACACATAATCACCACCTGCTGAAAAAGTTATTGCTTGAATGTTACTCTACAACATTATTGTTTTCTGTATGAAGCTTTCATCTAGAACACAAGCAGAACGATTTTAATGAGAACTAAAAACGACAATGTCTCCTACCCCCTAAAATAATACTCACAAAACACATTCTTCCTAATTGAAGGTAAACCTCGGAGCTATTCAGCGTTATTTATTTTTCCGGATTCTTGTGATATGAATAATATAATCTCATGGGTTTTTGTGGTTATAGCTCCTTCTGTCAAGGGCATTCTGTTGGGTAACTGCTTTTTTTGTACAATCAAATCTATTGTGTTGCTTTGGCTGCATACCATGTTCCCCCTATTAACATGCCCTGGGCCTAAATGTAGTTTTTTTGTGAAGCTTTGTCCAGACTCCAGGTTAATGTTTGCACTCTAATAATATACAATTGAGCACACAGTCAATATTAAATTAGAGGGAACACTGATTTTTGTGCATACATTATGGTGAATGCTTTAATGCAAGATACAGTAGTTTGGTATATTTGAAACAATATTTTTGCACCCATAGTAAAAACTCACCAGGTGTTCCACTCAGCAGCCCCAATCACTCCCTTTCTAGATTCTAAAGAAAATTTAGTAGCCTGAACCACCACATTAATGAGTCCTGTTTTCTCTGTGAAGGTAGCCATCACAGCCCATCCACCTTTCAATCATGACTATGATTGCTGATGTCATAGCCAATTATTAAATGAGGTTTCCCATACAAAAGGCCCAAGCTCGTAAAAGCTCACAGGGAGGCATGAACCACTGCACAGGAGAGTGGACTGTATGCTAAGGTGGTGCAGTGACTTGTAAAGTAAAAGAGGAGTGCTTGGGGCTACTGTTAGGAGTGCAACATCTGGTGAGTTTTTACTATGGGGGATGGATTTGCCCTTTAATCCTTCTTGAGAATTCTCCTGTATAATGAGCTATTCACATAACTGATTTGTCTGAATTTACTGAGTACATAGAAATTTACCCTCCGGCTCAAAACTGATGCTTTCAAGGAGCCAGGTCAGAAAACGCAAAAGAGGATCTAGATTAATGATCAAATTGTAATTTAGGTAAATAGAAGCTTATTGAAAATGGGGAAATCAACTAAACTAAAGTTGATTGAAGGGTTAATATGTTTTAGCCATTTGACAGGGTGCAAACCTTAGGGCAATTGAAGCTCTGGGTAAATCTTCCAATTTCCTCCTTAATATATAAAACCTTGCATGAAATCAACCTATCCCCTTTTCCTTCTGGGTCAACTCAAACTTTCCCTCCCATTGGATTCTTACCTTCGGGTTATATAATTTGTTATAACTCACAGGATGGTTAATATTATAAATGGGTATTAAGTAAACTGTTATTTTTATTAATAAAAATCATAATCATTATATTTAAAAATCATAATAATCATATATACTGTATAAACTGTAATCAGAGGTCTCTTACATGCTTCAGTGCTGTCTGCTCACTACATGTCCCCTCTATCCCATTTCCCTATTTCCTACTGAAGCACTGTAATCAGGCAGTCTCCCCTATACTAAACCAATGATTTAACGCCTCCTTTTCATCTGGTATTTTTTCTTGCACCTTTAAACACACCTACATGAAATCCATAATCAAAAATCCTCCCTTGATCCCTATTGTCTTGCTTACTTCCGCCTGGCCTCTCTTACTGATAGCCTCTAAACTACTGAAATGTCTTGTCTTCTCCCTTATCACTAATTATCTTCATGCTCATAACCTACTGGACCCCTTGCAGTCAGGGTTTCGTCCTGTGCACTCCACAGAGAAAGCTCTGTGTAAAGTTGTGAATGACCTTTAGTCTCCCAAAGCCAAAGGTCACTATTCTATTCTCATCCTTTGTGACCTCTCTTCTGCTTTCGACACAGTAGATCATTCCCTCCTAATGCAAATTCATCACTCCTTGAATGTAGCGGATTGGCATCCTGGCTCCAATTCTATCTCTATGCTATTTCGCTGGGAGATGTCGTCATAAGCTCATTTGGTTTTAATTATCATCTGCATACGAATGATAATCAAATATACTTTTTCACCCCTATGTTAAATCCTGAAACCCAACCAAGGATCTCTGACAATCTCCATGCTGTGTCTTCATTTATAATGCCCTGATGCCTTAAATTAAACCTTACCAAAACAGAACTAATCATTTCCCCCACCCTATCCTACCCTTTTCTATTTCTATTGAAACCCCCCCATTTAACAAAAACAAAGAGGTAATTATCCCCCTAAAGAATCATGCAATCAGTAACAAGTAGTGAGGGTCAGCAAAGTGAAACAAGACAATAAAACTTAACTTTTAATAAATATGCATGAAAAAGTCATACACGTGTTAAAAATAGCAAAACCATGGTGTGCCACTGAAAAGAAAATTGGATAGAGAGGGAGCAAACCTGTATGTCCCTCAACTAACAATAGCAAACACAATCAGTGTTACCAAAAAAGCTAGTCCTAAAGGGGGTAAAGAGCCCTAGGTACTCGGTGCTCTCCTAGTTTAAAAGGACAGTTCCCTGGTCTAGACTATCAATATAAGTGGCACACACAGGATGTACAATAAAAACCACAGAATATGGTATATCTCCAGCAAATATACAGTATGTCAGTGGGGCTGCTGGTAGATATGCACAGCCGTGCTACATCAAATCTCAATAATGAGTAAATGCATAGTAGAAGAGAGGCTCTTCTAAGCATTTTAGAGTGAGCTGCTAGATTTCCCCCGTCATTATGTACGACCAGGGGGAATTTACTCATTATTGAGCTCTGATATAGCATGGCTGTGCATATCTACTAGTAGCCCCACTGATATTTATTTGCTGGAGATATACCAAATTCTGTGGTTTTTATTGTACATCCTGTGTGTGCCACTTATATTACGGGTCTAGACCAGGGAACTGTCCTTTTAAACTAGGAGGGCACCGAGTGCCTAGGGCTCTTAACCCACTTTAGGACTAGCTTTTTTAGTAACACTGATTGTGTTTGCTATTGTTAGTTGAGGGACATACAGGTATGCTCCCTATCTATCCAATTTTCTTTTCAGTGGCACACCATGGTTTTGCTGTTTGTAACACGTGTGTATGACTTTTTAATGCATATTTAATAAAAGTTGCTTTATTGTCTTTTTCCCTTTGCTGACCCTCACTACTTTGATTGTTACTAATTGCACAATTCTTTAGGGGGATACTTACCTCTTTGTTTTTGTTAAATTCATTTTTATCCCCAATGCTATCAGTGAATTCCAATAACATATGGTAGTAGTGCAAAACATTCTCCTTTTGTGTAACACCCCCATTTACCCTATTCAGTCAGCACATTGCTTAGGGGTAATTATTGATTACTCTCTCTCCTTTTCTAATCACATTAACAATGTTACTAAAACCTGTCACTTTTTTCTTTGCAATATTGTAATAATCCACAGGTTCTTCTCTCCTCTGACTACTGCTATGCTTTCCATGCTCAGCCTCTCAACCTAGACTATTGTAACCTTCTGTTTTCTGGTCTTCGTGCTTCCCGTATTTTTCCCCTTCAGTCAGTATTACACTCTGCTGCATGCATTGTGTCATTCTCTAGTAAACAGGAACAAAGGGCATGTCCACCCCCAAAACTATAATTTCCCCCACTACTGGCCCCACTGTGTAGTGTGTAAAAATCCTTACCTTACATCCCAGCTCCTGTGCCTGTCTCTCCCTCAACCTCGACAAGGTTTGAGGCATGTGCAGGAGAGCCCCCCCCCTCCTCTCCCTCCCGATTTGGTCCAAACCCTTTTTACATGTTATAGGTCTTGCTCCCCCAGCCTGAACCGCATTAATATTACAGTATTTGCAGAGACATTCTGAACAGCCGGCAGCCGCGTCCATGATTGACTGCCAATCACAGACGCGGCTGCCGGTCCCGCCCCCTGCTTGCAGTTCTGTGCAAGCAGAGGACCGGGGCAGTGCGGCGAAGGATAGAGGTAAGGATATCACAGAACCCTCTCTTCTTATACAGACCCCCCACTCACCCTGCCTCTTCTTGCCTTAAATCTTTTTCTTTTGTGGCTCCCATCCTCTGGAATTGTATTCCCCTCCCCTCAGAAACTTCAATAGACTGGTTTAAATCTAATCTCACATCCTACCTCTCAGAGCACAGCATAGGATTGTTGACACTGTACCAGTTCTTAATATGGCACCTCTACCCTTCCCTAAGTATCCGTATGTTATCCAATGATGAAGTGTTCAATAACACAAAGAGAGTCAGGCTTGACCGTGTTCGTTCTATATTTCGGTAATGAAGCTGTACTCTAATAAAGCTATTACCTTTTTTTTACGGAGATGTGATTGCCGTTTAATTTGGGTTGCACAGCCCTTTCATGTGTTGTTCTGACTATCTAATGGGTAAACTAAAGTTCTATCTATAAATAGGTGATGTATCTTTCCTAATTTTAATGTAAAATTATACTATAATGAATGTCTGTTTCTGCGAGAACCAGTTCTAGAAGCATACAGGCTTATTTAAAAAGAGATCAAAAATGTACAGCAACCAATTAGATGTTACCTTTACTGGTCTACTACATTGAGAAAACATTTGATAACCTCTGATTGTTTTTTACAGATTAAAGGATAACTGTCTTGCCTCAATGCATTTTTTTTAAAACTACTTTCAAAAGAGTAATGGTATGCAGCCCTCCCCATACATTTTTTTCCTGATTTCGAGCTTCTCTCTGCCTTCAATTAGCCATGCTGTGAAGGGGGCCAATTGGGGGCTAATTGTTTGACTGGCAGAGGAGGAGGAGAGAGGTTGTAACAGACATTCCCACTAGCCAATGACAAGTGATATGTTAATCAGGGCCCTGAGCCGTCTAGGAGGCGGGCTTTTAGCATCTCATCTTTGCTGTGTGATATCTAAGGGAAGGCAGCACGGTTGTAAATAAGCGATAAGCGATTTGTAAATAAGCGAGTAAGCGATTTCAGCTGCTGGAATTGTGGACATGTAATGGGGGTAATGTTATTTTTTTTGATATTGTTGTCCTTTAAATAAGCCCCATAGTCTATAAGTTCTTATGTATTGTCTCTCACTGTGAGCACGCCACTGACGTTGGAGAAGCTGACCCCTGCCGGAGACGTGCGCAAGAGAGACTTCAGTGCCGTTTCCAGGAGGAGGGCAGAGAGGGGAAGAGAGAGAGAGTGAGAGAGAGAGAAAGAGATGGGAGAGAAAGGGGGGAGAGAAGGAAAAGAGAGGGAGAGAAACCGAGAAAGAGGGGAAGATGTCTTTAAATGCAGGGATGAACATTTATTTAAAGAATCAGGGGTTGCTATAGTACTATACTAATACTATACTATACTATAGACTATAACAGTCTAATTGCCAGTGTGTATGTAAGCAAGAAATGCTGGGAGTTGTATTCATCAAACATCTGGAGGACTGCAGCTTAAATGTCCATGATGCAGAAATCACAGAGTCTGTAAAACACTGATCCATATTTTCTCTTTATGTAGTGAAATATAAACATGCTTATGAAGTATCTGAGAAAGGGCAGTGCATATCCTTCAAGTTTCTAATGTTTTTATATAATTGTATAAACAGGAAGCCCAGGCACAAGAAGATTGATATAATACACTGCACTGTCAAATCTAAGGAAGGTGATTGTTTAAATCATTGCACACGGTTTATTTCTCTAATTTCCAGCTTAGAATAATGACTGTACAAATTGGCAAGGAAAATATATTTATGATTTATTGAGCAGATGGGCCTATACAATTTCAATTATACTGAGGTATTGCTATTAGATGTTTGTTTCAAATAAAATAAATTAAAATGATGCAGAAGAATAAGAATGAGAATTCAAAAAAGGGTTGAACAGCAAAAGTAGTTAAAGGGCATGTCCACCCCCAAAACTAAAATTTCACCCACTACTGGTCTCACTGTGTAGTATTCAATAATCCTCACCTTACATCTCTGCTCCAAATAGTTCTCCTGCAGTGCCTGTTAAAATTAAGAAAAGTGAGGAGTAACAGTGGTCTGTGAGTCATCCGGGCCCTCCTTCCTCTCTGTTTCTGGCACTCGCAGGGGACCCCTCCCTCCCTCTTACTCCTTCACCCCCTACCATCAAAAGATTATTTCTGTAGTGTAGGACACAGCTATTTATACAGTTCTCCATTGTTATATCACATAAAATCATATGTTGGTGCAACTGTTATATTATATAAGAAATTCCTGCCATACTTTCTATTGAAAAAAAGATACTGGCCAAAAGATTTGTAAGCCTGCCACCACATCAAGGGAAACTCTTTCAGCAGGGCCTTAACAAACCTAACTAGTCTAACATAACAAACTCTATCCATATCCATATGAAATTCCTTTTAGCAATATCCAACACATCCTTAGAGAAGAAAAATATTTTTAAAAAGTACATGGTTGGTAGAGCAATTTGGTAAAATCTGTAGTCCCCATCATCTAGTATATGTTATTTAGGCAAATTTATTAAGAGTCATTTAGTTAATCTTTTGGTCAAAATATTTCAATACCGTGAAACAAAACTAAATTAGAAATAGATTGATCACACTTGATATGTTTTAAACAGTAAAAATGTGTCTTACTATATGATTACAATGCAACCGTTAAAAATATTAAACTAAAATCCATTCTTATCTGGTGCCATCTTCTCTTTTCTTCAGCAAGAGGGCATCAAGTCTTACTGTGGGCCTGCACACACTTGGACAAATGGGCCCTGCACACAAAGATGGGCCCTGTGCACAAGATGGGCCCTGTGCAATGCCTGTGCAAACACACACATACACAGATACACAGACACACTCAGATAAACACATTAGGCATATACACACAGACAGACACACAGACTGGGGTGTTGGGGTCCACCAGGAAATCAAAGACCAGGAACCCACCAGAACGAGTTTAAGGGCCTACCTAACATTTCATATGTCCAGTATAACTCATTTATATATCTAGCTTACTCCGAGTCCTACTGGATTCTTTTGTTTAGGAGAATATATTACTCTTCTGTTGGCTCTGTATTTAAATGTAAGCAGTTTTCTCTATTTTCTTTGGTGAGTGGGCTGTGCGCCCACTGGTCTCTCAATATCTGGCAGAAATGGACGGAAGCTCTAATAAGGCTGCTGATGGTAACTTTTTCAGTCTTTAAGTTCAGCATGGATCTGTTTCAACATTCTTAACATGCTTAGTATGGTTGTACTGTATGTGTTTACAAACCCAATCATAATTTCATGGCTGTATGTTGTGAAAATGACATTTCTGGTGGCATATCTGAACAGCCTTTACTGCAATGCAATCCATCATCTCTATAAAGGGATGTAAAATGAATGTAAAACTATTTACATAACTACCAATATATTCACTCCTCTTGCTAGCAGGCAGTTAATGCTAGACAGATCTGCCTGCTTTACCGATATTTATAGCTTTCATCTGAGTCATTTTTCATGGCCTGGATTCAAAAAGTTGTGTAATTTAAGAAACTTCTTCATAGTGTAACTCCACATTATCACGTTGCATAGTGTTCATAAAAACTATAACGTGCAACTAACAACGTATTACTACTCCCTGCTAAATAATGTATTATACAATTGAGGATTAGCAATCCTAATGAATTGCTAGCTGTGTTGTTGGGGGTAGGGGGGTTGATCTGTTTGAGTATTGGGGGTGAGCAGGTCTTTTAATGCTATATGGGCAGTTATTATTGTATTGAATCACTACTCCACTGCTACCTAATAATGGCAAAATAGCCTTGCCCTTATAAAACAATGAATCCGAAATTCACAATACTCTTCCATTTATGTGACAAAATATGGAAAACAAAACCTTATTTTCCAAATATTTTACCTTCTTGTGAATGGGGTTAACATTAGCAGTACATTATACAAGGTCACAGGTGTTACACCTATTTACTCCAATATTATGTTTTTAAATGCACATTAGTACTGCAATTCATTGATGTCAATCTTAATCAATTTCAGTAATTGTTTTCGGATTTAAAATTCTTCCTGTCATCTTTGCTCAATTTAAATAAAAAAAAGAAAAAACTAATGATGTGAATTAAATTGACACTCTGACAATTTCTTTCTCAAGAATTTGATTTATTCTCAAAATTATTAAGTCTCAGAATGATTCACATAACACATTAATAACAGTTTACATTGCCTAATGCAGCATGGTGGGCTGATTTCTAGGACATATTTATATTTTTCCAACATTTCTGCTTAAATATTTATATACAGTGTTGCACACCAATGTGTTTAAAGATAACCTTGAAATTAGATAATTATTTACCATGATCCTCCTCTCCCATACATCATTGTGCTCCTTTCTCTGGACTTATATTCACATATATTTCTAGAAAATACAGATTATAGGGTAAGTTATAAGAGATCTCTTATTTCCCACAAAAAGAAACAAGAAGTAATTTCTTACACCCAGGTTCCCCCAGAATAAGGGACAGGAACCTGAGAGTAAGAAATTATTTCTTGTTTCTTAGATTTTGTGGGCAATGCTATTCATATAGCATGAAACTGCAAGATACCTTCTGTTATAAGAAGGCTCTGCTTGATTTTTATGCTCTGTGGGGGGCTTTTTGCTCCTTTTGGCCCACCTCACCTTGACGTTTTGTCTATTGTGTTCCCAAGTCCTACCCCATAGAGATATGAATCTGTATTTTGCACTGACAAGATCTAACAAGATTGAAACAGTTCATGTCTGCAGGTCAGGTGATTGGCTCTTTACCATAGGCTGTATTGCATGTTAAAAAAACAGCGATTCTGGACACATGCGTTAGCCATAGGACATAAAGGAGAATTTTTGCATATCTTCGCCCCTTACTCTGGGGAACCTGGGAGTGGGAAATTACTTCTTGTTTCTTAGATTTTGTGGGCAATGCTATTCATATAGCATGAGAATGCTTCTTTTGGCCCACCTCTCCTTAAAGGAGAACTAAACTTAATTTTTTAAAAACCTAATGTGAAAGTTTTTCTCCCCGGAACACCTATACATTGTAAGATTGTTCTCTAGTAAGTTGCATTTAGTACATGTAAGTAATAGATTATGTTACTTTCATGTTGTTGCCAGTACAACCCACAGCCTATGAAGTCATCAAAGAGCCACGCCCCCTGACCCAGTATTCACTGTTTCTATGTGAGTGTTTTCTATACAGATGTCTATACACCAATATGGAAGTCCCTGAAAAGACTTTGAAAGCTACTTGTTACCCTGCAATTTATTTAGTCAGTGTGAGCTGCTGGTTTAGAAATACAAAGTTCAGATGGCATAAGTTCAATACTCATGTACTGTTTTTTGTTTCTATTACGTTTCAAGAAAAAGGTAACACTTCTAAATGTACCTGATTATTCATCTTATTCAGTGATGGCTTACCTGGTAAGATGCCAGTTTGAAGGTCACAAGGTCAAATCCCCAGACTTACCTTTATTTTTTGTTTCCATTATGTAGTAAAAGATTCTACATGTACCAGAGATCTCTATAGTATTTCTGTTATCCTAGAGGTATGAGTGTGTACATTTACTTTTTATCAAGACAGAGTAAATGTACAAGTTGCAGGTTCCATTTTCCCAGACTTACATTTTTATTTTTGCTGAAATGTAAGTATTCCGTTTCTTACATCCATGCTATCTATGAAATATACTGCAAAGATTACTTTTCTTTTTGTATAAAATTATAAAGGATTATATCATTGTTAGGACAGGAGCATTGAATGAGTTTGAAAAAAAAACTGAAATCCCTGCTCTGTGTCAGGGAGAGGGAGGATCTCTGTGCTGTAATGCGATTGGCTGTTAGCTTCTAGGCAGCAAGGCTGCAACTTCCTTGTTTTGATCTGTTGAGCACTACAGAGCATGTGCCTGTGTGCAGACACTTGGCTGGGGGCTTACTGAGCTAAGGTGGATTGTGGGAGCTGCCCCCTAGTACTCACAAGTTATTTTCATAAACCACCCAATGGCCACAGCAAATGGAGAGGTGAGACACATTTTGTTGTATGTTTGGGAATGTGCTCTGTCTATTAAGACAATGTTGTCTGGAGAATTTAGTTCTCCTTTAAGCTATATAGCTGCCTTGTCTAGCTAAAATTACTATTTTAATAAAACAATTTAATTAATTAATCTTGGAATTAATATGATTTATCAGCTGATTTAAAATGTTTATATATGTTATTTTCTTCCAACTGACAGCTTATGCAATCAAATAGGCAGGGTCATTGATCAGGTGAAACTGAGGATTCAATTGGCAGACAACACATGTTTAATCTTAAAACAAGAATGCACCAGAAGGGAACAGCTGAAGGTCAACAAGATCAAAGACATTTCTTTCACTTCTAAATGTCCATCAGCTACAGATGTCTATTTTTTTAGTTATTATTATCAGTAATTTAAATAGAAGGATAATTTCATTTGACTAAAATGGTGTCTAAATTGAATGAAAATGAATAAAAGGTAGTATTCCATCTGAAAATATATGCCTGATTCTTCAATTTTCTCTAAACTGACTACAGCAAATATCCCTATAGCCTGTTAACATTCATGTAATACTGTTATCAAGTTGCTATAAAAAGAAGTCTAAAATACTAGAAGTTCCAAGAATTATGTCCAGGTAGTAGAGAAGGCCTAACTTACTGAAGTTAGGTTCATTTTTGAAATTCCGAAACGAACCCATTAAAGTCAATAGGAGGAAAAAGTTTAGATAAATAACAGATAAAATAACAATGGTAACTTACTGTAAATGGCTGTGGCACCTGGGAAATGGTTAGGGGAACATGTACCTATCAAACTACCAAAACTCATTTAAACACTTCTTACTTCATAATGGTGCAATTGTCAGGTTTCCACACACTACATTAAAAGGTTACGGACAATTCGAGGGTTACTGGGTTAATGATACTTTTGTGGGTTACTGAAATTGACAGCTACATTCGAGGGTTACTGAAATCGAATACTACATTCGTGGGTTACCGAAAGATACATTCGAGGGTTACTGAAATCGAAGGCTACATTCGAGGGTTACCGTCTGGATATTTCGAAAAATAGTCCACAATCAGCAAAAATGCATGGCCTTTAAAATCAAAAATATTTACAGCAAGTTTAAGCCAAGGAAGTTCTGGTATCTCATGTGACAATAATGTCTCTTTTTGGTTGGCTGGTAGACTCTCTTGGCAAACTGGACAATGTTCTACCATTTGCTCAATGTCTTTGGACATGCCAGGCCAGCACATAATCATTCTAGCTCTTGCTTTTGAGCGTTGTATTCCTTGGTGAGCAGTATGAAGTCTTTTTAGCATTTCAGACCTTAAACCTGTGGGGATAACAATTCTATCTCCACACATAAGGAGTTCATCAGCTATGGAAAGGGAATGTCGCATTGACCAAAATGGATACAATGTAGATGGTATTTGTTTCCTATGCTTTGGCCAACCATTCACATGCATGTCCTGAACAGCTTTAAGAGTATCATCTTTCTGAGTTTCATTGAGTTTCATTCTTTAAAGCTTGTAGCAGGTCTTGACTTATTGATTCTGTGCACTGCATTGCATAAACCACTTTCTCCTCAAATATATCTTCACCAACATTAGTACTGGTGGCATCAACTGCTCTGGTAAGTGCATCAGCAATTACAACCAATTTTCCTGGAGTATATGAAACAGACAAGTCATATTTTTGCAGCTGTAATAGCATTCTCTGTAATCTAGCTGGGGCTTGACCAATGGGTCTTGATAGAATAGCTTGCAGAGGTTTATGATCTGACTGTACTTTTACATGAGCTCCATAGATGTACTGATGGAATTTCTTAGTGGCAAATACGATTGCCAGCAGTTCCTTTTCGATTTGTGCATAGTTTTGTTCTGCACATGATAGTGCTCTTGAAGCATATACTATTGGTTTCCTTTCTTGCAGAAGACATGCTCCTAGCCCGTCTTTTGAGGCATCAGCTTGTATTTCAAGTTGTTTGGATGGATTAAAGAAAGTGAGAGCTGGAGCTTTTGTCATTAGGGCTGTATCTTGTTCTGGCCCCCACTGCCACACAGTATCTTTCTTTAATAGCAGTCTCAGAGGTGCAGTTAAGGTTGCCTCATTGGGAATATATTGAGCTAAGTACCTTATTATTCCGAGAAAACGCATCAGGCCTTTCTTATCCTGAGGTGTAGGCATGCTTAGGACTGCTGAGACTTTAGCATCATCTGGCTTGACACCCTCTGAGGTTATAATGTGGCCCATGTACTTAACTTGTTTCACCAAGTATTGAATTTTTTCTTTGTTGAACTTAATGTTAAGTTTTTTGGCTCGCTTCATCACTTGTCTCAGAGTGTTATCATGTTCCTCTTTAGTAGAAGCAGCTATGATCATGTCATCAGCTATAATGTGGATGCCTTCAATGTCTCCAAAAGCCTCTGCATTCTTTTGTTGAAACACTTCACTAGCAGACTTAATTCCAAATGGTAGCCGATTGAATTTGTAGTGGCCCCATGGTGTGTTAAATGTGCACAGTCGTGAAGATTGCTCATCCAGAACTACCTGCCATTAGCCATCCTTTTCATCTAAAATGGTGAAGAATTGCTTTCCACTCAGTTTAGCTAGGACATCCTCAGGTGTAGGAATGGAATAATGTTGCCGCTTTATAGCTTTATTAAGATCTCTGGGATCCAGGCAGACTCTGAGGTTTCCATTCTTCTTTTCAGTAATTACAAGACTGTTTACCCAAGCTGTAGGTACAGTCACTGGACACACAACTCCTGTCAGTTGCAGTTCAGAAAGGGTTTGTTTAAATTTGTCTAAAATCGTATAGGGAATTTTCCTGCACCCATGTATGATTGGTGGGACAGTGGAATCAATGCGAATGTGATGTGTCCCAGGAAAATTACCAAGTCCTTCAAATACTTCAGGGTATTGTGATATCAGGTCTTGTTTGGTTGCAGGTGGTTTGGTATCCAGCATATCTATTCTCTTTATGAGCTGTAGATCTGCACACGCTTTCCTTCCTAGGATAGGGGCAGTAGTTTCATTGGTAATGAAAAACTGTAGGTTAAATCTCTGACCTTTTGCTATAACTTGTAAAGTTGTACATCCTTTTGGAATCAGTTTCAAGCCGCCATATGAGACTAAGACAGTGGTGGTGGGTTTAATTTGTACTGGAGTAGACAGTGTTTTAACCGTTGCAATTGGTATTACATTAGCTTCTGCTCCAGTATCTAGCTTGAATTTGACAATTGTTTCTCCAATGGTGATATCTGCATACCAGGCATCATCCTGCATCTGTGAACATAGGGTTGTTTTCTGTCAAACACCTATAAACAGAGAGTCTATTTCTTTTGACTTCTCATTTGCTTTAAACAGATTTTTTGTTCTGCAGCATTTGGCAAAGTGATTTTTCCCTCCACATTTATGACATGTTGCTCCATAAGCTGAACACTGTTTTGGTTTGTGCTGCTGTCCACATTGCTTGCACTTGTAAGTTTGTGGATCAGGTGCCTTGAATGTGCTTTGCTTTATGTTTCCTGTCATTTTATTTTTTGCAAATTCTTTATTTGGCTTCCATTTAGCAAAGACTTGCATGTGCCTCTCAGTGGTGTTTACACCCATGGCTTCAATTTGTGCTTTTGTTGTTTCTTTAATTCTACAGATTGACACTGCTTTTTCTAGGGTTAGATCTGGGTCAGCTAACAGTCTTTCTTTTAAAGTAGAGTTGCTGATGCTGAATACAATTTTGTCTCTGAGCATAAGATCTTCTGTGTCTTTAAACTCACAATCTTTAGCCTTTAGCTTCAGCTCTGTGACAAATCTGTCTATCCCTCCACTGTCTGGCATGGGGTGAGTCCAGAATTGATATCTCTCAAACACACTGTTTTTCTGGGGTTGCAATGATTTCTTAAGCTTTCCAATAGCTCTTTCATTGTAGGGGCACCAGGATCCTCATACCTAATGTTCATAGTATTATACAGCTCTAAGCCTTCTTCCCCTATAGTGTGCAGCAAGATGGCTATTTTCTGTTCCTCTGGGAACTTGCTAGCACCAGTTGCTGTCAGGTATAACTGTAATTTTTGCTCCCATCTCCTCCAGTTTTCACTGAGATTCCCAGAGAATAGTAAAGCATTAGGAGGTTTAAACTGCTCCATGTTATTATTAAGCACACACACCAATCTGTGTTCCAGTCCCTTCTGATAAATAGCACAGTTTGCTTCAGTTGCTCACAGTTCTGTGGTCTGATTCTAGCAGTGATCTGGTTGCACTCCAACTTCTGACACCATGTCTTGTCTTTTGACTGTATTACTGGAGCTTGTGGGTAATTGGTGAACCAGGTTACAAAAAAACACAGGAACTGTATTCTGAAGAACAGGCTTTACTGAAGTATTAACATAGAACTTCTCAACAGCAAGAGAGCACAATAAACAAAATGGAGTCCAACACTTACAGCACTAAGCACAACAATGTATCAACACATAACATGTGACTAGAGACTGGCTCAGTCTTAAAGTCACAGCACTATATATTACAATGCTCACATATATAACAGCAACGTTTCTTGATAAAAGCCTTTGTATTCTTCAGAAAACGGGTATGCAGCTCTAAGGTGTCTTACTATATATATATATACTGTATATATACAGAGAGATACAAGATTATCTGGTGAATGAAGGACACAACTGTTGTTACAAGCAGGGCTGCATTTATTGCAAACTGGTTGCTTTTACACTGCAATTATTCAGACTCAGCTTTGCTGCATGTGTTTCTGATATCCCTTTAATTACCATGTTGCTCTCTAGACTGGTTTGCAATCATCTCCCTATGCTCTATCACTGACGATTATATCTGGTGAAATATTACCAGATATTCCAAAACACCAACAGCACCAGTATTCAGATCCCCTGTTGAGTACTTTGTTGGGAAAGCAAACCAAACTTTTGCTGGAATTTTTTTTATCTTAGATACTGATTTCCAAATACTGAGAACTAAATTGAGAACCAACTAAGGGCTGCCCATTCAAGCTACCCAGTCAGAATCACTCAATAACATAACATTTCAGACAAAATGCAAGACTAAGGGCTAGGCCACACTAGCACAGTTTTCGCGTGTTTGCGTACGCGTTTTGAGCTTTTTCCATGATTTTCGCTAACATGGAAATCACGGGAACGCAAACGTTCCTGCGATTTCCAATGAGCATGCAATTCCGGGTCCGTTCGCGTTTTGTGGTGAGCATTTTTTCACGCAATCGTTTCCGTTTTTGCTGTAAAGATAGCAAAAACACGCACGCAAATGCGAAAATAACGCGTGCTAACACACAGAAAGCACGCACGCAATCACGTGCGATAACACACACGAAAACGTGCGAGCTTGGTGCGTTGTAGTGTGGCCTCAGCCTGAAAATAGCTCTCCTTACTGAACATTCACTATTTGTAGTGACTCCAAAACCCACCCCCAATATCTGATTGGTCAAAGATCCAAAGATCAGATTGTTAGGGGTTGGTTTTGGAGACACTATAAAACAGCATGACATCTTCAGAGCAGCTCAGTTTCTAATCAGCAATGAAACTAGCAGGTCTTGCCTTTGTATTTAGGTTAGAGATTTGTAAGTAGATGGCTGGTTGCTTGGTTGGACTGCAGAAATGAATATTTTCTAGCTCCTGGGTTTCTTTCCTATGGTGTCATTGTGTAACAGTCCATAAACAGCACATGCATGTTTATATAACAGATAAATAAAAAGAATAGATTTTTGATTACAGAGCCTGAAATTGCTTTACTTTAGCCAGTCTGCAAAATTGTGAATAACCCAAGTGCCCATGTAGTTGTACTATTAGTTCTACCATTCCCTGACAAGCACTCTCAAATAGCAGAGGGCAGATAGGGAATGTATAGGATAGGGGTTGTATATTGAAAACATGCAGTGTAAATACAACCAGGTTGTAATAAAAGCAGCCCTGCTACTTACATTTACTATAAGAATCCCCCAATAATGAGATGATCTGATAACTAAATATATATCCACTTACAAATAAGCTTATTATCAAATAAAAAATATGCTAACAAATGCTAAATCACAGTTTATTCCTGTGCTGTTGCTGGGCAGGAAAATGGTTTCTCTATTGCACCAGTGCACCGCATAGCCAGGACAAAACCAACTTGGATACCTCATTATACAGAAAATGAATGGTTGGATAATCCATTGGAATGGCGGCAACTAAAGAGTTACAATGTAATGTAACATTGTAACTCTTTAGTTGCCGCCATTCCCGTGGCAGGAAGCCCATATGTAAAAAGACCTTTCAAATGCGGCAACAAAAATCAAAGTTTATTGCAAGCACTTTCTGCACAAGTTTACAGGTATAAAAGGGCATCTATACTGAAAAAATCATTATCTTTAGACATCCAATCTGAACTATCCTCTGCTGTGTGCAGATTTGCTATAAATAGAATGTTCATGCAAACCAAATGAATTGCATGTTGGGAAATTCCCTCTTCCAATGCTGCCTCTTAGTGATTAGTGAGCATGATTGCCCTCATAGAATCCTTTATGAGGAACAGTTACAGGCAGAAAAAAATACACTAGAAATGGCTCCTACGCTTTAATTTTTAGGATTTTGAACAGACATTGCAGGAGAACCATAAAAAGATGAGCAGTAAGGTAAGGATTTTAAACACTACACAATGGGGCCAGTAGAAGGTAAAATGTTAGTTTTGGGGGTGGACATGCCCTTTAAAGGGATGAGGTCAAATATAAACATTTGGCAGAAGCGCCACTAGGGGGAGCATCATCGGGAGCAGATTAAGATATCCAGATTATCCTTGTAAAAATGAACATCTATAACAAAATCTTTTTACTCAAAATTTGATTTAATGAATGATGTTTAGCAACATCTCCTAACTCACATTTTAAAGGGGTTATCTTAAATAAGGTATTCAATGTAATATGTTCCTGATGGATACCATATTATGAATGTTTCTGAAGTCAGTTTTGCATTTTAAGTAACCCTGAGGAATGCTGCTAAACTACCATACAGCATAATCATCTAATAAGTGTACATAATCATCTTTAAATTGCACATAAAATAAACACAAAGTTCTCCTGGACAGTGTCATATTATTCCAGATGGACATTACTCCGTTGTTGCAGTCCAGTTTAGTCTGATACATTTATCAAACACTTAAATATATATGGAACATCCAGGTTGTTATAGGTGCTGTTTGAAAAATAAAAATTTAAAGGGGCAAATTTATTCAAAGGGCATTATTGTCCTGTGAGCTGATTTATTTGACTGCTCTTAGCTGCTAACTATTCACATGCTTACTACATCCTTTAAAAAAAGAAGAAAACATCCTCCAACAGTGATCAAATTTTATTGGCACAACATTATCACACACAAAATGTTTTGGTGAATTGGTATTGCCCCATCCAAGGAAGTGGTGGGGACAATACCCTGAAATGTGTTTGATGGTGTCTTGTCAATAAAATTTAATCACCATTCTTGGAGTATCCTGTGGTGTCCTCTGTGGAGGTTAATGACTTATTTACTGCTACATCCTTCAGAAAGAAGCCTTCTACATAATGAGCTATGTTGAAGGTTTTCTGCAAATACTTGTTCTTGCCAAGAACAATCCTTTGGCACTGAAATAAGCAGCAAATTAAACTGTCTCTAAAATTCTACACATTGACGTTACCTTACATAAAGACTGTAGTTCCCCTTAAATAAGCAAATGTACCCTTTATTTTAGTTTATAGGATTTAATGCAATGCTACAAAGGAGGAGTATATACAGATATTCAGTAAAATATTTATATTAAATGTTAGTTTTTAGGGCGAATAGACACATGGGAGAGTTTATTTTTACTAGTTAAGCTGGTACATTTGCTATAAATTTTACTTTTTTGACTATGGTCCTATTTATTTGTTGACTTCTATATTATGTTTCTCTATTTAGCCAATGCTGTAGTTAGTGGTGAATAACTATTGTAGTGCCTGGAAACTTCTAGTGGGCAGTTCACATTTTCCACTGTTTATTGCACTAATGTGAATGTACTTTGTCTACTGAGACAATGTTATCTGGTGACTTTAGTTGCCCTTAAAAGGACCAGGCATAAACATTCTGAACTGTCATTGTTCTCCTGTTTTCATTTACTTCATACTTTAAGGTGTAATTATTGTCTTGTACACATATCTGGAATCACTTATTTCCACAAGCAGCGGGTTTAATTTTGCTTTAAAGAGGTTTAGGTAATTCCCCATGTAATGGGAACCTTAATCTCTAGATTTTAGAAATTGGGAAGCTTTAGTTTCATCCTGAACTTGGTTTTTGGGGGTAAAACTACTACTTTTCTAGACAAAATCTCAACATTTGAAACTAAAGTGTAAACTCACTGGTAGAGATGGACACAAACTAGAACTTTATGAGTTCGGACGAACTCGAACTATTTGAAATAGTTCGAGTTTGAACTAGTTAGTTTTTCCAGACTAGAATGTAATGTTCGATATCCCTCGAAAGTATTGTTCGTTTTCGATAACTCTCGAATGTACGGATGGTTTTTGCTAACCCTAGACTGTATCGTTCGATAACCCTCGAATGAAGCCTTCGATTTTTGGTAACCCTCGAATATATGGATCTTTTTCGCTAACCCTTGAATGTATCTTTCGCTAACCCTCGAAAGTATCTTTAATTTTTGGTAATCCTCGAAAGTATTGTTCGATTTCGGTAATTCTCGAATTTATGGTTCTATTTTCTCTAACCCTCGAAAGTATTGTTCGGTAACCCTCGAATTGACCATAACCTTCGAATGTAGTTTGCGCAAAACCCAACAATTGCCTGCTCGTGTTTTAACAAGTTTTGGTGATAGTGACATGCTCCCCAGACCATTTCCCAGGTGCCACAGCCATTTACAATAAGTTACCATTATTATCTGTAAATCGAATTTTATGAAGTTTGGCCATCTCTACTCACTTGTGGAAATGAAACCTGTCTGGTTAATGCCAATAGATGCCTTAATACATGCATTTTGTTGTCTCTCTTTCCATTGCCCATGGTTCCCTTTCAGTGATGACATAAGAAATAAAATCCAAAAAGAAAACATATGCTAATAAAGATTAAACTCAATAAGCCAAAAAAATCCAACATTTTATGATCACTGCAGAAATGTTTTTTCTATACATTACTATACAAGCTTTAACACTGAATTTATGTTCATTGATTTTAAAAAGTGAGAAAAAAAATGATCATCAAATACTTTAAAATTTGTATTTTTGAGCTCATGTAAAAGGTTGTGATATTTTCTGAGTTAAAGGGAGGGACATGACTTAATATCATGCAAACTTTTTGGTGGATTGACAAGTTAGTTGGAAAGTACATGGCGGGTCATGGCTAAAAAGTCACGACCTGTCTTTCAAGAAAGAACTGCATTATTGTTAATTTTTTTTCCATATTAAAACATTTAAAGATAAATGAGTTCCTTGTGTATGTGTTTTAATAGAATGACTTATACAAATACATCATGAATGATCTGAATACAAATACATCATGTCATTGTAGATTACTTGAATAACAGTTTCAAAAATTGTACATAAATATAAATATTAGCAAGAAAATCGAACAATTAATAGTGACCTTGGTCCATGCTCTCTTAACTTAGTAATGTGATATGTCTGTCAAGCTAACCAGTGAGATACAGCTTCCTCCAACAACATTCACCTCATAATTTCTGATGGGACGAAAGTATTTTGTGTGTAAACCGTATGGTCTGTATTCTATTAAGAAACACGAGAGAGAAACAACAGCTGCATAAAATAAATAACACGCCAACTCTTCATTTATAGTCATACAATACTCAGATTTTTTTATTTGTTCAGTTCTAGACACAAAAGGCAGCCTGTGTTTCTTTAATCCAAGGTGCACAAATCATGAAGATGATTGTTGCTATAATACATTGTATAGTTTATTGCACATATAGTGTGTTTGCTTACCTATAAACCTGACGTCTATAAACAAAACAAGGGAGCTATGTGTAATGCATGTTGCTTCCAATTACAGCCTATGATGTAAGATGCAAAACAGCAGCGACCCCCCCTAGCATTTTCTTCAGGCAACATACTCAAGTCATTCAGACATTTCTTCATGCATAATGCATATCTGGACAATCTAGACTTCTGCATTTAATGTGACCTAAATGTAAAAGTAAAATAGGAGATTGGGAATATTACCATAGTTTTTATAAAAACATTTTGCAATTTAGCATTCCCATTTCCAGATGTTGAATGACTAAATGATAGAAGGTTAAGGAGATCTGTACAAACAACTGCTTTCTACATAGCTGTACAGCAGATACAACTCAATCTGAAAACTAACAACTCTGAAGAGGATTTCCAATAGCAAAGGAAATGATCAGGGTTCAGAACTCAGCAGGTTGGTGGTTAATAAGACACAAAAAGGTTATTCAATAAAAGTTCTAATCTTTTAAAATGGTGCTAATTTTGCCCCAACCAATCAGATCTTATTTAACATTTGAAAGCTAACATCTGATTGGTGGGGGCAAAATTAGCACCATTTTAAACGATAAGAACTTTTATTGAATAACCTTTTGCTCCATGAAAGAATTTAAAAAAAGCTACATAGGGTATTTACTCTGAAAAATGGAATGTCTATTGACAGGTTTATCTTTACAAGAGACAAGAACTAGTTATGCTTTCCATATAGAATGGAAAACCCTAGTTAGAGTCCAAGAAGATGTAGGATTTTAACAGTTAAAAACAAGACTTGATTTTGTTCTTAAGAGACATTTGGTAAAGCCTGCTCAAGCATGGACCATCAATGGTCTCAATAGCCTTAAGTTTAGTGCTATACTGTAAGCTATTCAGTAGTTTGTGCCATGTTAGAGAAAGGCGCAGATTCTAACAACACAACAACTGTTTATAATGCAGGGTCAAAACTGCTTAACAATAGCATTAAAAGGATTGTGTGGATTCTCCACATAGTTCTTCAACCTCTATTAATGTTGTTGAAATATGTTTATATAACTGGAAACCATACATTATTACATCATAATCAGCAATTTT
This sequence comes from Hymenochirus boettgeri, assembly GCA_019447015.1. NCBI lineage: Eukaryota > Metazoa > Chordata > Amphibia > Anura > Pipidae > Hymenochirus > Hymenochirus boettgeri. The sequence goes on from CM033475.1 coordinate 78,729,600, forward strand.
TCAAAATACACAGTTTACCCAAACATCATTGATAAGCAATAAACACATCTATGAAAAAAATAAGCCCAAATTCATCACAAGCATTAATCATAGCTTGTAGAACCCCTAGCAATCTCTCATGGAACACTGGACTAAACATATCATTGGTGGTTTAATGTATCCAGTAATAACTGAATCGATGTAAATATAAAAAATACCTACGGGGTACAAGACTAATTATAGTAAATTTTTTGTTCCCCCAAAGCTGTAACCTAAAAAATACTGAAAAACAAGACTCTAGCACTAATAGCAGGACTTAACATCAACATCATTGGCTGATGAGCATTTATATGTGGTCAGGAAATAAATATCATTCCAGAACATACTGTATTACTTAGATCATCAAAATAAATGAGAAGTCAGGGAGATTTCTCCAGATTCCACAATCATGGATTATTACAGCCGTAGGACATTTATACAGTAAATGCAATGCAAGTTGGGCAGCCGGAATGAAGTGGCATCCTGCTATGATCCTACATCTCTAACAGAACCTACTCTGCGCCTTATGATAATAAAACAAACTCTCCAGTTTCCTCTTAGTGTAGGGGTTCCATAGGGCTCTGTTCTTGGACCCATGTTGTTCTCCCTATTTACTATTTCCCTGGGAGATGTCATCAGTTCATTTGGTTTTAACTACCATCTGTAAAGGTGACCATACATTAGGCCGATTTTATGTACAATCCGATATTTCCATTGATTGCCCAAAAATTTTTACATTTTCTCGATCTTATTATGCGACATTATTCTTATTATCTTATTGGGCAACATTTGATCGTAAAATTGATCGTAATTATGACCGGGAAAGTCATTTTTTTTAAGTCAATTGGTAGAATGATTGTAGTGTTTTCTGAAGTTCGGATTAAGTTGAAATGTAATGTAACCTCACAACGGACGACATTCGACATTAATCATGAAACAAATTGAATGTCAAACAATATGTATCGGTCGGTTTAAGATTGTATTAGTGTATGGCCACCTTTAGGCAATGATACTCAAATATATTTTTCACACACACACTAAGTCCTGTCACCCAATCACGCATCTCCAACTGTCTCCTTGCTGTCTCCTCATGGATGGCGCACCATCATTTAAGTAGATTGTAAGCTTTACAGGGCAGTGACCTCTTCCTTTAAGTTACATGTTTCAAACACTTGTATATTTCATGATGCACATACTTATTTATTTATATATAAATTTATCCCCCCCTGTACAACATTTTGTATATATTGTACAGCTCTGCTATACATACATACATACATATGTTTATTGGACCTATGCCATACCTTTCTTAAACAGAACTTAATTGGTTTGTTAAATATTTTAATGTGATACAGCAGTGTTAGTTTGATTAAACATGTTACCACAAAAAAAGTACATTAGTATAATAATTACCGGTAGTATAAAAGACCTCTGTCCTCAGTCCCATGTTTTTATGACTTTTTATCCTTTATAATAAAACCTCTATGTGTTCTAATGTCAGGATTCTTTATGAGGCAATTTTAAAATAAATGGGCTCCAGGTAACCATTACTTACACTTTACTTGTTTTTTTTGGTGGTTATAACATATCTTTAATTAATTTGAAAATATACATCATTTACATACTGTATATAAAATATATCGGACAATGAATCAGTACTACCACACTAAGAATTTGCAATACTAAGGACAGTTTCTGTAATGCTGCCATTAAATTAATATTCTCATCAATTAAAAAATGTAAAGAACAGTTCTTATAGTAAAATAATCCAAGACAAGTAAAGGATTTGCCACAGTACAGTGTCAACTGATCTACTGTTTAGTTTTTTAAGGTTTAATGGCAGTTGCTTTACTGTATTTAAGTGCTGGTATTCATTTAAATGTATATAAAGATCAAAAGAAGCCAGTGAAATAGGAGCAGAGAGCGCTGAAGTCCAGGTCTACCAGATGGCTTTCAGCATTCTACATAACCCATCCTATTTACAATACTATAAACAGATTGAAAAGCAAGAAAAATGACATGCTTTTATCACAAACAAGAAAAACATATAGCTGAGGGAGGTTATGTAAACCATAGGGTTTTCTTTTCAGATGAGAAATAGAATCATTGATTCTCTAATCATTTTAATTGCTTCCACCTGCTTGAATTAGCATACTGATATTCTAAAGAAATTTTGAATCATAATAAGTTGCTAAAATTTTGCCCAAACTTTTAAAAACATTTAAGCATTTTCTTTATTAGTTTCTAATTGTTTCTATGACAAGCTCATCCAGTATGGGATAACTTTGTCTACATAACACATGGGTAATCCTAATGTTTCACTAATTCACTAGGTAAATGGCCTATGCCAAGTTATTGTTGGCAAGATAGCAATGAGTAGTTTTTTTAAGATTAATCTTATAGTGCAGTGGTGGCGAACCTATGGCACACGTGCCAGTGGTGGCACTCAGAGCCCTTTCTGTGGGCACTCATGCACAGTAGAATTCACCAGAGTTTGTTACCAGAAAGGCAGAGAGACATGGCATTTCTGGTAACTTGGCCCTATCGGGTGCCGTTTGTTCCCAGATGTTTTAGTCAACAAAAAACTATACATTGGTGACAAAAAATATTTAGTCATCAAAAAACCCCAATGTTTTGGTGACAAAACTACAGTATATTAAGTCGACCAAAATAAATTTGTTGTTTACAAAACATATTTAGTCATCAAAAAACTACGTTTTGGTGACAAAACTATATTTATTAGACCAAAAAATACATTTAGTCAGTGAAAAACAACTGTAGCACCAAAGTATATATTTCGATGACCAAAATCAAACAGTGAGTTGAAACAGAATATTTTTCGTATACAAAAAGTGCTAAAGAGTAACTATCTGTTGTATTCAATTAGATCAACTGGACTTGAAATGTAGTTCTTGAAGACGTTTCGCTAGTCATCCGACTGGCTTTCTCAATTCAGAATGACTTGTACAAGAATCTGTGGCAATTATGTACCCTGGAAAATCCCAATTAGCATATCACAGCCAGGTGTTAAGGGTGTGATTAATAGTGGCTAAGAGGTGTTATAGGAACGCCCAAAGTAGGTGTCAAAACAGCATTGTACATGGCAGACAGTTGGTGTCGAACCCCCCCACCTCTATTTAGGCTTGGTTTCTTTATTTCACATAAATGGCCTCCTTAACACCTCTCTTGAACCAGTCACGTTCCTTCGCCAGTATGTTAACATTACAATCTTCAAAGGTATGTCCTTTATCCTTAAGATGCAGATACACGGCTGAGTCCTGACCCGGAAAATTGGCTCTTCTGTGCTGGGCCATACTTGATGCAGTTGCTGTTTGGTCTCCCCACATACAAATCAGAGCATTCTTCACGCACTGCACTGCATATATGATGTCGCTTTTCTTGTGTTTTGTGTATTGGGTCTTTCGGATGTACCAATTGTGCTGCCTCAGTGTGGTTGTTTGGTTTAAACGACAGGGATACGATGTTTTTTGAAAATTCTTCTTAATTTCTCTGAACCCCTGCTACATATGGGATGACCATGTTCTTCCTCCTGTCTTGCTTTCCCCTTCACTGTTGGTATTCGTGTTCTTTTCTTTCCTTCTACTTCTTTTGACAAAGGCCCAGTCTGGATATCCACAAGTTTTAAGGGCTCCTCTGAGATGTTTTCATTTCTTAGCCTTCGCCTCTGTGCTAGTGGGGATGTTCTCGGCTCTGTGTTGCAGGTTCTGATGACCAACTGTCTGCCATGTACAATGCTGTTTTGACACCTTACTCTGGGCGTTCCTATAACACCTCTTAGCCACTATCTAATCACCCCTTAACACCTGGCTGTGATATGTAATTGGGATTTTCCAGGGTACATAATTGCCACAGATTCTTGTACAAGTCATTCTGAATTGAGAAAGCCAGTCGGAGGACTAGCGAAACGTCTTCAAGAACTACATTTCAAGTCCAGTTGATCTAATTGAATACAACGATATACCATGACCTGGATGAATAGAACCTTCACAACCTAAAGAGTAACATTATGTTGGCAAAAAGAAATTTGGTAGACCAAATAAATTTTGTAGCGCAAGTGTATGTTTTTAGTACACAAAAAGGAAAAACAAGCATACTTTTTGTCTTAAAAATGCAATTTTGTGCACCAAGAGTTATGTTTGGTAATGGTAATGGTAAATGGCAAGCTTTCCCTATAATCTTTGTTAAAAAAATATAAACTGGTAAATTGTTTGCTTACCCTTTAAACCCTTCAGAAAAAAATTGTACACTTAATGACTCTCTTGCCCATAGTATATTTCCCTTTAAACTCTTTAATATGAAGCATCTGGTATATGATTCACTTCCCCTTTAAAAATGGTTATTGTCATGCATTACGTAAATAGATTCTGGTAAATGGAAAACGTTTCCTTCCATCTCTGCTGTAAGAAAATACTACTAAATGTTTTTTATTGGCAAGACCCCACTAGGCAAAATGCGCTGTGATTGCTTTGATGTTGCCCTATTACAGCGCAAGGGATGGTACATTTGGCAGGGTGAGATGTCTGTAAAGTAAGGATTTAGGGCTAGGCCACACTAGCCTATTTTGGTGTGTGCTGTGTACTGCTTTAGCCCCACGATCTTGCCCCACTATCTCCACTGTGCTGTTGAGCCTTTTCACAGCGCATGCGATCACCAAGTTTGAGACCACTTAAGCCCCAAAGGCCCTTCTCAGGGCTGCAAGGGCACTTGTAAGTGCCGCAAGGGCCCTTATAGGACCAGGGAAGTGGGTCCTGGTTTTAGCTGCGAGACCCCTAAGCCCCAAGGGCTCTTGTTAGAGTCGCAAAGGCACTTGTAAGTGCCAAAAAGGCCCTGATAGGGAAGGGGGTACCTGCTTGAACTGCGGGACCCTTTAAGCCCCAAAAAGCACTTTTCAGTGCCCCCGCTGGAGGGTCCCTTCACCCTCCCCAGCAGGCCCTTCCCTCCCCACGAGTGTACGGGGCGGGGTCTGGGAGGGGCTTCTGGGAAGGGGTCACGGCGGGTCCTTTCCCGTGGCGATCCTTTCCCGGCATCCCCTCCCAGACCCCTGTAATCTCGGTCATTTTCGTTACTTTCAAGGTGGCGAAGTGAAATGGCCGAGATTAACACGGCGCATCAGTTACCACCGCTTTATAAATAGAAGCGAGCGGTAACTGATGCGAAGTTAACAAGGCGTTAATTTTTCACGGTCGGGTTTCGTGCATTTGTAAATCTCGTTATTATCAATTTTTGCGAAAATACCAGGAAACTCGGCAGGAAAAGTTACAGCTTGTTTATAAATATGCCCCTAAGTGTACATATTGTTTTCTGAAGAGATTAAAGGGAAAGCAAACAATTTACCAATTTACATTTCTTTTTAACAAAAAGATTAAAGGAAAAGCTTTCCATTAACCATTACCAAACGTAATTCTTGGTGCACAAAATTGCATTTTTAAAACAAAAAGTATGTTTGTTTTTCCTTAGTTCGTTTTGTGTACAAAAAACATACACTTTTAATACAAGATGTAAAAATTTTCTTTTTGCCAGTTCTTTTCACCACTTTTTGCATACAAAAAATATTCTGTTTCAATCCACTATATATTTTGTTCCCCAAAAAATTTTGGTCATCAAATTATACATTTTGGTTATACAGTTGTTTTTTTGTTGATGTATGTTAAATGTATTTAAATGTATGTTTTGTTACCACCGAATTTCTTTGGTCGACTAAATATAGTTTTGTAAACAAAACATTGGGGGTTTTTTTGTTGTTGACTAATTGCATTTTGTTACCACCAAATTTATTTTCGTCGACTAAATATAGTTTTCTCCCCAAAGTGTTGGTTTTTGTTCACTAAATGTATTTTGTTACCACTGAATTTCTTTTATCATTGAAGTTTGTTTTTTGTTACAAAATGATTTCGGAGCAAACGGCACCACATACACACCAAGGCTGGCAATTGCCAATAAGCATTTGGTGCAATCCAAACACTCCTTACCCTGGGGTTAATCCAACCTCAAATCAAAGCGAGAGGAGCACACTACATCAGTGTATCAAATGTGTATTGTACAACATTCATTGTTAATCTATAATCAATTCTATCCACTGTATCTATCAGTTTTGAGTTGTTGTTTTCTGAAGTAGAACCTCATTATTCATGTTAAACTATCGTTTGGCACAATGCAAAATATAAGTGGGTTTTGGGCTGCAGTTTGGGCACTCTAAAAGGTTCGTCATCACTGTTAGAGTCTATGGGTTAGCCTGACAAAGACAATATTTCAGATGGCTGCATCAGGATTAGAACATTTGTGAATCTCTAGGGAACAAGTCATAAATAAAGTTATGACAGAAATAATATGACTTCTTTGCTCCATTTTTTACACTAATATTATGACAATATTAAACACATGCAATATGAGACTATCCTATATAATAAAATGCAAGTGTGCATCCCTGTGTCCATGTGTGTCCTGCAGTTACCTCTTTTTGCCACTTGGTGTGCATTCTATTCCTCAGACTGCTGCAGTTTCCCTCCAGGCAATTACAGAGTGCATTGACAGTGCTCTACCTCCCCCGCCGCAGCCTCTCAACCCCTTCATTTCCTTTTGTGCAGGAAAGTCTTTTACTGTGCGGCATAATTTACTTTTGCGTACCTCCATCAGAGTACCTTCAGTAACACGCGCCGGTTGATTATGCGTATGTGCGAAACGCCAGTTGATTATGCGCATGCGCGGATAGCATTGTCATGGTAGCTGTTTAGACATGCTGGTTGTCATGGTAACTGTTTAGACACTGAAGCATATGGATAGCTGCACAGTCCCTGCTATTTCCAGGTAATAGCGTAACAGTTAAAGAGACAGAAGACCTCTTTAGAGAACACGCCTAAAGGAAAAGGACAGTTAGCTTATGGAGGGCTAAGGGAAAACAGTTCTATCCAAAGTGTATAGACAGGGGCTGAGGGGAAAAGGTCCCTCCAAAGTGTATGGACAGGGGCTGAGGGGAAAAGGTCCCTCCAAAGTGTATGGAAAGGCGAAGGGGAAAAAAAATCCCTCCAAAGTGTATGGACAGGGGCGAGGGGGAAAAAAGTCTCCAAAGTGTATGGACAGGGGCTGAGGGGAAAAGGTCCTTCAAAGTGTAGGACAGGGGCTGAGGGGAAAATCCTCCAAAGTGTATGGACAGGGGCTGAGGAAAAAAAAAGTCCCTTCAAAGTGTATGGACAGGGGCTGAGGGGAAAAGGTCCTTCAAAGTTGATGGACAGGGGCTGAGGGGAAAAAGTCCCTCCAAAGTGTATGGACAGGGGCTGAGGGAAAAAAAAAGTCCCTTCAAAGTGTATGGACAGGGCTAAGGAAAAGGTCCCTCCAAAGGTGTATGGACGTGCTGAGGGAAAAAAAAGTCCCCAAGTGTATTGACAGAGGCGAGGGGAAAGATCCCTCGAAGTGTATGGACAGGGGTGAGGGGAAAAAGGTCCCTCCAAAGTGTATGGACGGGCTGAGGGAAAAAAAAAGTCCCTTCAAAGTGTATGGACAGGGGCTGAGGGGAAAAAGTCCCTTTAAAGTGTATGGACAGGGGCTGAGGGGAAAAGGTCCCTCCAAAGTGTATGGACGGGCTGAGGGAAAAAAAAGTCCCTTCAAAGTGTATGGACAGGGGTGAGGGGAAAAAGTCCCTTTAAAGTGTATGGACAGGGGCTGAGGGGGAAAAAGTCCCTGTAAAGTGTATGGACAGGGGCTGAGGGGAAAAAATTCCCTCCAAAGTGTATGGACAGGGGCTGAGGGGAAAAGGTCCCTTCAAAGTGTATGGACAGGGGCTGAGGGGAAAAGGTCCCTCGAAGGTGTATGGACAGGGGGGAGGGGAAAAAAAAGTCCCTTCAAAGTGTATGGACAGGGGCTGAAGGGAAAAGGTCCCTCCAAAGTGTATGGACAGGGGCTGAGGGGAAAAGGTCCCTTCAAAGTGTATGGACAGGATTATTCTCGGGGGCGGAGCCTGGACGCCATGTGGATCAGTCGCAGCGGCTGAGAGCTCCCGCGTACTTCTCCCCAAAAAAGGCCCAGCACACAGCTAAAAACCCACCAAACAACCACTAAGAGCTGCTATGGGAAAAAGTATCGGTAGATCCACCGGTACCCAACCCGCGGCCGCGGAGTCCGGTATTGCGGCACTACTGGGAGCTAAAAGAAAGGCTCCCAACACAAAATGCGCGCCGGCCACACCCCAGCACCAGAACAGGCAGTGGACCAGAGGGAGAAACGGAGGGATCAGCGCCAGAATCGGACTGGGGGAGAAGAGGACCAGGAGGCATCCACTCCATCCTCGGTCCTCCACAACCAAGAGAGACTTTGCTGAATTGGTATCCAGAGTGGAACAGACATGCAAAGAGGAAATTGCAGGCCTCAAAACCGACCTTAAGAAATTACATCAAAGGTAACAGACCTAGAATCCACCTGGACACCACACCAAACCGTTAATTCTGACATAAATTACAAACTGACCAACAACAGAAAGCTACCAGAACAATATTGAACCAAATTGACGATATCGAAAAACCGTAACCGTCGTAACAACATACGCATCAGGGGCATACCGGAAACAATAGAAACCCCCACATTACCCAGCGCTCCAACGTATATTTAACTCGCTGGGGGACAACCAGGAGAGTAGAGATAGAAATGGACGAGCCCACAGAGCACTACGCCTAAGGATAGAGATAACAATAACCAAGAGATGTCATATGCTGCATACACCACTATAACACTAAAGACAAAATCATGAGAAAAGCCAGAGAGTGCTCGGAAATAGATTTCAACGGCACAAAAATCATATAGACAGACCTCTCTCAACGCACATTGAACCAACGTAAGGCCCTGGACCATGCAGCCCTTACTACAGGACAGAGGAGTCAAATACAGATGGGATTTCCCTTTGCACTACAAGCATGGAAAGACGTATATAAGAGCAACATTAAGAGAACCAGAAGAAATACAACAATTCTTTCGAAATTTGACTTACCTAAAATAGACCTGCCAGAATGGGATCAACCCATACACAACCCACCCTAAACCAGCCAAAGAGCACTGGCAACAAACCAAAGCCGCTCTACAAAAAATACAGACACAACCGCGATAAAAGGAGCCAATCCCCATGATGATCCAGAGGGATGAGTCCCAAACAAAGCGAACAGTAAGATACCAAGGTTGTTTGAATGCAATTACAAATATATTACTAACCAGTAGCTGTAAATAGCATCTCTTAAAATTCAGGGGAGTATACTATCCGGGAGCGTACCCCTGGCCGAAAGTTCCTTCCCCCAAGGGTGTTTGCTTGTGGGAACAAACCCATAGGCACCTGGGATAAAGATAACTTACACCAAACCCACTAAAGAAACTAAAACTGTTAAGGTTAAAATGTTGTTTAAAATGTTGTTTATTGTATACAAAATTTACAATGTGTCCACCAAATGTTATGTTGTACGAACCAACTCTGCTTACAGATAGTAGCGCTCCTTATCCCCCCTCCTTTTTTCCTACCCTACCTACCCCTCTCCCCCTACTGCTATTCATTAAATTGCCACTGGATACTTACAAAGTAAGCAAATGTCAGAGCTAAGGATCTGCTCACTTAATTGTGAAAGGATTCAATAATCCCAAGAAAACGTTACCAAATATTGGAAGAAGAAGCACAAAAAAAAGATAGATATCTGTTTACTCCAAGAGACACACTTCAAGGCGGGGGTTTCACCCCCAAATATAATAGACACTACACAAAATGGCACTATAGCAACAACCCAGATACCCGCACTAAAGGAGTAGCTATAGCACCCACAGGAAAAGCCACATTAAAGTAATAGAAACACTATCTGATAAAGAGGGACGATACATATTCTAAAAATAAATACATAACAGAATCATCACCATAGCAAACTTTACCTCCCTAACAACAACCAAATCACTCAGGCCTATTATATCTATCAAATTACAAGAGTTCAGCGAGGCCACATAATTATAGGTGGAGATTTAACTTCACACTGAACCCCACATATGACTCCAGCTCCGGCCATACAAACAATCCCATATAAGGAACTAAAAAATTCCAAATGTTAAACTGAAAGAACACAATCTCATAGACCCATGGAGAACTACTCACCCACTAAGCAAAGACTATACCTTCACTCACATGCACACAAATCATACAGCCGAATAGATGTGGCTAATAACACACTCATTACTCAACTGGAAAACGTCAACCAGCATAGGCACAATAATGTGCTCAGACCACGCACCTATTTCTACACCTCACAATACCTGAATCTCAAAAGGGTAATTGGCAATGGAGACTCAATGAGAAACTATTAGAAAACCCAACATGTAAAGCAGCCGTAAGTAAAACCATCTCAGAATTTATAGAAAAATCTACACAAGACACCACCTCTCCTCCTTATAAGTGGGAAGCTTGAAGTGTGTCATACGGGGATATTTAATTCAACAGGAGGCCGCATTAAAAGGGAACAAAGATGTCCAAATAGAAAATTTAACTCAAAAAGTACAAAAACTAAAAACAAGACACAAACATACAAGATTGGATAAAGACTATCTAAACCTCCAATCAACCAAACAGGAACTATTAAAACTACATGACTCATATACAATATACAAACTAAACTACAAACACAGACACATATTGAATTTAATAGCAATGTGGTAGATCCTTAGCTCGATCATTCATGCAAAGAGAAATAATGCAACGATAACAAAAATTGCAAATGCTAATAACCAATATAGGTACAGATCGGAGGGGAGATAGCATCTACGTTCAGAGAGTACTACGCAAATTGTATAATGTCCCAACAAGCGGATCACAATTCTATCACTGACACACTACAAGATAAGGAACACTACATCAATGCACACACCACTCCCTGCCCTCTCGGAGGAACAGGCAGAAGCACTAGAGACCCCATTCAATTGACCGAACTACAAACTACAATTAAAGAACTACCCTCAGGAAAAGCCCTGGCCCTGAAGGTTCCCTACCCACTTCTCACAAACAATTCCAAAAGAATGAACCCCATTCTCCTAGACTCATTCAACAAAATATTCCCGACCACCCCATTCCCCCCACAAGCATTAGAAGCCAAATAATGTAATACCTAAACCAGGAAAGGACCATACCCAATGCAGCAATTATCGCCCAATATCGCTTATCAATATAGACCTCAAATATACGCAAAAATGATAGCCAACGACTAAGAGAACATATCCCAACTGGATACACACCGATCAAGTAGGTTTTGTTACCACACAGAGACAAGCAAGAGATAACACCATTAAACAGTACATTAATAGCATATGCCCAACAGAAACGTACCCCTTTATGCTGCATATCACTAGATGCCGAAAGGCCTTTGACAGAGTGGATTGGTCCTTCCTAAAACTGACACTCTCGCAGATTGGACTAAAACAAAAATCACCCAAAAAATTATGGCCTTATATACTCACAACTCAGCAAAGGTCAAAGCCAACGGCACTATATCCACAGCCTTCCAATAAAAATGGAACCCGTCAGGGCTGCCCCCTTTCCCCTCTGTTATACATACTTACTATGGAACACCTACTTAACGCAATCCGCAACAACCCAAACTCAAAGGACTCTCAATAGGCACTCACATTACAAACTAGCAGCATATGCTGATGACCTCCTCTTATACATTACATACCACACATATACTCCCATCCTTAGTCCAAGAGATTCAAAAATATAGCCAAGATAGTAACTACAAGGTAAACTTCCACAATCAGAATGCTAAGCATCACACTAACGCCCGCAGAGGAGAACAGAAAACCAAGGAAACTTTCCCTTAATTGGCGGCGAGAATACTTCACATACCTAGGAACCAAAATACCAAAAGATTTATCTAAAATATACTCTCTCTTACTATCTCAGCGCTGAAACGCATCTCCCTCGATCTAGATAAACTGGAACCAAAAGAACTACTCATGGTTGCAGAACTTAATATTGTAAAAAGGATGTACTCCAAAGCTACTATATGTCTTCCAAACAACTCCGATAACCCCCCCATCAGAATTTTTCCAAACAGCCACACGCATCATACCCAACTTCGTATGGGCAAAAAAACACCACAGGATTAATATCAGTCACTAACGAAACAAAAGCAAGGGGGCATCGGACTTCCAGATATACGCTCCTATCAGACAGCAACACAATTGACGCACATAAATAGACTGGATATACAACAATGAAAACAACAATGGATACAAATAACCAACACAATAACCTCAATCCCAATGAAGTCGCTAATAGACTACCCAAGGCAGACAGACCCCAACTCCCCTACCCACCACATTACTCAACCGGGGCTCTGAAACTATGGGACAGAGCGGTTAAAAAATTATCCCTCAACAGCTCAACCAGGACCATTAACCACACTAATGCATAATAAAGCATTTTACCAGGCTTCTCAACACAAAAATTCTTAAACAAAACAAAGACTGAAGACCCTTTCATCATCACAATGTGGAAAAAAACAAACCTATCTCAATAAGGATATCGTCAATGAACCAACCTGGACAGATTCACGAATACCGTACATCCAACTACGCCACTACCTAAAATCTATACAAAAGAACTTGCCTCACAAAAAAACAACTAACCGAGTTCGAAAAATTATGTACTCTCCCCTCACCACCCAAAAACATATAGCTAAAATATACCGGATACTGCCAAAACAAAAAACACCCAACCCACCTGGATACATGTCCAAATGGGAAAAAGAACTCAATCTAAAGTTCACTCCCCAAACAATGGGACACAAGCTTCGCCCTAAACTCACGGACTATCATTATCCTGCAAAGCACAGGAAACCAACTTCAAACTACTGACAAGATGGTACAGATATCCAGCCATGCTGCATAAGATATATCCAACGACACCCTCCAAACATTGCTGGAGATGCCAGCTACAAAGAGGCACCCTGACACATTATGGTTCTACTGCTCAAAAATCCTACCGTACTGGACAACAATAATACAAACATACAATACAATAACAAAAAACAATTTACAATAGAACCTCAATTGTTCTCCTATCGATGATACCAGGACCAAACAAAACATACTAAAAACAGCTTACTGAAATTTTTCCTCACAGCAGGAGAACCGTGCTCCCCTAGATATTGGAAACAAACAAACAGCCCTCCAAACTCTGACTGGATCACAGAAATGAACCACATCAAGCGTCATGGAAGAGCTAACAGCATCCCTAAAGAATCAGGTACCAAATTCACCCATATATGGACCCCATGGATCCTGTTCACGGAATCAGAGCAATATAAAGCTTTACTTACCTGAAAATGCTAATGAATCCTAAAGAATGTAAATAATTGATACTAGTGAATGTTTAAAGAATAGCATAAACAATATGTTTAAAGGTATCCAGGTGGCTCTATAAAACAATATAAAATCAAACCCTCTCCCCCCCATTCCTTCTTTCCCCCCCCCCCCCCCTCCTTTTACACACAGCTACCAAACAAGGACACAAAGTTATGTTATTGAATTTTATTGTATAAAGTTTTCACAGACAAAAACAAATGGAGACAAACTCAGACAAACCGAGTATGCAAAATGTATGTACTGTAACAGATGCACAATGTGTTTCCAATAAAAATTGAGAATTTAAAAAAAAAAAGTGTATGGACAGGGCTGAGGGGAAAAAAGTCCCTTCAAAGTGTATGGACAGAGGCTGAAGGGAAAGGCCCTCCAAATGTATGGACGGGCTGAGGGAAAAAAAAGTCCCTTCAAAGTGTATGGACAGGGGCTGAGGGGAAAAAGTCCCTTTAAAGTGTATGGACAGGGGCTGAGGGGAAAAAAGTCCCTGTAAAGTGTATGGACAGGGGCTGAGGGGAAAAAAATTCCCTCCAAAGTGTATGGACAGGGGCTGAGGGGAAAAGGTCCCTTCAAAGTGTATGGACAGGGGCTGAGGGGAAAAGGTCCCTCGAAGGTGTATGGACAGGGCTAGGGGAAAAAAAGTCCCTTCAAAGTGTATGGACAGGGCTGAGGGGAAAAGGTCCCTCCAAAGTGTATGGACAGGGGCTGAGGGGAAAAGGTCCTTCAAAGTGTATGGACAGGGCTGAGGAAAAAAGTCCCTTCAAAGTGTATGGACAGAGGCTGAAGGGAAAAGGTCCCTCCAAAGTGTATGGACAGGGGCTGAGGGAAAAAAAGTCCCTTCAAAGTGTATGGACAGGGCTGAGGGGAAAGTTCCTCAAAGTGTATTGGACAGGGGCTGAGGGAAAAAAAGTCCCTTCAAAGTGTATGGACAGGGCTGAGGGGAAAAGGTCCCTCCAAAGTGTATGGACAGGGGCTGAGGGAAAAAAATTCCCTTCAAAGTGTATGGACAGGGGCTGAGGGAAAAGGTCCCTCTAAATGTATGGACAGGGGCTGAGGGGAAAGGGTCCCTCTAAAGTGTATGGACAGGGGCTGAGGGGAAAAGGTCCCTCTAAAGTGTATGGACAGGGCTGAAGAAAAAAAAAGTCCCTTCAAAGTGTTTGGACAGGGGCTGAGGGGAAAAGGTCCCTCCAAAGTGTAGGACAGGGGCTGAGGGGAAAAAAAAGTCCCTTCAAAGTGTATGGACAGGGGCTGAGGGGAAAGGTCCCTACAAAGTGTATGGACAGGGGCTGAGGGGAAAGGTCCCTTCAAAGTGTATGGACAGGGGCTAAGGGAAAAAAAGTCCCTTCAAAGTGTATGGACAGAGGCTGAGGGAAAGTCCTCCAAAGTGTATGGACAGGGGCTAAGGGAAAAAAGTCCCTCAAAGTGTATGGACAGGGGCTGAGGGGAAAAGTCCCTCAAAGTGTATGGACAGGGGCTGAGGGAAAAAAACTCCCTTCAAAGTGTATGGACAGGGGCTTAGGGGAAAAGGTCCTTCCAAAGTGTATGGATGGGCTGAGGGAAAAAAAAGTCCTCCAAAGTGTATGGACAGGGCTGAGGGAAAAGGTCCCTCAAAGTGTATGGACAGGGTGGGGCTGAGGGAAAAAAAGTCCCTCTCAAAGTGATGGACAGGGCTGAGGGGAAAGGTCCTCCAAAGTGTAGGACAGGGGCTGAGGGGAAAGGTCCCTAAAGTGTATGGACAGGGGCTGGGGGAAAAAAAGTCCCTTCAAAGTGTATGGACAGGGCTGAGGGAAAAGGTCCCTCCAAAGTGTATGGACAGGGGCTGAGGGAAAAAAGTCCCTTCAAAGTGTATGGACAGGGGCTGAGGGAAAAAGGTCCTCTAAAGTGTATGGACAGGGGCTGAGGGGAAAGGTCCCTCCAAAAGTGTATGGACAGGGGCTGAGGGAAAAAGTCCCTCAAGTGTATGGACAGGGGCTAAGGGGAAAAGGTCCCTCTAAAGTGTATGGACAGGGGCTGAGGGGAAAAGGTCCCTCTAAAGTGTATGGACAGGGCCTGAGGGGAAAAGGTCCCTTCAAAGTGTATGGACAGGGCTGAGGGGAAAAGGTCCCTCCAAAGTGTATGGACAGGGGCTGAGGGAAAAAAAAGTCCCTTCAAAGTGTATGGAACAGGGGCTGAGGGGAAAAGGTCCCTACAAAGTGTATGGACAGGGGCTGAGGGGAAAAGGTCCCTTCAAAGTGTATGGACAGGGGCTGAGGGAAAAAAAGTCCCTTCAAAGTGATGAGACAGAGGCTGAGGGAAAGGTCCCTCCAAAGTGTATGGACAGGCTAAGGAAAAAAAGTCCCTACAAAGTGTATGGACAGTGGGCTGAGGGGAAAAGGTCCCTCCAAAGTGTATGGACAGGGGCTGAGGGAAAAAAAGTCCCTTCAAAGTGTATGGACAGAGGCTGAAGGGAAAAGGTCCCTCCAAAGTGTATGGACAGGGGCTAAGGGAAAAAAAGTCCCTCAAAGTGTATAGGACGGGCTGAGGGAAAATGTCCTCCAAAGTGTATGGACAGGGGCTGAGGGAAAAAAAGTCCCTTCAAAGTGTATGGACAGGGCTGAGGGGAAAAGGTCCCTCCAAAGTGTATGGACAAGGGCGGGGGGAAAAAGGTCCCTCCAAAGTGTATGGACAGGGGCTGAGGGAAAAAGTCCCTCAAGTGTATGGAAGGGGTGAGGGAAGAAAAGGTCCCTTAAAGTGTATGGACAGGGGCTGAGGGGAAAAGGTCTCTCCAAAAGTGTATGGACAGGGGCTGAGGAAAAAAAGTCCCTTCAAAGTGTATGGACAGGGGCTGAGGGGAAAAGGTCCCTCCAAAGTGTGGACGGGGCTGAGGGAAGAAAAGGTCCTCAAAGTGTATGGACAGGGGCTAGGAAAAAAGTCCCTCAAAGTGTATGGACAGAGGCGTGAGGGAAAGGTCCCTCCAAAGTGTATGGACAGGGGCTGAGGGGAAAAGGTCCTCCAAAGGTATGAAGGGGCGGGGGGAAAAGGTCCCTCCAAAGTGTATGGACAGGGGCTGAGGGAAAGGGGAAAAGGTCCCTCCAAAGTGTATGGACAGGGGTGAGGGGAAAAGTCCCTTCAAAGTGTATGGACAGGGGCTGAGGAAAAGGTCCCTCCAAAGTGTATGGACAGGGGTTGAGGGGAAAAGTCCCTTCAAAGTGTATGGACAGGGGCTGAGGGAAAAAAAAGTCCTTCAAAGTGTATGGACAGGGCTGGAGGGGAAAAGGTCCCTCCAAAGTGTATGGACAGGGGCTGAGGGGAAAAGGTCCCTCCAAAGTGTATGGACAGGGGCTAAGGGGGAAAAAAGTCCCTTCAAAGTGTATGGACAGAGGCTGAAGGGAAAAGGTCCCTCCAAAGTGTATGGACAGGGGTGAGGAAAAAAGTCCTTCAAAGTGTATGGACAGGGGCTGAGAGAGGGAAAAGGTCCCTTAAAGTGTATGGACAGGGGGCGGGGAAAAGGTCCCTTAAAGTGTATGGACAGGGGCTGAGGGGAAAAGGTCCTCTACGTGTAGGACAGGGCTGAGGGAAAAAAGTCCCTTCAAAGTGTATGGACAGGGGCTGAGGGAGGAAAAGGTCCCTCCAAGTGTATGGACAGGGCTGAGGGAAAAAAAGTCCCCTCAAGTGTATGGACAGGGGCTGAGGGGAAAAGGTCCCTCAAAGTGTATGGACAGGGGCTGAGGGGAAAAAAAGTCCCTCAAAGTGTAAGGACAGAGGCTGAAGGGAAAAATTCCCTCAAAGTGTATGGACAGGGGCTAGGGAAAAAAAGTCCCTTCAAAGTGTATGGACAGGGGCTGAGGGGAAAAGGTCCCTCCAAAGTGTATGGACGGGGTGGGGAAAAAGTCCCTCAAAGTGTATGGACAGGGGCTGAGGGAAAAGGTCCCTCAAGTGTATGGACAGGGCTGAGGGGAAAAGGTCCTTCAAAGTGTATGGACAGAGGCTGAAGGGAAAAAGTCCCTCCAAAGTGTATGGACAGGGGCTGAGGGGAAAAGGTCTCTCCAAAGTGTATGGACAGGGGCTGAGGGAAAAAAAGTCCCTTCAAAGTGTATGGACAGGGGCTGGGGGGAAAAGGTCCCTCCAAAGTGTATGGACAGGGGCTGAGGGGAAAAGGTCCCTCCAAAGTGTATGGACAGGGGCTGAGGGGAAAAGTCCCTTCAAAGTGTATGGACAGGGCTGAGGGGAAAAGGTCCCTCCAAGTGTATGGACAGGGGTGAGGGGAAAAGGTCCCTTAAAGTGTATGGACAGGGGCTGAGGGAAAAAAAGTCTTCAAAGTGTATGGACAGGGCTGAGGGGAAAAGGTCCCTCCAAAGTGTATGGACATGGGCTGAGGGGAAAAGGTCCTCCAAAGTGTATGGACAGGGGCTAAGGGAAAAAAAGTCCCTTCAAAGTGTATGGACAGAGCGGATGAAAAGGTCCCTCCAAAGTGTATGGACAGGGGGGTGAGGAAAAAAAGTCCCTTCAAAGTGTATGGACAGGGGCTGAGGGAAAAAGGCCCTCAAAGTGTATGGGCAGGGGCTGAGGGAAAAAAAAAGTCCCTTCAAAGTGTATGGACAGGGGCTGAGGGGAAAAGGTCCTCTAAAGTGTATGGACAGGGGCTGAGGGGAAAAGGTCCCTCTAAAGTGTAGGACAGGGGCTGAGGGGGAAAAGGTCCCTCTCTAAAGGTTATGGACAGGGGCTGAGGGGAAAAAAGTCCCTTCAAAGTGTATGGACAGGGGCTGAGGGGAGGAAAGGTCCCTCCAAAGTGTATGGACAGGGCTGAGGGGAAAAAAGTCCCCTCAAAGTGTATGGACAGGGGCTGGGGGAAAAGGTCCCTAAAGTGTATGGACAGGGGCTGAGGGAAAAAAAGTCCCTTCAAGTGTAAGGACAGAGGCTGAAGGAAAAGTCCCTCAAAGTGTATGGACAGGGGCTAAGGGAAAAAGTCCCTTCAAAGTGATGGACAGGGGCTGAGGGGAAAAGGTCCCTCCAAAGTGTATGGACAGGGACTGAGGGAAAAAAAGTCCCTTCAAAGTGTATGGACAGGGGCTGATGGGAAAAGGTCCCCCAAAGTGTATGGACAGGGACTGAGGGATGAGGGGAAAAGGTCCCTTCAAAGTGGTATGGACAGAGGCTGAAGGGAAAAAGTCCCCAAAGTGTATGGACAGGGGCTGAGGGGAAAAGGTCCTCCAAAGTGTATGGACAGGGCTGAGGGAAAAAAGCCCTTAAAGTGTTGGACAGGGCTGGGGGGAAAGGTCCCTCAAAGTGTATGGACAGGGGCTGAGGGAAAAGGTCCCCCAAAGTGTATGGACAGGGGTGAGGGGGGAAAAGGTCCCTTCAGGTTATGGACAGGGGCTGAGGGGAGAAAAGGTCCCTCCAAAGTGTATGGACAGGGGTTGGGGGAAAAGGTCCCTTAAAGTGTATGGACAGGGGCTGAGGGAAAAAAAGTCCTTCAAAGTGTATGGACAGGGGCTGAGGGAAAAGGTCCTCCAAAGTGTATGGACAGGGCTGAGGGGAAAAGGTCCCTCCAAAGTGTATGGACAGGGGCTAGGGGAAAAAAGTCCCTTCAAAGTGTAGGACAGAGCTGAAGGGAAAAGGTCCCTCCAAAGTGTATGGACAGGGGTTGAGGAAAAAAAGTCCCTTCAAAGTGTATGATGGCAGGGGGTGAGGGAAAATAGGCCCTCAAAGTGTATGGACAGGGGCTGAGGGAAAAAAAAAGTCCCTTCAAGTGTATGGACAGGGGCTGAGGGGAAAGGTCCCTCTAAAGTGTGGACAGGGGCTGAGGGGAAAAGGTCCCTTAAAGTGTATGGACAGGGGCGAGGGGAAAAAGGTCCCTACAAAGTGTATGGACAGGGGCTGAGGGGAAAAAAAAGTCCCTTCAAAGTGTTAAGGCAAGAGGCTGAGGGAAAAGTCCCTCAAAAGTGTATGGACAGGGGCTAGGGGAAAAAAGTCCCTTTAAGTGTATGGACAGGGGGGCTGAGGGGAAAAGGTCCCTCCAAAGTGTATGGACAGGGCTGAGGGAAAAAAAGTCCTCAAAGTGTATGGACAGGGGCTGATGGGGAAAAGGTCCCTCCAAGTGTATGGACAGGGGCTGAGGGGAAAAGGTCTTCAAAGTGTATGGACAGAGGCTGAAGGAAAAAGTCCCTCCAAAGTGTATGGACAGGGGCTGAGGGGAAAAGGTCTCTCCAAAGTGTATGGACGGGGCTGAGGGAAAAAAAGTCCCTTCAAAGTGTATGGACAGGGGCTGGGGGGAAAAGGTCCCTCAAAGTGTATGGACAGGGGCTGAGGGGAAAAGGTCCCTCCAAAATGTATGGACAGGGGCTGAGGGAAAAAAAGTCCCTCAAAGTGTATGGACAGGGGCTGAGGGAAAAAGTCCCTCCAAAGTGTATGGACAGGGGTAGGGGAAAAGGTCCCTAAAGTGTATGGACAGGGGCTGAGGGAAAAAGTCCTTCAAAGTGTATGGACAGGGGCTGAGGAAGGGAAAAGGTCCCTCCAAGTGTATGGACATGGGCTGAGGGAAAAGGTCCCTCAAAGTTATGGACAGGGGTAGGGGAAAAAAAGTCCCTTCAAAGTGTTAGGGAAAGACTGAAGGGAAAAGATCCCTCCAAAGTGTATGGACAGGGGTGGATGGAAAAAAAAGTCCCTTCAAAGGTATGGACAGGGGCTGAGGGAAAAGGTCCCTCAAAGTGTATGGACAGGGGCTGAGGAAAAAAGTCCCTTCAAAGTGTATGGACAGGGGCTGAGGGGAAAGGTCCCTCTAAAGTGTATGGACAGGGGCTGAGGGGAAAAAGGTCCCTCTAAAGTGTATGGACAGGGGTGAGGGGAAAAGGTCCCTCTAAGTGTATGGCAGGGGCTGAGGGGAAAAAAAGTCCCTTCAAAGTGTATGGACAGGGGCTGAGGGGAAAAGGTCCCTCCAAAGTGTATGGACAGGGGCTGAGGGAAAAAAGTCCCTCAAAGTGTATGGACAGGGGCTGAGGGGAAAGGTCCCTCCAAAGTGTATGGACAGGGGCTGAGGGAAAAAAAGTCCCTTCAAATGTGTATGGACAGGGCTGATGGGGAAAAGGTCCCCCCAAAGTGTATGGACAGGGGCTGAGGGGAAGAAAAGTCCCTTCAAAGTGTATGGACAGAGGCTGAGGGAAAAAAGTCCCTCCAAGTGTATGGACAGGGGCTGAGGGGAAAAGGTCTCTCAAAGTGTATGGACAGGGGCTGAGGAAAAAAGTCCCTCAAAGTGTATGTGACAGGTGGCTGAGGGAAAAGTCGCCAAAGTGTATGGACATTTATCGATCATGTAGATGTAGGGAAAAGGTCCCTCCAAAGTGTATGGACAGGAGCTGAGGGAAAAAAAAGTCCCCTCAAAGTGTATGGACAGGGGCTGAGGGGAAAAGGTCTCTCAAAGTGTTGGACAGGGGCTGAGGGGAAAAAAAAGTTCCCTTCAAAGTGTAGGACATGGCTGAGGGAAAGGTCCCTCCAAAGTGTATGGACAGTGGCTGAGGGGAAAGGTCCATTCAAAGTGTATGGACGGGGCTGAGGGGAAAAAAAAAAGTCACTTCAAAGTGTCTTGGACAGGGGCTGATGGGAAAAGTCCTCAAAGTGTTGGCAAGGGACTTGAGGGGAAAAGGTCCCTTCAAAGTGTATGGACAGAGGCTGAAGGGAAAAAGTCCCTCCAAAGTGTATGGACAGGGGCTGAGGGGAAAAGGTCCGTCCAAAGTGTATGGACAGGGGCTGAGGGGAAAAGGTCCCTCCAAAGTGTATGGACAGTGGCTGAGGGGAAAAGGTCCCTTCAAAGTGTATGGACAGGGGCTGAGGGGAAAAAAAGTCACTTCAAAGTGTATGGACAGGGGCTGAGGGGAAAAGGTCCCTCCAAAGTGTATGGACAGGAGCTGAGGGAAAAAAAAGTCCCTTCATAGTGTATGGACAGGGACTGAGGGGAAAAGTTCCCTCCAAAGTGTATGGACAGGGGCTGAGGGGAAAAGGTCCCTCCAAAGTGTATGGACAGGGGTTGAGGGGAAAAGGTCCCTCCAAAGTGTATGGAAATATTTATATTCATATTTATATTATGAAAAATAAATGTTTCTACACATGTATTCTAGCGCCCGTTTATGTAATGGGCTTAATGTCTAGTAAATTAAATAAAACGCATTTGGACTGTATTATGAGGCAAAATGGACAGATTGCATTGCAGTAGTAATTTTAGTATCCATGTAGTGACAATGATTAAGAGCTAGGTCACACTAGTGCACTTTTAAGCACGATCTGATTGCAATTTTAAAGGCGGACACTTGTGTGCCCCAATTGATGGGAATTTGGTATAATTCTATTTTAACAGTGTTAGGGTAAAAGTTCGTACACATGTGTGATTGCGGGTGCAGACCTGCAATGCACGATGTGTACGAACGGCCGCTTTGGCCGATAATTGTGCCATGTATGGGCACTTTATCGGGGGAGCCGTTCGCTCAGGGACTGTTGCCCAGCTGGCTGGATCTCCGAAAGAGCAGCTGTTTAGGCCGATAAAATGCCCATACACGATAATCGGCCATAACAGCCGTTCGTACACATTGTGCATCGCGGGTCGGCACCCGTGATGGCACATGTGTACGAACCTTATGGATTTGAGGCTTGTGTACCCAGGCCAACAGTTTTTGATTGTCATAATCAATAATTTTTGTACAAGTATATTTTTTGGACAATGAGTGTAGCCTAAAGCCTCCACCACATTGCCAGATATTGCCAGCCAAAGCAGCCGATGAATATTCAAAGATCAAAAAATGTTTAGTCGTCTCCCGATAACATTGTTAATGATCCATCCTACCAGATTAATAAAATAATGCCACCGGGAGCCTTCACACACATAAGATTAGTATAGAATAGTATAGTATAGTATTTGATGTTGAAATAAGACATATCCATCTAGTCTAACTTACTCAGCTTAGCTACATTTCCTGCTCCAGTTGATCCAGATGAAGGCAAAAAAAACAAGCATGAAGAGGGAAAAAAATGTGTTCCTGAATCAGAAATATCCCTGGATCAAGTCCAACTTTATGTATGAATAACAGTAACATACAACATTCTTTGTTTTTCTTTGCTAAATTGCAATACCGCGGATTTACAATTAGGACCCCAAGAGTCCAAATGTTTACTCACTTCCTCATAAAAGCCAAGCAAGTTTGTTTGACAAAAAAGCCATGCAAATTACTACTTATGAGGTCAGTCCTTGGAACATACTCAAGAATATGTTCCCGTATTAAACTTTACAGTATCTTCCCTACCTTTAAAGTTAAAGACACAGGTCTGTAATTACCAGGCTGTGATTGGCAGCCTAAAAGGTCATCCAATCAGCTGCTCCCAGCCAACAATACTCTTTCATGTGTACAAAGATTTTAAGACAAGCTACAAGCACAAAAGTGTTAGTTCAGCATAAGAAAAAAACACCCAAATGCTCACTGAAAGACATTAAAACAAAGGCAAGGTGATTTGTACCTACTGTGCACCTAATGTTTATTTAGTAATGCTACTAGTATTTCAGAGCTGCCTACAGAAGTTTGAAGTAGACTGCATTGACAAGAAGCAGGAAACCCTTAGTCTGCTTTTCTAATTTAGTAGCAAGTCTAACTGGCTAACATATGCTTGTTGCACAGATAACTTATTAGTGATTCCACTTAGACCAGCTCTTTCACACCAGCAGTGACTTGACCAGTTGAATAAAGGATTAAAATATAGAAGAGGGCAATCAATTTATTTATAGCCTTCCAATGCTTGTGCTAATATTGTGATAAATGCATGCTTATTTATGTAATTATTGCTTGTAGGCTATGTTCTGTACTAATGTCACTTTATAATAATGTCACAATATAAATAAAATTACATTAAATAGATACAAACCACTACATGCTGTTCTATGACTTAATGAATAGCTTGGCAGAAATATTAATTTTAATTAGTGAATTCATGCTTGAATTTCACATGACGTATATATTGTAAATGTCAAACAGAATCACAAAAATATTTTAATAAAGTACTCATTTACGCACATAATATAAATCTAGAGATGGACAAACTTTCAAACATTTGTTCCGTTTTCGAACTTCTAAAAAAGTTTGAAAGTTCGAAAATCCGAAAACAGACCCATTAAAGTTAATGGGGGGTAAATATAGCAGGGTAAACTTACCTTACAGGCCACTGGGCCCTAGAAGATGGTCTGGGGAACACGTCCGTGCGCGGGGAACAGCATAAAAACTGGACATAGCGCACACGCGCGCTACTTCTGGTTTACATGTGCCGCTTTCTGTAATGTTCGAACGTTCGATCGAACGCTTCCAAAAATCCCTGAACAAATCCCCAACAATCCAGCGCCAATGGCCTCACCAAAGCCGATGTTACTGGTGTCTTTATCCAGCGTCTTGATCTGGCGTCTTCTTTCTTCTACACAAAGATATAGTCCCAATATAAATATGAAAAAATGGACAGCATTATTCATAAAAGTGAAAGAGGTAGCTTGAGGAAGTGGTAGCCACAGTAATTATACATAAAATATGGGCTGGCCAGCCTAACTATACATAAAATCTTAAAAGAAATAGTCACAACATTAAAAATATATAGTAAAAGAGTTAAAAGACTATACGCTATAAATTATAATCCCACATAGGTCGGGTCCATATTCGGACTAATGTCCGTAGACCTTTTTTAGTCTTATATAGTGTTAAAAAACCAGGATGAGAGCCCTATTGTTGGGGCACACCGGTAGTAACAAATTAGATGTAACTGCAATTCACGGTATTCCAGTGCTCAATGTTGCACCACAAAATTTTACAGTACTTATCATTCTCAATGACCCACGGTGAAGGAAGTAGGAGACTGTCTGGTAATCGTCTTTATAAATGGACCTCCGTATTAGCCTCAAGGAACCATCCGATCCCTCATTGTAGTGACTATGCTGACTCTGGGGTGAAGCTGCAGGAACGATTTTACTCACAGACCCAATCAGCTCAACCTTACAGGAATCGAGATGTTACTCCAGTGTCTGCACTGCACCCTCAAGGAATCCTCTGATCCTCTTTGGTAGTGACTACGCTGACTCTGAGACCTAGCCGCAGAAGCGTTTTTACTCACAGACCAAATCGGCTCAGTCTCGCAGGGGTCAGAATGTTGCACTACACACGGGGTCTCGTGTTGATGATGTCACCTACTAGCAGCCTCCCGCTTAGAAAAGTATATTATTGCAGAAAGATATACAAGTGTTAGTTAATACAAACAATGCTTATCGCTACGCGTTTCACCAAAAAACTGGCTTTATAAGGCAATCATAATTACAGTTCAACATATCCTCTTCCTTATATAGCGGGTGTCCCTCCTCAAAGTCCCTCCCACATTTAAAGGAATATGCGCCTATATATCCAACAAGTGTAACTATATAACTTAACTATTCCTAAAAACTACATATACCCCTATATCTATAATTCATGAGCAGATATGATCAAATGTAAAACCCATTAACCTTATCCGACTAGAAAACACCCAACATATGGTTATCTTAAAAAGGCTACAATTTCTATATTGTCATTTAACCCTCTTGGTTTAATGGAGTCCCATTCATAAATATATTTTTGTTCGAGTTTCAGCAATATATTATCCAAATCACCTCCCCTCCCTCTTAAAGACATCCCTTCCATCACTTTAAATTGACTTCCTTCAAAGTTTCCCTTGTGACATTTATAATAGTGATAATATATATAAGGGGCAGATATCCCTGTGAATATCTTATTATGTGCTTGTTTAATACAACTTCGGTGCTCATTAATTCTAGTACCAATCTGTCTCTTTGTTTTTCCAATATATATTTTTTGACATGGACATAAAATCATATAAATCACTTCACTTGATTTACAATTATATTTTTTATTTTTATCCCTCCCTTCACCTTCTAATACATATTTACAATTAATACATCCCCCACACTTTCCCATCCCTTTATTTTGGACTACCTCTTTCTTTTTTAAAACACGTAACTCACTAGGTGTAATAATTTCTTTAAGATTACGTTTTCGTTAATATGTGAAAGTGGGTCTCCTTCCAATCCAATTTAGTAGGTCAGCATCCTCTTTTAAAACATACCAATATTTTCTTATTATTTTTTCAAACTTCCAAGTGTTAGTACCAAACTCAGTAATAATTCTGATCCCTTGTTTTTTATTTCCCTTCCTTTTTTGTTCATTTTTTATTTTTTGTTGTATTAACTCCATTCTTGTAATCTTATCTACTTTATCTTTAGCTTCTTTAAGAATTTTGTTGTTATATCCCACTTAGCTCTAAATGTATCTAAAATCATGATTGCTTGCTTTTGAAAAGTGCTTTCATTTGAACAATTCCTTTTAATTCTTAATAGTTGACCATATGGTCTCCTACTTCCTTCACCGTGGGCCATCGAGAAGGATAAGTACTGTAAAATTTTGTGGTGCAACATTGAGCACTGGAATACCGTGAATTGCAGTTACATCTAATTTGTTACTAACGGTGTGCCCCAACAATAGGGCTTTCACCCTGGTTTTTTAACACTATATAAGACTAAAAAAGGTCTACGGACATACGGACATTAGGCCGAATATGGGCTCAACCTATGTGGGATTATAATTTATAGCGTATAGTCTTTTAACTCTTTTACTATATATTTTTAATGTTGTGACTATTTCTTTTTTAAGATTATATGTATAGTTAGGCTGGCCAGCCCATATTTTATGTATAATTAATGTGGATACCACTTCCTCAAGCTACCTCTTCCACTTTTATGAATAAATTTGTCCATTTTTTTATATTTATATTGGGACTATATCTTTGTGTAGTTTCACTTTGAGCTGCCTATATTAGGCAGTGTTGGGGCAGCCGTGGTGGGACCCTGGCTACCAGTCCACTTCATTTAAGAGGGTATTGGTATTTTATAATGTCTTCTTTCTTGTGCCATCTACTGCAATGACTTCTGAGCTCCATGCACCTCTTTATATAGGTTTGCAGAAAACCCTAATCCATTTCTGATTGGTCAATTTTTCAATGCTTGGTTTACATGGTTTACATTAACCAATCAGAAATCATGGAGGAGGACACTGTCGGTGTCATGGCCACCAGTTCAGAGGTTTTTTCACCTCAGAACTGCCAGACACCTCAAATATTACCCAGAAAAATGGTAATTAGGGACATACTTTCCTCCTCCTCCTCCTGAGAGGAAGAGCCAATATTCAAAAGGGTAAGGAAAACCTTCCCTCACAAGCCCTCAGTGCAGACTAGTGATAGCTCTGAGGAAGTTGACAGCCCTGTTAGGCCTAATAAAAGAAACAGACACATTATAGTTTTTTTTATATAGGTTTTCACCAAATTCATAAACCTGCCAGCAAAAAAGTTTTACCCTCTATAGCTCATTTGAGCACTAAATGGCATGGAGGCTCACGAAATTCAACATCGTTTGATGTTTCCCCACCACGCAATCAAGTTGATTGGGACTGTGAAAATATTTCACACACTTTAGATTGGTCTGAATGTAGAAAGTTAAGTGAATTGCAGAATTGCAGATGGCCCGTGTGGGCCTAGCGGGAAAAACACCGCCATCCAAGCTTTTATCAGGCCATCTAAGCCTTTATGAGAATCCTCTGAGGTTTTCCAGTTTGCTCAGCTATCCTTCCGCTCCACATTAGTTAAGGAAGATGAGCTACTTCTCAGGAACCACATTGGTATCCCTGATATGCAGGCATTATTAGTGCCTGACATAGACCCAGGTCTCCTGTCTATCTCAGGAGAACCCCATAGATCAGTTGTTTCTTTTAACAACAAGCTGCGAAATATCCAATTTAAAATAGCGGATACAGCTGGTCCACTCTTGTTTAGGTTGTCAAAAGCACAAGAGGGCGATATTGCCATAGACCAATCCATTGAATCGTTGCTATCCTCAAAGACAGCCTTACTTAAAGCCATGAGCAGGGCAGTCCTCATTATTGATCGGTAGTAATTACGTATCCAACATTAGAAGGGCTCGCTGGCTGACAGGTGCAAAAAGTCAGCCCCAAAATCACATGAATACCCTAACTTAGAATCCAGTCTGCTTTCTGGATCAGAGTTTATTCATGAAGTCAAAGGTAGATACCGGGCCAGGAAATAATTTGCAGACCTTAAGAGGTCTATTCCTGCCTTGAAAAAGCCCTTTTGAAAGGAGGGATGCCTTCCCAGGACCCAGGGGGCATTCCGAGAGTACTCTCAGGGTCAACCAAGGAGATACAACCCTAGAGTTCAAGGATCAGCTCCTTCAACCTCCTCAAGACACTTCTCCACAGGGAAAAGAAGTTTCACAGGTAATTACCCCTTCGAGATTTTCTCATACCAATGGGTTTTAAGGGTCATAAAACATGGCTTATCCCTACCACTAATAAAGTACCCAATTCAAATCCCCAAGAACATCCACTCACACAAGCCTGGATGCAACTCTGTCTCAAGCCTTACTACAAGGAAAGATAGAACTATCTTGCCCAACAAAAAAAGGTTGGATCAGTCACTTATTCCCAGTGCCCAAACAGGACAATTCTTTAAGACCTGTCCTAAACGTTCAGAACCTAAATCGATACATAAAACCAAAAAGATTCAGAATGGAAAATCTGTCAGACTTAACGTACCTGTTAGACAGAGATTATTTTATGATAAAGATAGATTTGAGAGATGCCTTTCACACAATTTACATGTCTCCAAACAACAGACGGTTTCTGCTATTCAAATGGAAAGGTCAGATCAATCACTGGACCATCATGGTGTTTGACCTATCAAACGCACCTTACACCTTTTCCAGACTTCTAAAACCAGTTGTCCAACATTTCAGACAAAAGGCAATATTTTGTCTGATTTATCTAGACGACTTACTCATATTTCACCCACAGGAAAAAACACTTCCCAATCAAAGAGACTTTGTCACTGCAACCTTTGTGAAACTAGGTTTTACAATAAATACAGAAAAGTCAATCCTACAACCTACAAAGTCATTGATATTTCTATGTGAAATAATAATGAGTACTGTGATACTTTTCTATGGATTAACAGTTTATTTAGTTCACAAGCTATCGAGGGCTATACCCTCTTCATCAGGTCAGAGCAGTACTGATTTTTAACAAAGGTTAACAGAAAGACAATGACAGAAATGACTTTCTGTTAACCTTTGTTAAAATCAGTACTGCTTGTCAACTAAATAAACTGTTAGTCCATAGAAAAAGTATCACAGTATTTTTTCACATCTATATATTGGACTAATACGGCACTACAATAATTTTCCATACCATTGATATTTCTAGGGTTCTTTATAGACACACATCAATTCACCCTTCAGATTCCCCAGACGAAAACCTTAGAAAACCTTATTTAATCCGCCATAGCACACCAGTCCGTGTCTTTACGGGTGATGGCAAAAATTATAGGAAAGATAATAGCCTTTTCTCGTTCAGAGGAGGCCCCCCTTCATTGCAGACTGTCTCAGATATTTTTGGGAAATTGCCTGAGGAACCATATTCCTTGGTCCCAAAAGTTGTCACTACTACCAGAGGTCACGGGGGAACTCCTACAGATTATGTCAATATGACACCTTTGTCCTCGCCCGTTCAGACCGACAGATCTGATTATCACGACCGATGCCCCTCTAAAGGGCTAGGGAGCCTTCACCCCCCAGAAAGCCATCAGAGGCCGATGGTCTCTTCAAGAGGGAAACTCCATATAAACCTTTTGGAACTGAGAGCGTATCATTACAGATACTAGTGACAGAGGATCTCCCCGGCAACCACATATTAGTACAATCAGACAACAAAACAGCGGTGTCCTACATAAACAGAATAGGGGGCACCAAATCTACTCAACTATGCCTAGAAACATTAGAAATCTGAAAGAGGATTCTCTCTCTCCAGAATCATCTGTCAGCACATTATGTACCCGGTCACACAAACGAATTAGCAGATGCCCTGTCAAGACACAATCTATCACTGTCAATACTTTGTCTCAAACCTTACCTATTTGCTCAAATAGAACAGAGGTTCGGCAGAAGACAAATAGATCTCTTTGCCTCAGACACATCGGCACTAACACGTTTGTATTGAGAAACTGGTCCGACAAAGCGAGGAAGGTGGACACTCTCTCAGTCCCATGGACAAATCTCCCACCCCTATATGCATTCCCTCCACCCACACTGATGCCCAGAGTCCTATTCAAGATCAAAACAGAGTTGATACAGGATTTGGTACTAATGTACCCAGTTGGCCGTCCAAACCCTGGTTCCCTACGATTCACCAACACATAGTAGGAGAAAAATTGCCTCTAGGGCTCAGGACCTGCTATTCAAACTCCCACAGTTAATGTGGATTGCAGCTCTTATAGACTGTTAGCTAAGCCCAAGAACTATTACCCATTACAAAAACCTAATAGCTGAATTCTTGCATTAGTTTAAGGACAAAGATCACAATTTGAACAGCCTAGGGCTTTATGGAGAGCACTGGAATTTATCACTTTAAAATTTAATTCTGGGATAGCCACCTTGACCTTAAAATCATATGGTTCAGCGTTAAACCTATTGATTCTGGATCTAACGATTCACTCACTATACATTAGAATAATCAGAGGAGCAGTTAGATCTCATCCTCCAGTCCCCAGATACAAATCCACTTGGGATATTCACTTACTGCTCGATTTCTTAGCAAAATGGAATATTAATTTCTTATCTCTACGTGATACAGGGATAAAACTGGCTTGCTTAATAGCTTTAGCCCTTGGAGCCAGATCCTCAGAGCTAACACTAATCCACATATCGGAACCGTGGATGTTGCTTACTCCAGAGGGCATACACATAGTACTTAAAGGATGGACGAAAACCACACACATTGCCCCCAAACTAGTAGAGCTTGATTTACTATAAGACAAAAAAGATCCTTCTCTGTGCATAGTGTCACATTTAAAACAATATTTACAGCTCTCCTCCGAAAGTAGAGTTAACATCACGCAATTGTTCATAACATCTACAGTTACATCTAATTTGTTACTACCGGTGTGCCCCAACAATAGGGCTTTCACCCTGGTTTTTTAACACTATCTCATACCAATGGGTTTTAAGGGTCATAAAACATGGCTTATCCCTACCACTAATAAAGTACCCAATTCAAACCCCCAAGAACATCCACTCACACAAGCCTGGATGCAACTCTGTCTCAAGCCTTACTACAAGGAAAGATAGAACTATCTTGCCCAACAAAAAAAGGTTGGATCAGTCACTTATTCCCAGTGCCCAAACAGGACAATTCTTTAAGACCTGTCCTAAACGTTCAGAACCTAAATCGATACATAAAACCAAAAAGATTCAGAATGGAAAATCTGTCAGACTTAACGTACCTGTTAGACAGAGATTATTTTATGATAAAGATAGATTTGAGAGATGCCTTTCACACAATTTACATGTCTCCAAACAACAGATGGTTTCTGCTATTCAAATGGAAAGGTCAGATCAATCACTGGACCATCATGGTGTTTGACCTATCAAACGCACCTTACACCTTTTCCAGACTTCTAAAACCAGTTGTCCAACATTTCAGACAAAAGGCAATATTTTGTCTGATTTATCTAGACGACTTACTCATATTTCACCCACAGTAAAAAACACTTCCCAATCAAAGAGACTTTGTCACTGCAACCTTTGTGAAACTAGGTTTTACAATAAATACAGAAAAGTCAATCCTACAACCTACAAAGTCATTGATATTTCTATGTGAAATAATAATGAGTACTGTGATACTTTTCTATGGATTAACAGTTTATTTAGTTCACAAGCTATCGAGGGCTATACCCTCTTCATCAGGTCAGAGCAGTACTGATTTTTAACAAAGGTTAACTGAAAGACAATGACAGAAATGACTTTCTGTTAACCTTTGTTAAAATCAGTACTGCTTGTCAACTAAATAAACTGTTAGTCCATAGAAAAAGTATCACAGTATTTTTTCACATCTATATATTGGACTAATACGGCACTACAATAATTTTCCATACCATTGATATTTCTAGGGTTCTTTATAGACACACATCAATTCACCCTTCAGATTCCCCAGACGAAAACCTTACAAAACCTTATTTAATCCGCCATAGCACACCAGTCCGTGTCTTTACGGGTGATGGCAAAAATTATAGGAAAGATAATAGCCTTTTCTCGTTCAGAGGAGGCCCCCCTTCATTGCAGACTGTTTCAGATATTTTTGGGAAATTGCTTGAGGAACCATATTCCTTGGTCCCAAAAGTTGTCACTACTACCAGAGGTCACGGGGGAACTCCTACAGATTATGTCAATATGACACCTTTGTCCTCGCCCATTCAGACCGACAGATCTGATTATCACGACCGATGCCCCTCTAAAGGGCTGGGGAGCCTTCTCCCCCAAGAAAGCCATCAGAGGCCGATGGTCTCTTCAAGAGGGAAACTCCATATAAACCTTTTGGAACTGAGAGCGTATCATTACAGATACTAGTGACAGAGGATCTCCCCGGCAAGCACATATTAGTACAATCAGACAACAAAACAGCGGTGTCCTACATAAACAGAATAGGGGGCACCAAATCTACTCAACTATGCCTAGAAACATTAGAAATCTGAAAGAGGATTCTCTCTCTCCAGAATCATCTGTCAGCACATTATGTACCCGGTCACACAAACGAATTAGCAGATGCCCTGTCAAGACACAATCTATCACTGTCAATACTTTGTCTCAAACCTTACCTATTTGCTCAAATAGAACAGAGGTTCGGCAGAAGATAAATAGATCTCTTTGCCTCAGACACATCGGCACTAACACGTTTGTATTGAGAAACTGGTCCGACAAAGCGAGGAAGGTGGACACTCTCTCAGTCCCATGGACAAATCTCCCACCCCTATATGCATTCCCTCCACCCACACTGATGCCCAGAGTCCTATTCAAGATCAAAACAGAGTTGATACAGGATTTGGTACTAATGTACCCAGTTGGCCGTCCAAACCCTGGTTCCCTACGATTCACCAACACATAGTAGGAGAGAAATTGCCTCTAGGGCTCAGGACCTGCTATTCAAACTCCCACAGTTAATGTGGATTGCAGCTCTTATAGACTGTTAGCTAAGCCCAAGAACTATTACCCATTACAAAAACCTAATAGCTGAATTCTTGCATTGGTTTAAGGACAAAGATCACAATTTGAACAGCCTAGGGCTTTATGGAGAGCACTGGAATTTATCACTTTAAAATTTCATTCTGGGATAGCCACCTTGACCTTAAAATCATATGGTTCAGCGTTAAACCTATTGATTCTGGATCTAACGATTCACTCACTATACATTAGAATAATCAGAGGAGCAGTTAGATCTCATCCTCCAGTCCCCAGATACAAATCCACTTGGGATATTCACTTACTGCTCGATTTCTTAGCAAAATGGAATATTAATTTCTTATCTCTACATGATACAGGGATAAAACTGGCTTGCTTAATAGCTTTAGCCCTTGGAGCTAGATCCTCAGAGCTAACACTAATCCACATATCGGAACCGTGGATGTTGCTTACTCCAGAGGGCATACACATAGTACTTAAAGGATGGACGAAAACCACACACATTGCCCCCAAACTAGTAGAGCTTGATTTACTATAAGACAAAAAAAAAAATCCTTTCTTGGCATAGTGTCACATTTAAAACAATATTTACAGCTCTTCCTCCGAAAGTAGAGTTAACATCACGCAATTGTTCATAACATCTAGACCTCCTTTTAGACCAATCTCATCTAATATCATAAGGGGATGGATATTACTAGCTATGACATCATCAGGAGTTGACACTTCTCAATTTAAGCCCCACTCTCTAGGGAGTGCTGCTTGTATTAAGGCAGCATCTAAGGGAGGCCTTAGCAGTAATCTTGTTCCGTAGGACAAAAACAGAGTTTGCCGTAATCTATGATCTGCAAACTACATTTGTCTAGGGAATAAGGCAGCACCCTAGCAACAGTGCCGAATCTCCCACCCAAAAAAAATTCTACCCTAGTGTTGCTACTCACTGTAGAATTCTAATAATTCCTATTAGTTCTTCTTGACACTAACTCAGTTAAATCTCTTTTACATAGGAGGTGCCAAGCTTCAGAAGAGACAGCAACACCACTCCA
Organism: Hymenochirus boettgeri; assembly: GCA_019447015.1. Classification (NCBI taxonomy): domain Eukaryota; kingdom Metazoa; phylum Chordata; class Amphibia; order Anura; family Pipidae; genus Hymenochirus; species Hymenochirus boettgeri. The sequence continues at coordinate 78,763,164 of CM033475.1, forward strand.
GCCAGAGACTAAAAAATAGCTTCCCTCTCTCAACTCGGATCGGAAGATACCCTGCATTTACCCATTACCGCATTGTTAATGTTATTGTTCAAGTTATGCAATACCTGTAACACTGTTTACCTATTTTGCATAAAGAAAGCAAAAACAAAGAAAACTTTATATTGTTTAAAAAAAAAAAGTTTATTAAACTTATTTCCAAGTTACTCAATCTCTCTCCTTCTTCGCCCAGGAAGCCGCGACTGTCAATTGGCGGTAGTGGTGATTCGGGAAGCAGCGGACTAAACCCACCAGCTGTTGCTAGGTGGCTGCCTTATTCAATAGGACAAATATAGTTTGCAGATCATAGATTCCTGCAAACTCTGTTGCTGTTAACCTTTGCATATGTATTTATGAAGCAACATGTTAACCCTTTATGTGTTGTTGGGGAGATTTACCCAGAGCCACAATCGCTACTGGTAAATCTCCCCTACTTGATTTAACATTGGCTTTGCATGTGTGATTAAATCTTAGGGCACGGCCATACTGCGCCGCCAACGCATTTGCACACGGAATCGCATGTGCGATTTCGTTGCGTTTGCGCATGTGTTTTTTCATTAGAAATTGAAAAACGCATGTGATTGCGATAAAAAATGCGGAATTTTTTATCGCAATTTTTTTTCACAGCATGAGTTTTCCGGCATTAAAAACTTGCAATAAATCTAGAGCAAACGTGATTTTAAATTCCTTACACCAGAGAAATGAAGTGCATTGCTGCAGGTGGAGCATAATGTAGTGAACCTGATCTTAGCACAGCTCTGTGAAATGCATTTCTTTATAGTGCAATTATTTAAAGGAAAATGTTTGAGGCAAGATTAAGAGATCAGTGAAATGGACACTTATTAAATAAACATATAACATGGCTTCATTAGAATTAATGTTGTTTTATTGTAATCACTTTGCAATCAGTGCAGTCCTTCTAATTACATTATTGAATCAATTGCAATCAGTGCAGCCCTGAGTGTGTCCCTATGAGATCAGATGGTCTGGCAACTCTAGGTACACTTTTAGAAGATAATATAGTGACCGTGATTTGAGTACATCTCTGCCTAATGCATTTCTTAATACAGTATTTATTAAAAGGTGAATGTTTAGGGTTTCCAGATCACCTGCTGATTGTAGGACATGCTTAATAAATTTAGTTAGCAGGGCTGCACAGATTACAAACGGATTGCATTTAAAATGTGTTACTACTAACTTATTGGCACATCTATAAACGGCCGTTAACTTTTTGTGGCCGAGTTTCCCACCGTTTTCGGCAAAATCGCTATTAACGCAATGTATTAAAAGGCGAAACCCGGCTGCGAAAAGTTAACGCCTCGTTAACATTGGATGAGTTACCGCTTAATCTCGGCAGTTTCAGTGCCCTTACAAGTTTTCTGCCATCTACTGCAAAGACGTCCGAGCTTTCAGAAATATGATTGGGTACTGTATAACAATGTGATGCCAAGCATTGAAAAATTGACCAATCAGAATCGGATTAGGACTTTCTTCAAACCTATATAAAGAGCTGTAATCCTCCACGGAGCTCAGAAGTCATTGAAGTAGCATGGCAGAAGACAGAAGAGGCTGGCAACATCGGCTCCGCTGTGGTGCCAACGGGCTTTATGGATTGTGTGGGTTCACTGAAATGTGGTCCAAAAATGACTTTAGTTAAATTGAGGTAAATTGTTAGGAATTTCTCCCCTGAGAATTTTTGCAATTTATTTCCATTTTGCATAGTTTTGAAGATATTTACATTTTTGTGTGTGATATGGCAGCAGCATCACCAGGTTCTCTGTGCTTCCTGCTCTGAAACCATGTAAGTCAATCTGCCCTGTGTCTCCTCCTCTTTGCAGCCCCCCTGGTTCCTCCCACTCATGGACCCCATGGTCCCTCCAGTTGTGGGCCCCCCATGTCCCATTATCTTACAGCCCCATGTGGCCCCGCCCACTTGCGGGTGTCATGGCCCTGCCCACTCGTGGGTGTTGTGGCCCCACCCACTCGTGGGTGTTGTGGCCCCATCCACTAATGGGTGCCGTGGCCCCGCCCACTCGCGGGTGCCATGGGTTACTCAGAAATACCCCCCCTACAGAAAACTCTGTGTAATAAGCCTTTTCAGGCAGAGTGAGAACTCTGCCTGAAAAGGCTGTTTTCACATAGTGGGAGAGAAGGGCTGTAGATTCCCTTACCTTCTCTGTCAGGACTTCACACAGCAGAGAGGATGAGGGACTTCCTGTCTCCCTCACACACTGAGGCTGTGCTCGCCAGTGGCACTTTGCAGGAGAAGCCTCAGGAATGTCACAAGTCAGCCTCCCACCCATTAACTTTCTGGTCAGTCATTTCTGTATATCTTGGGCTGTGGAGCAGGTGGTTGAGAGCTCGTTTTAAAGGTAGAAAACTGGCCTTTCATTTAAACTTAACTTGTTTGGAGACCACAGTTCCCCTTCAAGTCACCTAGTATTCAGATCTAGTTGCGAGAGAAAACCCACTGAGCATGTCAGCTGTCTAGTTTGGTCTATGTCCCACAATGTAACAACCAGAGAACTTTAGAATTAAACAGGTAATTGCTATACCCACCAACTGGTCTTGTTTTACCAGGACAAACTTGTTTGGAGAAGTCTGTCCCAGTGTGCCAGACAACCAAGCTTTATACCACAATTGGCCAAGCTTTGGTGGACCAGACCATGTCTGGGTAGACCAGGAATGGAATGGGCAGATCACGCACATCACAGTTAGGAGGTATGGATTTCATTCAAATGTTTTTGAATTCAGAGGCTAGAGTTACTGGTACAGTAACTATTAAGTAGTTCATTGCCTGCCTTATACTCTATATGCAATATTTTTGCAGAGACCAAAAAAACTTTTTTTTTTTAGTTTACTTCTGGATTCAGCAGAAAAGGTTATTATTCTTTTTTTACAGTCCCCGAAACCTTTCAGTGTTACAGATGGTGTATATGCATTCTGGGCCCAAATGTACCAGACTGCTGCACATTACTATATCATTTGTGAATACAGAAAGAGTCAGCTTACAAATACAGAGATTTTTAAAATGTATTTAAAATGGTGTCTTATGACAAAACCTAATTCTAAATAGAGACAACAGATGCTAAAAAATAAACTTTACTGACTGACTCTTTCAACTGGCTGAATTATCAAGGATGATGTGTTTGGAGTTAAACCTAAAGAGGCCAGAGACTATTAAAGGCAGCAAGAAACTAGGAATGCATGGATCATAACCAAATATGCTACATGAGGAAAAACACTGGACTTGGGGGAATAATTAGGTTGGGTCTTAGGATGAGGCCTTGCAGTAATTAGATCAGGATCACTGGTACTTGTGATATTTTTTATCCAAGCCAACCCTAAATAAGACAGACAGTAGACTAATCAAGCTAAAATAAAACAAAGCATGAGTAAAACTGTAACAGCAGATCAGTAAGGAAAATATAGAAACCTTTAGCATGCTTAGTACTAGTGAGAAGTGAGTAAAAAATTTAACCAGAAATCACCATCAATAAGGTTGTTTGGTGTTAAAATATGTCAACATGAAATGCCACCCTGCCATGTCACTTCCAGTCAGTGCATCAGGAAAAATCCTGGCGACTATTTTCAGTGACTTCTTTGGATGCACAGGCTGACCTCTGATCATAACAAAGTTTTTCAAATTGTTTAAATGAACTCAAAGTGACTCAAGATAAGCCAGAAAGGGACATCTCTGAACCACAGTTTTAGATTCACCTTTTAAATCTATACAGGAATATTGCTGTTTTTGAAAATAGAAGATTAAATGAATTGGACAGTATTCTGATGAACATTTCTTTTTGTCGGTTCTGAAAGTAAATCCCACAATCCTTTAGGTTTAAGTTGATTTTTATTTGTAAAACTAATGGTTATGTGAGTTGTTCTAGTTAAAGATTTAAGGAAGAAAGGCTACCCTAGTTAACCCCATCTTAACCCATCTGTGTCACAGTGTTGACCTCTCCCTGCAGGAGCTGATGCTCCAGAACAACAATTGTCACACAGTAGCTCAAATCAATGCTAACCGCATGTGACATGTAAATAACCCAACGTTAAACTTAGTTGCCGTCATTTTTTACTAGCTACTTGTATCTTTGGCATCGTATGTTTGTGTATGTCAAATGCATGGAATCCCACCGGAAAATCATCATTCACATTGATTTAGTGAGTTTTGTGAATATAAAGTTAGCCATTTTCTAGAAACTGAAAGATTATATTTCATTTTGTGTAAACTTTTGCTTCAAAGCCAACAAGTTTTTTTTTCCACTGACCCTTGACATGTTGTCTCTTATAATACTTCTACATGCCAGTCAGGATAATCTATATAAGGGAGCCAAAGGTGTGCTCTGTAGGGACTATTATATGGAGAAGGATCAGGATTCGCGCAATTTGAGGAACCTGCTTATATCAGGTTTCCTAAAGGAGTTAAGAAATAAATGATAGGAAGAACTTAAAATTAAACCTCTGGAGCAAGTGAGTCCTTACAGAAGCATAGGTTTCACGTTAAACTCAATATAACATTTAAATATCATTGCTCTTAGTTTATTTATTTAAAAAAATTGCTATCAGCTACTCTTAGCTATGATTAGTCCATACTAGTAAATGTAGACACTGGTTGAAAATCATCAGGCATGGCATGGTTACTGTGGTGCAATACCTTACCAGTTATAGCCAGCACTTTAGATAATGCATCTCCGTTGGGCTCACTACCAACTCTTCTAAAAGGGTACTGCACTGTCAATTGGGCTTGGAAACTTTGTCCTCACTATCCTTACTAGTATGGTAGTTTAAGAAGAAATATATCAGTGATCATGAATGCATAGAATCAATAGCTTAAGGAATTTTAGGTTTAAATTTCAAACCAGAAACTGCACCTACAATTGTCTCTCTTCAGCCTGATGAAGCTTAGAGTTCCCATATATTGCCCTTAATTGCCCTAGAATTTTGTTTACAATATCTAATGTGTCTCCACATATCTTGGCGCTTCTTTCCCCTTTCCCCATAGTTTCATGTGGCCTGCAATGGCAACCTCCTCTAAGTTATAGGCCTGTAGGAAAAATATCTTCAACTTCCTGTAAAGGCACCGTTGGATTTATTTGTAGATAAATAGTAGATTAGTGATGGTGTTTGTAAAGTTACAAATATAGCAGTTAATTTATTCATTACAAGTGTGCACATGCAATGTGAAACCCCCAAAGATGAACACTGGTGCACACCAGCGTGCCATAAAAATGGTGAACAAATTAATATTTTACAAACCATGAATATATCTTCACTCCCTGATGTGTTTTAAGCTCTCAGCATCGGAAACAGACGGATGTCTAAGGGAGTATTGTTTATAATGCAGCCACTTACTTTAATTAATGTTTCAATCCACTGTTAGGTCCTTTTTTACTACACGCTGGGTGTTGATTGTTGTTGCACATGCACTCTGCCTTACAGGAACAAAATTACAAATGAAAACCACACACCAAATAAAGGGCAAGAGAGATTTTTGCACACCCCACATAGCATATTTTAATGATGGGTATTATTGGAAGGTACAGTACATACTTTAAACCACAACTCATACAAGTCCCCCACAGGCCACACATGTTTCATTCGTGCACATCCTGCCTGTGAGTCAGATATTTTAATGTCCCTCGGTTCTCCCTCCTCCTCCTAGTGCAGTTTCGTTAAGTGATCCATGTAAGGTATTGTATTTTACTAATAATTCATGCCTCACTGCTAATGCTATATTGATAATTATATTGAGATAATTATATTGAGATGGCCAAACTTTTGAAAGTTCGGTTTGTTTTCGAACTTTCGAATGATATGAAAAGTTCGAAAACGGACCCATTAAACTAAATGGGAGTCAAATAGTTTGAAAAGTTCCAATGAAATAAAATTAAAATATCAATGGTAACGTAATGAAAATGCCTGTGGGACCTGGGAAATGGTCTGGGGAACACGTTCGAATATCCAGGACTTTCAAAAACTCAATTTAACTCTCACGCACGATACTTTCGAGCTCTCGTGTTGGAACATTCGTTAATTATCCCATTATCGACTTGCGGATTTGAGAATTCGATATTTACTAGCGTATTGGTATAATAGACATTTTACTCGTGGATTCAAGAATTCGATATTTACTCGCATATAGGTGAAATAGACATTTTACTCGTGGATTCGATATCTGATATTTACTCGCATATAGTTATAACACATTTTACTCGCGGATTTGAGAATTCGATATTTACTCACGTATAGGTATAATGGACATTTTACTCGTGGATTCGATAATTCGATATTTACTAGCATATAGATAAAATAGACATTTATAGGGCATGTCCACCCTCACAACTATAATTTCCCCCACTACTGGCCCCACTCTGTAGTGTTGTAAAATCCTTACCTTACAAATGGTTCTCCTACAATCCCCCCCCCCCCCAAAGTCCAAAAAAGTGGCCACCAGGAGGATAGCAGAGTCCATATAGGACTCTGCCTACTGAGAGAAGTTTGGCATGCGCACTTCAGGCCCCCCCCTCCCTCTCCCTCTCGTTTTGCAAGCCCTCCCCCTAGTGTAAAAACCTTTTAGTATGTGATAGGCAATGCTTCCCCAGCCCCAAACGCTATAATATTAATGCCAGAAAGTCCACCGATCATTACTTACCTTACCTATCTCTCCTTCGAATGGCGAAGGAGAGATAGCACCACCTCCTGGTGGCCATCATACTAAAAGATGAATTAAAGGGTGGACATGCCCTTTAACTTGCAGATTCGATATTCGATATTTACTTGGGTATAGGTATAGTAGACATTTTACTCGCGGATTCGAGAATTCGATATTTACTCTCGTATTGGTATAATAGACATTTTACTTGTGGATTCGATATTCGATATCTATTCGCGTATTGGTATAATAGACATTTTACTCGCATATTCGCCTGAACGTTCGAACATTATATAAGTATCGAAAGTCCGGAAAATATTGAAAATCCGGGTCCGGGATAGTTCGAGAAGTCAGAGTCCATTCAAACTCGAATAGTTTGGCTCGAAATCGGGTTTGAGTTCCATTTCTAGTCCATCTCTGCCGATAATCATTTATTGCTGGGTCCACTGTTGCAGCCTAGGGATTAAATAGATTTGAAATATACCAGTATATTGAATAGGCAGGGATGTTTTTACTGTTTTTGTTGGATGGCTACACAGTGATTTGTATAATTATTTATGATGAGCTAATACAATTTTATTTTAGATTTCACACTTATAATCTGGTCGGTGTGCCCATTGTTGTATCATCCTTGTTTTTCTTTTTTTATGATTCAAAAGTATATATTTGATGAATGGAGCACCTGACAAGTCTCTTTATTTAGTCATCATATACTAAATCTTTAAAGTAGTGCCTAACCAATTGTTTATATTTCTTGTTGGAATAAAAATGCAAAACCATTGATTACCATATATACTCGAGTATAAACCGTCCTGAGTATAAACCGACGTACCTAGTTTTAGGGAAAAAAGTAGGAAAACCACACTGACCCGAGTATAAACCGAGGGGGTATGATTTGCCACTAAAGATGTTTGGAAACTACAACTCCCAGCATGCTTTGTTGCAAATACTTACAAATAAGAGTAAAACCTTCTTTATTTTGTGTTACTGTATCGCCGCATATAGGAGGATTTACCCCTATTTGCAAGTATTTGCCACTTAAGATGTTTGAAAACTACAACTCCCACCAATAAAGCATGCTGGGAGTTGTAGTATTCAAACATCTTAATCATATAGATAGGGGTAAATCCTCCTATATTTGTGCATACAGTATGCACAAATAAAGAAGATTTTACTCCTATTTGATGTATTTTCTACTTAAGTGTGTCCCTGTGTAAAAAGTAAATGTTTTCCTTACCTTGTCCGGCGGCCGCGCGATCCGCATCCTTCTCCACAGCCTCTGCGCATCCGTATGATGTCACTACCCGGCACCTCTCATTTTGCGGCGCCGGGTAGTGACATCATCCGGATGCGCAGAGGCTGTGGAGCGGGATGCGGATCGCGCGGCCGCCGGACAAGGTAAGAAACATTGACTCGAGTATAAACCGATGTAAGATTTTCAGGCTTTTTTTAAAGCCTGAAAACCTCGGTTTATACTCAAGTATATACGATAGTAAGAATATAGAAACAATCATAATTACTGTTTGCAAAATTAGTGTTTTTAAATATAAAAAATTCATAATTCTTTATAACCTGCTACTAGATCACTGCTAGCTATATGTCCATTCATTTCAATAAATAAGTCTTTCTATTTTTTTAAGAGCATAAAAATATAGTTAGCTGCTATGGCGCCTGCTTGCAGGAAATTGTTGACTTCAAAGATGACAAGATATGGGTAAGATATTTATTTAATATAGAGCAATTTCCCTGTGTATATAGATTGTATAGGACTGACTGATCTCTTCTAAATAATGCCTATTCATACAGTTTGTGAATCCCTTATGTACACCATGAATCCTTAAATATAGTCAAATCTGTTCATAATTTTTCTTTTTACTGTAGATAATGATAAAATATTGCAGCGGTGGATCCCTGCTTGACCTTGTGCCAGAATATTGGATAAGCTATATCACAAAAGAAGTTTTGCAGGTAGTAGTAGTAGTATTAGTATAGTATTAGTAGTAGTAGTAGAAGTATTTTTCTAACTGTACAATCATTTGAAATGATAACTGAAAAAAAACATTAAAGGAATACTTTATTCCACTACTGGAAAAGTGAACTATTCATTTAATGCATTAATTGAGGAAAGGGAGGTAACCATAGCTCCTTAACCTCCTGTTCTGAAATCAATGCATTAAAGGGCATGTCCACCCCCCAACTATACTCCTCCCCATTCCCTCCCCCCCAGTAATGGCTCCCACCATGTAGTGTAGTGTAATCCTTACCTCACATCCCAGTCCATAGGGTTCTCCTTGTAGACCCCCCCTAAAGTCCCAAAAACTGTCCACCAGGAGGCTAGCAGGGCTCTGCCTGCTACCTTGCCTCTGGTAGATATTTGTCATGTGTACTGCAGCCCTTCTCCCCCCTCCCTCCCCCTCCTCTCCCTCCCTCCCGTTCTACTATCCCTCCCCCTAGCGTAAAACCCTTTTAATACTGCTCCCCCGTATGTCGGGCAGCCCCAACCGCATGGTTAGTATTTTGCAAAGCTCCCCAAACTCTTACTTACCTCTCCTCTATTATATAGGAATAATTCTTATTGATTGGATCAGAAGGTCCGCTATGGATGTTCCATGGGAAGATTAGTGATCTAATAGCCCCTGGGGGTTTATTACTTCCAACCCATATTATAAAATTTTATTGCTATTTTTCAATTGTCCAATGTAAAAATACACTATGGTATTTCATCAAGTTGAAAATTCCCAAAAAAACCACGCATTATATTTGTAAAGTAAAGGCAGAAAGGTCACATTACTATCAACCCTTAATAAGGTCTATTTCCAGATAACACCCCAGCATTATCAAAGTAATATATCCATAGCACTTTAAAGACAATTCTATAGATAAATATCTGCTACATTCAGTTATTATTAACTGAATTTGAAGTTTAGTTCTTGAAGACGTTTCGCTAGTCATCCGATCGCTGGATCTCTCAATTCAGAATGACTTGTTCAAGAATCTGTTGGCAATTAATACCCTGGAACAGCCAGGTGTTAGGGACCTCCTGAATGCAAGTTGTTGATTGCAATATTTCATCAATCTCCACAGGGATTGTCTTATGTACACAAAGCGAGGATTGTCCACAGGGATATTAAATCTGATAACATCCTATTCACCATAGATGGGCAGCTGAAAAGAGAATTTTATTATTATAATTATATTAAATTAAAGATATTTTGATAAGGAAAGTAGGGCACATTACATTTGGAATAACCCAACATTATATGTTTTAAAAAGGGGCAGGAGCATTTATATCTTTATTTTCCAAGCAATCACTGATATGGGTCTTACCTAGACATTCCGAGACCCTACAGTGTTGCTATTAAATGGCATGTCTAACCCCCCAAAAAGTTTTGATATAATGCTACGTGCCCCCTAAAACCTTGATCTTGTGAGGTTTTTACACGTCAAAGGTGCTGGTAAACCTACTTACCAGCCTTCGTTCTCTTGGCGTTGTTCTGCTTCCATGCCTTTTCCACACAGCAGGTGCTTCTGTGATTGGCTGAGACATCGCATCTGAGACGAAGGCTGGTAAGTAGGTTTACCAACACCTTTGAAATGTAAGAACCTTGCGAGGTTGAGGTTTTGGGGGTAGACATACCCTTTAATGTGTTTCTTCCACCCTGCGATTTCCAGCAGATCTTTATTTTTTTTATTTATAAATTATCTGCGTTTATATTTTGGGATTAATGTTTTTATTTTAGACAAACAAATAATTTTATTTGCCCTGCAATACAGTTTTAAATTATATTGATATGTTTTAGTAGTTTAACATTTCTGCATTATTGGCTTATTGACTATTTAAACAGTTATTCATTAAGTACAATGTGTCATTCCACAATATGGCTACAATATGGTGGTAAGATATATTAATAACTCTATTGCTGTTATATACTTCTGAGGAATAGTCACCATGATTCCATATAAGATTATATATAGAAAGCCACGACAGTTAATATAGTATTCAGATGCTTCTTATGCTATTGGGAACATTGTTTTTTCATTCTTTCCCTTATATTTCTATTGTCCAGTGTGACATTTGGGCATTGGGAATTACAATCTAGAAATGGCTGAAGGAGAAGCACGTAAGTAAAGCAGACCCACATCAATAATGATTATAAGATATCGTCCTCTAAGAAGAGCCTATTGCTATTTGAACAGGAACATGAAAGATAAAATGATTTTAAAGGGCATATCCACCCCCTAAACTAAAATTTGTCCCACAATTTCCTTATCTTTCACCTTTGCTCCTTGTGGTTGTCCTGCAGTGCCTGCTGAAAGTCCAGAAAAGTGAAGAGTAGGAGCCTCTCTGTGGGAAGTTCGGTTCCTGCCTCTTCCTTGTCCTCTTAGAGGACTCTGGCATGCGGGGAAATCCCCAATCCTAAATGCTAGGGTTATCATTATAAAATGAGCTTAGCAATAGACTTACTCGACCTTGTTCCCTCGTCTCCCTCTACTAACCAGCAGCCATGTCTGTGACTTGCTGACTCTCAGCCAATCAGACACGACTGGCAGTCCAGGCCCCTATTGCTCTTCTGTTCCTGGAAGTAGCAGTACAGGCAGAGGCAGAAGGAACGGATGTGGGTAAGTCTATTTCTGGGCCATTTTAAAGTTATAACCCTAACGTTTAGGGTTGGGGGTTCCCCTACACTATAGTAAATTTGGGATTTGGGGGTGGAGATACCCTTTAACAAAAAATTGGTATATTTTGTTATTTGCATATTCTCATGTATTACTTTTTATAACCTTTAGCCTACAGTCGGCTTTCCGAAAACCCAACCATATTGCTGACATTCTAAACCCACCGACTCTGCACCCTTTATTATGGTGAGTCAAACACATTTTCCTGATTTCTATGTTATATGTTATCTGTATATTATACTGTGAATTATTATAGTTCGTGGGAAAGAATGATGGGGCAGATTGTCCAGCATTTTCTGTGGAATGATCTATCAAAATGGTCAAAGGCTCAATGGAAAATACCCTTGTAATTCTCTGATCGCTGTTCAGCTTTAAATTATCATAAATTATAAAATATAAATATTGGTTTGAAAAAATGATATAGTCCCTTACCCACTGGTTAAATCAGATATAGCTTTATGTATTATCTGTTTTGGCAATTAGAATTTAACTCAGATTTTTTTTCTCCAGGTCTGAAAAATTACAAAGATTTGTAAAATTGTGCTTGGAAAAGGATCCCGAGAAACGAAAAACAGCGAAAGATCTACTGAAGCACAAATTCATCCCAGGCCATAAAACTGCTAAATCTGCCTAAATGGAAATAGCAATGTTTCTTTCAATGATGAATATATTGGGAGGTGAGAATATAGAAAGACTTATCTCTGTATGAGAAATATAGGGCACTGATAAAATGACTACAGTAACATAATAGCTGTATCAGTGGTTTACACTTTACTATTTATCACTTAACCGCTCTTGATACATAAAACCATGTCTGCCTAAACCACATTATTAGGGTCACTGTACAAACTTACTAATGTACAAAGGCCCAAAGAGCAAACCAGATACCAGCAGGAAGATAAAATCATTCATTCCTGATGAAAAACATTATGATTTCGCTATTACAAATTTTGAATCTTAGATAAATTTTGGACTCTGAATCTGCCATTCATAGTTATAAAATGGGGCACTAGCTTATTAAAGTATTAACAATGTCAGTGTGCTATGTTCTTATTACAGAAATGTCCGAATCAGACCCCAAAGATAATGGAAAAGAGAAAATGAAAGAGAATGTCAACCACAATGACGCCGTCAAGATCGCTGACGAGGACACCGACAAGGACCCCGGCGAGGATAAAACATTTCGGAAAAGATTGGCCACATTAGAGGCAAAAGTAGACATGTTACAGAGCTTGCTTGGTCATCTCAAAAACCTTTTCTCAAAGATCAATCTTTGAGAAAAAAGCCCAACCTCCATAAAAAAACACATTCACAGAAGAATCCCCAAAATGTTTAAAACAAACACAGGGAGATTCAATATAAGTTCTTGTAGTTTAAAATGGTGCTAGTTTTGCCCCAACAAATCAGATGTTAGGTTTCAAATGTTAAATAAGATCTAATTGGTTGGGGCAAAATTAGCACCATTTTAAACGATAAGAACTTTTATTGAATAACCCTAAATATCTAACATAAATTGCAGCACTTCCTCTAAAAGTCAGGGGTTGGATGTAGGGATGGACTAGAACTCGAACTCGAGTTCGAGCCGAACTTTATGAGTTCAGACGAACTCGAACTATTCGAACTTGATTTTCCGGACTCGTGGGACTATTTTTGAATGTTCGGCAGGCCTCGAATGGCCGCTTCCAAAAATCCCAGAACGGCCGGAGATTCCCGAAATCGGCTGATCGCGGATTGCCGAACGTCCGACAATCCCACGGCCGTACATTCAGGGGTCCCACAGCTCGATACTGGGCCCCCCCTCCCTGGCACTTATAAGTGCCCATGTAGCCCTAACAAGGGCCCTTTGGGGCTTAAGGGTTCCTGCAGCTTGAACCGGGACCGCACTCCCCGGCCCTATCAGAGCCCTTGCGGCACTTATAAGTGCCCTAGTGGCCCTGACAAGGGCCCTTTGGGGCTTAAGGGGTCCCGCAGCTCGAACCAGGACCCCCCTCACCGGCACTTATAAGTGCCTTTGCGGCCCTTGGAAGGGCCCTTGCAGCCCTGATAAGGGCTTAAGGGGTCCCGCAGCTCAAACCAGGACCCCCCTCACCGGCACATATAAGTGCCTTTGCAGCCCTTGGAAAGGCCCTTGCAGCCCTGTTAAGGGCCCTTTGGGCTTAAGGGGTTCGGTTTGTCAGGGCCACAAGGGCATTTATAAGTGCCGCAAGGGCCCTGAAAGGACCAGGGAGGGGGGTCCCGGTTTCGAGCTGCAGGACCCCCGAACGTCCAGCCAGGTTGTTGGCCATTTGGCAATCTTAAAACGGACAATTTTAGGAATCTCTGGCCACTGTCCGCCTCCAGAGGTGGATGTCCCCCCTACACACTGCCAGGGCATGTTTTTTGGGACTTAAGGGGGGTGGACACATTTTTCACTTCCCCAGTTCTAAGAGCCTTGCTTTCATGGTTAAGGCCTTTGTTGGGGATACCACAGCTCAAAACTGAGATCTCCCCCGGTCCTAAAAAAAGACCTTTCATGGTTTCTGCCATGTTCATCTTTTCTGCTGCTGCCTTAACTCCACCATCATCCATTTTTTCCATCTCCGCCAACATCAATAAACAGTAGAATCCTTCCTCCCCAAAAGTACAAAATTCTAAATGTACAGGTGGGGCAATGACATAATGGTAGGCAGGACGGGGACTTAACGTAGGGGGAGTGGAGAGTGGGTGTGATGTCGACCAGAGGTGCAATAAGAGGCGTAACAGGGTGGAGAGAGGTCATTCCAGGGGTGGGATTGACAGTTTCATCTGTTCAACAGTATTTCAGCCCTGACTTTGGTCCCTGCAGCAGTTCAACGAGGCCCAAATGAATGGCCATACATTGCACACATATATTAAAAGATTGTCATATAAAGTTTGGTCCGTTTTCAAACTTTCGAACTTCAAAGAAAGTTCGAAAGTTCGAATCCGGACCCATTCAAGTCTATGGGGGAGAGATAGTTCGAAAAGTCCAAGTGAATTACAGTAAAACTAACTGTGCTAACTTACTGTAACTGGTTGTGGCACCTGGGAAATCGTCTGGGGAACACGTTGCTGTCACCAAAACTTCTTAAAACCAGTCAGGCGGGCAATTGTCGGGATTATCGAATGTACGAACAAATGAGCATTCCCTTTATAGCATACAGTCCTTACTAGGTTTAGCAAACAGTTCATTCAAACGGTTATAGTGTAGTGGGTAAAGGAACCGCCTTTGATGTGGGAGACCAGGGTTCAAATCCTGGCTAGGGCAGCTATCCAATATGTTTGGATTATTATAATAACCTAGTAATTGTAATAAATGGCTGGGAGGCCGGGGTACTTACAAGTACGCTTTAGGAGGAGGCAGATAGTCTGGAAAATGCAGGACACAGAGGCTGCTGGGAACAGAAGGCTGGAATCTGGAACAAGGTGCTGCTGGGAACTGTAGGCAGGATTCTGGAACAAGGTGCTGCTGGGAACTGTAGGCTGGATACTGGAACAAGGTGCTGCTGGGAACTGTAGGCAGGATTCTGGAACAAGGTGCTGCTGGGAACTGTAAGCTGAATACTGGAACAAGTACTGCTGGGAACTGTAGGCTGGATACTGGAACAAGGTGCTGCTGGGAACTGTAGGCAGGATTCTGGAACAAGGTGCTGCTGGGAACTGTAAGCTGAATACTGGAACAAGTGCTGCTGGTAACTGTAGGCTGGATACTGGAACAAGGTGCTGCTGGGAACTGTAACAAGCAAGGTAGGTATAGTCACTAGAGCGGGAAGGTAAGTAGATGTAGCAGGAGAGGAACAGGATCCAAGGCAGGTGAGTACAGGAGTCAGGAGGTAGCAAATGCTACTATCGGGCACCGGGTCCAGGAGGACGCCGGCTTTTGAATTCTCCCGCCGCGTGGGACCAGAGCAGGTAAGTTCGTGACAGTACCCCCCTCTTACGGGGAGCCACAGGTCCCAACGGGCCAGGTTTCCCTTGAAAACTCCTATGGAAAGCTCTGACTAGACGAGGAGCGTGCAAATCAGAATGTTTAATCCAAGCTCTTTCTTCTGGACCAAAAACTTTCCAGTGGACCAAATACTGAAGAGACCTCCTCAAGAATCTAGAGTCCAAGATCTTCTCGACCTCAAACTCCTCAAATTGGAACTGGAGGTAGTAAAGATGTGGAATACTGATTAGAGCATACTGGCTTGATGAGGGAAATATGAAACACGTTAGGAATCCGCATGCTGAAAGGAAGTTGGAGGCGAACAGCCACTGGACCGACTAATTCCAGAATAGGAAAAGGACCAATAAATTTGGGTCCCAGTATGGAGGAAGGAACCCGTAGGTTAATATGAGCAGAGGAGAGCCACACTTTATCTCCAACAGAATAAGCTGGGGGTTCTCTACATCTCCTATCTGCTGCATTTTTTTTGTACCAAAGCAGATTTCTGAAGGCTGATTTCCGAAGCATGCCAGATAGTGGTCATCTGGGCCGCAGAGTCATTGACAGCAGGTACTTGTGTGAAAAGAAAATCTTGAGGAAAACATCTAGAATTCGTCCCAAAGACACATAAAAAAGGAGATTTCCCAGTAGAAGCATGAGGTGAATTGTTATGGGCGAACTCAGCCCAAGGCAGAAGGTCAGCCCAATCATCCTGGGTATAGGAAATGTAACAACGAAGATATTGTTCCAAAGACTGGTTAGTCCGTTCAGTAGACCTGTTGGACTTGAAAATTGTAACTTGATGTTCATGGCTTTACAAAGTGATCTCCAAAATTTGGAAACAAATTGAGTACCTCTGTCAGATACTATTTCAGAAAGGAGTCCATGAAAGCGGAAGATATGCAAAATAAATAATTGAGCTAACTCCGTTGAAGATGGTAGTTTTTGGAGGGGAACAAAATGGGCCATTTTGCTGAAGCGGTCTATTGTCACCCATATAACCGTGTTTTTCTTGGAAGGCGGAAGTTCCACAAAAAGTCCATGGATAGATGGGTCCAAGGTCTGGACGGAATGGGGAGGGGTTGAAGAAGACAACAGGGGTGGGTTCTAGGAGATTTGGATTCAGCATAGCTGGTACACACTTGAATAGTCTTTAAGTCTTTAACATCTTTTCTCATTTTGGGCCACTAAAGGGAACGGGCAAGAATATTAAAAGTTTTGTTAACACCGGGATGCCCGGCTTGCTTGGAACAGTGAGTATGAAGAAGGATAGTTTTCCGAAGTGAAACAGGAACAAAGATTTTGCCAGAGGGTGTGTCTGGAGGAGCAGAATCTTGTGCGGCTTGAATCTTGGAACAGAGTTGAGGAGATATAGAGGCCAAGATTTTAGTGGTTGGGATAATGGAGCCCTTATCTTGATTAATACAGTCGGAAGCAACAAATGATCTGGAAAGGGCGTCAGCTTTTTTGTTTTTGGAACCAGGTTGGTAAGTGATAACAAAGTTGAATCGGGAAAAGAATAAGGACCACCGTGCTTGACGGGGATTTAACCTTTTAAGATTCTGGATGTATTTGAGGTTTTTATGGTCAGTAAGGATGGTGATAGGTACAGAGGTGCCTTCCAATAAATAGATGACGCCACTCCTCGAGGGCCAGCTTGATGGCAAGAAGTTCCCTATTTCTAACATCATATTTTTGCTCGTTGGGTAGAAACTTCTTAGAGAAATAAGCACAGGGATGGCGTTTCCTTTTAGTGCCTTGACTTTGGGAAAGGACGGCTCCAGCGCCCAAGTCCGAGGCATCAACTTCGATGTAGAAGGGAAGACTAGGATCTAGATGTACTAGAACAGGAGCATTATCAAAGGCCTCCTTGAGTCATTTGAAGGCTTCGAGGGCTGCAGGGGTCCATGAATGAGGCTTACCACCTTTACTGATGAGGGCTAATATCGGAAAAATTATAGAAGAGAAACCTTGAATGAATTGTCTGTAAAAATTGGCAAAGACAATGAACCTTTGAATAGCTTTGGTTCCCATAGGAAGAGACCAATCTTGGATGGCCGAAACTTTAACAGGATCCATCTGGAAACCTTGCGCAGATACGATGTAGCCCAGAAAGGGTACTTGCGAACACTCAAACAGACACGTTTCCAGTTTGGCATATAGGCTATTCTCTCTCAGACGTAGTAACACCTGTTTAACATGGAGGCGGTGTGAGGGCAGATCTTGAGAAAAGATTAAAATGTCATCGAGATATACGACTACAGAGATTCCTAACATATCCCAGAAAATGTCATTCACGAATTCTTGGAACACCGCAGGAGCATTACAAAGGCCAAAGGGCATTACGAGATATTCGTAGTGACCGTCCCTAGTGTTAAAGGCGGTTTTCCACTCGTCACCTTTGTGTATATGATTGTATGCCCCCCGAAGATCCAGTTTGGTAAATATTTTATTTTTTTATTTTAGGTAATAGAAATGCTGTAATTCTTTATAATGTAGATGATCAAATGTCTATGTGTTGGAAAATAAATGTTGTTATTTGCTAATTATAATGTAATTTTTTACTGTATTCTTACTTTGGAGGTCTCTTGCAGAATTTAAATAATAAAGACCGCAGACCTGGTACACGTTAACATTTTATATCCAGGCTGACGTTCACTAGTAGCGAGCGGTCAGCCAATAATAATCATTGTTGGTCATGGAAAAAGTGACCAAACTTGCAGTCCTTAGGGGACCACACAATCGACTGTGATTTACTGCCATACCCGGCAGATATCAGTCCACAATCACACCATGCAATTTTTTGGCCTGACTGACAGGGGCATCTTTAGGGTCTGAGAAGATATCAGTCATTCTCGGACACACTATGTGTCACGTGCGCAGTGTGGTGAATTTTTTTAGGCCACGTCTCCTTACTACTTAATAGAGATAGAAACAGCGACAAACAGACAAGACAAACATAGACAACCATAGATACATAGCCAGCAAGTTATGTATAGAAAGATGGAGCCATTAACAGACAGAGGTGTAGACAGAAATACGCAAATTAATGACACATAGGTGCAGTATTCCATTATACTGGTAGCAAACTTGCAATTTCAGTATATACTAGTGGCAAACTGTAAATTTCAGTATATACTGGTAGCAAACTGGCAATTTCAGTATATACTGGTAGCAAACTGGCAATTTCAGTATATACTGGTAGCAAACTGGCAATTTCAGTATATACTAGTTGCAAACTGTAAATTTCAGTATATACTGGTAGCAAACTGTAAATGTCAGTATATACTGGTAGCAAACTGGTAATTTCAGTATATACTGATAGCAAACTGTAAATTTCAATATATACCGGGAGCCATGGCATTTCATTACATACCGGTAGCCATGAGTATTTCATTGAATACTGGTAGCCATGGGACTTTCATCAAATACTGGTAGCCATGGGCATTTCATCACATACTGGTAGCCATGTCAATTTTATCACATACTGGTAGCCATGGTCATTTCATTACAAACGGGTAGCCATGGCAATTTCATCACATACTGGTAGCCATGGCAATTTCTTCACATACTGTTAGCTATGGGCATTTCATCAAATAATGTCAGCAAAGTGGCAATTTCATCATATTCTTGGGTAGGCTCTTACCTACCCCATGTGCAGTGGAGCAGCTGGAGGCTGGAATTCATTGCAGACTTGCAGAGGCAGTGCAGGGGCTGCAGTTGCCAGTAGTCTTTTGCGGCTGCACAATGACATCATCGTGTGGCCGTGAAGGACTACTGGGAAAAGGAGAGTTAAAGTTGTGTTAAAACATTTGCAGCACATTGCCAAAGATGTTTTAACAAAGCGATGCCACCAATACATAAAAATATTAAATGGTCTGCCTGAAACATTGCATGGAGTTCTTCACAGGTAAAATGTACGTTAGGTTGTTTGTATATACAACCAAAGGTCCTGGATTAGGAGAAACCTAATCTAAGGGACCAGTCTGACTGATTTACCGGATCACAGAGCTTTGTCCCATGGGATGGTGGGCTTGTGCAGGGTGTGGTGTTCCAATAGGGAATTTTTGGGTATAGCTGCCCCAGATGCCGGGTTAGGAAATTACAGGGAGATGTAATAAAAGTTCTTATCATTAAAAATGGTGCTAATTTTGCCCCAGATGTTAGCTTTCAAATGGTGAACATTTCCTGATTGGTTGAGGAAAAATTAGCACAATTTTTAACGATAAGAACTTTTATTACATCTCCCTGTGTATGTGTAGGTCATTAGGATTTATTTCCCTAATTTTTAACCCCATTCTAAAAATTATCCAGATAAACAATTTTATATACTCTATATACTACTGTATCAGAGGTCTACCATATAGATATCAATACTAATATTCCAATAATAATATAACATAGGGCATATGTTTGCATTTTCACCAAAATTGGACTTAACGCAATATATTAAAGGGCAAAAGGGCAAAAGTCAATATCGTTGCAATTGGCTTTTCGCAAAATCGCGCACATTGCACGCTCGTATTTACAAAGCACTGGTAAGGGCTTTCTCGTGATTGCAATTGGGCCAAAAAGTCCTTGCTATGGGCAACTAAAGATATTGAGTGCATGTGCTCAGTGTAATTTCCAGGTTTTCTTTTGGGGGCCTAATCCTAAAAGTTTGTTTGGGGGGGGGGGGGTGGACATATTCTTTAACAGATTTCATGTACAACCACCAGCACACAAAAATGTTTAGTATTATTTCATGTTGCAGCACTTAATAAATAGCTCTGTGTACACAAAGCACAAATAATTCAGTATTAAACCCACACTAAACCATTATAACAGAAAAGGTACCGTAATTATTGTAGCCATACTGGCACAACCTCTGCCAGAAAGGTATAAAAGGGGGGCAATATTTCTCATTAAATATCTAATAAGAAATGTATGTAATGAATGTATATGCCACATACATTTCAGAACTTAAATGTTGACATTTTCACTAATATCAATGTTAGCTAAACGTCATTTTCAATGTTGAAACCACTCACTATTTATTAATGTTGAATCAATGTTATTTAACAATCAGATTATCAATGTTGATAATACAACCAAAAATCAATACTGGTTCAATCCTCAACACTGACCATACCGGCAATATTTCAACGTTTAATCAATAGCACCTTGCTATACTGGCTTACCTTTTCCACACTAAACTGAGTCATTACTCATATCTTGCATTATCCAATCTCCATGTCCATTTTCTAAAACACAGTAACAGCAGCTCTAAAATTTCTTGGGCATAGAAAAAACTCCTTGAATCAAGTTACAACATAGCTGTTCTTGCATCTTTGTACTAATGAAAAGTTAGCCAGGTATTTCATTGTACTACATAATGTACTGTATTGCTGTGCACATTTCATACTTTTGCCAATTGAATACCCAGGTGCTATTGCCATTAAATGGGTATTTCCTGGGAGTGTGCAGTCCACTTGCAGGTGAAAAAACACCAAGGGCCATTTCACCATGTGGATCGACTATTTTCCAAGGGCATGTTAAAACCATTAGGATTTGCTTATTTTTACTTGCACTTCCCATAGGCAATATCTACTTGTTCCTGAATGCCGTTATATAATGTATTTGAACAAACAAACAAAAGTAGCTCTTCATTAACTTTTCAGTGGATTAAATTTAAAATTATTTTAAAGGTTATTATCCCAGCTGGATTCTTTCACAATATTATTTATAAAGTAGAAAATATTTGCAATGGGGAATACAAGTAGAGGCATACAGTTCCATTGAGAGTGGGAACACATAGCTGTGCAAGATACAAGCAACAATTATGTAATATTGATTCCATACATTATATAGATTTAAAGGGGAACTAAAGCTAAACTATAAATGTGCTCCAAAAGTCACTGTAACTGCTTGAGAATCTTAATCTTAATCAGATGATTGGCTGTTTGATGTAGTTGCTCTTCATGGGCCAAGTAAGCCCCTCAAATCCCCCCATTGACTTTAATGGTGTTAAGATTTGGGTGTTTAGGTGAACACAGAACTAGCCTTAGCCTGCCCCATAACTGCTCTCTCCATCTCTCTCTAGGGATTTCAAATCAATTTCCTATTTTTAATGTAATCATTTCAATGCATATTTTGGACATTGGTGATTACGGAGAGTGGAGTCATTTATCATCCCTAATAGCTGGGTAAAAGTTGGTGATGAGTGTCTGAAGGCTGTTAAAATTAGTTCATAAGTGCAAACTGACCTCACATTCCAGTGATTACTCTGTCCACTAAGGACTGACAAAGATATAGAAACATGCAAACTGCAATGGACTTTGCAATTTTCTATGGTAGGTAAGCTATAATTAACCCCAAAATTATTTTTTTCATATGTATACTGCATTTCACAAGCACCTGAAATTAAAGGCAATATTGTCAGCTATAGTTTAGATCATATTTGTGTGGTCTAAATATAATAGTTGAAAAGCTTTAAAATATCACACCATCCCTTCGTAAACTGGTAACCTATAAAAAAGCATTAGGAAATCAAAAACACAGGAATTTACAGGCTGAAACAGAGAATTTCCTCTAACATCAAGGCCAGAATTTGGATAAGATCAGTGTTTGGGTTGCTATGCACACATCACTAAGGAATTAAATAAGATAGTGAGAATATAAAGGTGCCCATACATTGAACTCACATTCCAACCAATCCCATGACATTCAATCAATTCTTCAGGAACCGCATTTTTTCTTTCTGTTGGTCCCGCCTGGTTCAATATTTTGCAATGGTATATTGGTTGCGAAAAAGAACGTGAAAGGCATTTCCTGTCGAATTGTTTGAATGTTGTGGGATCGGTTGGGAGGTAAGATCTAATGTATTGGCATTATATCTAATGGCATTATATCTTCCCTTACACATATGCAAATATGGAACAGACACTTCTAGGTAATTTCCATGTTTCCATGGTAGCCCTTAAGGAAATGTCACACCTTCAAAGAGGCTTTAAAAGCATTCCATGAGCTAAAAGCACAACCAAAAAGTCAGTTACAGACCAGTTTCAGCTTTATTAATCCATTATCGGTGTAACGTAGGCCTCTGGTTTTGCTTTGTGAAGTGCCTATGGACAGACATCATTAAAGAATTAAATAAGGGAGAGAATGCTGTTAAAGCATTTAGAAGATGCTTTCCAGATCATAGAAATGATTTAGAGTGATAGTGGCATACACTACAATACTTTGAATTCAGTAAGGTTGATTTTTTTTTACTGTTTCAAAAGAACTGCAAAAAAAATGCAAAAGAACTGCATGGAAGAAGACAGAAAGGCTTTTTCATTATTGTTGTTTGTATTGGTAAAGCCTTAATTTAGAGAGGTATTAAGATCCCTTCAGTGTTGAAATCCCACTCCACCAGAGCACTAGCTACTTCATGGGCAGTAGAAGCCAAGACCACTGCCACAGACATCTGTGATGCTGCAAGATGATTCTATTTTAAGATCTTAATTAGGCACCGCAGGTTGCATGTGTCATGTACAGGAAAGAAAGTCTCATACATAAATTGGGCAATTTTTTTCTTAAAGCTTCAATATTTCACTCTTGGTAAGTAGCTTCCATTATTACTGGGAAAAATAGAAAAAATGTATCTCTACACTCTTTAATTTCATTCCCAGTTATATTCCTCTTACCAGCTTGGAAAATGACTGGGTAAAGAAATGGCATTAAAGGGCAACCGTGGTTAAGGTTAAATGAAAGCCTGCAGCCTTTCCTTTAAAATGAGCCCTAGATCACATCTCTGGCTGCACCCCGTAAAAAAATTCCTGCTACTAGTTTGTTGAATGATCTTACCACTCCACCCCAGGGGAGAAGCATGCTCAGTTAAGACTTAAGGCTGGGGAAAACAAAATAAAATGTAATTTGTATAATTTCGAATTTATAATATAACTAGAAAGGGAAAGTTTAAGTATAAACTTTCATTTTGTCTTAAAAGACATTTTGGAAGGGAATTTGTGGGTTTGTGCTGCAGATTTTAAAACTCAATAATGCCAATGAAGAGGACATTGTTGTTTTTTACTTACCCTTTAAATATGTCACATGCAGTTGGTGTGTGTGTATTCATATCAGGTATGGGGAATAAAATACTAACTTTTTTGATGATTGGTCAAAATTTATTTTTTTTACTATAGTTACCCTTTAAATATGGCTACCATGGAAATGGAAGGGTGGGTAAGTAGGTGTGTGTACCTGGGTCAGGTTGGAAGTTAAAAAAGCAAACTTGATTATTGATCAAAATTTGTTTTTTTGACTTTACCCTTTATGTATGGCTGCCATAGTAATGTATACATAGATCTGTAGGTGTTTGTACCTGTGTCAGGTTGGGGGTTATAAAAAAACAAACTTTTTTGATGATTGGTCAAAATTAGTTTTTTTGACTTTAGTTACCCTTTAAGTATGGCTGCCACAGTAATGGATAAGTAGATCAATAGGTGTGTGTACCTGGGTCTGGTAAAGGGGGTATGTCTTTTTTGTGTTTACAACCATAAAACTACCTTTTATTGAGGAAAAATCAAAATATTTTTTTTTACTTTAGTTACCCTTAAAGTATAGCTGCCACTGTAATGGATAAGTAGATCAGTAGGTGTGTGTACCTAGGTCTGGTTGACGGGGAATGTCTTTTTTGTGTTTACAACCATAAAACTATCTTTTATTGAGGATATATCAAAATTAGTTTTTTTGACTTTAGTTACCCTTTAAGTATGGCTGCTACAGTAATGGATAAGTAGATTAGTAGGCGTGTGTACCTGGGACTGGTTGAGTGGGTATGTCTTTTTTGTGTTTACAACCATAAAACTATCTTTTATTGAGGATAAATCTAAATTTTTTACTTTAGTTACCCTTTAAGTATGGCTGCCACAGTAATAGATAAGTAGATTAGTAGGTGTGTGTACCTGGGTCTGGTTGAGGGGGGTATGTATTTTTTGTGTTTACAACCATAAAACTATCTTTTATTGAGGATAAATCTAAATTAGTTTTTTTGAGTTTAGTTACCCTTTAAATATGGCTTCCATGGGAATGGAAAGGTAGGTCAGTTGGTGGGTGTACTTGTGTCTGTGTGGGGGGTTGGGAGTATCACGGTTTGTATTTATGACCATGAAACAAACTGTTTTGAAATATCCACATTTGAGGAGTGTTACCATTATTGTCTATGGGAAAAAATGTCCGGAAATTCGCCGATAACGCAATAACACTTCTGCGGATTCCTTAGCTAGAAGATAGCACACTTCTATATGCCCCCGTACGTCTGTGCCGAATTCCATGTCTCTAGCTCAAAAACTGTGGGAGGAGATTCAGTCCAAAAAAGCAGAAGAATAAAACAGAAAAAGAAGAAGAAGAAGAAATAGAAAGAACAGTAATTTGGCTTTTTCAAGCCAAATTAATAATGTAATATATAAAAAATAATAAAGCAAAGTTTAATGCCAGCTACCAATTTACAGCTAGAGAGACTGGTTATAAATGCAATGTAAAAATATACAGTAAATGGGTTAATAAGAAATCCATGTAGACTCTAGTATAAATATTTTCTAGATCATCTTACCCATTAAATTTGGGATATTCATTATGGAAGAGAGTTTATAAATAATTCCATTGATATAAAGCAGAACTGTCCAGTCCATCCTTTGGTACTCCAGCGGTTTTTACCCTAGAAATTCCAGTTGAGATTTGTACTGTAATTCAGCTGGCAAGCTGCAGATTAGAAAGCATGGTGTAAATAAATTAAGTTTCTGGTCTTTTTAAAGTTAGTTTTCTGGACCATAGTCTCCATTATGGTCTCAGCCGCTGGGTGGATTCAGTTGCTCAGTAGAGGTCTGGACACGTTTGATACATCCAACAGCCAATCAATAGAAATAACTATTAGGAACATTTCTAAGAAGTGAGCATCCTTTTTGAAAAAGAAAACAATATGAGGAATACCCAGTGTATTATAGATATATAGATAAATAATTAAAATTATTATTTGTTGCACAGCCAGTGTTTTCACACTATGCATACAAAATGCTGGCATTAGCTCAGGATTAATATGAAAATGACAACAATGTGTATTTCAGGCAATTCAATTAAAGATCCAGCACCTTCTAATTTCAGATATTTGTTTTCCTAACCCAAATCCAGCCAGAGTATGCTGTCTGAATGAGGAAATCTCTGTCATATGATGCAAAAATGAGCAAATATGATGGAAGTAATAATGGAAGTAACTCACCTTCATGAGTTTCAAAAAGTACAAATAGTTTATTTTGTTGAAAATAAGTAAAATACAACGACACTACTGTAATTATATACTGTTTTCAAGTTTATCATACATGTGTTTGCCTGTCTTCTCACCATAACTTTTTAAAACTGAAATCACTTTAATGAAGTGGACAGAGAAGTGGTTTTGAAGACAGGAAGGCTATCCAATAGTGCTATCAGATACACACTGACAGGCAGACTGCTTCATGTCCTGTCTCTGAAATCTGAGAGTTAAGTGGGTCCCTTAGGCTTGTTTGGAAAATAATTTTTAACTGCATTTTCCCCACTGTTTTACAAAAAATGTTTGTAACTAAACATTCCACCTCTTACAGATCTTTCCGTTGTCCCTTGAATTCTGATGGGGATTCTTGGACAACCAAGAGCAATGTGTTTTTCCTGAGGGACGATTAGCCTCCAGCAGTTCATGAGAGGTGGGATTGCAAATACACTTAGACAGCTACATCACCCCATGTTCTAAGTAACCATGGTGGGATCCCTGCTCTGTTCTGTTATCAGAGTCCAAATGACTGTAAATTACAGAAGAAAGAAGGAACTGGGTAAGCAACATGACTCCTTTTGCAGTCACCCTGCCTCCTCTCCCAATTGATAGCTCAATACTCAGGACAATTTAGCAGCACATATATGTGGGAGTCACCTGTTTAGATATGGGATCGGGTTGGGACGGTGGCTGAAAAGTAGTTTTTGCAGGGTTTTATGTTTGTTATTGCCAAGTAGAGATGGACTAGGACTCGAACCCGAGTTTGAGCCGAACTATTCGAATTCGAACGAATTCGGACTTCTCCAACTATCCCGGATTTTCGATATTTTCGGACTTTCGATACGTGAGCATCGAATATGCGAGTAAAGTGTCCATTAAAACCTATACACGGGCATCGAATCTGCGAGTGAAATGTCCATGATATCTAGGCGCTAGCATCGAATTCGTGAGTAAAGTGTTCTATACGTGAGCATCGAATCCCCCAGTAAAATGTCCATGGTATCTAGGCGCAAACATCGAATCTGCGAGTAAAGTGTCCATTAAAGCCTATACACGAGCATCAAATCCGCGAGTAAAATGTACATGATACCTAGGCGCGAACATCGAATGTTAGAACGCGAGAGCTCGAAAATAGCTCGAGTGAGAGTAAAATTGATTTTTCGAATGTCCTGGATATTTGAACATGTTCCCCAGACCATTTCCTAGGTCCCACAGCCATTTATATTAAGTTACCATTAATATTTTATTTGTATTTCATTAGAACTTTTCGAACTATTTGACTCCCATTGACTTTAATAGGTCCGTTTTAGAACTTTCGAACTTTCCATATAGTTCGAAAGTTCGAAAACGGACTGAACTTTCGAAAGTTCGGCCATCTCTATTGCCAAGGTGGTAAAAAAAAATCACAAAAGAAATGAATAAAAGTCAGTGTCAGTTTCAAGTGTTGGGGATCACCAGGAAATATATGAACAGGGGATTACCAGGAAATATATGAACAGGGGATTACCAGAAAGCATTAAGGGACCCACTTAATATTTAATTCTTCTTTTATTAAAATTTTTACTCCTTTTAGCCATTTATGGACCCACTGGTAGAGATGGGCAAAACTGCTAAAATCCGTTCCGCCTGCAGTTTCTCAGATTTTACAAAAAAAATTTAAAAATCCGCAAAATCGCTGTTCTCGGAAATCATGTTCTAAAATTTTCCAAAATCCGAAAAATATCAAAAATTCGAGTATTTTTGAAAATATGAGAAAATTCGAATTTTCAAGTTACAATATGGTGGCTCAATGGCTATTACTGATTTTTTTTTGTAGTAAGTAGAGATGTCCGAACTTCGAAAAATCCGGTCCGCGCGAGGATCAGCGGATTTTCGAAAAAATCAGTAAATTCGAAAATCCGCGAGCGGACCCGTTAAAACGTATTAAAATGAAAGTTTGGCAAAATCCGCATTAAAAGTGGTCTAAATAGCCTTGGTAACGTATTACTTAATCACTCAGGGACCTGGGTAATAGCCTTAGAAACACGTATCAATGCCTACAATACCTAAAAATTACAGTCCGCTAGCGTGAATTTTAAAAAAACGTTATTTTTCGAAAATACGAGGATTCCCGTAAAAATTAGGATTTCCGTAAAAACGAGGATTTCCGTAAAAAACGATGATTCCCGTAAAAACGGAGATTCCCATAAATCCGCGGATTTTGTAAAAACGAGGAACCGGAACTTCCTGCCTAGCAAAATGGCGAGTTCTGCAAGGCAGTTATATGCCATGAACTACCTCCTGCTCAGGGGGTACGATAGCTTCCCCCCTGACACCTATCATGTGCGGCGCCGAAAGCGCAGGATAATGGAGGGGCTCCAGCATTGGATCCTGCGCCGTTTCGGCTACCAAACCACTGTCTCTACCCTCCAGAGACAGTGGTCGGATCTCAAGAGGCAGAGGCCTCAATATGTGGCAGCCGTACGGCAACCAACTTTTCCCTTTCCATGGCTACAATACACACAATAAAAATATAAGTACTTAGCAAGAATAAGGTATGAAATCATTGCCATAGAAATTTTAAAGCAACTATAACATATTGCCTTATTTAATCTTTATTTTCAAGCAGAATCCAAAGTATATAATTAAATATATCCTTTAGATATATCATTCATTATGTATTTTTTATTTTAATTTGCAGCTGAATTTTCCTCAGATACCCCACCCCCACCACCGTCCCCGCCAGAGGAAGAATGTAAGTGCAGCCTGTAGAAAAAAAATTTTTTTTCTAAATTTTTCATTTGTCCAAGGCCACATTACAGCGCACACGAGCGCTCCAGAAACAAGCATACAAGCGCGTGCAGTACGATTGCACAATTGTGCAAAATTGAAGATGACATTAATTGTGCCACACTATTGTGTGCTTTTTAACACGTTGATGTGTCCAAGCCCTTTATCCAAATGTTTGCATATTTTTTGACAACTTCTCCGAGATTTGTTTTAGTAAATGTATTCGAACATTTAATGACAGTGAGTTAAAATAAATCTCCTTTTTTTTTTAGCACTACCACCAACTAACCCTCAGGCTACGGGCAGCCCATTGCCCCCTCCGGGCTCTCCATCGCCCCCACCGGGCTGTCCACCGCCCCAAGAAGAGGAGGAACCTGGCACCAGCCAGACACGTAAGTGCATCCTAAGCAATTTTTTAAATTTTTTTATTGACCTTGATTGTCAGCAAATAATTAGTGAAATTATCAGTAAAAATTAAGTGAATTTTATTATTTCACTGAAAAAATGTTTGTAAAAAAAAAATTAAACAAATCTATTAATTTGGATTGAGAGACAGATCACAGTTCTTCTCCTTTCTCATTCCCATTTATTGTCCTCGACCCCCCATTGTTTGGGCTGTATCTTGTCCCTCAGTTTTTGAGCTTAAGTCACGAAATTCGGTCGAAACGTGCAGTAAAAGTGTGCGATTATCTTAAGTATCCTTTCCAACATTGTCCAACAAACACATACCCATGAACCCCACACAGCTATTCACACCTACTGGGGCAACTAAAGTGAAAATGAAATGTTGGGACGACCCGGGATCCCGGGCTTGCTGAACATTGAGTATGAAAAGATGTTTTCTCGAAGTGAACGACAAAGATTTTCCAGAGGTGTGGTCTGGAGTAGCAGAATCTTGTGCGGCTTGAATCTTTGAACAGAGTTTGAGGAATATTAGGCCACGATTTTAGATTGTTGATATGGCCGGAGGAGCCCGGATAGGGAAGATTGAGGATTGGAAGCGGTGGCTCCGAGGGAGTGACAAAAATGAGAAGATGGAGATTGATACTAATAGTTCGTGCGCTATCCTAGTCTGCATTGCGTCTTATAGCTTCGCGTAAGGGATTTTTAGTTTCAGTGCTCTCTCGGATGAGGATTTCGGAATCATTGCTGGCGTTCTTATTTCTTTGCTTCTTCTTCTTCTAGCTGTCGTGTCTTTGCGTTACTGGCTCCCTTTACTTTTCTTGCTTACTACATTCCCGGAAGCAACAAATGATCTGGAAAGGGCGTCAGCTTTTTTGTTTTTGAACAGGTTGGTAAGTGATACACAGTTGAATCGGAAAGAATAAGGACCCCCCGTGCTTGACGATGTTTAACCTTTTAGAATTCTGATGTATTTGGTTTTTATGGTCAGTAAGGATGGGGATAGGTACAGAGGTGCTCCAATAAATAATCGCCACTCCTCGCGGGCCAGCTTTATGCAGAAGTCCCCTATTTCTAACATCAATATTTTTCTCGTTGTGAAACTTCTAAGAAATAGCCAGGGTTGGCGTTTCTTTTAGTGCCTTGACTTTGGGAAAGGACGGCTCAGCGCCCAAGTCCGAGGCATCAACTTCGATGTAAAGGAACTAGATCTAGATGTACTAGAACAGGAAGCATTATCAAAGGCCTCTTGAGTCATTTGAAGGCTTCGAGGGCTGCAGGGGTCCATGAATGAGGCTTAACCACCTTTACTGATGAGGCTAATATCGGAAAATTATAGAAGAGAAACCTGAATGTTGTCTGTAAAAATTGGCAAAGACAATGAACCTTTGAATAGCTTTGGTTCCATAGGAGAACCAATCTTGGATGGCCGAAACTTTAACAGGATCCATCTGGAAACCTTGCGCAGATACGATGTACCCAGAAAGGGTACTTGCGACACTCAACAGACACGTTTCCCAGTTTGCATATAGGCTATTCTCTCTCAGAACGTAGTAACACCTGTTTAACATGGAGGCGGTGTGAGGGCAGATCTTGAGAAAGATTAAAATGTCATCGAGATATACGACTACAGAGATTCCTAACATATCCCGGAAAATGTCATTCACGAATTCTTGGACACAGCAGGAGCATTACAAAGGCCAAAGGGCATTACGAATATTCGTAGTGACCGTCCCTAGTGTTAAAGCGTTTTCCACTCGTCACCTTTGTGTATATGATTGTATGCCCCCCGAAGATCCAGTTTGGTAAATATTTATTTTTTTATTTTAGTAATAGAAATGCTGTAATTCTTTATAATGTAGATGATCAAATGTCTATGTGTTGGAAAATAAATGTGTTATGTCTAATTATAATGTAATTTTTTACTGTTTCTTACTTTGGGAGGTCTCTTGCAAATTTAAATTAAAGACCGCAGACCTGGTACAACGTTAACATTTTATATCCAGCTGACGTTCACTAGTAGCGAGCGGTCAGCCAATAATATCATTGTTGGTCATGGAAAAGTGACCAAACTTGCAGTCCTTAGGGGACCACACAATCGACTGTGTTTACTCCATACCCGGCAGATATCAGTCCACAATCACACCCATGCAATTTTTGGCCTGACGACAGGGGCATCTTAGGTCTGAGAAGATATCAGTCATTCTCGGACACACCTATGTGTCACGTGCGCACTTGTGGTGATTTTTTTAGGCCACGTCCTCCTTACTACTTAATAGAGATAGACCACGACAAACAGACAGACAAACATAGACAACCATAGATACATAGCCACAAGTTTGTATAGAAAGATGGAGCCATTACAGACAGAGGTGTAGACAGAAATACGCAAATTAATGACACATAGGTGCAGTATTCCATTATACTGGTAGCAAACTTGCAATTTCCAGTATATACTATGGCACGTAAATTTCAGTATATACTGGTAGCAAACTGGCAATTTCAGTATATACTGGTAGCAAACTGGCACTTTCAGTATATACTGTAGCAAACGTCAATTTCATATATACTAGTTGCAAACGTAAATTTCAGTATATACTGGTAGCAAACTGTAAATTGTCAGATATACTGGTAGCAAACTGGTAATTTCAGTATATACTGATAGCAAAACTGTAAATTTCAATATATACCGGGAGCCATGGCTTTCATTACATACCGTAGCCATGGTATTTCATTGAATACTGGTAGCCATGGGACTTTCATCAAATACTGGTAGCCATGGCATTTCATCACAACTGGTAGCCATTGTCAATTTTATCACATACTGGTAGCCATGGTCATTTCATTACAAACGGGTAGCCATGGCAATTTCATCACATACTGGTAGCCATGGCAATTTCTTCTTCACAACTGTTAGCTAGGGCATTTCACAAATAATGTCAGCAAAGTGGCAATTTCATCATATTCTTGGGTAGGCTCTTACCTACCCCTGTGCAGTGGAGCAGCTGGAGGCTGGAATTCATTGCGACTTGCAGAGGCCAGTGCGGGGCTGCAGTTGCCAGTAGTCTTTTGCGGCTGCACAACATGACATCATCGTGTGGCCGTGAAGGACTACTGGAAAAGGAGAGTTAAAGTTGTGTTAAAACATTTGCAGACACATTGCCAAGATGTTTTAACAAAGCGATGCCACCAATACTAATATTAAATGGTCTGCCTGAAAACATTGCATGGAGTTCTCACAGGTAAAATGTACTGTTAGGTTGTTTGTATATACAACCAAGGTCCTGGATTAGGAGAAACCTAATCTAAGGGACCAGTCTGACTGATTTACCGGATCACAGAGCTTGTCCCATGGGATGGTGGGCTTGTGCAGGGTGTGTGTTCCAATAGGGAATTTTTGGGTATGCTACTCCCCAGATGCCGGTTAGGAATTACAGGGAGATGTAATAAAGTTCTTATCATTAAAATGGTGCTAATTTTCCCCAGATGTTAGCTTTCAAATGGTGACATTTCCTGATTGGTTGAGGAAAAATTAGCACATTTTTAACAGATAAGAACTTTTATTACATCTCCCTGTGTATGTGTAGTCATAGGATTATTTCCTAATTTTTAACCCATTCTAAAATTATCCAGATAAACATTTTATATACCTATATACTACTGTATCAGAGGTCTACCATATAGAATATCAATACTAATATTCCAATAATAATATAACATAGGCATATGTTTGCATTTTCACACAAAATTGGACTTAACGCAATATTTAAAGGGCAAAAGGGCAAAAGTCCATATCGTTGCAATTGGCTTTTCGCAAATCGCGCACATTGCACGCTCGTATTTACAAAGCACTGGTAAGGGCTTTCTCGTGATTGCATTGGGCCAAAAAGTCCTTGCTATGGGCAACTAAGATATTGAGTGCATGTGCTCATTGTAATTTCCAGGTTTTCTTTTTGGGGCCCTAATCCAAAAGTTTGTTTGGGGGGGGGGGGTGGACATATTCTTTAACAGATTTCATGTACAACCACACAAAAAGCACACAAAAATGTTGTATTATTTCATGTTGCAGCACTTATAAATAGCTCTGTGTACACAAAGCACAAATAATTCAGTATTAAACCCACACTAAACCATTATACCAGAAAAGGTACCGTAATTATTGTAGCCATACTGGCACAACCTCTGCCAGAAAGGTATAAAAGGGGGGCAATATTTCTCATTAATATCTAATAAGAAATGTATGTAATGAATGTATATTCCACATACATTTCAGACTTAAATGTTGACATTTTCACTAATATCAATGTTAGCTAAACGTCATTTTCAATGTTGAAACCACTCACTATTTATTAATGTTGAATCAATGTTATTTAACAATCGAATATCAATGTTGATATACAACCAAAATCAATACTGGTTCAATCCTCAACACTGACCATACCGCAATATTTCAACGTTTAATCAATAGCACCTTGCTATACTGGCTTACCTTTTCCACACTAAACTGAGTCATTACCATATCTTGCATTATCCATATCTCCATGTCCATTTTCTAAAACACAGTAACGCAGCTCTAAAATTTCTTGGGCATAGAAAAAACTCCTTGAATCAAGTTACAACATAGCTGTTCTTGCATCTTTGTACTAATGAAAAGTTAGCCAGGTATTTCATTTGTCTACATTTTACTGTATTGCTGTGCACATTTCATACTTTTTGCCAATTGAATACCCAGTGCTATTGCCATTAAATGGGTATTTCCTGGGAGTGCAGTCCACCATTGCAGGTGAAAAAACACAAGGGCCATTTTCACCATGTGGATCGACTATTTTCCAAGGGCAGTTAAAACCATTAGATTTGCTTATTTTTACTTGCACTTCCCATAGGCAATATCTACTTGTTCCTGAATGCCGTTATATAATGTATTTGAACAAACACACAAAAGTAGCTCTTCATTACTTTTCAGTGGATTAAATTTAAAATTATTTTAAGGTTATTATCCCAGCTGGATTTTCTTTTCACATATTATTTATAAAGTAGAAAATATTTGCAATGGGGAATACAAGTAGAGGCATACAGTTCCATTGAGAGTGGGACACATAGCTGTGCAAGATACAAGCAACAATTATGTAATATTGATTCCTACATTATATAGATTTAAAGGGGAACTAAAAGCTAAACTATAATTGTCTCCAAAAGTCACTGTAACTGCTTGAGAATCTTAACTTAACAGATGATTGGCTGTTTGATGTAGTTGCTCTTCATGGCCAAGTAAGCCCCCTCAAATCCCCCCATTGACTTTAATGGTGTTAAGATTTGGGTGTTTAGGTGAACACAGAACTAGCCTTAGCCTGCCCCATAACTGCTCTCTCATCTCTCTCTAGGGATTTCAAATCAATTTCCTATTTTTAATGTAATCATTTCAATGCATTTTTGGACATTGGTGATTACGAGAGTGGAGTCATTTTCATCCCTAATAGCTGGGTAAAAGTTGGTGATGAGTGTCTGAAGGCTGTTAAAATTAGTTCATAAGTGCAAACTGACCTCACATTCCAGTGATACTCTTGTCCCACTAAGACTGACAAAGATATAGAAACATGCAAACTGCAATGGACTTTGCAATTTTCTATGGTAGGTAGCTATAATTAACCCCAAAATTATTTTTTTCATATGTATACTGCATTTCACAAGCACCTGAAATTAAGGCAATATTGTCAGCTATAGTTTTAGATCATATTTTGTGTGTCTAAATATAATAGTTGAAAAGCTTTAAATTCACCCCATCCTTGCGTAAACTGGTAACCTATAAAAAAGCATTGGAAATCAAAAACAAGGAATTTACAGGCTGAAACAGAAATTTCCTCTAACATCAGGCCGAATTTGGATAGATCAGTGTTTGGGTTGCTATGCACACATCACTAAGGAATTAAATAAGATAGTGAGATATAAAGGTGCCCATACATTGAACTCACATTCCAACCAATCCCATGACATTCAATCAATTCTTCAGGAACCGCATTTTTTTCTTTCTGTTGGTCCCGCCTGGTTCAATATTTTGGCAATGGTATATTGGTTGCGAAAAAGAACGTGAAAGGCATTTCCTGTCGAATTGTTTGAATGTTGTGGGATCGTTTGGGAGGTAAGATCTAATGTATTGGCATTATATCTAATGGCATTATATCTTCCCTTACACATATGCAAATATGGAACAGACACTTCTAGGTAATTTCCATGTTTCCATGGTAGCCCTTAAGGAAATGTCACACCTTCAAAGAGGCTTTAAAAGCATTCCATGAGCTAAAGCACAACCAAAAAGTCAGTTACGAACCAGTTTCACAGCTTTATAATCCATTATCGGTGTAACGTAGGCCTCTGTTTTGCTTTGTGAAGTGCCTATGGACAGACATCATTAAGAATTAAATAAGGGAGAGAATGCTGTTAAAGCATTTAGAAGATGCTTCCAGATCATAGAAATGATTTAGAGTGATAGTGGCATACACTACAATACTTTTGAATTCAGTAAGGTTGATTTTTTTTACTGTTTCAAAAGAACTGCAAAAAAAATGCAAAGAACTGCATGGAGACAGAAAGGCTTTTTCATTATTGTTTGTTTGTATTGGTAAGCCTTAATTTAGAGAGGTATTAAGATCCCTTCATGTTGAAATCCCCTCACCAGAGCACTAGCTACTTCATGGGCAGTAGAACCAAGACCACTGCCACAGACATCTGTGATGCTGCAAGATGATTCTATTTTAAGATCTTAATTAGGCAACCGCAGGTTGCATGTGTCATGTACAGGAAAGAAAGTCTCATACATAAATTGGGCATTTTTTTCTTAAAGCTTCAATATTTCACTCTTGGTAAGTAGCTTCCATTTATACTGGGAAAAATAGAAAAAATGTATCTCTACACTCTTTAATTTCATTCCCAGTTATATTCCTCTTACCAGCTTGGAAAATGACTGGGTAAGAAATGGCATTAAAGGGCAACCGTGGTTAAGGTTAAATGAAGCCTGCAGCCTTTCCTTTAAAATGAGCCCTAGATCACATCTCTGGCTGCACCCCGTAAAAAAATTCCTGCTACTAGTTTGTTGAATGATCTTACCCCTCCACCCCAGGGAGAAGCATCTCAGTTAAGACTTAAGGCTGGGAAACAAAATAAATATAATTTGTATCATTTCGAATTTATAATATAACTAGAAAGGGAAGTTTAAGTATAAACTTTATTTTTGTCTTAAAAGACATTTTGGAAGGAATTTGTGGGTTTGTGCTGCAGATTTTAAACTCAATAATGCCAATGAAGAGGACATTGTGTTTTTTTACTTACCCTTTAAATATGTCACATGCAGTTGGTGTGTGTGTATTCATATCAGGTATGGGGATAAAATACTAACTTTTTTGATGATTGGTCAAAATTTATTTTTTTTACTATAGTTACCCTTTAAATATGGCTACAATGGAAATGGAAGGGTGGGTAAGTAGGTGTGTGTACCTGTAGGTTGGAAGTTAAAAAGCAAACTGATTATTGATCAAAATTTGTTTTTTTTGACTTTACCCTTTATGTATGGCTGCCATAGTAATGTAACATAATATCTGTAGGTGTTTGTACCTGTGTCAGTTGGGGGTTATAAAAAAACAAACTTTTTGTGATGATTGGTCAAAATTAGTTTTTTTGACTTTAGTTCCCTTTAAGTATGGCTGCCACAGTAATGGAATAGTAGATCAATAGGTGTGTGTACCTGGGTCTGGTAAAGGGGGTATGTCTTTTTGTTTTACAACCATAAAACTACCTTTTATTGAGGAAAAATCAAATATTTTTTTTACTTTAGTTACCCTTAAAGTATAGCTGCCACTGTAATGGATAAGTAGATCATGTAGGTGTGTGTACCTAGTCTGGTTGACGGGGAATGTCTTTTTTTGTGTTTACACCATAAAACTATCTTTTATTGAGGATAATCAAAATTAGTTTTTTGACTTTAGTTACCCTTTAAGTATGGCTGCTACAGTAATGGATAAGTAGATTAGTAGGCGTGTTGTACCTGGGACTGGTTGAGTGGGTATGTCTTTTTTTGTGTTTACAACCTAAAACTATCTTTTATTGAGAGATAATCTAAATTTTTTACTTTAGTTACCCTTTAAGTATGGCTGCCACGTATAGTAAGTAGATTAGTAGGTGTGTGTACCTGGGTCTGGTTGAGGGGGGTATGTTTTTTTTGTGTTTACAACCATAAAACTATCTTTTATTGAGGATAAATCTAAATTAGTTTTTTTTGAGTTTAGTTACCCTTTAATATGGCTTCCATGGGAATGGAAGGTAGGTCAGTTGGTGGGTGTACTTGTGTCTGTGTGGGGGGTTGGGAGTATCACGGTTTGTATTTATGACCATGAAACAAACTGTTTTTGAATATCCACATTTGAGGAGTGTTACCATATTGTCTATGGGAAAAAATGTCCGGAAATTCGCCGATACGAAATAACACTTCTGCGGATTCCTTAGCTAGAAGAGCACACTCTATATGCCCCCGTACGTCTGTGCCGAATTCCATGTCTCTAGCTCAAAACTGTGGGAGGAGATTCAGTCCAAAAAAGCAGAAGATAAAACAGAAAAGAAGAAGAAGAAATAAAAGAACAGTAATTTTGGCTTTTTCAAGCCAAATTAATAATGTAATATATAAAAAATAATAAAGCAAGTTTAATGCCACTACCATTTACAGCTATGGAGAACTGGTTATAAATGCAATGTAAAAATATACAGTAAAGGTGTTTAAGAAATCCTGTAGACTCTAGTATAAATTTTTCTAGATCATCTTACCCATTAATTTGGGATATTCATTATGGAAGAGAGTTTTATAAATAATTCCATTGATAATAAGCGAACTGTCCCAGTTCCATCCTTTGGTCCTCCACGCGTTTTTACCCTAGAAATTCCAGTTGAGATTTGTACTGTAATTCAGCTGGCAAGCTGCAGATTAGAAAGCATGGTGTAAAATTATTTTCTGGTCTTTTTAAAGTTAGTTTTTGACCATAGTCTCCATTATGGTCTCAGCCGCTGGGTGGATTCAGTTGCTCAGTAGAGTCTGGACACGTTTGATACATCCAACAGCCAATCAATAGAAATAACTATTAGGAACATTCTAAGAAGTGACATCGTTTTTGAAAAAGAAACACATATGAGGAATACCCAGTGTATTATAGATATATGATAAATAATTAAAATTATTATTTGTTGCACAGCCAGTGTTTTTCACACTATGCATACAAATGCTGGCATTAGCTCAGGATTATATGAAAATGACAACAATGTGTATTTCAGGCAATTCATTAAAGATCCAGCACCTTCTAATTTCAGATATTTGTTTTCCTAACCCAATCCAGCCAGAGTATGCTGTCTGAATGAGGAAATCTCTGTCATATGATGCAAAATGAGCAAATATGATGGAAGTAATAATGGAAGTAACTCACCTTCATGAGTTTCAAAAAGTACAAATAGTTTATTTTGTTGAAAATAGTAAAATACAACGACACTACTGTAATTATATACTGTTTTCAAGTTTATCATACATGTGTTTTGCCTGTCTTCTCACCATAACTTTTTAAAACTGAAATCACTTTAATGAAGTGGACAGGAAGTGGTTTTGAAGACAGGAAGGCTATCCAATAGTGCTATCAATACACACTGACAGGCAGACTGCTTCATGTCCTGTCTCTGAAATCTGAGAGTTAAGTGGGTCCCTTGGCTTGTTTGGAAAATAATTTTTAACTGCATTTTCCCCTGTTTTACAAAAATGTTTGTAACTAAACTTCCACCTCTTACAGATCTTTCCGTTGTCCCTTGATTCTGATGGGGATTCTTGGACAACCAAGAGCAATGTGTTTTTCCTGAGGGACGATTAGCCTCCAGCAGTTCATGAGAGGTGGGATTGCAAATACACTTAGACAGCTACATCACCCCATGTTCTAAGTAACCATGGGGGGATCCCTGCTCTGTTCTGTTATTAGAGTCCAATGACTGTAAATTACAGAAGAAAGAAGGAACTGGGTAAGCAACATGACTCCTTTTGCAGTCACCCTGCCTCCTCTCCCAATTGAATAGCTCAATACTCAGGACAATTTAGCAGCACATATATGTGGGAGTCACCCTGTTTAAGAATGGGATCGGGTTGGGACGGTGGCTGAAAAGTAGTTTTTGCAGGGTTTTTTTTGTTTTATGCCAAGTAGAGATGGACTAGGACTCGAACCCGAGTTTGAGCCGAACTATTCGAATTCGAACGAATTCG
Source organism: Hymenochirus boettgeri (assembly GCA_019447015.1). NCBI lineage: Eukaryota > Metazoa > Chordata > Amphibia > Anura > Pipidae > Hymenochirus > Hymenochirus boettgeri. The sequence goes on from CM033475.1 coordinate 78,802,165, forward strand.
GACTTCTCCAACTATCCCGGATTTTCGATATTTTCGGACTTTCGATACGTGAGCATCGAATATGCGAGTAAGTGTCCATTAAAACCTATACACGGGCATCGAATCTGCGAGTGAAATGTCCATGATATCTAGGCGCTAGCCATCGAATTCGTGAGTAAAGTGTTCTATACGTGAGCATCGAATCCCCCAGTAAATTGTCCATGGTATCTAGGCGCAAACATCGAATCTGCGAGTAAAGTGTCCATTAAAGCCTATACACGAGCATCAAATCCGCGAGTAAAATGTACATGATACCTAGGCGCGAACATCGATGTTTAGAACGTGAGGCTAAAATAGCTCGAGTGAGAGTAAATTGATTTTTCGAATGTCCTGGATATTTGAACATGTTCCCCAGACCATTTCCTAGGTCCCACAGCCATTTATATTAAGTTACCATTAATATTTTATTTGTATTTCATTAGAACTTTTCGAACTATTTGACTCCCTTGACTTTAATAGGTCCGTTTTAGAACTTTCGAACTTCCATATAGTTCGAAAGTTCGAAAACGGACTGAACTTTCGAAAGTTCGGCCATCTCTATTGCCAAGGTGGTAAAAAAATCACAAAAGAAATGAATAAAGTCAGTGTCAGTTTCAAGTGTTGGGGATCACCAGGAAATATATGAACAGGGGATTACCAGGAAATATATGACAGGGGATTACCAGAAAGCATTAAGGGACCCACTTATATTTAATTCTTCTTTTATTAAAATTTTACTCCTTTTAGCCTTTATGGACCCACTGGTAGAGATGGGCAAAACTGCTAAAATCCGTTCCGCCTGCAGTTTCTCAGATTTACAAAAAAATTTAAAAATCCGCAAAATCGCTGTTCTCGGAAATCATGTTCTAAAATTTTCCAAAATCCGAAAAATATCAAAATTCGAGTATTTTTGAAAAAGAAAATATGAAAATTCGAATTTTCAGTTACAATATGGTGGCTCAATGGCTATTACTGATTTTTTTTTGTAGTAAGTAGAGATGTCCGACTTCGAAAAATCCGGTCCGCGCGAGGATCAGCGGATTTTCGAAAAAATCAGTAAATTCAAAATCCGCGAGCGGACCCGTTAAAACGTATTAAAATGAAAGTTTGGCAAAATCCGCATTAAAAGTGGTCTAAATAGCCTTGTAACGTATTACTTAATCACTCAGGGACCTGGTAAAGCCTTAGAAACACGTATCAATGCCTACATACCTAAAAATTACAGTCCGCTAGCGTGAATTTTAAAAAAACGTTATTTTTCGAAAATACGAGGATTCCCGTAAAATTAGGATTTCCGTAAAAACGAGGATTCCGTAAAAAAACGATTTCCCGTAAAAACGGAGATTCCCATAAATCCGCGGATTTTGTAAAAACGAGGAACCGGAACTTCCTGCCTAGCAAAATGGCGAGTTCTGCAAGGCATTATATGCCATGAACTACCTCCTGCTCAGGGGGTACGATAGCTTCCCCCCTGACACCTATCATGTCGGGCGCCGAAAGCGCAGGATAATGGGGGCTCCAGCATGATCCTGCGCCGTTTCGGCTACCAAACCACTGTCTCTACCCTCCAGAGACAGTGTCGGATCTCAGAGGCAGAGCCTCAATATGTGGCAGCCTACGCAAATGATAGAAGGCAATATACTTTTTAATTATATTACTGTATTGTAATAAGTAGTAAAATATTTTAATTCACTTCTGACAAAAACATATTTATATATATGTTTTTAAAACATCAATAATCTTAAATTTGGCTGGAGAGAGAGGATCCAATTTCTTTGTATTTCTCATTCACTGGTTATTATTAGATTATTATTATTATTCTTATATTATTCAATATCTGCCCTATTTAAAGGGTAAGTAAAGTAAAAAATAAATCACTGAAAAGTGGACTTATTTAACATAACACCTATAAATTCAAAATGATACCCACATAGACACGGGTAAACAACTTGGTGGCCACCCTTCCATTTCCATGGCAGCCGTATTAAAGGCTAAGTAAAGTTAAAAATGAAATTAATCATTAAAAATTGATTTCTTTTTACCTTATAAATGCACACTGAACCCACACATAGACACAGTTAAACACACTTTACTGACCCACCCTTTTAGTTACATGGCAGCCCTAATTGAAGGGAAAGTAAAGTCAAAAATAAAATGTTGATCAATTATTACAAATTGATTTTTACACTCACTCAAAATAAAAAGTTGTGTTAGCCACAAAATCTAGATACAATTACACACAGCTACTGATGCCCCCTACACACACAACCAACTTTCTTTCCATGGCTACAATACACACAATAAAAATATAAGTACTTAGCAGAAAAGGTATGAAATCATTGCCATGAAATTTTAAAGCATATAACATATTGCCTTATTTAATCTTTATTTTCAAGCAGAATCCAAAGTATATAATTAATATATCCTTTAGATATATCATTCATTATGTATTTTTTATTTTAATTTGCAGCTGAATTTTCCTCAGATACCCCCCCCCCCACCACCGTCCCCGCCAGAGGAAGAATGTAAGTGCAGCCTGTAGAAAAAATTTTTTTTTCTAAATTTTTCATTTGTCCAAGGCCACATACAAGCGCACACGAGCGCTCCAAAACAACATACAGCGCGTGGCAGTACGATTGCACAATTGTGCAAAATTGAAGATGACATTAATTGTGCCACACTATTGTGTGCTTTTTAACACGTTGATGTGTCCAAGCCTTTATCCAAATGTTTGCATATTTTTTGACAACTTCTCCGAGATTTGTTTTAGTAAATGTATTCGAACATTTAATGACAGTGAGTTAAAATAAATCTCCTTTTTTTTTTAGCACTACCACCAACTAACCCTCAGGCTACGGACGGCAGCCCATTGCCCCCTCCGGGCTCTCCTCGCCCCCACCGGGCTGTCCACCGCCCAGAAGAGGAGGAACCTGGCACCAGCCAACACGTAATGCAATCCTAAGCAATTTTTTAAATTTTTTATTGACCTTGTTTGTCACAAATATTATGAAATTATCAGTAAAATTAAGTGAATTTTATTATTTCACTGAAAAAATTGTTTGTAAAAAAAAAATTAAACAAATCTATATTTGGATTGAGAGACAGATCACAGTTCTTCTCCTTTCTCATTCCCATTTATTGTCCTCGCCCCCCCATTGTTTGGGCTGTATCTTGTCCTCAGTTTTTGAGCTTAAGTCACGAAATTCGGTCGAAACGTGCAGTAAAAGTGTGCGATTAAGCTTAGTCTATCCTTTCCAACATTGTCCAACAAACACATACCCATGAACCCCACACAGCTATTCACACCTACTGGGGCAACTAAAGTGAAAATGAAATGTTGATTTTTTATAAATGGTAAATTATACCCACTAAACCTAGTGAAGTTAATGTTTTTTAAAATTTTTCATTAAACCAGTTTTTCATTGCATTTTTGTGGTTCAAAAATTATCCAAGAAATGTTCACTACGTAGCCTTTTAGGAAATGTTAATGAGGTTTTGGGAGAAAAAAAAAGAAAAGGGAAAGTGAGTTACAGGATGAGAGAATCAGGGGCAAGGGTATAAGATGAAAAGATGGGAAATTTTTATTAAGAAATTTCCCGGTGTAGATGTATGAATGAGGGGGATCGCTCTAAAGTGCAAGAAAGCCAGGTGAGAAGATAAAAGAAATAATAGAGGAACGGGAAAAGGGGTTATTGTGATGTAGTAGATCATGGCAGCGGTGGCTCCGCTTGACCTTGTGCCAAAATTTGGAGTCGGATCAAAGGCGCGGGTAGTATATAAGTGTATAGTATGTAGTAGGGAGGAAGGATGGTTTTTCTAACCTGTCTCATTTGAAATGATACTGAAAAAACTTTAAAGATTTTATGCCACTACGGAGGAACTATTCATTTACTGCATTAATTGAGGAAGGAGTAACCATACTTCCTTAACCCTGTTCTGAATCAATGCTTAAGGGCATGTCCACCCCCAACATAAAAAATTCCCCCCCCCCCCCCAGTATGGCCCCATCCCAGTATGTGTGTCTCCTACCACCTCCTCCCAGCTCCATAGGTTTCTCCTTATAACCCCCCTAAGTCCCAAAAAACTGTCCCCAGGAGCTGCAGCTCTGCCTGCTACCTTGCCCTCTGGAAGATGTTGTCATGTGTACTGCAAAGCCCTGCGACTCCCCCCCCTCCCTCCCCCCTCCCTCATCCCTCCGTTCTCGATCCCTCCCCCTCTCGTACAAACCCTTTTAAATATGCTCTCCTCCCCCATGTCTGGCAGCCCCAACCGCAATGGTTAGTCTTTTTGCAAAAGGCTCCCCAACTCTACTTACCTCGCTTCCCCTCTGTCTCCGCTGCCGGAGTGACCTGCCGCCCGCGTGCAGCGGAGGCACGAGTGAGGAGGTAAGTACGAGTTGGGGATCTTTTGTGAAATACTAACCATGCGGTTGGGGCTACACAGACATGGGGGAGCAGCAATTTATTCAAAAAACTTTTTAAGGTGGACATGCCCTTCCAATCTTAGTTCACTTTTTTCCTGAACTCTTTCCTTTAAATTATGAAAGTGCCATTTCGAATCGTTCCTATCTTTTTGACTTCCTCCCTGTTTTAGATTAGGACTAAATTCTTATTGATGGATCAAGGGTCCGCTATGGTGTTCCATGGGAAATTAGTGGATCTAATTAGCCCCTGGGGTTATTATTTACGTCCAACCCAGTTATAAAAATTGTTATTGCTATTTTCAATTGTCAATGTAAAATACACTTATGGTCATTTATCAAGTTGAAAGTTCCCAAAAACAAAAAAAAAACACGCATTATAGTCTTGTAAGTAAAGGAGTAAAGTCAACACTAACTATCAAACCCTAATAAGGGTACTATTCCAGTAAACACCAGCATTATCAAAACTAAAATATACAATAACCTTTAAAACAGAGACAATTTAGATAGTAAATTCTGCTACATTCAGTTTATTAACTGAATTTGAAGTTGTTCTTGAAGACGTTTCGTAGTCATGCCGAGTCGCTGGATTCTCTCAATTCAGAATGACTTGTTTTTCAAGAATATTGTTGGCAATTAATACCCTGGACCACCATGTGTTAGGACCTCCTGAAGCAAGTTTTGATTTGCAATGTTCTCAATCTCCACAGGGATTGTTTATGATACACAAAGCGGATTGTCACAGGGATATTAGTAAATCGTGATAAACATCCTATCACACAATAGAAGGGCAGCAATTAACGAGAATTTTATTTATTATATTATTATTAACTTAAAGATATTTTGATAAGGAAAGTAGGGAACATTACATTTTGGAATAACCCAAATATATGTTTTAAACAGGGGCGAGGAGCATTTATATCTTTTAATTTTCCAAAGCAATCAACTGATAGTTTTACCTAGGACATTCCGAGACCCTAACAGTGTTGCTATTAATGGATTGTCAACCCCCAACAAGTTTTGATATAATGCTAAGTGCCACCCTAAAGCCTGATCTTGTGAGGTTTTTATCAACCGTCAAAGGTGCTGGATAACCTACTTACCCAGCTTCGTTCTCTTGGCGTTGTTCTGCTTCCATGCCTTTTCCCACACGCAGGTGCTCTGGATGGCTGAGAATCGCATCTAGACGAGAGTGGTAAGTAGGTTTACCAACCCTTGAAATTAAAACCTTGCGAGGGGGCAGGTTTTGGGGGTAGACATACCCTTTCATTATTGGTGTTCTTCCCCACCCTGCGATTTTCCCAGACGATCTTTATTTTTTTATGTTATAAATTATCTGCTGCGTTTATATTTTTGGGATTATGTTCTTTATTTTCAGGACAAACAATAATTTTATTTGCCCCGAATACAGTTTAAAATTAGATATTGATATGTTTTAAAGTATTTAAACATTTCTGCATTATTGGCTTAGACATTTAAAAAACAAGTTGGATCATTAAGTACAATGTGTCATATTCCACAATATGGCTACAATATGGTGGTAGAATTATTAATACTCTATTGCTGTTACTTACGTGTGCAGGGAAGTAGTCACCATGATTCACGATAGTAAGATTGAGGGTATAGTGAGAAAGCCACCGTCAGTTCTATAGTACTGTATTCAGATGCTTCTTATGCTTAGTGGACAATGTGTTTTTTATTCATTCTTCCCTATATATTCTATTGCCAGTGTGAACATTGGGCATTGGGATTACAATTAGAAATGCTGAGGAGAGCACTAAGTAAGCGAGACCCCCATCAATAATGATATAAGATATCGTCCTCTAAGAAGAAGGCCTATTGCTATTTGAAACAGGAAACATGAAAGATAAAATGATTTTATTAAAAAAGGCCTATTCCACCCCTAAACAATAATTTGTCCCACAATTCTTATGGCTTTCACCTTTGGTCTGGTGGTTGTCCTGCAGTGCCCCTGCTGAAGTCCAGAAAGTGAAGAGTAGGAGCTCGTCTGTGTGGAATTCGGTTCCTGCCTCTTCCTTGTCCATCTAGGATGACTCTGAGCATGCGGGAAATCCCCCATCCTACTGCTAGGGTATCTTATAGGGAAATGAGCTTAGCAATACGACTTTACTCGACTTGTCCCCCTCGTCTCCCTCACTAACCACAGCCCACTGTCTGTGACTTGCACTTAGCAAGCAGACACGATGGCAGTTCCAGGCCCCTATTGCTCTTCTCGTTCCTGAATAGCAGTACAGGCAGAGGCAGAAGGAAACGGATGTGGGTAAGTCTATTTCTGGGCCTTTTAAAGCGAAAAAATAACCCTAACGTTATGTTGGGGGTTCCCCTACACTATAGTAAATTGGGATTGTGGTGGTGGAGATCACCTTTCACAAAAAAATTGGTATATGTGTTTTATTTGACCATCCATTCTACATGTATACTTTTTATAACCTTTGTATCCGAGTCGGCTTTCTTCGAAAACCAACCATATAATTGTGACATTCACAAACCCACCGACTCGCACCCTTTTATGGGAAGTCACAAACTAATTCTGATTTCTATGTTATATGGTTATCTGTATATTATACTGTTGAATATGTATAGTTGTGGGGGGGGGGAGCTGGAGAAAACGATTGAATGATGGGGCAGATTGTCCCAGCCATTTCGTGGAATGATGCTATCAAAATGGTCAAAGGTCATGGAAATTACCCTTGTAATGTGGACTCCAGATGATCCGTGTTCCATCTTTAAATTATCATATTTGATAAGAATAAATATTGGTTTGAAAAAATGATATAGTCCGTACCCACTGGTTAGTAATCAGATATAGCTTTATGTATTATCTGTGTTTTGGCAATTAGAATTTAACGAAAACACACAATAAAAACAGAGTTTTTCTGGTCTATTGAAAATTACAAAGATGTTGGTAAAATGTGCTTGAAGGATCCCGAAAACGAAAAAAAAACAGCGAAAATCCTACTGGAGTCACAAAATTCATCCCAGGCCATAACTGCTAAATCCTTGGCCTACCTGGAATAGCTGTTTTTTCAATCGTAATTCAATGGGAGGTGAGTAGTGATTGAGACAGGTGGAATATAGTAAGGCACTTATCTCGGATAGAGAAATATAGGGCCATGAGAAATGACATACAGTAACATAAATGCTGGTATCATGGTTTACAACTTATACTTTATACACTTAAACCAACGCGCTTGAGTACATCAAACCTAATGGTTCAAATGCCAAACACATATAGGTCCTGTACAAACTTACTAATGTACAAAGGCCCCAAGAGCAAACACAGATACCAGCAGGAACGAAAAAAATCATTCATTCGATGAAAAACTTATGATTTTCCGATCTATTACAAATTTGAATCTTAGATAAATTTTGGACTCTGGAATCGCCATTTCACTAGTTATAAAATGGGCCAAACAGCTTATAAGTATTAAACAATGTCAGTGTGCTATGTTCTTATTACAGAAATTGTCCGAATATAGCCCAAAGTATACATGGAAAGAAATGTAAAGAATGTTCAACCACAATGACGCCGTCAAGAATCAGCTGACGAGGACACGACAAGGACCCCGGCGAGGATACAATCATTCGAAAGTAGTGGCCACATAGAAGGCAAAGTAGTAGACCGTTTACGAGCTTGCTTGGTCCATCTCCCAAAAAACCTTTCTCAAAGATCAATCTTTGAGAAAAAAGGGCCCCAACTACCTCCATAAAAAAAAAATACACACAAGAATAACCCCAAATATGTTTAAAACAAACACAGGGATGATTCACAATATAAGTTCTTGTAGTTTAAAATGGTTAGTTTTGCCCCAACAAATCAGATGTTTAGCGTTCAAATGTTAAATAAATCTAATTTGGTTGGGGCAAAATTAGCACCCAGTTTAAAAACGATAAGAATTTGCATTGAATTAAACCCCTACCCCGAACATCCAACTACATAAATTGCAGCACTTCCCTCTCTAAAAGTCATGGGGTGGATTGTAGGGAGTGGACTAAACTCGAACTCGAGTTCGAGCCGGAACTTTATGAGTTCAGACGAAATCGAAAACTATTCGAACTTGATTTCGGACTCGTGGGACTATTTTTGAATGTTCGGCAGGCCTCGAATGGCCGCCTCCAAAAATCCAGTAACGGCCGGAGATCCCGAAATCGGGCTGATCGCGGATTGCGAACGTACCACATCGCACAGCAATCGACGGCCACTTTCCCCCGGCGCCCCACTTCTTTTAAGTTTTTTCATGTCCTAAAGGCCCTGTTTCGCATGAACGGGAACGCCCTACGCTTTCGACCACTTAGGCTAGTCCTCGACCTTGTAGCTCACGCGAAGGCCCCATCCGGCCTTCAGCCTGCACAGGCCCTACCTGCAGCCTGTAGCTAAGGTCCGTCTCAACCGTCACCGCAAGTAAGGCCTGCACATTGACTGCAGCTGTAGCCCTGAGCGGTAGCCTACAGGGATTCGCCCAAGGGACGAGAGTCCATTTGGTGCGACCACTCACGGTGTTGGAATTTGGCATCTTACACTTGGACCTAGCCCTCATCCAGAGGATGTCCCCCCTACGCCGGCAGTTGGGACTTAAGGTGCTTCACCAGTCACCTCTCAGGACCTTGTGGTACCCCACGCTCAACTGATCCCCTCCAAACCTTCTCACATCTTTTGATACTCCAATCCCATTCATTAGCAAATCACAGCCCCAAAGTCATTCATGTAAGGTGGGCAGACTAATGGGACCGCGCGACAGAGGGGGGAGACGGGCTTGTGAGGGACGTGTAAGAGAAAGGGTGGAGCTCATTCCAGATGCAGTCGCAACTAGGCTCGAAGCCATTGGTCCTGCACACAACCGGGCCCAATGGGCACATACATGGCACCTATTATAAGATGTCTAAGTTGGCGTCACCTTACTCAAGAGTTAAAGTTCGAATCGGCACATTCGTTAGGGCAGAGGATACAGCGCTGAATACAGAATAAGGCTACTTAAGAATGTTGGGTGACGTCGACCCTGCGTCAGCTCAAACCTAAGACCACCCTCACCGGCACATAAGTGCCGGTTATCGCAGCTGTAGAAGCCTTGAATGCCTGTTAGGCTCCCTTGGTTAAGCGGTTCCAGTGGCCATTTATAGCCGAGGGCTAGGAAGGGGGTGGTCCGGTTTCTCTGCAGGCCGAACGTCCATAAGTCTGGATATCTGCTTGAATTCTTGAAAGGTCAATTTAGCGCAACTGGCTTGACAGCTGTTCTCTCAGACGTGTAGTCATCCATGAGCTTGTCCTCATGTCGATGTATTGGACTTTACAAGGGATCGGGTGGGCACATTTTCCACTGAAAATCCCAATTACGAATGCCATGCCGGTGTTCAAGGTTGGTTGAAGTGCCTTTTTGGGGATAGGACCCAGAGGGTCTAAAAACATGCATTGATACTCGGGGGGGGGGGGGATCCCCGTGTCGCCAAAACAACTCAATAGGACTTGTTTCTTGTATTCTGCACAATTTGCCCATCTTAAACTCTCTGAACTAGTCCTCGCCGTTATTACTTATCTCAAGTGTCCTATCTTGATGGATAAACCTGAGTCTATGGCTTTGGCATAGGATGCAGGTGTTCCCACAAATAGACGTTCTTCACGCTCCAATCATATGTTCGTCGTGGGTCTTTCGATACCTCTCATCTGGTGTCGTAAACAGACAGGGTCGGTTTGAAAAATTTTCTTATTCCGAAGACTCCGCCACAAGGTTACCACTGCTTCCATCACTTGTTATCGTGCTGGCTTAACTTGACTTAAGGGAGGCATACTGGGATTATCCACAGCTTAAAGGATGTGGTTCAGGATCTGGGCTTTGTCGGAATGGAACCAGAAAGACAGAATAGCAACAGAAGGGCGAATAGCAAGAGGAGGAGAGATGGTCTCCAATTACCAGGGGTCCGGAATTAGACAGTTTCAAAACAGCGTCTGTCTGCTAACCAAACAACACTGGCAATATTCATCAAGCATCAACTCAGCGAACATCATTTGCAGCTTGCTGAGAATGCTGATGTATGGGGCAAACGCAACCCTCACGTGAATCAAGCCTCTGGTCAGGGACTAACCGTATATTAAGTAAGGACATACTTGATTAATTATAATCGCACGCTATGGTTAAAGATGTATGTCAGACAATGTAAGTTGTGAAATAACCGTTTTCAAAACTTCGAACCTACAAAGAGGGGATTCGGACAATCCAATGCCGCAAAACCAGTTCAAGATCTATGGGGAACACTTATCTGAAGTTCCTATACTCTACCAGTACTAATAACTGTCTACACGTTATACTGTAATGGATTTCAGTGGCACTGAACTGCCTGAACAAGTCTGCTGTACCAAATCATTCTGTGAAAAGCAGCCATGATCTAGCGGCACATGTCTTCAATGGAACAACAATGATCCGTCCGTCTTATACAACGAGTCCTTACTAGGTTAAGGCAACAGTTGCATTCAAAACGGTATAGTGTAGTGGGTAAAGGAACCGCCTTTGATGTGGGAGAGCCAGGGTTCAAATCCTGCTAGGGCAGCTCAGTATCCAATATAGTTTGGATTATTATAATAACCTAGTACATGGAATAAATGCGGGAGGCCGGGGGTACTTACAAGTCGCTTTAGGAGGAGGCAGATAGTCCTGGAAAATGCAGGACACAGAAGCTGTGGGAACAGAAGGCTTGGAATCTGAAACAAGGTGCTGCTGATGGTCAACTGTTAGGCAGGATATCTGGAACAAGGTGGCTGCTGGGAACTGAGGCTGGATACGGGAACAGGTGCTGTGGGAACTTAGGCTGAATTTGGAACAAGGTGGCTGGAAACTGTAGGCTTGGATATGGAACAGGTGCTGCGGGAACTGTAGGCATGATTCTGGAACAAGGTGCTGCTGATGGGAAACTGGTAGCGAATACTGGAACACGTATGTGGGAACTGTAGGCTGGAATCTGGAACAAGGTGCTGCGGGAGCACTGTAGGCAGATTCTGAACAAGGTGCTGCTGGGAACTTGTAAGCGAATTACTGGAACAAGTGCTGCGGTACGTGTAGGCTGGAACTGGAACAAGGTGTGGCTGGGGAACTGTAACAAGCAAGGTATACGTCACTGAGCGGGAGGTAAGTAAGTAGCAGCAGGAGGAAAAGGATCCAAGGCAGGTGAGTACGAGTCAGGAGGTACAAATGGCTACTACGGGGCACCGGGTCAGGAGGAGCGCCTTTTGAATTCTCCCCTACGCCGCGTGGGGACTCAGAGCAGTAATGTTCGTTGACAGTTCACCCCCTCTTACGGGAGCCACGTCCCAACCCGGCAGGTTCCCTTGAAAACTCCTATGGAAAGCTCTGACTAGCGGAGACGCGTGCAAATCAGAATGTATTATCCAAGCTCTTTCTTTCTCGGACGCAACAACTTCCAGTGGGACAATACTGAAGAGACCTCTAAGAATCTAAGTCCAAGCTATTCTTCCGTCGACCTCAAAACTATCTCAAATTGGAACTGCGAGGTAGTAAAGAATGATGGAATACTGATTAGAGCCAACTGGTTGATGAGGGAAATATGAAACACGTTAGGAATCCGCATTGCCCTGAAGGAAGTTGGAGCGAACAGGCCACTGGAACGACTAATTCCAGAATAGGAAAGGACCAATAAATTTGGTGCCCATTATGGAGGAAGGACCGTATGGTTAAAATGAGCAGAGGAGGCCACCACTTTATTCTATCTCAACAGAAAAGCTGGGGGTCTCTAATCTCCTATCTGCTGCATTTTTTTTTGTAACCAAAGCAGATATTCCTGGAAGCTGCATTTCCGAAGCATGCCAATAGTGTCATCTGGCCGCAGAGTCATTGACAAGCAGGTACTTGTGTGAATAGAGAATCTTGAGGAAAACATCTAGACTTCGTCCCAAAGACACATAAAAAGGAGATTCCCGTAGAAGCATGAGGTGAATTGTTCCATGGGCGAACTCAGCCCAAGGAAGGTCAACCCAATCACCTGGGTATAGGAAATGGTATACAACGAAGATATTGTTCCAAATATGGTTAGTCCGCTTCAGTAGACCTGTTGGACTTGAAATTTGGTAACCTTTGATGTTCATGGCCTTACAAAGTGATCTCCCCTCAAAATTTGGAAACAAATTGAGTAACCTTGTCAGATACTATTTCAAAAAGAGTCTAGAAGCGAATATATGAACAAAATAAATATTGAGCTAAACTCCGTTGAGGATGTATTTTTTGCAGGGGAACAAAATGGGCCATTTTGCTGAAGCGGTCTATCTGTCAAACCCATATAACCGTGTTTTTCTTGGAAGCGGAAGTTTCCACAAAAAGGATCCATTGCTAGATGGGTCCAAGGTCTGGACGAATGGGGAGGGGTGGAAGAAGACAACAGGGGTGGGTTCTAGGAGATTTGGATTCAGCATAGCTGGTAACACTTGAATCAGTCTTATAGTCTTAACAAAACTCTTTTCTTCATTGGGCCACTAAGGGAAAGCGGCACGAATATTAAAAGTTTTGTTAACACCGAGAATGCCGGCTTGCTTGGAACAGTGAGTATGAGAAGGGATAGATTTTTCGAATGAAACAGGAACAAAGATTTTGCCAGGAGGGTGTGTTGGAGGAGTCAGAATCTTGTGCGGCTTGAATCTTGGAACAGAGTGAGGAGATATAGAGCGCAAGATTTTAGTGGTTGGGATAATGGAGCCCTTGATCTTGATTAATACAGTCCGGAAGCAACAAATGATCTGGAAAGGGCGTCAGCTTTTTTTTTTGGAACAGGTTGGTAAGTGATACAAAGTTGAATCGGGAAAGAATATAGGACCCACCGTGCTTGACGGGGATTTAACCTTTTAAGATTCTGGATGTATTGAGGTTTTTATGGGTCAGTAAGGATGGTGATAGGTACAGAGGTGCTCCCAATAAATATATGACGCCACTTCCTCGGGGCCAGCTTGATGGCAGAAGTTCCCTATTTCTAACATCAATATTTTTTGCTCGTTGGTGTAGAACTTCTAGAGAAATAAGCACAGGGATGGCGTTTCTTTTAGTGCCTTGACTTTGGGAAAGGACGGCTCCAGCGCCCAAGTCCGAGGCATCAACTTCGATGTAGAAGGAAGACTAGATCTAGATGTCTAGAACACGGAAGCATTATCAAAGGCCTCCTTGAGTCATTTGAAGGCTTCGAGGGCTGCAGGGGTCCAGTGAATGAGGCTTAACCACCTTTACTGAATGAGGGCTAATATCGGAAAATTATAGAAGAGAAACCTGAATGAATTGTCTGTAAAAAATTGGCAAAGACAATGAACCTTTGAATAGCTTTGGTTCCCATAGGAAGAACAATCGTTGGATGGCCGAAACTTTAACAGGATCCATCTGAAACTTGCGCAGATACGATGTAGCCAGAAAGGGTACTTCTGCGACACTCAAACACACGTTTTCCAGTTTGGCATATAGGCTATCTCTCTCAACTTAGTAACACCTGTTTAACATGGAGGCGTGTGAGGGCAGATCTTGAGAAAGTTAAATGTCATCGAGATATACGACTACAGAGATTCCTAACATATCCCGGAAATGTCATTCACGAATTCTTGGAACACCGCAGGAGCATTACAAAGGCCAAAGGGCATTACGAGATATTCGTAGTGACCGTCCCTAGTGTTAAAGGCGTTTTCCACTCGTCACCTTTGTGTTATGATTGTATGCCCCCCGAAGATCCAGTTTGGTAAATATTTTTTATTTTTTTATTTTAGGTAAAATGCTGTAATTCTTTATAATGTAGATGAACAAATGTCTATGTGTTGGAAAATAAATGTGTTATTTGCTAATTATAATGTAATTTTTTACTGTATTCTTACTTTGGGAGGTCTCTTGCAGAATTTAAATAATAAAGACCGCAACCTGGTACACACGTTAACATTTTATATCCAGGCTGACGTTCACTATTAGCGAGCGGTCAGCCATAATAAATCATTGTTGGTCTGGAAAAGTGACCAACTTGCAGTCCTTAGGGGACCACACAATCGACTGTGATTTACTGCCATACCCGCAGATTCAGTCCACAATCACACCATGCAATTTTTGGCCTGACTGAACGGGGCATCTTAAGGGTCTGAGAAGATATCAGTCATCTTCGGACACACTATGTGTCACGTGCGCCAGTGTGGTGAATTTTTTTAGGCCACGTCTCCTTCTACTTAATAGAGATAGAAACACGACAACGACAAGACAAACATAGACAACCATAGTACATAGCCAGCAAGTTTTGTATAGAAAGATGGAGCCATTAACAGACGAGGTGTAGACAGAAATACGCAAATTAATGACACATAGGTGCAGTATTCCTTATACTGGTAGCAAACTTGCAATTTCAGTATATACTAGTGGCAATGTAAATTTCAGTATATACTGGTAGCAAACTGGCAATTTCAGTATATACTGGTAGCAAACTGGCATTTCAGTATTACTGGTAGCAAACTGGCATTTCAGTATATACTAGTTTGCAAACTGTAAATTTCAGTATATACTGGGAACTGTAATGTCAGTATAACTGGTAGCAAACTGGTAATTTCAGTATATACTGATAGCAAACTGTAAATTTCAATATATACCGGGAGCCATGGCATTTCATTACTACCGGTAGCCATGAGTATTTCATTGATAACTGGTGCCATGGGACTTTCATCAAATACTGGTAGCCATGGGCATTTCATCACTACTGGTAGCCATGTCAATTTTATCACACTACTGGTAGCCATGGTCATTTCATTACAAACGGGTACCATGGCAATTTCATCACATACTGGTAGCCATGCAATTTCTTTCTTCACATACTGTTAGCTTGGGCATTTCATCAAATAATGTCAGCAAAGTGGCAATTTCATCATATTCTTGGGTAGGCTCTTACCTACCCATGTGCAGTGGAGCAGCTGGAGGCTGGAATTCATTGCAGACTTGCAGAGGCAGTGCAGGGGCTGCAGTTGCCAGTAGTCTTTTGCGGCTGCACAATGACATCATCGTGTGGCCGTGAAGGACTACTGGTGAAAGGAGAGTTAAAGTTGTGTTAAAACATTTGCAGCACATTGCCAAAGATGTTTTAACAAAGCGATGCCACCAATACTAATATTAAATGTCTGCCTGAAAAATTGCATGGAGTTCTCACAGGTAAATGTACGTTAGGTTGTTTGTATATACAACCAAAGGTCTGGATTAGGAGAAACCTAATCTAAGGGACCAGTCTGACGATTTACCGGATCACAGACTTTGTCCCATGGGATGGTGGCTGGTGCAGGTGTGGTGTTCCAATGGGAATTTTTGGGTATAGCTCCCCAGATGCCGGGTTAGGAAATTACAGGGAGATGTATAAAAAGTTCTTATCATTAAAATGGTGCTAATTTTGCCCCAGATGTTAGCTTTCAAATGGTGAACATTCCTGATTGGTTGAGGAAAAATTAGCACAATTTTTAAACGATAATACTTTTATTACATCTCCCTGTGTATGTGTAGTCATTAGGATTTATTCCCTAATTTTTAACCCCTTCTAAAATTATCAGATAAACATTTTTATATACTCTATATACTACTGTATCAGAGGTCTACCATATAGATATCAATACTAATATTCCAATATAATATAACATAGGCATATGTTTGCATTTTCACACAAATTGGAAACGCAATATATTAAAGGGCAAAAGGGCAAAAAGTCAATATCGTTGCAATTGGCTTTTCGCAAATCGCGCACATTGCACGCTCGTATTTACAAAGCACTGTAAGGGTTCTTCTCGTGATTGCATTGGCCCAAAGTCCTTGCTATGGGCAACTAAAGATATTGAGTGCATGTGCTCATTGTAATTTCCAGGTTTTCTTTTGGGGCCTAATCCTAAAGTTTGTTGGGGGGGGGGTGGACAATATCTTTAACAGATTTCATGTACACCCACAAACAGCACAACACACAAAAATGTTAGTATTATTTTCATGTGCAGCACTTAATAAATAGCTCTGTGTACACAAAGCACAATAATTCAGTATTAAACCCACACTAAAAACCATTATAAACAGAAAAGGTACCGTAATTATTGTAGCCATACGGCACAACCTCTGCCAGAAGGTATAAAAGGGGCAATATTTCTCATTAATATCTAATAAAAAATGTATGTAATGAATGTATATGTCCACATACATTTCAGACTTAAATGTTGACATTTTCACTAATATCAATGTTAGCTAAACGTCATTTTCAATGTTGAAACCACTCCACTTTTTTAATGTTGAATCAATTGATTTCAATCAGAATATCAATGTTGATAATACAACAACCAAAATCAATACGTTTTCAATCCTCAACACTGACCATACCGGCAATATTTCAACGTTTAATCAATAGCACCTTGCTATACTGGCTTACCTTTTCCACATAAACTGAGTCATTACTCCATATCTTGCATTATCCAATCTCCATGTCCTTTTTCTAAAACACAGTAACAGCAGCTCTAAAATTTCTTGGGCATAGAAAAAACTCCTTGAATCAAGTTACAACATAGCTGTTCTTTGCATCTTTGTCTAATGAAAAGTTAGCCAGTATTTCATTGTACTACTAATGTACTGTATTGCTGTGCACATTTCATACTTTTGCCAATTGAATACCCAGGTGCTATTGCCATTAAATGGGTATTTCCTGGGAGTGGTGCAGCCACTTGCAGGTGAAAAAACCCCAAGGGCCATTTTCACACATGTGGATCGACTATTTTCCAAGGCAGTTAAAACCATTAGGATTTGCTTATTTTTACTTGCACTTCCCATAGGCAATATCTACTTGTTCCTGAATCCGTTATATAATGTATTTGAACAAACAAACAAAAGTAGCTCTTCATTACTTTTCAGTGGATTAAATTTAAAATTATTTTAAGGTTATTATCCCAGCTGGATTCTTTTCACAATATTTTTATAAAGTAGAAAATATTTGCAATGGGGAATACAGTAGAAGGCATACAGTTCCATTGAGAGTGGGAACACATAGCTGTGCAAGATACAAGCAACAATTATGTAATATGATCCATACATTATATAGATTTAAAGGGGAACTAAAGCTAAACTATAATGTGCTCCAAAAGTCACTGTAACTGCTTGAGAATCTTAATCTTAATCAGATGATTGGCTGTTTGATGTAGTTGCTCTTCATGGGCCAAGTAAGCCCCTCAAATCCCCCCATTGACTTTAATGGTGTTAAGATTTGGGTTGTTTAGGTGAACACAGAACTAGCCTTAGCCTGCCCCATAACTGCTGCTCTCTCCATCTCTCTCTAGGGATTTCAAATCAATTTCCTATTTTTAATGTAATCATTTCAATGCATATTTTGGACATTGGTGATTACGGAGAGTGGAGTCTTTATTCATCCCTAATAGCTGGGTAAAAGTTGGTGATGAGTGTCTGAAGGCTGTTAAAATTATTCATAAGTGCAAACTGACCTCACATTCCAGTGATTACTCTGTCCACTAGGACTGACAAAGATATAGAAACATGCAAACTGCAATGGACTTTGCAATTTTCTATGGTAGGTAGCTATAATTAACCCCAAAATTATTTTTTCATATGTATACTGCTTTCACAAGCACCTGAAATTAAGGCAATATTGTCACTATAGTTTAGATCATATTTGTGTGGGTCTAAATATAATAGTTGAAAAGCTTTAAATATCACACACCCATCCCTTCGTAAACTGGTACCTATAAAAAAGCATTAGGAAATCAAAACACAGGAATTTACAGGCTGAAACAGAGAATTTCCTCTAACATCAGGCCAGAATTTGGATAAATCAGTTTGGGTTGCTATGCACACATCACTAAGGAATTAAATAAGATAGTGAGAATATAAGGTGCCCATACATTGAACTCACATCTCCAACCAATCCCATGACATTCAATCAATTCTTCAGGAACCGCATTTTTTTTTTCTGTTGGTCCCGCCTGGTTCAATATTTTGCAATGGTATATTGTTTTGCGAAAAAGAACGTGAAAGGCATTTCCTGTCGAATTGTTTTAATGTTGTGGGATCGTTTGGGAGGTAAGATCTAATGTATTGGCATTATATCTAATGGCTTATATCTTCCCTTACACATATGCAATATGGAACAGACACTTCTAGGTAATTTCCATGTTTCCATGGTAGCCCTTAAGAAAATGTCACACCTTCAAAGAGGCTTTAAAAGCATTCCATGAGCTAAAAGCACAACCAAAAGTCAGTTACAGACCAGTTTCCAGCTTTATTAATCCTTATCGGTGTAACGTAGGCCTCTGGTTTGCTTTGTGAAGTGCCTATGGACAGACATCATTAAAGAATTAAATAAGGGAGAGAATGCTGTTAAAGCATTTAGAAGATGCTTTCTCCAGATCATAGAAATGATTTAGAGTGATAGTGGCATACACACAATACTTTTGAATTCAGTAAGGTTGATTTTTTTTACTGTTTCAAAGAACTGCAAAAAAAATGCAAAGAACTGCATGGAAGAAGACAGAAAGGCTTTTCATTATTGTTTTTGTATTGGTAAAGCCTTAATTTAGAGAGGTATTAAGATCCCTTCAGTGTTGAAATCCCACTCCACCAGAGCACTAGCTACTTCATGGGCAGTAGAAAGCCAAACCACTGCCACAGACATCTGTGATGCTGCAAGATGATTCTATTTTAGATCTTAATTAGGCAACCGCAGGTTGCATGTGTCATGTACAGGAAAGAAGTCTCATACTAAATTGGGCAATTTTTTTCTTAAAGCTTCATATTTCACTCTTGGTAAGTAGCTTCCATTATTACTGGGAAAAATAGAAAAAATGTATCTCTACTTACCTCTTTAATTTCATTCCCATTTATATTCCTCTTACCAGCTTGGAAAATGACTGGGTAAGAAATGGCATTAAAGGGCAACCGTGGTTAAGGTTAAATGAAAGCCTGCAGCCTTTTCCTTTAAAATGAGCCCTAGATCACATCTCTGGCTGCTACCCCGTAAAAAAATTCCTGCTACTAGTTTGTTGAATGATCTTACCCCTCCACCCCAGGGGAGAAGCATGCTCAGTTAAGACTTAAGGCTGGGGAAAACAAAATAAAATATAATTTGTATCATTTCGAATTTATAATATAACTAGAAAGGGAAGTTTAAGTATAAACTTTATTTTTGTCTTAAAAGACATTTTGGAAGGAATTTGTGGGTTTGTGCTGCAGATTTTAAACTCAATAATGCCAATGAAGAGGACATGTTTGTTTTTTACTTACCCTTTAAATATGTCACATGCAGTTGGTGTGTGTGTATTCATATCAGGTATGGGGAATAAAATACTAACTTTTTTGATGATTGGTCAATTTATTTTTTTTTTTACTATAGTTACCCTTTAAATATGGCTACCATGGAATGGAAGGTGGGTAAGTAGGGTGTGTTGTACCTGGTCAGGTTGGAAGTTAAAAAGCAAACTTAATTATTGATCAAAATTTGTTTTTTTGACTTTACCCTTTATGTATGGCTGCCATAGTAATGTCATAGAATCTGTAGGTGTTTGTACCTGTGTCAGGTGGGGGTTATAAAAAAACAAACTTTTTTGATGATTGGTCAAAATTAGTTTTTTTGACTTTAGTTACCCTTTAAGTATGCTGCCACAGTAATGGATAAGTAGATCAATAGGTGTGTGTACCTGGTCTGGTAAAGGGGTATGTCTTTTTGTGTTTACAACCATAAACACCTTTTATTGAGGAAAAATCAAAATATTTTTTTTACTTTAGTTACCCTTAAAGTATAGCTGCCACTGTAATGGATAAGTAGATCAGTAGGTGTGTTACCTAGGTCTGGTTGACGGGGAATGTCTTTTTTGTGTTTACAACCTAAAAACTATCTTTTATTGAGGATAATCAAAATTAGTTTTTTGACTTTAGTTACCCTTTAGTATGGCTGCTACAGTAATGGATAAGTAGATTAGTAGGCGTGTGTACCTGGGACTGGTTGAGTGGGTATATTCTTTTTTGTGTTTACAACCATAAAACTATCTTTTATGAGGATAAATCTAAATTTTTTACTTTAGTTACCCTTTATATTGGCTGCCACAGTAATAGATAAGTAGATTAGTAGGTGTGTGTACCTGGGTCTGGTTGGAGGGGGGTATGTATTTTTTGTGTTTACAACCATAAAACATCTTTTATTGAGGATAAATCTAAATTAGTTTTTTTTGAGTTTAGTTACCCTTTAATATGGCTTCCATGGGAATGGAAGGTAGGTCAGTTGGTGGTGTACTTGTGTCTGTGTGGGGGGTTTGGGAGTATCCACGGTTTGTATTTATACCATGAAACACTTTTTTGAAATATCCACATTTGAGGAGTGTTACCATTATTGTCTATGGGAAAAAATGTCCGGAAATTCGCCGATAACGCAATAACACTTCTTCGCGGATTCCTTAGCTAGAAGAAGCACACTCTATATTGCCCCCGTAACGTCTGTGCCGAATTCCATGTCTCTAGCTCAAAACTGTGGGAGGAGATTCAGTCCAAAAAAGCAGAAGAATAGAAACAAGAAAAGAAGAAAGAAGAAATAAAAGAAGTAATTTGGCTTTTTCAAGCCAAATTAATAATGTAATATATAAAAATAATAAAGCAAGTTAATGCCAGCTACCATTTACCAGCTAGAGAGACTGGTTTAAATGCAATGTAAAAATATACATAAATGGTTAAATAAAGAAATCCATGTAGACTCTAGTATAAAAATATTTTCTAGATCATCTTACCCATAAATTTGGATATTCATTATGGAAGAGAGTTTATAAATAATTCCATCATGAATATAAGCAACTGTCCAGTCAATCCTTTGGTACTCCAGCGGTTTTTACCCTAGAAATTCCAGTTGAGATTTGTACTGTAATTCAGCTGGCAAGCTGCAGATTAGAAAGCATGGTGTAAATAATTAAGTTTCTGGTCTTTTTAAAGTTAGTTTTCTGGACCATAGTCCTCCATTATGGTCTCAGCCGCTGGGTGGATTCAGTTGCTCAGTAGAGTCTGGACACGTTTGATACATCCAACAGCCAATCAATAGAAATAACTATTAGGAACATTTCTAAGAAGTGAGCATCGTTTTTGAAAAAGAAAACAATATGAGGAATACCCAGTTTATTATAATATATAGATAAATAATTAAAATTATTATTTGTTGCACAGCCAGTGTTTTCAACTATGCATACAAATGCTGGCATTAGCTCAGAGTAATATTGAAAATGACACAATGTGTATTTCGGCAATTCATTAAAGATCCAGCACCTTCTAATTTCAGATATTTGTTTTCCTAACCCAAATCCAGCCAGAGTATGCTGTCTGAATGAGGAAATCTCTGTCATATGATGCAAAATGAGCAAATATGATGGAAGTAATAATGGAAGTAACTCACCTTCATGAGTTTCAAAAAGTACAAATAGTTTATTTTGTTGAAAATAAGTAAAATACAACGACACTACTGTAATTATATACTGTTTTCAAGTTTATCATACATGTTGTTTGCCTGTCTTCTCACCATAACTTTTTAAAACTGAAATCACTTTAATGAAGTGAACAGAGAATGGTTTTTGAAGACAGGAAGGCTATCCAATAGTGCTATCAGATCACACTCTGACAGGCAGACTGCTTCATGTCCTGTCTCTGAAATCTGAGAGTTAAGTGGGTCCCTTAGGCTTGTTTGGAAAATAATTTTATTAACTGCATTTCCCCCCTGTTTTACAAAAATTTTTGTAACTAAACATTCCACCTCTTACAGATCTTTCCGTTGTCCCTTGAATTCTGATGGGGATTCTTGGACCACCAGAGCAATGTGTTTTTTCCTGAGGGACGATTAGCCTCCAGCAGTTTCATGAGAGTGGGATTGCAAATACACTTAGACAGCTACAACCCCATGTTCTAAGTAACCATGGTGGGATCCCTGCTCTGTTCTGTTATTAGAGTCCAAATGACTGTAAATTACAGAAGAAGAAGGAACTGGTAAGCAACCATGACTCCTTTTGCAGTCCACCCTGCCTCCTCTCCCAATTGATAGCTCAATACTCAGGACAATTTAGCAGCACATATATGTGGGAGTCACCTGTTTAGATAGGGATCGGGTGGGACGGTGGCTGAAAAGTGTTTTTGCAGGGTTTTATGTTTGTTTGCCAAGTAGAGATGGACTAGAGACTCGAACCCGAGTTTGAGCCGAACTATTCGAATTCGAACGAATTCGGACTTCTCCAACTATCCCGGATTTTCGATATTTTCGGACTTTCGATACGTGAGCATCGATATGCGAGTAAAGTGTCCATTAAAACCTATACACGGGCATCGAATCTGCGAGTGAAATGTCCATGATATCTAGGCGCAGCATCGATTCGTGAGTAAAGTGTTCTATACGTGAGCATCGAATCCCCCAGTAAATGTCCATGGTATCTAGGCGCAAACATCGAATCTGCGAGTAAAGTGTCCATTAAAGCCTATACACGAGCATCAAATCCGCGAGTAAAAGTACATGATACCTAGCGCCGAACATCGATGTTAGAACGTGAGAGCTCGAAAATAGCTCGAGTGAGAGTAAATTGATTTTTCGAATGTCCTGGATATTTGAACATGTTCCCCAACCATTTCCTAGGTCCCACAGCCATTTATATTAAGTTACCATTAATATTTTATTTGTATTTCATTAGAACTTTCTACTATTTTGACTCCATTGACTTTAATAGGTCCGTTTTAGAACTTTCGAACTTTCCATATAGTTCGAAAGTTCGAAAACGGACTGAACTTCGAAAGTTCGGCCATCTCTATTGCCAAGGTGGTAAAAAAAATCACAAAAGAAATGAATAAAGTCAGTGTCAGTTTCAAGTGTTTGGGATCACCAGGAAATATATGAACAGGGGATTACCAGAAATATTGAACAGGGGATTACCAGAAAGCATTAAGGGACCCACTTAATATTAAATTCTTCTTTATTAAATTTTTACTCCTTTTAGCCATTTATGGACCCACTGGTAGAGATGGGCAAAACTGCTAAAATCCGTTCCGCCTGCAGTTTCTCCAGATTTTACAAAAAAATTTAAAAATCCGCAAAATCGCTGTTCTCGGAAATCATGTTCTAAAATTTTCCAAAATCCGAAAAATATCAAAATTCGAGTTTTTTGAAAATAATGAGAAAATCGAATTTTCAAGTTACAATATGGGTCTCAATGGCTATTACTGATTTTTTTTTGTAGTAAGTAGAGATGTCCGACTTCGAAAATCCGTCCGCGCGAGGATCAGCGGATTTTCGAAAAAATCAGTAAATTCGAAATCCGCAGCGGACCCGTTAAAACGTTTAAAATGAAAGTTTGGCAAAATCCGCATTAAAAGTGGTCTAAATAGCCTTGGTAACGTATTACTAATCACTCAGGGACCTGGGTAATAGCCTTAGAAAACACGTATCAATGCCTACATACCTAAAAATTACAGTCCGCTAGCGTGAATTTTAAAAAAACGTTATTTTTCGAAATCCGAGGATTCCCGTAAAATTAGGATTTCCGTAAAAACGAGGATTTCCGTAAAAAACGATGATTCCCGTAAAACGGAGATTCCCATAAATCCGCGGATTTTGTTAAAAACGAGGAACCGGAACTTCCTGCCTAGCAAAATGAGCGAGTTCTGCAAGGCAGTTATATGCCATGAACTACCTCCTGCTCAGGGGGTACGATACTTCCCCCCTGACACCATCATGTGCGGCGCCGACAAGCGCAGGATAATGGAGGGGCTCCAGCATTGATCCTGCGCCGTTTCGGCTACCAAACCACTGTCTCTACCCTCCAGAGACAGTGGTCGATCTCAAGAGGCAGAGGCCTCAATATGTGGCAGCCGTACGGCAAATGATAGAAGGCAAGTATACTTTTTATTATTATATTCTGTATTGTAATAAGTAGTAAATATTAATATTTAATTCACTTCTGACAAAACATATATTTATATATATGTTTTTAAAAACATCAATAATCCTTAATTTTGGCTGGAAGAGAGAGAAATCCAAGTTCTTTGTATTTCTCATTCACTGGTTATTATTAGATTATTATTATTATTCTTATATATTCAATATCTGCCCTATTTAAAGGGTAAGTAAAGTAAAAAAATAAATCACTGAAAAGTACTTTATTTAACATAACACCTATAAATTCAAATGATACCCACACATAGACCACAGGTAAACACATTGGTGCCCCCCTCCATTTCCATGGCAGCCGTATTTAAGGCTAAGTAAAGTTAAAAATGAAATTAATCATTAAAAATTGATTTCTTTTTACCTTATAAATGCACACTGATACCCACAATAGACACAGTTAAACACACTTTACTGACCCACCCTTTTAGTTACATGGCGAGCCCTAATTGAAGGGAAAGTAAAGTCAAAAATAAAATGTTGATCAATTATTACAAATTGATTTTTAACACTCCAAAATTAAAAATGTGTGTTAGCCACAAATCTAGATACAATACACACAGCTACTGATGCTCCCCTACCACACCAACCAACTTTTCCCTTCCATGGCTACAATACACACAATAAAAATATAAGTACTTAGCAAGATAAGGTATGAATCATTGCCATAGAAATTTTAAAGCAACTATAACATATTGCCTTATTTAATCTTTATTTTCAAGCAGAATCCAAAGTATATAATTAATATATCCTTTAATATATCATTCATTATGTATTTTTATTTTAATTTGCAGCTGAATTTTCCTCAGATACCCCACCCCCACCACGTCCCCCAGAGGAAGAATGTAAGTGCAGCCTGTAGAAAAAATTTTTTTTTCTAAATTTTTCATTTGTCCAAGGCCACATACAAGCGCACACGAGCGCTCCAGAAACAAGCATACAAGCGCGTGCAGTACGATTGCACAATTGTGCAAAATTGAAGATGACATTAATTGTGCCACACTATTGTGTGCTTTTTAACACGTTGATGTGTCCAAGCCCTTTATCCAAATGTTTGCATATTTTTGACAACTTCTCCGAGATTTGTTTTTAGTAAATGTATTCGAAACATTTAATGACAGTGAGTTAAAATAAATCTCCTTTTTTTTTATAGCACTACCACCAACTACCCCTCAGGCTACGGGCAGCCCATTGCCCCCTCCGGGCTCTCCTCGCCCCAACCGGGCGGTCCACCGCCCAAGAAGGAGGAACCTGGCAACCAGCCAACCGGTATTGCATCCTAGCAATTTTTTAATTTTTTTATTGACCTTGATTGTCACAAATAATTAGTGAAATTATCAGTAAAAATTAAGTGAATTTTATTATTTCACTGAAAAAATGTTTGTAAAAAAAAAATTAAACAAATCTATTATTTGGATTGAGAGACAGATCACAGTTCTTCTCCTTTCTCATTCCCATTTATTGTCCTCGACCCCCCATTGTTTGGGCTGTACTTGTCCCTCAGTTTTTTGAGCTTAAGTCACGAAATTCGGTCGAAACGTGCAGTAAAAGTGTGCGATTATCTTAAGTATCCTTTCCAACATTGTCCAACAAAACACTACCCATGACACCCCACCAGCTATTCACACCTACGGGGCAACTAAAGTGAAAATGAAATGTTGATTTTTTATAAATGGTAAATTATACCCACTAAACCTAGTGAAGTTAATGTTTTTTAAAATCTTTCATTAAACCAGTTTTTCATTGCTTTTTGTGGTTCAAAAATTTTCCAGAATGTTCACTAAGTAGCCTGTTAGGAAATCTTCTTTATACATGTAATATTCTTACTAATGGATTGGACAGTGATTGTTAAAATAACAACTTTTTTTTTTTCTACAAGCAGGACCAGCCTCTCCAGGCCTTCCGCCTTCTCCAGGCCCTCCACCCTCTCCAGCCCCTCCACCCTCTCCAGCCCCTCCAGCCACTCCAGCCTCTCCAGTCCCTCTGGAGGTTATGATTCAAAATCGTAAGTAAATCATATGCAACGTTAATGAAATGTTATATACAAGACTATTAATATCTGTATTTTCCCAGTGTAAAATCCACGCTACATGATGCAACAAGATCCCGGAGGGATTAAAAGCGCACTCAACCAGAGCAATAGCATGTTCCTGGGTGGCTGAGGCAAAGGCGCCAAAAGAATTAATTTGCAAAACGGCAAAGTTGTCGTCGATGAAGACGTTTGTCCGTCATTATAAGTTGGATGTATTGCCGTCTGAGGATCTAAAGTTTGGACGTAAAGTCCTGCAGACTGTATTGTTAGGTTTGGAATAAAAGAATGTGTGTTTAAGCATATTTGCCCGCCCATCATTTTAGCTTTGGTATATCCCATTTTGGGGACTTGCTGCCATGGTTACCTTGGGAAAACAGGAAATCAAATCATACCGAGATTTCTGTTTCCCAGTCACGTTCATGGCAGCAGTCACCAAAGAGCCACAGACCTTCGCAGCGAGAGAGTGGTCAAAGAATGCGTGGAGAGTGGATGCATTAGCATTTCCGTGGACAGAGAACTCCCCTCTACGCCTTCCCACCCCTACGTTATTGCACAGGGTCTACAAAAAATCAAAACGGACAAGGTGAAAGACTTAGTCCTCGTATACACCAGCCTGGCCTTCCAAGCTATGGTTTCCCCAAATCCACCAGTGGGTCAGAAATTACCACTGGAAGACTGTAGACTGCTTCCAGGGTTCCCTGGATCTTTTGTCCAAGCTCCACAGTTAATGTGGATAGCAGCTCGAGTATTTCTTCTGCTTCAACAATCTCCATTCCTCTAACAACCTAATCGACCCGTCCTTGCATCACAAAACAATCAGGAAATACAATTCCTTGACTGGTTCACTGCAAGGGAGGCCCAGTTTAACAACACAAAGCCTTGTGGGGTGCATTGGAGTTTCTCTCCACAAGTTTCATTCCGGCCTACCTCACAATGCTTAAATTCAGCGTTGAAAATAGTAATTCCAGACTTAACATCAAACTCCATATACCTAAGGTTACTAAGAGGAGCCTCCATGTCTAGACCACCTACCCCCAGATACACATCACATGGGATATTGACAAGCTCCTAGTTACCTGGCTAACTGGGAATACCATCCCTTTCCCTCTGCCCTCTTGGCGTAAAATTAGCATGCCTTATGGCCTTAGCCTTGCTGCAAGATCAGCAGAACTAACTTTAATCCACATCCAGGAGCCATGGATGTCAGTTACCCCAGGGGGAGCCACATAATTCTCAAAGGGAGAACCAAAACCTCCCACATTTGCCAGGAGTTATAGTAGAACTTGACCTACCAGAAAACAGTGAGGAACCTTCATGTGTGTATAGTGTCCCACCTAAAACACTACCTACAAGTGTCAAGTACAAACGAGGAGACATCTCCCAGCTTTTATCACATCCAGAGTTCCTTAGACCACCTGTTCCAAGAAGTCAGGGGATAGATACTTTCAGCAATGGAGAGCGCAGGAATCACACCTCAGTATTCCGCCCTCATCTTTTAGGGGCGACGCTTCCACAAAGCAGCCTCCAAGGGAGTACCACTACAGTCTATCTAAGAGCAGCTAGATGGTCATCAGACAGGACATTCGTCCGACACTACTGGCGTCCCACAGAGCTAAAACGTCTAAACTTCGCAAGGGCAAAAACTAGGTGTGTGCTACTCTGCCCAAAAGCTGTTGCTAGGTGGCTGCCTCCCATGGGACAACGAGGGTTGCAGGAATCTATGGACTGCAAACCCCATTTGTCCTAGGGAATAGGACAGCCACCTAGCAACAGCGCCCAACCCTCCCTCCCCAGGGATTCTATTGTTGGTTTAGAGCGAAATCCATAAAATTAATGATAAGAAACTAGCACAGAGACTTAAAGAAAAAAAACATACTGCCATTCTTGTTACTGTTGTTGTTCGTCGAAACTAACGCACAAGACAAGCGCATTACATTCTTATTTCTCTTGCACCCTTAGCACGTCCAAAGTTCCAGAGACAGCAGAGCCAGATGGCACAGAAGATAACAGGAAATAGGTGTATGAATGTCAAGATTCCTCCGCCCTCCAGCTGTTCTCTCAGCGTTAATTCCCTGGACTGTTCTGATACTGAATGTTATCAGCAACCTTCTGCCTATTGTTAATTAGCCTTATGCCATATATTGCATTAAGATGACATCCAAAATTGTTAAGTTTACCAAGTTAAGGAAGCATTGAAACTCATACCTACTCAGCTCCTTATTCATAGGTAACTTAATAAACTTAATAATACTTACTATTCTACAAAAAAAAAAAGAGGAAAAAGGGGTTAATTTTTTAATAAATAAATAGGTCCACTACTACTAATTAAGTAAGGACAGCCACTTGCTTCCCGTTAAAAAATGACTTCCGCGAGATCTCGGAACCGCGAGGATGCGCATGACGGAAGGCTGGGAGGGGGCTGCGCACCCGCGAAAACTTTATCCCAGCGGCAGATTCAGGAGGCAGCCGCCAAGCCCAATAGCTGTTGCTAGGTGGTGTATTCCCTAGGAAAAATGGGTTTGCAGTCCATAGATTCCTGCAAACCCTGTATATAGCATGAAATTCGCAATTAGACCCTTAGGTATCCTAGCCCTAGTTCAAAAATCAGTTTTGCTTCATGTCTCATAAGCAAGGTCTACCATATCACCCCCTCTATAGGAGGGGTTAGCCTTAATACCTTAGGCTTGTAATATCTGTAAGTTGCCTCCATTACACCCAGAAAATGTCTGGCAACGGGGCTAGTTTCATCCTGTTTTTCAATACTATAACATGTTCACAGACCCATGCTTTCAACATCCTAGTGGTACACCCCAAGTATTAAATTATAATTTGCAAGCATTTTTATTAAGTATACCACCTATTTCGAATAGCAATTTATGTAGTCTTATGTATTGACGAGAGACAGATAGATCTGTTCGTATCGGAAACAACTGCCGAGACACAGACCTTCGCAGCGAGAGAGTGGTCAAAGAATGCGTGGAGAGTGGATGCATTAGCATTTCTGTGGACAGATCTACCTCCCCTCTACGCCTTCCCACCCCTTACGTTATTGCCACAGGTTCTACAAAAAATCAGAACGGACAAGGTGAAAGACTTAGTCCTCATATACCCAGCCTGGCCTTTATTATTTCATGGCTGCACACTTAATAAATATCTGTGTACACAAAGCACAATAATTCAGTATTAAACCCACACTAAACATTATAACAGAAAAGGTACCGGATAATAGTAGCCATACTGGCACAACCTCTGCCAGAAAGGTATAAAAGGGGGGCAATATTTCTCATTA
Organism: Hymenochirus boettgeri; assembly: GCA_019447015.1. Classification (NCBI taxonomy): domain Eukaryota; kingdom Metazoa; phylum Chordata; class Amphibia; order Anura; family Pipidae; genus Hymenochirus; species Hymenochirus boettgeri. Next base: position 78,831,865 of record CM033475.1, read on the forward strand.
ATATCTATAAAAATGTATGTAATGAATGTATATGCCACATACATTTCAGAACTTAAATGTTGACATTTTCACTAATATCAATGTTAGCTAAACGTCATTTTCAATGTTGAACCCACTCACATTTATAATGTTGAATCAATGTTATTTAACATCAATTATCAATGTTGATATACAACCAAAATCATACTGGTTCATCCTCAACACTGACCATACCGGCAATATTTCAACGTTTAATCAATAGCACCTTGCTATACTGGCTTACCTTTTCCACACCAAACTGAGTCTTACTCATATCTTGCATTATCCAATCTCCATGTCCATTTTCTAAAACACAGTACAGCAGCTCTAAATTTCTTGGGCATAGAAAAAACTCCTTGAATCAAGTTACAACATAGCTGTTCTTGCATCTTTGTCTAATGAAGTTAGCCAGGTATTTCATTGTACACATAATGTATACTGTATTGCTGTGCACATTTCATACTATTTGCCAATTGAATACCCAGGTGCTATTGCCATTAAATGGGTATTTCCTGGGAGTGGTGCAGTCCACTTGCAGGTGAAAAAAAACCAGGGCCATTTTCACCATGTGGATCGACTATTTTCCAAGGCATTTAAAACCATTAGATTTGCTTATTTTTACTTGCACTTCCCATAGGCAATATCTACTTGTTCCTGCCGTTATATAATGTATTTGAACAAACAAACAAAAGTAGCTCTTCATTACTTTTCAGTGGATTAAATTTAAAATTATTTTAAGGTTATTATCCCGCTGGATTCTTTTCACAATATTTTTATAAAGTAGAAAATATTTGCAATGGGGAATACAAGTAGAGGCATACAGTTCCATTGAGAGTGGGAACACATAGCTGTGCAAGATACAAGCAACAATTATGTATATTGATTCCATACATTATATAGATTTAAAGGGAACTAAAGCTAAACTATAAATGTGCTCCAAAAGTCACTGTAACTGCTTGAGATCTTATCTTAATCAGATGATTGGCTGTTTGATGTAGTTGCTCTTCATGCCAAGTAAGCCCCTCAAATCCCCCCATTGACTTTATGGGTTTTAAGATTTGGGTGTTTAGGTGAACACAGAACTAGCCTTAGCCTGCCCAAACTGCTCTCTCATCTCTCTCTAGGGATTCTCAAATCAATTTCCTATTTTTAATGTAATCATTTCATGCATATTTTGGACATTGGTGATTACGGAGAGTGGAGTCATTTATCATCCCTAATAGCTGGGTAAAAGTTGGTGATGAGTGTCTGAAGGCTGTAAAATTATTTCATAAGTGCAAACTGACCTCACATTCCCGTGATTACTCTCTGTCCCACTAAGGACTGACAAGATATAGAAACATGCAAACTGCAATGGACTTTGCAATTTTCTATGGTAGGAGCTATAATTAACCCCAAATTATTTTTTTCATATGTATACGCATTTCACAAGCACCTGAATTAAGGCAATATTGTCAGCTATAGTTTTAGATCATATTTGTGTGTCTAAATATAATAGTTGAAAGCTTTAAAATCATACCACCCTGGTAAACTGGTACCTATAAAAAAGCATTAGGAAATCAAAACACAGAGTTTACAGGCTGAAAACAGAGAATTTCCTCTAACATCAAGCCGAATTTGGATAAGATCATTTGGGGCTATGCACACATCACTAAGGAATTAAATAAGATAGTGAGAATATAAGGTGCCATACATTGAACTCACTCCAACCAATTCCCATGACATTCAATCAATTCTTCAGGAACCGCATTTTTTCTTTCTGTTGGTCCCGCCTGGTTCAATATTTTGCAATGGTATATTGGTTGGAAAGAACGTGAAAGGCATTTCCTGTCGAATTGTTTGAATGTTGTGGGATCGGTTTGGGAGGTAGATCTAATGTATTGGCATTATATCTAATGGCTTATATCTTCCCTTACACATATGCAATATGGAACAGACACTCTAGGTAATTTCCATGTTTCCATGGTAGCCTTAGGAAATGTCACACCTTCAAGAGGCTTTAAAAGCATTCCATGAGCTAAAAGCACAACCAAAAAGTCAGTTACAGACCAGTTTCAGCTTTATTAATCCATTATCGGTGTAACGTAGGCCCTGGTTTGCTTTGTGAAGTGCCTATGGACAGACATCATTAAGAATTAATAAGGGAGAGAATGCTGTTAAAGCATTTAGAAGATGCTTTCCAGATCATAGAAATGATTTAGAGTGATAGTGGCATACACTACAATACTTTGAATTCAGTAAGGTTGATTTTTTTTTACTGTTTCAAAAGAACTGCAAAAAAAATGCAAAAGAACTGCATGGAAGAAGACAGAAAGGCTTTTCATTATGGTGTTTGTATTGGTAAAGCCTTAATTTAGAGAGGTATTAGATCCCTTCAGTGTGAAATCCCCTCCACCAGAGCACTAGCTACTTCATGGGCAGTAGAAGCCAGACCACTGCCACGACATCTGTGATGCTTGCAAGATGATTCTATTTAAGATCTTAATTAGGCAACCGCAGGTTGCATGTGTCATGTACAGGAAAGAAGTCTCATACATAAATTGGGCAATTTTTTTCTTAAAGCTTCAATATTTCACTCTTGGTAAGTAGCTTCCATTTTATACTGGGAAAAATAGAAAAAATGTATCTCTACACTCTTTAATTTCATTCCCAGTTAATTCCTCTTACCAGCTTGGAAAATGACTGGTAAAGAAATGGCATTAAAGGGCAACCGTGGTTAAGGTTAAATGAAAGCCTGCAGCCTTCTCCTTTAAAATGAGCCCTAGATCACATCTCTGGCTGCACCCCGTAAAAAAATTCCTGCTACTAGTTTGTTGAATGATCTTACCCTCCACCCCAGGGAGAAGCATGCTCAGTTAAGACTTAGGCTGGGGAACAAAATAAAATTAATTTGTAAATTTCGAATTTATAATTAACTAGAAAGGGAAGTTTAGTATAAACTTTATTTTGTCTTAAAAGACATTTGGAAGGATTTGTGGGTTTGTGCTGCAGATTTAAAACTCAATATGCCAATGAAGAGGACATTGTTGTTTTTTTACTTACCCTTTAATTATGTCACATGCAGTTGGTGTGTGTGTATTCATATCAGGTATGGGGATAAAATACTAACTTTTTTTGATGATTGGTCAAAATTTATTTTTTTTACTATGTTACCCTTTAATATGGCTACCATGGAAATGGAAGGGTGGGTAAGTAGGTGTGTGTACCTCAGGTTGGAAGTTAAAAAGCAAACGTTATTATTGATCAAAATTTGTTTTTGGACTTTACCCTTTATGTATGGCTGCCATATGTAATGTATACATAGATCTGTAGGTGTTTGTACCTGTGTCAGGTTGGGGGTTATAAAAAACAACTTTTTTGATGATTGGTCAAAATTAGTTTTTTTGACTTTAGTTACCCTTTAAGTATGCTGCCACAGTAATGGATAAGTATGATCATAGGTGTGTGTACCTGGTCTGGTAAAGGGGGTAATGTTTTTTGTGTTTACAACCATAAACACCTTTTATTGAGGAAAAACAAATTTTTTTTTTTACTTTGTTACCCTTAAAGTATAGCTGCCACTGTAATGGATAAGTAGATCAGTAGGTGTGTTACCTAGGTCTGGTTGACGGGGAATGTCTTTTGTGTTTACACCAAACTATCTTTTATTGAGGATATCAAAATTAGTTTTTTGACTTTAGTTACCCTTTAAGTATGGCTGCTACAGTAATGGATAAGTAGATTAGTAGGCGTGTTACCTGGGACTGGTTGAGTGGGTAGTGTCTTTTTTGTGTTTAACAACATAAACTATCTTTTATTGAGAGATAATCTAAATTTTTTACTTTAGTTACCCTTTAAGTATGGCTGCCACAGTATAGATAAGTAGATTAGTAGGTGTGTGTACCTGGGTCTGGTTGAGGGGGGTAATGTATTTTTTGTGTGTTACAACCATAAAACTTCTTTTAATTGAGGAAAATCTAAATTAGTTTTTTTGGATTTTAGTTACCTTTAATATGGCTTCCATGGGAATGGAAGGTAGGTCAGTTGTGTGTGTACTTGTGTCTTGTGGGGGGGTTGGGAGATCCACGGTTTGTATTTATGACCATGAACAAACTGTTTTTGAAATATCCACATTTGAGGAGTGTTACCATTATTGTCTATGGGAAAAAATGTCCGGAAATTCGCCGATAACGCAATAACACTTCTGCGGATTCCTTAGCTAGAAGATAGCACACTTCATATGCCCCCGTAACGTCTGTGCCGAATTCCATGTCTCTAGCTCAAAACTGTGGGAGAGAGTAAGTCCAAAAAAAGCAGAAGAATAAAACAGAAAAGAAGAAAGAAGAAATAAAAGAACAGTAATTTGCTTTTTCAAGCCAAATAATAATGTAATATATAAAAATAATAAAGCAAGTTTAATGCCATCACCATTTACCGCTAGAGAGACTGGTTATGCAATGTAAAAATATACAGTAATGGGTTAATAAGAAATCCTGTAGACTCTAGTAATAAATATTTTCTAGATCATCTTACCATTAAATTTGGGATATTCATTATGAAGAGAGTTTATAATAAAAATTCCATTGATATAAAGCGAACTGTCCAGTCCATCCTTTGGTACTCCAGCGGTTTTTACCCTAGAAATTCCAGTTGAATTTGTACTGTAATTCAGCTGGCAAGCTGCAAGATTAGAAAGCATGGTGTAAATAAATTAAGTTTCTGGTCTTTTTAAAGTTAGTTTTTCTGGACCATAGTCCTCCATTATGGTCTCCGCACTGGGTGGATTCAGTTGCTCAGTAGAGTCGTGGACACGTTTGATACATCCAACAGCCAATCAATAGAAATAACTATTAGGAACATTTCTAAGAAGTAGCATCCGTTTTTGAAAAAGAAAACAATATGAGGAATACCCATTGTATTATAGATATATAGATAAATAATTAAAATTATTATTTGTTGCACACCATGGTTTTCACACTATGCATACAAATGCTGGCATTAGCTCAGGATTAATATGAAAATGACAACAATGTGTATTTCGGCATTCAATTAAAGATCCAGCACCTTCTAATTTCAGATATTTGTTTTCCTACACCCAATCCAGCCAGAGTATGCTGTCTGAATGAGGAAATCTCTGTCATATGATGCAAAATGAGCAAATATGATGGAGGTAATAATGGAAGTAACTCACCTTCATGAGTTTCAAAAAGTACAAATAGTTTATTTTGTTGAAAATAAGTAAAATACAACGACACTACTGTAATTATATACTGTTTTCAAGTTTTCATACATGTGGTTTGCCTGTCTTCTCACCATAACTTTTTAAAACTGAAATCACTTTAATGAAGTGGACAGAAGTGGTTTTTGAAGACAGGAAGGCTATCCAATAGTGCTATCAGAACACACTGCGACAGGCAGACTGCTTCATGTCCTGTCTCTGAATCTGAGAGTTAAGTGGGTCCCTTAGGCTTGTTTGGAAAATAATTTTTAACTGCATTTTCCCCACTGTTTTACAAAAATGTTTGTAACTAAACATTCCACCTCTTACAGATCTTTCCGTTGTCCCTTGAATTCTGATGGGGATTCTTGGACAACCAAGAGCAATGTGTTTTTCCTGAGGGCGATTAGCCTCCAGCAGTTTCATGAGAGGTGGGATTGCAAATACACTTAGACAGCTACATCACCCCCATGTCTAAGTAACCATGGTGGGATCCCTGCTCTGTTCTGTTATTAGAGTCCAAATGACTGTAAATTACAGAAAAAGAAGGAACTGGGTAAGCACATGACTCCTTTTGCAGTCACCCTGCCTCCTCTCCCAATTGATAGCTCAATACTCAGGACAATTTAGCAGCACATATATGTGGATCCCTGTTAGATAGGGATCGGGTTGGGACGGTGCGAAAAGTAGTTTTTTTGCAGGGTTTTTATGTTTGTTTTGCCAAGTAGAGATGGACTAGGACTCGACCCGAGTTTGAGCCGAACTATTCGAATTCGAACGAATTCGGACTTCTCCAACTATCCCGGATTTTCGATATTTTCGGACTTTCGATACGTGAGCATCGAATAGCGAGTAAGTGTCCATTAAAACCTATCCACGGGCATCGAATCTGCGAGTGAAATGTCCATGATATCTAGGCGCTAGCATCGAATTCGTGAGTAAAGTGTTCTATACGTGAGCATCGAATCCCCCAGTAAATGTCCATGGTATCTAGGCGCAAACATCGAATCTGCGAGTAAAGTGTCCATTAAAGCCTATACACGAGCATCAAATCCCGAGTAAAATGTACATGATACCTAGGCGCGAACATCGAAGTTTAGAACGATGAGCTCGAAAATAGCTCGAGTGAGAGTAAATTGATTTTTCGAATGTCCTGGATATTTGAACATGTTCCCCAACCATTTCCTAGGTCCCCACAGCCATTTATATTAAGTTACCATTAATATTTTTTTGTATTTCATTAGAACTTTTCGAACTATTTGACTCCCATTGACTTTAATAGGTCCGTTTTAGAACTTTCGAACTTTCCATATAGTTCGAAGTTCGAAAACCGGACTGAACTTTCGAAAGTTCGGCCATCTCTATTGCCAAGGTGGTAAAAAAAATACACAAAGAAATGAAAAAGTCAGTGTCAGTTTCAAGTGTTTGGGACACCAGGAAATATATGAACAGGGGATTACCAGGAAATATATGAACAGGGGTTACCAAAAGCATTAAGGGACCCACTTAATATTTAATTCTTCTTTTATTAAAATTTTTACTCCTTTTAGCCATTATGGACCCACTGGTAGAGATGGGCAAAACTGCTAAAATCCGTTCCGCCTGCCAGTTTCTCAGATTTTACAAAAAAATTTAAAAATCCGCAAAATCGCTGTTCTCGGAAATCATGTTCTAAAATTTTCCAAAATCCGAAAAATATCAAAATTCGAGTATTTTTTGAAAATATGAGAAAATTCGAATTTTCAAGTTAACAATGGTGGCTCATGGCTATTACTTGATTTTTTTTTGTAGTAAGTAGAGATTGTCCAACTTCGAAAATCCGGTCCGCGCGAGGATCACCGGATTTTCGAAAAAATCAGTAAATTCGAAATCCGCGAGCGGACCCGTTAAAACGATAAAAATGAAGTTTGGCAAAATCCGCATTAAAAGGGTCTAAATAGCCTTGGTAACGTATTACTTAATCACTCAGGGACCTGGGTAATACCTTAGAAACACGTATCAATGCCTACAATACCTAAAAATTACAGTCCGCTAGCGTGAATTTTAAAAAAACGTTATTTTTCGAAAATACGAGGATTCCCGTAAAATTAGGATTTCCGTAAAAACGAGGATTTCCGTAAAAAACGATGAATTCCCTAAAACGGAGATTCCCATAAATCCGCGGATTTTGTAAAAACGAGGAACCGGAACTTCCTGCCTAGCAAAATGGCGAGTTCTGCAAGGCAGTTATATGCCATGAACTACCTCCTGCTCAGGGGGTACGATAGCTTCCCCCCTGACACTATCATGTGCGGCGCCGCAGCGCAGGATAATGGGGGCTCCAGCATTGGATCCTGCGCCGTTTCGGCTACCAAACCACTGTCTCTACCCTCCAGAGACAGTGGTCGGATCTCAGAGGCAGAGGCCTCAATATGTGGCAGCCGTACGGCAAATGATAGAAGCAAGTATACTTTTTATTATATTACTGTATTGTATAAGTAGTAAATATTTAATTTCACTTCTGACAAAAACATATTTATATATATGTTTTTAAAACTCAATAATCCTAAATTTGGCTGGAGAGAGAGAGAAATCCAAGTTCTTTGTATTTCTCATTCACTGGTTATTATTAGATTATTATTATTATTCTTATATATTCAATATCTGCCCTATTTAAAGGGTAAGTAAAGTAAAAAATAAATACCTGAAAAGTGACTTTATTTAACATAACACCTATAATTCAAATGATACCCCACATAGACACAGGAAAACACACTTGGTGGCCACCCCTTCCATTTCCATGGCAGCCGTATTTAAGGCTAAGTAAAGTTAAAAATGAATTAATCATTAAAATTGATTTCTTTTTACCTTATAAAGCACACTGATACCCACACATAGACACAGTTAAACACACTTTACTGACCCACCCTTTAGTTACATGGCAGCCCTAATTGAAGGGAAGAGTAAAGTCAAAAATAAATGTTGATCAATTATTACAAATTGATTTTTACACTCCCAAAATTAAATGTTGTGTGTTAGCCCACAAATCTAGTAATACTACACACAGCTACTGATGCTCCCCTACACCCAACCAACTTTTCTTTCCATGGCTACAATACACACAATAAAAATATAAGTCTTAGCAAAATAAGGTATGAACATTGCCATAGAAATTTTAAAGCAACTATAACATATTGCCTTATTTAATCTTTATTTTCAAGCAGAATCCAAAGTATATAATTAATATATCCTTTAGATATACATTCATTATGTATTTTTTATTTTAATTTGCAGCTGAATTTTCCTCAGATACCCCACCCCCCCCCGTCCCGCCAAGAAGAATGTAATGCAGCCTGTAGAAAAAAATTTTTTTTCTAAATTTTTCATTTGTCCAAGGCCACATACAAGCCCACACGAGCGCTCCAGAAACAAGCATACAAGCGCGTGCAGTACGATTGCACAATTGTGCAAAATTGAAGTGACATTAATTGTGCCACACTATTGTGTGCTTTTTAACACTTTATGTGTCCAAGCCTTTATCCAAATGTTTGCATATTTTTTGACAACTTCTCCGAGATTTGTTTTAGTAAATGTATTCGAACATTTAATGACAGTGAGTTAAAATAAATCTCCTTTTTTTTTAGCACTACCACCAACCCACTAACCCTCAGGCTACGGCAGCCCATTGCCCCTCCGGGCTCTCCTCGCCCCACCGGCGCTGTCCACCGCCAAGAAGAGGAGGAACCTGGCACCAGCCAGACACGTAAGTGCATCCTAAGCAATTTTTTAATTTTTTTATTGACCTTGATTGTCACATAATTGTGAAATTATCAGTAAAATTAAGTGAATTTTATTATTTCACTGAAAAAATGTTTGTAAAAAAAAAATTAAACAAATCTATTATTTGGATTGAGAGACAGATCACAGTTCTTCTCCTTTCTCATTCCCATTTATTGTCCTCGACCCCCCATTGTTTGGGCTGTATCTTGTCCCTCAGTTTTTGAGCTTAAGTCACGAAATTCGGTCGAAACGTGCAGTAAAAGTGTGCGATTATCTTAAGTATCCTTTCCAACATTGTCCAACAAACACTACCCATGAACCCCACAACAGCTATTCCCACCTACTGGGGCAACTAAAGTGAAAATGAAATGTTGATTTTTATAAATGGTAAATTATACCCACTAAACCTAGTGATTAATGTTTTTAAAATCTTCATTAAACCAGTTTTTCATTGCATTTTTGTGGTTCAAAAATTTCCAAGAAATGTTCACTACGTAGCCTGTTAGGAAATCTTCTTATACATGTAATATTACTAATGGATTGGACAGTGATTGTTAAAATAACAACTTTTTTTTTTTCTACACAGCGGACCAGCCTCTCCAGGCCTTCCGCCTTCTCCAGGCCCTCCACCCTCTCCAGCCCCTCACCCTCTACGCCCTCCAGCCCTCCAGCCTCTCCAGTCCCTCTGGAGGTTATGATTCAAAATCGTAAGTAAATCATATGCAACGTTAATGAAATTTATATACAAGACTATTAATATCTGTATTTTCCCAGTGTAAAATCCACGCTACATGATGCAACAATGGGTACTGTGGGTTTGACAATGCTTTATTGTATGTTTTGTATGTAGCACAGTCCTAGTGATACAAAACCAAGAATGTTCTGATACAATTTCGCAATAAACGTAATGTTTTATGCCAGCATTACCTCCTGCTGTTTATCAGTGATCCCCCATGATGCAATAATATCGCTTTAAGTGGAAGTTCAGTGAAAATACATAAACTTTTAAGAAAAAAGAGCAGTATTTTTCCATCCGAATGACCTTAACCTGCCAAATCAGCATTGTGTCTGTGTATAAAGAAATACAGACTTCATGTTTGCACGACCCCTAATAGAGATCGTTATGGTCTTGCCCTTGACCCAGTCCCTGTGTTGATTAAGTTGCTCAGTAGAGATCTGAGCATGTGTGACCCATCCAACAGCCAATCAGTAGAAATCACTGTTACCATAACTAGGTATGCATAATATAAACTAAGAATTTTAGAAATAATGATATTTTATACTGAGCTTTCCTTTTTATGACATACCGCAACATTATAGCATTGCAGTGCCATGTATGTGTAAGCTGTCAGGTGCAAAATTGCATCACCCGCATTGTGCTTTAGGAAATGTGCTCAAACATCTTCAACACAATTCTCTCAATATCTTCCTCCACAGAATTCGAGAGCATGCGACGTGAGATGCGTCGCATGGGACGTCGCTTGACGAGACTGGAGAGGAGGGAATCCCGTTCCACTTCCCGTAAACCCCAAAAATAATTTTTTGTTTTGTTTTTGTAAATAGTTAAAAAAAAAAAAAGATCTACCTCTCATAAAAAATTTTGTTTACAAAAGAATGTTTCTGGGCTTTATTTTTCGATATAACAGATTATTCATATAGATTCATAATCAATTTTTATTTGAAAAATTACAATACACATATCTATTTAGCTAGCTCTATGTCTAGTAATTATAATTGTATATACCTTACCATTAATGCCATTACACACACCACATTGGCCACATTCCCCTATATAGTAGTTTGCACACAACAAGTGAAAGAAGGTGATGGGGGTACTGGGTTACATAATGTCCACTGCAGTTTGCCACCATTGTTGTGGGGCCAGGCAGGCTTGGCCCCACTGGACATACCCCTCACCCCATTGGCTTCTCTCCCTCAGAGTATGCTTCGTGCAAGGGAAAGCAGGTGAAAGGGTAAGGCTTTGTAGGAACAGCACCATTGAGTTACAGCAGGCCCACTACAGTTTGCCACCATTGTTGAAAAGCCAGGCAGGCTTGGCCCCACTGGACATACCCCTCACCCCATTGGCTTCTCTCCCTCAGAGTATGCTTCGTGCAAGGGAAAGCAGGTGAAAGGGTAAGGCTTCGTAGGAACAGCACCATTGAGTTACAGCAGGCCCACTACAGTTTGCCACCATTGTTGAAGAGCCAGGCAGGCTTGGCCCCACTGGACATACCCCTCACCCCATTGGCTTCTCTCCCTCAGAGTATGCTTCGTGCAAGGGAAAGCAGGTGAAAGGGTAAGGCTTCGTAGGAACAGTACCATTGGTTTACCGCAGGCCCAACTCCAGTTTGCCACCATTGTTGAGAGCCGGCAGGCTTGGCCCCACTGGACATACCCCTCACCCCATTGGCTTCTCTCCCTCAGAGTAATGCTTCGTGCAAGGGAAAGCAGGTAAAAGGGTAAGGCTTTGTAGGAACAGCACCATTGATTTACAGCAGGCCCACTACAGTTTGCCACATTGTTGAAAAGCCAGGCAGGCTTGGCCCCACTGGACATACCCCTCACCCCATTGGCTTCTCCTCCTCAGAGTATGCTTCGTGCAAGAAGCAGGTGAAAGGGTAGGCTTCGTAGGAAAGCACCATTGAGTTACAGCAGGCCCCTACAGTTTGCCACCATTGTTGAAGAGCCAGCAGGCTTGGCCCCACTGGACATACCCCTCACCCCATTGGCTTCTCTCCCTCAGATATGCTTCGTGTAAGGGAAAGCAGGTGAAAGGGTAAGGCTTCGTAGGAACAGTACCATTGAGTTACAGCAGGCCCCTACAGTTTGCCACCATTGTTGAAGAGCAGGAGGCCTTGGCCCCACTGGACATACCCCTCACCCCATTGGCTTCTCTCCCTCAGAGCATGCTTCGTGCAAGGGAAAGCGGGTGAAAGGGTAAGGCTTCGTAGGAACAGCACCATTGAGTTACAGCAGGCCCACACTTTGTAATATGGAGCCAGGCAGGATTGACCCAGAGCTGAAAACATTAGCCACAGAGTAGCTGTTGCGGCTGTATGAGATGGCCAGAGTAGGTGACACCACAAAGGTGCCTCATGGAGAGAGAAGGAAGAACAAAAATGGAGTACTGCTCTCGGGCCAGGCAGGATTGACCCAGAGCTGAAAACATTAGCCACAGAGTAGCTGTTGCGGCTGTATGAGATGGTAATGAGGTTTTGGGAGAAAAAAAAAGAAAAGGGAAAGTGAGTTACAGGATGAGAGAATCAGGGGCAAGGGTATAAGATGAAAAGATGGGAAATTTTTATTAAGAAATTTCCCGGTGTAGATGTATGAATGAGGGGGATCGCTCTAAAGTGCAAGAAAGCCAGGTGAGAAGATAAAAGAAATAATAGAGGAACGGGAAAAGGGGTTATTGTGATGTAGTAGATCATGGCAGCGGTGGCTCCGCTTGACCTTGTGCCAAAATTTGGAGTCGGATCAAAGGCGCGGGTAGTATATAAGTGTATAGTATGTAGTAGGGAGGAAGGATGGTTTTTCTAACCTGTCTCATTTGAAATGATACTGAAAAAACTTTAAAGATTTTATGCCACTACGGAGGAACTATTCATTTACTGCATTAATTGAGGAAGGAGTAACCATACTTCCTTAACCCTGTTCTGAATCAATGCTTAAGGGCATGTCCACCCCCAACATAAAAAATTCCCCCCCCCCCCCCAGTATGGCCCCATCCCAGTATGTGTGTCTCCTACCACCTCCTCCCAGCTCCATAGGTTTCTCCTTATAACCCCCCTAAGTCCCAAAAAACTGTCCCCAGGAGCTGCAGCTCTGCCTGCTACCTTGCCCTCTGGAAGATGTTGTCATGTGTACTGCAAAGCCCTGCGACTCCCCCCCCTCCCTCCCCCCTCCCTCATCCCTCCGTTCTCGATCCCTCCCCCTCTCGTACAAACCCTTTTAAATATGCTCTCCTCCCCCATGTCTGGCAGCCCCAACCGCAATGGTTAGTCTTTTTGCAAAAGGCTCCCCAACTCTACTTACCTCGCTTCCCCTCTGTCTCCGCTGCCGGAGTGACCTGCCGCCCGCGTGCAGCGGAGGCACGAGTGAGGAGGTAAGTACGAGTTGGGGATCTTTTGTGAAATACTAACCATGCGGTTGGGGCTACACAGACATGGGGGAGCAGCAATTTATTCAAAAAACTTTTTAAGGTGGACATGCCCTTCCAATCTTAGTTCACTTTTTTCCTGAACTCTTTCCTTTAAATTATGAAAGTGCCATTTCGAATCGTTCCTATCTTTTTGACTTCCTCCCTGTTTTAGATTAGGACTAAATTCTTATGATGGATCAGAGGCCGCTATGGTGTTCCTGGGAAGTATTAGTGGATCTAATTAGCCCCTGGGGTTATTACTTTACGTCCAACCCAATTATAGAAAATTGTTATTGCTATTGTTAATTGCAATGTAAAATACACTATGGTCATTTCATCAAGTTGAAAATTCCCAAAAACAAAAAAAAAAAAAACACGCATTTATTTGTAAGTAAAAGGAGAAAGGTTCAACACTAATATCAAACCCTTAATAAGGTCTATTCCAGATAACACACCCAGCATTACAAAGTAAATATATCCATAAGCTTGTAAAAGAGACATTTAAGAGTAAATACTGCTACATTCAGTTATATTACTGAATTTGAAGTTACGTTCTTGAAGACCGTTTCGTAGTCATCCGATCGCTGGATCTCTCAATTCAGAATGACTTGTTTCAAGAAATTTTGGCAATTAATACCCCTGGACACACCAGGTGTTAGGGACTCCTGAAGCAAGTTGTGATTGCATATGTTCCTCAATCTCCACAGGGATTGTCTTATGTACACAAAGCGAGGATTTCACAGGGATATAGTAAATCGTGATCAACATCCTATTCACCACATAGAAGGGCAGCATTAAGCAGAATTTTATTATTATAATGATATATTAACTTAAAGATATTTTTGATAGGAAAGTAGGGAACATTACATTTGGAATAACCCAAACTATTATGTTTATAAAAGGGGCAGGAGCATTTATGATCTTTAATTTTCCAAAGCATGCACTGATAGTGTTCTACCTAGACATTCCGAGACCCTTACATGTTCTATTAAATGGCTTTCAACCCCCCAAAAGTTTTGATTATAATGCTAAGTGCCCCTAAAGACCTGATCTTGTGAGGTTTTTACAACCCCGTCAAAGGTGCTGGTAACCTACTACCCGCCTTCGTTCTGCTTGGCGTTGTTCTGCTTCCATGCCTTTTCCACACCGCAGGTGCTCTGTGGATGTGCTGAGAAATCGCAATCTAGACGAAGTGGTAAGTAGGTTTTACCAACCCTTTGAATTTAATAACCTTGCGAGGTGGTAGGTTTGGGGTAGACATACCCTTTATATGTGTGTTCTTCTCCACCCTGCGATTTTCCAGACCGATCTTTATTTTTTTATATAAATTATCGTACCGTTTATATTTTTGGGATTATGTTCTTTATTTGGAAAACAATAATTTTATTTGTGCCCCTCGATACAGTTTTAAAATTGATATGGATATGTTTTAAGTATTTAACATTTCTGCATTATTGGCTTATGACGATTTAAAAAAACGTTGATTCATTAAGTACAATGTGTCATTTCCACAATATGGCTACAATATGGTGGTCAGAATTATTAATAACTCTATGTGCTGTTTATTACGTGCTGTCATGGAATGTAGTCACCATGATTCAACTAGTAAGGATTGAGTATAGTTAGAAAGCACCGTGCCAGTTATATATACGTATTCAGATGCTATCTTATGCTGTGGACACATTGTGTTTTTTCATTCTTTTCCCTTTATGATCATTGTCCAGTGTGACAGGGCATTGGGAATACAATCTAAGACAATGGCTGAAGGAGAAGCACTTAAGTAAAGCGAGACCCCCATCAATAATGATATAGATTATCGTCCTCTAAGAAGAAGGCCTATGCTATTTTGAAACAGGAAAATGAAAGATTAAAATGATTTATAAAAAAGGGCATATCCACCCCTAAACAATAATTTGTCCCACCAATTTCTTATGCTTCACCTTTGGTCGGGTGTGTTGTCCTGCAGTGCCCTGCTGCAAGTCCAGAAGTGAAGAGTAGGAGCTCGTCTGTGGGGAATTCGGTTCCTGCTGCTGTCCTTGTCCTATTTAGAGTGACTCTGAGCATGCGGGGAATCCCCATCCTAACTGCTAAGGGTTATCTTAGTAGGAAATGAGCTAGCAATGACTTACTCGACCTTGTACCCCCCTCGGTCTCCCTCTACTAACCAGCAGCCATTCTGTGACTTGCGACTCTAGCAACAGACACGATGGCAGTCCCAGGCCCCTATTGCTCTTCTGTTCTGGAAGTAGCATACAGCAGAGGCAGAAGGATAACGGATTGTGGGTAAGTCTATTTCTGGGCCATTTTAAAGTGAAAATAACCCTAACGTTATGTTGGGGGTTCCCCTACACTATAGTAAATTTGGGATTGTGGGGTGGAGATCACCTTTCACAAAAAAATTGTATATGTGGTTATTTGACATCCATTCTAAGTATACTTTTTATAACCTTAGTACTCGTAGTCCGCTTTCTTCGAAAACCAACCATATAATTGCTGACATTCACAAAACCACCGAACTCTGCACCCTTTTATGGGAAGTCAAAAACAACATTTCTGATTTCTATGTTATATGGTTATCTGTATATTATACTGTGAATTCATGTATAGTTGTGGGGGGGCGGAGAAACGATGAAAATGATGGGGCAGATTGTGCCAGCATTTCTGTGGAATGATGCTATCAAAATGGTCAAGGTCATGGAAATTACCCTTGTATTGACTCCAGACTGATCGTTGTTCAGCTCTTTAAATTATCATAAATTATAAAGAATATAATATGTGGGTTTGAAAAAGATATAGTCCGTACCACTGGTTAAATCAGATTAGCTTTATGTATTGATCTGTTTTGGCAATTAGAATTTAAAACGACAAACCCAAATAAAAATAGAGTGTTTTATTTTGCGTCTATTGAAAATACAAAGATTTTGGTAAAATGTGCTTGAACAGGATCCCGAGAAACGAAAAAAAACAGCGAAAATCCTACTGAAGCCAAAATTCATCCCAGCCATAAAACTGCGTAAATCTGGCCTAACTGGAACTAGCATGTTTATTTCAATCTTTCATGGAGGGTGAGTAGTATTGGAGGTGCGAATATAAGGAAAGGACTTATCCTCTGATAGAGAAATATAGGGCATGAAACATGACTACAGTAACATAAAATAGCTGGATCAGTGTTTACAACTTATACTATTATCACTTAAACCCAAGCTCGCTGAGATACATCAACCTATGTCTGCAAAAGCCTAAACAATTATAGGGTCACCTGTACAAACTTACTAATGTACAAAAGGCCCCAAGAGCAACACCAGATACCAGCAGGAACGAAAAAAATCATTCATTCTGATGAAAAACATTAATGAATTTTCCGATTATTACAAATTTTGAATCTTAGTAAATTTTGGACTCTGAATCGCCATTTCACTAGTTATAAAATGGGCGCAACAGCTTATTAAGTATTAAACAATGTCAGTGTGCTATGTTCTTATTACAGAAATGTCCGAATCAACGACCCAAATATATGGGAAAGAGAATGTAAAGAGATGTCAACCACAATGACGCGTCAAGATCAGCTGACGAGGACACGACAAGGAACCCCGGCGAGGATACAATATTCGGAAAGTAAAGATTGGCCACATTAGAGGCAAAAGTTAGACACTGTTACGAGCGTTGCTTTGGTCCATCTCCCAAAACTTTCTCAAAGATCAATCTTTGGAGAAAAAAGGGCCCCAAACCTCCATAAAAAAAAACATACGACATCAGAATACCCCAAAATGTTAAAAACAAACACAGGGATGATTCACAATATAAGTTTTGTAGTTAAAATGGTGATAGTTTTGCCCCAACAAATCAATGTTTAGGTTCAAATGTTAAATAAATCAATTTGGTTGGGGCAAAATTAGCACCCATTTAAACGATAAGAATTTTCAGTGAATAAACCCCCTACCCAACCTCCTAATCTACACATAAATTGCAGCACTTCCTCTCTAAAAGTCATGGGGTTGGATTTAGGGAGGGACAAGAACTCGAACTCGAGTTCGAGCCGGAACCTTTAATGAGTTCAGACCGAATCGAAAAACTATTCGAACTTGATTTCGGACTCGTGGGACTATTTTGAATGTTTCGGCAGGCCTCGAATGGCCGCCTTCAAAAATCCAGTAACGGCCGGAGTATTCCGAAATCGGCTGATCGCGATTGCGAACGTACGACAACGGCCGACAGTCAACTCCCCCACCTGGCCCCTTTATAAGTTTTTGCCATGTACTAAACTGTATCCGCAGCACCGGGAAGCATAAACGCCCTCGACTGGACTTAGTCCTAGTCTACAGACCTTGGTTAGGCTACGCGAGGACCCCAGGCCTTCTAACCTGCACAGCCCTGGGCTGCCCCTGATAAGGCTAGCCCTCTCAACCCCTACCCAAGTGTCCTCACTTGGCCCTGCAGCTGCCCTCTAGGGTTCGGTTAGCCTACAGGCATTTCTACCGAAGACACGGGGGTCTTTGAGGCACCCGACTACAGGTTGGACATTGGAATCTAACGGCATTGGATCTGCAGCTTCGAGGATGTCCCAACGAGGAGTCTGGGTGCCACATTCCGTCAAGCGTCAGTAGCCTGTTGGCCCCCGCTTAAACTGGCTCCCCGCGTCTAAAGTTCTTGATTCCTGAGCACCCTCTCCTTTCATTAGCCCTCAAAAAGCTCTTCCTCAAGCAAATTCATGTAAGTGGGCAGACTAATGGGCCGCGCGGGACACTAGGGAACGTCCTTGTGAGTCGACGACGGTCAATAAGAGGTAACAGGGTGGAGGCGTCACCGGGGATGACAGTTCATTGTCAACAGGCTCAACCGACTGGCAGCACACCGGGCCCAATAAGGCACATACATTGGCACATTTATAAGTTGTCTAAGTCTTGTACAGTTTCACCTTCCTTCAAGAGTAAAGTCGATCGGACACCAGTCTATGGGGCAGAGGTGCAAAGCAGCTGATACGATTGTGCTAATTAAGTAGGTGGCATGGGATCTCGGAACCACTGCTTGTCAGCCAAACTTCGAACCACCCCCCCTCAGCGGGCAATAAGTCCGGTTATCGCAGCTGTAGAACCCTTGCAATGCGTTAGGCTCCCTTGGTTAAGGTCGTTTGTCCAGTCCACGCTTTATTCGCATGAGGACCAGGGAGTGGTCCGTTTCATTGCAGGCCTCCATGGAGTTGATATCTGTTTGAATCTTGAAAACGGCAATTTAGCGCAACTGGACTTGCCACTGTCTCTGCAGAGTCGTGATGTCCCACCTCCGATGCAGCTTGTCCCAATTCGACTGTTTATTGGGACTTTAGAAGAGACGGTGGGACAATTATGTCCACTGGTCCCATTGCAATCGCCAGCCAGTTTCAAGGGTGTGTTCGATAGTGCCTTGAATGGGGTATAAACCCATAAGGTTCAAAACTGAGATATGGCGGGGGGGGGGGGAACCCCGTGTCGTAAAACCCCCAAAATTAGGCTTGTTCTATGTTTTCACAATGTTGGCCTCTTAACTTTCTGACATCACGTTCCTGCCTATAACATTTCTTCAGTCCACGAACGTGAGTCCTAAGATCTCCTGGCATAGATGCATGTTGTCCCCAATAAGAGTTTTCATCCATGCATAAGTTCGTCTTGTATGGTCTCGATTACCTTCATCTTGTGAAACAGGGTACGTTTGAAGAAATTTCTTATTCTCGCTCCGCCACAAGGTTGACCATTCCCTTGCTTTCTCACGATGTTATTCGTGTTTCGGCTAACTTCGACTTAAGGGTACCATGCTGGGGACTACCACAGCCCTAGGAGTGGATCAGAGACTGGGCCTTTGTAAGAGAATGGAACCAGAAAGAACCGAATAGCAAGAAGAGGGATACACAGAGGATGGAGCAATGGTCCCCAATTCCAAGGGGTCCGGAATTAGACAGATTTCAAAACATCTATATGTCTGCTTAAACAAAAACACATGCGAACATATGTATCGACAGACCATAACCCAAGCGAAGCATCTGCAGCATTGTGAGAATGCTGAGATGGGGGACAAAGCACCCTCAGTCGTCAAGAGCCCTCTGCGGGAGGCTAGCCGATATCTGAAGGCATACTTGATTTATTATTAAATGCGACGACTATGTTCAAAGAGGTGTAGTAGAGCATGATAAATTGTGAATAACGTCAAAACTCAACCTATAAAGGAGTGGTTCGAAATCAATCCGCAAACAGTTCAAGATTTGGAACACCTATCTGGGAGTTCCAGTAACTTACAGTATAAACTAAACACTCTCTAACCTTGATATGCTAATTGGTTTCAGTGGTTCACTAAATCCGGGAACAGAGTTGTGTACAAAATCATTTCTGTGAAAAGCAGCGGCAGCTAGCGAACATTGTCTTTCAGAGAACAATCAATGATCCAGTCCGTCTATGAATACAACGATGTCCTTACTAGGTTAAGGCAACAGATCATTCAAACGGTTATAGTGTAGTGGTAAAGGAACCGCCTTTGATGTGGGAGACCAGGGTTTCAAATCCTGGCTAGGCAGCCAGTATCCAATAAGTTTGGATTATTATAATGAACCTAGTACATGGTAATAAATCGGGAGGCCGGGGTACTTACAAGTCCGCTTTAGGAGGAGGCAGATAGTCCCTGGAAAATGCGGAACAGATGCTGCTGGGAACAGAAGGCTTGGAATCTTGAAACAAGGTGCTGCTGTGGTCAACTGTAGGCAGGTATCTGGAACAAGGTGGCTGCTGGGACTGAGGGGATTACTGGGAACAAGGTGCTGCTGGGAACTGTAGGCTGCATTCTGGAACAAAGTGCTGCTGGATACTGTGGCTTGGATATGGAACAGGTGCTGCTGGAACTGTAGCAGGATTCTGGAACAAGGTGCTGCTGATGGGAACTGGTAAGCTGAATACTGGAACAAGTATGCTGGGACCTGTAGGCCTGGAATCTGGAACAAGGTGTGCTGGGACACTGTAGGCAGATTCTGTGAACAAGGTGCTGCTGGGAACTGTAAAGCGAATACTGGAACAAGTGCTGCTGGTACGTGTAGGCTGGATACTGGAACAAGGTGTGCTGGGGAAACTGTAACAAGCAGGTAGATTATCGGTCACTAGAGCGGGAGGTAAGTAGATGTAGCGCAGTGAGGAAAATGCGAGCAAGGCAGGTGAGTTACGGAGTCAGGAGGTAGCAATGCTATATCGGGGGCACCGGGTCAGGAGGAGCGCCTTTTGAATTCTCCTCGCCGCGTGGGGACCAGAGCAGTAATTTCGTTGACAGTCACCCCCTCTTACGGGAGCCACAGTCCCAACCCAGGCAGGTTCCCTTGAAAACTCCTATGGGAAAGCTCTGACTGACGAGAGCGTGCAAATCAGAATGTATTATCAAGCTCTTTCTTTTCTCGGACGCAAAACTTTCCAGGGGGACAATACTGAAGAGACCATCTAAGAATCTAAGTCCAAGCATTCTCTCCGTCGACCTCAAAACATCTCAAATTGGAAACTGCGAGGTAGTAAAGAAATGTGGAATACTGATTAAGCAACATGGACTTGAATGAGGGAATATGAAACACGTTAGAATCCGCATTGCTGAAGGAAGTTGGAGGCGAACAGGCCACGGGACGACTAATTCCAGAATAGGAAAAGGACCAATAAATTTGGTGCCCAGTTATGGAGGAAGGGACCGTGGTTAAGATGAGCCAGAGGAGAGCCACACACTTTATATCTTCTAAACAGAATAAGCTTGGGGGTCTCTAATCTCCTATCTGCTGATTTTTTTTTTGTACCAAAGCAGTAGATTTCTGGAAGTGCTGATTCCGAAGCATGCCAATAGTGTCATCTGGCCCGCAGAGTCTATTGACAGCAGGTACTTGTGTGAATAGAGAAATCTTGAGGAAAACATCTAGACTTCGTCCCAGACACATAAAAAGGAGATTCCCGTAGAAGCATGAGGTGAATTGTTCCATGGGCGAACATCCAGCCCAAGAGAAAGGTCAGAGCCCAATCATCCTGGGTATAGGAAATGGTATACAACGAAGCATATTGTTCCAAATTGGTTAGGCCGCTTCAGTAGACCTGTTGGACTTGAAATTTGTAACCTTTGATGTTCATGGCCTTTACAAGTGATCTCCCCCCAAAATTGGAAAACAATTGAGTAACCTTGTCAGATACTATTTCAAAAAGGAGTCAGAAGCGGTAGATATGACAAAATAAATAATTGAGCTAAACTCCGTTGAAGATGTATTTTTGAGGGGAACAAAATGGGCCATTTTGCTGAAGCGGTCTATCGTCACCCATATACAACCGTGTTTTTCTTGGAAGCGGACAGTTCCACAAAAGCATGGCATAGATGGGTCCAAGGTCTTGGACGAATGGGGAGGGGATTGGAAGAAGAAACAGGGGTGGGTTCAGGAGACTTTGGATTCAGCATAGCTGGTAACACTTGAATAGTTCTTAGTCTTAACAAAACCTCTTTTCTCATTTGAGGCCACTAAAGGGAAAGGGCACAATATTTAAAAGTTTTGTTAACAACCGAGGATATGCCCGGCTTGCTTGGGAACAGTGAGTATGCAGAAGGGATAATTTTCCCGAATGAACCAGGAACAAAGATTTGCCAGGAGGGTGTGTCTGGAGGAGTCAGGAATCTTGTGCGGGCTTGATCTGGAACAGAGTTGAGGAGATATAGAGCGCAAGTTTTATGGTTGGAGATAATGGAGCTTGATCTTTGATTATACACAGTCCGGAAGCAACAAATGATCTGGAAAGGGCGTCAGCTTTTGTTTTTTGGAACCAGGTTGGTAAGTGATAACAAAGTTGAATCGGGAAAGATATAGGACCCACCGTGCTTGACGGGGATTTAACCTTTTAAGATTCTGTATGTATTGAGGTTTTTTAGGGTCAGTAGGATGGTGATAGGTACAGAGGTGCTCCCAATAAATATATGACGCCACTTCCTCGGGGCCAGCTTGATGCAGAAGTTCCCTATTTCTAACATCATATTTTTTGCTCGTTGGTGTAGAACTTCTTAGAGAAATAAGCACAGGGATGGTCGTTTCTTTTAGTGCCTTGACTTTGGGAAAGGACGGCTCCAGCGCCCAAGTCCGAGGCATCAACTTCGATGTAGAAGGAAGACTAGATCTAGATGTACTAGAACCGGAAGCATTATCAAAGGCCTCCTTGGAGTCATTTAAGGCTTCGAGGGCTGCAGGGGTCCATGAATGAGGCTTAACCACCTTACTGAATGAGGGCTAATATCGGAAAATTATAGAAGAGAAACCTGAATGATTGTCCTGTAAAAAATTGGCAAAGACAATGAACCTTTGAATAGCTTTGGTTCCATAGGAAGATACCAATCGTTGGATGGCCGAAACTTTAACAGGATCCATCTGAAACCTTGCGCAGATACGATGTAGCCAGAAAGGGTACTTTTGCGACACTCAAACACACGTTTTCCAGTTTGGCATATAGGCTATCTCTCTCAAACGTAGTAACACCTGTTTTAACATGGAGGCGTGTGGAGGCAGATCTTGAGAAAGATTAAATGTCATCGAGATATACGACTACTACAGAGATTCCCTAACATATCCCGGAAATTCATTCAACGAATTCTTGGACACCGCAGGAGCATTACAAAGGCCAAAGGGCATTACGAGATATTCGTAGTGACCGTCCCTAGTGTTAAAGGCGTTTTCCACTCGTCACCTTTGTGTATAGATTGTATGCCCCCCGAAGATCCAGTTTGGTAAATATTTTTATTTTTTGTAATTTAGGTAAAATGCTGTAATTCTTTATAATGTAGATGAAACAAATGTCTATGTGTTGGAAAATAAATGTGTTATTTGCTAATTATATGTAATTTTTTACTGTATTCTTACTTTGGAGGTCTCTTGCAGAATTTAAATAATAAAGACCGCGAGACCTGGTCAACGTTAACATTTTATATCCAGGCTGACGTTCACTATTAGCGAGCGGTCAGCCATAATATATCATTGTTGGTCTGGAAAAAGTGACCAACCTTGCAGTCCTTAGGGGACCACACAATCGACTGTGATTTACTGCCATACCCGGCAGATATCAGTCCACAATCACACCATGCAATTTTTGGCCTGACTGAACGGGGCATCTTAGGGTCTGAGAAGATATCAGTCATTCTCGACACACTATGTGTCCACGTGCGCCAGTGTGGTGAATTTTTTTAGGGACCACGTCTCCTTACTACTTAATAGAGATAGAAACACGACAACGACAAGACACAAACATAGACAACCATAGTACATAGCCAGCAAGTTTTGTATAGAAGATGGAGCCATTAACAGACGAGGTGTAGACAGAAATACGCAATTAATGACACATAGGTCAGTATTCCTTATACTGGTAGCAAACTTCATTTCCAGTATATACTAGTGGCAACTGGAAATTTCAGTATATACTGGTAGCAAACTGGCAATTTCAGTATATACTGGTAGCAAACTGGCATTTCCAGTATATACTGGTAGCAAACTGGCCAATTTCAGTATCTACTAGTTTGCAAACTGTAAATTCAGTATATTACTGTGGAACTGTAATGCGTAAATGGTACAAACTGGTAATTTCAGTATATACTGATAGCAAAACTGTAAATTTTCATATATACCGGGAGCCATGGCTTTTCATACATACCGGTAGCCATGAGTATTTCATTGATAACTGGTCGCCATGGGACTTTCATCAAATACTGGTAGCCATGGGCATTCATCACTCTGGTAGCCATTGTCAATTTTATCACATACTGGTAGCCATGGTCATTTCATTACAAACGGGTCCATGGCATTTCATCACATACTGGTAGCCATGTGCAATTTCTTTCTTCACATACTGTTAGCTTGGGTCATTTCATCAAATAATGTCAGCAAAGTGGCAATTTCATCATATTCTTGGGTAGGCTCTTACCTACCCACTGGGTGCAGTGGAGCAGCTGGAGGCTGGAATTCATTGCAGACTTGCAGAGTCAGTGCAGGGGCTGCAGTTGCCAGTAGTCTTTTGCGGCTGCACAATGACATCATCGTGTGGCCGTGAAGGACTACTGGTAAAGGAGAGTTAAAGTTGTGTTAAACATTTGCAGCACATTGCCAAAGATGTTTTAACAAAGCGATGCCACCAATACTAAAATATTAAATGTTGCCCTGAAAAATTGCATGGAGTTCTCACAGGTAAAATGTACGTTAGGTGTTTGTAATACAACCAAAGGTCTGGATTAGGAGAAACCTAATCTAAGGGACCAGTCTGACGATTTACCGGATCACAGACTTTGTCCCTATGGGATGGTGGCTGGTGCAGGTGTGGTGGTTCCAATAGGGAATTTTTGGGTATAGCTCCCCAGATGCCGGGTTAGGAAATTACAGGGAGATGTAAATAAAGTTCTTATCATTAAAAATGGTGCTAATTTTGCCCCAGATGTTAGCTTTCAAATGGTGAACATTTCCTGATTGGTTGAGGAAAAATTAGCACATTTTTAAACGATAAACTTTTATTACATCTCCCTGTGTATGTGTAGTCATAGGATTTATTCCCTAATTTTTAACCCCATTCTAAAATTATCGCAGATACAACATTTTATTACTCTATATACTACTGTATCAGAGGTCTACCATATAGATATCAATACTAATATTCCAAATATAATATAACATAGGCATATGTTTGCATTTTCACACAAAATTGGCAAACGCAATATTTAAAGGGCAAAAGGAAAAAGTCACATATCGTTGCAATGCTTTTTCGCACAATCGCGCACATTGCACGCTCGTATTTACAAAGCACTGTAAGGGTCTTCTCGTGATTGCATTGGCCAAAAGTCCTTGCTATGGGCAACTAAAGATATTGTATGCATGTGCTCTTGTAATTTCCAGGTTTTCTTTTGGGGCTAATCCTAAAGTTTGTTGGGGGGGGGGGTGGACAATATCTTTAACAGATTTCATGTACACCACACAGCAAACCACACAAAAATGTTAGTATATTTTCATGTGCAGCACTTAATAAATAGCTCTGTGTACACAAAAGCACAAATAATTCAGTATTAAACACCCCACTAAAACCATTATAACAGAAAAGGTACCGTAATTATTGTAGCCATACGGCACAACCTCTCGCCAGAAGGTAAATAAAAGGGGTGCAATATTTCTCATTAATATCAATCTAATAAGAATGTATGTAATGAATGTATATGCCACATACATTTCAACTTAAATGTTGACATTTTCACTAATATCAATGTTAGCTAACACGTCATTTTCAATGTTGAAACCCACTCCACTTTTATTAATGTTGAATCAATTGTATTTAACAGAATATCAATGTTGATATACAACAACCAAAATCAATACGTTTCATCCTCAACACTGACCATAACCGGCAATATTTCAACGTTTAATCAATAGCACCTTGCTATACTGGCTTACCGTTTTCCCAACATAAACTGAGTCTTACTCATATCTTGCATTATCCAATCTCCATGTCCTTTTTCTAAAACACAGTAACAGCAGCTCTAAAATTTCTTGGGCATAGAAAAAACTCCTTGAATCAGTTACAACATAGCTGTTCTTGCATCTTTGTACTAATGAAAAGTTAGCCAGTATTTCATTGTACTACTACTGTACTGTATTGCTGTGCACATTTCATACTTTTGCCAATTGATACCCAGGTGCTATTGCCATTAAATGGGTATTTCCTGGGAGTGGTGCAGCCACTTGCAGGTGAAAAAACCCCAAGGGCCATTTTCACACATGTGGATCGACTATTTTCCAAGGCAGTTAAACCATTAGGATTTGCTTATTTTTACTTGCACTTCCCATAGGCAATATCTACTTGTTCCTGAATCCGTTATATAATGTATTTGAACAAACAAACAAAAGTAGCTCTTCATTACTTTTCATGGATTAAATTAAAATTATTTTAAGGTTATTATCCCAGCTGGATTCTTTTCACCATATTTTTATAAAGTAGAAAATATTTGCAATGGGGAATACAAGTAGAGGCATACAGTTTCCATGAGAGTGGGGAACACATAGCTGTGCAAGATACAAGCAACAATTATGTAATATTGATCCATACATTATATAGATTTAAAGGGGAACTAAAAGCTAAACTATAATGTGCTCCAAAAGTCACTGTAACTGCTTGAGAATCTTAATCTTATCAGATGATTGGCTGTTTGATGTAGTTGCTCTTCATGGGCCAAGTAAGCCCCTCAAATCCCCCCATTGACTTTAATGGTGTTAAGATTTGGGTGTTTAGGTGAACACAGAACTAGCCTTAGCCTGCCCCATAACTGCTGCTCTCTCCATCTCTCTCTAGGGATTTCAAATAAATTTCCTATTTTTAATGTAATCATTTCAATGCATATTTTGGACATTGGTGATTACGGAGAGTGGAGGTCTTTATTCATCCCTAATAGCTGGTAAAAGTTGGTGATGAGTGTCTGAAGGCTGTTAAAATTAGTTCATAAGTGCAAACTGACCTCACATTCCAGTGATTACTCCTGTCCACATAGGACTGACAAAGATATAGAAACATGCAAACTGCAATGGACTTTGCAATTTTCTATGGTAGGTACGCTATAATTAACCCCAAAATTATTTTTTCATATTATACGCTTTCACAAGCACCTGAAATTAAGGCAATATTGTCACTATAGTTTGATCATATTTGTGTGGGTCTAAATATAATAGTTGAAAAGCTTTAAAATATCATCACACCATCCCTTCGTAAACTGGTACCTATAAAAAAGCATTAGGAAATCAAAACACGGAATTTACAGGCTGAAACAGAGAAATTTCTCTAACATCAGGCCAGAATTTGGATAAATCAGTTTTTGGGTTGCTATGCACACATCACTAAGGAATTAAATAAGATAGTGAGAATATAAGGTGCCCATACATTGAACTCACATCTCCAACCAATCCCATGACATTCAATCATTCTTCAGGAACCGCATTTTTTTTTTCTGTTGGTCCCGCTTGGTTCAATATTTTGGCAATGGTATATTGTTTGCGAAAAAGAACGTGAAAGGCATTTCCTGTCGAATTGTTTTAATGTTGTGGGATCGTTTGGGAGGTAAGATCTAATTATTGGCATTATATCTAATGGCTTATATCTTCCCTTACACATATGCAAATATGGGAACAGACACTTCTAGGTAATTTCCATGTTTCCATGGTAGCCCTTAAGAAAATGTCACACCTTCAAAGAGGCTTTAAAAGCATTCCATGAGCTAAAAGCACAACCAAAAGTCAGTTACAGACCAGTTTCCAGCTTTATTAATCCATTATCGGTGTAACGTAGGCCTCTGGTTTTGCTTTGTGAAGTGCCTATGGACAGACATCATTAAAGAATTAAATAAGGGAGAGAATGCTGTTAAAGCATTTAGAAGATGCTTTCTTCCAGATCATAGAAATGATTTAGAGTGATAGTGGCATACACACAATACTTTTGAATTCAGTAAGGTTGATTTTTTTTTACTGTTTCAAAGAACTGCAAAAAAAATGCAAAGAACTGCATGAAGAAGACAGAAAGGCTTTTTCATTATTGTTTTTGTATTGGTAAAGCCTTAATTTAGAGAGGTATTAAGATCCCTTCAGTGTTGAAATCCCACTCCACCAGAGCACTAGCTACTTCATGGGCAGTAGAAAGCCAAACCACTGCCACAGACATCTGTGATCTGCAAGATGATTCTATTTTAGATCTTAATTAGGCAACCGCAGGTTGCATGTGTCATGTACAGGAAAGAAGTCTCATACTAAATTGGGCAATTTTTTTCTTAAGCTTCAATATTTCACTCTTGGTAAGTAGCTTCCATTATACTGGGAAAAATAGAAAAAATGTATCTCTACCTCTACCTCTTTAATTTCATTCCCAGTTTATATTCCTCTTACCAGCTTGGAAAATGACTGGGTAAGAAATGGCATTAAAGGGCAACCGTGGTTAAGGTTAAATGAAAGCCTGCAGCCTTTCCTTTAAAATGAGCCCTAGATCACATCTCTGGCTGCACCCCGTAAAAAATTCCTGCTACTAGTTTGTTTTGAATGATCTTACCCCTCCACCCCAGGGGAGAAGCATGCTCAGTTAAGACTTAGGCTGGGGAAAACAAAATAAAATATAATTTGTTATCATTTCGAATTTATAATATACTAGAAAGGGAAAGTTTAAGTATAAACTTTATTTTTGTCTTAAAAGACATTTTGGAAGGAATTTGTGGGTTTGTGCTGCAGATTTTAAACTCAATATGCCAATGAAGAGGACATTTTGTTTTTTACTTACCCTTTAAATATGTCACATGCAGTTGGTGTGGTGTATTCATATCCAGGTATGGGGAATAAAATACTAACTTTTTTGATGATTGGTCAATTTATTTTTTTTTTTTACTATATTACCCTTTAAATATGGCTACCATGGAAAGGAAGGTGGGTAAGTAGGTGTGTTGTACCTGGTCAGGTTGGAAGTTAAAAAGCAAACTTGATTATTGATCAAAATTTGTTTTTTTTGACTTTACCCTTTATGTATGGCTGCCATAGTAATGTCATAGAATCTGTAGGTGTTTGTACCTGTGTCAGGTGGGGGTTATAAAAAAACAAACTTTTTTGATGATTGGTCAAAATTAGTTTTTTTGACTTTAGTTACCCTTTAAGTATGCTGCCACAGTAATGGATAAGTAGATCAATAGTGTGTGTACCTGGTCTGGTAAAGGGGTATGTCTTTTTGTGTTTACAACCATAAACACCTTTTATTGAGGAAAATCAAAATATTTTTTTTACTTTAGTTACCCTTAAAGTATAGCTGCCACTGTAATGGATAAGTAGATCAGTAGTGTGTTGTACCTAGGTCTGGTTGACGGGGAATGTCTTTTTTGTGTTTACAACTAAAAACTATCTTTTATTGGGATAATCAAAATTAGTTTTTGACTTTAGTTACCCTTTAAGTATGGCTGCTACAGTAATGGATAAGTAGATTAGTAGGCGTGTGTACCTGGGACTGGTTGAGTGTATTGTCTTTTTTGTGTTTACAACCATAAAACTATCTTTTATTGAGGATAAATCTAAATTTTTACTTTAGTTACCCTTTAGTATGGCTGCCACAGTAATAGATAAGTAGATTAGTAGGTGTGTGTACCTGGGTCTGGTTGAGGGGGGTATGTATTTTTTTTTTGTGTTTACAACCATAAAACATCTTTTATTGAGGATAAATCTAAAATTAGTTTTTTTTGAGTTTAGTTACCCTTTAACTATGGCTTCCATGGGAATTGGAAAGGTAGGTCATTGGTGGTGTACTTGTGTCTGTGTGGGGGGTTTGGGAGTATCACGGTTTGTATTTATACCATGAAACACTTTTTTGAATATATCCACATTTGAGGAGTGTTACCATTATTGTCTATGGGAAAAAATGTCCGGAAATTCGCCGATAACGCAATAACACTTCTTTGCGGATTCCTTAGCTAGAAGAGAGCACACTCTATATATGCCCCGTAACGTTCTGTGCCGAATTCCATGTCTCTAGCTCAGAAACTGTGGGAGGAGATTCAGTCCAAAAAAAGCAGAAGAATAGAAACAAGAAAAGAAGAAAGGAAGAAATAAAAAAGTAATTTGGCTTTTTCAAGCCAAATTAATAATGTAATATATAAAAAATAATAAAGCAAGTTAATGCCAGCTACCATTTACCAGCTAGAGAGACTGGTTTAAATGCAATGTAAAAATATAACATAAAGGTTAAATATTAAGAAATCCATGGTAGACTCTAGTATAATAAATATTTTCTAGATCATCTTACCATATAATTGGGATATTCATTATGGAAGAGAGTTTATAAATAATTCCATTGAATAAAGCAACTGTCCGTCAATCCTTTGGTCTCCAGCGGTTTTTACCCTAGAAATTCCAGTTGAGATTTGTACTGTAATTCAGCTGGCAAGCTGCAGATTAGAAAGCATGGTGTAAATAATTAAGTTTCTGGTCTTTTTAAAGTTAGTTTTCTGGACCATAGTCCTCCATATGGTCTCAGCCGCTGGGTGGATTCAGTTGCTCAGTAGAGTCTGGACACGTTTGATACATCCAACAGCCAATCAATAGAAATAACTATTAGGAACATTTCTAAGAAGTGAGCACGTTTTTGAAAAAGAAAACAATATGAGGAATACCCAGTTATTATGACATATATAGATAAATAATTAAAATTATTATTTGTTGCACAGCCAGTGTTTCACACTATGCATACAAATGCTGGCATTAGCTCAGAGTAATATATAAAATGACACAATGTGTATTTCGGCAATTCAATTAAAGATCCAGCACCTTCTAATTTCAGATATTTGTTTTCCTAACCCAATCCAGCCAGAGTATGCTGTCTGAATGAGGAAATCTCTGTCATATATGCAAAATGAGCAAATATGATGGAAGTAATAATGGAAGTAACTCACCTCATGAGTTTCAAAAAGTACAAATAGTTTATTTTGTTGAAAATAAGTAAAATACAACGACACTACTGTAATTATATACTGTTTTCAAGTTTATCATACATGTTGTTTGCCTGTCTTCTCACCATAACTTTTTAAAACTGAAATCACTTTAATGAAGTGAACAGAGAATGGTTTTTGAAGACAGGAAGGCTATCCAATAGTGCTATCAGATCACACCTGACAGGCAGACTGCTTCATGTCCTGTCTCTGAATCTGAGAGTTAAGTGGGTCCCTTAGGCTTGTTTTGGAAAATAATTTTTAACTGCATTTCCCCCCCTGTTTTACAAAAATTTTTGTAACTAAACATTCCACCTCTTACAGATCTTTCGTTGTCCCTTGATTCTGATGGGGATTCTTGGACCCCAGAGCAATGTGTTTTTCCTGAGGGACGATTAGCCTCCAGCAGTTCCATGAGAGTGGGATTGCAAATACACTTAGACAGCTACAACCCCATGTTCTAAGTAACCATGGTGGGATCCCTGCTCTGTTCTGTTATTAGAGTCCAAATGACTGTAAATTACAGAAGAAGAAGGAACTGGTTAAGCAACCATGACTCCTTTTTGCATCCACCCTGCCTCCTCTCCCAATTGATAGCTCAATACTCAGGACAATTTAGCAGCACATATATGTGGGGTCACCTGTTTAGATAGTGGATCGGGTGGGGAGCGGTGGCTGAAAAGTAGTTTTTGCAGGGTTTTATGTTTGTATTGCCAAGTAGAAGATGGACTAGAACTCGAACCCGAGTTTGAGCCGAACTATTCGAATTCGAACGAATTCGGACTTCTCCAACTATCCCGGATTTTCGATATTTTCGGACTTTCGATACGTGAGCATCGATATGCGAGTAAAGGTCCATTAAAACCTATACACGGGCATCGAATCTGCGAGTGAAATGTCCATGATATCTAGGCGCAGCATCGAATTAATTCGTGAGTAAAGTGTTCTATACGTGAGCATCGATCCCCCAGTAAATGTCCATGGTATCTAGGCGCAAACATCGAATCTGCGAGTAAAGTGTCCATTAAAGCCATACCACGAGCATCAAATCCGCGAGTAAAAGGTACATGATACCTAGCCCGAAACATCGATGTTAGAACGTGAGAGGCTCGAAAATAGCTCGAGTGAGAGTAAAATTGATTTTTCGAATGTCCTGGATATTTGAACATGTTCCCCAACGCATTTCCTAGGTCCCACAGCCATTTATATATATAAGTTACCATTAATATTTTATTTGGTATTTCATTAGAACTTTCTACTATTTGACTCCATTGACTTTAATAGGTCCGTTTTAGAACTTTCGAACTTTCCATATAGTTTTCGAAAGTTCGAAAACGGACTGAACGTTCGAAAGTTTCGGCCATCTCTATTGCCAAGGTGGTAAAAAAAACTCACAAAAGAAATGAATAAAGTCAGTGTCAGTTTCAAGTGTTGGGATCACCAGGAAATATATGAACAGGGGATTACCAGAAATATTGAACAGGGGATTACCAGAAAGCATTAAGGGACCCACTTAATATTAAATTCTTCTTTTATTAAAATTTTACTCCTTTTAGCCATTTATGGACCCACTGGTAGAGATGGGCAAAACTGCTAAAATCCTTCCGCCTGCAGTTTCTCCAGATTTTACAAAAAAATTTAAAAATCCGCAAAATCGCTGTTCTCGGAAATCATGTTCTAAAATTTTCCAAAATCCGAAAAATATCAAAATCGAGTTTTTTGAAAATAATGAGAAAAAATCGAATTTTCAGTTACAATATGGGTCTCAATGGCTATTACTGATTTTTTTTTGTAGTAAGTAGAGATGTCCGAACTTCGAAAATCCGTTCCGCGCGAGGATCAGCGGATTTTCGAAAAAATCAGTAAATTCGAAATCCGCAGCGGACCCGTTAAAACAAGTATTAAAATGAAAGTTTGGCAAAATCCGCATTAAAAGTGGTCTAAATAGCCTTGGTAACGTATTACTTAATCACTCAGGGACCTGGGTAATGCCTTAGAAACACGTATCAATGCCTACAATACCTAAAAATTACAGTCCGCTAGCGTGAATTTTAAAAAAACGTTATTTTTTCGAAATACCGAGGATTCCCGTAAAATTAGGATTTCCGTAAAAACGAGGATTTCCGTAAAAAACGATGATTCCCGTAAAAACGGAGATCCCATAATCCGCGGATTTTGTGTAAAAACGAGGAACCGGAACTTCCTCCTAGCAACTCCGCAAAATGGCGAGTTCTGCAAGGCAGTATATTTGCCCTGAACTACCTCCTGCTCAGGGGGTACGAGATCTTCCCCCCTGACACCTCATGTGCGGCGCCGCAGCGCAGGATAATGGAGGGGCTCCAGCATCGATTCCTGCGCCGTTTCGGCTACCAAACCACTGTCTCTACCCTCCAGAGACAGTGTCGATCTCAAGAGGCAGAGGCCTCAATATGTGGCAGCCGTACGGCAAATGATAGAAGGCAATATACTTTTTATATTATATTACTGTATTGTAATAAGTAGTAAATATTATTTTAATTCACTTCTGACAAAACAATATTTATATATATGTTTTTAAAAACATCAATAATCCTTAATTTTGGCTGGAGAGAGAGAAATCCAAGTTCTTTTATTTCTCATTCACTGGTTATTATTAGATTATTATTATTATTCTATTATTCAATATCTCCTATTTAAAGGGTAAGTAAAGTAAAAAAATAAATCACTGAAAAGTGACTTTATTTAACATAACACCTATAAATTCAATGATACCCACACATAGACGCACGGTAAACACATTGTGGCCCACCCTCCATTTCCATGGCAGCCGTATTTAAGGCCTAAGTAAAGTTAAAATGAAATTAATCATTAAAAATTGATTTCTTTTTACCTTATAAATGCACACTGATACCCACATAGACACAGTTAAACACACTTTACTGACCCACCCTTTTAGTTACATGGCAGCCCTAATTGAAGGGGAAAGTAAAGTCAAAAATAAAATGTTGATCAATTATTACAAATTGATTTTTAACACTCCAAAATTAAAAATGTGTGTTAGCCACAAATCTAGATACAATACACACAGCTACTGATGCTCCCCTACACACCCAACCCAACTTTTCCCTTCCATGGCTACAATACACACAATAAAAATATAAGTACTTAGCAAGATAAGGTATGAATTCATTGCCATAGAAATTTTAAAGCAACTATAACATATTGCCTTATTTAATCTTTATTTTCAAGCAGAATCCAAAGTATATAATTAAATATATCCTTTAGATATATCATTCATTATGTATTTTTTATTTTAATTTGCAGCTGAATTTTCCTCAGATACCCCACCCCCACCACCGTCCCCCCAGAGGAAGAATGTAAGTGCAGCCTGTAGAAAAAATTTTTTTTTTCTAAATTTTTTCATTGTCAAGGCCCACATACAAGCGCACACGAGCGCTCCAGAAACAAGCATACAAGCGCGTGCAGTACGATTGCACAATTGTGCAAATTGAAGATGACATTAATTGTGGCCACACTATTGTGTGCTTTTTAAAACACGTTGATGTGTCCAGCCCTTTATCCAAATGTTTGCATATTTTTTGACAACTTCTCCGAGATTTGTTTTAGTAAATGTATTCGAACTTTAATGACAGTGAGTTAAAATAAATCTCCTTTTTTTTTTAGCACTACCTACCAACTACCCCTCAGGCTACGGGCAGCCCATTGCCCCCTCCGGGCTCTCCTCGCCCCACCGGGCGTGTCCACCGCCCAGAAGGAGGAACCTGGCAGACCAGCCAACCGTTATATGCATCCTACAATTTTTTAATTTTTTTATTGACCTTGATTGTCAGCAAATAATTAGTGAAATTATCATAAAAATTAAGTGAATTTTATTATTTCACTGAAAAAATTTTGTAAAAAAAAAATTAAACAAATCTATTACTTTGGATTGAGAGACAGATCACAGTTCTTCTCCTTTCTCATTCCCATTTTTGTCCTCGACCCCCATTGTTTGGGCTGTACTTGTCCCTCAGTTTTTTGAGCTTAAGTCACGAAATTCGGTCGAAACGTGCAGTAAAAGTGTGCGATTATCTTAAGTATCCTTTCCAACATTGTCCAACAAACACTACCATGACCCCCACACAGCTATCACACCTACGGGCAACTAAAGTGAAAATGAAATTTTGATTTTTTATAAATGGTAAA
This sequence comes from Hymenochirus boettgeri, assembly GCA_019447015.1. Lineage (NCBI taxonomy): Eukaryota > Metazoa > Chordata > Amphibia > Anura > Pipidae > Hymenochirus > Hymenochirus boettgeri. The sequence continues at coordinate 78,866,646 of CM033475.1, forward strand.
TTATACCCACTAAACCTAGTGAGTTAATGTTTTTAAAATCTTTCATTAAACCAGTTTTTCATTGCTTTTTGTGGTTCAAAAATTTTCCAGAATGTTCACTAAGTAGCCTGTTAGAAATCTTCTTTACATGTAATATTACTAATGGATTGGACAGTGATTGTTAAAAATAACAACTTTTTTTTTTTCTACAAGCAGGACCCGCCCCTCTCCAGGCCTTCCGCCTTCCTCCAGGCCCTCCACCCTCTCCAGCCCCTCCCCACCTCTCCAGCCCTCCAGCCACTCCAGCCTCTCCCGTCCCTCTGAGGTTATGATTCAAAATCGTAAGTAAATCATATGCAACGTTAATGAAATTGTTATATACAAGACTATTAATATCTGTATTTTCCCAGTGTAAAATCCCGCACATATGCCAACAATGGTACTGTGGGTTTGACAATGCTTTATTGTATTTTGTATGTAGCACAGTCCTAGTGATACAAAACCAAGAATGTTCTGATACAATTTCGCATAAACGTAATGTTTTATGCCAGCATTACCTCCTGCTGTTTATCAGTGATCCCCATGATGCAATATAATCGCTTTAAGTGGAGTTCAGTGAAATACATAAACTTTTAAGAAAAAAGAGCAGTATTTTTTCCATCCAATGACCTTAAACCTGCCAAATCAAGCATTGTGTCTGTGTATAAAGAAATACAGACTCATGTTTGCACGACCCCTATAGAGATCGTTATGGTCTTTGCCTTGACCCAGTCCCTGTGTTGATTAAGTTGCTCAGTAGAGATTCTGAGCATGTGGACCCATCCAACAGCCAATCAGTAGAAATCACTGTTACCATAACTAGGTATGCATAATATAAACTAAGAATTTTTTAGAAATAATGATATTTTATACTGAGCTTTCCTTTTTATGAACATACCGCAACATTATAGCATTGCAGTGCCATGTATGTGTAAGCTGTCAGGTGTCAAATTGCATCACCCCGCATTGTGCTTAGAAATGTTGCTCAAACATCTTCAACACAATTCTCTCAATATCTTCCTCCACAAATTCGAGAGCAATGCGAGCTGAGATGCGTCGCATGGGACGTCGCTTGACGACTGGAGAGGAGGGATCCGTTCCACTTCCCGTAAACCCCAAAAATAATATTTGTTTTGTTTTTGTAATATTTAAAAAAAAAAAAATCTACCTCTCATAAAAAATTTTGTTTACAAAAGAAGTTTCTGGGCTTTAATTTTTTCGATATAACAGATTATTCATATGATTCATAATCATTTTTTATAATTGAAAATTACAATACACTATCTATTTAGCTAGCTCTATGTCTAGTAATTATAATTGTATATACCTTACCATTAATGCCATTAACACAACCACATTGGCCACATTCCACTATATAGTAGTTTGCACACAACAAGTGAAAGAAGGTTTGGGGGTACTGGGTTACATAATGTCCACTGCGTTTGCCACCATTGTTGTGGGCCAGGCAGGCTTGGCCCCACTGGACATACCCCTCACCCCATTGGCTTCTCTCCCTCAGAGATATGCTTCGTCAAGGGAAAGCAGGTGAAGGGTAGGCTTTGTAGGAACAGCACCATTGAGTTACAGCAGGCCCACTACAGTTTGCCACCTTGTTGAAAAGCCAGGCAGGCTTGGCCCCACTGGACATACCCCTCACCCCCTTTGGCTTCTCTCCCTCAGAGTATGCTTCGTGCAAGGAAAGCAGGTGAAGGGTAAGGCTTCGTAGGACAGCACCATTGGAGTTACAGCAGGCCCACTACAGTTTTGCCACCATTGTTGAAGAGCCAGGCAGTGCTGGCCCCACTGGACATACCCCTCACCCATGGGCTTCTCTCCCTCAGAGTATGCTTCGTGTAAGGGAAAGCAGGTGAAAGGGTAAGGCTTCTAGGAACAGTACCATTGAGTTACAGCAGGCCCACTACAGTTTGCCACCATTGTTGAAGAGCCAGGCAGGCTTGGCCCCACTGGACTACCCCCTCACCCCATTGGCTTCTCTCCCCTCAGAGTATGCGTTCGTGCAAGGGAAAGCAGTGAAAGGGTAAGGCTTTGGGGAAGACAGCACCATTGAGTTACAGCAGGCCCACTCATTTGCCACCATTGTTGAAAAGCCAGGCATGGCTTGGCCCCACTGGACATACCCCTCACCCCATTGGCTTCTCTCCTCAGAGTATGCTTCGTGCAAGGAAAGCAGGTGAAAGGGTAAGGCTTCGTAGGAACAGCACCATTGAGTTACAGCAGGCCCACTACAGTTTGCCACCATTGTTGAAGAGCCAGGCAGGCTTGGCCCCACTGGACATCCCCCTCACCCCATTGGCCTTCTCTCCCTCAGAGTATGCTTCGTGTAAGGGAAAGCAGGTGAAAGGGTAAGGCTTCGTAGGAACAGTAACCATTGAGTTACAGCAGCCCACTACAGTTTGCCACCATTGTTGAAAGAGCCAGGCGGCTTGGGCCCCACTGGACATACCCCTCACCCCATTGGCTTCTCTCCCTCAAGTATGCTTTGTGCAAGGGAAAGCAGGTGAAAGGGTAAGGCTTCGTAGGAACAGCACCATTTGAGTTACAGCAGGCCCCTACAGTTTTCCACCATTGTTGAAGAGTCGGCAGGCTTGGCCCCACTGGACATACCATCTCCTCCACCCCCATTGGCTTCTCTCCCTCAGAGCATGCTTCGTGCAAGGAAGCGGGTGAAAGGGTAGGCTTCGTGAACAGCACCATTGAGTTACAGCAGGCCCCACCTTTGTATATGGAGCCCAGGCAGGATTGACCCAGAGCTGAAAACATTAGCCACAGAGTAGCTGTTGCGGCTGTATGATGGCCAGAGTATGTGACACCACAAAGGTGCCTCATGGAGAGAGAGGAAGACAAAAATGAGTACTGCTCTCGGGCCAGGCAGGATTGACCCGAGCTGAAAACATTAGCCACAGAGTAGCTGTTGCGGCTGTATGAGATTGGTCAGAGTAGGAGACCCACAAAATGTGCCTCATTGAGGAGAGAACGAAGAACAAAAATGGAGTACTGCTCTTGGGCCAGGCAAGGATTGACCCAGAGCTGAAAACATTAGCCACAGAGTAGCTGTTGCGCTGTATATAGATGGTCAGAGTAGATTGACACCACAAGGTGCCTCATGGAGAGAGAAGGAAGAAAAAAAATGGAGTACTGCTCCTCGGGCCAGGCAGGATTGACCCAGAGCTGAAACATTAGCCACAGAGTAGCTGTTGCGGCTGTATGAGATGGTCAGAGTAGGTGACACCAAAAAGGTGCCTCATGGAGAGAGAACGAAGAACAAAAATGGAGATACTGCTCTCGGGCCAGGGAGGATTGACCAGAGCTGAAAACATTAGCCACAGAGTAGCTGTTGCGGCTGTATGGATGGTCAGATAGGTGACACCACAAAGGTCCTCATGGAGAGAGACGAAGAACAAAATGGAGTACTGCTCTCGGGCCAAGTAGCGATCGACCCACATTTAGAAAAATTAGCCACAGAGTAGCTGTTGTCGCAGAGGCATTTGTTATTTCATTAACCTGAATGCAGTAGTAGAGCAAGGTAGGACCATATATGCCCTGCCAATAAGAAAAATTTGCCATTTGCCAGCTAAGCTGCATCAGCTAAGCCTCTAGGTGGAAAATGAGGCGGAAGGAGCAGTATGGGTGGCCAGGAGCAGGAGGCCTTCAGTCACGGGCATCAGCAATAGGGTGCTGTACTGAGATGTGATCCACGCCTCATCTTGATGAATGTAAGGGGGTCCATTCTCAGTGGAGAGACGGGTCCTCCTCTCTGTTACAACACCCCCCCTGCGCACTGAAGGTCTCTCCCGAATAGAACACTGGATGACGGGCATGAAAGGACCTCGATGGCAACTGTGCAACTCGGGCCAGATATCAGCTCGCCACCCAGATAGTCCAGTGGATCCCAGTCTCTGATGTGGTACACCGGCCCTGGATCGGATGTAGTCGGTGACCTGTCGACTGAGGTGTTGCCTGGTGGAGTTGCCAGTAGATGGGCCCTGGCAAGTGGACTGGAAGAACAGCCTGAAGTTGGCGCGCGAGGCCCGCCTCCAGTACTGCTGCTCCTCCTGTCAGGCACAGGGGGAAGTGGCCCTGTTGATCCCAACATCAGGTGCTGTAGGCCTGCCAGCACTGGGAAGGCAGAACAGAGGCAACGTAGCAGTGTTGCTCGTAGTGCTGCAATTACTACCTTCCCTCGAGATCTGCGGGATAAACTCCGACACTTTAAGATCTATAAGGTGGGCCACCCCAGTACTGGCTCCTTCTCTTTGATGGCCTTAATCCTGGGGTCCTTGCGAAGGCATTGCAGCATGAAAGAGCCCATGCGCCGCAAACTGCCTGCGCATAGGACCCCATGTCCTCGATGTCACTGAGGACAATAGTGTCGGGCTTACCTCTCCCAACCGAATGAATGTGGACGTTGGGAGGGGGTTGAGATGTCCCCCTAAGGAATGCCCCATTTCCCCTTGGTCCAGGTCCCTAAATCCCCCTCCTCATCATCGGAACGGCTGCTCTGCACCGCCTGATGTCGGGCTCGGAAAGCATCCGGTGTCGGCGTCCTCCTCTTCCGTAGCTGCTGCTCGAAAGCGAGTGCCCTGTCATCATGTGCGGCTTACCATCCTGGGTGCCTCCTCAAATGGCGCGAGCACACCGGCAGGCATCCGCTAAATAGCAGCAGCCACTGCCTGGATAACAGCAAACCAGGTCCCAGAGCCTGATCTGCCTTCTCATACAAAGTAGTCTATGATGGCTCGCCTCTGCTGAAGCAGCCTCAGCAGCATCATAAGACTAGAGTTCCAGCGGGTGGGGGTGTCACAAATCAGGCGTTCTGCGGCAGAACCATTCTGCTGCTGAAACTCGGCCAGATGAGCTGTGGGCCGTGTAAGACCACCTGAAGGACTGGACACCCTCCTAGCCATCCTCAGTACCTCCTGGAACCAGGGTACTTGGTGAGGAACCGCTGGACGACCAGGTTGAGAACGTGTGCCAGCAAGGAACATGTGTGACTCTGCCCATGCAAGGGCAGACAGGATATTGGTGGCATTGTCACACACGATCCTTGCCTATTGAGAGGTGGTGTGGGGTCAGCCACCTCTCAACCTGCCCTTGCAGTGCTTGCCAGCAACTCTGCATCGGTGTGGCTCCTATCCCCGAGACCACAAGCTGCAATAGGCTTCTGGGGGGGCACGGAGCTGTCCTGGGAAGGGCTCACCAGATGAGGAGGGGGGGGTGGAGACTGGCGTATCACCAATGCGTGGTGGTACCAACAATTCCCACTTGGCCGTCCGTGCCGCGTCTCTGCGGCTAGCAGAGTGACCCATTGGGGGGTAAATGACACATAAACCGCACCTGGTCGTGCTTGCTGGACCACACGTCCATAGTAATGTGGAGACACACTTGCCCCACACTGTGGTCAGCGAAGCAGATATTGCCCTGAAGATGGTCATGCAGGGCTGGTACTGCTCTGGGCAAAGTACCTACGGCCAGGGACCTGCCACTGTGGTGTGCCAATGGCCACAAACTCCCTGAACACTGCACTGTCCTACCAGGCTGAAAGGTGACAGCTGGACCGCCAGGAGTTGGCTAGCCGGCAGTGAGACGCTGGGGCTTGGGGGTGACTGGGGGAACAGTTTTCTGCCTCCGCTCCAACAACTGGAAGAGAGACTGCCTTTTAGCTGACGTCCAGCAGCAGTTGTCAAAGCCTTTTAAACACCGCATGCTGGGGCCAAAGGCTGCCTCTCTCCTAACTTTCACAGAGGAAGCAGCTGTATGGGCGAGGGGCCGGAGGGAGGAGAAGGAACGGTGGCTACCTGGGCACGAGGTAGGGAACGTGTGGGTGCCGCTGCACGTTCCCTGTCCGCTGCTCCCACCGGGCAAAGTGTGCAGTACATATGTCTCCTCATAGAGGAGGTGCCCAAATGTGATGTGGTCTTCCCACGTGCTACACGTTTCAGGCACAACTTGCACACTGCAACCATGCTGTCACCTGGAGCCAGTGAGAAAACTCCCACACCGCCGACACCGGCACGACTCGGAGCAGAGGTTCACCTGCTCGCTGTGGGGCAACTGGCACCAGATCTCATTGGTGCCGTACCTCCACGTGCACCACTAGGCACTGCCTCTGCCCGGCCCCTGCCCCCAGTCCTGCCTCTGGGTTCAGGATCATGCTCATGCTTTGAGGGAATCACCTCAGAGACACTATCCTCCTCCTCTCTCACAGAGGCACCCATGGACGACGGTTGACCTCATCGTCCACTTCCATTCTCCTCTACTGGAGGCTGCCTTCACTACAGCAGCACGCATCTAGAACCTCACCCCTACATTAGTTCCCTGGCGCTCACAGACTGCTGCGTGACATCGTCAGCCTCCTGTCCCCCTGTGCACTGAGCACCTTCCCCGCCTCGGGCACAGGAAAAGATGTGCATCAGTGCAGGTCCTCCTCAAGCACACTAGCCCCACACATAGTGTGGCGCAAAACAGATCCTGAGACTCCCTCCTGGATCCCCGAAGTTACGGACCAGTGGGCAATGAACTCCTGATAGAGGGATCAGGTTCCATGTCCACAGTAGGAGCCTCGGTGAGGAAGAGCAGGCCAATATCTACAGTAACAGCGTCGGCTGCTCTGTGCCTGTGAGGAGGTGGATGAGAAAGGCTGGGTAATCCACTCTACTACCCGCTTCCTTGATCAGAAGGGATAGCCCTAGCACGGCTACCCTAAACATATCGGGTACGGTTACCCAGCTGCCCTGCGAAGGCCAGGTAGTCCTGGCCAGAGCCTTCAGTAGGCTCTCCTCTGCCTCTCTCCCTCTCCCCCACGTGCAGAAGCACCCTTGCTCCTGGCTCTCCCTCTTGCCCTGCCAGGCATTTCCCTCTCCCAAATATTAACAAAAAAAAATAAATATATATATATATATTATATATATATAGTATATATATATAACACACCACACACACACACAAACACCAAAAGACAAGCAACAAACAAAAACACAGAAGCAAACAAATAAACACAAAGCTTTTTTTTTTTTCACTAAAGACACAAATAGGACTCAGACACAACTGCAAAAGCTGCTGATTGCTGCTAAAGGCAGCACTGTCAGCTACACAAAACACACAGACACTGACACACGATACCAGAAAGACAACAAAAAAAAGGACACCTAGACCTCTAAAAGGTCTACCACAACAAAATTGTCCAAAGGACTTATAGGGGGGTAGTTCCTTAAAGGACTTTTGGGTCTCACAAAAGGAAGGTAGTCCTTAAAGGCACTGTGGGTCTCAAGATGTGTGAATACAGGGGTGGTTAACAACAAGTGCTAAACCACCACACTCGAAATCCACACAGAAAGCTCAAAAGCGCAAAAATCTCTCTCCAAACTCCTACACTGTCAGGTCTCCACTAAACACATCCACACCTGACACAAATGGCGTCTTGAAGCAGCCTTCTATACCCAGGGGGCTGGCAATAATCATGTTAGCTGCCATTGGCTAATTTGGTCGTGGCTTGCCTCCGTCTGAAAATAATCCCCAAAATGCGGAAATTCGCAATTTACAATAATTTCTCGTGAATTACGAAAATTCTCGAATTACGAGAATCCTCGTAATTACGAGGATCTTCGGTTTGTCCTATCCCGAAAGAACGCAGATTCTCGTAATACGCGAGAATACTCTATTTTCGAAAATTTTGAGAAAAAAAAATCCCGCGGTTTCGGAATTTCGGAAGGCGGAAAATCCGGAATAATCCGTCGTCGCGGCGGATAAATCCGCGGGTGATCCAGGTTCGGGTCCGCGAACCGGCCATCTCTAATCCTCACTTGGCTACATCTGCAAGAGCTTGAATGTTCTCCCAACTTTCTTCAGTTTTCTCTGGTTACTATAATATTCTCAATGAAAGATAAAATGGATATTTGTTATATATGATAGAATATGTTCAGAACTACACAGTTGAGAGGTGTCCAGATTAAAGGCAATTTTAGTGAGAAAATTTTTTTTTTAAATTCTTTACGATGTATCCTATAAGTCATCCCAAACTTTAGTTTCTTTAAATTCTTCATAGTCCCCGAGACATACAGCCTTTGAATATGCTGTGATTTGTAGGAGCTGCTACACCTCATATGTCACTCAAAGGCACACACCCACACAATCAAAGCCAGCAGTACTGTCACCACTCTCTCACCCACAATATATAGTACCATGTGCAACATTTAGTCAAATGCTGTAGTGCTAACACAATCAATAACAATTAACCCAGTATATGAGCATAACAACTATAAAAACAGCCCCTCCCCCCCAAAAAATATCTATAACATACAAAACCAGTGACTCAAATGGAACATCTACAGTATATATAATACGTAGATACGACTATATACAAACCAATACACACAGTGCAATGTATGAAATATTAGACTAAACCAACTGAAATATAACAGGACAACAAAGCAGTGTCACTGTGTTGTGAAGGTCTCTCACTTACAAGCTGCTGTTACACTGACTCTCTTCAGTTGATTATGATCTCAGCTAAGAGGGGAGAGATATGAACTTTAGGTAAAAAATAAATAACAATAGCAAAGTTAGAGAACAGGGAGAGTTCAGTACTTACTTGTAAGAATCTCAGCAACCACTTGTCCTCTCTCCCCCTCTTCCCTCCTCTCAGCATATTGCTACTTTATCCACACTTTGATTGCTTGCAGTCTAGCTCTGGAAGGGAGGGGTCAACGGGATGTCAGCACTTCATTTAAAGTCCTTTCACTGACACTGCTCGGACTCTGTATACAGCCCGTCACTGCTTGGGGGGAGTAAGAGCAGAGAGGGGAGGGGGGGACTAACACAGCTTGGTACAAACTTCTGCCAGTGTGAAGAAATGAAGCCACACAGAAACATGAAGTAAGGGCCGTATTACTAACAAAGGTGCCTCATGGAGAGAGAACGAAGAACAAAAATGGAGTACTGCTCTTGGGCCAGGCAGGATTGACCCAGAGCTGAAAACATTAGCCACAGAGTAGCTGTTGCAGCTGTATGAGATGGTCAGAGTAGATTACACCACAAAGGTGCCTCATGGAGAGAGAAGGAAGAACAAAAATGGAGTACTGCTCTCGGGCCAGGCAGGATTGACCCAGAGCTGAAACATTAGCCACAGAGTAGCTGTTGCGGCTGTATGAGATGGTCAGAATAGGTGACACCACAAAGGTGCCTCATGGAGAGAGAACGAAGAACAAAAATGGAGAACTGCTCTCGGGCCAGGCAGGATTGACCTAGAGCTGAAAACATTAGCCACAGAGTAGCTGTTGCGGCTGTATGAGTTGGTCAGAATAGGTGACACCACAAAGGTACCTCATGGAGAGAGAACGAAGAACAAAAATGGAGTACTGCTCTCGGGCCAAGTAGGATCGACCCAATCTTAGAAAAATTAGCCACAGAGTAGCTGTTGTCGCAGAGCATTTGTTATTTCATAACCTGAATGCAGTAGAGCAAGGTAGGACCATATATGGCCCTGCCAATAAGAAAAATTTGCCATTTGCCAGCTAAGCTGGCATCAGCTAAGCCTCTAGGTGGAAAATGAGGCGGAAGGAGCAGTATGGGTGGCCAGGAGCAGGAGGCCTTCAGTCACGGGCATCAGCAATAGGGGTGCTGTACTGAGATGTGATCCACGCCTCATTCATCTTGATGAATGTAAGGCGGTCCACATTCTCAGTGGAGAGACGGGTCCTCCTCTCTGTTACAACACCCCCTGCCGCACTGAAGGTCCTCTCCGAAAGAACACTGGATGACGGGCATGAAAGGACCTCGATGGCATACTGTGCCAACTCGGGCCAGATATCAAGCCTCGCCACCCAGTAGTCCAGTGGATCCTCAGTCTCTGATGTGGCTACACCGGCCCTGGATCGGATGTAGTCGGTGACCTGTCGACTGAGGTGTTGCCTGGTGGAGTTGCCAGTAGATGGGCCTGGCAACTGTGGCTGGAAGAACAGCCTGAAGTTGGCCGCGAGGCCGCCTCCAGTACTGCTGCTCCTCCTGTCAGGCACAGGGGGACGTGAGCCCTGTTGATCCCCAACATCAGGTGCTGTAGGCCTGCCAGCACCTGGGAAGGCAGAACAGAGGCAACGTAGCAGTGTTGCCTCGTAGTGCTGCATTCTACCTTCCCTCTGAGATGCGGGGATAAACTCCGACACTTTAAGATCTATAAGGGTGGCCACCCAGTACTGCTCCTTCTCTTTGATGGCCTTAATCCTGGGGTCCTTGCGAAGGCATTGCAGCATGAAAGAGCCCATGCGCCGCAAACTGCCTGCCGCATAGGACCCCATGTCCTCGATGTCACTGAGGACAATAGTGTCGGGCTTAACCTCTCCCCAACCACGAATGACATGTGGTACTTGGGAGGGTTGAGATGTCCCCCTAGAGGAATGCCCCATTTCCCCTTGGTCCAGGTCACCCCTCATCTGTCACTCAAAGGCACACACCCACACAATCCAAAGCTCCCATGCAGTACTGTCACACACTCTCTCACCCACACTATATGTACCATGTGCAACATTTAGTCAAATGCTGTAGTGCTAAACACAATCAATAAACCATTAACCCAGTAATATGAGCATAACACACTATAAAACAGCCCCTCCCCCCCAAAAAAATATCTTATATACATACAAAACCAGTGACTCAAATGGAACACTAATACAGTATATATAATACAGTAATACAGACTATATACCAAACAAGACACACAGTGCAATGTATGAAATATATAGACTAAAGCAACTGAAATATAACAGGACAACAAGCAGTGTCACTGTGTTTGTGAAGGTCTCTCACTTCAAGCTGCTGTTACACTGACTCTCTTCAGTGATTATGATCTCAGCTAAGCAGGGGAGAGATATGAACTTTAGGTAAAAAATAAATAACAATTAGCAAAGTTAGAGAACAGGGAGAGTTCAGTAACTTACTTGTAAAGAATCTCAGCACCACTTGTCCTCTCTCCCCCTCTGCCCCTCCCTTCAGCATATTGCTACTTTATTCCACACTTTGATTGCTTGCAGTCTAGCTCTGGAAGGGAGGGGTCAACGGGATGTCAGCACTTCATTTAAAGTCCTTTCAACTGACAATGCTCGGACTCTGTATACAGCCCGTCACTGCTTGAGGGGGAGTAGACAGAGAGGGGAGGGGGACTACACAGCTTGGTACAAACTTCTGCCAGTGTGAAGAAATGAAGCCACACAGAAACATGAAAGTAAGGCAGCTTATACTAAGTGATCTATACATTGTATACAGACAAAGTTTTTTTTTCACTATAGTTGCCCTTTAAAGTGGGACGGTCCTGAATCCAAGCACACAGATTCCTGTGTCCTGTTTTACAAAAATCATGCAGTTGTGTAAATTATATCAAAAGTGTGCACACAAACCACATTGCTGGTGATAAAATCTCACAAGCAGCAAAGCTTTACCAATCGCAATATAAATCATACAGTGCAGAGCAATGGTGTTTATTTGGTTTCTCTGCTGACTTTAGGGGGTGGAGCTTTTGTTGTCCTTTTCTCCCCGAGTTGTCATGCCATATGTTGAAAAAATGTTATGCACTTTCCACACTTCTTATCAATCATGCTTAAACAACTCCTGCACTAAGTTATCCACTTTAAATACTAGAAAAAAACTGCAGCCTTTGCTAGATTACTTTGATTATACATTAAAATGTATGCGCCTTTTCTCAATATAGTCATGTACTCATGATTACTATGCCATCATATTAAAAGAATACAAGGGGCAATGTAATATTAATCCCCAAGTAACACTTCACTTCTACATTTACAATAGAAATGTTAACGATTAAATTATTGAAAATCTGGAAGTGGCATTTGGAAGTATTATCTGTTGTGGTATGTACAGTGCCACCTGCCACCTTGCATCCAGTATATGAGTATAAGTGGGTGTGCAGAATTAAATGGATTTTAGAGGTAACTTCCCTGGATGGTCTTACCCGACCTAATCACATTATGTACATTGCTGCATTGTATGAGCACGGTCAGGAAAGAAGTACCATGGAACAGTTTTTTTACCCCCATACAGTGGACATTAAAACAAAACTGCATTGGGTGTGCTGTGCTACTTCAAAAAACATTCGAAAAGGGGCACAGGCCCCATAAAATTTGTGTAAATAAAAATATTACATTGGGTAGTGAGGATTCTACACTTATTTATCCAACAGGGATATTATATCTCCCCCTATGTGTTCTAGTTTATTCCATTGTAACCTAAAATTATAAGCTAAATTTGAGTATTGTGTCCTTTTGTAAGAAATATAATTTTATATGGCAAATTGTTTAATCATACCATAACTTGACTGTGACAAGTTATTACGTAGATGGATGCATGTTAATGGTCTGCCACTCTACCAAGTGGCTTCCATGGTTCAACTGACTGATAGGGACATTCCCCAGCATATATGTAGACGTTTACAGCAAAACAAGTCATCATGTGCTTGAGTTACAAAGGTGTGGACTGATCTGCTCGTGTAAAATGACATTGAAAGAAGATGGATGGTGGTGGCAAAAAGTCCCCATCCCTATTCAGGTATGGTTTCTCCAAGAAGGTCCTCAATTTTGGTCCTGAATCTGGACGGATCATCCGGATTTCGGAGACTTCGGCGCCTATTTTCTATAATCCTCGAACCTTCGATAATCCTCCAAAACACGATCGGAAACTCGAAAGTAGTCTCCAATTGTATTTTCATTATTCATTAGATTATCGAATGTTTAAGCTATTTTCGATAATTCTAGAAAATAGCCTCAAACATTCAATAATAATCGAAAATCTGTTCCGTTTTCGGATTTTCGGGATTTTCCCGACATTCGGGAATACGAAAACTGGTGAGTTTCGCCCATCTCTACTAATAACAAGTCCAGTGGAATTGACTTCATATTTAACTATTTCATTTTAACTTCTAAGCTTTGAACTATAATTTTTCGACTATATTAAGGGCCATATTTATAAAGGTGCGGTATCAATATTTTAATGACTGGTAATTTTATTACAAATATGTAATTTTTCCTGATTTTATGAAAATGACAATCGCAGTTGTAATTGTATGATCGCCTATACAATGCTGTTGCAGTAGTCTACTACCGGATGGTATTCTACGGCCGAGCAGCCATAAATGTGCAGCCATCTATCTAGTATAGTATAGTATTTGAGGTTGAATAAAGACATACGTCCATCCAGTTCAACCCATCTAGCAATATCCTCATTTCCTGCCTAACTGTTGATCCAGAGGAAGGCAAAAAAACCCACCAAATTTATGAAGGGGGAAAAAATTCCTTTCTGACTCCAAGTGGCAATCGGAAATTTCCCTGGATCAACTCTACTTTATGTATCAATTTCAGTAACTTGCAACATTCCTTGTTTGCAGAAACTCATCCAGCTTTTTTTTGAAACTGACCAATGAACCTGCCATAACAACGTCCACTGGAAGACAGTTCCATAGCTTTACCGTTCTCACAGTGAAAAACCCTTTCCGAGCTTGAAGCCTAAACCTTTTTTCTTCAAGTCTTAAGAGATGTCCTCGTGTACTTTGACATGTTCTATTGGTGAACAATGCCCCAGATAGTTTATTGTATGGCCCGTTAATGTATTTATACACAGTAATCATATCCCCACGCAAGTGCCTTTTCTCCAGCGTACATAAATTGAAACTTTCCAGTCTCTCTTCATATTCAAGCTCCCCCAATCCCCTTATTAGTTTAGTTGCCCTTCTCTGAACCCTTTCCATTTCAAAGATGTCCTTTTTGTACACAGGATTAGAAAATTGCACTGCATATTCCAAATGAGGCCTTGCCAATGCTTTGTAGAGAGGGAGAATTACATTTTCCTCCCTTGAATCCATACCTCTCTTTATACAAGACAATACCATGCTGGATCTGACTGTTGCCGCCTGGCACTGCTTGCTTCCTTTAAGTTTGTTATCCACCAAAACTCCAAGATCCCTTTTCAACAGGGATTCACTTAACACAGAGCCATTTATAGTATAAGTAGCACAAGGATTTTTAAGTCCAAAATGCATCACCTTACATTTATCAACATTGAATTTCATCTGCCACTTAGCAGCCCAATGTGACAATCTATCTAGATCCCCTTGCAACGATTGCACATCCTCTGAAGTTTTAAATGGTCGACAAAGTTTTGTGTCATCAGCAAACACAGAAACCTTGCTGACAATACCCACTTCCAAATCATTAATAAATAGATTAAATAGAAGCGGCCCCTGCACAGAACCCTGTGGCACCCCACTTAGCACTTTAGTCCATAATGATGAAGCCCCATTAACAACTACTCTCTGCATCCTATTCATTAACCAATTTTCTATCCATGTACAAATGTGACTCCCCAGACTAACAGACCTTAGCTTATGCATTAGTCGCCTATGGTATATATAGTGGTATATGGTATATATAGCAGTAGATATAGTAAACTATATCTACTGCTATGCCAGAGTCTAAATTTCTACTTACTTCCTCATAAAAGCCAAGCAAGTTAGTTTGACAAGATCTTTTCCTCCTAAATCCATGCTGGTTACTACTTATAATGTCAGTCCTTGAAACATACTCTAGAACACGTTCCCTTATTAAACTTTCCAGGATCTCCCCCACCACTGAAGTTAAACTTACAGGCCTGTAATTACCCGGCTGTGAACGACTACCCTTTTGAATATTGGAATAACATTAGCCTTTTTCCAATCCAGAGGCACACCACCGGACATGAGCAACATGAACTTTCTGACACCACTGATTAATATATTTGGCCCGTATTCTTCTAACTAATTTTACCTTTCAGGTCAACCACCTGCTGAGCACATGCTTAATGTTAAAAAAAAACCTCTCCAAATGCTGATCGTATCTCCAGTCTGAATCTGTAGCTAGATAATAATGTAATGTACAGACATAAACATTTCTTTAATGACGCTGTGTATCAGATCAGTGAGGTCTGTACAGTAAATAGTTGCACCTGTTTCAGTGTCTCACATCCAGAGAACTGGTTTGTTTTCTGTTAATCACTGTTGTGATCAGGATATGAACATTTCCATCTCAGCCAGGAGAAATTTGATAAAGCAAGATCAAAGCATAAAGTCATAAAATATAATAATTATTTTTTTTACAAAGAGTTATATTTCCATGTTTTTTATTGCTGTTATTTCAAAGTTTATAAAGCATAAAGAAATGTCCAATTATTAGATTTGCTATTGTTTGTTGTAGTTTAAAGTAATCTGGTATAGTATTAATTTACTTTGGATGTACAATACCTAGGATACGCTCATAGTGGGAAGTTTTTATTTTATGCAATTGATGTACTGACATTTCTGTGAATTGTAAGTTTACATTTCATCACAGTGTCTATCCAGTCTCAGTTATAGTATATATTCTTGCATGTTCCTCACTTTTCCTCTTGATTTCCTTTCATGTTGCTGAATGGATTCTCTGTCGGCAAGTTCCACCAAACTATCATCCCAAATACTTGTGTTTTATGTGAATTCCAAAGGAGCACATTACAATGATTTTCAGAATGTCTGGCACTCCAGAGTCCTGCTGTATCACGAAGCAAAAACTGATCTACCGCCTGTCAACTGGTGAAATTCCTGGTTACAAATTCTCTTTTGTGCTTCCATCAGCTGTCAGCTTTCAGCCTATTTTAGGCAAGTGGGACGTACTCCCAGCTTAACAACAGAAAGCAATAGAAATCTTTGCATGGTTTCACCTCTTCTATTTTTACAAGCAATGATTAGTACAATGACTTCATTTAGAGAAAATGCTTTATCAAAAGTGGAGTTTCATTCCAGCATAAATGTCCAGTAGTGCAACACTGGGAGCTACTGCATGCAGTATTGCAGTGTCTAATGTATATTTTATCAAGGAATGGCAGGCATAGAAAGTTATAACAAGATACATTTACTTAATATAACACTGTATATTTAACCTATCCAGTTTTTTTCAATTCTACCTTTGATGGGATGCCTGCATTTAGTTAACCGCAATGAAGGCAAAAAACATACTCAGTATGCACTTGGAGGGGAGAAACACAAAATAAAAGGCAGCTCCGCAGATCCTATAAATGTCACTTAGTAAACCCATTTATCAACTACCTATGATTTTAGCCTCCAATGGTGGCCATAGACTTAGTGAAATTATTCAGCCTGCATCATGCTTCTAATGTAAGTACATTACCAGTAGATTTTATGTGTGTTTGGTCTTATAGGAAATAAATAATAGGCAACCCTAGAGCTACCTGTAAAAATATTTTTGTAAAAAAAAACCCTCTACCTTTAATTAGTAACACTCATTAGAGATGCTTTGCACAGACCTGTGCTTAGATCAATGTCACTCTCATTACCTCACCCCATGCGGCTCTGCGTTATGCTGTTTTTATAAGTGCCTACCTTTACAATATTCACCATTAAATTATTAAGACATTTATTGTACAGAGCTATTAAAACTGCACACTGCACCACGAAAATTATAGTAGGGTTACTGTGCAATTCAGTGAATCTCAGGGTAGCTCTCTGAACCTCCCAGCGTGTTTTGCAATTTAAATATTTTTATTCATCACAAGGCTTAAGAGGTGGTGTTGAGATCATACATGTGTAGAAAATGTAATGAAGTCTAATTGATTTACTGAAGAGAGTAGCGTCTGTTTCAGCTTTGGGAAACAAGCAGAACTTAAAGCGAGCTTATAGAGGTAAAGGAATGGATGCGTGGAGTACTGAGGCAAGTACTTTCTCACTCAGTTTTTTTGGTCTTATCCTTTTTTAAAGTAGCATATTGACAGAAAGCCATTCTTACTTGCAGTTTTGATATTTTTAGCACATGTGATTGCCCTCAAGGGAAGAAATAGTTGTATGCTTTCATTTCATGAGATCACTGTTTGTACGGTTTATTAAAATTTATTAGTGATTTTAAGATCTGTTAAGACAAGTCAACTATGTGGTAAATGAAGTACATTCAGCTCTGTGGTAATAAAAGTTTCAAAAATAAGTTTTGGTGCAATTAATGTTACCAGATCAATTGTAGAATTTTCTGGGGTAATTTTAGATGTTTTCGAAAATTTTCGATTTTTAATTACAATTTTTCAATCTAATTTTAGATTATCTTACAATTGATTTTTGGTTTTTCGATCATAAGTTCAGAGTTCTAAAAAAAATAGAAAATTCTGTTGGATCCACAGATTTTCAAAACCAGCAATTCCGAACCGAAACTAGGTTTGTTTCACAACGGGGATTTACTAATTATAACCCAGTTGCTACATTGCAAATCGTTAATTAAAATTAGCTGTCTCTCACCATCCTATATGCTCTGGTTACTGTAAAGTGATTGCGACATCAGGTCCATGGCTGCCATAAGCTGTGAAAGACCAGCTTGAAGTGACAGTCTTTCCAGCACCTGCACATAATAAATGGGAAGACCCACTCTACAAGGAGAAAACCTTCCAATTGGTCAGTCTGGGAGGAGCCCCAAACTCTCAGAAGGGGATGGCACTACATGATAGTCTTTCATTTGGTACCCAAAAGCAGTTTTACCTTCTGATATCCCCAGAACTTTGCTGGCCTGGACCATTCATTTCTGAGATCAAAAACACAAAAAAATTCAGAACAGGAGGTTCTTCAGATGTCGATAAAACTTTGGAACATAAAGATAGCATGTACAGATAGCATTAACCTAAATGCCCCACAGAGAGACCCTCCAATGCAGATGCAGACACAAACCTCTGTAATTATTTTGTGATTCAGCACTTTTAAAAATTGGGCCCTAAATCTGTTATCTACTCACAACATTTACACTCAGATTTCTGTATCATATTAATCAGCATGTGCACTTGTTAGAAAATCTCATCTGACACTCTTCTGCCCAACTTATAAATATCTAGCACTGAGTGTGACAAATGAAAATTATTTATTTAATATTCAGTCTCTTACATCATCTATCCATAAGAATGTAACCATTTATACAGTCTCTTGGGTAAAAGGAATGAAAGAATTTGGATAGGCTCAGCCTATAGAAAGAAACAATAGACACTATAAGCTAAGCCACAGATGAACAGCAGTCTGTATGAAGAAAATGTTGGTTTGATTTTTGGCCACAGCTTTATTAAAACTTTATAGTGCACAGTAATATATGGTAGCAGTTGCCTATCATCCGGCACAAATAATAAACACAAAACTAAGAGACTCCTGCTGAGGGACATGGCTGATCTGCAGTGTTAGCCACAGATGGCCCCTTACAATCAGCGTAATGTACCACATTAAAACTTAATACAGATTACTGAAGTTAAACTGAAAATGCACAATTGACAATTTGCTGTGACAATACAAATCCATCATGCACTTGTTAAATTGTGGAAGTGGGAGGGAGGGGAGCTCTTAGCAGTCTCAATATGAAATAATAAGGCAAATGTTATCGAAAAAGTACAAACACGGTTATAAACGTACAGCCGTGATCATACAGTTACAAATGAATGTTTGAAAATGTAAGAACATCCATACAATACCATGCGATATAGATTTACAACTGATTTGGGAGATATACATGCGCTATCACCAAGTTTCGAGGCTGTCCCCTATGCACCGTCTGTAACAACTTCAGAGAGTCCTGAAAGGTAAAGATGAAGCAACAGTAATAGGCTGGTCAGCCCTAAAAAAACTCTTGACCATTAATCAATAAAAAAATCAATAAATAGATATAAATAGCAAGAATACGGTATATGTAATGTTCCAAGCAGCCCTATACCAGACATTAATAAGCTGTGATGTTCCGCAATTAAATCCCATTGGTATTTATCTCACCAATTCGATTGGCATCCTGTATAAGCCACAAAGTAAAAAAGATCTATTTACAGTTAAAACGGTATACGCTTGGGTACATTGAAAGTGATACTTATCCAGCTGGAAACAGTTGGAAACCTGAGTCCGGAATAGTGAGAAGCGGGTTTCTGGTAGTTACTTGGGTGGGCATTCTCCTTTTGCAAGGTGATGTCCTTGGAAACTTTATTTACCTCTTAGATGCTCTCACTCCAATAAGATAAAAAAAACAGTCCCAGAGGGCCCGATAGTCCATTCAGCGTCCATCAGTGGGTGAAGGGGATGTACGTGTGCATCCTCCAATATAACATAGCATACACCCTGAACACTTTTCGATCCTTGACCCGTAAGGTCTCGATTAGATGACGTCGCCAGCCTCCGAATTATTTCTCTGCGGGAACAAAGATTTTGCAATTTGGGCTATTTGCTTGGAACAATGGATGAAATACAATAAAGTCTAAAGACAAGTAATAGCAATGCATTTCACCACAAAGACTTCATCAGGCAAACATTTTATGACTTCACATTTTCCCCTTTTATAACCGGTGCAATCCTCCCTTGTGACCCACCAATCACCATCCACCTAACTAAAATCCCATATTTTAACCCCTATCAGTCCTATACAAAAGCTGATAATTTCACTGATCAACTAATTAATTTATATCAAGTGTGAAGATTTTAGGGTTCCGATTTTCTTTATTTACCAATAAAGTCAAATGGGGGTCTAAGGGACATATTTATATAGGGGCAATATTTCCACAATTTTTCAGTATTTTTTTTTACTTTACAGTAATTTTTTAAATATTCAACTTTTCTTTTCGTCATAGTTATTAAAAAGGCAAATTTTCATCATTACGTGGCAAAAGGTAGGACTAATAATGTGGCAAACCAGTTAGCGCCACATTCCATATATTTGCCCAGCGAGTCAGGGTAAATTGGCCCTGTGGTGTTCTTTATCATCAAAAGATATGATAAATAATGTAAAACTCACCCAGGAAAATTTTTGCTTTTTTATTGATAACTGCAGCTAACTGTGAAAGCAGTTCCATTAATACGGTAACATACCATAGTGCTGTGTAAGAAATAGTCATGTTAATGGAACATTCCATTAAGTAAAAGGACCCATTCCTGGGTCATTTCCCATAGATGCATTTACGCAACATCAGACAAAAATGCCCATTTTTGCACTTTTTAATACCGCTTAAGTTTTTGTTTAATGCTATGAAATATGCCTTAAAGATGTTTTGCAAAAATTCTGGTAAAACTGCAAAAAATGCATCAAAAGGCAGAAAGGCAAAATTTCACCAATTATAAATAGCGTTAAATAAACAATGTCGAATATAGCTCAGATATTTCACATTTTCTGCTTTATAAATATGCCTCTAAATTCAACATATAAAAGACCCCCCTTAATGTTGGCAAATGTTTGCTTGCAGCCCTGGTAGGGTAATGGCTGACGTGAGAAAGCATTTTCTCTTTTCACCACAATACCAGACTTAAAGGGGAAGTTCAGTGCAAATACATATGATTTTAAGAAAAAAGAGCAATCATTTTCAATACTAATGAGCTTATTCTGCATATTCAACATTTTGTCGGTGTCAAAAGAAATGCAACATGGTTGACCCATCCAACAGCCAATCAGTAAATTACTTTTAAGAACATTCCAAGGAAGTGGTGCATCCTGGGAAGAAGGACCATTGGAACCTGAAATGGCAGCTCACTAAAGGGGCCCATACACAATGCAATTTTGTTGTACAATCGTCGTAATGAACTCCACGATTGTACATCAATTGTTTTTTTTTAATGGTATAGATAAAGTCTGGTGCAATTAAATTGAGAAGATCTGATTGAATGTGAAGGTGATCGGTCAGGACAGATAATTTTTATCTGCTACAACTTAATTGTTTATGTGTTTGGATGATTGTCCAACAAACGTCTTCCAACTCAATCCTGGAGTCTCAAATAAACAACTTCCTGGAAAAAGCAGAGCTCACAGTCTGGAAGGTGTGAGACCATAGAGTGTATATTTTGTTCATGATGGCAATGTGTGCTGCGGTACACATGACAACAACAGGCGCATTAATTGATGTACGAACACACAGCGAGATGCATTAGCAAATAAAATATGAAAGACAAATCAGCAAACACAATCGCAAATTACTTTTAAATTTAAATCTGGTCTGCAGTTCATTGACCAGTTTCATTGGACCATGTTTGGGCCCCTTAATGGCAACAGCAGGGAAAAGTAAGGGTTAGAAATTCAACTGATTTTTCAAAACGGGAAAGAATATGTAGAATAGCTAAGTATGCATAATACAAACCAAGAATTTTTAAAATATTGATATTTTCCACTGAGCTTTTTCCTTAACGCAATGAATAAGGCAAAGTTGTCAGCAATAACTCTCGTGGTGAAAATAAGTGGTTTTATAAATATTGCTCCTTGTGATCACTTGCAATAGTGAAATGGTGAAAATAGCGATTGTTTATAAATATGCCCCTAGATATAATAAAGAACATGTGCACTTAGAAAATCAGTGAAGAATCACCTATGTTTTTTATTAGTTTGACCTGACCTGTGTATGACTTGTTTTAGAGAGATTGTTCATCTTGGACATTGGTGATACATATTTCTAACTCTTTGAAGATCTAAATCAGAAAAATAAAACGTATTTTGGGTCTCTATCATATTTGATCTATTGAAAGTGATAAAAACATTTTCTGACTTTTATTGACTTGTTCCCATTATACAAAGCCTCTTTCAACTAATGTTTCAAAATAGTACCAGTAATGTCATGTGGCTGGGAGTATTCAAAGCAACTTATGAATAACAAGCAAACTTCACAATTTTAACATTGGAGATTATGTATGAAGGGCATGTCCACCCCCAAAACTAAAATTTAACCTGCTACTGGCCTCACTGTGTAGTCCTCACCTTACCACTCTGCTCCAAACGGTTCTCCTGTAATGTCTGTTCAAAGTCCCAGAAATTAAAGAGTAGGAGCCATTTCTGGTGTAATTTGTTTCAGCCTCTAACTATTCCTTAGAGGTTTCTATGAGGGCAAGCATGCTCAGTAATCACTATGAGGCAGCATTGAAAGAGGGAATTTCCCATCATGCAATTCACATGATTTGCATGAACACTGTCTCCATTCTAGTTATAGCAAAACTGCACCTAGCAGAAGATATTTCAGATTGGATTTCTAAAAAGAACTATTTTTTTCAGTATTGATGTCCTTTTATACCTGTTACCTTAAAGGAAATGTACAGAAAGTGCTTGCAATAAACTTTCATTTTTGTTGCAACATTTGAAAGGTCTTTTTACTTATGTGCGTCCTGCCACGTTGAATGGCGGCAACTTTGGATTACCCAACCATTCACTTTCTGTGTAATGAGGTATCCAAATTGGTTTTTCCTGGCTATGCAAGGCTCTGGGGCAATAGAGAAATAATTTCCCTGCTTAGCACAGGAATCAACTGTGATTTTGCATTTGTTAGCATATTTTTATTTTATAATAAGCATATATTGTAAGTGGATATATATTTAGTTATCAGATCATCTCATTATTGGGGGATTCTTATAGTAAATGTAAGTAGCAGGGCTGCATTCATTACAACCTGGTTCTATTTACAGTACACTGCATGTTTTCAATATACAACCTCTATCCTATACATTACCTATCTGCCCTTTTCTGTTTGAGAGTGCTTGTCAGGGAATGGTGAAACTAGTAGTGCAACTAAATAGGTACTTAGGTTAGTCACTATTTTGCAGGCTATTTGGCCAAAGAAAAGCAATTTCAGGCTCTATAATCAAAACACTATTATTATCATTTATCTGTTATATCAACATTTATGTGCCATAGGTGTGAAACCCAGGAGCTAAAAAATATTCATTTTGGCAGTCCAAGTAAACAACCAGCCATCAACTTGCAAATCTCTAACCTAAATACAAAGGCAAGACCTGCTAGTTTGAATGCTGATTAGAAACTGAGCTTCTCTGAAGATTTCATGCTGTTTTATAGTGTCTCATAAACACACACCCAAAATCTGGTTGGTCTAGATACAATCTTAAATCTAAGTCGATCTTGGATCTTGGACCAATCAGATATTGGGGTGGGAGTCACTACAAATAGTGAATGTTCAGTAAGGAGAGCTAGTTTCAGTTTTGCATTTCATCTGAGATGTTATAGCTTTGTTCTGAGGCATATGCTGGGATATAAGCTTATTGATTGATTCTGGCAGAGTAGCTTGAGTATTAAAGGGTATGTCCACCCTTAAAACTGTTTTTTGATATAGCCTTCCCCCTGGTCTCCCAGCCCCAACCGCTTCACTTTTAGGTTTAGAAAGTGCCCCAAACTTTTACTTACCTCCCCTCTTTCCTCCGCAGCGCTGTATTCAGGCATAAGTACAGTAGGGAACACCCCTGTTTTGGGTTAAGTTCTATTCTGCTGGCAGGAGTGTTGTCTTTACACAACCATTTTCACACCTTTTGAACAGCCTCTGGTGTGGGTAAACAGGTGAAGAAAGATGTCACATCATAGGAAACCATAGTTTCTTCTGCAGAGCACTATATCTTAAATCATGTAAGTAAAATCCTGGGATGTGATGCTTAAAACTTCCAAGCAAGGGCCCAAGGATGTTGGCTAGGTATTTTGCCACCTTATATGTTACGGAGTTGATGCTGCTGACTATAGGTCATATTAAGGCCCCTTCTTTGTGTGTCTTTGGGAGTCTATTTATACATGGATGTGCCTCACCAGGGTAGAGGCAATGATACGTTGCTCGATCAATGGCTTTATCCTTTTTGAAGCTATTGTAGTAAGTCTTTGACCTATTTCTTGTGGTGCCTGAAGGAATCCCTTATTAGAGCCTCATAGGTGTTGTTATCGGCAGAATGGTGATAATGGATTCTTTCTTTGGGGGTGTTAAGGCTCTTATTTCCTGTGTGGTCAGCACTGGCTAAAGCTGCAGATACCTTAAGGCAAAGTTTGCCTCATTCTGTGGTACCTAATTATTGTGGAATGAGGCTTCTGTGGCTGCTATAATATCCAAACAGGGATGGCTTTAGGAGTAATGGCAAAATTCAAACCCTTACCCAGGACTTGCATTTCTGGCTGGATTGCTGGATCAGGGTTTCTCACACAAGGTAGTTTATCTCCTTTTGGGAAGTTCTGGGATTACAGAATAGAGAACTTGTTCTGTTGCCTTTCCATGCTCTTTCGGCACTGAGATAGCTGTGCTTGCTTGGTAAACTCCATCGCTCTTTCCTAGATTACCACAGGTAGCTGTGTCATCAGGTTCTGTTCTAGTTGACTTATGTTGTGTCTTAAAGCATCAACTGTAAAATGTGCCTGTTTCACTCGTTCATTCAGTAGCTGTATTTCAGCCTTTT
Source organism: Hymenochirus boettgeri (assembly GCA_019447015.1). Classification (NCBI taxonomy): domain Eukaryota; kingdom Metazoa; phylum Chordata; class Amphibia; order Anura; family Pipidae; genus Hymenochirus; species Hymenochirus boettgeri. The sequence continues at coordinate 78,890,890 of CM033475.1, forward strand.
GTAGTATATGTGTGGCTCTGATGCCTTTTAATGTGGAGTCCAGATGTATGCTGCATGGTAGTGGCCTTTGTTGCCAACATCTGAGGTTGAAGTGGTGGCTTCTGTAGTCTGCCAATTTCCTTGCTGTCTTTTTGTATTGCCGTACAGGTTTGAAGGTTTTTTTTCCTTAAAATGATTTGGTTTAAATTTAATGACCGGCTATGCAAAGGTGATAACAGGTTAGCAAACGTTCATAGGGCTTTTATTCAACTTTTACTGAATTTAATTTCTATGTTAGTAGCTTTCAATGGAAATTTTACTGATTCTGCCTCCATTCATTAATAATTGAATTATTTGATTTATTTTTTTTAATTAACTAGGAAATTCCTCCATAAATCTATTAAGATTTCTTTTTTTATCGCATTCTAAATATTCCTGTGTCCTGATAAACATCCTTAAACCCAACATAAAACTAAATTATACATGTTATGGAAGAGCAGGAGAACTAGTGTGCTTAACCCAGGAACAAATTGACTGGATCACATCTTGTGTGTTTGAAGGGCTAAAGGGTATTTGTACTTAAAATAACTTTAGCACATATATAATTTGGTGTGAGGTGAAGGAAAAGTACTCCCTACATTACTTACATACTCAGTGGTATATAGTTACATTTGCAGGGGTGACAACGCGGCTCCAAAATGAGCAATGGTGTAAGAGAACGTAGCGAGAGACGGCAAGTTTACCTCTATATAATGGGGAATGTAAGTAGCGTAGATGGGAGTACTGGCTTCACCCTTCTCTCTAAATGATACTGTTAAATGCCCAACCCAACATTTTCTACAAAATGGCGACCACTAGTTCTTCTACTTTCTTTATTTCTTTCTACATTTCTTTACCCTTGAAACAAAACCTTTCTAGTTCTTCAGTTGATAAGTTAAGGCGAAAAGTCAATTCAGTAGCTACAATTTAACTACACTATTTATTAAGTCACCAAAAGTCTTTCTCAATAACATTTCACTTTAATTCACCAGCTCAGTCCTGAGAAATCAATTTCCCATTTAGTCTGCAAAAAAAGTTTTCATCAAAGTCATTTTTGTTTCAATTCCTCCGCCACATTTCACTGTTTTAAAACGCTATTAAATAACATCAAGATTTGGTGAACGCAAGAGAAACATAGAGTTAAACTACTCATAAGCTGATGCACTGGTCCTAAGTATCATTGCCGACTGCATTCGTCTGGCTGCAGAAAATAATATATAATACTGAAAGGAACTGACACTAAAGGGAGATGCAATATGATGAATAAGCATTACCGTACCCCGATCCCACTACTATGTAATCACTTTGCAACTTCACTGCATTGTGGTTACAGGGCATGTCCACCCTTTGAAAAAACGTTTTACATGTTATAGGTCTTACTCCCCCAGCCACAAACGCATTAAGCTTATTTGCAGAAACACCCCGATAGTTACTTACCTTCCCTCTATCCTCCACCACAAGTCCCAGCCCTCTGCTTGCATGGAACAGCAAGCAGGGGGCGGGACCGGCAGAGGCTTTGGGAGAACTTTGGGAGAACTTTACAGGAGAACCATTTGGAGCTGGGATGTAAGGTAAGGATTTTATTACACTACAGAGTGGGGCCAGTAGTGGGAGAAATTATAGTTTTTGGGGTGGACATGCCCTTTAAGGGAGACGCAATATGAAGAATGAGAATTAACGTACCCAGATCCCATTACCATGTAATCACTTTGCAGCTTTAGGCTGGGTACACAAGTCCGTCAGTTGCGGCAAATTCATCTGCGGCCGAATTTGCAAGCGATCAATCCGATTATAACTGATTATAACAGTTGAAGGTAAAAATGAAGGTTCATTTGGCCATATTTATTTATACACGCGCAGTATCACTGTCGGCAATGTACGACACAATTGTACATTTAGGCCAAACATTAGTTAATTAACGAACGTTCGGTCGTAAAATACCATGTGGTAGGAAACTACCGCAATGGTATTCTTGGGAATCGTAAATCTACAATTGCGTTATCGTAGATTTAAGATCATTATCGGTAATTTCCGATTGTTATTGTTCATTCATGATAACGATTGTAAATTAACGATCATTAAACCGATCAATAATGGCACAGTATTGATAGAGAGCGATGCAACGCCTTTATAAATAGGGCCCATTGTACTTGTTTTGTATAATGCTGTAAAGATAAAGGAATCTAAATTTTTAGCTTTGAAGTGAATCAGCACTGCTGGGGACCTAAAATGAACCATTTCATATAATTTAATATGTTGCGCGTCAAGGATATTTCTAATGTTACTGTAGGCCAGGCTTTAATCATTCATTTTTCTGTGATGCAATGAATGAAACAGAAGCAGGAAAAATGTTCTAAAGACATGGCATTGTTGGATTTACTTAAAAATGTTGTGAATATCTATAATGTTGTTTGGTATAATTGACTATTGATTAATATCTATAAAGCTAAAAACAATGTTTAGGGCCTGGCATTATTTAGCTATCATGCATTGAGTTAGACTCATTGACTATATATTATTTGTCTGTTAGAGTGAGGCTGGCAACAATATCTTATAACTACAGCTCCTAACGTTAAAGAAGATTAAACTCTCCTCTTAAATACCCCACAAACCCCATCTTTAAAGGTACCAAGGGTGTCGACCCTAAGTCACTAGACACTCAGCTCTGGGTTTGCCCTACATCCCCAATACCTGGGTTTCAAAGATCAACTGTTAGTGCAGGTCTGATCCTGCCTACTCCGATAGTTCAGCACTTGATCAATGGGAAAATACACTTCTCAAGAAGCATGTCTTTCCAATGGTCTGACTGAAACCTTGAGGGGGGCAGCACCAGAACAGCTTCACTATGATTGGCTGCTTGTGAATCTGAAAAAAACAAATCTAGAGAAATAATGATTGGTAGAAGATAATTTTCATATATTTGACTTTAAAAGGCATCTCCACCCTGCAGGAAAGGCATCCCTGCCCACCTCCAACCGCTGTGACAGATTGTTAATAAAAAGGATGGGAAGTGGGAGGGAGGGGAAAAGGGCTCCCTTTCAGGGGACAAGGAGGAGGCAGAGACCTTTTAAACAGGAACCTCCTTCTCTTCAGTTTCCTGGACTTTGAACAGGCACTGCAGGAGAACCATAAGGAGCAGAGGAGTAAGGTAAGAATTTTTTTAATTACACAGCAGGGCCAGTAGTAGGTTAAATTTGGGGGGTGGACATGCCCTTTAAGGAGGTTCCTTAGGCCCTTGATTGAAGCAATGTTGTTTTTCAAATATTCTTTCACATTACTTGATATATTCAAGAAGATATACCAGATATAACAGCTTTATTAAACCAAATAAATTCTCTTTTCCGTGTCTAAACTGAGAAGTCCCTAAGCGCTCTGCATTTATTTTTGATGAAGTTAATCATACCATATCAACAAGGCTTTCTGGATTCTCAGAAATCTTACATTGCAAAGCTGTTTGTGAGGTCACACAAGAGAATGTCCTTTATATATCTCATGTACTTCTATTTATAATTTGCCCATCCCTCATCATTAATGATTGCTCTATATTTATTGATTGTGCAGTTACAGTTCTAGCTAGAGTATTACCCTTTACCCACATTTTAGAGGACTTCAAATATAAGTCTTTAGCCAAAACGCTAAACTGCAATGAGCTGACATTCACGTGTGCAGTGCCTTTATTTCCTCAACTGACTTAGATGATCCAACAAAAGAAATAATTCCATGAAAGAGATCCGTTCACTCTGTCAGCCATGCCTTGTCAATATCCGCTACACCTGCCTGTTATTTATTTAGATAAAGTCATTTTACCAGGGAAAACAAATCTTTTTTTTATCTATTATCTGGAATACTATTATTTTGAGATTTTTACTCAAAACATCACCAAATAACAGTTAACTAAAAATAACTTAATTGCTTGGTGGCCTTAATAACCATTTTTTGTACAGATGAGTTAGGAGGACAGATCTAAACCATTTAAGATTTCAGGCACTTAAGTTACATTTGTCCAGTTTGTGAATATTGACGTTCAGGACAATTTAGAAACCTCACTGTGCTCTCAGGAATTCACTTAAGGTAGTGGCCCACATGAGAAAACTGAATGCAACATTGTGTGCTAATGTGGTTTCTTAAGTATCTGCCATATGCCTACATAATCAGTGGCAAAAGGTCATTACCGCTACATTTCGCTCTTCGCTATACATCGCTGCGGTAAGCATGCTTTATTGCTGGGAGTTGTAGTTTTCAAACATCTTAAGTGGCAAATACTTGCAAATAGGGGTAAATCCTCCTTTATTTGTGCATACAGTATGCACAAATAAAGAAGGTTTTACTCTTATTAGTAAATATTGCCCTGGTGTCCGTGGTATTCTCCTACCTTGTCCAGCGGCCGCTCGCTCCTCGCTCCACATCCTCAGTGCGCATCCGGATGATGTCACTACTCGGCGCCGCAAAGTGACATCATCCGGATGCGCACTGAGGATGCGGATCGCGGGGCCGCCGGACAAGTTAGGAGAAAGGTTGACTCGAGTATAAACCGAGGTAAGATTTTCAGGCTTTTTTTAAAGCCTGAAAACCTCGGTTTATACTCGAGTATATACGGTATTTAAAAATAGCTTAACACATTTGCAGGGAGATGCAATATCCCATGCTAACGAGAAAATAAGCGCTAACCTATGTACTAACGTGTTAGTGAAGGTTTTGCACTGCCTGCGCCATGTCGCAATTTTTTTTCTTTGCGCAGCGCAAAGCGATGCAATATATTTTGGGGGTTTTGCGCTAGTTTTTTGCACGACAATTAACGCCTCTTCAACGGTGTCTTTAAAATATGTGCAAAAGGTCGCAACTTACCGCTAGCATTTTCGCAATGTATCAACGGTCGTAAAGTGGTTAATACATTGCGGAAACGAGTGCATGTAGGTTGCGATAGCGAAATAAATTACATCTCCCTCTTGGTGTTTTTTTCAGCCAAAGATATAGTGTAAAACTCCAAAAGCAAATTTTCTCTATTTTATTAATATGACGCATTCTTTAGTATTGCTTATTTTCAGTAAACTGCAGCTAATTACCAAACCAATTCCATTAATATGGGAACATACCATAGCGCTGTGTAAGAAAGAACATTCCAGTCAGTAATGATGTTTGGCTAAAATTCTGGTAAAACTGTAAAAAAAATGCAACAAAAGGGAGAAAAGGGGCAAAAAGGTAAAATTTCACCTATTTATAAATGGCTTTAAATGAAACAAATGACAAAAATAGCTCTGAAATTACACTAGAGAGCAATCTCTCTTTTCGCAGTGATACCACACTTAACGCAATGAATAAGGCGAAAACTACCGTCACACAATGCCTCAGCGATACTTTTACGCAAAGGCGAAAGCGAAAAGAGCGGTTTTATAAATAAGGCGAAAATAGCGCTATATGTCATTGCGATGTCCTGCAATAGCAAAATGGTGGAAATAGCGATCCTTTATAAATATGCCCCTAAATACCTAAACATGGATCGTAACCATATCAATGTGTGACTCGTGTATCAGGCTTAGATCTAGGTCCCACTTGCCAGAGATAGATCGTGTTTCATGCCCTGATCAAGCTTCCGATTCGCATTGCCAATACTATGCTATAGAAGTGATCATATTATGCGCACTGCGCTCAGAGCCATTATTGGAATGCATACGTGTACGAATTTTTGTGCAAATCACACGCGTTCCAATAACATATGAGTATAGGATGGAAGCGCGCATAACATATTACTCACAGCGCGCACTGCAAATCATGCATGCATGTAGTGTGATAGTGGGACCTAACCCAAACCGCTAAGGAACCAATGGACTTTAGTGGATGAACTAGTCCATTTATTTATGGGTTGTGAAGTCTCATTACAGGAATAGAAATAATATTCTGTTTATATGTTAATGCGGGGCACCACTACAGGGATTTTGAAAATTACACTCTTTAAATACACCATAGTGTCGACAATGGCATTGTGATCACCCAAAACAACTAAAATAAATATTCCTGGGATATTTTTCCTAAAAAAATATTAAAAGAAACCCCCACATAGGAGAACTACATTTTTTTTTTTCACTCCCTTGGTCATTAAAGATACTACTCCAGTAAGTTGCATTTATGTACTTGGAAGTGGATTATGTAACTAAGAAGTCTTCCATGTTGTTGCCAGTACATATGTCTGCCCAATTTATCTTTAAACAGCCTTGTGAGCATCTGTAACAATTGGCCACACCCCCTGGCCCCAGTATCTAGTCTTTACTCCTAGATTCTACAGATGTTACACCAATATCTAGGTCCCTGGAAGCTGTGAGACACAGCTTGTTGGATAATTATAAATGTGATCTGTTTAGTAGTAGAATGGTGTCTGGTGACTTGAGTTCCCCATTAATTAATGAGGTGTGGGATGTTGTTTTATTGTAAATCAGCACCTAAATTAGAACAAAACATAAACGACTATACAGGGAGATTCAATAAAATTTCCTATCGTTAAAAATGGTGCTAATTTTGCCCCATCAAATCAGATATTAACATTTGAAAGCTAACATCTGATTGGTTGGAGCAAAATTAGCATCATTTTAATGATAGGAACTTTTATTGAATAACCCTGTATGTTTTGGATAAGAAAAGTCAGCAATACAGCATTATTGATTGTTGCCTTAACTATTTCAGGTTTTTGCGTTACAGAATAGGAAGTGAAGTGACATCAGAATGTTTTGCACTAATTCAGTTGAAACCTCAATTTACTCAGGACGTGTTGCACTCTTCCAGCCAAACTTCTAAGCTGAACATGTGCAGATCAACTGCCTCCTTCATCCTTGTTTCACAGAATAAATGGGTTAAGGACCATTTTCACAATTTATGTGTGTGTGGTACCTAATTTCGCATTGTTCGCATTGTGGACGTGGCAGGATGTCCGGTCACCAGCACCACAATTTGAAAGTTTTAAGCACATGCTAGTGCTTGGGGAGTGATTTTTTTTCTATAAATCCTTTGTCTGGCTGCAAGAGAAGAACCTGGAGTTTTAGTGATTACACTCTTCATTATGATTAAAAACAGGATTGAAGCCAAAACATCAATAGAAGTAACCGGAGAAGTTTCAGAAAGTTTAAAGCAGTAATATTGCTAACATGTTGCTGGTTTGCTGTCTTACACAAACCAAAACATAACATTTTGGGTTTACTTTTAAATAATATTTTATTGGTAATGAAAATCAATTAAAATGCTCACTATTGCCATGTGCCAGTGTTTAACAGAAAGTTTATGGGGGCTTTCCCCACTATATACACACAATAAACTTTCATGGCACTCTCAAACTTAACCACATACTTGTTAGGATGATTATACTTTATCAGCTATTGAAAAATGTTCAAGACAAAAATGAAGGATACAGTAGTCAATAGCTGAAATAAACCCTAAATCAAGTTTTTGACTTATACTGTTAAGCCTCATATACACACGATGTGTCCGAACATTCGTTTCGCCAGATAATCGGCCCGTGTATGGTCCCTTTATCAGCCGAAATGGCTGGTCGGTCGGAGATCAGCCGAAACGAACATTCAGACACCTTCAGGGTTATTCAATAAATGTTTTTAATGTTAAAAATGTTGCTAATTTTGCCCCAACCAATCAGATGTTAGCTTTCAAATGTTAAAAAAGATCCGATTGGTTGGGGCAAAGTTAGCACCATTTTTAACTATAACAACTGTTATTGAATCTCCCAGATTGTGCGTCGCGGGTCGGGACCCGTGATCGCACGTGTGTACGAACCTTAAGTTAACTGACTTATAACTTAGAGCTGTAAAATATAGTGTTATGATGTCGCTTTTCTTGTGTTTCGGTATTGGGTCTTTCGGATATTCGGACCCAATACCGAAACACAAAAAAAGCGACATCATATACGCAGTGCAGTGCAGTGAAGAAGGCTCTGATTTGTATGTGGGGGAGACCAAACAACAACTGCATCAACGTATGGCCCAGCACAGAAGAGCCAATTCCTCGGGTCAGGACTCAGCCGTGTACCTGCATCTTAAGGATAAAGGACATACCTTTGAAGATTGTAATGTTAACATATTGGCAAAGGAACGTGACTGGTTCAAGAGAGGCGTTAAGGAGGCCATTTATGTTAAAATAAAGAAACCAAGCCTAAATAGAGGTGGGGGGGTTCGACAGCATCTGTCTGCCATGTACAATGCTGTTTTGACACCTTACTCGGGGCATTCCTATAACACCTCTTAGCCACTATCTAATCACGCCCTTAACACCTGGCTGTGACATGCTAATTGGGATTTTCCAGGGTACATAATTGCCACAGATTCTTGTACAAGTCATTCTGAATTGAGAAAGCCAGTCGGATGACTAGCGAAACATCTTCAAGAACTAAACTTCAAGTCCAGTTGATCTAATTGAATACAACAGATATACCATGACCTGGATGAATGAGAACCTTCACAAGCAAAATATAGTGTTATTTATAACTGGGACCTCTGCTTTACTGCTTGCTTTACTATTGGTTGCCTGTAATAGAGACTGGGTAAGCAGACAGTAGGCCTGGGTAAACCAAGAAAAGAGAATCTTATAACTACAAAAGGATACAGCATTGCATTGCCAATACTAATATCGATAAAAATAAGCAGAGGGCTTAGTTTTATAAAATATACTATATTTTAGTACTGTATTATGAATCAAAAATCTAGCTTAGATGTCCTTTACACAAGGCATCACTTCTTTACAGAAGTTCAGCATTATAAAGTTTCTTTCTTCCCAGAAGACAGAGACCCTGATGACTGCCCTCTACCCTGCTTTATGACCTGGGCATGCTCAGTGTTCTTTATCAAGAAAAAGAAAAATCAGCTCTCCAATCATTTACTTTATGTATCTGTCATGTAGATGTTACCTTGGAGTTCCGTGCCCTTTCTAAAAGCACCCAGCCTGCGGCCTCGTACCTTTATATGGTCACCAAACTCCTCTGTGACTTCTAATATCCTTATAATTAACAGTAGGTGCATTATCTAATATATAACCGACCCCTGCCATGGATCCCCACTATGTAGTAGCGCACTGATTATAACCAGGAAGTAGGTACTACATAGTCCCAGACACCCCAACTATCTCCCCACAACGCAGCTACCTCAAACCTGCAAAACCCGAATCATGCCACCTTTGCCGTGTGAACATCTCCTCCCCGGGCAGAAGAGTCAGCAGGGGAAGGAGGAGGGGTGTTGTGACCCCCAAACATATATCACATCTGTAAGCAGCATTGCAATTTCACAGTCAGGGAGGTATGTGTAGAATCTATTTGGTATGTGACTCTGTTTGTATCGCCTCACTGTTAATTTTGTTTGTTCAGTATTCAATGGGTTCTGTGAGGGGTGGTGATGGAATTTGGTGATTTGAGAAGGCCTGGGGGATATAATGAGAGGGTTAGGGGGCCTGACAGCTGTTGCACAGATATTAAAGAGTGTACAGGTAATGTACTGCATGTTGCCTATTATATCTCTACTGAAAAAAATACGTTTGGGCATTTAGTTTTATTGAAGAACGGGAGGTAAAGGAGCTGTGTCTTACCTCCCATTCTTCAATAAAACCCGCAGGAGCCAGGAGAGAAGGGAAGGTACTTACTCGATTGCTCACTCCTCCGTTGTGTAGTCTGACAGGTCCTAATGGACTGTCTTCTATGCGCATTGCACTTGCGCATAAAAAAAACGTGTCTGTCGGGACCTGTCAGAGGACGCGGCGGAGGAGTGAGCGATCGCGTAAGTAGCTTACCTTCACTCCCAGCGCTAAGTGACTTCTGCAAAAAATGAAGACATTTTCCGGCGTAATTGCGCTGTTTTAAATCAAATGTTTAAAGGAGAACTATAGTGTGTATAAACTTTTTTTTAAAAAAGTTAAAATGAAAAGTACTCAGGACAGGGATTTAGGACTGGTAATTCCTACCTCCCAATATTGTTTCTGTGAGGAGCACCAGCCCAAAGAAAACTGATACTGCCAGTCTTCCTCCTGGCTTTAGCACTATCTTTAATACAGGAATAGTCCAGGACTAACCTGGCAAATGAAAACTGTACATGCTGTAGCTCGATTAAATATTCCTACCTACCTGCCCCAGGTAATTTTCATATTTAAAAAGTGAATTATCCTTTAACACCTGCAAAAAACCTTATTTAATATGTCTCAAAGCCTTTGCTGAATCCTTTTTTTTAGGGGGGGGGGGGGGGGGGCTAAACAATCATACGTTTTTCTGTAAGGACTCTTGGTGACTGATCCCAATTGTACTCTATATGCACTTATTCAGCCTAGACCTTTTTGTCTACTTCTGTATTATGAGTCTTATTCCTTTGCTTGTGTTTTCTATATACCTTGGAATAAATCAATAAAAATGTTATGGCTAAAAATAGTAATAAATAAAAATAGTATATATTCTATTTGGAGCACAAAGAAATGATGTGCTCACAAATGTCTGGGATAGCTACCTGCACCCATCCATTTACATTATAAGATGTAATAACTCCCTAAGTACATGAACAGTACATATACAGTACAGACAAGTATTCAATAGTGAGGCTAAGGCCACACTACAACCCACCAGAATCGCGCGCACAGCATGCGCGTTATCGCACGCAATTGCATGTGCGATTCTGGTGCGTTGTCACATGCGATTTTGGTAGTTTCAATGAGAATGCATATGTGATTGCATAAAAAAATGTTGCACACAAAACGGAAACAGACGTGCAATCGAATGCACAATCGCATGCACAAAACGCGCTAGTGTCGCGTAGCCCTAAATCCATATCATGGTCAGTGAAGCTGCTTTTCTTTTTTTGCTTTTTTCAAACACTGGTGTACATTTCTTGGTTTACATGTCTTCCTGTAGCCACAAACAGACACCAGCTCAGGTTGTCTAATGCATATTTAAAGCAGCAATTAATATGTTGTTTATAGAAGATGATGTCAGCTTTAGCCGATACACCACAAAAATCACAGTTCAGTCCCAAATTTGTAACACCTTTGCTAATTATAATGGCACATATGATGTGCAACAAAGGATTAAAAACCACACACAAAGCTTTGCCTTAGCACATAGCTAAAGCATCGCAACTCTCTGAATTCACTAACAGCAGCAGGGAAAACTTTGAGGTGGATTAAGATCATATGGGGCCCTAGGCAGGGCCATCATTTAGGGCCCCTTTTTTGCTAAATATTTTGTATAGACTATAATATCGTTGCTGCTTCTGAAGATGGGCCCCCAGAAGTTTCCTGGGCCCTAGGCAGGTGCCTAGGGTTGCCTTGTGGATGGTCATACTCGAAAAAGCCAAAATACGGTTCTTTCTATTTCTTCTTCTTCCGTTTTATTGTTCTGCTTTTTGGACCATATCTCCTCCCACAGTTTTAGAGCTAGAGGCATGAAATTCGGTACAGAGGTGCGGGGCATATAGGAGAAGTGTGCTATCTTCTAGCTAAGGAATCCACTGAAGCGTTACGGCATTATCGTTATTTCGGGACATTTTTCCCATAGACTATAATGGGAACAATCCTCAAATGTGGATATTTCAAAACAGTTTGTTTCATGGTCATAAATACAAATGGTGATACCCCCAACCCCCCACACAGACCCAGTTACACCCACCTACTGACCTACCTTTCCATTCCAATGGAAGCCATACTTAAAGGGTAACTATAGTTAAAAAACTAATTTTGATCAATCACCAATAAAAGTTAGTTATATGGTCATACATGCAAAAACATATACCCCCCACCTCACACGGGTACACACACCTACTGACCTATTCCTTTGGCAGCCATACTTAATGGGTAACTAAATTTAAAAAAAAACTCATTTAGATTTATCCTTAATAAAAGATAGTTTTTTGGTTGTAAACACAAAAAAGACATACCCCTCAACCAGACCCAGATAAGCACACCTACTGATCTACTTATCCATTACTGTGGCAGCCATACTTAAAGGGTAACTAGAGTTAAAAAAAACAAATTTTAGTATATCCTCAATAAAATATAGTTTTATGGTTGTAAACACAAAAAAGACATACCCCCTCAACCAGACCCAGGCACACACACCGACTGATCTACTTATCCATTACTGTGGCAGCCATACTTAAAGGGTAACTAAAGTCAAAAATGCTAATTTTGATCAATAATCAAAAGAGTTTGTTTTTTTAACCCCCAGCGTGATACAGGTAAACAACCTACTGACCTACCCCTCCATTACTATTGCAGCCATACCTAAAGGATAACTTAAGTCAAAAAAACAAATTTTGATCAATGATCAAAAAAGGTTGTTTTTTTAACCCCCACGTGGCACAGGTACACACACCTACTGACCTACCCCTCCATTACTGTTGCAGCCATACGTAAAGGGTAACTAAAGTAAAAAAAACTAATTTTGATCAATAATCAAAAGTTTGTTTTTTTAACTTCCGACCTGATCCAGGTACACACACCTACTGACCCATCCTTCCATATCCATGGCAGCCATATTTAAAGGGTAACTATAGTCAAAAAAACACATTTTGACCAATTATCAAAAAAGTTAGTATTTTATCCCCCAACCTGATATGAGTACACACACCAACTGACCTACCTCTAATGCATGTGACATATTTAAAGGGTAAGTAAAAAACAACAATGTCTTCATCATTGGCATTATTGAGTTTTAAAATCTGCAGCACAAACACACAAATTCCCTTCCAAAATGAGGTCTTTCAAGACAAATTCAAAGTTTATACTTTACATTTATAGTTATAGTTTGCAAACACCTGGTGAACAACCCTGTTATAAAACTTAATGTCATACTTCATGCTAAATACATGCAAATACAAACCATGCATTGAACTTTACATACATTTATTGTTGTACTATTATTGTATACATTTTACGACTTTTATTGTGAAATTGTGGAAGTGTTTTTTGTAGTTGTGTGTGTTTGTATGACACAGTGTGTTGTTAGTGTAGCCTTGGACTTAGGTGCATTTCATACAGAAAGTGACAGTTGGGATTTAATTTAATCACATGACCCTGAAACCTCGGAATGCTTCCACAAATTCCTTAGCTAGCACACCTCTCCTGTGTGTTCCACACGTCTGTACTGAATTTCATGTCTGCAGCTCAAAAACTGTGGGAGGAGAGACAGTCCAAAAAAGTTGAATAAAAAGAGATAGAAGGAACAGGAATGTGGCTCTTTCGAACCAAATGTATTAACTATATGTTAAGAATGTTCAAATGATTTCATAGAATCTCCTGTGTACATATTTCTGTGTGAGGTTTTAATGTTTAAAGGGCATGTCCACCCCCAAAACTCAAATTTAACCTCATACTGGCCCCACTCTGTAGTGTACAAAAATCCAAGCTCCTTATGGTTGCCATGATGTGCCCTCCAAAGTCCAGGAAAGTGTAGTGTAGAAGGTCTGTGTGACTCATCCTGCGCCTGCCTCAGCCTCAACCTCGACAAGGTCTGAGGCATGCGCAGGAGAGTCCTCCACCTCCTCCCTCTCCCTCCCGTTTTCTTCTCCCTCCCACTAGTGTAAAATCCCCTGTATATATTATAGATATTGGTCCCCCAGCCCCAACCACCGTAATAGAATTCTTAGAAAGTGCAGCCTCTCAGCCAATCAGGGATCCGGCTGCCAGTCCCGCCCCCTGCTTGCATTTCCGTGCAAGCAGAGGGCCGGGAGAGTGTGGCGGAGGATAGAGGGAAGGTAAGTAACTATCGGGGCACTTTCTAAGAATTCTATTACAGCGGTTGGGGCTGGGGGACCAATATCTATAATATATAAAAAGTTGAAAAAAGGGCTGGACATGCCCTTAAACCCTAACAACATTGGGGTATTGAACATATGATCAATCATTTGAAAGTTAAGAAGACATTGAAATTTCTCAAGGAGAAGCCTCAGTTCTTCAACCCTTTTTTCTTTAAGCCATTCTGGTGAAATCCACCAGAAGGAAGTACAAGATTTCACAGAACACATCAATGTGGTAGACTAAAACATCAAATTTACAAGGGAAGAGGTACAAAACAACAAACTGGCTTTCTTGGACTGCTTGGTAGAAGTCAGGGAGAATGGTAAACTGGAAGTAGAGGTTTACAGAAAACCAACACACACAGATCAGTATTTGATGTTTGACTCCCACCACCCTTTAGATCACAAGCTGGGTGTCATAAGAACCCTGCAACACAGAGCTGAGAACATCCCCACTAGCACAGAGGCGAAGGCTAAAGAAATTAATATGTTGTGATATGCTAATTGGGATTTTCCAGGATACATAATTGCCACAGATTCTTGTACAAGTCATTCTGAATTGAGAAAGCCAGTCGGGTGACTAGCGAAACATCTTCAAGAACTAAACTTCGATTCCAGTTGATCTAATTGAATACAACAGATATAACAGACAATATAGTTTGCCTACAGATCGAGCAACAAGAATTTAGACAGGATAGTGTTAACTAATTAACACCTATACACTACCTAACACTTCCCTGTTATTAAGAGCACATGGTACAGTTCTAAATATATTTATTTCTAAAACTATAAATAAAACATATGCAGCATTAATCCAGATTTTTATATGACCAGCCAAGACAACCAGTCTGCTACCAGTCAATAAGGTTGCAATATCAACCCATGTGTACCTAGCCTAGAGATTTAGTTATCTTTAATCTTACACAATGCTGCTAATTTTATTCTATAAATATGAATGCAAAATGCAATCGCACAGAGAAAAACGTGACGTGTGCGTTTTCATCCAGATGTTGTGTGAACGAAGTCTATTTTTTTTAGGTCAGGTCATACAGCGAGCAAACCCTCTCATATGGAAAATAAATGTTTGTTTAAAGGGCGTGTCCACCCCTTTTTATAACTTGTTTCTGTAGTGTAGGGCTCCCTCAACCAACCCCAAACGCCATATTAGTTTCACATAAAACACCCCCAATCTGTACTTACATCACCTCTTTCCCCCCGTCAATGTGTCACGGCCCTCTGCTTGCATGAAACTGCAAGCAGGGGGTCGGACTGGCAGCTGCGTCTGTGATTGGCTGAGAGGCTTCCGGCTGTGCAGATCGACGGGGGAAAGAGGTGATGTAAGTACAGATCGGGGGTGTTTTGTGTGAAACTACTATGGCGTTTGGGGTTGGGGGAGGGAGCCCTACAATACAGAAAAGGGGTTTTGTGCTAGAGGGAGGGAGAGAGAAACGGTAGGGAGAGGGAGGGAGGTGGAGGAGGTCTGCACTGAGCATGACAAAATTCTCCTGGAGGAGAGGCAGGAGGAAGAGTCCTATATGGACTCTGCAGAACTCCTGGTGGGCAGTTTTTTGGATTTTAGGGGGGGATTACTGGACAACCATTTGGAGCTGGGACGTGTATGCACTACAGAGTGGGGCCAGAAGTGGGTTAAATTGTAGTTTTGGGGGTGGACATGCCCTTTAAATGAATACCAAAAGATATAAAAATTCAAACTATTATATGAATATTATAAATTATCGAGAATCTTATCAAATCGGCAAATAATATTTTGCCTATAGTCTTCCTTGAATTGTGGTAAATTGCCTTTTATATCAGACATAGTCCCATAGAAACAACAAGGCAGGTTTGCCTGTTTAGTTCCAGTAACATCAGCAGTAGTTTAGTCTGTGTACTGTACATGATGCGGAAGGGGGAAATAAAGCTCTATATTTTGTGCAAAAAGAATGCGTACTGATGTCCTGTGCACAAAGATAATGTTGTGCAGTGTGACCACTGCTTTCCATAGTTAGCTCACTGACAATTATACTTAGCTCATGACTGAAAAATATGTTGCCTTATGACCTCATTACCACACATACTGGACAAGGCAGAAAAAGATTTGGTTTTTTTTTTTTTTTTTTTTTGAATTCTCCTCAAACATTCATATCACTGAGGTTTGGGCTGTAAGGGCCAGTACACACGGGATGACATTCTGAAATGGGGGGGGGGGTTATCATTGCAACTGAAAGATCTCATGCATGCCTTTGTCCATATTAGACAAAGTTTAATTGGATATGTCAGTAAATTTTTGCACTAAAATACCAACTGCAGCACTTTCCTTCCAACCGGCAGACTACTAATGAATTTAATCATCATAGTCATGTGTAAGAGCCCTAAATATATCTTAGTAAATCAGAATGGATTCAGCTGACTTTAAAGGGCATGTCCACCCTTATTATGAACTTTTGTTATAGCATAGTATATGTTCCCCCAGCCCCAACCGCTATAAAATAAATTTAAGAAAGTGTTAAGATGTTTACTTACCTTCCCTCTTTCCTCCGACGCCCGGCCCAGCCTTCTGCTTGCAAGACAGGGGGCGAGACCTGCAGCCGCATCCGTGATTGGCTGAGAGGCAGCCAATCACGGACGTGGCTGCCGGCTTCTCAGAATGCCGGGGGAGAGAGGGAAGGTAAGTAGAATTCAGGGGTCTTTCTTAAAATAATTTTTTAGTGGTTGGGGCTGGGGGAACATATACTATTAAATGGACAAGGGGTTTTATGGTAGGGGAAGGGATCGCAAAATGGGAGGGGGAGAAGGGCTGCAGTACGCATGCCAAACTTCTCCCGGAGGCAAGACAGGAGGCAGAGTCCTATATGGACTCTGCTATCCTCCTGCTGGGCAGTTTTTGGGACTTTGGGGGGGGGATTTGGGGGGATTTTATTACACCAAATGGTGGGGCCATTAGAGGGGGGGATTTTAGTTTTGGGGGTGGACATGCCCTTTAAAGGGGAACTAAAGTATCATTGGCTCTGCAAGGAAATTTTCCCATTGGCTGCATTGCAGACTGTCACTGACAGTGCCTGTCGAGGTAGGTTTTAAGTTAGTATATCAGTTGTAAAATACCTCAGTTGTAAAATACCTAGGTATTTAGGTCCTTTCCCTGGGTACTTTGCACCTATGGAAAGGAGGGAAAGGTTAGTATAAATGTGCTTTAACCAGTGGGTACTAGGGGCCAACTCCCATAATCCACCTCTTGGTTTTGTTGGAAGTCTTAGTGTATGCAGTACACTTCACATGCTCTCTAGGGCACAACAGATCAAAACAAAAAAGCTGCAGTCTTGCAATTAAGAAGCTGATAGCCAATCATATTACAGCATAGAGACCTGACTATGTTAGTCACAGATCATGCTACAGAATATCATGTCCCAGTTTATTTCAAACAGAGGAAAATCCTGGGATTTTGACCAGTGACCTCATGGGCTATGTGTTTCTAAAACAGGTTCTGAGACTGCTGAGTAGAGATGTCCGAACTTCGCAAAATCCGGTCCGCTCGAGGATCCGTGAATTTTCGGGGAAATTCGAAAATTCGAAAATCCGCGAGCGGACCCCTTAAAATGAAAAATACCCTTATAATAACGAGATTTTTCGTATTTTCAAAAATTTTCGAAATTACGAGTTTTCACGTATTTTCGAAAATTTTCGAAATTACGAGTTTTCATGTATTTTCGAAAATACAAGTAATCCTCGTAATTTCGAATATTTTCGAAAATACGTATGTAAGGAATTAAGAGGAAATCCTTGTATTTTCGAAAATTTTCGAAAATACGTGAAAACTCGTAATTTCGAAAATTTTTGAAAATACGTGAAAACTCGTAATTTTGAAAATTTTCGAAAATACGAAAAATCCGCGAATCGGAAGTTCGGAAGGCGGAAAATCCGGAAAAATCCGCCGTTCGCGAACGGGATAAGTCCGTGGCGGATCCGGGTTCGGATCCGCAAACTGCCCATCCCTACTGCTGAGCCACAATAGCAAACACAATGACAAGTGCATTTAGAAACATTTTTTCTAGGAACAGAGGCAATAGTCAGCTGACTATTTTGCATTGTTCTTGGAAGGATGTCAGCAATTCACGCTGGCTGGTAAATACACTGTAGGGTAACTGTCCCTGATAAGACTTGATAAGCTAAGAACTGTAGCTTTCAAAGTCTTATCAGGACTTCAATATTGGTGTGGAGACATCTGTATAGAAAAAGTGAATAGTAGTTTTAGAGGGTGTGGCCAATAGGTGCACATGCTCACAAGGCTTTTTGAAAACGACTTGGGCTATGAGTTGTACTGGCAACAACATGGAAGCTTCTTATTAGCTGAATCTACTTTGGTCATGTTGTTAATGCAACTTACAAGGTCAAAATCTTACAACGTATAGCCTAGTTGCTCTGGGGAGAAAAGCTTACACATTTTGGATTAAAAAAATGTTTAGTTCTCCTTTAAGGAACAACTTATCTGAAGAAAAAGCTAATTAAAAAGAAACACTAAATAGCTTAATAAAATGTGTTCCTTTTAATTACTTTTTTTATTTATTGCATTAATTTATTGCAAAAATATTTTTTTTTTCATTTTACAGAGAGAACACAGCACATTCACTGCATGGATTTCTGACTCAGACAATTAACATGAGAAGGCTCGTTGGCTAATGCAGAAAAACTTATTATTTTTGCTTAATGGGTGTATTTTTTTTTTACCCAAAAACAAAATCATATTGAGTAACACAAAACTGCACAAATGAGTCATTTTTTAATAAACTTAAGAAATTTGGCTCTTATTCTCTAAAGGTAAAAAATCCTGATAGTGCACAGTGCAGAGAGAGAAAATCATGTTCCTAGATCGGGTTCTGAATAAACAATACCATGCAACTCAATACGATCTTGTTTGTAGGTTAAAAAAAAAACAAAGGCAGAACAACCAGGTAAAGGTACGCTAACACATTCCTCAAGGTTTCCCTCTGAAGTAGAACCGCTATGCTTTAAAAGGTAAACTGTGGTCCAAAAATAACTTCAGGTAAATTGACAGGAATTGCTTTGCTGAGTATTTTTGCAATTTACATTCATTTTTTTTACATAGTTTTGAAGCTATTTACATTTTTATGTGTGATATGGTAGCAGCATCACCAGATCCCATGGACTTCCTGCTTCCTGCTCTGAAACCATGTGACAATATCTCTTCCCTGTGACTCCTCCTCCTCCTGGCCCCTCCCCTTGCAGTCCCCTTGAAACCCTGTGACCACTCCCTTTCCTCCTTCAGTCGCTGTAACTGGTTTCTTCTGCTTCCTCCTGCACTGAGCATGGGCCAACTGCAGATTAGAGGAGGAACTAGACAGCTGTGACAGCAGATTCATCCCCTAAAGTTTTATCAGTGATTTCTTCATATCTTGTGCTGTGCAGCATGTAGAGAGGTGGTTGATGACTCATTTTAAAGGTAGAAACCTTGGACCACAGTTCCCCTTTAATGATCTTTGAAAAACAACTTAGCCATACTCTTTAACTACTATACATGCTTATTATGGGGTATGATAATTAGGTAATTTATGTTTTGTCAAGTCATCTACCAGTTTTAATTTGATAAAAATTACTTTTTCTGAACTGGATGAACCTTTTTTTTAATAAACATATTAAATAAGCAAACAATATTATATAGTATTACAGTTTTATTTGATTCCAAGGTGTATTAAACCCTAGCTTGTTATAGTTGGCAAACATTTCATATAGAGCTTATCAATAAAAAATAAAACATAATACATATTATGAAAAAGTAGTTTAGTTTAAATTAATTGATTTCCTATCTTAAAGGCCCGAAACTGCATATCAATGAGTTTCCCTCTTTAGCAGCCTGGGTAAGTAACATTGAGCGTGACTGAGACAGTGGCTTGGGGAGGAGGAGCAGTTAACAGTGAGTGGAGGGCTTGATTTCACACATGTATTTCTGGTTAGAAACTACCCATTTTGGATTAACTACCCAATGTTCACCGCCCAAAGCCCTATTTAAGCAACACTTACCTTCCTCTCCAGTGCTCCTAGAAAATATTTATCTTTAAGTACACCGGCCCCATGTCGCTCTTCCAGGTGTGCGATGTCATGCCAATAACTTACGATGGGTTCACAAGCCTTCTGCTTTATCACTGTTTGAGCTTAGAAAGCTGTAAATGATGCAGCACAGTGCTGTGAGGAACCAATGGACAGATCTTCTTCTAGGAGCACCGGGGAGAGAAGTTAGGTTGGTGAAAATGACCTCCTCAAGAAAACTAGGAAGCACAGGGACAGTAGGTAATAGTATTATTGGTACTAAGACACTACTGAAAAGTGTATCTAGAAATTAAGTAGTAATCCTTTTTATTCTCAGTGTGGATTTTGAGCAAGTTGTGGACTGCTGTATCTAGAACAAACTTTTTACTCATTGGTAAAACTAAAAGAGATTTTACAGATAAACACCTAAATGGACTTAAAGGGACAGTTCAGTGGAAATTATCAATATTTGTTAAATAGTTAGTTTGTGTAATGCCTTCTTAGTTATTCTACATATTCTCTCCCATTTTGAAAAATTAGCTGATTTCATACCCTTTGCTGTTCCCTGCTGTTGACAATATTGAGCTGACATTTCAGGTTCTAACGGTCCTTCTTCCCAGGGCGCACCACTTCCTTGGAATGTTCCTAACAGTTATTTCTACTGATTGGCTGTTGGATGGGTCAAACATGCTCAGATTTCTACTGAGCAACTGAATCAACCCAGGCACTGGGTCAAGGGCAAGACCATAACGGTCTCAACTACTTCGTCAACTACATAACGTTTCTGGCAGTATATTTTCATGCGTACCTCCTCCATTACTTACAGAGCAAAAGAAATTACCTGTATGAAGTGGAGCATTTGTGTTCGACCTCCTGTTTTACAATTACCTGTATGAAGTGGAGCATTTGTGTTCGACCTCCTGTTTTACTGATGACCACATCCTTGGTGAGTAATAGCTGCTAATGTAATATTCCTTCCAATGATGTAATCTGTCTCAGTCACTCAGCCACTGATACACTGATTCATTTTCATTCTTTTTTTAAATATTAGTGATGATTATGAATATTTGGGTACAACACAAAATAGTGTATATAAACTTTATAATGTTACTACAGTATGTAGAAATAATATAATGATCATATACAGTAGGACTAGTACTGACTTTCCTGATATAATTGGGACCAAGTACCTTTTAAATATTTTAAATACTTAAGTACATAGTATTTTAAGATTTTAAAGTGTTGTTTTTATTGAGAATTCATGTCCATATTGCTAGGTGCCAAGATGTAAAATCTACAGAACTTACCTGTAAATTTGGGTTTCCATGTAGGCAATTGATTATTGAAGGCCAAATCGGTGAAGAACGACCATTTCAAATGACGATCTAACATGTGTACGTTTTTCTCAGACATCATTAAGCGATCCATTTGTCCTTAATGTTTAAAGGGTATGTTCACCCTAAAATTAATAGTTTGCTGTAGTGTAGCTTCCCCCTCCCAACCCTAACCGTATTGTGTATTTGTAAAAAAAAGTCAGAAGAAACTTTCTTACCAGAACGGATTCCCTTGGCTTCAGCCTCTAATGCAACTTCTGGGAACACAGTTGCATTAGAAGCTTGGCCGACAGCCACGTCTGTGATTGGCTGAGAGTCAGCCAATCACAGATGTGGTTGCCAGCTATTGATTTAGCTAAGGGAACCCTGTCTGGTAAGTTTCCTCGGACTTTTATTTACAAATTCCCCATGCAGTTAGGGTTGGGAGGCGGGAAGCTACACTACATAAAGGGGATTAGCATGTCCACCCCCAAAATTAAAATTTAACCCCTTACTGGCCCCACTGAGTAGTTTTAAAAAATCCTAAGGGTTGAATTGGGTGCCCGGTGCAGTTTCCAAAAACTACCTGAAACCGCACAGGCCCCAGAAAACCACTAGAAAACCCATGCTAAGCTGATGTTACATTGAGTTGTTACATTGAGTAGTGTGGTTTGGGCAATTGGGCCCGGTTTCAATCTTCCCCCATGTCTTGTAGCAGGGAAGATGGGACATGTGCTTGTGGTTGTCAGTAAATCCCCCTGTGTGTATTTACAAAATCCTTTCCCACACGTGCAATGACAAATGCAAAGTAAAATGATGTCAGTGTTTGCTCAGTGATCAAGTTTTGTTACACAATCTCTATGGCAGCTGAGGATGTGCATTGCCTTAGACCACAAATCTAAAACATGAAATTCCAGATTTATGAAAAGCAGTTCAGTATTATTTTATTCCATGTCCTTACATTGTGCTCTGGATTCTGTATAGAGAATTTCTTATTATTACACAACCCCATCTACATAGATAGGTGTATGTAGAGAATAGAGATGGCCGAACTTTCAAAGTTCGGTCCGTTTTCAAACTTTCGAACTATATGGAAAGTTCGAAAGTTTGAAAACGGACCCATTTAAGTCAATGGGAGTCAAATAGTTCGAAAAGTTCTAATGAAATACAAATAAAATATCAATGGTAACTTAATGTAAATGGCTGTGGGACCTGGGAAATGGTCTGGGGAACATGTTCCAATATCCAGGACTTTCGTAAAATCTATTGTACTCTCACGCGCGCTACTTTCGCACTCTCGTGTTTGAACGTTCGAGGTAACATGGACATTTTACTCGCAGATTCGATACTCGCGTATAGGCTGTAATGGAGACTTTACTCACAGAATCGATGTTCGCATCTAGATACCATGTACATTTTACTCGCGGATTTGATACTCGAACGTTCCAAAATTCGATAAAATATCGAAAGTCCGTGATAGTTCGAGAAGTCCGGGTCCGTTCGAACTCGGGTTCGAGCGGTGAACGTGGCCGAGATGGGCGTTGGCTAGACGTGTACCCCAGGAAGAGGAAGCAGACCTACTTAGGTCTGGTTTCTCCATAGGTTTTATAATACCCTTTGTTTATTCCCCAGTTCCGCAGTTTTCAAAAAATTTAAAGTCCGTTTCAGAGTTGCCGTTGATTGCAAAGATGAAGATAGAACGGAGGTGAGCCTGGGCGTATGGCCGGACCATTTTCAGAGCTGCCAATCCCAAATTTGAGGATCTCTCCACTAGGTGTGGTCCCAAAGAAAGAGCCCGGAAAATTCAGGTTAATACATCACCTGTCTTACCCCAAGGGGCAGTGTTTATTGATGGATATCAAAGATTTAACATCAGTCTCTTATTATCCTTTGACAGAGCAGTAGACCTGTCCAGGCAGGACAGGGCGCATTTCTAGCAAAATCCGACAGTTAATCGCTTTCAGGCTACTACCGGTACACCATAGCTGCTTCCATCTGCTGGGGCTGTCAGCTGGAGGGACAGTATTACTATGAATGTGCCTACCAATGGGTTGTTCCATATCTTGTGCATACTTCTAACTTCAGTTCCTTCTTGGAATGGATGGTTCGACGTGAACGGGATCCAGGGCAATATACACTACTTAGATGATTTTCTCTTCGTCGGCCCAAGCGGATCATCCCATTGTGAGTACTTAATTGCCACCTTTAGCTTCCTCATGAAAAAAATAGGTGTCCCATTGTCACAAGAACAATAGGCCCTGTAAAAGTGTTGTCCTTCTTAGGTATCGAAATAGACTCAGAGAATATGGTATTCCGACTTCCATCCCCGAAAGTGGAGGAATACGGAGCTGATCGAATATTTCATAAAAGCTAAGAAGGTGACGCTAAAACAGGTTCAATCCTTATTGGGTCTTTGGTTTTTGCATGCAGAGTAATGCCAATGGGGAGGATCTTTAGTCGCAGGCTCGCGTGGGCGACAAGGGGTCTATCGAGCCCTTCACACCATGTTAGATTGAACAGATCACACAAATTGGATTTACATGTGTGGAAGACTTTTCTAATAAATACAATGGCCACACCTGTGGTATGAGAAAGAGGTGACCAATAGGGACTAGAACTGTATACTGACGCAGCTGGTGCAGCGGCTTTGGAGCAATTTTCGGGAAGAGTGGAGTGCAGGCTCATGCCAGATAGTTGGACAATAAAGATGGTGTAAAAACTTAACCTTGCTAGAACTGTCCCCATGTATTAGCGTGGAGATATGGGGCGAAGAGATGCGAAACAGGAGGATAAGCTTTGGTCTGACAACATGAGTGTGTTCAGGCCATCAATAACTTCTCCACCTCTTCTCCCAATGTCCTGGCCCTGCTTCGCCATCTAGTACTTAGATGCCTCGAGTTTAACATCTGGTTCAAGGCAAAGCATATCCCAGGCAGCAAACAAAATAGCTGACGCCTTATCACGTTTTAATTGGCAGTATTCCGGCAGCTAGCCCCGTGGCAGAGGAGACTGGAGCCCGGTGTCCCGAAGACCTATGGAAATCTCGGAGGAGATCTACCTAGCCTGATAAGAAACTCAGTGGCCCAATCGACATGGACTAACCATGGTAAGGCTTGGGGGAGTGGATGGAGGGTGTCAAAAGGAAAGCAATGGAGGGATGACCAAACCCGCCTAGATGCACCCTAACATACCTTTCTCTGCTCCGTAGTAGGGGATTTCAGCAGCTGTGGCTCAGCGTAGAATGGCAGTGGTTTCCTTTTTCTTTAAACTTTGGGATGGAAGATCTACAAAAGAATTCGCTATTTCAGCCATCCTCAGAGTTTGGAAAAGGACACAGGCCAAGGATTCCAGGAGACCAATCTCTTTTGCTCTGTTATCCCGTTTTGGCTAACGTTAGACAGGTATGTAAAACAAACTATGAATGTGCCTTGTTTAGATCCAGCTTCGTGTTAGCATTCTTCGGAGCACACCGCTTTAGCGAGCTAATTCCGTTGAGCCGTAAAAAACCAGGGTCAAAAGGAAGATATAACAGTTAGCGACGCACTAGTACAGGTCCATTCAGAGATCTAAACAGATGTATTGGTTCAGGTGCATGTTTCTCCTTGTTCCCCCTTGTTCCAGTGTTGCCCAGTAGCGAATCTTAAAAAATTTTCACAGCTAAGAAGCGAGGGTTCACAATTTTTCATCCATGCGGACGGTACTAACGAATTTCAATTTGAGGCAGTTCTCAGTCAGCACTACAGCGCTTGGGTCTAAACCCAAGAATTCGGTACCCATTCGTTTAGATATGGCTGCGACAGAGGCTAGTAGTTTGGGGTTTTCTAACGCGCAATTAAACAAATAGGTAGATGAGGTCAGATTGTGTAGCGCGTTATATACGCCCAATCTAGTTACTAATTGAATTTTCGTTACAGGAGCGGAGAGGCCTATTGTATGGATAATGGGTCACTCGTTTATCCATTGGGCAAGAGCGGGCCGAAATTCGTCCAGTGTTCTCAGCTAGGATTCCAAGACATCGAGATTCAGTGGAGAGGAATTCGGGGATTGAATGTGCTCCGTCTACTATCCGAATCTTTTGCTTAAGTCGGAGAGAGAGGGGTCCAGTGGTCCTAGTAATACATGCGGGGGGTAATGTCTGTGCACAGTTGGTTAGTAAAATTGATCACCATGATTACGGCAGATCTAGCACCTTACTGTTGGTCGAGATGTTCTCGTCAGCAGTGATCGTATGGTCAGAAATCATACCAAGAGTATCCTGGTTGGGCGCCAAAATCCATTAGCATAAACGCAGCAGGCAAGTGCTAACACACGATATCTCGTTTTGTGCGAGCAATGGGAGGTATAGCCATTCGACACCGTCAGCTCGAAGTGATAATAAATCGCTGCTTAGAGATGACGGTTGTTCATCTTAACGATATTGGCTTGGATATTTTCCTTTGGGCTTGCGGAAGGGGTTGAAAGGGCGGTTCAATTGTTGGGTGGCGGCCGGGGCCAGAATAGGATTACACTCGACCCCTAGTGGCGGTGGGTCCTTGCAGACGGACATGGTGGTGGTTTACATGCCCTCCCTAACAGGAGGTTGCATACAACAAGGAAGAAGTCATTGGTGTCAGCTGTTTATGGGGTTGCCATAGCAACCACGGTTATCAAGTTTGCAAGGACCAGGGGATTAAGGATTGCAAGATATGCATATTATGTAATAATAAATAAATGCTGTGGCCGTTTATCACACCAACTCTGGATTCTGTCTCTTTATTATAAGATGGTATGGTAGCAGCCAATTCAAAGGGGATAGGCCAAGAACTTGTATCAAATTCAGGCCAACAGTCGAAGGTAACATCATATGCAAGCAGTCTGTGGGTTGCGTCGAATAGCAACGCTGCCCCTGACTGCGGGCTGTGTACCCCCGCGGGGCGGTTCCGGACTCGCGCGCCCGTTCCCAGTGATGCATTGCGGCAGGAACGGGCACGTGCGTATGACGCCACAAGCAGGCGACGCGGGGGGGGCGGTATAAGAGCGCGCGCAGCGTCCGCCGGCGCCATTTTAAGTTCCTGCAGGCTGCCATAACGTGCTTTCCCACCCACCCGGACCCTTCCTCTCTGACATTATAAAAAGTTGTTGTCTGGTTATAATTTATTTTGTTATATATAAAAAAAAAAAAAAAAAAATTGGTATTAAGAAAGAGTTTATAAGTTAAAAAGGTCATGTCACAGCAGTAAAATGGAAATGTTATAATAAGTGTTGGCGGTGGGGTCCTTGCAGACGGACATGGTGGTGGTTTACTGCCCTCCCTAACAAGGTTGGCTACAACAAGGAAGGAAGTCATGGTGTCAGCTGGTTTTGGGGTTGCCATAGCAACCACGGTTATACAAGTTTGCAAGGACCAGGGGATTAAGGATATGCAAAGATATGCAATTTATGTAAATAATAAATAAAATGCTGTGGCCGTTTATACACCCAACTCTGGATTCTGTCTCTTTATTAATAGATGGTATGGTAGCACCAATTCAAAGGGGATGCCAAGAACTTGTATCAAATTCAGGCCAACAGTCGAAGGTAACATCATATGCAAGCAGTCTTTTAAACTGGTTAAAAAAAGGTGTCACACGGAGAAGCAGATTTCTGAACACCCTCCAACGTTCCCTTTAATAAGGTACACTGATAAGAAATGCATTGCACAGAGCTGTGCTAAGGTCTGGTTCACTTTATTACTCTCCCCCTGCAGCTCTGCACCATTTTTTTCTACAAGTGTATCTATTAAACAGGAATATTGGAAGGTATGTTCTTGCACAATATTTAATATGTTGCAGCATATGTGACATTAATCTGACATTATTTTTTTTAAATGCACATCAATATCCCCATAAAAAGTAAACAATGTGCTGTGCATTATCTGTTAAAATCTTTACTGTCCTATAATAACATTTAGAGGGAGGAAATAAACTAATTACTGGGTTACAGACATTTCAGCACAATCTCAGGGTAACTGTTGGAGGTATGTTTACCTGGGACCACAAACAAACCAAAAACAAGTGCCTTTGCCTAAGTTTCCCAGAAAAGTTTCTTTGTTCAGCTTACCCAGTAGAAAAACCAAGCACCCATACTTTAAAAATGACATGCAGTTTTAAGTGCACATGAAAAGTCCATTACTATGCTTTTCTTTGGAGTAAGGTGCTCTCTATCTTGTGTAGTGTGAGTGGTGAAGTGACTGGACTGTCTCATTTAGGATTTCATGTCTATAGAAGATAGAAATGCAGGTAACATTTTTATCAGCTGTTTAGCTTAGGGAGCTGTTAGAGGGTTATCAAATTTGGGTACAGCCCGTTTCTAACTTAGAACAATAATGTATGTATATTTGCTTTTTATGTTTTTGTGTGCTTTTTATGCAAATGCTCGTCTATTCTACACAAAGCTACATGTTTTAGGTGACACTGTGCCCTATATCAGCTTGATCATGGGCATAGTGTTTGCCCGAAACATGTAGAGTAGATTTAATTACATTTATTTTGTTGCAGTATATTTTCATGCGTACCTCCTCCATTACTTACAGAGCAAAAGGAATTACCTGTATGAAGTGGAGCTTTGTGTTCGACCTCCTGTTTTACTGATGACCACATCCTTGGTAGTAATAGCTGCTAATGTAATATTCCTTCCAATGATGTAATCTGTCTCAGTCCTCAGCCCTGATACACTGATTCTATTTCATCTTTTTTTAAATATTTGATGATTAATATTTTTGGGTACAACACAAATAGTGTAATTAAACTTTATAATTTACTACAGTATGTATAAATAATATAATGATCATATACAGTAGGACTAGTACTGACTTTCCTGATATAATGGGACCAAGTACCTTTTAAATATTTTAAATACTTAAGCACATAGTATTTTAAAATTTAAAGTGTTGTTTTTATTGAGAATTCATGTCCAATTGCTAGGTCCCAAGATGTAAATCTACAGAACTTACCTGTAAATTTGGGTTTCCATGTAGGCAATTGATTATTGAAGGCCAAATCGGTGAGACGACCATTTCAAATGACGATCTAACATGTGTACGTTTTTCTCAGACATCGTTAAGCGATCCATTTGTCCTTAATGTTTAAAGGGTATGTTCACCCTAAAATAATAGTTTGCTGTAGTGTAGCTTCCCCCTCCCAACCCTAACCGTATTGTGTATTTGTAAAAAAAAGTCAGAAGAAACTTTCTTACCAGAACGGATTCCCTTGGCTTCAGCTCTAATGCAACAGTTGCATTAGAGCTTGGCCGACAGCCACGTCTGTGATTGGCTGAGAGTCAGCCATCACAGATGTGGTTGCCAGCTATGATTTAGCTAAGGGAACCCTGTCTGGTAAGTTTCTTCGGCCTTTTTTTACAAATTCCCCATGCAGTTAGGGTGGGAGGCGGGAAGCTACACTACATAAAGGGATTAGCATGTCCACCCCCAAAATTAAAATTTTAAAATTTTTTGTTTTAAAAAATCCTATGGTTTTGAATTGGGTGCCCGGTGCAGTTTCCAAAAACTACCTGAAACCGCACAGGCCCCAAAAACCACTAGAAAACCCACGCTAAGCTGATGTTACATGTGAGTTGTTACATTGAGTAGTGTGGTTTGGGCAATTGGGCCCGGTTTCATTTTCCCCCATTGTCTTGTAGCAGGGAATGGGACATGTGCTTGTGGTTGTCAGTAAATCCCCTTGTGTGTATTTACAAAATCCTTTCCCACACGTGCAATGACAAATGCAAAGTAAAATGATGTCAGTGTTTGCTCATTGATCAAGTTTTGTTACACAATCTCTATGGCAGCTGAGGATGTGCATTGCCTTAGCCCACAAATCCAAACATGAAATTCCAGATTTATGATAAGCAGTTCAGTATTATTTTATTTCATGTCCTTACATTGTGCTCTGGATTCTGTATAGAGAATTTCTTATTATTACACAACCCCATCTACATATATTGTATGTAGAGAATAGATATGGCCGAACTTTATGGAAAGTTCGAAAGTTTAAAAACGGACCCATTAAAGTCAATGGGAGTCAAATAGTTCGAAAAGTTCTAATGAAATACAAATAAATATCAATGGTAACTTAATGTAAATGGCTGTGGGACCTGGGAAATGGTCTGGGGAACATGTTCCAATATCCAGGACATTCGAAAAATCAATTTTACTCTCTCTTGCGCTATTTTCGAGCTCTCGCGTTCGAACATTCGATGTTCGCGCCTAGTCTCATGTACATTGTACTCGCAGATTCGATGCTTCGCCTAGAGGTTTTAAGACACTTAATCGCGGATTCCAATGTTTGCGCCTAGGTATCATGGACATTTTATTCGCGGATTCGATGCTCGTGCGATGTGAGGTTGTGGACAAAATATCAAAAGTTTTTTTGGGAGGGGGGTGGACATGTCCTTTAAGATAAGTATAGAATACACCTGGCTCTATTCATTCGTGAATAAATTATCAGATTAACATTGAGATAGGGATG
Organism: Hymenochirus boettgeri; assembly: GCA_019447015.1. Taxonomy (NCBI): domain Eukaryota; kingdom Metazoa; phylum Chordata; class Amphibia; order Anura; family Pipidae; genus Hymenochirus; species Hymenochirus boettgeri. Next base: position 78,920,503 of record CM033475.1, read on the forward strand.
GCATAGAACCTGAACTCGAACCCGAGTTCGAACGGACCCGGACTTCTCGAACTATCTCGGACGCGGACTTTCGATATTTCCCGGACTTTCGAGTATCAAATCCGCGAGTAAAATGTACATGGTATCTAGGCGCAAACATCGAATCTGTGAGTAAAGTCCATTACAGCCCTACACGCGGAGTATCGAATCTGTGAGTAAAATGTCCATGTTACCTCGAACGTCGAACGCGAAAGCTCGAAAGTAGCGCGCGTGAGAGTAAAATCGATTTTACGAAAGTCCTGGATATTGGAACATGCTCCCCAGACCATTCCCAGGTCCCACAGCCATTTACATTAAGTTACCATTAATATTTTAGTTGTATTTGACTCGAACTTTTCGAACTATTTGCCTCCCATAGACTTTAATGGGTCCGTTTTCGAACTTTCGAACTTTCGAACTTTTACATAGTTCGAAAGTTTCGAAAACGGACCGAACTTTCAATAGTTCGACCATCTCTACATTGAGACTGAATTGAAATGTTTTTTTAATTTTTATAAAAAATCAATTTATAAATCGATTTCACCACATTTATGTGGAAACGGTTTGTTTCTGTGTTATGCTGCACTTTTTAACATAAGTTATGCTGTGTTTTTGCTGGTTGCATTTATAAGCTATGAGAAACACGTTTTTGCCATACTTTATCATGTATTTTATTTTAACATTGGATGTTTGACTATTTTCAGATAGGTGTAAAAACTATTATCAGAACTACAGTATGTGGTTGGGGTGTTATACAGTTATTATTACGTACTTGGAAAGTTCCCCTTGCTGTCTTACCTACTGTAATTGAAATGTAACATGTATTTAAGTAACATTAATGTAAGAGATTACACTACAAATTGTGCCATGATGTTGCACACTTTTTTGTTAAAAAAAGCTTGTGCCCTCAACCCTGGCCCTCAGCACCTCAAGCTACACGTCTTAAAGTTATAAAGTTATAAGCGAAGTGCCTCAGGGTTCTGTAATAGGGCGCGTTCTGTTTAATCTGTTTATAAATTACTTAGAAGGGGGCATTAAGAGCAAGGTCTCTGTGTTTGCTGATGACACTAAACTATGCAGAACTTTGGAAACTTCAAATGATGTGCAAGTGTTGCAGCAGACCTAGATAGATATCAAAATGGGCAGCAGAATGGCAGATGAGATTTATGTGATAAATGTAAGGTGATGCATTTGGATTTAAATCCCTGTGCCACCTACACCATAAATAACTCTGTGTTAAGTGCATCTGTAATGGAAAAAGATTTGGGGGTTCTGGTAGATAACAGACTTAGCTGTAGCAAACAATGCAGGTAGCAGCGGCTAGAGAGCAAGATATTGCCTGGATAAAGAGGGGAATGGATTCAAGAGAGAAAGATATTATCCCTCTTTACAAGGCACTGGTAAGGCCTCATTTGGAATATGCGGTGCAATTTTGGAATCCCATACACAAAAGAGACATCTTGGAAATGGAAGCAGTTCAGAGAAGGGCAACTAAATTAATAAAGGGAATGGAGGGGCTTGAATATTAAGGCAGATTAGACAAGTTAGGGCTGTTTACATTGGAGAAGCAACGTTTGCGTGGGGATATGATAATCTTATACAAATATATAAAGGGCCATACAATGAACTCTCTGGTGCATTGTTCACTAATAGGTCATATCAGAGGACTCGTGGACATCCTTTAAGGTTGGTCTTCCAGCAGATGTGGTAATGACAAGTTCATTAAATAGCTTTAAAAAAGGCCTGGATACGTTTCTAAAACTAAAAAATATTGAGAATTACTGGTATTAATACATATAGATCTGGTTGATCCAGGGATACTTTCCGATGCCGTTTGGAGTGAATAGGTTGGACTTGATGTCTTTACAACCTCAATTACTATGTAATAGTATATCTTTTATCATATATGCTTAGACATGTGCCTACTGCCTAATGGAAACCAGGCCCTGGCAAAGAAAAAAAAATCCTGTTTTTGCTTTATATATAAATATAACCCTAAGGTGATCTCAATTGAAAGAATTCCAGTAACATTATACTGTATATTAATTGTTATTTTATTTTGGTTTTTTTTTTTAATTAAGGGCAACCTTGAAAACCTAATGTTCTACCAAATGTGTTTTCCAATTTTAGTTTCAAATACAACAAACCAGCCTTATTTAATATTTTATTACTATTTCTGACATCTGTTTCAAATACTGCTCATTCAATTGCCAAAATGATTCTTATTTATGAAGATGAAAATTTTACCTTCTGTATTCAATTAGCTCTGTGCAATGCTAATTTTTTGCCATGGTTAGCTTCTTTTTGCAGAAGAATGCAAATTATTTAAGGGGCAAAAAAGGAAAATATAAAACATGGAAAAGACAGCCAACCTGCACCCTGGATTGCTGCCTTCCATTCAGAGTTTTCTATTTGAAAGAATATCCACATCCAAAATCTTGACAGGGGGGGGGGCTGAGGTTACCAGTCCTTTGGGCTGTCAGTGGTGTGTGCTATGGAGTGAAAATATTGGTTTCAAAGTTATGCCTTTATTCATGGTTTTGAGTCAGTAGATATAAATCTTTTAGGGGGAAAGCATAATGATCTGGGGCGATGGATTGATTCCTTGTGGTTTTTCAGTGGTTACCCATGTGAATAGTAATAAACATTGTAAAAAGATGTTTCGCAATTTTATATTTTCCTTTGCTATGGTAAACTCAGATTATGAATGTAGAAATGTTGGTACAGTGCCAGTCTCAGTCTCAAATTTTAATTATAAGCAGTCTGAAAACCATATTATGCTAATCTAATCCTAGATTATATTCATGTAGAACACACAGTTAGTGGTGACTAATAGTAAATAGCTATTATATCAGTCTTCATTAGCATGTCATTTTCTTTTATAGTCTGCCCTTTATGTGTTTCTATTCAGTTTATTGGATCCATGTTTTTGATTTGCCATAATAATTAAAAAGTGCTCGCTATGACATTACTGTATTATGTTCCATTTGCTTAAGTGGGATGTATTAAATGTACCAACAGAAAATCATGGTAATTTAATGTGGGATGGAATAAAGCAGGACGGCATTCTTACGTTTATAGCCTCAAAGTGGTTTACTTAAAATTAGCAGTCACTTTCAACAAACATTTTGTTTGAATGAATTGGACTTTGTCATTGATGTGACACACCAATTTTGACATTTCTTAGGTTTGCTGCCATAAAAAAACCCAGGCACTAATGGCAAGGTGATACAGGGCTGAGAGGAAACAAGGATAGTTGGGTACAGTAGGAAAGGCAGCATAAAGACCGCCAGGCTGCAAGGCTGCTTTAGCAGGGCTTCACACAAATCTTTGTGATACTGTTAAGGCCAGTTTAGATCCCCACTGTTTCAAGTAATCTTTACAAAACTTTCCAGAACAATTCAGTCAGTATAGACAACAAATAAATATGAGAGGCCTTGCAGAAATGAAAGGCCCTTTTGACAACCCCGCCTCCCACTAACCTCAGAGTTTCCCTGCTAGGCTTCAGTTAAGATGGGGATAGCAGGGATATATGGAAATACAGAAATACAGGTAGAGCGAGGCAGGAGGTAGGAAGAGGTTCCGAGCAGAAACGGCTTCAAGGGATCACGGCAAGAGCTGTAACACTGAGGAGTAACAGGGCCTCGAGAAGCTTCTCCAAGTGTTAAGGGAAAAGACGGCCAACAGGGGGAAAGCTGGCTGCAAGGAGAGCTGCAGAGGCTCATGCATCACCTATGGAAACAAAGTCGGGAACAAAAGAAGAGTGCGTCCACCCAGAGACTGAGTCCAGAGTCTACACCGGATCTTAAGGAGGAGGCAGCATGCCAGTTCCAGGCCCATATTCATTCAATGCCTGTGCGGACCACAGACATGGGCCTCTGGTTGAAGCTCATGTGTCCAAGCAGGCAACAACAAAACCCTTTTAGGGAGGTGCTGTGGGGGGATTTCAGTCCATTCCCTCAGCAACAAAAATGAAAAACAGAAACTGCTGGGCCTTTAATGAAGGACATTGCAAATTCAGTCAAAGGTGCAAGTTAAAGCATAATTCTCCTAATGTAAGGGATCCCACAGTTTCATTAGATGTTACACGAAGAGCAGGATGTCAGGGAGACCCATTAACAACAAGGAAAAGGGGATGATGCAAGCGAGCGTATGCGCAATGGTTCCTTTCTTAAAATGTTATAAAGAAGGCCAGGCTGCAAGGCTGCTTTAGCAGGGCTTCACAGAAATCTTGTGATACTGTTCAAGGCAGTTTAGATTCCCACTGTTTCAAGAATCTTTACAAAACTTTCCAGAACAATTCAGTCATTGACAGCAAAATAAATATAGAGGGCCTTGCAGAAAGAATGGCAGGCCCTTTTGACACCCCACCTCCACTAACCTCAGAGTTTCCCTGTTAGGCCCAATCCATGAAATAGCCTTGCAATTTCCTCCTTATTCACCATTTGTCATTCTCAGAGGCGGATCTTTCAATTACAATATTGATAGGGAGGCCTACAAAGGGCTTACCTTATTTGACAAGATGGTCATTCTGCTTGAAAAGCAGGCCAAGAGGCATTAATGGCAAAGACTGACATTTAGTCGCCTTTTGTCTCCTACCCATCCACCCCCATTGTTTTGACCTACTAGGATGTAGATGGAGAGAAAAAATTACATGGACAAATGCTTGCCCATGGGATGCTCTATTTTCTGTGCCTATTCCGAATGTTTTAACATTCTTTAATGGGTCGTGGCCCTGTTCCCAGGTATATGTGTGACTGGTATAGCAGAAACATAGCTAAATGATTACACAGTAAATATTGAAGGGTACTCCTAATTTAGACATGACAGAGTTAATAAGAAAGAAGGGGGAGTATGTATGTATGTTAAACAAGAACTGAAGCCACATTTAAAGATAAGGCAGAAACAATATGGGTGGAGCTATGTAAAGGAAGCAAGAAAGTGGGTAATTAATTGTTGGGGTATGTGATAAGCCGCCAAATGCTGTAGGATGTGGAATAAATCCCCATATGCAGTTGGCAAAGGCTGCTGGTATGGGGCATGTTCTGGTTATGGGGGATTTCAATTACCTGACAAAGATTTGAGTAAGGGAACTGCTTGCACCTCAAAAGGTACCAAGTTCTTAAATCACCTTTATGAGCATTTTCTTTCACAGATGAGAGTTCCTACTAGAAAGGATGCGTTGTTGGATCTGGTGATATCTAATAACCCTAAGCCATTTTAGAGATGAAGGTAATGGAAGCTTAGGGAATAGTGATCATGATATAGTGTCATTAATATAGGTTGCAAAAAAACAAAATGCACTGAGTAACAAAAACTATAACTTTAGGAAAGCTAATTTTATGATTTGAGGAACTCCTGGGGGGGATTTGTTCCTAGGTAAGGATATTGTGCAGAAGTGGACCACTTTTAAAGGGATATAAATATTACATTTCTAAATTTATGTCTTTGGGAACAAGTATAAAAAAAAATAGGACTTATCCTGCCTGGCAATGCTCAGGTAAAAAGGGAAATGGAAAAAAAGAAAAAAAGGGGGGAACCGAATAGGCATACAGGGAGTATAAAAGCTGTAATAATAGTGCAAGAAAGCAATTATAGCACAAGCAAAAAAGGTTCATGAGAGGGGCAACTCTTTCTGTGAATTCAAATTGCTTTATTCGATCACATCAACACAACGTTTGAGGGACCACACTCTCCCTTTCATCAGGGACACCTGATGAAAGGGACGTGTGGTCCCTGAAACGTTGTGTTGATGTGATCGAATAAAGTAATCTGAATTCACAGAAAGTTGCCCCTCTCATGAACCTTTTTTGCTTGTGCTATAGCAGTAGGTCCATGGTAGAGGACCTGAGAAGGGAGCACCTTTGAAGAAGTTGGCTAGTAGCCAGAAAGGAGTGCCTAGACCCGAAACCCAGTTTGCAAGAATGCAATGAAACTAGCTAAAATAGAAAATGAAATACTTATAGCAGAACAAAGCAAGTTTAACCCCAAAATGTTTTTTAAACATATCAATAGTAAAAAGATGAGGACTGAGAATGTGGGACTATTAAATAACGAGGCAGAGGTGGTTACAGAGGATGCAGAGAAGGCTAGTGTGCTAAACCATTTTTTCCCTCTGTATTCACTTTAGAGAATCCTAACATCAATAAAGCCCAAGGACTGGATGGAATACATCCTCGGATCTTAAGAGAGCTTAGTTCAGTTTTATCTAGACCACTCTTCTTTCTTTTGGAAAAAAAAAGCCAATGTAATACCAATATTCAAAAAAGGTGTCGTTCCCAACCTGGTAACTATAGACCTGTAAGCTTAACATCAGTGGTAGGGAAGGTGATGGAAACTTTGTTACGGGATCATATCCTTGACTTTGTCTCCAGAACGATCTTATTAGTAGTAGTCAGCATGGATTTATGAGAAATAGATAGTGCCAGACAAATTTACTAAGAATTTAGATTCTGGCATAGCAGAAGATGTGGTATACTTGGATTTTGCTAAAGCTTTTGATACTGTGCCACATAGGCAACTATGTATAAACTGATGAGCAGAAAAAATTTGTAAATGGATAGAGAATTGGTTATTGGATCGCAAACAGAGAGTGGTGGTCAATGGGGCTACATAGTGGGCTAAAGTTTTAAGGGGAGTGCCTCAGGGTTCCGTACTGGGGCTACTTCTTAATCTGTTTATGATGACTTAGAAGGGGGCATTGAGAGCAAGTTCTCAGTGTTTTCTGATGACACTAAACTAAGCAGAGCTTTGGAAACTTCAAATGATGTGCAATGTGCAAGCTGACTAGATAGATTATCAAAATGGACTAGTATGGCAGATGAGATTCAATGTAATGTGATGCATTTAGGGTTTAACAATCCTTGTGCCTCTACACCATAAATAACTCTGTGTTAAGTGAATCTCAACCAGAAAAAGATTTGGGGGTTCTGGTAGATAACAGTCTTAGGCTGCAGCGAACAATGCCAGGCAGCAACGTCTAGAGTAGCAAGATATTGTCTTGTATAAAGAGGGATAGATTCAAGAGAAAAAAACATTATACTCCTTCTTTACAAGGCACTGATAAGACCTCATTTGAATATGCGGTGCAGTTATGGAATCCCAAATACAAAAGGACATCTTGGAAATGGAAGCAGTTCAGAGAAGAGCAACTAAAATAATACAGGGAATGGATTAGACAAGTAGGGCTGTTTACATTAGAGAAGCGACGTTTGCATGGGGAATTATCCCTTTATACAAATATTAATGGGCCATACAATAACTCTCTGGTGCATTGTTTACTAATCAATCATATCAGAGGACAAGTAGACATCCTTTAAGGTTGGAAGAAAAGAAGTTTCATCTTCGGGTTAGGAAAGGTTTCTTTACAGAGTGTGGTAATGGCAAAGTTCATTGAATAGCTTTAAAAGTGGGCTAAGAAAGTTTCTAAAACTAAGAATATTGAGAATTACTGGTATTAATACATATACTTTAGAGGGTTGATCCAGGGATACTTTCCAATTGCCATTTGGAGTCAGGAAGGAATTTTTTCCCCTTTTTTAGCTGTTTTTTTTTTTTCTTCCTGGATCAACTGTTAGGTAGGTGTTAAAAGGAGGGTGAAAAGGTTGGAATTGATGGACGCATGTCTAACTATGTTACTATGTAAGATCTATTATAGTCAGTTGTTCTACCAAACTGCAACCAGTTATTAACCTGTTCATAATTTATAGTCTGCACATTTATATGAATGCCATATGGACATTCGGTGTAGAAGAGACTCCTTTCAATGTTATGAACTGTTATATGTTATGATATTTTTGCTATTTTTGTTTACCTGCATTTAAACTGAACAGAGTTATTTTATGTTCATTCCACATAAATATGGTTATATAGGTTATTGCCTAAATATTGTGTGGTGTATTTCTTACTAATTGGTATAGATATCACTGCTATTGCAAGCCCCAGTTATACTGGATGCACGCAAATTCTGTATTTTTAGCCCTGGGTGGAGGCACTTACAGGGAGATGCAATATCACGCACTAACAGGAAAATAAGCGCAAATTCACACTAACCTATGTACTGAAGTGTTAGCAAAGGTTTTGCGCTGCCAGTGCCATATCGAAATGTTTTTTTTTACTTGCGGAGCGCAAGCGATTTTTGCGCTATTTTTTTACACGAAAATGAATGCCTTTTTAATTGTGTCTTTAAAGCCATGCAAAAGCTTGCAACTAACCGCTAGCATTTTTGTAATGTATTAACGGTCGCAAAGTGCAGGTAGGTTGCGAATGCAAAATTTATTGCATCTCCCCCTTACTTTATCCAAAACCTGTATCCCCACTTAGCGGAGGCTTGAGATCTACGTGTTCACCCCAGTGTGGCCCTTAGAATTTAGAGCCAAATAGGGTTACACTATGACAGACTCTATTCTGCAGTTAATCAAATGGAGGAATCAACAATTCATATGGTAACCGTGAAGGCTTTGTTTATTGCCTAGCACAATTAAAATATTTGCTTATGGGCCAAAAGATCACTTCCTGTGTGTAAAATTCTGTAAAGATATACAGAGATAGATAGAGATAGACGCAAGGTTTTATGTTTCCAAGGGGGTCAGAGTTCTCTCCTTAGTTTTAAAACACCTTCTTGCTTAGGCCTTATTAAACTCTTGCATTTCTGCTACATCTAATGCAGTAGCTGATAAGTAGGGATGGCCGGTTCCGGATCCGAACCCGGATCCACCGCGGATTTATCCCGTTCGCGAACGCCGTTTTTTTCCGGATTTTCCGCCTTCCGAACTTCCGATTTGCGGATTTTTCGTATTTTCGAAAATTTTCGAAAATAAGGGAAAACAATGTATTTTCAAAATTTTCGAAAATACAGGATTCTCTAATTCCTTACATACGTATTTTCGAAAATATTCGAAATTACGAGGATTACTTGTATTTTCAAAAATACATGAAAACTCGTAATTTCGAAAATTCTCGAAATTTTCGAAAATACGAAAATCTCGTTATTCCAAGGGTATTTTTAATTTTAACGGGTCCGCTCGCGGATTTTCGAATTTCGAATTTTTTAGAAAATTCGCGGATCCTCAAGCAGACCAGATTTTGCGAAGTTTGGTCATCTCTACTGATAAGCTGCAGTATTCTCATTTGTTTGATGGAAGGTATTGGAAAGTTACAAATGTTACATGTAATACAGCAGTGAAGTTGGAGACACTGTCCTCTGCACAATTACTGCATAGGACAGTGTCTTCACATTCCACTACTGATTATCTGCACACACAATTACTGATGTTAAAGGATCTGTGATTACTGCAGAGAATGATGTACACTGTGTGACTTGAAATTCATTCTTCTTTAAAAAAAATATCCCTGGATAAAACCAAGAGTCCTCTCATTCTGACATTCCAGACATCCCACCCTGCCCTTTCAGGCTTCCGGGGCAGGGTGGGAAGGGGTCGTGGCGAGGGCGTGTGTGACGTTAAATGGGGTGGGGCGTTATGTCACACGGAGGCTAGTCTTCTGGGGGTGGTGGGAGGCAGGGTTAGGGAGGAGATAGGGCGTTCCGGGGGTGTGGTACTCAGAAGGGCGTGGCTGAGGAGGCTAGAGTCTCCTCTCATCATGGGAGTCTGGGGTGGTCTTCCGGGAGCGCCGGGATGCTCCGACATTCTGGGATTCTTTGTTTTGCCAAAGTTGTTTCATGAGGAGATGTAAATGTCCAGCAGCCTGTGTAAACCAACAGATATCCAGTGAGGACAAACAGACAACACCCAACAACTCCAAGACTTTATACATATTGAGAACTTAACAACCAAAGCTAGTGATAGTTGTATTGTAATGTACAGAATATGCTCGTTTGTTACGTCTTTTTGGTATGTATTTTTGGTACATTTTTTTTTTGGAGGGGGGGAGAAGGATCTAGTATTGCAAAAGTGTTAACATTTCAATTGCTAATCGCGCACCTTTTGTACGCACCTTTTGGCCTGACAGACATGCACCAAGATAGGTGCATGGTCGGGACAGCGCACCAGACAGCTGAGAGGAGCGGAACGCCTTTATGGTAAGTGTTGCTCTGTTCTATAAGCATTCTAGTATTCACAGGGAAGTGGGAATAAGTGTTCTCACCTCCCTGTGAATAATAGATACAGATTTCATGTACTAATAGAGATGGTAAACTACATAAAGTTCGGCAACCAGAATTGACAAAAATTCTTTCCTTTTCATGCCTGATTAAGACCATCATTGTGGTGGCGTTAAAAAATAGCTGGAACTTTCCTCGCAGATTCGATGCTCGCATATAGGTTTTAATGGACACTTTACTCGCGGATTCAATGTTTGCGCCTAGGTATAATGGACATTTTATTTGCGGATTCGATGCTAGTGTATAGGCTTTAATGGACACTTTACTCGTGGATTCGATGTTCGCGCCTATGTATCATGTACATTTTACTCGCAGATTCGATGCTCGCGTATAGGCTTTAATGGAGACTTTACTCGCGGATTCCATGTTCGCGTCTAGGTACCATGTACATTTTACTTGCGGATTCGATGCTCGTGTATAGGTTTTAATGGACACTTTACTCGCGGATTCGATGTTCGCGTCTAGATACCATGTACATTTTACTCGCGGATTCGATGCTCGCGTATAGGTTTTAATGGACACTTTACTCGCGGATTCGATGCTCGCCTATAAGTATAATAGGCATTTTACTTGCATATTCGAATGGTCAAACATTCGATATTTATCGAAAGTCCTAAAATATCGAAAATCCGGGTCCGGGATAGTTGAGAAGTCCGAATTTGTTTGAATTCGAATAGTTCGGCTCGAACTTGGGTTCGAGTTCTAGTCCATCTCTAGTAGAGAAGCAAGATCAGAGCATACTATGATTAAAGGGCATGTCCACCCCCCAAAAAAGTTTGATATCTTTTTTACAACCCCCCAAAACCTCAACCTTGCAAGTTTTTTAACTTTCTAAGATGTTACTTAGAGTACTTACCAGCCTTCTTTTCCTCATGCTTCTGCTTGCTTTCATGCCTTTTCCGTGCATGGAAGCAAGTAAAAGGGGCCAGACTGGCAGCAGCTCCTGTGATTGGCTGAGATGCGATGTGAGGTTGTGGACAAAATATCAAAAGTTTTTTTGGGAGGGGGGTGGACATGTCCTTTAAGATAAGTATAGAATTATACACCTGGCTCTATTCATTCGTGAATAAATTATCAGATTAACATTGAGATAGGGATGGCATAGAACTCGAACTCGAACCCGAGTTCGAACGGACCCGGACTTCTCGACCTAATCACGGACTTTCGATATTTTATCGAATTTTGGAACGTTCGAGTATCAAATCCGCGAGTAAAATGTACATGGTATCTAGATGCGAACATCGATTCTGTGAGTAAAGTCTCCATTACAGCCTATACGCGAGTATCGAATCTGCGAGTAAAATGTCCATGTTACCTCGAACGTTCAAACACGAGAGTGCGAAAGTAGCGCGCGTGAGAGTACAATAGATTTTACGAAAGTCCTGGATATTGGAACATGTTCCCCAGACCATTTCCCAGGTCCCACAGCCATTTACATTAAGTTACCATTAATATTTTAGTTGTATTTGACTCAAACTTTTCGAACTATTTGCCTCCCATAGACTTTAATGGGTCCGTTTTCGAACTATCGAACTTTCGAACTTTTACAATAGTTTGAAAGTTCGAAAACGGACCGAACTTTCAATAGTTCGACCATCTCTACATTGAGACTGAATTGAAATGTTTTTTTAATTTTTATAAAAAATCAATTTATAAATCGATTTCACCACATTTATGTGGAAAACGGTTTGTTTTCTGTGTTATGCTGCACTTTTTAACATAAGTTATGCTGTGTTTTTGCGGTTGCATTTATAAAGCTATGAGAAACACGTTTTTGCCATACTTTACTCATGTATTTTATTTTAACATTGGATGTTTGACTATTTTTCAGATAGGTGTAATGCAGCCGTATGATTCCTCTTTTCTATCTTGATATTTTGCTTTATATATCTATATAGTTATAGGCTGTTTTGTTTGCACCTTACTCCACTGGAGATATACACAAAGAGCAGAGTGCCCTATACTCTATTCAATCTTTATAAAAATTACAGTCTCAATTTGGACTGCAGCTGCCTGTCTCCGTTTACAGGTAGCATCTCCAGTTTGTTTACTTATTCATCCAATCTCACATTCTTTCAGATTTGTAGTAGAAACATATTTCAGTATCGAAACCTCAAATAGACAACCCTATAAAATCACCCTTAGTCATGTAATCTTAAGTTCTTAGAGAAATATGGAAGAGCATAAATGGTTTTTCCATGATTTACAATCCGCCATTATTTGAGGTTATCCTTTACCCTAATGATTTATTAAAACTTTCAGCTTCATCTATTAGCTGGTAGAGGCAAGCAGATGCATGAGTGGGTTACCCAATGATTTCTATGAGATCATGATGCTGGAAACTCTTGAAATCAAGCAATAGTAAGCTTGGAATTTTATTCTAGGACACATTTTTCTGCAATGTGAAATTCTGGAAAGGAAACAAGTTTTTCCCTGCCAAAGATATTATTGTTTTCTGTATGAATAAATTACTAAATACTGGTCATCTGGGGTCAAACAGCCAAGTATCCAATTAGCTTGACATTAAATACATCTAATAGGACACGCGAGCTTTGTGCCCTTTTTGTAAATCTGGGCTGATTTAGTGCTGGAAAAATCCATATCTCAATGCACCACTGTTTGCAATATCTGGTCAATATCATTGTCCCTGGTGTTGATAGGCTAATACAGTAACATCATCTTTCTGAATCTACCCTGCCCATGGAAGGCTATTTGCCACAAGCCCCAGATAGCTTCTGATCCTACCTGTGTCTCTCTTGATAGGAGTTAAAATGGAACATTATCGTGATCAGACAATAACTACTAAATTAGATTCATTTTTCATTCATTAATTTTTATGAAATCTCAAGTAAATAAAAACATCAGTTGAAAAAAAAAATTGTAGGTGATATTTTATATTGGTCACTGCAGCCTTAGAAATTGTAAACCCGAGAGCTGTAATGCAGCAAATTGTCCAAAGGGGTAGTTTTACTGAATGACATCGCATCACAATTCCAAAGGTTAAAATATTGATAAAATATTGGTTGATTCATATTGGTTAATGTGACTGCGGCGAGGTATCCGCAAGACATTGGCATAGTCTATTCACCAGCAGCTGTACGGCTCTTTCAAAGTACAGTATTAAAGTGTATGTAAATTGAAAAAACGACTTTGCGTCATCTAATTAATCTATAAATAACTATGTGTAAGTAAGCACTTACTCTAGGTGTTGCTGTGGCTGTATGCCTTCATAAGTACTTTTTTTCTGACCACGACCTGACATTTCCCCATACCACTGTCCAATACTGCAATTACAATATACCAGCACCCCCACTGTTCCAAACCATTCCAGTTCAGCAAAACTGCTTACAGAAATGCTGAAATTTAAGATGTTTCAGATTGGGAATCATCTAATGAAAAGGGGGCAGATCACAACAAAAATTATATAGTAGATTGGGTGAATTATAGTTTCCACTAATGGATCAATTCAAAAACCATTTGCAAGTGTACCATACCCCTTTAAAAGCCTAATATGCTGGTCTAAATACTTACATTCAAAGAGCTGCTGGGAGTCACTTACGGGGGGGTTCATCACAAAGCCGCTGCAAACATTATTTTTTGTAATATTCAATATTAGGTCTTTTCCTTTTTTTTTTTTCCTCCATGTGAGATCTTCTAATCTGGCACCCACTCGATGCATATAATTATTTATTCCATATTATATTTGATCAGTAGGTACATAAAGGCAAATAGACGTTTATTATATGGTAGGGCTTGCTTTATTCCATGTTACCAACATTGTTGCGGGCCACGTGGAAATTGGGTTCCATGTGGCCCGAAACATGTTGGTTAAAAGGGCATCTCAGTGGGAAAAATGTATTTTTTTTATTTCTATGTGTTTCTATCATTCCCCCACCCCCAGAGTATCTTTATTTGTTTCTTCATTTCCTAATCTATTTATCCAAGATATAAAGTTTAATAAGAAGTCAAGATTTCAATTACACCTCTTCCGCTTGAACTTCATCAAATCCCCTAACAGCGCTTCCGGTGTAGTGTGGTAAGGCTTACACAAGTTTTTACCAGCAAGTCTTTCTCCCAAGACTCCCTTCTGCTCACTTTAAAATTCTTGGGCAAAATACTCTGGGTTAAAAACAGAGTCAAGGAAGCGAGAAAGAAGCTTCACACTTGAAATGCCTGCGTCCAAAGGCAAGTACCTGACGTGTTTTCGAGCTGGTTCCCATGCCCCTAAAGGGGAACTGGTGGTCTGCCAAACCAAGTTATTTTAAATTAAAGGCAAGGTTTCCGCCCTTTAAACCAAGCCACTCTCTACATGCTCCACAGCCCAACCTTACAGAAATGACTGACAGAAAGTTAATGGTGGGAGGCTGAGCTTGTGATTTCCTTAGGCTTCTCCTGCACAGGCCACCCGCGAGACAAGCCTACAGACTCCCTCAGTGTGTGAGGGAGAACTGGAATACCTCCTCCTCTCTGCTGTGGAAGTCCTGACAGAAAGGTAAGGGGAATCTACAGCCCTTCTCTTCACGGTGTAAAACCAGCCTTTTCAGGCAGATCTCACTGATCTGGAGAACCCACGGCACCTGACAAGTGGGTGTGCTTAACTGTCTGCAAGTAAGGCAGGCTTAGGCACACCGCGAGGCAGATGGGGCCCAGACACCTGCGAGGTGGGTGGGCCACAGCACCCCGTGAGTGTGGCAGGGTTCCAACATGGGGCGTAAGTAAATGGGCCATGGGGGCCTGCAACTGAGTGGGGGCCTGTCAAAGGAAGCGGGGACACAGAACAGATTGATGACAGTTTCAGAGCAGAAGCAGAAGGCAGTGGTACCTTGTGATGCTGCTGCCTATCACACACCAAAATTGTCCAATATCTTCAAAACTATGCAAATAAAACATGGAATCATTTGCAGAAAATCTCATGGGAGCAATCCCTATCAATTACCTCAATTTACCAAAGTAATTTTGGACCACATTTTCTCCTTAAATCGTAGGCAGTGCCAATGAATAAGAGCGGGACCACGCTCAAAACGCTCAGGCGTTTTTATGTTGTTTAATGGTGTACTAATAAAGCTGTGATGTTTAAATCTACATTGACGTACCCTGGATTTTTTAGCACGGAGTGCGGGTCGAACCTTCCTCCAATGCATCCTCAGTAGTATGGACGCTAGTCGCGGGTTCCGGGCGATCACGCACCGGACACCTAGGAAGGGTGAGTCCATTGTTTCACCCATGCTTGCAAGTCTAATCAGTACACTAAACGGAGGAACTTTTCATCAGGAGCGAATTTACCTGAGACAACCCGGTCTAAAGTGGTATCTAACACTCAGACCATACAACACACATAAGTGAGTTACTGTTGTAACATTGTGGTTAGGAGCATGTGAAAAATACCGGGATCGTATTGAGAGTTACTTTTTATACTGTTTAAGTTGTACACCAATAGAGATGGACTCAAACCACAACTCTAACCTCGAACTATTTGTTAACTATTGTACTCGAACTAGTTGATTTTATTACGATTTACGGGGACTTGACCCTGGATATTATTGAAAAAATTTTCGAGCGTGCGGTAAGCATCGAACTCCCGATTTCTAAAATCTCTGAACGCCTAGGATTCCCGAAATTACACTGCTCAAGGATTGCTGAACGGCAACATTTCGGGGGTCCTCAGCCGAAAACTGGGACCTTGCGGCACTTGGAAGTGCCCTTGGGGTCCCGCAGCTCGACCGGGCCCCCCTCCCTGGCACTTATAAGTGCCTTTGTGGGGGGTCCAAAGTACCTTTGTGGGGGGTCCTGCAGATTGAAACCAGGACCCCCTTTTAGGTCTTGCAGAGCTTCAGAAGTCATCTGATGGGCAGAAGAAAGAAGTCAAGATGTCGGCTTACACCGGCGATGTTGATGTCGCGATGCCTGTGGTGTGCACTGGTGCCACCAGTAACATTTTTACCGCGCTTTGGTGACATTAGCAGAGTTGGTGTTGCCATCAAGAAGATGCCGAGACCTGAAAAGGTCCTTTTTAGGACCAGGGGGTCCTGGTTTCGAGCTGCAGGACCCCCCTCAAAGGCACTTGTTAGTGCATTCTGCCAACGAGTCACTTATAAGTCTGGGGAGGGGGGGTCCTGATTCAGCTGGGGACCCCTTACACCCAAAAGGGCCCTTGGTAGGGCCACAAGGGCACTTCTTAGTGCCACGAAGGCACTTTTAGTGCCGGGGAGGGGGGTCTCGGTTTGAGCTGCGGGACCCGTTAAGCCCCAAAGGGCCCTTGTTAGGGTTAAAAGGCACTTCTAGTGCACCAAAGGCACTTCTAAGTGCTGGGGAGGTAGGGCCCGGTTTCAAGCTGTGGACCCTTAAGCCCCAAAGGGCCCTTGTCAAGGACTTGTAAGGACCCAGGATCCGAATGTCCTGGCCGTGGGATTGTGAGTTTTACCGAACGCTCAAAAATCATCAACACCGTTCAATCAGATTATTGAAGATTACCAAAGCGGCCTGCGGAAACCGGAAGTAGCTCTATGTCCGTTTTTTTTGCTGTTGCCCGCGCACAGACATGTTCCCCAGACCATCTCCCAGGTCCCAGAGGCCTGTATGTAGTTTACTACATATTTCGGAAAGTTCATCCAAACCCCCATTGATTTTAATTGGTCCGTTTTCGAATTTCAAAACTTTTTTAGAAGTTCGAAAACGGCCGGACCATTGTTGAAGTTCTGCCATCTCATTCACCAATTTATTGCCGGTCAAGGAAGATGGGCTGAAGTGATAGTCAGGACTCGAGGTTTTCCACTCACCCCCTCTTACTCCTTAGTAAAAGTACTCCAGAACAACCAGGAAACCGGTGTTACTGGATTTTATTTTTGTTTACAAAAGTGACCAAAGGTTAGAGTAATGTATAGGAGAAAAAATGAGCATGGCGGCTTGTTTCACAGGCATTGTTCACAGCCAGCTTTAGAAAAGGGAATGACCAGAGAGGGGGAGTGGGGAGCTCTGCAGTAAATCAACTGTGTGCAAACACTGAGCCACAGAGGAAGGTAAGAATAAGGCAGAATACACTAACCTTTATTATGTAGAGCAATGTATAAATTTCACTATCGATGCCTTAACATGGAAAAGCAAGCCTTAGTAGATTAAACTGTCTTCTTTTCCTTTATGTGCCTCTGATCAAAAATACTATATACCTTATTTTGTAGAAATATTATACAAAGGGTTGCTGTTTACTACTGTGCGGGAGGTTTAAGCCATTCTGCATTGTAGACTGGTCCACTAGCAATGGGATGTCCCATTAGTTGCATTGTCACTGAACATTTATCGTTTGTTATTTTTAAAACATGATTGGGCCCAGACTGGCATGGCATCCTAATTCCGTACTTGGAAACTAAATGCAAAACACATAAAAATACCTATGTTATTTCTGTGCTGGGCAATGTGACACTTGCTCTGTCTTTACTGCTCATGAGGTGTCAGGTGAGGGGCTATTTTATTCTATATCATTAATTATTTTTATTAAGTGAAACTGAAAATCCTGTTCTAAACCAACCAAAGGCTTCAGATCCAATCGAGGATATATTCCTTTGTAACATTTGTATTCCGTATCAAAGAGTTTCTATTACTGAAGGATTTGGGTTTTGCTGTACACAAAATGTGAGTTTTATTTTAAAGAGAAGGAGTGGTGCCAGAAATGTTGAGATGTTTATTTACATCTGTTTTCTATATTATATATATATAATATATATATATATACTTATTATTTTTATTCTATGTTGCCTTTTAAAGTAGTTGCCCCGAGGATCTGGGTACTTATGAGTCCAGTGCAGCGAGAGCCATTGAGTTAGTTACACCATGTGTGATTGGTAATTGAAGTTTTAGTGGTTCGTTTACAACATCTGTAAGAGAGAAAGATTAAACCAAGGTAAGAGGGAGGCAAAGACTCCCCTGTCCCACACATGTATCTATTTTGGGGCTTTGAATCAAGAAAATTTGTATTTTAGACTGTTTATTCTCAAATATAATTAAAAGAAGGGGTGTAACTTGTATGTAGGTTATGCGTGTTAGTGCAGTCCCTACTAAAATAGAACTATTGTAAAATAGGAAATATCTGGAATTTATTTCAAAACAGGCAAGTTAGATTAGATTTCCTGCCTTTCCTTTGTGTCTGCCCCATCATGAAACCACCTAATGCACTGTATATGCATGTAGATTTAATCTGTAATGTTTCTACTGTGGATGTATAATAAAGCCTTATGATGGCAGGACAGGATTTCTCACTTGTGCAATGATTCCGAGGGGACAGCATTCAAACATTTCAATGATAGCAAATGCGACTCAGAAAACACATCTGCTACACGAAACTAGAATAATCAATACGCATATACTGCTACACACAGCCAAAAACAATAGATTTTTGGCTCGCGTTAGTCACTTATGTGCTATTAATTCTCTGCAGGTTCTTTTCACGAGTTGACGTCATTTTTTCTACGCACACCATACTTTACAACCACATTACGTGCAGTGTTATGGCCAGTTTGTGACCGATATTCTAAAAAATGTCAAGCCTGGCAGTCATTAACTCATCACTCATACTGTGCCCTACACAACTGCCTCACAAACGATACATCCTAACAAATGTGCAAAAAACTCATGTTACAGATACTGACCTGTTCAGACAGCAACCAAAATAAAATCTTTCTATGAACCCGAAGATCGGATTTTTGGATCTTCGGGTTTTTTTTCCCGAGATCCGTAAATCCGAAAATGAAACAAAACTTTTCGGCCATCTCTAGTGAACACTGTCAGTCCAAATTTTAATGAATCACTCTTTATCACAGGGACTTTTTTTTCCGATTGTATTTTTGAGGGTTATTGAACTTTCTCGGTTATTTTCGAGGGTTACCGAATGTCACAAGGTTATTTTCGAGAACCCTTTAAAAATAAATCGGAAATGCATTCGAGTTCCGATCGTATTTTTTAAGCGTTATCGAACGTTTGGGGTTATTTTCTAGAGGTTACTGAACATAACTCATAACACATTTTGTAAACCCTTGAAAATGGCGACCCGAAGTCCCTCAAAATCCGACAAATCTGCCAATTGGATCCCGGGCCAGATATCATCTCCTAGTGATTACCAACTGTTTATATTGGGCCATAGAGGGCACAGCACTTTTCAAGGAGAGCACTGCACTTTTCAATGAGTAAGGGGAAATCAGCTTTTCAGCTCTTGAGAATTTTGAGGCACTAATGGGTTATTTTAGGGCTAGGTCCCCACTTTCACACACAGCAGGGCATGTAGGATTTTTGCAATGTACTGCTGTGGCTTGATATGCTACATGCATGCGATATGTACCCATTTGTGTTTATCAGAAAGCATGCGTACCCACAAAAAGCCGTGCAACAATAAGGATCGTACACACAAAAGGGGAACACTCTAATAGCATTGCATTTGCAATGAATATAGAATGCGATCGAAGCACAAAACGCATTAATAGCACATGAATAAAACCTGCACCTCTTATTAAACAAGCCCATATCCTTAGTACACATGGGCAACTAGGGTGAGGGCCACACTGCAAACGCACAGGAATCGAGCACCAAATTGCGAGATTATCGCACGCGATTGTTTGTGCGATTCTTGTGCGTTTTGCGCTCTGTTTTGCGCATGTGTTTTTTTCGCCATTTTGCTTTATGGAAACAAATGCGTTACCAAAACGCGAGCGGGCGCTTTCTCGCATGCGCATCAGAAATCACGTGAATTTTCGCAATTTTTTTAGCAAAGTGTGGTTCGCTATGTGTGGCCTAGCCCTAAAGCCTGATAATCCTCTGACAGATCTACTAGTCACTTAACTAAACGAGGGTTCTGTATAGTTGAGAATTAAATCCCAACACTATTTGGCTAGAAAGCTTATGATTTAACTGCCAGGGACTGATCTCTCTGAAAAGCTAATTTTGCAAGGGTAAGGCCACGTTTTTTGCGTATGGAAACGCATGCGTAATGCACCAAAAATGGTGAACGCATGCATTACCAAAACGCGAACGGACACGCAATACATGATCGGAATTCATTTCCATTTTAAGCGAAATCGCAGGCGCAAACGCGAAACTTATTACCATTAAAATTAAGAACAAAATTTATAGCATTAATTACGTCTAATTTTATTTATTTGAGTGAAGCAAAGTGATTGAAAAGTATTTCTAAAGAATCTTCAAACATTAAAAAACAACAGGGAGTTTCAATAAAAGTTCTTATCGTTTAAAAAAGTGCTAATTTTGCCCCAACCAATCAGAAACTTTTTTAACATTTGAAAGCTAACCATCTGATGGTTGTGGGCAAAACTAGCACCATTTAAAGCATAAGAACTTTTATTGAATAACCCTGCAGATGTCTACTGAGCACAATATCAGCCTTTAAACAAGCATACAGATAGGTGTCCATAAATCTATACTGTCCAATATGCCTCATTGACACTAGATCAACATTTCAATAGTTACTCTAACAATCTGCCTTCCAGAGCTCACTATGGGGGGGGCATTGTAAAAAAAAAATAAATCTACAATTTTTTAATTACTATTTAAAGCCATTCTATATGGGCTATTGACTTACAGTAAATGGGAACTGCCATATTCATGGCACACAACTCACCAAACTTGCGGGTGTCTCTTGTTGTACTCACACCTGCCGCAACCTAAGATAAACCCCCCGTTAAAACTATCATAAATCGTTTTAGTGCGACTTTTAACCCTAAAAGTGTGGACAGCAGCCAGCGGTGAATCCGCCAGATAGTGTTCATGGAACAAATTTATTGTGCCCTGAAAGTTGCAATTTTGTGGGGGTAGCGTGCCGAATAGGCAACGCTGCCCTGACTGCGGGCTGTGTACCCCCGGCGCGGCGGGTTACGGACTCGCGCGCCCGTTCCCAGTGATGCATTGCGGCAGGAACGGGCGCGTGCGTATGAGCCACAAGCAGGCGACGCTGGGGGGCGGGTATAAAGAGGCGCCGCGCGCGGTCGCCGGGCGCCATTTTAAGTTCCTGCAGGCTGCCATAACGTGCTTTAAGCTGCGATCAACCAGCCAGGAACAGGAAAAAGGGGAAGAAGGAAGATGGGCAGAACTAGATGACCTCCAAAAACAGGTTTGAGAGGATGGGGAGGGAGGGAGCGGAATGGATAAGGCAGTGCTGGGAGCGCTAACCCACAGCAGCAGCACAAGGGGCCCCAGCAACAGGGGAAAGGACAGGTAGGCCGGCCATAGACAGACCAGTAGGCCCCTAGGAGATCCCAACCCCCATTAAGGTTTAACCCTGATACTTCGCCCACTCCCAGGCCCAGAAGGCGGCTGCCCCTAAGGCACAGCGCCCACAACAAGAAGGCAGGCTGTAGGCCAGAAACAAGCGCCATAAACAGCCAGAGCAGGGGAGACAGGCCACAGGGAAACCAGGCAGAGGGAAGCCAGACAGCAGCGGGGCCCCATCAACCAGGGAGGGTAGCAAGTAGGGCATCTGGTTACGAGGCACCTGCACATGCTAAGGGGGACAGAGAGAAGCGGAGCAGGACCTCAAGGCCCTTCCGTCAATGATGAATTGTAGCGCAGCTGAAATGAGGGCTAATCTAGACCGAGCGGGACAACGTGGCTCAGCCGAGGGGGCGAGCTGGACTTTGTAGACGCTCGGTCTACAACAGGCGCACCCCGTCATGTGATAAGGGAAATAGAGGAGATAGGGGAGAGGTCAGAGAAGCACAAAGAGGATGGAACGGGGGAGAAGGTTTAGGAGAAATTGGAGAAGCCCCTCCTCTGAGTCATCCAGAGGACCGAGATCATGGCAGAAGGCAAGGTAGGCAAGGGGTAAGCCGTGATAGGCAGGTAGCCGAGAGTTGGAAATAGGAGCGAAGGAGAGTTGCTCCTGCCATCACTCCAGGGGTCACTAAGGGCGCGCCTGTGCGAAGGCGATTTATCCAGCTCGGATACGTCTGGGTCACCACCACGCCGAAGAGGTCTCACCACAGAGATCCCCTCAAGACACGGTCACACGTCGGCAGGCGGGACGGTGGAATAGGAGCCAACCACCCCGCGAGCCGACAGGGATGGCAACAAGCTTCGGCCCCCATCAACATCGTGGGGCCACGAAATGACCGGCAAACCGTGAGTTATATTGTGCCGGGGCGTGGGGGGACCTGGGGGGACCTCAGAATGAAGGGGAATGGCTGGCTATTTAAGGCCATGATGGCACAAAGCCGGGGTACCGCACCTAAGGCGGACACACCTAGTGTAACTCCAGGGGGGGCAACTTCCACCCCCGCCTGGCAAATGGGAACGAATGTGGAGGCACCAGAGCGCTTTCTTCTGTAGGTTAGCACCATTAGGCTCACACTAGCAGAAGAACAAAAAAGAAAAATACACAAAGGGAATACATAGACAATGGTCACTCATATCAGTCGATAGCCTATCAGTAGATAAAGAAAGGAGTGGTTTGAGAAAGGCAAGGAGAGAAGAACAAAAGTGGCAAAAACGTTCGGCAATTGGTTACAAGGCGTTCTGCGTTTTAGCCAGCATGATAGGTACAAAGCACCCGGAAAAAGTGCGCCGATCTATTCGCATATCTTGACCAAATATTGGGTACATATAAGGTACACGGAGGGGCGGCCTGGTGGAGATATGATGAAGAATTCCGCAAAGGTTAGCCCTATACCCCCGGGTGGGATGGGATTCCAAAGCCACAGATTCGTGGCTAAGGCTCTGATGGCCACCAAGTCGGCCTATCCAACGGCCACAGGTGCCGGGGAGTCTATCCGCCCCCGGGAATGAGCACGGCTATGGGAAGGAAACAGGCCCATGCTGGCTGTTCAATGAAGGCCACTGTCACTTTGGCAATGCCTGTAGATTTAGGCACGAATGTGCCACGTTGCGGAGGCCCGGGGCATGCGGCTAGCGGGTGTTTTCGACGCCAAACGGCCCCAATTTAGGACAGCCCACCGGGGTGTTCAGAGAACCCCGGTGAACGTGGCCGAGATGGGCTGTATGGCTAGACTGTACCCCAGGAAGAGGAAGCAGACCTACTTAGGTCTGGTTTCTCCATAGGTTTTATAATACCCTTTGTTTATTCCCCAGTTCCGCAGTTTTTCAAAAAATTTAAAGTCCGTTTCAGAGTTGCCGTTGATTGCAAAGATGAAGATAGATACGGAGGTGAGCCTGGGGCGTATGGCCGGACCATTTTCAGAGCTGCCAATCCCAAATTTGGGATCTCTCCACTAGGTGTGGTCCCAAAGAAAGAGCCCGGAAAATTCAGGTTAATACATCACCTGTCTTACCCCAAAGGGGCAAGTGTTAATGATGGGATATCAAAAGATTTAACATCAGTCTCTTATGTATCCTTTGACAGAGCAGTAGACCTAGTCCGGGAGGCAGGACAGGGCGCATTCTAGCAAAATCCGACATGAATCAGCTTTCAGGCTACTACCGGTACACCATAGAGCTGCTTCCATCTGCTGGGCTGTCAGCTGGAGGGACAGTATTACTATGATATGTGCCTACCAATGGGTTGTTCCATATCTTGTGCATACTTCGAACTATTCAGTTCCTTCTTGGAATGGATGGTTCGACGTGAACGGGATCCAGGGCAATAATACACTACTTAGATGATTTTCTCTTCGTCGGCCCAAGCGGATCATCCATTGTGAGTACTTAATTGCCACCTTTAGCTTCCTCATGAAAAAAATAGGTGTCCCATTGTCAACAGAGAAAACAATAGGCCCTGTAAAGTGTTGTCCTTCTTAGGTATCGAAATAGACTCAGAGAAATGGTATTCCGATTCCATCCACGAAAGTGGAGAGAATAAGGAAGCTGATCGAATATTTCATAAAAGCTAAGAAGGTGACGTAAAACAGGTTCAATCCTTATTGGGGTCTTTGGTTTTGCATGCAGAGTAATGCCAATGGGTAGGATCTTTAGTCGCAGGCTCGCGTGGGCGACAAGGGGTCTATCGAGCCCTTCACACCTTTAGATTGAACAGATCACACAAATTGGATTTACATGTGTGGAAGACTTTTCTAAATAAATACAATGGCCCACACTGTTGGATTGAGAAAGAGGTGACCAATGGGACTAGAACTGTATACTGACGCAGCTGGTGCCAGCGGCTTTGGAGCAATTTTCGGGAAGAGGTGGAGTGCAGGCTCATGGCCAGATAGTTGGACAATAAGAGGATGGTGTAAAAACTTAACCTTGCTAGAACTGTTCCCATAGTAGTAGCGGTGGAGATATGGGCGAAGAGATGCGAAACAGGAGGATAAGCTTTTGGTCTGACAACATGAGTGAGTTCAGGCCATCAATAACTTCTCCACCTCTTCTCCCAATGTCCTGGCACTGCTTCGCCATCTAGTACTTAGATGCCTCGAGTTTAACATCTGGTTCAAGGCAAAGCATATCCCAGGCAGCAAAAACAAAATAGCTGACGACCTTATCACGTTTTAATTGGCAGGTATTCCGGCAGCTAGCCCCGTGGGCAGAGGAGACTGGAGCCCGGTGTCCCGAAGACCTATGGAGAATCTCGGAGGAGATCTACCTAGCCTGATAAGAAACTCAGTGGCCCAATCGACAGGACTAACCATGGTAAGGCTGGGGGGAGTGGATGGAGGTGTCAAAAGGAAGCAATGGAGGGATGACCAAACCCGCCTAGAATGCACCCTAACATACCTTTCTGCTCCGTAGTAGGGGATGTTCAGCAGCGGTGGCTCAGCGTAGAATGGCAGGTGTTTCCTTTTTCTTTAAACTTTGGGGATGGAAAGATTCTACAAGATTCGCTATTTCAGCCATCCTCAGAGGTTGGAAAAAGGAGCACAGGCCAAGGGATTCCAGGAGACCAATCTCTTTTGCTCTGTTATCCCGTTATTTGGCTAACGTTTAAACAGGTATGTAAAAACAAATATGAATGTGCCTTGTTTAGATCCAGCTCGTGTTAGCATTCTTCGGAGCACACCGCATTAGCGAGCTAATTCCGTTGAGCCGTAAAAAACCAGGTGGTCTAAAAAAGGAAGATATAACAGTTAGCGACGCACTAGTACAGGTCAATTCAGAGATCTAAAACAGATGTATTTGGTTCAGGTGCATGTTTCTCCTTGTTCCCCCTTGAGTCTCAGTGTTGCCCAGTAGCGAATCTTAAAAAATTTTCACAGCTAAGAAGCGAGGGTTCACAATTTTCATCCATGCGGACGGTACTAACGAAATTTCAATTTGAGGCAGTTCTCAAGTCAGCACTACAGCGCTTGGGTCTAAACCCAAAGAATTCGGTACCCATTCGTTTAGAATAGGGGCTGCGACAGAGGCTAGTAGTTTGGGGTTTTCTAACGCGGCAAGTTAAACAAATAGGTAGATGGAGGTCAGATTGTGTAGCGCGTTAATACGCCCAATCTAGTTACTAATTGAATTTTCGTTACAGGAGCGGAGAGGCCTATTGTATGGATTGGGTCACTCGTTTATCCATTGGGCAAAGGAGCGGGCCGAAATTCGTCCAGGTGGTTCTCAGCTAGGATTCCAAGACATCGAGATTCAGTGGAGAGGAATTCGGGGATTGAAATGGCTCCGTCTACTATCCGAAGTCTTTGCTGTAAGTCGGAGAGAGAGGGGTCCAGGGTCCTAGTAATACATGCGGGGGGTAATGATCTGTGCACAGTTGGTTTAGTAAAATTGATCACCATGATTACGGCAGATCTAGCACGTATGGTCGAGATGTTCTCGTCAGCAGTGATCGTATGGTAGAAAATCATACCAAGAGTATCCGGTTGGGCGCAGAAATCCATTAGCAATAGAACGCAGCAGGCAAGTGCTAAACACAAGGATATCTCGTTTTGTGCGAGAATGGGAGTATAGCCATTCGACACCGTCAGCTCGAAGGTGATAATAAATCGCTGCTTAGAGATGACGGTGTTCATCTTAACGATATTGGCTTGGATATTTTCCTATTGGGCTTGCAGGAAGGGGTTGAAGGGCGGTCATGTGGGTGGCGGCCGGGGCCGAGTATAGGATACACTCGACCCCTAGTGGCGGTGGGGTCCTTGCAGACGGACATGGTGGTGGTTACATGCCCTCCCTAACAGGAGGTTGGCATACAAACAAGGAAGAAGTCATTGGTGTCAGCTGGTTTATGGGGTTGCCATAGCAACCACGGTTATACAAGTTTGCAAGGACCAGGGGATAAGGATATGCAAAGATATGCATATTATGTAAATAATAAATAAATGCTGTGCCGTTTAACACCCAACTCTGGATTCTGTCTCTTATTAATAAGATGGTATGGTAGCAGCCAATTCAAGGGGATAGGCCAAGAACTTGTATCAAATTCAGGCCAACAGTCGAAGGTAACATCATATGCAAGCAGTCTGTGGGTAGCGTGCCGAATAGGCAACGCTGCCCCTGACTGCGGGCTGTGTACCCCCGGCGGGCGGTTCCGGACTCGCGCGCGCCGTCCCAGTGAGCATTGGCGGCAGGAACGGGCACGTGCGTATGACGCCACAAGCGGCGACGCGGGGGGCGGGTATAAAGAGGCGCGCGCGCGGTCGCCGGGCGCCATTTTAAGTTCCTGCAGGCTGCCATAACGTGCTTTCCCACCCACCCGGACCCTTCCTCTCTGACATTATAAAAGGTTGTTGTCTGGTTAATTTATTTTGTTATATATAAAAAAAAAAAAAAAAAAATTGTATTAAGAAAGAGTTTTAAGTTAAAAAGGTCATGTCACAGCAGTAAAATGGAAATGTATAATAAGTGTTGGCGGTGGGGTCCTTGCAGACGGACATGGTGGTGGTTTACATGCCCTCCCTAAAAGGAGGTTGGCATACAAACAAGGAAGGAAGTCATTGGTGTCAGCTGGTTTATGGGGTTGCCATAGCAACCACGGTTATACAAGTTTGCAAGGACCAGGGGATTAAGGATATGCAAAGATATGCATATTATGAAATAATAAATAAAATGCTGTGGCCGTTTATACACCCAACTCTGGATTCTGTCTCTTTTAATAAGATGGTATGGTAGCAGCCAATTCAAAGGGGATAGGCCAAGAACTTGTATCAAATTAGGCCAACAGTCGAAGGTAACATCATATGCAAGCAGTCTTTTAAACTGGTTAAAAAAGGTGTCACACGGAGAAGCAGATTCTGAACACCCTCCAACGTTCCCTTTAATAAGGTACACTGATAAGAAATGCATTGCACAGAGCTGTGCTAAGGTCGGTTCACTTTATTACCCTCCCCTGCAGCTCTGCACCATTTTTTTACAAGTGTATCTATAAACAGGAATATTGGAAGGTTGTTCTTGCACAATATTTAATATGTTGCAGCATATGTGACATTAATCTGACATTATTTTTTAAATGACATCAATATCCCCATAAAGTAAACAATGTGCTGTGCATTATCTGTTAAAATCTTTACTGTCCTATAATAACATTTAGAGGGAGGAAATAAACTAATTACTGGGTTACAGACATTTCAGCACAATTCTAGGGTAACTGTTGGAGGGTATGTTTTAACCTGGGACACACAAAACAAAACACACAAGTGCCTTTGCCTAAGTTTCCCAGAAAAGTTTCTTTGTTCAGTTACCCAGTAAAAAACCAAGCAACCATACTTTAAAAATGACATGCAGTTTTAAGTGCACATGAAAAGTCCATTACTATGCTTTTCTTGGGAGTAAGGTGCTCTCTATCTGTGTAGTGTGAGTGGTGAAGTGACTGGACTGTCTCATTTAGGATTTCATGTCTATAGAAGATAGAAATGCAAGGTATACATTATTTATCAGCTGTTTAGCTTAGGGAGATGTTAGAGGGTTATCAAAATAATTGGGTACAGCCCGTTTCTAGACTTAGAACCAATAATGTATGTATTATTTGCTTTTTATGTTTTTGTGTGCTTTTTATGCAAATGCTCGTCTATTCTACCAAAGCTACATGTTTTAGGTGAACACTGTGCCCTATATCAAGCTTGATCATGGGCATAGTGTTTGCCCGAAACATGTAGAGTAGATTTAATTACATTTATTTTGTTGCAGTATATTTTCATGCGTACCTCCTCCATTACTTACAGAGCAAAAGGAATTACCTGTATGAAGTGGAGCATTTGTGTTCGACCTCCTGTTTTACTGATGACCACATCCTTGGTGAGTAATAGCTGCTAATGTAATATTCCTTCCAATGATGTAATCTGTCTCAGTACTCAGCCACTGATACACTGATTCTATTCATTCTTTTTTTAAATATTAGTGATGATTATGAATATTTGGGTACAACACAAAATAGTGTATATAAACTTTATAATGGTTACTACAGTATGTATAAATAATATAATGATCATATACAGTGGACTAGTACTGACTTTCCTGAATAAATTGGGACCAAGTACCTTTTAAATATTTTAAATACTTAAGCACATAGTATTTTAGATTTTAAAGTGTGTTTTTATTGAGAATTCATGTCCATATTGTAGGTGCCAAGATGTAAATCTCAGAACTTACCTGTAAATTTGGGTTTCCATGTAGGCAATTGATTATTGAAGGCCAAATCGGTGAAGAACGACCATTTCAAATGACGATCTAACATGTGTACGTTTTTCTCAGACATCGTTAAGCGATCCATTTGTCCTTAATGTTTAAAGGGTATGTTCACCCTAAAATTAATAGTTTGCTGTAGTGTAGCTTCCCCTCCCAACCCTAACCGTATTGTGTATTTGTAAAAAAAAGTCAGAAGAAACTTTCTTACCAGAACGGATTCCCTTGGCTTCAGCCTCTAATGCAACAGTTGCATTAGAAGCTTGGCCGACAGCCACGTCTGTGATTGGCTGAGAGTCAGCCAATCACAGATGTGGTTGCCAGCTATTGATTTAGCTAAGGGAACCCGTCTGGTAAGTTTCTCGGCCTTTTATTTACAAATTCCCCATGCAGTTAGGGTGGGAGGCGGGAAGCTACACTACATAAAGGGGATTAGCATGTCCACCCCCAAAATTAAAATTTTAAAATTTTGTTTTTTAAAAATCCTATGGTTTTGAATTGGGTGCCCGGTGCAGTTTCCAAAAACTACCTGAAACCGCACAGGCCCCAGAAAACCACTAGAAAACCCACGCTAAGCTGATGGTTACATTGAGTTGTTACATTGAGTAGTGTGGTTTGGGCAATTGGGCCCGGTTTCAATTTTCCCCCATGTCTTGTAGCAGGGAATGGGACATGTGCTTGTGGTTGTCAGAAATCCCCTGTGTGTATTTACAAAATCCTTTCCCACACGTGCAATGACAAATGCAAAGTAAAATGATGTCAGTGTTTGCTCAGTGATCAAGTTTTGTTACACAATCTCTATGGCAGCTGAGGATGTGCATTGCCTTAGACCACAAATCCAAAATGAAATTCCAGATTTATGATAAGCAGTTCAGTATTATTTTATTTCATGTCCTTACATTGTGCTCTGGATTCTGTATAGAGAATTTCTTATTATTACACAACCCCATCTACATAGATAGGTGTATGTAGAGAATGAGATGGCCGAACTTATGAAAGTTCGAAAGTTTAAAAAACGGACCCATTAAGTCAATGGGAGTCAAATAGTTCGAAAAGTTCTAATGAAATACAATAAAATATCAATGGTAACTTAATGTAAATGGCTGTGGGACCTGGGAAATGGTCTGGGGAACATGTTCCAATATCCAGGACATTCGAAAAATCAATTTTACTCTCTCTTGCGCTATTTTCGAGCTCTCGCGTTCGAACATTCGATGTTCGCGCCTAGGTATCATTTACATTTTACTCGCAGATTCGATGCTCGCATATAGGTTTTAATGGACACTTTACTCGCGGATTCAATGTTTGCGCCTAGGTATAATGGACATTTTATTTGCGGATTCGATGCTAGTGTATAGGCTTTAATGGACACTTTACTCGTGGATTCGATGTTCGCGCCTATGTATCATGTACATTTTACTCGCAGATTCGATGCTCGCGTATAGGCTTTAATGGAGACTTTACTCGGGATTCCATGTTCGCGTCTAGGTACCATGTACATTTTACTTGCGGATTCGATGCTCGTGTATAGGTTTTTAATGGACACTTTACTCGCGGATTCGATGTTCGCGTCTAGATACCATGTACATTTTACTCGCGGATTCGATGCTCGCGTATAGGTTTTAATGGACACTTTACTCGCGGATTCGATGCTCGCATAAGTATAATAGGCATTTTACTTGCATATTCGAATGGTCAAACATTCGATATTTATCGAAAGTCCTAAAATATCGAAAATCCGGGTCCGGGATAGTTGAGAAGTCCGAATTTGTTTGAATTCGAATAGTTCGGCTCGAACTTGGGTTCGAGTTCTAGTCCATCTCTAGTAGAGAAGCAAGATCAGAGCATACTATGATTAAAGG
The DNA here is from genome assembly GCA_019447015.1 of Hymenochirus boettgeri. Taxonomy (NCBI): domain Eukaryota; kingdom Metazoa; phylum Chordata; class Amphibia; order Anura; family Pipidae; genus Hymenochirus; species Hymenochirus boettgeri. The sequence continues at coordinate 78,951,007 of CM033475.1, forward strand.
GCAGTCCACCCCCCAAAAAGTTTGATATCTTTTTTACAACCCCCCAAACCTCAACCTTGCAAGTTTTTTAACTTTCTAAGATGTTACTTAGAGTACTTACCAGCCTTCTTTTCTCATGCTTCTGCTTGCTTTCATGCCTTTTCCGTGCATGGAAGCAAGTAAAAGGGGCCAGACTGGCAGCAGCTCCGTGATTGGCTGAGATGCGATGTGAGGTTGTGGACAAAATATCAAAAGTTTTTTTGGGAGGGGGGTGGACATGTCCTTTAAGATAAGTATAGAATTATACACCTGGCTCTATTCATTCGTGAATAAATTATCAGAAACATGAGATAGGGATGGCATAGAACTCGAACTCGAACCCGAGTTCGAACGGACCGGACTTCTCGAACTATCACGGACTTTCGATATTTTATCGAATTTTGGAACGTTCGAGTATCAAATCCGCGAGTAAAATGTACATGGTATCTAGATGCGAACATCGATTCTGTGAGTAAAGTCTCCATTACAGCCTATACGCGAGTATCGAATCTGCGAGTAAAATGTCCATGTTACCTCGAACGTTTCAACACGAGAGTGCGAAAGTAGCGCGCGTGAGAGTACAATAGATTTTACGAAAGTCCTGGATATTGGAACATGTTCCCCAGACCATTTCCCAGGTCCCACAGCCATTTACATTAAGTTACCATTATATTTTAGTTGTATTTGACTCAAACTTTTCGAACTATTTGCCTCCCATAGACTTTAATGGGTCCGTTTTCGAACTATCGAACTTTCGAACTTTTACAATAGTTTGAAAGTTCGAAACGGACCGAACTTTCAATAGTTCGACCATCTCTACATTGAGACTGAATTGAAATGTTTTTTTAATTTTTATAAAAAATCAATTTATAAATCGATTTCACCACATTTATGTGGAAAACGGTTTGTTTTTCTGTGTTATGCTGCACTTTTAACATAAGTTATGCTTGTGTTTTTGCGGTTGCATTTATAAAGCTATGAGAAACACGTTTTTGCCATACTTTACTCATGTATTTTATTTTTAACATTGGATGTTGACTATTTTTCAGATAGGTGTAATTATGTATGTAATTATCAGAACTACAGTAATGTGGTTGGGGTGTTATACAGTTATTATTTACTGTACTTGGAAAGTTCCCCTTGCTGTCTTACCTACTGTAATTGAATGTAACATGTAATTTAATGTAATATTAATGTAAGAGATTACACTACAAATTGTGCCATGATGTTGCACACATTTTTTGTTTAAAAAAAGCTTGGTGCCCTCAACCCTGGCCCTCAGCACCTCAAGCTACACGTCTTAAAGTTATAAAGTTATAAGCGAAGTGCCTCAGGGTTCTGTAATAGGGCCGCTTCTGTTTAATCTGTTTATAAACAGACTCGTGGACATCCTTTAAGGTTGGTCTTCCAGCAGATGTGGTAATGACAAGTTCATTAAATAGCTTTAAAAAAGGCCTGGATAAGTTTCTAAAACTAAAAAATATTGAGAATTACTGGTATTAATACATATAGATCTGGTTGATCCAGGGATACTTTCCGATTGCCGTTTGGAGTGAATAGGTTGGACTTGATGTCTTTATTCAACCTCAATTACTATGTAATTATGTATATCTTTTTATCATATATGCTTAGACATGTGCCTACTGTGCCTAATGGTAAACCAGGCCCTGGCAAAAGAAAAAAAATCCTGTTTTTGCTTCTATATAAATATAACCCTAATGGTGATCTCAATTGAAAGAATTCCAGTAACATTATACTGTATTATTAATTGTTATTTTATTTTTGGTTTTTTTTTTTAATTAAGGGCAACCTTGAACAACCTAATGTTCTACCAAATGTGTTTTCCAATTTTAGTTTCAAATACAACAAACCAGCCTTATTCTAATTATTTTATTACTATTTCTGACATCTGTTTCAAATACTGCTCATTCAATTGCCAAAAATGATTCTTATTTATGAAGATGAAAATTTTTACCTTCTGTATTCAATTAGCTCTGTGCAATGCTAATTTTTCTTGCCATGGTTAGCTTCTTTTTGCAGAAGAATGCAAATTATTTAAGGGGCAAAAAAGGAAAATATAAAACATGGAAAAAGACAGCCAACCTGCACCCTGGATTGCTGCCTATTCCATTCAGAGTTTTCTATTTGAAAGAATATCCACATCCAAATTTCTTGACAGGGCTGGGGGCCTGAGGTTACCAGTCCTTTGGGCTGTCATGTGGTGTGTGCTATGGAGTGAAAATATTGGTTTCAAAGTTATGCCTTTATTCATGGTTTTGAGTCAGTAGATATAAATCTTTTAGGGGGAAAGCATAATGATCCGGGGCGATGGATTGATTCCTTGTGGTTTTTCAGTGGTTTACCCATGTGAATAGTAATAAACATTGTAAAAAGATGTTTCTGCATATTTTATATTTTCCTTTGCTATGGTAAACTCAGATTATGAATGTAGAAATGTTGGTACAGTGCCAGTCTCAGTCTCAAATTTTAATTATAAGCAGTCTGAAAACCATATTATGCTAATCTAATCCTAGATTATATTCATGTAGAACACACAGTTAGTGGTGACTAATAGTAAATAGCTATTATATCAGTCTTCATTAGCATGTCATTTTCTTTTATAGTCTGCCCTCTTATGTGTTTCTATTCAGTTTATTGGATCCATGTTTTTGATTTGCCATAATAATTAAAACGTGCTGCTATGACATTACTGTATTATGTTCCATTTGCTTAAGTGGGATGTATTAAAATGTACCAACAGAAAATCATGGTAATTTAATGTGGGATGGAATAAAGCAGGACGGCATTCTTACGTTTATAGCCTCAAAGTGGTTTACTTAAAAATTAGCAGTCACTTTCAACAAACATTTTGTTTGAATGAATTGGACTTTGTCATTGATGTGACACACCAATTTTGACATTTCTTAGGTTTGCTGCCATAAAAAACCCAGGCACTAATGGCAAGGTGATACAGGGCTGAGAGGAAACATCAGGATAGTTGGGTACAGTAGGAAAGGCAGCATAAAGACCGCCAGGCTGCAAGGCTGCTTTAGCAGGGCTTCACACAAATCTTTGTGATACTGTTCAAGGCAGTTTAGATCCCCACTGTTTCAAGCAATCTTTACAAAACTTTCCAGAACAATTCAGTTATAGACAACAAAATAAATATAGAGGGCCTTGCAGAAAGAATGACAGGCCCTTTTGACACCCCGCCTCCCACTAACCTCAGAGTTTCCCTGCTAGGCTTCAAGTTAAGGGGATAGCAGGGATATATGAGAAATACAGAGAAATACAGGTAGAGCGAGGCAAAGGAGGATAGGAAGAGGTTCCGAGCAGAGAACGGCTTCAAGGGATCACGGCAAGAGCTGTAACACTGAGCAGTAACAGGGCCTCGAGAAGCTTCTCCAAGTGTTAAGGGAAAAGACGGCCAACAGGGGGGAAAGCTGGCTGCAAGGAGAGCTGCAGAGGCTCATGCATCACCTATGGAAACAAAGCCCGGGAACAAAAGAAGAGTGCGTCCACCAGAGAGACTGAGTCCAGAGTCTACACCGGCATCTTTAAGGAGGAGGCAGCATGCCAGTTCCAGGCCCATTCATTCAATGCCTGTGCAGGACCACAAAGACATGGGCCTCTGGTTGAAGCTCATGTGTCCAAGCAGGCCAACAACAAAACCCTTTTAGGGAGGTGCTGTGGGGGGATTTCAGTCCATTCCCTCAGCAACAAAAATGAAAAACAGAAACTGCTGGGCCTTTAATGAAGGACATTGCAAATTCAGTCAAAGGTGCAAGTTAAAGCATTAATTCTCCTAATGTAAGGGATCCCACAGTTTCATTAGATGTTACACGAAGAGCAGGATGTCAGGGAGACCCATTAACAACAAGGAAAAGGGGATGATGCAAGCGAGCGTATGCGCAATGGTTCCTTTCTTAAAATGTTATAAAGAAGGCCAGGCTGCAAGGCTGCTTTAGCAGGGCTTCACAGAAATCTTTGTGATACTGTTCAAGGCAGTTTAGATTCCCACTGTTTCAAGTAATCTTTACAAAACTTTCCAGAACAATTCAGTCATTGACAGCAAAATAAATATAGAGGGCCTTGCAGAAAGAATGGCAGGCCCTTTTGACACCCCACCTCCCACTAACCTCAGAGTTTCCCTGTTAGGCCCAATCCATGAAAATAGCCTTGCAATTTCCTCCTTATTCACCATTTGTCATATCTCAGAGGCGGATCTTTCAATTACAATATTGATAGGGAGGCCTACAAAGGGCTTACCTTATTTGACAAGATGGTCATTCTGCTTAGAAAAGCAGGCCAAGAGGCATTAATGGCAAAGACTGACATTTAGTCCGCCTTTTGTCTCCTACCCATCCACCCCCATTGTTTTGACCTACTAGGATGTAGATGGAGAGAAAAAAATTACATGGACAAATGCTTGCCCATGGGATGCTCTATTTTCTGTGCCTATTCCGAATGTTTTAATACATTTCTTTAATGGGTCTGGCCCTGTTCCCAGGTATGATGTGACTGGTATAGCAGAAACATAGCTAAATGATTTACACAGTAAATATTGAAGGGTACTCCTAATTTAGACATGACAGAGTTAATAAGAAAGAAGGGGGAGTATGTATGTATGTTAAACAAGAACTGAAGCCACATTTAAAAGATAAGGCAGAAACAATATGGGTGGAGCTATGTAAAGGAAGCAAGAAAGTGGGTAAATTAATTGTTGGGGTATGTGATAAGCCGCCAAATGCCTGTGAGGATGTGGAAATAAATCCCCATATGCAGTTGGCAAAGGCTGCTGGTATGGGGCATGTTCTGGTTATGGGGGATTTCAATTACCCTGACAAAGATTTGAGTAAGGGAACTGCTCGCACCTCAAAAGGTACCAAGTTCTTAAATCACCTTTATGAGCATTTTCTTTCACAGATAGTAGAAGTTCCTACTAGACAGGATGCGTTGTTGGATCTGGTGATATCTAATAACCCTAAGCTCATTTTAGAGATGAAGGTAATGGGAAGCTTAGGGAATAGTGATCATGATATAGTGTCATTTAATATAGGTTGCAAAAAAACAAAAATGCACTGAGTAACAAAAACGTATAACTTTAGGAAAGCTAATTTTATGATATTGATGGAATCACTCCTGGGGGGGGATTTGTTCCTAGGTAAGGATATTGTGCAGAAGTGGACCACTTTTAAAGGGATATTAAATCATTACATTTCTAAATTTATGTCTTTAGGGAACAAGTATAAAAAAAAATAGGACTTATCCTGCCTGGCTTAATGCTCAGGTAAAAAGGGAAATGGAAAAAAAGAAAAAATCAGGGGGAACCGAATAGGCATACAGGGAGTATAAAAGCTGTAATAATGAGTGCAAGAAAGCAATTATAGCACAAGCAAAAAAGGTTCATGAGAGGGGCACTCTTTCTGTGAATTCAAATTGCTTTATTCGATCACATCAACACAACGTTTGAGGGACCACACTCTCCCTTTCATCAGGGACACCTGATGAAAGGGACGGTGTGGTCCCTGAAACGTTGTGTTGATGTGATCGAATAAAGTAATTTGAATTCACAGAAAGTGTGCCCCTCTCATGAACCTTTTTTGCTTGTGCATAGCATAGGTTCATGGTAGAGGACCTGAGAAGGGAGCACCTTTGAAGAAGTTGGCTAGCGCCAGAAAGGAGTGCCTAGACCCGAAACCCAGTTTGCAAGAATGCAATAAACTAGCTAAAATAGAAAATGAAATACTTATAGCAGAACAAAGCAAGTTTAACCCCAAAATGTTTTTAAACATCAATAGTAAAAAGATGAGGACTGAGAATGTGGGACTATTAAATAACGAGGCAGAGGTGGTTACAGAGATGCAGAAGCTAGTGTGCTAAACCATTTTTTTCCCTCTGTATTCACTTTAGAAATCCTAACATCAATAAAGCCCCAGGACTGGATGGAATACATCCTCGATCTTAAGAGAGCTTAGTTCAGTTTTATCTAGACCACTCTTTCTTATCTTTTCAAATTCACTTCGGTCTGGTGATATGCCGCTGGATTGAAAAAAGCCAATGTATACCAATATTCAAAAAAGGTAGTCGTTCCCAACCTGGTAACTATAGACCTGTAAGCTTAACATCAGTGGTAGGGAAGGTGATGGAAACTTTGTTACGGGATCATATCCTTGACTTTGTCTCCAGAACTGATCTTATTAGTAGTAGTCAGCATGGATTTATGAGAAATAGATAGTGCCAGACAAATTTACTAAGAATTTAGATTCTGGCATAGCAGAAGATGTGGTATACTTGGATTTTGCTAAAGCTTTTGATACTGTGCCACATAGGCAACTATGTATAAACTGACGAAAAAACATTTGTAAATGGATAGAGAATTGGTTATTGGATCGCAAACAGAGAGTGGTGGTCAATGGGGCTACATATGTGGGCTAAAGTTTTAAGTGGAGTGCCTCAGGGTTCCGTACTGGGGCTACTTCTTTTTAATCTGTTTATGAATGACTTAGAAGGGGGCATTGAGAGCAAGTTCTCAGTGTTTGCTGATGACACTAAACTAAGCAGAGCTTTGGAAACTTCAAATGATGTGCAATTGCTGCAAGCTGACTTAGATAGATTATCAAAATGGACATTAGTATGGCAGATGAGATTCAATGTAATGTGATGCATTTAGGGTTTAACAATCCTTGTGCCTCCTACACCATAAATAACTCTGTGTTAAGTGAATCTCAACCAGAAAAAGATTTGGGGGTTCTGGTAGATAACAGTCTTAGCTGCAGCGAACAATGCCAGGCAGCAACGTCTAGAGCTAGCAAGATATTGTCTTGTATAAAGAGGGGAATAGATTCAAGAGAAAAAAACATTATACTCCTTCTTTACAAGGCACTGATAAGACCTCATTTGGAATATGCGGTGCAGTTATGGAATCCCAAATACAAAAGTGACATCTTGGAAATGGAAGCAGTTCAGAGAAGAGCAACTAAAATAATACAGGGAATGGATTAGACAAGTTAGGGCTGTTTACATTAGAGAAGCGACGTTTGCATGGGGATATTATCCCTTTATACAAATATATTAATGGGCCATACAATAAACTCTCTGGTGCATTGTTTACTAATCAATCATATCAGAGGACAAGTAGACATCCTTTAAGGTTGGAAGAAAAGAAGTTTCATCTTCGGGTTAGGAAAGGTTTCTTTACAGTGAGAACAGTGAAACTGTAGAACTGTCTTCCAGCAGATGTGGTAATGGCAAGTTCATTGAATAGCTTTAAAAGTGGGCAAGATAAGTTTCTAAAACTAAAGAATATTGAGAATTACTAGTATTAATACATATACTTTAGAGCTGGTTGATCCAGGGATACTTTCCAATTGCCATTTGGAGTCAGGAAGGAATTTTTTCCCCTTTTTTAGCTGTTTTTTTTTTTTTCTTCCTCTGGATCAACTGTTAGGTAGGGTTAAAAAGGAGGGTGAAAAGGTTGGAATTGATGGACGCATGTCTAACTATGTTACTATGTAAGATCTATTATAGTCAGTTGTTCTACCAAACTGCAACCAGTTATTAACCTGTTCATAATTTATAGTCTGCACATTTATATGAATGCCATATGGACATTCGGTGTAGAAGAGACTCCTTTCAATGTTATGAACTGTTATATGTTATGATATTTTTGCTATTTTTGTTTACCTGCATTTAAACTGAACAGAGTTATTTTATGTTCATTCCACATAAATATGGTTATATATGGTTATTGCCTAAATATTGTGTGGTGTATTTCTTACTAATTGGGTATAGATATCACTGCTATTGCAAGCCCCAGTTATACTGGATGCACGCCAAATTCTGTATTTTTAGCCCTGGGTGGAGGCACTTACAGGGAGATGCAATATCACGCACTAACAGGAAAATAAGCGCTAAATTCACACTAACCTATGTACTGAAGTGTTAGCAAAGGTTTTGCGCTGCCAGTGCCATATCGAAATGTTTTTTTTTACTTTGCGGAGCGCAAGCGATTTTTGCGCTATTTTTTTACACGAAAATGAATGCCTTTTTACTTGTGTCTTTAAAGCCATGCAAAAGCTTGCAACTAACCGCTAGCATTTTTGTAATGTATTAACGGTCGCAAAGTGCAGGTAGGTTGCGAATGCAAAATTTATTGCATCTCCCCCTTACTTTATCCAAAACCTGTATATCCCCACTTAGCGGAGGCTTGAGATCTACTGTTCACCCCCAGTGTGGCCCTTAGAATTTAGAGCCAAAATAGGGTTACACTATGACAGACTCTATTCTGCAGTTAATCAAATGGGAGGAATCAACAATTCATATGGTAACCCTGAAGGCTTTGTTTATTGCCTAGCACAATTAAAATATTTGCTTATGGGCCAAAAAGATCACTTCCTGTGTGTAAAAAATTCTGTAAAGATATACAGAGATAGATAGAGATAGACGCAAGGTTTTATGTTTCCAAGGGGGGTCAGAGTTCTCTCCTTAGTTTTACAACACCTTCTTGCTTAGGCCTTATTAAACTCTTGCATTTCTGCTACATCTAATGCAGTAGCTGATAAGTAGGGATGGCCGGTTCGCAGATCCGAACCCGGATCCACCGCGGATTTATCCCGTTCGCGAACGCCGTTTTTTTCCGGATTTTCCGCCTTCCGAACTTCCGATTTGCGGATTTTTCGTATTTTCGAAAATTTTAGAAAATAAGGGAAAACAATGTATTTTCGAAAATTTTCGAAAATACAAGGATTTCTCTTAATTCCTTACATACGTATTTTCGAAAATATTCGAAATTACGAGGATTACTTGTATTTTCAAAAATACATGAAAACTCGTAATTTCGAAAATTCTCGAAATTTTCGAAAATACGAAAAATCTCGTTATTCCAAGGGTATTTTTAATTTTAACGGGTCCGCTCGCGGATTTTCGAATTTTCGAATTTTTTAGAAAATTCTTGGATCCTCAAGCAGACCAGATTTTGCGAAGTTCGGTCATCTCTACTGATAAGCTGCAGTATTCTCATTTGTTTGATGGAAGGTATTGGAAAGTTACAAATGTTACATGATAATACAGCAGTGAAGTTGGAGACACTGTCCTCTGCACAATTACTGCATAGGACAGTGTCTTCAACTTCACTACTGTATTATCTGCACACACAATTACTGATGTTAAAGGATCCGTGATTACTGCAGAGAATGATGTACACTGTGTGACTTGAAATTCATTCTTCTTTAAAAAAAATATCCCTGGATAAAACCAAGAGTCCTCTCATTCTGACATTCCAGACATCCCACCCTGCCCTTTCAGGCTTCCGGGGCAGGGTGGGAAAGGGGTCGTGGCGAGGGCGTGTGTGACGTTAAATGGGGTGGGGCGTTATGTCACACGGAGGCTAGTCTTCTGGGGGTGGTGGGAGGCAGGGTTAGGGAGGAGATAGGGCGTTCCGGGGGTGTGGTACTCAGAAGGGGCGTGGCTGAGGAGGCTAGAGTCTCCTCTCAATCATGGGAGTCTGGGGTGGTCTTCCGGGAGCGCCGGATGCTCCCGGACATTCTGGGATTCTTTGTTTTGCCAAGATTGTTTCATGAGGAGACATGTAAATGTCCAGCAGCCTGTGTAAACCAACAGATATCCAGTGAGGACAAACAGACAACACCCAACATATCTCCAAGACTTTATAACATATTGAGAACTTAACAACCAAAGCTAGTGATAGTTGTATTGTAATGTACAGAATATGCTCAGTTTGTACAGTTTTTGGTATGTATTTTTGGTACAATTTTTTTTTTGGAGGGGGGGAGAAGGATCTAGTATTGCACAAGTGTTAACATTTCAATTGCTAATCGCGCACCTTTTGTACGCACCTTTTGGCCTGACAGACATGCACCAAAGATAGGTGCATGGTCGGGACAGCGCACCAGACAGCTGAGAAGGAGCGGAACGCCTTTATGGTAAGTGTTGCTCTGTTCTATAAGCATTCTAGTATTCACAGGGAAGTGGGAATAAGTGTTCTCACCTCCCTGTGAATAATAGATACAGATTTCATGTACTTAATAGAGATGGTCAAACTACATAAAGTTCGGCAACCAGAATTGACAAAAATTCTTTCCTTTTCATGCCTGATTAAGACCATCATTGTGGTGGCGTTAAAAATAGTCTGGAAAGTCACGTTAGGATAATGCATTTATGATGTTAAAATTTCGTAAATGGCTTGCGTTGCCTAGACGTGCAAACTTAAGGTGAGTAACGCATGCATCGGAATTTATTTCTGAAAGCCATGATAAGTGTTAATGAATCCCACATTAACGGAACTTTAAGGCCTAAGTTGTAAGTTACTTTCTGTCACCCTGTGCTAAGGTGAAGAAGAGGTTAAAGAGCATGTCCACCTCTTAAACTAAAAATTACCACCAAGTGTCAAAGATCTCAATAAAAGTTGTTGTTACTTCAACTATTGCATCCATGACTGACTGCTGCTACCCAGAAAAAAATAGGACGGAGAGAAGAAAATCAGAAAATAGGGCTGATCACTAGAGATGTTCAAAACTGTTAAGTTTCGTTTTGTTTTTTAATTTTCAAAATTTTCGGAAAGTTCAAAAGTTCAAGTTTAGATTTTTTGAAAATCGGTTACTTTTGATTTTCGAAAATCGTCTACTTTTGATTTTCGAGAATCGTCTACTTTTGATTTTCGAAAATCATCTTCTTTTGATTTTCGAAAATCATCTACTTTCGATTTTCGAAAATCATCTACTTTCAATTTTTGATAATTATCTACTTTTGATTCTCGATTTTCAATAATTATCTACTTTCGATTTTCAATAAAAAAACCTTCAGATTCGAAACTGGGTTCTAATCGAACCCACATTACATCTCTACTGATTACAGAGTATAACATCTACGACCTTAGAAACTTTTGTGGTTTTGGGGATAGGGAAGGTGGGCTACTTATGTGTAACTTTCAGAGGGGTGGACATATCTTTTGGTGTGAAATTGAAAGTCACTTTAAAGATGCTGTACTGAGGATTTGCCATTTTTCATGCAAGTAAATTTCTAGTAAGAGATCATTTACAAAGGCAACTGTTGTGTCATTATAATTAACATTTTCTGTAAGTTTGGAGACTATTATCCCTAAACCTCAGAATAAATAAAGAAAAGGAACTTATTTGGACAATCTTTGTGTGGAAAACATACACAGAAAGGTTTATCTTGATCAGTTAGACTAGGAAAACATACTTTATTCTTATAAATAAACATATGAAGATAAATGGCCTGTCTACAATGTCGTTAAAATAATAACATTATCCATATCTCCCTTGAGAAACAAATAACAAACACAAACTAGGAACATTTAACAAAGGGAACACAGTAACACAAAATTCAAATTATGATGTAGGCAACAAATCCTGCATAGTAGCAATAAATAGCAACAAACCAGAACTGGGAAAAAAGACTGCCAGTAGAATTAATGAATACCAGAACTATCAACCCAAATGCCCTCAATGATGGTGGTGGGACTGCCCTGTCAATTGTAATCACTGAGACACTGTGAGTTAGTGTTTGGCTACTGTATGTTGATAATTGTTTTGGGTAAGTGTCTGGGTGAGTGTACCTCTAAAATGTAGGACTGAAAGTAAGTATCAGTGAATATAATAATATCAATGGTGTTTGTGACTTTATTATGTACCAGTATGATTATAATTGCGATGTCAGAATCATAGTGTAGTAGCTAGTGATATGGATAATAGTTTGTGCTTGGGAACAAAAACTTAGTCTAAGAATGTTTATATTGGAATGTGAATACAAGCGTGAGTCAGTAGGTGTGTAGTAATGTACAGTATGTAAGGGTAAAGTAGGTGTGGATTATAATGCAAGGGTCTAAATGTGTATAGTGTGTGAGGGTTTCCATTCCCCAAACTCAAATTTGTGCATTAAAGATTTGTATGACAATTTAATAGAAATGGATTTTTTCTTACAAGATATAAAATGAACACAAGTGTACAAATGATTCTGATTACAGAATGAAAGGTTGCACAGTGTTTGCTTTAACATGCTATGAAATCAGTTGCCCTTTAAATGGACAGCTGAATTCCCATACAGATGTTTGGAAACTACAACCAAATTATCAAGTGTTGGATTGTGGTAGGGGCATGGCAAGAAACAGTTTCACAAAGCCGATTTTAGCAAGCTTGTTCTACTGGTAAGACTCAGAGATAAAAAAACTAGCGGTTTAGGTCCCCACACTGATTACTTTCACCAGGAGAGGGGACAGGGCAAAGAAATGGGGGGGGGGTCCTTAAAAAAATAGAAATGTTTTCAAAACGAATAAATGTCAGCAATGTATCAGCATTAGAGAAGTATTTGGAATGTCTGGGCACCAGTCTTTAATGTTAAACTAAACCGAGAATATTAAAGGGGAAGTTCAGTGCAAATACATATACTTTTCAGAAAAAAGAGCAGTCATTTTTCATCCCAATGACTTTAATCTGCCAATTCAGCATTTTTACTGTGTATAAATAAATGCATCCGAAATACTGACTTCCTGTTTGCAGGACCCCTAGTAGAGACTGTTATGGTTTTGCCCTTGATCCAGCTCCTGGGTTGATTCAGTTGCTCAGTAGAGATCTGAGCATCTTTGACCCATCCAACAGCCAATCAGTAGAAAGAACTGTTAGGAACATTCCAAAGATGTGGTGCATCCTGGGAAGAAGTTAGAACCTGAAATGGCAGCTCACTAATGTCAACTGCAGGGAACAGCAAAGGGTATAAAATAAAGATATTTTTCAAAATGGGAGAGAATATGTAGAATAACTAAGTATGCATTACACAAACTAACAGTTTAACATATATTGATAATTTCCACTGAACTTTCCATTTAACTTTTGTAAAGGACAAGACAGCAATTCATCCCCCTTTCCAAAATGTTAATAATTCTAAATGTTTCTTACCTTTGTTGCCTTCCCAAGGAGCTAAGGCAATGATGTCAGAAGTCCTGAGCTCCTCCACAATCACACACACTGGTATATGTCCAGGGTGCTGCCCCTTATCTTTTGCAAAGGTTAACATTTTGTTGGCTTTTAAATGAAAATGTAACTAAAATATACTTTAAAATGATTTCCATTTTTTGGGTTTTTTTGCTTAAAGCCCTTAAAAGGGATGGTAATATTTTATGCTAAAAATTTAAATAAAGGTGAGCAGGGCTAGTACTCGCTAAAAAAGAAGATATTGGAGTTCTGAAAAGCAATTATTCCTTCAGATACTTTTTCGGAAATTGTGGCACATTTCTGAACACTCAACACTCACATGGAAATCTAAATATATTATAGTGAAATAAACTGACAGAATCAGTCGGTACCTGGAAAGGGTTAGCAGTGAGTCTAACTTTGTTTCTGTTAAGGATGCAAAAATAACACCATCTGGAAGATCCTTTCTACTAAGGAAATGGGAATATTTGGATTTGTTCATATGTAAATATATTTAACATTTTTGACAGACTTAGACAGTTAACCCTCACACAATACGTGACTTCTAAAAACACGAGAATGCCTCCTGATTGTATAAACCATAATTTAACTCTTTAATGCTAACAGCTGCGAATTACACTACAGTGTTTCCCTTTATAATTTTTAATAATACCCTTTTACAGTGCTTGGCAAAAATGCTATTTATCAAAAATCACTGCAGTTTGGAGGTATTAAAGGACAGGTAAAGCCTTCTCCAGTTCCTCATTAGTATCACAAATAATGTGGGTTTGTATTTAATTTGTTATGGGGTAAATACCACAAATTACACCTCCTGTGCCCCATTAATAAACTTTCAGGGAGATTCAATAAAAGTTCTTAATGTTTAAAATGGTGCTAATTTTGCCCTAACCAATCAGATCTTATTTAACATTTAAAAGATAACATCTGATTGGTTGGGGCAAAATTAGTACCATTTTTAATGAAAAGAACTTTTATTGAATAACCCCGTTTGTCTTTTCCAATGTTTGGGAATCAAGCCCCTATTTAAGGCCCCAAGGAAATACTGGTGCTTCAAAGAACAATTACCAATCAACTGGCAAATTATTATTTGTTACTAGTGTATTACTATTGCTATTTAAAAAGATAAACATTTGTAAGATAAATCTAAAGCTAATGTACATAGTTGTCAACGAGCTTTGAGCGAGGGAATTCTGATTTAAAGTGCATCTGTGTTTAAAGGTGACATTGCATCTGTTAAAAACAGAAATGTTCAAAAGATTAAAAGGGTTAAAAAACAGATTGCTGTTTATCTGTTGTTTTTTGGACTACACTGGGGCAAATAGAAGGGGGAAGTATTCAGGGAAAGCTGTTAGCAAAGCAGAAATAGAAACTGAAGAATTTATTGAAAAGTAACCCAACATCTTTTCTATAACGTCTTTTACTTGAGTTGTAGAAGAATAAACATTTATTACAAATTTGCTTTGGTGTCAAAAAGGCACGGGGAAAGGAGATACTCTAACTACCGTCTGCACTGGAAGACAGATGAAAGTTGCAGATTTTTGGAGGTTTTTGTCTGGCAGCTACCTCCAGTCATAACCATATGAATGCTGCATTCTGCTGATTGTCCCTGCAAAGAGCCTGTTGTGCCGACCTTTTCTGCTTAACCTGTCAGCACATGCAGAGTGCTAATGGTAATTTCCCCTATCGAGAGTCTGCCTAGGGGTGTGCCAGACATTGTGCCCAGAGGGTGGTGCCATGCCACAGAACCTTTTAACCTAAGGCTGCCCCTTTGTGCAGTTGAAAAATAAGTGGTTCAGGACCTGATGGAATAAATCTGTTGAGAGCTCTGCTTAATTTATTCAACACACTTGTTTTCATTTCCTTAGATTCCCTTCTAGAGCTGTTGATTGGATTAAATGAAAAGTAACAATATTAATTGAAAAAGAAGGTGTAGTGCGGAATGTGAATGGTTTTATTCAGTACTGCTCTATGTTTTGGTGAATAATCTGAGAAATAGTAGTCAGTGTAGATTTATATATGATAGATCTGATATTATGATAGATGTGATGTATATTTTTGCTTTAGATCCAGCAACCATATGGTGCAAATAGAGAACTGTTATATCACCAATAGACTAATGTTTATTTACTGCAGGGCCCTGTAGTGTAGACTATAGGATTATGTATTCATTGAACAGTGCAATATTGCCATAGAATTTTATCACCAATATTTTGGCAGAATTTTACACCCAATCCTAAACCTTTGCAATTGTGTAATTAGTTCATGAACTAGGACTGGCTATACATTATGACACAATGTTTCACTGTGCAGCATATTTTCTATACAGATGTCTCCACACCAATATAAAAGTTCCTGATAAGACTTTGAAAACTGCTTGTTACCTTAAAGTTTATTTACCAGCCAGTGTAAGTTGCTGGAAAATGGAGCAGAACCATCTTCTTCTTATAACAGAAGGTAAATTGCAGTCTCATGCTATATGAATAGCATTGCCCACAAAATCTAAGAAACAAGAAGCAATTTCTTACTCCCAGGTTCCCCATTTCCTCGTCAGTGCAAGATATGGATTCATGGCTCTATGGGGTAGGACTTGGGCGCACAATAGATAAAGAAACTGCAGGGTAACAAGCAGCTATCAAAGTCTTATCAGGGACTTCCATATTGGTGTGGAGATATCTGTATGACAGTTTTTGAAACAAACAGTCCAAAAGGTCACAGGTCAAATCCCCAGACTAATCTTTTTTGTTTTTTTGTTTCTATTATGTTCCTAGCAAAAGATAAAAATTTGACATGTACTAGTGTTCTACATAGAATCTCTATTAGGATAGGGGTAAGTGCTCTGTTTTTAGCAAGACAGTATGTGTACAAGTTATGGGTTCAATTCCCCAGACTTACTTATATTTTTATTAATTTTACTGAAATGTTAATATCCTGTTTCCTACATCCATGCTATCTAAGAAATACACAGTAAAAATTACTTTTCTTCTGTGTCTGAAAGGGAAGGGATTATATCAAAGTTAGGACTGGAGCATGAATGTGTTGGGGGGAAAAAACTGAAATCTCTGTTGTGTGTCAGGGAGAGGACGTATCTCTGTGCTGTTATGTGATTAGATGTCAGCTTCTGGGAAGCAAGGCTGCTACTTCCTTGTTTTAATCTGTTGACTACTAAAGATCATGTGCATATACGGTGACACTTAGCTGGGGTTTTACCCAGCTAAGGTGGATTATGGGAGCAGATCCCTAGTACCCAGCAAATAATTTGAATTGAATTTGATGTGCACTAGGCTTTTATTTTATGTGCATATTTTTTGTGTATTGCAAAGGGAAAATAGAAAACATGACCGGGTCTTGGAAGATCATCTAAACACTGCAGTAAACAACAGACATTTATCTTGCTGAATGACACAAAGTTTTTGTTTTTTTTTACATATTAAATGGTGCTTTACAATTATTTAACCCATACACATCAGGCCTGCCCCTAAGAGCTTACAAGAGCTATGAGGGGACATGCTAAATGGGTATGGATCATATGTTCTAGTAAGTAGTTAGGGTCTGTGAATCTTTTTATCCTTTTTATTTTGTATAACTTTTTCTACCAATATTGTATGTCATTTTATTGTAACATCATTTTCTCTGTTTTTGTATTACCGTATATGGACTGTCCAACTTTTGGAATATTAAATCTTAAATTTAATAAGTTTTGTCTTTGATACTCTAAAATAACTCAGTCTCTTATACGTTTATATGTGTTTGGATGGTGGAATGCCTTGCTAGTGTAAATGCTAATTAACTCTGTGACTGCTGTGAAGGACTGATGCTGATTAACCTGTTGGTTGCTGGACTGAGTGGTGAAGTGTTAAATATTTAGCTGCCAGGACAGGGATGTGCATAGCCAATGAGAGTCAAGAGTGATTGTGTGCCATCTTCAAAGCTGTAAACTTGGAGTGGTGGCGGTGATTATCGATTGATTGATTAGATCACATGCTCAGCGAACTGGCGTTCATGACATGGAGGTCCATGACCTCTTGCTGTAATATGAAGGTCCCTGACCCCTTGCTGTTATATAGAGGTCCCTGACCCCTTGCTGTTATATGGAGGTCTCTGACCCCTTGCTGTTATATGGAGGTCTCTGACCCTTTGCTGTTATATGGAGATCCTTTACCCCTTGCTGTTATATGGAGGTCTCTGACACCTTGCTGATATATGGAGGTCCCTGACACCTTGCTGTTATATGGAGGTCTCTGACACCTTGCTGATATATGGAGGTCCCTGACCCCTTGCTGTTATATGGAGGTCTCTGACACCTTGCTGATATATGGAGGCCCCTGACCCCTTGCTGTTATATGGAGGTCCCTGACCCCATCCTGTTATATGGAGGTACCTGACCCCTTGCTGTTATATGGAGGTCCCTGACTCCTTGCTGTTATATGGAGATCCCTGACCCCTTGCTGTTTAATGGAGGTCCCTGACTCCTTGCTGTTATATGGAGCTCCCTGACCTCTGTCTGTTATATCTTGACACTTTTCTGTTATAAGCTGATTGTGACTTTCCCGGGTTTTTATTGTTAACAGATTCTTGTACAAGTCATTTTGAATTAAGATCCAGTCTGGTGACTAGTGAAACGTCATCAAGAACTAAACTTTAAGTCCAGTTGATCTAACTAAATCCTACAATATAGTTAGTACATATATAACAGACAGACTGGGGACCAGGTCATGTATCAGGGCAAAGGGAAAGTTGTACCTCCTCCTTTTACTCATTTTGACACCCTTAATACTTCCTAGCTTCTGCATGATGGAGAATGTATTTATTATACAGAATGTTAATGGTTTTATTTTGTATGACAAACAGCCCAATTTATCTATATGGAATTATTAGTGTCATTAGTGTAAATTAGAGCTTCCATACAGCTTTAACATAAAAGAGAAAAACAATATGGATTTTGTTCCCATACTCCTCCTTCACACCTTATGATCCAGTTTACTCTCCATGGCTCTGATACATTTCAGTTTAGAAAGAAGTTGAGAGCTAGTGAGGTTGGTGATGGTTCCAGTGCTGTGCTATGGTATTTTTAGCAGCTGAAAGAATTAGTTTTCCTAGCCTTTGTAGTTGTGGGGGTAATGTTGTGGGGGTAATGTTAGGATAGGAAGTCCAAGTAGATGGTTCAAAGAATCCAGATATACATGCGGAATATATTTACTACATATATAATATATATAATGTATAGGTATATAATATATATACTACTGCTAAATTATATGAGGACATAGTATGAATTAAATTGTTACCTCAACTGGAAGCTGCTTCCTTCACTTACATTGTACTTTAACTCGGTCTTGTTTCGTAGACCTTTTTCAAGCTACATTAAACTAATAGTGAACCCCCATATATAACATAATCAAACTCCTCCCACCATGTGATATCTTGTCCGTTAAAGGTAAAGTGCAATTAAAGGTAAAGTGCACTTCTTAAAAGTAAAGTGCAAATCAAGATAAAATGCACATTTTCATAATCCATACATTTAAATACTTAAAAAAAATTTATAAAGTAAGTATATTAAAACCTCTAAATTGACATACTATAAAAGTGCTAAAACCTGTGCAGATTAATAATGTGTATAAAATACTTTCTTATACATAATATACATAACAACAAATACTATAACGAATGACTCTGCTACAATTTACATTAAAAAAAAGGTAGAGATTGAAAGCTGAGAACTATTAAGTAGCCTAAGTAAAAATTATTGATCATCTAAAAAACATCTAAGTGAATAACATTCATTTAAGCCTTTAGGGTAAACAGTAATTCTGTGAATTGATGTGTGGTTTGAAATAAATTCACCTTTGAATTGGAGTGCGACTCTGCATCTTACCTTATTGGATTATACTATTTCCTTGGAAGTGGGGAATTAGAGTTCTGCACCCAGGTGGACAGTGTGCATATGGACTGTTAGCTCATATCGGATCTATCTTGCCTCGCATTGTAAAAGCAATTTGGATCTGTCACCCTGGGTACAGGGACATGGTCATGGTCAATGCCAATAAACGAGAAATCAGAAAGTTTATGTCCTTTTTCAAAAAAGTGTTTTGCCATGGGTTTATTACTACGTTTGTTACGATATACCATGTTTATTGCTGACCTATGGCCATCCATACGTAAGCGTAAAGTTAAATCCGTTTTAACCACATACATCAAGCCGCATGGGCAAATGATGATATACACTACATGTGTTGTGGTGCAGCTAAAAGTTTTTTAATTTTTATAGTTTGTCCTGTGTTGGGATGTTTAAATGCCTGCCTGGCATTCATGGATTTACAAGAAGTACACTTTGCGCATTTGTAGCATCCTGGGTGTGAGCTGTTGTAATGGAGTAATGTATTACGATCTGTGGACTTTTGGAACAAAGAATACGTTAACTTTTTACCTTCTATAGTGATTAAAAGATTCCAGGAAGTCAACACTTTCTCTACTTGCATTTTTGGTGAATCTGATGTTCTCTTAAATAGTGATAAATTTAACGATCATTTCTTCCAGAGCCACATGCAATCCTTTGCAAACAAAAAACAAATCATCAATATAACGAAAATATAACAGGAGTTGGTCACCATACACGGTTAAAATTTTATTTTTTTCATACATATACATAAAAGTATTTGCTTATGCAGGCTCCATGACCAAACCCATGGTTGCCCCTGCTTTCTGTAAGTAATAAGTATTTTCAAAGAGCAAATAATTGCATTGTAGGGCCAACTTCAACATCTCCATTACAAAATCCTGAAATGAATTTTTACCGCAATATAGACATATAGCACTTTATTGACAGCTTTCATAATTTTAATTCACTGGTTATCACCTGATAGCATTTTTTATATATTCTCTACAGTTGTATGTATTTATTTTATTTTATTCTGGCAGTAGCACCTTATAATGAATAGGATCACATATTGTAATAGAGTGATTGATTGGGCATGTAAAGGGTTACTATTTGGTGAAAGAGGGAGGAGCACCTAATAAGTATTTTTATATATTACCTTTTGCAAGTATGATGTCACATCCTGATGACGGCAAAAGTAACTAGTCAAAACGCATAGATGTATCTATAATAAACGTTTGCTGTGTAAAAAGACCCACGAGTGCTCTGAATTTATATGGTGTATATGATTTTCAGAACAGATACACCAGGGTATTAGTCTTAGTAGTGAGAGTGCGAGACACATTGGAGCTTGGTATATATATATATATATATATAATATATATATATATATATATATATATATATATATCATGTAATGATGTCTGCACTCAGTCTTCTTTCTTTTATATATATAGCGGGTGCTTCAAGGAACACAGATGCCTCAAATCTGTCATACAACAGGTCAAAAAAACAAAAAAGTTCCGAGCACTCCTTCTTCACACGAAAAAGTTTATTAACGTTTCGGTGCTTCACAGATCACCTTCATAGATGAAGATGAAGGTGATCTGTGAAGCACCGAAACGTTAATAAACTTAAATAACAAAGCCGGAGCACTCCACAGGCTAAATGAACCATTTAATGAAGTAACATGGTAGGTCTAGGTATCCTACGCGTTTCAGCCCTATACCATCGGGCGGTCCTCAGGGTTACCCTGAGGTAACCCATTGCAAAGCATCAGGTTTATGTAAAAGTATGATTTCTTGTAGAAAAGCATACACTTTATTTGTAGTTTTTAGTCTCTCAAAACAACTGTTACTTCCCTAATGCTCTGTTCAGCTATGGCTTGGTTTCCCACATGGACACAGTAAAACCCACCTAAGATTGGAATGATAGAACATTAGAATTACAGAGGTAACCGCAATGTTCTAACTTTAACTAGAGATTCATTTATGTATGTTTTGAAAGGAAACCAATAACAAACCAATAACATATACAAACTGCAAAGCCAAAAACTATGTAAAGAACATGAAAGAGTTGATATGTCTCATGAAGGGTATAAACCATAACTAGTCTGTATTTCTGTGTAAATACATATGGTGAAAAATATTGAAATAGTATGAAAACACAGGGTGGCGCCCTTCAAACCAGGAAGTTGTGGGTTCCCAAAAACATTGCATATTTATTTAAGAAAAAGTTGATATACATGATGGCAACAGAACTTCTATTTTATGTAAAGGAAAGGAAAAATTAAACAAAAGTAAAACATTTGGAAAGTACTAGAGGAATACATTTTCCTTCTTTGCTATGTTTTGTGTACAGACTCACATATCAGTCTACTTCTAGTTTAAAGGATAATGATCCAAATACATAATCTTCAGGGAAGATAAAGCAGAAATTGAACACATTAATACAATAAATAAAGGATGTAACCCCCGAAAGAGTATGTCCTACTCAGTACAGGGCATACTAAAGGTTCGTACACACCTGAAGATATATACTTGATCCCCGGAGCCCCGACCGGCCCCTGTGTCCAACGAACACCAGTGACGAATGGCCGAAACGGGCGATAGCCACACGTGTGTATGCGTTCGGTCTGGGGTCATTCGGCAATCCGCCCACCCGTCTGTCCAATCTAATTTTTCAAAAAGGGCATTGGGATGTGTGATAGAGTCAGGTGTTGGGTAATATGGCTAGGACACAGCTACTAATGTGAGGATGGGGGCCCATTTAGGACTGTCCATGAAGATGAATGGGACACAGATTGGGATTTGGAATTTGGTGAGTTGGTAACGCGCACTAGCAGTTTCTAATCATATTGCATTCCTTTTTTTCTTGTTTAGGTTTGTACACGTACAGTAACATATGGTTACTTAATTATAATTAAAAAGAGTCTATGCCTTCAGCAACTTTAAATCAAAACAACATAACATTGTGTAATCCCACACCTGACAGGATTTGCTTTGCAAATACTATTGGGATGTCTATTCACCATAAGCTCTGTCTCATTAAAATAGACAGCTTAACCCAATTTCCTGACTATATAGTATTTTTGGACGTGCCCACCTCAGGGTCTGTAGGTGAGTTTAAAGATCCAAACCAGTGACATGATTGACAAGCTATAACAGCCAAACTAAGCTACATCCCCCCCAAAACAAGATGAGATTTAAATTAGGGTATTTTCACATAAAAGGAGAAACTACATTTCGGGGATCACCTGATAAAGCGGACAAGGTGATCCTGAAACATAGTGTTTGTGGTTCACATAATAAACGGATTAATCCATATTTGAAATGTGCATCTCAGTTCAAATCTTTTGCTTGTATATAACTTTTGATACTCAAATCTCAAATACAATTTATACCACTTTACATACCCTTTAACTACTAGTTAACTAAGTTAACTACTAAGTATTACTACTTAAGTAATACTACTTTATTCTTCTGTTGTTTGTTTTTTTCTCTATAAATAAGTGGGCATATTTACTATACTATGGTATTTTACCAGACATATTCTATTAATTAAATACCTATGGTTTAATGCTATTTGAGGGATTGACTTGTTTTGATTAAAGGACATTTGTAAAGAGACAGTTGGCACATCAAAGGAGTACAAGATCAACTTCCCCTTCCGAAGTTGTTTACAATGTTACTATGAAGACAGAATGCACAAGCCAGCTGTACTTTACAAGTCCTCTTCCACCAACAAATCTACTTCCTCCAATGGAAATCATATGTCATGGGGCGTAACTACCAGGGAGCAGGGGGAGCAACCGCAGGGGGGTCCAGGAGCCAAGGGGGCCCCATCTTCTAGTTTTTCCTATGACAGATATAGCCTCCTCCCAGAAAACCACTGTGGATAAAGCAGATAGGTGCCCCATCATAGATTTATTGGGGGCCTAGTGATTCCTAGTTTCCTAGTTACGCCACTGCATATGTTTTCACTTTGTATTTAATTCATCTCTAAACAAGTCAAAATAATTTTGTTTTATACTTCAACAGATTGTTTGGTTGCCTTAGAACTGGATATGCCGCTATTTTTTTGTCATTTTTATTTATTTTAGCCATAGAAATACTTTTTTATTCCACATTCTAAAAACAACCAATAAAGAATGACCAGCAGCTGGGGTGAAATATATAACACTATCTTACATATTCCTTTTCATATAGAAGAATTTGCTACAAAACTCATATGCCCTTTAGTTTGTCTTTCGTGTCCCACAATTGAACACAGATGTCAGAAAATCTCTAAAATAAATCTGAAGTAGTAACATATGGAGAGTACTATGTAGTTTATTAGCTATCTGTTATGGAAACTTGGATGTTACTTAAAAGCTGGTTTAAAATAGTAGTACTTTCAAACACAGGAGTGAAACTATGTGGTTTAATTATCACCTGCTTCATTATCCTGTTGTTAAATAGGATTCTGTAAAGTGTCCTAAATGCTTCCATCATGACTTGATGCACTGTTATTAACTTCATAGGACTTTTAAATGCAGCAGTATTTAGTACACATAGTCCAAACCTTATATAATTGATATAAAAATCATGTATATAAAAAAAGGGAATTATGAATAATGGTATATTCTTAAAGAGAAAGGACCTGCTTTAGTTGAGATGAAATACTACACCTGATTTACAACCCCTAACACAGGGTTCCTAGGTTTGGTTAAAAGCAGTTGTGCGTCTAAAAACCACTGGGTCCCTTAGCAATCATTATAAATGGGCTTTTACCCTACCCACAAAAAAAAAGACTGGCTGAAAATACTAAGGGGCATATTGAAGACACCCCTGAAGTTACAAATAATCTGAAGGTGAAGGAAGGAGGGGGAGGATGGGATCAGATAATAGTACTGAGGAGAACAGTTCTAAAATGCCAGGTAAAAGCTGCTGCAGACTTTATAACAGTGACCCTGTGACTAGCAGCCATGATATCCCTATCCCTGCCTGTTTCTTCCTTCCATCCAACTCTCCAATTAGAACTTAGAGTAGGTGAGGAGTGAACAATTCAATGGAGGAGGGGCGGGGTGGGTGTATGCCCCGCACCCTTAGCAGAGGCGCCGGGAAGGGCGATATTCACGGCAATATTGTACTCCCACACAGAGCCGCAAATGCTCTGGGCAAATCTCACGAACGAGATTTACCAGAGGCTGCGTGGCTGCGAGGCTATAGCCTCTGGTAAATCGCTTTGAGCCGGCTGCGCGAGTGCCTCTTCCGGGACTCGCGTAGCCGCCGCAAAGCGAGACTTAATGCCGCGTTGACCAATCGTAAATCGGTTAGCGCAACGTTAAGGGGAGAAAGGAGCACTGTGTGGCTGCAGCGCTCCTAGGTGAATTGCCCTGCAAGTGTACTGCGACCACTAAGTCTTGCACCAAAGCAAATTGGTGGATTATGGGAGCTGACCCCTAGTACCCACAGATTAATTTATAAATCAACCAACAGCCACAGCAAAGGGAGAGGTGATGAAGCTAGCTGTATCATAGTACATGTGCTCTGTCTATTAGGACAATGTTTTCTGACTTTAGTTGAGGGAATCTCAGTTCACACAGTTTGATTAAAAAACATACTGAAACATTGAAGAAATTAGTGATTGAAATGAAAACCAGGTTTGTTTGCAATAAAAATGACAGATGAGAATTATCAAGTACATTTTTGGAGGCAATATTTTTGGAGGACTCTAATTCGGCCTAAGCATTTTGAAGTATCTGCTAGATACTGAGAGCCCCTATTGGCATGTAGCATTGCAAGCGTGTTTGCACTGGGTTGCCGATAGCGACTCTCGGTGCATCAGGCTTCAAGAATTTAAAGGAAATTTATGTTCTTGTTAATTTTTTGCTCAAACTCAACTATTTTCTTTTTGATTGGGATTTCCTTCTCCGGAGATCTGAGATCAGTAGATCACTGATAATATCATTATGTGTATAGCCAGTCCTAAAGGTGAAAAAGTACATTGCCACACTTGCTTAATCTGTTCTAATGAGTTCCAACAAAAAGAAGCCTGCTTCTAAACTTAGTAACTGTACGGCCTGTTTGAGATCATCGGAAACAGTGAGTTTGTTCTGTGTGCGGTTCCAAGGAATCTATCCAAACCAAAAAAAAATTTCAACACTGGTTTTGAGTCAGCAAAAATATTTGAAACTACAGAAGGATCTGTAATTTTTAAAACCCTTACTTCCACCTCAAAACCAAGTTTTGTTTGAAACTGGGACCCATCATTACAGCCATTAAAGGGCATGTCCACCCATAAATCTAAATT
Organism: Hymenochirus boettgeri; assembly: GCA_019447015.1. NCBI lineage: Eukaryota > Metazoa > Chordata > Amphibia > Anura > Pipidae > Hymenochirus > Hymenochirus boettgeri. The sequence continues at coordinate 78,976,162 of CM033475.1, forward strand.
TCATATGCAGATGCAGGACCCCCCCCAAACCCTACTTACGTTTTACTAACCTCTTCCAAAGATGCCACTGAAGGAACTTACAAGCCCCACCCCCACTGGGTACAGTCCACTGCTGCAGTTGCTAACTCTTTTTAAGGAAGAACAGCAGTGAAGCACAAGTGGGCCTGACATCACCATCCTGCCTTTGAATGACAGCCGTGACCAGGAAGCATCGAGGAGACACAGCAGAGCAGCGAGGGACGGGTCTTGTAAGTTCCTTTATCTGCATCTTTAGAAGAGGTAAGTAAAACGGAAGTGGAGTTTGGGGATGTCCTGCAGCTATATGGGGAATTTAGATATATAGGGGGACATGCCCTTTAAAGCAAAGCAGATGGCACTAGTAATATTTTATAAAAACATAAAGGTTACTCAGATGAGGACTTCCCATCTCATATGAATCTATTTGATGCCACTTATTCTTTACTGACTAGGCTTTCCTGTCCTGTCCTGGAGTGACTCAAAAACGATTTTAAACTTTAGCAAAAAAAATAATCTTGGTTAGGATTTGCAGCAAACAGACGTACATATGGTAGTCTGGTTCTTGACTCAGCTTAACAATGGTGAAGGAGATGGAAAGTCACTGCTATAAAAAGATTGGACTTACCCAAAAGTCATAAATTCTTATAAGGCTTACTTATTTACATATTAATTAGCGGAGCTGTAAACGAATTCATCCCCATCATTCCTAAAAAATATGTATGGAATATGTCAATTATCAGAAGATATAAACAGCTAAAAAACTACAAAAATAGAACCCATGAATACTTTAATGACAAATTGCTAGAATAACTGGCAAACTGATGGAACAAATTGCTTCTAGAGGCTAGTAAAACCTTCTGAATATAAAGTAGCAACGTGGGCTATAACATAGTTCACAGAGGAAACAAAATACAAGAACAGCTTCAGGGGATAGATTGAGCATGACATACAATATAAATATACAAATCCAAGGAAAATGTTTCCAGTGGTAAAATTTGGGACCATTTAAGGTTGAAGGCCAAGTGCTTTAGCATTGATACATTAACTTTACTGACGTTTTTTTGACAATATCAGCTAAATCCAAATGTTAGTTTTGCAAAAAAGAAATAACGTTTATTATCAATGTGCAAGTTGGGGAGCTAATGCAATAAGAGATTTGTCTGTGCTGTTAATTTGCAGCAACCATATGATTTAAGCATTTTACTGGGTTACAGCAATTAAATAACATTCAATTGATTTCTGCAAATTAATAGCACCTTAAAATTGCATCAGTCCCTTACTGTCTGAATAGATCTATCATACAGGTAAAGAGATTTGTGTGTGGCTTTAACATGAACATTCATCCTTCTCTTTTGTCTGTTAGATGATGCTGGGAAATATAGCCTGATAAATGCTTAAATATAACAATGAAGATGCCTCTTTTATACTTGTAAATGTATTTTTGGCTGTATTCTTTAAGCTGGGTAAACACCAGCAGATATTTCCGGCCAACCGACTGCTGTGGATCGGTCGGTCGGACGGAAATATCTGATGGTGTGGGGCGGCCAGCCATGACCAAGCTCGCTCGCCTGTTCAAACAATCAAACCAATAGATTATAACTTTTTACTAGAGATGGGATCGTTCAAGGCTATTTTCGAAAAGGCTATTTTTGGATCTTTGGGATTTTCCCAAAATCCGGGAATCCGAAAACGGAACGCAACTGGTGAGTTTCAGCCATCCCTTATTACATGCATTCAGTTTTTACTGTCCCAATTTCATCCATAATGTACAGCTTTGAGTAAATCATATGACCCTTTCTTACCAGAAAATTACACACCAACCACACTATGACAGACTTAAGGAAAGGGGTACAGTCACAAAAATGTCAGATGTATAGCTGATCAGCAATTGACATTACAAAAGAAAGATACCTCCCAGATGCACATACCCTTTGTTTCACAACATGGAGACCTATTCTCTGATTGTGCACTGTTTAGCTCCACCCCTGGCCATAAGATCACACTTGAAGGGCTATGCCACATGCAAGACAGCCAGCGTAATCTACATGGTGAAATGTCCCTGTAGCAAAGTATATGTTGGGCAGTCCTCTTGCTGCATTGTGCAAAGGATCAAGGAAAATAAGGGGTAAAATAATAATATCCAACCCAATATATACTCTAATCCAGACATTTTATAAATGAGGATAACAGTCATACATGGTCATACATGGTGCATGTTAAAGTAGTTCACCTGCACCCCAGGGGAGGTGACATCACAAAAATCTTGCTACAAAAGGATTAAAAAAAAACTTAAAACCTATGTTTCCAGATATTTAGGTCTGCTTTGGGAATACCTGGAATATTGTGAGTAAGAGCTACACTGTTGTAGCTAATGTTACTTATTATAAGCTTTGTTGAGATTCTCAGTTGGGGTGTTGCCGTTATCCTCAAAAGGGACTGTACAGTATTTCCCTGTATCGCTCCTTTGGGTCATCTCATGAACTGTGACTTTAATCTGAACAGGACCTTTTGCTTTTGATTATGTCTTTTATTATTGTGCTTTTATTTAGTAATTTTAGGACCTTTTGTGCATTAGAAGGGATGAGCTGGGTTTGGGAGTTTGTCTTTTAATTTATGCAGAAATTATACTTGTACTGTATACTGTATTAAAGGGTTTACGTTTGCATTGCATTAAAATGGTTACTTGTGATATGCCTATGCTTCAACTAGTGAAATTTTTGAGAATGATGAAAATTATAATCTAAAACTATGAAATATTTTACATTCATTAACTAGTATATAGCTAGTACAAAGTAATATACGTAAATTGTGCTATAAAGCAAAAATATGCTCAAGTATGACCTCTAAAGTATTGTTTTAACAATACAGCACTGCTAGTTCTGTATGTACTTTTAACAAGTACATTGTCATCACAAAATCAATACACCAAAATATACTAATAGTGAAGTATAAAGTAAGAAAGTATATTTGAAACATTTGTATATAACTAAAATCAACATGATAACATTATTAAAGTAGTCTAGTATTTAAAAAGGGCTTTGGGATTATAAATGTTTTGGAAAGAAATGAGTAAAAATGCTTTGAATAAAAACAGTCAAACAAGAGCAAATTTAAAGGGTCAAAGGTTTTGCACAAGTCCTCATGGGAAAGTTATCTGAGCCAGGGTTTACATCAGCTCCTTTTATTTGCATGTTAAGGATAATTTAATATTTGCAGAAGCAGTAGCTGTCTTTTTTTCCCCCTGACTTTATTTAAGTCTGGATTTTCATTTATTTCAATCTCAAAATAACACATTAAATAGTCAATTTGTCTTCAGTGAAACAAGATATAAATGAATAATATCCTTCATTATTTGCAGCCAGTGATTGGGTTTCTTTTATTCTTTAAACATTCTGTACTGTAGGCCACCAAGATTATGTTTTTGCCATTTGTATAAATATATACATAGCCATGTCTACTCTAAGAACTATTTTGATTTACCTAATTTTTACAAATATTATTCTGATGCATTATGCAAATCCTGATTATATTTAAAATACCTTTTATTAAACTATATTTCAATTAGTTTTCATATAATGTATAAATAGGGAACTTTATTCTGGGAATATCAGGGGGAAATGAAATGTAATTGGCCCCATTTTTTTAATTGTATGTTTTCATTATTAGAAATGTATCCTGTTCTTTATGGATATGATAGTGTGGGCAGTATTCCATTTGGAAAGCTCTCATAGTAAATCCTACGAAAGTGTTAATTTGGTTAGAGGGCATTACAGTGGCTCAGTAGTTGGCATTGATGCCTTGCTGCTCTGAGATTCTGGGTTCAAATCCTCCCTTGGAAACATTTGCAAAGGGTTTCTTCCTATCTTCAGAAATTGATTAATGTATTGTGCTGAACATATTAAAGGAGAAGTCCATGCCAAAATTAACTTTTGGTTAAATTGAATCCTAGAAAATCAACAGTATTTCCTAGAATATTTCAATTGCCTGTTAAATCCTGATCTGATTAGTTCATCTTTACCTTCAACCTAATTAAAATTCATTAACCAGTATACACAGTACTTTAGGTGTTTAGAGAAACTTATCCTTCCTTTTCAGGTCTGATTTAGGATCGCAAACAATTAATATACTGCACTCTACAGACACAAATTTTTAAAAAACAAATTATTATTTTTATTCTTCTCAGATTCCTTTTTGTCTGGAAAAAAAAAGATGTAATTCAAGCATTTAAAAATGTATGTTAAAAGCATGGCTTTATGAGTAAAAGAATAAAACTTTTTTGGAATAGCCAAGGCAATAGTTATCAACTATTACACACAAGCTTATGGTACAGAAAACTTTTGTATAAAAGGGGTTTTATATAAGACACGTAAAACGTATGTATGTGTATGTGTTTGTGTGTGTGTGTGTGTGTGTGTGTATTGAGTACATTGACCTTGAAATGCCTAACCTTTTACAAATAGAACAATTCCATTCTAATATAAGTAGAGTAAGGGTAGAGTATTTTGATGCCATGAGCAAGTACAGGGGACTTAGGGGAATTTGCTATTTTATAGAGCAATATGAGGTTCTATATGAGGGATCATTAAATATAGTTGTATTGCCTCAACGCAGCCCTCCCCATCTTTGATGTGTGAAATCTAAGGGGGGGCAGCACGGTCGTAAATGTGAGTAAGCGATTTCAGCTGCTAGTGTGGACATGTAATGGGGATGATGACATATTTTTTTGACATTGTTGTCCTTTAAGTCTATTCACACTTGTTTTTAACCTAAAAGTACAGTCTGTCTAGGACACTTTTTGAGTTTACCTTCATTTTTCCTGTTTTTAATACCTTTTACAGATATCTAATTGGTTCAGACTATACAATAGTTTCATCTATATTATTTATTAGAGAGTCCAATTTTACTTTTATTCAACAGATTATGAATTTATTGGGCTCCTCTCTGGTTTGAAATATATTCAGGGGAATTCAGCGCTCCTTTCTCCCCTTAACGTTGCGCTAATTGATTTACGATTTAAGTCTCGCTTTGCGGTGGCTGCGCGAGTCCCGGAACAGGCACCGGCGCAAAGTGATTTAACAGAGGCTGCGCAAGTATTAGCGTGTAAGTATTAAAATACTTAGGTGCGGGTGAGATTCACCCAGAGCTTAACCAGCCTCTGGTAAATCCTGTATGGGAAATTTGCCCAGAGCATTTGTGGCTCTGGGTGAATCTCCCTGTTTAAATCTACTATAAATGTGTTCAGATAGCAGCTCAAAATTGTCAGTTCTCTTTGGAGATTTACTTTCTGCTGGTCCTAAATTACTCGGAAAATACATTAAACCGATCTATGCTGAAAATCATAACAACCTTTGGAGAATTCTGAATTAAATTCAGACACTGAAGAAGTTCTAGTGGTTCCACCCAAATGTTAAGGTCTCATGGAGTTCCTGCTTCTCCTCACGATAACATTAATGTAACTGCTAAAAATCTTATTCCAGAGTAATTTGGGTTTCCAAACTTGCAAATCTATGTAACATTCAGACCTAGCATTTGGGAATAATCATTGTGGTACAGCATCCTACAAGTAAAGCACCTGTATAGTCTGTTAGAGTAAATTTATTTATATGTGGAATAAAAAGTAATGTTCCAATATATTTTGAACAGTGGATGTTAAATTATTTATTTCAAGTTGAGAGTGGCCCAAGTTTTTTTTGCAGAGAATATTAGAATTTCCATTTTAGGAGAGGAGTAGAATGGTATTGTAAAGAAAAAAAAAACACAGAACTGCTTTTTTTTCTAAAGCAGTGCATACACTATTTCAGTATATTTATATGTATAGGAAATGACTAGCATACTGCATTATTTACAAGCTTTTTGCATCTACTTGCTGCCTTGATGCAAAAATCAACAATGAGAGAATCTCCTTTCACCTTCTCATTGCAACTATCCTCCGAAGAATGAATGGATTCAACATTGTATACATTGTGTTATGCCATAGTAAAATACTAAAGCATACTGTATGTATGCATCCTTCAAGGAGTGATTAGTCTTGTGTGAAGTTTGTGAAACAGTGGCCCATAATGTTGGAAAAATTCACTCCAGTAAGTCAAGATAGAAAACAAGCATGAATAGAGATGGGGGGTTCCACATCTATTGTTTGCCACTTAAAAATTTTTTGTGACACCTAAAATTTTGTACACATGTTCAATTTGTCACATATCACCACATAAGTGGGCGTCAAGCATGTGGCAGTCAACCATTTTGGCCAACAATCGCATGTGTGTAGCCATTTAGTAACGTGTTGATCTGTGGATCAGACCACCATGGCGCCTGACTTAATGGCTATACATTTGCGATTAGGGGTGTTGTGTGGCAAATTAAGCGGGAGTTGATCGTCGGTTGATCGTTGAAAAAAGCCAACAATAGTTGATGGTCTTTGCCGGTCGTTGATGCTATATTTTCGTACGAATATTGTTCGGTTGCTCATTCGTCAGCTGCATCGTAACGACAATTATCCAACATGTGTATGAGGCTTTACATGTACTCAATTATAGAGTAAGATGAGGCAAACTTATTTTTCCCTTTAAGGAGGTCCCTAACACCTGGCTGTTATATGCTGATTGGACTTTCCAGGGTATTTATTGCCAACAGATTCTTGTACAAGTCATTCTGAATTGATAAAGCCAGTTAGATGACTAGAAATGTCTTAGCATAATGACAGACTTTTCTTTGGTGCATGTTTCTGAGTCATGTTCTCCTTTATCAAGCATACCCATACAAGTGTGCAATTTCCTATAACGTCTTCAACTTATAAAGACTTCAAATTCCATATAAAGATTTCAAATTATAGGAAATTGCACACTTGTATGGGTATGCTTGATAAAGGAGCACACGTCTCTGAAACATGTAGATCCAGTGCACCAAATTAAAGTATTTTTTACAGTTCAACCCCTGCCTGTGGCTCTCCAAAATCTTTTGTATTTCTGCTCAATATATTATATGCCCACGATTTATTTGTTGAAAAAAACATAGATCTAAAAAAATAATTTATTCTAAACATAATTTGAAGGCCCACCACACTGTAATAACATAAGAAGTAACATTCAGTGAATATCTATGTCTGTCAAAATGGGCTCTACAAGAGAACCTGTTTCTTTTCCTATGCATGTGCATGCACTCTCCAAAGTGCGCCCAGGCATTGATTATTGGAAAAATAAAGCTGAAAGACAGACCCCGAGACTGCGATAGCCACAATCTGAGCACAATTTAGATACTACAGCAAAAGCAAAACATTTCTACCCACACAACAATTATTGCTTGGTATTATTGTCCTTAACATGTTTGCTCTTATTTTGTACACGTTTCTGTACATTAGCTTTGACACCTTGTTCAAACTTTTTATAACTTTAAAGACCCACTAATTGCTGTTATTTTATGACATTCAAAAAAGAGAATTACTACAGTTGATTAAAATATGCAACTATTCTCATGAGCAGAAAAGAAAATATTTGTTCCTGTCAGAAACATTCTTTCAGGCAAACTATGAAGAAATATATTTTTTTTAACATTATGTACAGACTTTGGCGGGATAAGAGAAACTTAAACGTTCTTGCAGATCGGATAGATTTCTCCAAAAGTATGCGAGTGGTTAAAAGGTCAAAATATAACAAAAGTATGATTATTCCTTTTCCTTATGGGTTACCAGTTAAATCAAGAAAAATAATACAAGCCTGACACTAAAAGTAAAAAAAAACAAAAAAAAAACACATCATTGTATTCAAAGAAAATTCAAATCATTACATAACTTTTTAATTTTTTTTATTATGTTGAACAATCCAATAATATCCAATCGTATTATAACAATTCTCACCATTGTATTTGTCATTGTCAACAGACAAAGTCATAAAGTAGAGCATGTTATACAAAAAGCACAAGCACAAAACAAAAAAATAAACAAAGAAATAAAATAACAATACATCCTCCAACTACCTACTGCTTGACTTCTAAATAGTTTATCAATCAACTTAGATTTATAGATATTAAAAAAGGGACACACAAGGCCTTACTCTGTTATCTGTGATCTCATCTCCAGGAGAATCATTACTTTTCTTACAAAGTCAACAACTTCAAATGTTTTAACATTTTTCAAGTCATTTCCTATGCATTACAAAATGTTCATACAAGGAATGTCATAGTCAACTAAGGAGATCCAGAAGCATAAGTCTTTTATTCTCTTGTATTCTTTGCAAGTTTCTTTCATTAAAGGAGCGTGGTACCTGGGCCAGCTGTCTACATCAGTGTCTACAATCTTGAAATTACAGAGTAAAGGTTCTTTCTTAAAGAAACATTGCAAAATACTACATTAATAGCCTTAACTTGCATGCAATCCTGTATGTATTTGACATGTCAGCTTCTTCTTTTCCATATTTTAGACACTTACAGTATTTTTTTTTACAACTTATGCTTTGAAACTTGAAAGGTGTTACATATGCAGGTTGTGTGATCTAAAATTTAGTTAATTTATTATTTGTTGCTGGATAAATAGTAAAAATCCTTTATCTAGTGTAATTTAATCATATATAATTGGAAATTGCATATATCGGTATAAGTATCTCAACCAAGATCCCAGAAGCTGCAGAGGAGGAAGTAGAGCTGAGGTGAGGGAATGTGCTGTGTAAGAAGACGGGTTTATAATGGAGTTAAAAGTTAGTGAGGGGTTTGCCATACACTTTAAGTAAGAAAATAGCTCCCCTCTCAGGTATTTTTTCAACATTTTGTCTGTAAGAGACTGTAAGGAGATTTATAGATTACACCCACCCCTGAGGTATTGTACTTGGCCGGCTAAGTAATTAATTCAGAGATTAGGCAAAGCTAAAAGCCCAAAATCTATAGGGGCCTTACACCTTAGATATATTTAGAAATTAGATTTGGCCACAGGCAATAGATATATTACTAGTAGAAGGTTTTTTGTATGCAGAATTTATATAGTTGTAATGTATACTTTACTTTTGCAGTAACTGGCAAAGGAGTAAATGTGCCTATACACCTTGGCGATACAAACAAATCCCATCACATCCGACAGCATTTGGGGAGTCTCTTCAAGGAGTGGTGTCAAAAACGGCCAACAACACTGATGAATATTCACTGTCAGCGTTACTGTTGGTCGTTCTAAATGTAAAATTTCTGGTGGTTGGTATGGGCTTCCTCTGCTACATTATTGGGAGCCAATATATGATCGGTCCCATGTGTGGGATCACAGTTGAACGATCCCCATACTGCGTATAGGGATCGGTCAGGCTGTGTATATGGTTACCATCCATATATACCGAAAGATACCAATGGCATCTGCCGGTACACATGCAATCATAATTGGGCACCTTTAGTCACACAATTGAAAAACCTGGGTTTTCCTACTATTAGTAAATATATGGTATACAATTAGAGTAGCTATCACAATTTTCATTCCTTAAAATTACATTACCCTTTTATTAGGGGCATTTTCAGAAAAACATGCATACTGACTCCAACAATTTATAGTTTACTGATAAAACAGGATGTTTAGATCAAAAGTCTACATCTATCCAATATTTCATGTTTGTTGTATCTTCATTGTGAAGCACTACAGATGAGTCCTGGTTTCTAAACAATCCTGGAGTTGAATTTGGAACCAGAAGAAATCTGCAGATCTGGGGAAATTTTCCAAATTTTGAAAGTCAAAATATGAAAATCACAGTCAAATACATGTAAGTAGGGAGCAAAATTTCAAAAGCCATGGCTCAAAATGCAGAAACCATGCTCAAAAACCATGGTAGAAACATTCATGGAACCACTGGCAGAATGAAACTCAGACAAACTGCAAACATGACATTATTGATGACTAATAAGTCATACATTTAAAAAACAAAAGTGACTTTTAATGACTGGGGTTATTTATATATAAAAATGGCAGACCTGAAATCTACTAGAGATGTAATGGGGTTTCTAATAGAACCCAGTTTCGAATTGAAGGGTTTCAAAGTCCCTAAGAAACTTTCGGAACTCCCGAATTTGACGGAACACGGATTTTTCGAATTTTCCATTTTTTATAGAAAATCGAAAGTAGACGATTTTCAAAAATCGAAACTCGAATTTTCCGAAAATTTCGAAAATTCCAAAACGGAACGAAACTCAACAGTTTCAAACATCTCTAAAATCTACAAACATTTATTTTTCATGCTGTAATAAACAATGCACCTCATTACTGCTTCTAAAATTCTAAATAAAACTTATTAGTTATTTATTCTTCCAAAAAAGCTTTTTTAAAACGTGTATTGTTATTAAAAAATGGCACCATATTAGAATTATAGAATGATACTTGCATTGCATTAAATAATTAAATAAGCTATTTTTATGATTTTTCTAAATTGCATTAAAAAATCAAAAGAGGGGTGGAAATATCCTATGTGACTGTTACTAAGCATGTTAATACCCAGTGGGTAAGTGGACACTTTTGGTTTCGTGGAGTGCTGTCCTTTTTCTTTTATATTTAACCCAACAACATCATTTTGGTTTATGCATATTTAAAGGTGCTGTGTTTGTTTTATAGAAAAGGGATAGATTCTTACCTTTTCCTGCTGAAAATAATCAAGACAAACTGCCCAAAATAAAAATTAAAGAGTTAAAACTCTTGAATGGTTGCTCATTTAAAAACATAATTAGGAAATACTGCAGCTTACAATAAAGAATTGCCTTTTTCAAAGAAATGCACATTGCAGTGTTCTTCCAGCTGGTTAGGGGTAAAGCAGTACAAGAAGTTACTTTGTTCAGAATAGGGCACATTTGTTCTAATTCACTTTTGTTCTATTATTGAAAAAGTTGGCCTTTAGCTAAACAGGTGAGAAGTGTCATTTTGACTTATTAGCAATAAAATCTATATTTTTATTAACTTTTTTAAAAAAATCATCTCCTAGGAATGAAAGATCTGTGTTTTCAACGATTGTTAGAGCTCTATGGAATATCTGTTTAAGGTAATTTAATAGCTTAAGACCTAGAAAGGATTTTGAGAGAAAATGAACCAGATGAAGTGTAAACAATGACAAAATATTAATAATTGAAACTTTAAAAAAACTTGATAATAATAACAATAACTAGAAAAGTTTTTTTAAAAGTTTAAATATAAACTTTGAATTTGACTTGCATATTGGAAAAGAATGTGTGTGTCTGTATGGAAGGCTTTAAAACTCAATAATCTTGCTGCGGCAATGAAAGAGGACATTTACATTGATTATGATGAAATACTAATGCTGGGTACACACCGGAAGGCTTTTAAAGTTTTTTGGGACGGCTGCATGGACCTGCCGGTAAATTACACCCAATCCAACCATTCCCTACTACTATATGTACTGGGCCATACTTGTATTATTGTTTTTATGGTTGCCATGGTAACTGTAAGGGTAGGATGAGTGTGGCAGTGTATTCGTATGTGTGTCTGTTCCTGTTCATGTGATGTTAGAGTTTTGGCACTTAATAAAACCATAAAATTTACTTTTTTGATGGTTTATGTATGGTTGTCATGGAAACAAGGGTAAGTTAGGTGTTAGGCTGTGTATATAGCAGTCGGTGTGGGCATGGAAAGTATGGTTTTATGTTTATAAAAAAAAAAAAAGATATATTTCCTGTGGCCCTGCAACATTAACCAAGAGCAGATGGCAGCAGGCAATGCTAGGAGTTTGCAAACATTTGGATGACCACAGGATAAACATCCCAGCTATAAAAAACTAACAGGGAGATTCAATAAAAGTTCTTATCGCTTAAGATGGTGCTAATTTTGCCCCAACCAATCAGATCTTATTTAACATTTGAAAGCTAACATCTGATTGGTTGGGGCAAAATTAGCACCATTTTAAACGATAAGAACTTTTATTAAATAACCCTGTAAATGTCATACTTCTTTCTAAATACATTAACATACATTGTGCTTTACATATATTCATTATTGTGCTTTATTTTAATACATTTTAGGACACATCTGATTGGCTGAGGCAAATTAGCAGCTCAGACAATTTTTGAATCTCTTATAAAAATAAGCCTGAGAGTGTGTAGCCTTGGACCCAGGTGTATATCATTAAGTGACAGTTGGGATGTAAACACATGACCCTGAAACCTTGGAATCAGACTCATTATAGTCACTGGGAAAAAAAATTCACAAAAATCACTGACAATGATTTCATGGATCCCTTAGCTAAGTAATGGCACACTTCTGCTATGTGTCTTGCATGCCTGTACCATGTCTCTACCTCGAAAACTGTGAGAGGGGACAAAAAAATTAAAAGATAAACAAATAAAACAAACAAGATTTTTTCTCATTCAAACAAAACTAAATAGATTTATTCAGGACAACCAAATGTTGTTTTACAGACCATAAGTTTTACAGGAGAATTCATTAAATTTATACTCTCTATATGCATAAATACACAGTATTAGAGGTTGAAGACAAATGCCCTTTTGGTAAATAATTTTAGCCTAACAATTTATCAAGAGAAAGTTTAAACTAAACCCAGTAAGGGATACAACTCTCCAATCGGAAAAGATCACCCCCCGGGAGGGGGTCCCAGGTTGAGCCGCAGGACCCCTGAATGTCTGGCTGTGGGATTGTCAGTCGTTTGGCAATCCTCGAACGGCAGATTTCGAGGATCCCTGGCCATTCAGGGGTTTTCGAAATCGCCCATTCACAAATTGCCCAACATTTGGAAATCCTTGTACGTTCGAGATTGCTTGAACGTTCGATGATTTTCGAAAGAAAGCCCGCAAGTTTGGGAACCAAATAAGTTCAAGTACGAATTACTTCGGATAGTTCGGATTCATCCGAACAGTTAAAGTTTGGCCCAAACTCGGGTTCGAAATTCGGTTTTGGTCCATCACTTTTTAATGTGATCATACCCCATGCAAGTGCCACTTGCATTAATATCCCTAAAGCTGGATACACACAGTACCACTTTTTCAAAGATGACAGACAGAATCTGTAAGATTTTGCCTGTCATCTTTGAAAGATGTGAGTACAAACTTTTACAAGCATTCTCCCTATATAAAGTAAGAGAGATCATTCATGACAGCCATACTTGCTATGACGCAGCTGACTACCTATATTACAGGGGGTGGCGGGGGGTTTCGGTCACGCATACATTAGCAATATAGGGCCAATCCCATCGGAACTTAAAGCTACTTGTCCAATCTGTCTGCACAGACAATCACCTCAATTCCCCCAATAAATCTGCCTTTCTCTGAACTCTTTTCATTTCTAAGATGTCCCTTTTATAAATGGATTTGAAAACTAAAATATATTCCAAATGAGGCTTTACCAGTACTTTGTAATGAGGGAGAATAACATATATTGTTAATCTAAACTCCTCTTTTTACAAGACAATGGGGCATATTTTATAAGGTTTGTCACCTTTTTGCGGCCGTTATTCCCGTGATTTTCACAAAAATTGTGTTTTCCCGCGATTTATAAATTGGAAAACGGCTGCGAAAAGTTAACGAATCATTTACTTTTCGCGCCTATCTGAACAGTTACCGCCGCTTTATAAGAAGAAGAGGCGGTAACTGTTACACATCGCTAATCTCGGTCGTATTACTTCGCCACCTTGAAGATTCCCCCCTGGATCGTGGTGGGTGGTCGCACCCGCCCCGGGAGGCACGCCCACCTCGCCGCGGGTGCAAAAGGGGCGCGGAGGGGCATTCGCAACCACCCGCCGCGCACCCCCTCCCCAGCAGCCCCTCCAAGCCCCCTGCCCCACCGCTGGCAGGGAGGGGAAGGGCCCACTGGGAGGGGTGGAGGCACCCTTCAGCGGGGGCCCTGAAATGGGCCTTTTGGGGCTTAAGGGGTCCCGCAGCTCGAACCGGGGACGCCCTTCCCCGGCCCTATCAGGGCCCTTGTGGCACTTACAAGTGCCCTTGAGGCCCTAAGAAGGGCCTTTGGGGCTTAAGGGGTCCCACAGCTTAAACCCCCCTCCCCGGCCCTTGTAAGGGCCCTTGCAGCACTGAGAAGTGCCTTTAGCGGGGGTCCCACAGCCCGAATTGGGACCCCCAGTGAGCGTCTCTTAAAAGAGCCCTTGGGCGGCATCTTCTTTCTTCCAGCCCCGGCGACACCAGCTCCACTGAGGCCGCCAAACCCCGAGAGGTACCCCTGCAGCCGATGTTGCCAGCGTCTTGATCCGTCGCGATGTCTCCGGACTGGCGACACCAACCCCACTGAGGTCGCCGATGCGAAGGCAGTCTCACCACGGCCGCCAGTGACCGCCGGCCTCAGCGGAGCCGATGTTGCCAGCCACTTCTTTCTTCAGCCATCTACTGCGATGGCATCTGAGGTCCACAACGGAGTGCACCTCAGATTTCGGAAAATCTGATTGGTTAATGCAAAGCATGTAAACCAAGCATTAAAAAATTGACCAATCAGAAACGGATTAGGGTTTTCTTCAAACCTATAAAAAAGAGGTGCACTCCGCCGCGGACCTCAGATGCCATCGCAGTAGATGGCTGAAGAAAAAAGATGGAGAGGGTGCCTCCACCCCTTCAAGCGGGCCCCTCCCTTCCTCTCTCTGCCAGCGTTGGGGCAGGGGGCTTGGAGGGGCTGCTGGGGAGGGGGTGTGCGGTGGGTCCCAGCAGCCCCTCCTAGCCTTCTGTTCCATATGTTCGCCGCAAGCGGGGTTGGGGGTTAAGAGGGGCTGCTGGGAACCGGCGGCGGCGGGAAGGGATTTTAAGTCCCTTCACGACAATATTGTACTTAGTGCATTGTGCTAAGTGCAGTATCACCGGGAAGGGACTTAAATTACCGCCGGACATCGCGGCTGCGATACATATCGTGGAGCTGGCCATTATAAATACGGCAATAGCGCTATTTTCGCGGCCGCGATGTGCGGCGGTAATTTTTAGGCGCTATTTTTGACCCTTTATAAATATGCCCCAATATCTTGCTAACTCTAGTTGTGCTGCCTGGCACTGTTTGCTACAGCTAAGTCTGTTATTCACTAGAACCAACAGACCAAGCACAAAAATCAGAGAAGATTAAATATATTTCAAAATAATTAATAAATTCTAGTACACTGACCAGTCAGATGAATAAAATAAATATCTAACATATTGTGGATCTTTGGATATATGAGGTGCATATCAGTATATAAAGTAGAAAGAGGAAGCACTACTCTACCTAATTAGATGAAAGTTGTTGTGAAGGTTTAACCTTGTGTTTAATTCTCTTTTCCACTGTAGGTTGAAAGGGGATCTATACTCCCGAATTTTTCTGCCTGACAGCACTGTTTCTGCAACGATCAAAAAAATCAGCAGAGAAAAGAGGGGAGCAGTGTCTTTGGTGAGGCTGTGCAGAACTTAGTGTCGCGGAGGGAGTAAGGGAGAGTGGGGTCAGTTAGGAGAACTAAACATTAATAATTTAATGACAAAGCAAGCACAGATACATATGTGAGCACTACCTTTTTAACATTGTTTGAGTGAGTAAAGTAACCCTTAATTTTACGTTAAACTGGATGGAGCTTTTGCATTGACTCCAACACCATTCGTGCACTTTCAGTTCCACTCAGTTATTCTGTAAATTATTGGCTAATTCTCGCAACCCTTCAAATCCATTGTACTATCTGCATTGTTCGGAAGCTCAGGAGGAGATTGGCTGATCCTCATAGTGCCCCTGTGTTTCTGCATCTGAAATAGTGGCATAGTGGTGGATCTATGCGTCTGCTTACCCCATCTACCCAAACCATTTTGAGTATTGGGTTTGTGACTAATAGAGTTTGAGTCACACACCCACCACATTTAATAAACAACACATGAACAAAAGATACAACCTTTTAACGTGTCGCCTTCAGACATATTGTATCATAACATTCCGTTAATAACAAATAAAACCAAGACTTTAACTCTTTCATTCTTTATAAATTACTCCCTTAATCAAGCACAAATATAAACCTGAAGATCTGGTAACCCCTAATCTATTAGATTATTTTTTATTACTATTATTTTTTTATTTAAATAGTGCCAACATCTTCCGTAGCGCTTTACAATTACATGTATTCATTGCACACACTACTTTCAGATGTGTCCAAGGGTGGATATGAATGCCACAAGGCATCAGTGCTAACCACTGTGCCACCTTTATTATAATAAAGCCAATGGATCTAATAATGATTCCTATCTAAAGCCTCTTCAATTGCACCAATACTGGAGCCATTGTGCATCCAAAAGCCTCACTATGCATTTATTTTAGTAAATAATAAAAACAAAACCCACATATAAAACTTTCAACACATTCCATATTTTACCATAGTACATGGAACTATGGGGGAGATGCAATACATTTTCATATCGCATTTGACCTACACTTCCCGCAATGTAGTAATCACTTAGCGACTGTTTCATCGTGAGAATGTGAGCAGTACGGCTTTTGCATGGCTGTAAATCCACAATGGAAAAAGCTTACATTTTGGTGCAAAAAATGAGTGCAATAATCATCGCTAAATTTATTGCATCTCTTGCACTATACTATTTCCAAAGGTCTGGTGCAGGCAATGCAAAATGTTTACAAAACCCACTCTAACGCACAGGATATTGCATCTCCCTGTATATGATTCTATGAAACCCATTTTAAAAATAACAAGGACATGGAAATGTGTATTATTTTCCATGTGTCTTCCAGTAATGGTTCTATGCACAAGCAACGGGCACAAGATTACATGTCCCTCTGAAATGGACACTGCTCATGTGACCGGACTAACCATATGACCATCTTGGCAGTTTGAACCTTGGTGATTTTTGGTCGTGAAGTGCTCAATTTTTGCTTTGTGAGATTTAGCAGTTTTGCAAATTATCTGCTTATAGGGGCAAGGTGGCCATTTGCCCAACACCCCCCCCCCCCCTGGATTTGGTCTCAGTTTTTTTTTTTTTTTTTTCGTTTTTCTTGGGGTTTTTTTTTGGCTATGATGTTTGGATCGTTTTTGTCTGCCTGGTCCATCCCCTCCCTTAATTATTTGCCTACCTGTGTGCTGTGTTCTGCCCCGGCTGGCTGTCCCTGTGCCTAATCAGACAGTGCCAATGTGCCATCCAATTCCGTGATGTCCCTGCAGCTTTATGCTTTGGATTTAGGACCCAGGAGAGTGGGAAATCTGAACTTGTCTCCCATTGACCAAAGATCATCACCTGATTTCATGCTGCTGCTGCTATATCAATTGGATATACTTCCCCCGCGTATGTTCAATGGATTTGGAATGGAAAAAGACTGACAAAAAAATTCACTTTAACAGGGAAGTTTCTAAAAAAGTACCCCTTCTTGGAAGAGGAAGCAAGAAATTGGGACTCTCCTCCCATGGTAGATGCAGCAGCCTCTCGTTTGGCTCGGAGAACCACTCTACCTGTGGAAGATGCAGCAGGGTTTAGAGACCCTATGGATAAAAGGATGGAGTTTTCCTTAAGGAAGGCTTATGGAGCAGCGGGGGCCTCTTGTAGGCCAGCCATGACAATGACATTGGTCTTCAGAGCCATGAAGCTCTGGATTCAAAAGATGGAGGAGGCAATAAATTTGAATGTGAAACACCCAAAGGGTTTCAGGTGATGAGGGAATATGTTTCACAGTTGCAGGTAAAGGAAGCAATCGAGCCGGTGCCTCTTCAGGAGAAACAAAAAGGGTTTTATTCAAGACTATTTCTAGTAAAAAAAAAACTCAGGGGACATGAGACCTGTGTTAGACCTGAGAGGTTTAAACAAGTTTGTCAGAAGCCAAAGGTTCAAGATGGAGTCTCTATCCTCAATCATTCAGGCTGTGTTTCCCGGGTCATGGCTGGTGAGCATAGATCTGAAGGACGCCTATCTGCATGTACCAATCCATTCAGGCTACAGAAAGTTTTTGAGGTTCACCATCGAAGGGAAACATTTTCAGTTCGCAAGCCTTCCTTTTGGTCTATCCCAATCACCAAGGATATTCACGAAAGTCCTGGTAGCGGAGATCCGGAAAAAAGACATTCAAATATATCACTATCTAGACGATATTCTGATCATGGCCGATTCAGAACAGAAGGCAGCAGATCAAACTCAGATAGTAATACATATACTACAAGATCATGGATGGATAACCAACGTAGAAAAAAGCAACCTTCTTTCCCCTGTGCAAGAGATAGTATATCTGGGAGCTCTATTCCGTACCGGTTTGAACGAGGTAACATTACCTCTAGTAAAACAACAAAAAATAAAGGAAGCAGTTCAACATCTAGCACAGAAGGTACAAGTAACAGTGCGCTCAATTATGCAGGTTCTGGGACTGATGGCATCGACAGTCTTCCTAGTCAAATGGTCCAGATGGCATATAAGGTCTCTGCAGCGCTTTCTGCTAACCAGAGTAAGCATACCACACCTAAAGATGAACAAAAAGCTGACTCTCTCGGAGAATGGTGGTCCATTCAAGAAAACCTAGACAAGGGGTTTCCATTAAGGCAGCCACAACCGCTTGTAATAACAACGGATGCTTTGGCAACAGATTGGGGCGCCCTTCTTCAAGATTCGGTAGCTCAAGGCCAGTGGAAAAGAGAAGGCGAGTCCTCAAACCTTCTGGAGTTGAGAGCAGTGTTTATGGCTCTGAGAAAATTTAAGGACCCAGTCAGAGGGCAGTATGTACTAATAAGAAGCGACAATTCCACCACTGTTACTTACATTCGCAAGCAGGGGGGAACAAAGAGCAAAACTCTTTTCAAAGAGGTCAAGAGGATTTTCGAATGGTCAGAAAACAACCTGCAGTATCCGTTGCTGCCACGACTGCCCACTGAATAGATAGTAGATAGACAGACAGACAGACTACACAAAACACCACGCAGATTAGATGGACCAGACAGCAGACAGAGAAAGACAGATATCATTAACTTAAATATCTTTGATAAGAATGCAAAATACCACAACTGACTAAAGGCATGACATAAAAAAGCATGCAATTGTAGATTGTTTATTGTATAGTTGCTAAAAGACAGTGATGTTGCATTCACCCATTACATGCCCAATGAAGTATTAAAAGGACAACTGTTTTGTGTTTGGAGGAAGGACTTGTGCCTAACACAAGATGGCTAAACAATGCCATAAACATAAGTCGTTCTGGTCTTAGCTACCAGGGTGAAAAAGGGCTGCAACACTTCTTGTTCTCCTTTCATAGAGAGCCATCTCAAGTGTAGACCTCTCCTCAACCAAAAACCAAAGAGGATGCTGACCATGGTACCGACAGTTAAATTTCAGAACAATGACAGCCCACACAATGGAGAGAGGTGAGGACAATAGCTTGTGTATCTAGTGAATGTGAGATGCCAGCTGGGGGCACAGTGCTTTTTGTATAGGGGACTTTATTTCCCTTTTTACATTTCACACTAAATAATAGCACAAAACTTGCATTTATGATTACTAGCAGTGCCCCCGGCGTTGCATGGTACAGTGGTAAAGTATGTTCTACATGCAGGGTGTGTTTTTGCCCCTGCACTTTAGATGGAAGAAGAGACAGGCCGAAAAAGAAGTGCACAGTTGGTCATGCGGACCATCATGTATTTAATAGTATGAGTTGAGGAGGGACATGCTTGAGGAAGTATATAGCACAATTTTTATGTGTAAAACTTAATATACAACGTATTAAGTGTTTCCACTTGAGGCTGGTAAGGATAAAATGTTGTGGTGAACCTTCTCGAGAACATGGTACATGAATTTCCGATGGAAAACATGTTGGGACACTTCATGACTTTTGATCCAATCAAAATAGATACCAATGGTAGTTTGGTCCAAATTGAACCAGTGCCATGATGCCTGTGTTCTTTAGTTGGTAACTTGTCTGGAAGTGGTGACATGGGGCAGGGTGGTCTGGGCTATAAGTCCAGGTAATGCAGGTAATTCCCGGTAAGTCCCTTACCCCACACATCCCGGTTTGACTAGGTGGATGGGTATGGAGTGCTATAGTGCGGGGGTAGGGGGCACGGCATTCTAGGGTGGATGGTAGGGGCGTGTCTGTGCGTGTGGTGTCCAGGAGGCTTGCACCAAGATGTTGTGTGGTTACAATATGGGGGCATTGACACGTTGTTCAAAGTGTGAGTGGGGGCTGTGCCCTTTAGGGGCCATGGGTGTGTGGTGGGGTGTGTCTGTTTTAATGTGTTTGGGGCATGGACAGGATGTTTTGTATTTGGTGTGATTCGGGAACAGACTGGGGATGTTTGGGGTGTGGCCATCGGGTATGGGGACCCAGGACCATAATGTTTGTTTTTTTTTGTGCCCCGGGGCGTGAACCACACACATGATTGGTAGCGTGGTCAAAAAAAGTTGGGTGGCACAGGTATTCGATTGTTTTCGGGTGCATGGCAGTTATCTGGGGGGCCCGTGGCCGTGATGTTGGGTATGGAATGTGATCGTGCTGTTTGGGGGCCTCCCCCCTTTGTGGTCATCACAGCAATATTAGGGGAGAGCGGCTGGTCAGATCCGGAGGCTCTGCTTTATAAATTTCTTAGCATGACACTAACTACAATGTGATTACTATCACCGATAGCATACATTAGGTCTGTCCAGGGTATATTTGTATATAAAGTAATACAATCCCCAATACAGTACATTAGTCTTTCCAGGGGTTAACAAAAAACAGTCTCTAAACCTACACGCCTCCCACCTCCCCCTCCAAAAGCTGGTACGCGACTCTCAGGGTCTTGGCTACATGACAACCGTGATCACTAATTCTCGCGGTAGTAGCTCCTAGTACTGACCGGAAGTTGTGCTGCTGCCCGGGGCAGTGTACCATGCCCCCACTAAATAACTCACATTTTATCTTACAATCTGGCTGCACCACTTTAACACGATTCCTGATCCATCAATCAGGCAGCCCCTTTTAATAAAAACACGTTGATTTTATTAGCCATCATTAATCAAAATCAATCAGTAGTAGGGAGGAGAAAATTGAAAAATTAGCACAGAGTCTGACGCGTTTTTCGTGTCACCTTCATGGGTGTTGGCCCTTTCAGAGGGAGTTGCGTTGAGTCATTCGGGTGTGGCTTGAGGTGAGCAATTTCATACATACAGACATACAAGATTTCTGCTTTATAAGCATCAAAAATAGTCCAAACAGTGTGCTTCTGCCAACATAGATTCAATCTGCAGATGGATTCGCTTAATAGTCAATCATATTAACGTTTGGAAGTTTCCATGATGGCGCAGGATATGATAAGGTGGAACTGGAGCACTGGGATAAAAGTTAATTGCATACAACCCGGCATTGTAGTATAAACCAATTGTGAACGATAGTTTAAGTGTTTCTTAAAGAACTTAAACTAGGATAATGACCCGAGCTTATGTTTGGAGTGTATCAATATTTCTACACAGACAGGCCCCCACTTAAATAAAAGTCTATACTAATATGATGAAAGAGTTCATCAAATATTTCAGATTTCCAACCCTGTTATAACATGCTGTCTTATTTGTGGTGTGTGTGTCCGTTGGCGGGCTAAATGAGAGTGAGGGACAGGTGTTTACAGGGAACAAGGGAGAGCAAGGGAAACAATTGAATATTGCCGACTCTATTACTGATTATATAACACTCTCCGGTGTGATTGAAAGCCTTTTTTCTATTCAAATTTTATCTGTTCGTAAGCATATGACTTTATGTAGCACAAGGGGAGGCACTACCCACAAATCCATACAAAACCCTACACTATGGCAAACCACTAAAATACAGAAAAAGAAAACGGGAAAGGGGATCCAGAGGGTAGGAGGGTGAAGGGGCATGCAGAATCTCCAGGAGGACAAGGATAAGTAGAAGGCGGATATGGCAACTATTTTTTTTTTCTTTACTCTAACTTTTCTGAACTTGGAAAGGCACGCAGGAGAACCACAAAGGAGACGAGAGCTAAGATACGATATTATTCACACTACACAGTTGGGACAGTAAAGTAATGGGTTTCAATTTAGTCCCGGGTTGAATTGCCATTTAAAGGATGAGTTACAACCCATTTTATACCTTAGCTTTCTACTAAATTAAATTTATTTACCCGTTCATTTTGTCCTTATCAGCGTAAATAAGATTCTATCAATTTATCCAGTCTCTAACTCATGTTTATAGAAGGGAGTCTCACTCCAACTGGATCTACAGACCCGATCTCGATCCTATATCGTTCATATACGCTAAGTCATGAGGAAGCAGTGCTTAATGGAAATTATCAAAAATGTGGAGCCAGATTGATTTGCTCAGTTTCATTACTTCAGATAGGTGAAGGTTTGTCATTAATCAGCTAGGGCAACGGCCGTGGATGATGATTTGGTTACATCCTTATCCTTCCTATTGCAGCTCTATATCCATATGGGATTAGATCAGGGTCAACATTAATGGTAGTGCAGATGGATATGGAACATGGAACCACGAGAACTGGTGCAGCCGATCCTAAAGGAAGACTAAAGTCTCCCAGACACCACTTGGTCCTTCAAATAGACAGAGCACATTCAGCACCCATACACAAGCTATGTCTCGCTCTCCTTTGCTGTGGCCTACTAGGTATATGAAAGCTACTGTAGGTACTTGGGGTCAGTCCCAGTAATCCACTTAGCTCGCGCTAACCCACCCAGCTTAATGTCGCCATTACATGCACATACTCTGTAGTCCCGACAGATCAAAAACAAGAAGTTTGCAGCTTGCTTGTCGCAGCTGACCGCCCATCACAGCACAGAATCCTCCCCCTCTACAGCACAGGGATTCAGTGGTCCTGTTTTTGGTTATGAAACTTTTGCAGGGGCTTCGTTTCCCCCAGACAACTCCTTTATTTTCATACACAGTCATGCTCTTTTACAGGGTAATCACATCTAGCATTGGCTGTAAACAAAACTGCCTCTTCCACCCCCCCGAAAACTTAAGTCGTTGCGGCCCTCACCCCTTGCTCCACCTTTCTTCTGTCTTTCTAAAAGCACAGCTCTCCCTCCTAGCCTTAACGTGTCTCTCGTGTCATACTGGTATCTGTAGCCCTGAATCCTCTTTATTCTTTGCGGAAGAGAATACTAGATCCCCCCTATCCCCGTCCGTCGTGAGGTCTTTGACTGTGACCTTGATTGTGTTTCTCATAACCCTGGTTGCAAGCAGTGCACCAGTCCCACCCGTGTGGCGACCCCCTGCTTTTATAAGGCCCCGCCTAATACCCCCTGTCCTCCCCCGTCCCCCCCCCCCCCTCTTGCATTCCTCCTCCTTTGCCCATCTCCTCTCGTATGACCATCCCACCCTACCGCCTGCAGTCCCCCTGCCGTGTCCCCCGCTCCCTTCCCAGACACTCTGTCCGTTTCAAGCCTTTGTACGCCCACCCAACTTGCCCGTTCCCGATTGTACAGTCCTTCTGGAGTGCGGTTGGTTTTTTCTCCAGGTGCTTCTCTACATGTCTGTTATTGTGCTGCTGGCGTGTGTTCACGCTCCGACACTGTGCACTTCTGTCGTGACCGGCTCTCTTTTGTCCTCAGTGCCTTTTCATTCCTCTCTTGACCCTACCCCGCCATTTTTTTGTTGTGAGCCCTCTCTCACCCCTTGTCCTGCCTGATTTCCCACCCCCCAACCCTCCTCCTTTACCCCCCCCCCTCCGCCGTGCCTTTTTTTTTCCCCATTACGATGTAGTGCTTCCCCACCCAACCCAGTGTCAACCCCAAATGCGCAAACTCGCAACCCCCCACCCCCCCCCTTACTAGGAAGGGACCACGAGAGGCCACCAGCCACTGCCACCATACACACGCCACACACCCCAGGACTACACCCATCCTCACCCCAAATCACGGACCCCCCCACCGTTTGACTCCCCCTGTGACTGGCCTGACTGGCCCCATACTTTCGCACCTATTTCAAGACACAGGTCCTAAAACATGAAAAAGATTGGCAACACTCTTACCCCTTGGTGATGAGAGGTTGGACAGATGCGGCGGGCACGGGGGCAACGAGTCGGGGGGGCACGCCCCGTCCAAAACCAGATCATCTTTTTTTTACCAATTATTGAGTTTAGTTCTCCTTTAAAATAGACAAAGGTGAGTGGGAAAAGGGGTACTATGTTATCGCTGTGGGTTTGGTTTTTCTGCTGTTTTGGTGTGTGCTACAGTAATGATTGCCAATTGCTTGATATAAATATCCTAAGCCCTTTTTCACCCATTTATCATGTGTGTTAACTACGAGGCGCCATAAATGATGCAGTTAAGTCATGCAACCTAAATAACATCGATTAGCGTCTTTAACTCCTTTTCAGCTGAGGTGCTTTGTGTGCATCTGGTGATTGACTTTATATATAGATTACAAGGATCGATGGCATCTGCGGCCACCATCAGAAGCTGTTCATGAGAAGCCAGGTAAGTATGTAAATTTCTTACGTTTATATGTGTGATTGATAGGGAACCTTATAATACCGCCGTGGTCTGACTGCATGTTTTGCTTATATTGAAGACTAACGGTGTCCCTAAAATAATTTGCACATACATACATTCAGGGAGCAGGGTACAAAAATGTTTTTTTTAAAAACAAACCACACACAAACAGACATTAAGGGACAGTTTCAGTGGAATTCTCATTTGTTACTTGAGTTTGTTTTAATGTTCTCTATGTTAGTTATCTACATATTCTCTTCCATTTTGACAATCAGTTTATTTCATACCCTTGCTGTTCCTGTGTTGACATTAGTGAGCTGACATTTCAGGTTCTAACGGTCCTTCTGCTCAGGATGCACCACATCTTGGAATGTTCCTAACAGTATTTCTACTGTTGAGTGGCTGTGGATGGGTCAAACATGCTCAGATCTTACTGGAGCAACTGAATAAAACCCAGGCGCTGGGTCAAGGGCAAGACCATAACGGTCTCTACTAGGGTCAGGGATTCGGTGCATTATTTATACACAGACAAAATGCGAAGGGCAGGTTAAGGTCATTAGGATGGAAAAATGACTGATCTTTTTTTTGAAAAGTACATGTATTTGCACTGAACTTCCCCTTAACACATTTTTAGCCATCCTGATGTGATTTGGTTGGTAACATAATAGAGATTAGCAGATTCCAATTGAAATCAGTTATTTAAGTCAATATAATATAATAACATCAGTTGTATATAACAGGAAGTCATACAAACAGCACCATAGCACTGTCATATATAGGCCTCCTTGGCACCTGTGTCTGAAAAAATACTTAGTTCCATTTGATGCATCTGCAGAAGGGCTTCATGGTTTCTGAAAGCCTTTGTTTCATCAATCCCATTTACGGCCCTTCATAGTGTCCTGTTTTCCACTCAACCTTCAGCCCTGGTAGATTATTTATAACCACTAATGGTTCTACTGCCAAGTGGAGACTTGGGGTGATGAAATATATGGCCAAAATTATTCTATATTCTTGAGTTATAAAACTGACAAATGCATTAGTACAAGTATGTTGTGAATGTATAGCACGGTCTTAAAATCAAGCCTGTACAGAATAAAAAAGTCTCTCCTATTACTGTATAGCTACTATTATATATTTGTAACATTATTTTTAACTGACTTTCAAATGTACCGTGTAACACCAACAGTATCCAGGCAAAATCTTCCTTCTGGGATTCAAATCGTGTTAGTGCACGTGGGTAAATCGCGATTTAAAACTGGCTAGTAGCCGCCATTAAATCATGCGCTAATAGTAGCGCGATTATGAAACCCAAACATTCGGCACAACATGGAGTTAAAGTCACGGTATCGATAGCGAATGATTAGCGTGGACGATAACTCCATATTATTGCCAGTAAATTGGGTAAATGTGTATTTAAATGTACGGAGCGATACACACTTAAAGGGAACTGTGGTCTCCATAAAAATGAAAGATTTTAATGAAAGGCCTGTTTAATAAACGTTTAAAAAGAGACATCAAAATCTCTCCACGGCTCCACAGCCCAAGATATAAAGAAATGACTGACCAGAAAGTTAATGGGTGAGGCTGACATGTAAATTCCTAAGGCTGCTCGTTTCCCTCGCCACCGGTGGCAACAGCACTCGACATTAGTGTGTGACAGAGACAGGAAATCCCTCCCTGCTGTGTGAAAGATCCCCACAGAGAAGGTAAGGGAATCTACAGCCCTACTCTCCCACTATGTGAAAACAGCCAACTCTGCCTGAAAAGGCTGTTTACAGTTTTCGTAGGGGGGGGGGGGTCCTGAGTGCCCACAGAACCTGTGAGTGGGCCGGGCCAAGGCACCGAGTGGGCGTTCCACTGGGCTTGTAAGGGAAAGGGCCAAGGGGGCCCTGCAAATGGAGGGCCATGGGGTAGGAGTGGGAGGCGACAAGGGGGCTTGCAAGAGGAGGGGGCGCAAGGGGAGGAGGAGAACACAGGGCATCCACTGACATCACCAGGTTCCCCAGCAGGAAGTGCAGGGGACTGGTGATGCTTCTGCCATATCACCACACAAAAATGTAAAAATATCTTCAAAACTATGCAAAATATACAATGAAAATACATTGCAAAAATTCTCAGCGAGGAGCAATTCCTATCAATTTACCTAAAGTCATTTTTGGACAACAGCTCCCTTTTTAATTGGTTTAGAGTAGTAGATATACTGTATGTTACACTAAGGGTACCACCTAAAACTACTTTATGTTTTTGAAACTAGAACAATTACTTCAAAATTTATTTCTTAATACCGAACCACTCTGAAATGCTTCGATTACTCTGTTCTTCTTAACATATTAGCTATCATACTGCTAGATATTTAATCCTATAAAGTTGCCCTCCACCTGCCCTAATGGTACCCAGGGGCATAGGTGATGCTCCTGTGGTAGTTTGCCTTGATGGTTTTGGTAGACCATTTTTCTCTCATGTACACTATTTAATCCTTTCAATCAAGCCTGTAGCCCTCTATGGAGATAGCTATGATGGGATGGGGACCTTCTTGTGAGGAAGGATTTGTAAGAAGAGCTATGCTATTAACAGAGAATATATCAATTATAATTGGTAAAAGGTTTTGGTAGAAAAATATGCATTAAAGCTGTATTTCAGTTGAATGTATATTTAAAGTTTGTTTGCCCTTTGACCCCTTCTAATACTTCCTGTGATTAAATACAAATAAACTTTAAAGTACACTAAGGAACAAAAACAGGACAGGACACAGGGTTATGGACGACTAAATATTTAATGTGACTAAATCTGTTTTTTCTTAAAATTAAAAGGATGAATTTCCTTGATAGAGGATGCCCACAGAGGCAATTTAATATATGTCATCTTTTGATTGCATTGGGTCTCTGCTTGCATATGTGGAAGGCATCAGCTGAGAGAGGAAAAATGAAAGCCAGCTTTCCCATTTGCTGCATTTATCGCAATTACATGTTTGTCTAGTGAAAAAGCACATCAGGGGAATTTGTCTTCCACGTGTGTGGCCAAATCTGAACATTTTTACCTATTTACCAAATTAACAGATCTCTGCAAAGGTCTCTATAGTGTGGCAACATTTATAGATATACATGTGCTATGCTTATTTTCAGTATTGCGGCATTGTAACATCTAGGTTTCAACCTCTTCGGATGCCCTTATCATGTCCTTCATAAAGTCATCTAATCCTCTTGGCCAGACTTCCAACATTTTGGGTTATGACAGAAAATTTGATGTGTCCTGGTGCCATTTTATTTCACAGCAGACTCCAGCTGGAGGCCAAAGGTCTGGGTGTGAGACCTCAATCAATTGGAGGCAACTAAAGGAAAGTACTGTATGCTTAAAGGGGTCTTTAATTTAAACCTATCCAGCTGTTCACCCATACCATAATGCCTGCTAAAAGTGATTTGGTTACAATAATTCTTTTAGGCGGGTGAGTACGGCCGGATATGTGTCCGCTCAGCGCTCAGCCGGGAAAATGCGGCGAATTTGCGAACGATCGATCGTTGCGTGCCCATAGGGAACCGCAATTTTCCGACGCGTCTGATCATTCTATGGTCGGTCCGGGTACGAGACGAAACAATCTATGTCGGTCGCGGCCAGAGTGTCCCACACCAGACGATATTTTCAGTGGTACCCAGCCTTAATAGCAGCCAGTCTAACGGCTGGTACATACCAGTTGATTCAGTGGTTTGACTTGCCAGCTCAATACAACAGGCTGACTTATGATTTTTAGGCAAATTTGGTGAAAGTGGAGATTAGACATTGCTAGTAATTTTGTTGGTTGGGCCTATTACTGCTGAAATTATTTGGGGCAACTTGGCCTGTATGGTGGCCAGTAAAAAAATATAGGAGGCAAAAAACTAATTAATTTCTTGTGCACTATTTTTTTGCTTTATTTTTGCTTCAGCATCTCTATGTTTGGGTAATGCTTTTTACGTCACTTTCCCTTATTTGTCCCCAGACTAGGAATATCTTCCAAGCTTTCATTAGTTTTGTGTGAGCCAAAAAATTTCAGCAATAAATATTCTGTCCCCCCTGTTTTATTGTACCATAACTTCTTCTGTCTGCATATATCTGAGAAACAATATATTATAGGTTCTATTGCCATCAAAAAGTATATGTACATGCAGGACAAGGTAAATGTCATGCATGCTCTGCTCCAAAAACTACAATTAAAAAAGAATGTTAACAAGCAAACTACAGGTTGGCTTTTTACAGGACTGCCTTCAATTATTGTTGCCAATGCTTTTGTTTAGCAATAAAATGTATCCACTGTGGAGTTACTATCCAGCACAGGATGGCTGAAATGACTACTATAATTTCAGCAAATGAAAACATTCACATTGTGGAGAGAATTACAGAATATATGAGACACTGATTCATTTATTTTCCAGCCTGAATGGTTTTGTCGTTCAAAACCTTGTGACTACAGATAAGAACAAGGATTTGTCTAGATTTCGTGAATTAAACAAGGATAGTTAATAAAATATTAAGTTAAATCAGTCCATGCAAGGCAGGCTTTATTAAACTATATTTTGTCTTGAAGAGAGCACCTAAACTATATCACAAAATCACAAAAAAGTTAGTTTTTTCACCTCTCAACCTGACACAGGTACACACACCTACTGACCTAAGAACCAGAAAAGCTAAAGACATCATTTAGGTTGTTTGAACTTTTTATATAGAGGGCGATTGTATGCAGATAGTTACCATTTAGCCCCCTCTGGGTTATGAAAGACTAAATGAAGTGGAGAACTGAAATTACCGAGTGTCCTGGGGGGTGAGGAGGTCTGTCAGAATAGAGATGGCCGGTTCGTGGACCCGAACTCGATCCGCCACGGATTTATCCCGTCTAGCGAACGGCGGATTATTCCGGATTTTCCGCCTTCCGAACTTCTAAAATTTTGTAATTACGAGGATCTCTGTATTTTCGAAATACGGAGAAACGGAGGTCCTCGTATTATGAGAATTCTCGTTAATTTGGAAAATTCTAAAAAACAGAGAAGGAAAATTCTTGTAAATTTGCGGAATTTCCGCATTTTGGGGATTATTTTCAAGGACTGAGCAAAAGCCAATGTCCCAAATTATCCAATGGGAGATAACAACATGATTATGCCAGCCCCCTGGATATAAAAGGCTGCTTCACAGGTGCCATTTTGTCAGTGTGTTGGAGTGTGTTTAGTGGAGACCTGACAGTGTAGGAGTTGGGAGAGTTTTTGTGCTTTTTTGAGCTTTTTTGAGCTTTCTGGGTGTGTTCAGTATGGTGGTTTAGCACTTGTGGGTTAACCACCCTGTATTCACACATCTTGAGACCCAACAGTCCTTGTAAGGACTAACCTTGTTGTAACGGAGAGAGGACCCGTCTCTCCACTGAGAATGTGGACCACCTTACATTCATCAAGATGAATGAGGCATGGATCACATCTCAGTACAGCACCCTCTTGCTGATGCTGATGCCCGTGATGAAGGCCTCTGCCCCTGGCAAACCCGTACTGCTCTTCCGCCTCATTTTCACACCTAGAGGCTTAGCTGATGCCAGCTTAGCTGGCAATGGCAACATTTTTCTATGGAGGCCAATATGGTCCTACCTTGCTCTACTGCATTCAAGTTGTGAAATAACAAATGCTACTTGCAACAACAGCTACTTTGTGGCTAACTTTCTAAGATTGGGTCATCCTACTTGGCCTGAGAGCGAGTAATTTGTTCTTCCTTCTCTCTCCACGAGGGCACCTTTGTGGTGTCACCCTACTCTGACCATCTCATACAGCCGCAACAGCTACTTGTGGAATGTTTTCAGCTCGGGTCAACCTGCCTGGCACTAGAGCAGTACTCCATATTACAAAGTGGGGCTGCTGTAAACTCAATGGTGCGGGGTACTTACAAAGCCTTACACGTTCACCCGTTGTCCTTGCACGAAGCATACTCTGAGGGGAGAGAAGCCAATGGGGTGAGGGGTATGTCCACGTGGGGCCAAGCCTACCTGGCTCTTCAACAATGGTGGCAGCTGCAGTGGGCCTGCTGTAACTCAATGGTGTGGTTCCTAAAAAAGCCTTCCCCGTTCACCGCTTTCCCTGCATGAAGCATACTCTGAGGGAGAGAAGCCAATGGGGTGAGGGGTATGTCCAGTGGGGCCAAGCCTGCCTGACTCTTCAACAATGGTGGCAAACTGCAGTGGGCCTGCCTGCTGTAACTCAATGGTGCGTTCCTATGAAGCCTTCCCTTCACCCGCTTCCCTTGCACAAAGCATACTCTGAGGGAGAGAGCCAGTGGGGTGAGGGGTATGTCCAGTGGGGCCAAGCCTGCTGGCTCTTCAACAATGGTGGCAAACTGGCAGGGCCTGCTGTAACTCAATGGTGCTGTTCCTAACCGTTCACCGCCGCTTTCCCTTGCACGAAGCATTACTCATGGAGGAGAGAAGCACAATGGGGTGAGGGGTTGTCCAGTGAGGGCAAGCCTGCCTGGCCCCACAGCAATGGTGGCAAACTGAGTGGACATTATGTAAACCAGTACCCCATCGCCTTCCTTCCTTGTTGTGTGCAAAACTACTATATAGGGGAATGTGGCCAATGTGGTGTGGTAATGGCATTAATGGTAAGGGTATATACAATTATAATTACCAGACATAGAGGCTAGCTAAATAGATATGTGTTGTATATTTTCAAATAAAAATGATTATGAATCTATCGAATAATTTGATATATCGAAAAATAAAGCCCAAAAAACATTTTTTTTCAAAAACTTGTTATATATAATATAATAATTTTCTTTTTTTTAAACTATTTACAGAAAAAAAAAAATAAAATAAAAAAAATCACTGGGTTCCAGCCTGGATACCCTCCTCCAGTGTGGTCAGGCGGCGGTCAGGGCGCCGCCCCATGTGGAGGATATCCCGCTGTATGTTCTGGTAATCTGTGGGAAGATATAGAGAGAATGTGTTGACGATGTTCAGCACGCAACAAATGTTGTATGTATAAAAGGAAGACTCAGTATAAAATCATATTTCAAATCTTAGTTAGATTATGCATACTGTTATGGTACAGTGATTTTAACTGATTGGCTGTGGATGGGTCAAACAGTTAGATCTCTAGAAGAGCAACGGAAACCAGGGAGGAAGCAAGAAGAGCCAAGGGGTCCGCACAAGGAATGAGGACATGGCAAAGACACAGACAAAAGGAAGGGCAGGAAGCAAAGGATAAAAAGCTCGGAAAAACAGGAGTGGAGAACGCCGAACAAATGAAACGCGCGTGAGGAGGGGGGAACAGAGAGAAGAGAGCCAATGAACAAAACCAGAAACAAGGCTGAAGGGGAGAGAAGGGCAGGTTGGGAGGAGAAATAGGTGGGTTGTGAGTGAGTGTTATTTGAGGAGATGTGGGGGGGGGGTTTGGTGGTACTAAATATACTTAAACTTCCACTTAAACGATATTATTGCATCATGGGGGATCACTGATAAAACAGCAGGAAGTAATGCTGGCATAAAACATTAAGTTTATTGCTAAATTGTATCAGAAATTCTTGGTTTTGTATCACTAGGACTGTGCTACATACCAAATTTTTTGGAAGTGGTTGCAGCCCCCATAAAGCATTGTCAAACCACAGTACCCAATGTGCATCATGTAGCGTGGATTTTACACTGGGAAAATACAGATATTAATAGTCTTGTATATAACATTTCATTAACGTTGCATTATGATTTACTTACGATTTTCAATCATGGCCACAGAGACAATGGAGAGGCTGGCAGTGCTGGAGGGGCTGGAGGGGGGAAAGGGTGGAGGGCCTGGAGAGGGTGGAGGGCATGGAGTGGGTGGAGGGCCTGTAGAGGGTGGAGGGCTGTAGAGGCTAGTCCTGCTTCTAGAAAAAAATGTTTTATTTCAACAATCACTGTCCAATCCATTAGTAATATTACTGTATAAGAACATTGCCTAAAAGGCTATGTGTGAACATTTCTTGGATAATTTTGGACGTTTGGACCGAATTTCATGTCTTAAGCTCAAAAACTGAGGGACAAGATACAGCCCAAACAATGGGGAGTCGGGGACAATAAAAGGGAATGAGAAAGAAATGAGAGATCTGTCTCTCAAGCCAAATTAAAGATTTGTTGCATTTTTTTTTTACGAAAATTTTTATCA
The DNA here is from genome assembly GCA_019447015.1 of Hymenochirus boettgeri. NCBI lineage: Eukaryota > Metazoa > Chordata > Amphibia > Anura > Pipidae > Hymenochirus > Hymenochirus boettgeri. The sequence goes on from CM033475.1 coordinate 79,008,657, forward strand.
GTGAATAATAAAATTCACTTAATTACATGATAATTTCACTAATTATTTGCTGACAATCAAGGTCATAAAAAATATAAAAAATTGCTAGGATGCACGGCTGGTGGACTGCCAGGTGGGGCGAGAGAGCCCGGAGGGGGCAATGGGCTGCCCGGAGCCTGAGGGATAGTTGTGGGTAGTGCTAAAAAAAAAAAGGAAATTTATTTAACTCTCACTGTCATTAAATGTTCAAATACATTTACAATAAAACAATTCTCGGAGAAGTTGTCAAAAAATATGCAAACATTTGGATAAGGGCTTGGACACATCTACGTGTTAAAAAGCACACAATAGTGTGGCACAATTAATGTCATCCTCAATTTTGCACAATTGTGCAATCGTACTGCACTCGCGCGGCAATACACATGAGCACACCAGAAACACGCGCTTGTAGCTGTTTCTGGAGCGCTCGTGTGCGCTGTAATGTGGCCTTGGACAAATGAAAAATTGTGAATTTTTTTTTTTCAATAGGCTGCACTTACATCTTCTCTGGCGGGGACGGTGGTGGGGGTGGGGTGTGGAGGAAGATTCAGCTGCAAATTAAAATTAAAAAATACATAATGAATGATATATCTAAAGGATATATTAATTTATTACTTGGATCTGCTTGAAAATACAGATAAATAAGGCAATATGTTATAGCTGCTTTAAAAGTCAATCATATTTCTATGGCAATGATTTCATACCATATTCAGGCTAAGTACTTATATTTTATGTGTGGTATTGTAGCCATGGAAAGGGAAAGTTGGTTGGGTGTAGGGGAGCATCAGTAGCTAGTGTGTACTGTATCTAGATTTTGTGGGTAACACAACATTTTTAATTTTGGAGTGTAAAAATCAATTTGAATAATGATCAACATTTTATTTTGACTTTACTTTCCCTTCAAATAGGGCTGCCATGTAACTAAAAGGGTGGGTCAGTAAAGTGTGTTAACTGTGTCTATATGTGGGTATCAGTGTGCATTTATAAGGTAAAAGAAATCAATTTTAATGATCGATTACATTTTTAACTTTACTTAGACTTTAAATAAGGCTGCAATGGAAATGGAAGGGGGCCACCAAGTGTGTTTGCCTGTGTTTATGTGTGGGTATCATTTTAAATTATAGGTGATATGTTAAATAAAGTCACTTTCAGTGATTTATTTTTTGACTTTGCTTACCCTTAAATAAGGCTGATATTGATAATATAAGAATAATAATAATGTAATAATAACCAGTGAATGAGAAATACAAAGAACTTGGATCTCTCTCTCTCTCTCTCTCTCTTCTTCTCTCAAGCCAAATTTAAGGATTATTGATGTATTTAAATATATATAATATATGTTTTTGTCAGAAGTGAATTAAAATATTTTACTACTTATTACAATACAGTATATAATAAAAAGTATACTTGCCTCATCATTTGCCGCATGGCTGTAAATAATGAGGCCTCTGCCTCTTCAGATCAGACCACGTCTCGGAGGGTAGAGACAGTGGTCTGGTAGCCGAACCGGCGCAGGAGCCGGCGCTGGAGCCCCCCATAATCTGCGCTTTTGGCGTCGCACATGATAGGTGCCAGGGGGGAAATCATCGTACCCCTGGCCAGGAGGTACTGCATGGCATAGAGTTGCCTAGCAGAACTCACCATTTTGCAGGAAGGTCCGGTTCCTTGTTTTTACGAAATCCTCGTTTTTACGAAAATCCTGTTTTACGAAAATCCTCGTTTTTTCGAAAATCGCGGTTTTACGGGAATCCTCCTTTTACGGAAATCCTCGTATTTTCGGGAAAATACCGTTTTTTTTAAATTCACGCTAGCGGACTGTAATTTTTAGGTATGTAGACATTGATACATGTTTCTAAGGTCAATACCCAGGTCCCTGAGTGATTAAGTGTACGTTACCAAGGCTATTTAGACCACTTTAATGCGGATTTTGCCAAACTTTCATTTTAATACGTTTAACGGGTCCGCTCGCGGATTTTCAAATTTACGGATTTTTTTAAATCGCGGATCCTCGAGTGGACCGTATTTTTCGAAGTCGGACATCTCTACTCAGGAACCTTCTTAATCTCCCAAAGTGAAGCTGTAAAGATTGTCATGAAAACCAATGTAAGTGAATGATGAGAACTGATCGTCTCTAGTAGAGATGGGATTCAGGTCCGACTCGACCCGGATCCGACACAGAAAACCCTCGGTTCCAAAATCCCCAAGATCCGACTGAATCTGGACGGATTGACAGGATTTCAGCACTTCGAAGCCATTTCTATAATTATGGAACGTACGAGGATTATAAAATAGCCTCGAACATTCAATAATCCTCGAAAATTCAATCAGATCTATCGAAAATAGCCTTGAGGATTCAAAATCAAAAATTTGTCCATTTTCGGATTTTTGGATCTTCAAGAAAACGGAATGAAACTGGTGAGTTTTGGCCATCTCTAATCTCTATTGAGGATAAGAGAGACTGAGTCAGTGTTATGATTGATTGACAGCAGCAACCAATTAGACATACTGTAGTAGACCAGTTGAAAGGTACCATTTGATTGGTGACTTCAGATTAATGGCACAGGCAAATTCAGGGGAGGACAAGGTTAGTAGAAAGAGGGGCAAATTGCCTTCAGACTCCTCTTTGCTACAATAATAGAGCAATGGCTGTTGGTGTAATCTCACAGACTTGGACACTGAGTCAGACGACTTGATTATAGCATCTAGGATGAACTGTCCCACCACGATACATGAGTGTGCCCACAGAGCATTCACCATAGAAATTGTTATTATTTACTGTAGCAGGCAAAGAAGGGAAGGAAAGATAGAGATGGCAAGTTAATTTTCAAAGAAAGTTCAGTGGAAAATATCATTATTTTAAAATTCTTATTTATATTATTTTAGGTATATTATGCAACCCTAGTTTTTCTAAATATTCTCTTCCATTTTGAAAAATCAGCAGATTTCATTCTCTTGCTATTCCCTTTGTTGTCATTAGTGAGCTGCCATTATGGTCCTGTAATGGTCCTTTTTCCCAGAATGCACATTTCCAACAGCCATTTCTACTGATTGGCTGTTGGATGGGTCAAAAATGCTCAGATCTCTATGAGCAACTGAATCAACCCAGGCACTGGGTATAAGGGCAATTATAGTGAGAAAATTGTTTTTTTTTTATTTCTTCAATGTATCCTATAAGTCATCCCTCCACCAGGGTACCTTTAGTTTCTTTAAATTTACATAGTCCGAGATATAAGCCTTTGAATATGCTGTGATTTGTAGGAGCTGCTACACCTCATCTGTCACTCAAAGCACACACCCACACAATCCAAAGCTCCCCTGCAGTATGTCACACACTCTCTCACCACACGATATGTACCATGTGCAACATATGTCAAATGCTGTGTGCTAAACACAATCAATAAACCATTAACCCAGAATATGAGCATAACACACTATAAAACAGCCCCTCCCCCCAAAAAAAATCTTATATACATACAAAACAGTGATCAAATGGAACACTAATACAGTATATATAATACAGTAATACAGACTATATACCAAACAAGACACACAGTGCAATCTATGAAATATATAGACTAAAGCAACTGATATGTAACAGGACAACAAGCAGTGTCACTGTGTTTGTGAAGGTCTCTCACTACAAGCTGCTGTTACACTGACTCTCTCTTCAGTGATTATGATCTCAGCTAAGCAGGGGGAGAAATATGAACTTTAGGTAAAAAGGAAATAAACATTAGCAAAGTTAGAGAACAGGCAGAGTTCAGTAACTTACTTGTAAAGAATCTCAGCACCACTTGTCCTCCTCTCTCCCCCTCTGCCCCTCCCTTCAGCATATTGCATTTTATTCCACACTTTGATTGCAGTCTAGTCTGGAAGGGAGGGGTCAACAGGATGTCAGCACTTCATTTAAAGTCCTTTCAACGACAATGCTCGGACTCTGTATACAGCCCATCACTGCGTGAGGGGGAGTAGACAAGAGAGGGGAGGGGGACTACACAGCTTGGTACAAACTTCTGCCAGTGTGAAGAAACGAAGCCACACAGAAACATGAAAGTAAGGCAGCTTATACTAAGTGATCTATAAATTGTATACAGACAAAGTTTTTTTTCACTATAGTTGCCTTTTAAGGGCAAGACAATAATGGTCTCTACTAGGGATCCTGCAAACAGGAAGTCAGTATTTCAAAATAATTTATTATACACAGACAAAATGCTGAATGAGCAGGTTAAGGTAATTGGGATGGAGAAATACTGCTCTTTTTCCTTAAAAGTATATTTATTTGCACTGAACTTCCCCTTTAATTTCAACCACTTCTACTTATCCAGGGAAAGGCAAAACTATAAAATGGATCAAAGGGGAAAAAATCCTTCCTTACTCCAATAGGCTATTAGCTAGTCCCTGGATCAACCTTATAATGACAAAATTATTAAACAATATAATCTGTAACTAATGGCTATCAATAATCTATAGACAATAATATATCTATCTATATCACTCTATCATCTAATCTATCGATGTGCTTTCCCAAATCAATACAAACTGTATACAATGAGTACCAGAATTTAATCATATATTTATATATTATTTCATTCATATGAGCAAATCAATAGGTCAATAGGGTGTTTTTAAATACCTTAGCACCATATAAACTAAACAGAGATTATGATTGTATTTATTTTATGAGTTCTATGTGGTGTTTTTCTAGGTGTGACATGTATTACGCCCATGATTTGACACCGTAAATTCAGGGTCTCATTATGAGTCTGTATTCCAAGATGATATGTATACATAGTATGGGTAAGGAGCTTTGACTATGTCATTTCCTGTATTGAATACTGATGCTCATGTGTCATTTCCTGTCTATCTGGTTAAAAGTCATGTAATGTGGTTAATGCGTGTGATATCATTTTTGTGAGCCTGAAGAAGGAAGCATGTGGTTGTTTTACCTGTCTAGGATCAGCACAGTAAAGGAGAAACAGGGAAGCACTGCTCTGACTCATGTGTGTTGAAACACAAACTTTTCTCTTCACAGACCCGAATCTGTGTCTCTGTAATTTACTGCCTTTACCCTGTAACTGGTAAACGTTTAAGATACGTTGTGAATGAAGGACAGGAGCTTACAATGGGAGGTGCAATGGAATATAAGAATTTAGTCACTTAGCTATTAGCTAAATTCCTTTTTATAAGGAAATATTCCATTGCACCTCCCATTCTAAATCCAAAGCCTATGTGTATTAAACTAAATCATATAATAATCCAGTGTTCTCCCCCTGGTTTCTCTGAGAGGGTACAGGGGTTCCTTTTGACAGGAACTGTACAGATCTACCCTTGTGATACATTTAGTGCATGTTAAATATAAATATACTTATTAATCAATCGGTTATATTTGTATGAATTATGTATTCTGATAATTAAAGACTAAAAAGCAAAAGATACATAGAAATATATAATCATTTGAGTTTCCAAGACAAATTGATAGGATTCCCAGGGTAGAGAGGTTGAGCAACACTGTCTTATTCTTATAAATACACATAATATATAGAAAGATAACTGAAAGATAACTGGCTGGTGAAGTTACCTGAGGATGACTTTTTTATATGTAGCGATGGTGATGTGTTCCTGCAATGGTGCTGAGAATTAGAAGTCTGCAGCTTCCCCCTGGTGCTGTAGAGTGTTCAGTTTCTCATGAAAGACATGGCTGGTTCTGATACTCCTCTGATCCATGGCTCTGGTCGGGAATGTGGACGGTGGTTCCACACCTCCAGATCGGTCCAGTCTTTTCCCCTGAAGAATGGTGTCCATACACACAGATGGCTCCTTCTCCCGAACTAAAGGAAACATAAAGGACAATTATATCCACCTTTCCCCCGATCTATACCTGTAAAGTACCCAGGGTGAGGACCTAAAACACTAAGTCCTCAACTCTGGATACTTTACAGCAGTCCTGAACTTCTTCCTTGAAGTTCTTTGGTGCTGCGGTCCAATCCTCTCACTGGCACTGTCAGTGACAGTCAGCAAGGCAGCCAATGGGAAGAAACAGCTCCTTGCAGAGCGTGTCTTCCCATGGGCTGCCACCACAAACTGTCAATCACAGTGCCAGTGGGGAGAATCGGACCACAGCGCCAAAGAATTTTTCAAGGAAGTAGTGCAGGACTTCTGTAAAGTATCCAGAGGTGGACTTAGCATTTTAGGTCCTCACCCTGGGTACTTTGCGGAGGAATGGAGGAAGAGGAACGAGGAGGTGAGGTATAATTATCTTTAACAGCTTTTAATACCAGACAAGGTAGATTACACTGAATAGTAACATCTTAAAATATCATACAAACAAGAAATCTGGGTAAACAAAGCAGATTTACATTTTAAAAACCATCCCCATACTCTTGTCTTTCATGTTTTGTGATGCTTATCACAGGATTATGTATTTGGGAAATCATACAAATTCCAATAATGGCTTATAATCTACACTTTCATTTGTACAAATTTAATTCTGTACATGGAAAATTTACCATAAATACTAAACAACGTTTTCCATTTTAAAGCTTAATTCTTATTAAAATACGCTACACACATTGCTCAGAAAGTCTACCAGGTCATCACTGAGCCTTGCATCACTAGCCTGCTGGAAATGTTAGTTTGGACTTCAGGATAGATTGTTGCCCATTTTCCTGCTCCGGCATAAAACGGTCTTAGATAGAACCAAGGACCCAAAATTGAAAGAAAAAACATATTCCTTACCTTGTAGAATCTAGAAAATAAAAAGAGATGAGAGTTATAAATACTTTATCTAAAAATAGCAACTGAAATCAATGAAAACTAGAAAGGGAAAGTATAAACCTTTTGCTTGAAAGGCTGCATTTTTGAAGGGAATATGTTTCTGTGGTGCAGATTTTAAATCTCAATAATGGAAAGATGAGGACATTGTTGCTTTTATTAACAGAGAAGGGGGTTTGACCCCCGAAACGTTGTGTATCTGGTTTTGTGTTCAGCACTTTAATACGGGGTGGCCTCCCTGCAACTTATACCCATTGGTATACTTACCTGAAGTGGCACAGGCCTCAGGGGGAGCACCTCTTAACTTACTGTTGGGATACCACAATCTTCTTGAAATTGGTAGCATTAACCTTATGGAGGTAGCCAATATGCAATTAGAATTGTTTTGTATTTTTTGTATGTATTATATTTTTGGTCTCTGGTAGAACTTTAATACAATGTACAATAGTCCCAATTTTCTATATATTGTGCTTTCACTATAGTTACCTGTAAGTTTGGCTGCTACTGGAATAAATGGTAGGCAGTGGGGTGTGTACCTTTGTGTTGGGGGGTAAAAAACTATATTGTGATGATTGATCAAAGTTTGTTTTTGACTATACTTACCCTTTCAGTATGGCTGCCATGGAAATGGAAAGGTAGGTCTGTAGGTGTGTGTACCTGTGTGAGGGGTAAAAAACTAACTTTTTTCCCAAAATGTTTTTTGACTATAGCTGTATGGCTGCCATGGGAATTGAAAGGTAGGTCAGTAGGTGTGTATAATGTGTGGGGGTTGGGGGTATCAGTGTTTGCGTTTATGGCCATTAAACTGTTTAGATCTCATGACTGTAAAACCTTGAATTGTCCACATTTGAGGATTGTTCCGATTATAGTTGATGGAAAAAAATTCTCAAATTCGTGATAATGCGCTAACACTTTCACAGATTCTTTAGCTAGGCAATAGCAAACTTCTCCATTGCCTGCATGTCTGAGCCGAATTTTATGTCTCTAGCTGGAAAACTGTGGAGGAGATACAGTCCAAAAAAGGAGAAAAAAGCCACTTACTGACATCACACTGAGTGTCTACAATAGGTAATATTGAGACTCTCACACACAATGAGATGTCTCCTATTACAAGGAATAATTGGATATTTACAATAAAATTTAATTAGATCTCCAGGTGGCGTGAGTGGTGTTGGAGATTTTCCTGGTTTCTCCTCATTGAACTCAATCACAGAAAAGCATGCTCTGTGTACATAAACAACAACAAAAAAAACCATTAACTATGTTGAACAAAATAGAGCAATATAATAGTGAGTTACACTAATAATAATTACAACTATAGAAATATAGATGGCACAAATAGAAAAAAACCCAGAATGAATTAATATAATTTAATTTTCTTGTTTTAATACTAAATGATAAATGGGTGGGGCAGCACATATTCTAAGCGCTGTCCCTTATAAAACAGGAAATCAAACTACTCACCGAGATTTCTGTTTCCCAGTCACGTTCATGGCAGCATTCAACAAAATGGGTTTAACCTGAAAGTCCCTGGATAGGAAGTTAAAAAGATTAAAGGTATAAATGTACCCTCTTCCAACACATACCTTGTCTCTTCAAAGCTAATTGCTACTAATCCACACAGCCTTAAAAGAAGGGGAAGGGCATTTTGGGGACTGTGCCATGAACGTGACTGGGAAACAGAAATCCGGTATGATTTGATTTCCTGTTTTCCCCAGGTAACCATGGCAGCAAGTCCCCAAAATGGATATACCAAAGCTAAAATGATGGGCGGGCAAATATGCTTAAACACACATTCTTTTATTCCAAACCTAACAATACAGTCTGCAGGACTTTACGTCCAAACTTTAGATCCTCAGACGGCAATACATCCAACTTATAAGACGGACAAACGTCTTCATCGACGACAACTTTGCCGTTTGCAAATTAATTCTTTTGGGCCTTTGCCTCAGCACCCCGGAACATGCTATTGCTCTGGTTGAGTGCGCTTTTAATCCCTCGGATATTTATGCCTCTGGTCCGTGGTTCTCGTAATGCACGATACTATCCATCCACTTTTTCTGAAAGTCTTTGTTTTTTATATACTCAACGCCACAAAGTCTAGGCAGTGCCATTTCCTTTCCCTATCCAACTTCGGATTGGAAAAAATGAGGGTAGATGATTTCTAAGTCCAGGTGAAATTCTGATATAACTTTTGGTAGAAATTGGAAAGAAGGTTTTAATTTAACTCTGTCTTTGCAAAACTGTAAATGGGGCTTTTAACAGACAGAGCCCCAATTTCTCCTACTCGACAAGCAGAGGTTATTGCAGTTAAGAAGACGACCTTGAGGGTCAGCAACCACAAAGAAATCTCCTCGATGGGTTCAAAGGGGACTATGTCAAGGCTTGCAGGACTAATGGTAGATTCCATGGAGGAGGCTTGGAAAAATCTTCGGCCTTATTCTACTCATTGCAGCAAAAAATCTTTGGATCAGGGGTTCCGCCGCCCAATTATTTCCTGATATCTCTGACAATACAGACACATCACATTCTTGCAGAGGCCTGAAGCGGCAGGAAATCTTTTTCACTGGCATAATCTGAAAAAAGTCTATGTTCTGTAATATTTATTCAAGTTGAAACCTTTCTTGAGTAAAAATTCTACCATATCGTTGTAAACCTAATTGATTCAATTTCCAGGCCGCTAGCCTCAGTTGTTGACGTCTGACAAACTATCGGCCCTTGAGTCAGCAGATGGGGAATTTGTCCAACTCTATTGGCGGTTCGGTCGCCATTGCAAAAGAAGAGGGTACCATGGCCTCCTCGGCCAATTTGGTATAATTGCATTGCTTCTGCTCCTTGGCCTTGATTTTTCTGAAGAACCTCCATATTAGAGGAATCGGTGGAAATACATACAAAAGGCCCATGTCCCAGTTTCTGCTGAAGGGCATCTATTGCCGTTGCTCCCAGACATGGATAATGACTGAAGAAGACTGGACACTTTTGTGTTGTTGGTTGCCATGAGGTCCACTACTGGTTGCCCCCACTTGTTTACTAAGTCCTTGAAGACTTGGGGATCCAAAATCCACTCCCTGGCGAATCTCTTGGCGATTAAGGTAGTTGCCTCCAGATTTCTCTGCCCGGACATTGAATAGCTGCTATGTAGCTAATGTTACTTATTAAAGCTTTGTTGAGATTCTCAGTTGGGGTGTTGCCGTTACCTCAAAAGGGACTGTACAGTATTTCCCTGTATCGCTCCTTTGGGTCATCTCATGAACTGTGACTTTAATCTGAACAGGACCTTTTGCTTTTGATTATGTCTTTATTATTGTGCTTTTATTAGGAATTTTAGGACCTTTTGTGCATTAGAAGGGATGAGCTGGGTTTGGGAGTTTGTCTTTTAATTATGCAGAAATTAACTTGTACTGTATACTGTATTAAAGGGTTTACGTTTGCATTGCATTAAAATGGTTACTTGTGATATGCCTATGCTTCAACTAGTGAAATTTTTGAGAATGATGAAAATTATAATCTAAAACTATGAATATTTTACATCATTAACTAGTATATAGCTAGTACAAGTATATACGTAAAATGTGCTATAAAGCAAAAATATGTCAAGTATGACCTCTAAAGTATTGTTTTAACAATACAGCACTGCTAGTTCTGTATGTACTTTTAACAAGTACATTGTCATCACAAAATCAATACACCAAAATATACTAATAGTGAAGTATAAAGTAAGAAAGTATATTTGAAACATTGTAATAACTAAAATCAACATGATAACATTATTAAAGTAGTCTAGTATTTAAAAAGGGCTTTGGGATTATAAATGTTTTGGAAAGAAATGAGTAAAAAGCTTGAATAAAAACAGTCAAACAAGAGCAAATTTAAAGGGTCAAAGGTTTTGCACACAAGTCCTCATGGGAAAGTTATCGAGCCAGGGTTTTACATCAGCTCCTTTTATTTGCATGTTAAGGATAATTTAATATTGCAGAAGCAGTAGCTGTTTTTTTTCCCCCTGACTTTATTTAAGTCTGGATTTTCATTTATTTCAATCTCAAAATAACACATTAAATAGTCAATTTGCTCTAGTGAAACAAGTATAAATGAATAATATCCTTCATTATTTGCAAGCCAGTGATTGGGTTTCTTTTATTCTTTAAACATTCTGTACTGAGGCCACCAAGATTATGTTTTTGCCATTGTATAAATATATACATAGCCATGTCTACTCTAAGAACTATTTTGATTTACCTAATTTTTACAAAATTATTCTGATGCATTATGCAAATCCTGATATATTTAAAATACCTTTTATTAAACTATATTTCAATTAGTTTTCATATAATGTATAAATAGGGAACTTATTCTGGGAATATCAGGGGAAATGAAATGTAATTGGCCCCATTTTTTTAATTGTATGTTTTATTATTAGAAATGTATCCTGTTCTTAGGATATGATAGGTGTGGCAGTATTCCATTTGGAAAGCTCTCATAGTAAATCCTACGAAAGTGTTAATTTGGTTAGAGGGCATTACAGGGCTCAGTAGTTGGCATTGATGCCTTGCTGCTCTGAGATTCTGGGTTCAAATCCTCCTTGGAACATTTGCAAAGGGTTTCTTCCTATCTTCAGAAATTGATTAATGTATTGTGCTGAAAATATTAAAGGAGAAGTCCATGCCAAATTAACTTTTGGTTAAATTGAATCCTAGAAAATCAACAGTATTTCCTAGAATATTTCAATTGCCTGTTAAATCCTGATCTGATTAGTTCATCTTTACTTCAAACTAATTAAAATTCATAACCAGTATACACAGTACTTTAGGTGTTTAGAGAAACTATCTTCCTTTTCAGGTCTGATTTAGGATCGCAAACAATTATATACTGCACTCTACAGACACAAATTTTTAAAAAACAAATTATTATTTTATTCTTCTCAGATTCCTTTTTGTCTGGAAAAAAAAGATGTAATTCAAGCATTTAAAATGTATGTTAAAAGCATGGCTTTATGAGTAAAAGATAAAACTTTTTTGGAATAGCCAAGGCAATAGTTATCAACTATTACACACAAGCTATGGTACAGAAAACTTTTGTATAAAAGGGGTTTTATATAAGACACGTAAAACGTATGTATGTGTTGTGTTGTGGTGTGTGTGGTGTGTGTTGTATTGAGTACATTGACCTTGAATGCCTAACCTTTTACAAATAGAACAATTCCATTCTAATATAAGTAGAGTAAGGGTAGTAGAGTATTTGATGCCATGAGCAAGTACAGGGGACTTAGGGGAATTTGCTATTTTATAGAGCAATATGAGGTTCTATATGAGGGATCATTAAATATAGTTGTATTGCCTCAACGCAGCCCTCCCCATCTTTGATGTTGAGAATCTAAGGGGGGCAGCACGGTCGTAAATGTGAGTAAGCGATTTCAGCTGCTAGTGTGGACATTTAATGGGGATGATGACATATTTTTTGACATTGTTGTCCTTTAAGTCTATTCACACTTGTTTTTAACCTAAAAGTACAGTCTGTCTAGGACACTTTTGAGTTTACCTTCATTTTTCCTGTTTTTAATACCTTTTACAGATATCTAATTGGTTCAGACTATACAATAGTTTCATCTATATTATTTATTAGAGAGTCCAATTTTACTTTATTCAACAGATTATGAATTTATTGGGCTCCTCTCTGGTTTGAAATATATTCAGGGGAATTCAGCGCTCCTTTCTCCCTTAATTGCGCTAATTGATTTACGATTTAAGTCTCGCTTTGCGGTGGCGCGCGAGTCCCGGAACAGGCACCGGCGCAAAGTGATTTAACAGAGGCTGCGCAAGTATAGCGTGTAAGTATTAAAATACTTAGGTGCGGGTGAGATTCACCCAGAGCTTAACCAGCCTCTGGTAAACCTGTATGGGGAAATTTGCCCAGAGCATTTGTGGCTCTGGGTGAATCTCCCTGTTTAAATCTACTATAAATGTGTTCAGATAGCAGCTCAAAATTGTCAGTTCTCTTGGAGATTTACTTTCTGCTGTCCTAAATTACTCGGAAAATACATTAAACCGATCTATGCTGAAAATCAAACAAACTTTGGAGAATTTGAATTAAATTCAGACACTGAAGAAGTTCTAGTGGTTCCACCCAAATGTTAAGGTCTCATGGAGTTCCTGCTTCTCCTCACGATACATAATGGTAACTGCAAAAATCTTATTCCAGAGTAATTTGGGTTTCCAAACTTGCAAATCTATGTAACATTCAGACCTAGCATTGGGAATAACATTGTGGTACAGCATCCTACAAGTAAAGCACCTGTATATCTGTTAGATGAAATTTATTTATATGTGGAATAAAAAGTAATGTTCCAATATATTTTGAACAGTGGATGGTAAATTATTTATTTCAAGTTGAGAGTGGCCCAAGTTTTTTTTGCAGAGAATATTAGAATTTCCATTTTAGGAGAGGAGTAGAATGGTATTGTAAGAAAAAAAAAACCACAGAACTGCTTTTTTTCTAAAGCAGTGCATACACTATTTCAGTATATTTATATGTATAGGAAAGACTAGCATACTGCATTATTTACAAGCTTTTTGCATCTACTTGCTGCCTTGATGCAAAAATCAACAATGAGAGAATCTCCTTTCACCTTCTCATTGCAACTATCCTCCGAAGAATGAATGGATTCAACATTGTATACTATGTGTTATGCCATAGTAAAAATACTAAAGCATACTGTATGTATGCATCCTTCAAGGAGTGATTAGTCTTGTGTGTGAAGTTTGTGAAACAGTGGCCCATAATGTTGGAAAAATTCACTCCAGTAAGTCAAGATAGAAAACAAGCGAATAGAGATGGGGGGTTCCACATCTATTGTTTGCCACTTAAAAATTTTTTGTGACACCTAAAATTTTGTACACATGTTCAATTGTCACATATCACCACATAAGTGGGCGTCAAGCATGTGGCAGTCAACCATTTTGGCCAACAATCGCAGTGTGTAGCCATTTAGTAACGTGTTGATCTGTGGATCAGACCACCATGGCGCCTGACTTAATGGCTATACATTTGCGATTAGGGGTGTGTGGGCAAATTAAGTGGGAGTTGATCGTCGGTTGATCGTTGAAAAAGCCAACAATAGTTGATGGTCTTTGCGGTCGTTGATTGCTATATTTTCGTACGAATATTGTTCGGTTGCTCATTCGTCAGCCATCGTAACGACAATTATCCAACATGTGTATGAGCTTTACATGTACTCAATTATAGAGTAAGATGAGGCAAACTTATTTTTCCCTTTAAGGAGGTCCCTAACACCTGGCGTTATATGCTGATGGACTTTCCAGGGTATTATTGCCAACAGATTCTTGTACAAGTCATCTGAATTGATAAAGCCAGTTAGATGACTAGAAATGTCTTAGCATAATGACAGACTTTTCTTTGGTGCATGTTTCTGAGTCATGTTCTCCTTATCAAGCATACCCATACAAGTGTGCAATTTCCTATAACGTCTTCAACTTATAAAGACTTCAAATTCCATATAAAGATTTCAAATTATAGGAAATGCACACTTGTATGGGTATGCTTGATAAAGGAGCACAAGTCTCTGAAACATGTAGATCCAGTGCACCAAATTAAAGTATTTTTACAGTTCAACCCCTGCCTGTGGCTCTCCAAAATCTTTTGTATTTCTGCTCAATATATTATATGCCCACGATTTATTTGTTGAAAAAAACATAGATCTAAAAAAATAATTTATTCTAAAAATAATTTGAGGCCCACACACTGTAATAAACATAGAAGTAACATTCAGTGAATATCTATGTCTGTCAAAATGGCCTTACAAGAGACCTGTTTCTTTTCCTATGCATGTGCATGCACTCTCCAAAGTGCGCCCAGGCATTGATTATTGGAAAAATAAAGCTGAAAGTCAGACCCCGAGACTGCGATAGCCACAATCTGAGCACAATTTAGATACTACAGCAAAAGCAAAACATTTCTACCCACACAACAATTATTGCTTGGTATTATTGTCCTTAACATGTTTGCTCTTTTGTACACGTTTCTGTACATTAGCTTTGACACCTTGTTCAAACTTTTTATAACTTTAAAGACCCACTAATTGCTGTTATTTTATGACATTCAAAAAGAGAATTACTACAGTTGATTAAAATATGCAACTATTCTCATGAGCGAGAAAAGAAAATATTTGTTCCTGTCAGAAACATTCTTTCAGGCAAACTATGAAGAAATATATTTTTTTAACATATGTACAGACTTTGGCGGGATAAGAGAAACTTAAACGTTCTTGCAGATCGGATAGATTTCTCAAAAGTATGCGAGTGGTTAAAAGGTCAAAATATAACAAAAGTATGATTATTCCTTTTCCTTATGGGTTACCAGTTAAATCAAGAAAATAATACAAGCCTGACACTAAAAGTAAAAAAAAAAAAAAAAAAACACATCATTGTATTCAAAGAAAATTCAAATCATACATAACTTTTTAATTTTTTTTATTAGTTGAACAATCCAATAATATCCAATCGTATTATAACAATTCTCACCTTGTATTTGTCATTGTCAACAGACAAAGTCATAAAGTAGAGCATGTTATACAAAAAGCACAAGCACAAAACAAAAAAATAAACAAAGAAATAAAATAACAATACATCCTCCAACTACCTACTGCTTGACTTCTAAATAGTTTATCAATCAACTTAGATTTATAGATATTAAAAAAGGGACACACAAGGCCTTACTCTGTTATCTGTGATCTCATCTCCAGGAGAATCATTACTTTTCTTACAAAGTCAACAACTTCAAATGTTTTAACATTTTTCAAGTCATTTCCTATGCATTACAAAATGTTCATACAAAAGATGCATAGTCAACTAAGGAGAATCCAGAAGCATAAGTCTTTATTCTCTTGTATTCTTTGCAAGTTTCTTTCATTAAAGGAGCGTGGTACCTGGGCCAGCTGTCTACATCAGTGTCTACAATCTTGAAATTACAGAGTAAAGGTTCTTTCTTAAAGAAACATTGCAAAATACTACATTATAGCCTTAACTTGCATGCAATCCTGTATGTATTGACATGTCAGCTTCTTCTTTTCCATATTTTAGACACTTACAGTATTTTTTTTACAACTATGCTTTGAAACTTGAAAGGTGTTACATATGCAGGTTGTGTGATCTAAAATTTAGTTAATTTATATTTGTTGCTGGATAAATAGTAAAAATCCTTTATCTAGTGTAATTTAATCAATATATAAGTGAAATTGCATATATCGGTATAAGTATCTCAACCAAGATCCCAGAAGTGCAGAGGAGGAAGTAGCGTGAGGTGAGGGAATGTGCTGTGTAAGAAGACGGGTTTATAATGGAGTTAAAAGTTAGTGAGGGGTTTGCCCTACACTTTAAGTAAGAAAATAGCTCCCCTCTCAGGTATTTTTTCAACATTTTGTCTGTAAGAGACTGTAAGGAGATTTATAGATTACACCCACCCTGAGGTATTGTACTTGGCCGGGTAAGTAATTAATTCAGAGATTAGCACAAGCTAAAAGCCCAAAATCTATAGGGGCCTTACACCTAGATATATTTAGAAATTAGATTTGGCCACAGGCAATAGATATATTACTGTAGAAGGTTTTTTGTATGCAGAATTTATATAGTGTAATGTATACTTTACTTTTGCAGTAACTGGCAAAGGAGTAAAGTGCCTATACACTTGGCGATACAAACAAATCCCATCACATCCGACAGCATTTGGGGAGTCTCTTCAAGGAGTGGTGTCAAAAACGGCAACAACACTGATGAATATTCACTGTCAGCGTTACTGTTGGTCGTTTAAATGTAAAATTTCTGGGGGTGGTATGGGTTCCTCTGCTACATATTGGGAGCCAATATATGATCGGTCCCATGTGTGGGATCACAGTTGAACGATCCCCATAATGCGTATAGGGATCGGTCAGGCTGTGTATATGGTTACCATCCATATATACCGAAAGATACCATGGCATCTGCCGTACACATGCAATCATAATTGGGCACCTTAGTCACACAATTGAAAACCTGGGTTTTCCTACTATTAGTAAATATATGGTATACAATTAGAGTAGCTATCACATTTTCATTCTTAAAATTACATTACCCTTTTATTAGGGGCATTTTCAGAAAAACATGCATACTGACTCCAACAATTTATAGTTTACTGATAAAACAGGATGTTTAGATCAAAAGTCTACATCTATCCAATATTTCATGTTTTGTTATCTCATTGTGAAGCACTACAGATGAGTCCTGGTTTCTAAACAATCCTGGAGTTGAATTGAACCAGAAGAAATCTGCAGATCTGGGGAAATTTTCCAAATTTTGAAAGTCAAAATATGAAAATCACAGTCAAATACAGTAAGTAGGGAGCAAAATTTCAAAAGCCATGGCTAAAATGCAGAAACCATGCTCAAAAACCATGGTAGAAACATTCATGGAACCACTGGCAGAATGAAAACTCAGACAAACTGCAAACATGACATTATTGATGACTAATAAGTCATCATTTAAAAAACAAAAGTGACTTTTAATGACTGGGGTATTTATATATAAAAATGGCAGACCTGAATCTACTAGAGATGTAATGTGGTTTCTAATAGAACCCAGTTTCGAATTGAAGGGTTTCAAAGTCCTAAGAAACTTTCGGAACTCCCGAATTTGACGGAACACGGATTTTTCGAATTTTCCATTTTTTATAGAAAATCGAAAGTAGACGATTTTCAAAAATCGAAACTCGAATTTTCGAAAATTTCGAAAATTCCAAAACGGAACGAAACTCAACCGTTTCAAACATCTCTAAAATCTACAAAAATTATTTTTCATGCTGTAATAAACAATGCACCTCATTACTGCTTCTAAAATTCTAAATAAAACTTATTAGTTATTTATTCTTCCAAAAAGCTTTTTTAAAACGTGTTATGTTATTAAAAAATGGCACCATATTAGAATTATAGAATGATACTTGCATTGATTAAATAATTAAATAAGCTATTTTTATGATTTTTCTAAATTGCATTAAAAAATCAAAAGAGGGGTGGAAATATCCTATGTGACTGTTACTAAGCATGTTAATACCCAGTGGGTAAGTGGACACTTTTGGTTTCGTGGAGTGCTGTCCTTTTTCTTTTATATTTAACCCAACAACATCATTTTGGTTTATGCATATTTAAAGGTGCTGTTGTTGTTTTATGAAAAGGGATAGATTCTTACCTTTTCCTGCTGAAAATAATCAAGACAAACTGCCCAAAATAAAAATTAAAGAGTTAAAACTCTTGAATGGTTGCTCATTTAAAAACATAATTAGGAAATACTGCAGCTTACAATAAAGAATTGCCTTTTTCAAAGAAATGCACATTGCAGTGTTCTTCCAGCTGGTTAGGGGGAAAGCAGTACAAGAAGTTACTTTGTTCAGAATAGGGACATTTGTTCTAATTCACTTTTGTTCTATTATTGAAAAAGTTGGCCTTTAGCTAAACAGGTGAGAAGTGTCATTTTGACTTATTAGCAATAAATCTATATTTTTATTAACTTTTTTTAAAAAATCATCTCCTAGGAATGAAAGATCTGTGTTTTCAACGATTGTTTAGAGCTTATGGAATATCTGTTTAAGGTAATTTATAGCTTAGAGATAGAAAGGATTTTGAGAGAAAATGAACCAGATGAAGTGTAAACAATGACAAAATATAATAATTGAAACTTTAAAAAAACTTGATAATAATAACAATAACTAGAAAAGTTTTTTTAAAAGTTTAAAATAAACTTTGAATTTGACTGCATATTGGAAAAGAATGTGTGTGTCTGTATGGAAGGCTTTAAAACTCAATAATCTGCTGCGGCAATGAAAGAGGACATTTACATGATTATGATGAAATAATAATGCTGGGTACACACCGGAAGGCTTTTAAAGTTTTTTGGACGGCTGCATGGACCTGCCGGTAAATACACCCAATCCAACCCTTCCCTACTACTATATGTACTGGGCCATACTTGGTTATTGTTTTTATGGTTGCCATGGTAACTGTAAGGGTAGGATGAGTGTGGAGGTATTCGTATGTGTGTCTGTTCCTGTTCATGTGATGTTAGAGTTTTGGCACTTAATAAAACCATAAAATTTACTTTTTGATGGTTTATGTATGGTGTCATGGAAACAAGGGTAAGTTAGTGTTTAGGCTGTGTATATAGCAGTCGGTGTGGGCATGGAAAGTATGGTTTTAGTTTATAAAAAAAAAAAAAGATATATTTCCTGTGGCCCTGCAACATTAACCAAGAGCAGATGGCAGCAGGCAATGCTAGGAGTTTGCAAACATTTGGATGACCACAGGATAAACATCCCAGCTATAAAAACTAACAGGAGATTCAATAAAAGTTCTTATCGCTAAGATGGTGCTAATTTTGCCCCAACCAATCAGATCTTATTTAACATTTTGAAAGCTAACATCTGATTGGTTGGGGCAAAATTAGCACCATTTTAAACGATAGAACTTTTATTTAATAACCCTGTAAATGTATACTTCTTTCTAAATACATAACATACATTGTGCTTTACATATATTCATTATTGTGCTTTATTTTAATACATTTTAGGACAAATCTGATTGGCTGAGGCAAATTAGCAGCTCAGACAATTTTTGAATCTCTTATAAAAATAAGCCTGAGAGTGTGTAGCCTTGGACCCAGGTGTATATCATTAAGTGACAGTTGGGATGTAAACACATGACCCTGAAACCTTGGAATCAGACTCATTATAGTCACTGGGAAAAAAATTCACAAAAACACTGACAATGATTTCATGGATCCCTTAGCTAAGTAATGGCACACTTCTGCTAGTGTCTTGCATGCGCTGTACCATGTCTCTACTCGAAAACTGTGAGAGGGGACAAAAAAATTAAAAGATAAACAAATAAAACAAACAAGATTTTTTCTCATTCAAACAAAACTAAATAGATTTATTCAGGACAACCAAATGGTGTTTTACAGACCATAAGTTTTACAGGAGAATTCATTAAATTTATACTCCTATATGCATAAATACACAGTATTAGAGGTTGAAGACAAATGCCCTTTTGTAAATAATTTTAGCCTAACAATTTATCAAGAGAAAGTTTAAACTAAACCCAGTAAGGGATACAACTCTCCAATCGGAAAGATCACCCCCGGGAGGGGGTCCCAGGTTGAGCCGCAGGACCCCTGAATGTCTGGCTGTGGGATTGTCAGTCGTTTGGCAATCCTCGAACGGCAGATTTCGAGGATCCCTGGCCATTCAGGGGTTTTCGAAATCGCCATTCACAAATTGCCAACATTTGGAAATCCTTGTACGTTCGAGATTGCTTGAACGTCGATGATTTTCGAAAGAAGCCCGCAAGTTTGGGAAACCAAATAAGTTCAAGTACGAATTACTTCGGATAGTTCGGATTCTCCGAACAGTTAAAGTTTGGCCCAAACTCGGGTTCGAAATTCGGTTTTGGTCCATCACTTTTTAATGTGACATACCCCATGCAAGTGCCACTTGCATTAATATCCCTAAAGCTGGATACACACAGTACACTTTTTCAAAGATGACAGACAGAATCTGTAAGATTTGCCTGTCATCTTTGAAGATGTGAGTACAAACTTTTACAAGCATTCTCCCTATATAAAGTAAAGAGAGATCATTCATGACAGCCATACTTGCTATGATCGCAGCTGACTACCTATATACAGGGGGTGGCGGGGGGTTTCGGTCACGCATACATTAGCAATATGGGCCCATCCATCGGAACTTAAAGCTACTTGTCCATCTGTCTGCACAGACAATCACCTCAATTCCCCCAATAAATCTGCCTTTCTCTGAACTCTTTTCATTTCTAAGATGTCCTTTATAAATGGGATTTGAAAACTAAAATATATTCCAAATGAGGCTTTACCAGTACTTTGTAATGAGGGGAATAACATATATTGTTAATCTAAACTCCTCTTTTTACAAGACAATGGGGCATATTTATAAAGGTTTGTCACCTTTTTGCGGCCGTTATTCCCGTGATTTTCACAAAAATTGTGTTTTCCGCGATTTATAAATTGGAAAACGGCTGCGAAAAGTTAACGAATCATTTACTTTTCGCGCCTATTGAACAGTTACCGCCGCTTTATAAGAAGAAGAGGCGGTAATGTGTACGTTACACACGCTAATCTCGGTGTATTACTTCGCCACCTTGAAGATTCCCCCTGGATCGTGGTGGGTGGTCGCACCCGCCCGGGAGGCACGCCCCGCCGCGGGTGCAAAAGGGGCGCGGAGGGGCATTCGCAACCACCGCCGCGCACCCCCTCCCCAGCAGCCCCTCCAAGCCCCCTGCCCCACCGCTGGAGGGAGGGGAAGGGCCCACTGGGAGGGTGGAGGCACCCTTCAGCGGGGGCCCTGAAATGGGCCTTTTGGGGCTTAAGGGGTCCCGCAGCTCGAACCGGGGACGCCCTTCCCGGCCCTATCAGGGCCCTTGTGGCATTACAAGTGCCTTGAGGCCCTAAGAAGGGCCTTTGGGCTTAAGGGGTCCCACAGCTTAAACCCCCTCCCGGCCCTTGTAAGGGCCCTTGCGCATGAGAAGTGCCTTTAGCGGGGGTCCCACAGCCCGAATTGGGACCCCAGTGAGCGTCTCTTAAAAGAGCCCTGGGCGGCATCTTCTTTTTCCAGCCCGGCGACACCAGCTCCACTGAGGCCGCCAAACCCCGAGAGGTACCCCTGCAGCCGATGTTGCCAGCGTCTTGATCCGTCGCGATGTCTCCGGACTGGCGACACCCAACCCACTGAGGTCGCCGATGGAAGGCGCAGTCTCACCACGGCCGCCAGTGAGCCCTGGCACACCGCCTCAGCGGAGCCGATGTTGCCAGCCACTTCTTTCTTCAGCCATACTACGGATGGCATCGAGGTCCACAACGGAGTGCACCTCAGATTTCGGAAAATCTGATTGGTTAATGCAAGCATGTAACCAAGCATTAAAAAATTGACCAATCAGAAACGGATTAGGGTTTTCTTCAAACCTATAAAAAAGAGGTGCACTCCGCCGCGACCTCAGATGCCATCGCAGTAGATGCTGAAGAAAAAAGATGGAGAGGGTGCCTCCACCCCTCAAGCGGGCCCCTCCCTTCCTCTCTTGCCAGCGTTGGGCAGGGGGCTTGGAGGGGTGCTGGGGGGGTGTGCGGTGGGTCCCAGCAGCCCTCCTAGCCTTCTGTTCCATATGTTCGCCGCAAGCGGGGTTGGGGGTTAAGAGGGGCTGCGGGAACCGGCGGCGGCGGGAAGGGATTTTAAGTCCCTTCACGACAATATTGTACTTAGTGCATGTGCTAAGTGCAGTATCACCGGGAAGGGACTTAAATTACCGCCGGACATCGCGGGGCGGATGCATACATATCGTGGAGCTGGCCATTAAAAACGGCAATAGCGCTATTTTCGCGGCCGCGATGTGCGCGGGGTAATTTTTAGGGCTATTTTTGACCCTTTATAAATATGCCCCAATATCTTGCTAACTCAGTTGTGCTGCCTGGCACTGTTTGCTACAGCTAAGTCTGTTATTCACTAGTAGAACCAACAGACCAAGCACAAAAATCAGAGAAGATTAAATATATTTCAAAATAATTAATAAATTCTAGTACACTGACCAGTCAGATGAATAAAATAAATATCTAACATATTGTGGATCTTTGGATATATGAGGTGCATATCAGTATATAAAGTAGAAAGAGGAAGCACTACTCTACCTAATTAGATGAAAGTTGTTGTGAAGGTTTAACCTTGTGTTTAATTTCTTTTCCACTGGAGTTGAAAGGGGATCTATACTCCGAATTTTTCTGCCTGACAGCACTGTTTCTGCAACGATCAAAAAAATCAGCAGAGAAAAGAGGGGCGAGCAGTGTCTTTGGTGAGGCTGTGCAGAACTTAGTGTGCGGAGGGAGTAAGGGAGAGGGGTCAGTTAGGAGAACTAAACATTAATAATTTAATGAAAAGCAAGCACAGATACATAGTGAGCACACCTTTTAACATTGTTTGAGTGAGTAAAGTAACCCAATTTTACGTTAAACTGGATGGAGCTTTTGCATTGACTCCAACACCATTCGTGCACTTTCAGTTCCACTCAGTTATTCTGTAAATTATTGGCTAATTTCTCGAACCCTTCAAATCCATTGTACTATCTGCATTGTTCGGAAGCTCAGGAGGAGATTGGCTGATCCTCATAGTGCCCCTGGTGTTCTGCATCTGAAATAGTGGCATAGTGGTGGATCTATGCGTCTGCTTACCCATCTACACAAACCATTTTGAGTATTGGGTTTGTGACTAATAAGGTTGAGTCACACACCCACCACATTTAATAAACAACACATGAACAAAAGATACAACCTTTAACGTGTCGCCTTCAGAAATATTGTATCATAACATTCCGTTAATAACAAATAAACCAAGACTTTAACTCTTTATTCTTTATAATTACTCCCTTAATCAAGCACAAATATAAACTGAAGATCTGGTAACCCTAATCTATAGATTATTTTTTATTACTATTATTTTTTTATTTAAATAGTGCCAACATCTTCGTAGCGCTTACAATTACATGTATTCATTGCACACACTACTTTCAGATGTGTCCAAGGGTGGATATGAATGCCACAAGGCATCAGTGCTAACCACTGTGCCACCTTATTATAATAAAGCCAATGGATCTATAATGATTCCTATCTAAAGCCTCTTCAATTGCACCAATACTGGAGCCATTGTGCATCCAAAGCCTCACTATGCATTTATTTTAGTAAATAATAAAAACAAAACCCACATATAAAACTTTCAACACATTCCATATTTTACCATAGTACAAGGAACTATGGGGGAGATGCAATACATTTTCATATCGCATTTGACCTACACTTCCTGCAATGTAGTAATCACTTAGCGACTGTTTCATCGTAGAGAGAAGTGAGCAGTAAGGCTTTTGCATGGCTGTAAATCCACAATGGAAAAAGCTTACATTTTGGTGCAAAAAATGAGTGCAATAATACATCGCTAAATTTATTGCATCTCTTGCACTATACTATTTCCAAAGGTCTGGTGCAGGCAATGCAAAATGTTTACAAAACCCACTCTAACGCACAGGATATTGCATCTCCCTGTATATGATTCTATGAAACCCATTTTAAAAATAACAAGGACATGGAATGTGTATTATTTCCATGTGTCTTCCAGTAATGGTTCTATGCACAAGCAACGGGCACCAGATTACATGTCCCTCTGAAATGGACACTGCTCATGTGACCGGACTAACCATATGACCATCTTGGCAGTTGAACCTTGGTGATTTTTGGTCGTGAAGTGCTCAATTTTTGCTTTGTGAGATTTAGCGTTTTGCAAATTTATCTGCTTATAGGGGCAAGGTGGGCCATTTGCCCAACACCCCCCCCCCCCTGGATTTTGTCTCAGTTTTTTTTTATTTCCGTTTTTCTTGGGGGTTTTTGGCTATGATGTAT
This sequence comes from Hymenochirus boettgeri, assembly GCA_019447015.1. Taxonomy (NCBI): domain Eukaryota; kingdom Metazoa; phylum Chordata; class Amphibia; order Anura; family Pipidae; genus Hymenochirus; species Hymenochirus boettgeri. The sequence goes on from CM033475.1 coordinate 79,032,944, forward strand.
CATGTTGGATCGTTTTGTCTGCTGGTCCATCCCCTCCCTTAATTATTTGCCCCTGTGTGCTGTGTTCTGCCCCGGGCTGTCCCTGTGCCTAATCAGAACAGTGCCAATGTGCCATCCAATTCCGTGATGTCCCTGGCAGCTTATGCTTTGGATTTAGGACCCAGGAGAGTGGGAAATCGAACTTGTCTCCCATTGACCAAAGATCATCACTGATTTCATGCTGCTGCTGCTATATCAATTGGATATACTTCCCGCGTATGTTCAATGGATTTGGAATGGAAAAAGACTGACAAAAAAATTCACTTTAACAGGGAAGTTTCTAAAAAGTACCCCTTCTTGGAAGAGGAAGCAAGAAATTGGGACTCTCCTCCCATGGTAGATGCAGCAGCCTCTCGTTTGGCTCGGAGAACCACTCTACCTGTGGAAGATGCAGCAGGGTTTAGAGACCCTAGGATAAAAGGATGGAGTTTCCTTAAGGAAGGCTTATGGAGCAGCGGGGGCCTCTTGTAGGCCAGCCATGACAATGACATTGGTCTTCAGAGCCATGAAGCTCTGGATTCAAAGATGGAGGAGGCAATAAATTTGAATGTGAAACACCCAAAAGGGTTTCAGGTTGAGAGGGAATACGTTTCACAGTGCAGGTAAAGGAAAGCAATCGAGCCTGGTGCCTCTTCAGGAGAAACAAAAAGGGTTTTATTCAAGACTTTTCTAGTAAAAAAAAACTCAGGGGACATGAGACCTGTGTGACCTGGAGGTTTAAACAAGTTTGTCAGAAGCCAAAGGTTCAAGATTGAGGTCTCTATCCTCAATCATTCAGGCTGTGTTTCCCGGGTCATGGCTGGTGAGCATAGATTGAAGGACGCCTATCTGCATGTACCAATCCATTCAGGCTACAGAAAGTTTTGAGGTTCACCATCGAAGGGAAACATTTTCAGTTCGCAAGCCTTCCTTTTGGTCTATCCCAATCACCAAGGATATTCACGAAAGTCCTGGTAGCGGAGATCCGGAAAAAAGACATTCAAATATATCACTATCTAGACGATATTCTGATCATGGCCGATTCAGAACAGAAGGCAGCAGATCAAACTCAGATAGTAATACATATACTACAAGATCATGGATGGATAACCAACGTAAAAGCAACCTTCTTTCCCCTGTGCAAGAGATAGTATATCTGGGAGCTCTATTCCGTACCGGTTTGAACGAGGGTAACATTACTCTAGTAAACAACAAAAAATAAAGGAAGCAGTTCAACATCTAGCACAGAAGGTACAAAGACAGTGGCTCAATTATGCAGGTTCTCTGGACTGTGGCATCGACAGTCTTCCTAGTCAAATGGTCCAGATGGCATATAAGGTCTCTGCAGCGCTTTCTGCTAACCAGAGTAAGCATACCACAACTAAAGATGAACAAAAAGCTGACTCTCTCGGAGAATGGTGGTCCATTCAAGAAAACCTAGACAAGGGGTTTCCATTAAGGCAGCCACAACCGCTTGTAATAACAGATGCTTTGGCAACAGGTTGGGGCGCCCTTCTTCAAGATTGTCTAGCTCAAGGCCAGTGGAAAAGAGAAGGCGAGTCCTCAAACCTTCTGGAGTTGAGAGGTGTTTATGGCTCTGAGAAAATTTAAGGACCCAGTCAGAGGGCAGTATGTACTAAAAGAAGCGACAATTCCACCACTGTTACTTACATTCGCAAGAAGGAGGGAACAAATAGCAAAACATTTTCAAGAGGTCAAGAGGATTTTCGAATGGTCAGAAAAACAACCTGCAGTATCTAGCAGCTATTCAGTGCGGGCAGAGAAAATCTGGAGGCAGACTACCTTAATCGCCAAGAGATTCGGCCAGGGAGTGGAGTTTGGATCCCCAAGTCTTCAAGGACTTAGTAAACAAGTGGGGGCAACCAGTAGTGGACTCATGGCAACCAACAACAACAAGAAGTGTCCAGCTTCTTCAGTCATTATCCATGTCTGGGAGCAAACGGCAATAGATGCCCTTCAGCAGAACTGGGACATGGGCCTTTTGTATGTATTTCCACCGATTCCTTAATATGGAGGGTTCTTCAGAAAATCAAGGCCCAAGGAGCAGAAGCAATAGCAATTATACCAATTGGCCGAGGAGGCCATGGTACCTCTTCTTTTGCAATGGCGACCGAACCGCCAATAGAGTTGGACAAAATTCCCCATCTGCTGACTCAAGGGCCGATAGTTTGTCAAGACGTCAACAAACTGAGGCTAGCGGCCTGGAAATTGAATCAATTAGGGTTACAAGATGATATGGTAGAATTTTTACTCAAGAAAGGTTTCAACTTGGAATAAATATTACAAACATGGAGACTTTTTTCAGATTATGCCAGTGAAAAAGATTTCCTGCCGCTTCAGGCCTCTGCAAAGAATGTGATGTGTCTGTATTGTCAGAGATATCAGGAAATAATTGGGCGGCGGAACCCCTGATCCAAAGATTTTTTGCTGCAATGAGTAGAATAAGGCCGAGAACTTTTTCCAAGCCCTCCATGGAATCTACCATTAGTCCTGCAAGCCTTGACATAGTCACCCTTTGAACCCATCGAGGAGATTTTCTTGTGGTTGTGACCCTAAGGTCGTCTTCTTAACTGCAATAACCTCTGCTTGTCGAGTAGGAGAAATTGGGGCTCTGTCTGTTAAAAAGCCCCATTTACAGTTTTGCAAAGACAGAGTTAAATTAAACCTTCTTTCCAATTTCTACCAAAGTTATATCAGAATTTCACCTGGACTTAGAAATCATCTTACCCTCATTTTTTCCAAATCCGAAGTTGGATAGGGAAAGGAAATGGCACTGCCTAGACTTAGTGTGTGCGTTGAGTATATAAAAAGAACAAAGACTTTCAGAAAAAGTGGATGGATAGTATCGTGCATTACGAGAACCACGGACCAGAGGCATAAATATCCCGGAGGGATTAAAAGCGCACTCAACCAGAGCAATAGCATGTTCCTGGGTGGCTGAGGCAAAGGCGCCAAAAGAATTAATTTGCAAAACGGCAAAGTTGTCGTCGATGAAGACGTTTGTCCGTCATTATAAGTTGGATGTATTGCCGTCTGAGGATCAAAGTTTGGACGAAAGTCCTGCAGACTGTATTGTTAGGTTTGGAATAAAGAATGTGTGTTAAGCATATTTGCCCGCCCATCATTTTAGCTTTGGTATATCCCATTTTGGGGACTTGCTGCCATGGTTACCTGGGGAAAACAGGAAATCAAATCATACCGAGATTTCTGTTTCCCAGTCACGTTCATGGCAGCAGTCACCAAAATGCCCTTCCCCTTCTTTTAAGGCTGTGTGGATATAAAGTAGCATATAAGCTTTGAAAGAAGACAAGTATGTGTTGGAGAGGGTACATTTATACCTTTAATCTTTTTAACTTCCTATCCAGGGACTTTCAGGGGTTAAACCCATTTTGTTGAATGCTGCCATGAACGTGACTGGGAAACAGAAATCTCGGTGAGTATGATTTGATTTCCTGTTTTATAAGGGACAGGCTTAGAATATGTGCTGCCCCACCCATTTATCATTTAGTATTAAAACAAGAAAATTAAATTATATTAATTCATTCTGGGTTTTTTTCTATTTGTGCCATCTATATTTCTATATGTTGTAATTATTATTTAGTGTAAACTCACATATTATATTGCTCTATTTTGTTCAACATAGTTAATGGGTTTTTTTGTTGTTGTTTATGTACACAGAGGCATGCTTTTTCTGTGATGGAGTTCAATGGAGGAGGAAACCAACAACACTCACGCCACCTGGAGATCTAATTAAATTTTATTGTAAATATACAATTATTCCTTGTAATGAGGAGACATCTCATTGTGTGTGAGAGTCTCAATATTACCTATTGAGGTATTGACACAGACTCAGTGTGATGTCAGTAAGTGGCTTTTTTCTCCTTTTTTGGACTGTATCTCCTCCCACAGTTTTCCAGCTAGAGACATAAAATTCGGCTCAGACATGCAGGACACATAGGAGAAGTTTGCTATTGCCTAGCTAAAGAATCTGTGAAAGTGTTAGCGCATTATCAGCGAATTTGAGAATTTTTTTCCATCAACTATAATCGGAACAATCCTCAAATGTGGACAATTCAAGGTTTTACAGTCATGAGATCTAAACAGTTTAATGGCCATAAACGCAAACACTGATACCCCCAACCCCCACACATTATACACACCTACTGACCTACCTTTCAATTCCCATGGCAGCCATACATAGCTATAGTCAAAAAAACATTTTGGGAAAAAAGTTAGTTTTTTACCCCTCAACACAGGTACACACACCTACAGACCTACCTTTCCATTTCCATGGCAGCCATACTGAAAGGGTAAGTATAGTCAAAAAACAAACTTTGATCAATCATCACAAATATAGTTTTTTACCCCCCAACACGAAAAAGGTACACACCCCTACTGACCTACCATTTATTCCAGTAGCAGCCAAACTTACAGGGTAACTATAGTGAAAAAGCAACAATATATAGAAAATTGGACTATTGTACATTGTATTAAAGTTCTACCAGAGACCAAAAATATAATACATACAAAAAATACAAAACAATTCTAATTGCATATTGGCTACCTCCATAAGGTTGATGCTACAAACAATTTCAAGAAGATTGTGGTATCCCAACAGGTAAGTTAAGAGGTGCTCCCCCTGAGGCCTGTGCCACTTCAGGTAAGTATACCAATGGGTATAAAGTTGCAGGGAGGCACACCCGATATTAAAGTGCTGAACACAAAACCAGATACACAACGTTTCGGGGGTCAAACCCCCTTCTTCAGGTTAATAAAAGCAACAATGTCCTCATCATTTCCATTATTGAGATTTAAAATCTGCACCACAGAAACATATTCCCTTCAAAAATGCAGCCTTTCAAGCAAAAGGTTTATACTTTCCCTTTCTAGTTTTCATTGATTTCAGTTGCTATTTTTAAGATAAAGTATTTATATAATCTCTATCTCTTTTTATTTTCTAGATTCTACAAGGTAAGGAATATGTTTTTTCTTTCAATTTTTGGTCCTTGGTTCTATCTAAAGACCGTTTTATGCCGGAAAGCAGGAAAATGGGCAACAATCTATCCTGAAGTCCAAACTAACATTTCCAGCAAGGCTCAGTGATGCAAGGCTCAGTGATGACCTGGTAGACTTTCTGAGCAATGTGTGTAGCAGTATTTTAATAAGAATTAGAGCTTTAAAATGGAAAACGTTGTTATAGTATTTATGGTAAATTTTCCATGTACAGAATTAAATTTGTACAAATGAAAGTGTAGATTATAAGCCATTATTGGAATTTGTATGATTTCCCAAATACATAATCCTGTGATAAGCATCACAAAACATGAAAAGACAAGAGTAATGGGGATGGTTTTTAAAATGTAAATCTGCTTGTTTTACCCAGATTTCGTTTTGTATGATATTTTAAGATGTTACTATTCAGTGTAATCTACCTTGTCTGGTATTAAAAAGCTGTTAAAGGATAATTATACTCACCTCCTCGTTCCTCTTCCTCCATTCCTGCAAAGTACCCAGGGTGAGGACCTAAAATGCTAAGTCCTCACCTCTGGATACTTTACAGAAGTCCTGCACTACTTCCTTGAAAAATTCTTTGGCGCTGTGGTCCGATTCTCCCCACTGGCACTGTGATTGACAGTTTGTGTGGCAGCCCATGGGAAGACACGCTCTGCAAGGAGCTGTTTCTTCCCATTGGCTGCCTTGCTGACTGTCACTGACAGTGCCAGTGGAGAGGATTGGACCGCAGCACCAAAGGAATCTTCAAGGAAGAAGTTCAGGACTGCTGTAAAGTATCCAGAGTTGAGGACTTAGTGTTTTAGGTCCTCACCCTGGGTACTTTACAGGTATAGATCGGGGGAAAAGGTGAGTATAATTGTCCTTTAATGTTTCCTTTAGTTCCTGGAGAAGGAGCCATCTGTGTGTATGGACACCATTCTTCAGGGGAAAAGACTGGACCGATCTGGAGGGTGTGGAACCACCGTCCACATTCCCGACCAGAGCCATGGATCAGAGGAGTATCAGGAACCAGCCCATGTCTTTCATGGAGAAACATGAACATCTACAAGCAACAGGGGGAAGCTGCAGGACTTCTATATTCTCAGCACCAATTGGCAGGAACACATCACCATCGCTACATATAAAAAAAGTCATCCTCAGGTAACTTCACCAGCCAGTTATCTTTCAGTTATCTTTCTATATATTATGTGTATTTATAAGAATAAGACAGTGTTGCTCAACCTCTCTATCCCTGGGGAATCCTATCAATTTGTCTTGGAAACTCAAATGATTATATATTTCTATGTATCTTTTGCTTTTTAGTCTTTAATTATCAGAATACATAATTCATACAAATATAACCGATTGATTAATAAGTATATTTATATTTAACATGCACTAAAATGTATCACAAGGGTAGATCTGTACAGTTCCTGTCAAAAGGAACCCCTGTACCCTCTCAGAGAAAACCAGGGGGGGAGAAACACTGGATTATTATATGATTTAGTTTAATACACATAAGGCTTTGGATTTAGAATGGGAGGTGCAATGGAATATTTCCTTATAAAAAGGAATTTAGCTAATAGCTAAGTGACTAAATTCTTATATTCCATTGCACCTCCCATTGTAAGCTCCTGTCCTTCATTCACAAACGTATCTTAAACGTTTACCATGTTACAGGGTAAAGGCAGTAAATTACAGAGACACAGATTCGGGTCTGTGAAGAGAAAAAGTTTGTGTTTCAACACAATGAGTCAGAGCAGTGCTTCCCTGTTTCTCCTTACTGTGCTGGATCCTAGACAGGTAAACAACCACATGCTTCCTTCTTCAGGCTCACAAAAAAATGATAATCACGCAATTAACCACATTACATGACTTTTAACCAGATAGACAGGAAATGACACATGAGCATCAGTATTCAATACAGGAAATGACATAGTCAAAGCTCCTTACCCATACTATGTATACATAGTTCATCTTGGAATACAGACATCATAATGAGACCCTGAATTTACGGTGTCAAATCATGGGCGTAATACATGTCAACACCTAGAAAAAACACACATAGAACTCATAAAAATAAATACAAATCATAATCTCTGTTTAGTTTATATGGTGCTAAGGTATTTAAAAACACCCTATTGACCTATTGATTTGCTCATATGAATGAAATAAATATATAAATATATAGATTAAATTCTGGTACTGCATTGTATACAGTTTGTATTGATTTGGGAAGAGCACATCGATAGATTAGATAGATAGAGTGATATAGATAGATTATTAGTCTATAGATTATTAGATAGCCATTAGTTACAGATATAATATTGTTTAATAATATTGTCATTATAATGTTGATCCAGGGACTAGCTAATAGCCATATTGGAGTAAGGAAGGATTTTTTCCCCTTTGATCCATTTTATAGTTTTGCCTTTCCCTGGATAAGTCGAAGTGGTTGAAATTAAAGGGGAAGTTCAGTGCAAATAAATATACTTTTAAGGAAAAAGAGCAGTATTTCTCCATCCCAATTACCTTAACCTGCTCATTCAGCATTTTGTCTGTGTATAAATAAATTATTTTGAAATACTGACTTCCTGTTTGCAGGATCCCTAGTAGAGACCATTATTGTCTTGCCCTTAAAAGGCAACTATAGTGAAAAAAAAACTTTGTCTGTATACAATGTATAGATCACTTAGTATAAGCTGCCTTACTTTCATGTTTCTGTGTGGCTTCGTTTCTTCACACTGGCAGAAGTTTGTACCAAGCTGTGTAGTCCCCCTCCCCTCTCTGTCTACTCCCCCTCAAGCAGTGATGGGCTGTATACAGAGTCCGAGCATTGTCAGTTGAAAGGACTTTAAATGAAGTGCTGACATCCTGTTGACCCCTCCCTTCCAGAGCTAGACTGCAATCAAAGTGTGGAATAAAGTAGCAATATGCTGAAGGGAGGGGCAGAGGGGGAGAGAGGAGGACAAGTGGTGCTGAGATTCTTTACAAGTAAGTTACTGAACTCTGCCTGTTCTCTAACTTTGCTAATTGTTATTTACTTTTTACCTAAAGTTCATATTTCTCCCCCTGCTTAGCTGAGATCATAATCACTGAAGAGAGAGTCAGTGTAACAGCAGCTTGTAGTGAGAGACCTTCACAAACACAGTGACACTGCTTGTTGTCCTGTTACATATCAGTTGCTTTAGTCTATATATTTCATAGATTGCACTGTGTGTCTTGTTTGGTATATAGTCTGTATTACTGTATTATATATACTGTATTAGTGTTCCATTTGAGTCACTGGTTTTGTATGTATATAAGATTTTTTTTTGGGGGGAGGGGCTGTTTTATAGTGTGTTATGCTCATATTGCTGGGTTAATGGTTTATTGATTGTGTTTAGCACGACAGCATTTGACTATATGTTGCACATGGTACATATCGTGTGGGTGAGAGAGTGTGTGACAGTACTGCAGGGGAGCTTTGGATTGTGTGGGTGTGTGCCTTTGAGTGACAGATGAGGTGTAGCAGCTCCTACAAATCACAGCATATTCAAAGGCTTATATCTCGGGGACTATGTAGAATTTAAAGAAACTAAAGGTACCCTGGTGGATGGGATGACTTATAGGATACATTAGAAGAAATAAAAAAAAAACAATTTTCTCACTATAATTGCCCTTTAACCCAGTGCCTGGGTTGATTCAGTTGCTCAGTAGAGATCTGAGCATGTTTGACCCATCCAACAGCCAATCAGTAGAAATTGCTGTTGGGAACAATGTGCATTCTGGGAAAAAGGACCATTACAGGACCATTAATGGCAGCTCACTAATGACAACAGAAGGGAATAGCAAAGAGAATGAAATCTGCTGATTTTTCAAAATGGAAGAGAATATTTAGAAAAACTAGGTGTGCATAATATACCTAAAATAATAATAAAATAAGAATTTTAAAATAATGATATTTTCCACTGAACTTTCCTTTGAAAATTAACTTGCCATCTCTATCTTTTCCTTCCCTTCTTTGCCTGTATCTACAGTAAATAATAACAATTTCTATGGGTGAATGCTCTGTGGGCACACTCATGTATCGTGGTGGGACAGTTCATCCTAGATGCTATAATCAAGTCAGTCTGACTCAGTGTGGCCAAGTCGTGTGAGATTACACCAACAGCCATTGCTCTATTATTGTAGCAAAAAGGAGTCTGAAGGCAATTTGCCCCTCTTTCTACTAACCTTGTCCTCCCCTGAATTTGCCTGTGCCATTAATCTGAAGTCACCAATCAAATGGTACCTTTCAACTGGTCTACTACAGTTAATGTCTAATTGGTTGCTGCTGTCAATCAATCAGTAACACTGACTCAGTCTCTCTTATCCTCAATAGAGATTAGAGATGGCCAAAACTCACCAGTTTCATTCCGTTTTTCTTGAAGATCCAAAAATCCGAAAATGGAACAAATTTTTGATTATTGAATCCTCAAGGCTATTTTCGATAGATTCTGATTGAATTTTCGAGGATTATTGAATGTTCGAGGCTATTTTCGATAATCCTCGTACGTTCCATAATTATAGAAAATAGGCTTCGAAGTGCTGAAATCCTGTCAATCCGTCCAGATTCAGTCGGATCTTGGGGATTTTGGAACCGAGGGGTTCTGTGTCGGATCCGGGTCTGAGTCGGACCTGAATCCCATCTCTACTAGAGACGATCAGTTCTTCATCATTCACTTACATTGGTTTTCATGACAAATCTTTACAGCTTCACTTTGGGAGATTAAGAAGGTTCCTGAGTAGAGATGTCCGAACTTCGAAAAATACGGTCCACTCGAGGATCCGCGGATTTAAAAAAATCCGTAAATTTGAAAATCCGCGAGCGGACCGGTTAAAACGTATTAAAATGAAAGTTTGGCAAAATCCGCATTAAAAGTGGTCTAAATAGCCTTGGTAACGTACACTTAATCACTCAGGGACCTGGGTAATGACCTTAGAAACATGTATCAATGTCTACAATACCTAAAAATTACAGTCCGCTAGCGTGAATTTAAAAAAAACGGTATTTTCCGAAAATACGAGGATTTCCGTAAAAAGGAGGATTCCCGTAAAACCGCGGATTTTCGAAAAAACGAGGATTTTCGTAAAAACGAGGATTTTCGTAAAAACGAGGAATTTCGTAAAAACAAGGAACCGGACCTTCCTGCAAAAATGGTGAGTTCTGCTAGGCAACTCTATGCCATGCAGTACCTCCTGGCCAGGGGGTACGATGATTTCCCCCCTGGCACCTATCATGTGCGACGCCAAAAGCGCAGGATTATGGAGGGGCTCCAGCGCCGGCTCCTGCGCCGGTTCGGCTACCAGACCACTGTCTCTACCCTCCAGAGACAGTGGTCTGATCTGAAGAGGCAGAGGCCTCATTATTTACAAGCCATGCGGCAAATGATGGAAGGCAAGTATACTTTTTATTATATTACTGTATTGTAATAAGTAGTAAAATATTTTAATTCACTTCTGACAAAAACATATATATATATATATTTAAATACATCAATAATCCTTAAATTTGGCTTGAGAGAGAGAGAGAGAGAGAGAGAGAGAGAGAGAGATCCAAGTTCTTTGTATTTCTCATTCACTGGTTATTATTACATTTTATTATTCTTATATTATTCAATATCAGCCTATTTAAAGGGTAAGCAAGTCAAAAAATAAATCACTGAAAAGTGACTTTATTTAACATATCACCTATAAATTTAAAATGATACCCACACATAAACACAGGCAAACACACTTGGTGGCCCACCCTTCCATTTCCATTGCAGCCTTATTTAAAGTCTAAGTAAAGTTAAAAATGTAATCGATCATTAAAAATTGATTTCTTTTTACCTTATAAATGCACACTGATACCCACATATAGACACAGTTAAACACCCTTTACTGACCCACCCTTTTAGTTACATGGCAGCCCTATTTGAAGGGAAAGTAAAGTCAAAAATAAAATGTTGATCACTTATTACAAATTGATTTTTACACTCCAAAATTAAAAATGTTGTGTTACCCACAAAATCTAGATACAAGTACACACAGCTACTGATGCTCCCCTACACCCAACCAACTTTTCCCTTTCCATGGCTACAATACACACAATAAAATATAAGTACTTAGCCAGAATATGGTATGAAATCATTGCCATAGAAATATGATTGACTTTTAAAGCAGCTATAACATATTGCCTTATTTAATCTGTATTTTCAAGCAGAATCCAAAGTATAAAATTAAATATATCCTTTAGATATATCATTCATTATGTATTTTTTTATTTTAATTTGCAGCTGAATCTTCCTCCGACACCCCACCCCCACCACCGTCCCCGCCAGAGGAAGAATGTAAGTGCAGCCTATTGAAAAAAAAAAATTCACAATTTTTCATTTGTCCAAGGCCACATTACAGCGCACACGAGCGCTCCAGAAACAAGCATACAAGCGCGTGTTTCTGGTGTGCTCATGTGTATTGCCGCGCGAGTGCAGTACGATTGCACAATTGTGCAAAAATTGAGGATGACATTAATTGTGCCACACTATTGTGTGCTTTTTAACACGTAGATGTGTCCAAGCCCTTTATCCAAATGTTTGCATATTTTTTGACAACTTCTCCGAGAATTGTTTTAGTAAATGTATTTGAACATTTAATGACAGTGAGAGTTAAAATAAATTTCCTTTTTTTTTTAGCACTACCACCAACTATCCCTCAGGCTCCGGGCAGCCCATTGCCCCCTCCGGGCTCTCCATCGCCCCCACCTGGCAGTCCACCAGCCAGTGCATCCTAAGCAATTTTTTATATTTTTATTGACCTTGATTGTCAGCAAATAATTAGTGAAATTATCAGTGATAATTAAGTGAATTTTATTATTTCACTGATAAAAATTTTCGTAAAAAAAAATGCAACAAATCTATTAATTTGGCTTGAGAGACAGATCTTCTCATTTCTCATTCCCATTTATTGTCCCCGACTCCCCATTGTTTGGGCTGTATCTTGTCCCTCAGTTTTTGAGCTTAAGACACGAAATTCGGTCCAAACGTCCAAAATTATCCAAGAAATGTTCACTACATAGCCTTTTAGGCAATGTTCTTATACATGTAATATTACTAATGGATTGGACAGTGATTGTTGAAATAAAACATTTTTTTTTCTAGAAGCAGGACTAGCCTCTACAGGCCCTCCACCCTCTACAGGCCCTCCACCCACTCCATGCCCTCCACCCTCTCCAGGCCCTCCACCCTTTCCAGCCCCTCCAGCCCCTCCAGCACTGCCAGCCTCTCCAGTGTCTCTGGTGGCCATGATTGAAAATCGTAAGTAAATCATATGCAACGTTAATGAAATGTTATATACAAGACTATTAATATCTGTATTTTCCCAGTGTAAAATCCACGCTACATGATGCAACATTGGGTACTGTGGGTTTGACAATGCTTTTATGGGGGCTGCACCACTTCCAAAAAATTTTGTATGTAGCACAGTCCTAGTGATACAAAACCAAGAATGTTCTGATACAATTTAGCAATAAACTTAATGTTTTATGCCAGCATTACTTCCTGCTGTTTATCAGTGATCCCCCATGATGCAATAATATCGCTTTAAGTGGAAGTTTAGCGATAATATATATACTTTTAAGATTTTATCCATCCCAATGACCTTAATCTGCCCATTCAGCATTGTGTCTGTGTATAAATAACTGATTCAATTGGATCTGCTAATCTCTATTATGTTACAAACAAATACACATCAGGATAGCTAAAAATGTGTTAAAGGGGAAGTTCAGTACAAATACATGTACTTTTCAGAAAAAAGAGCAGTATTTTTCCATCCTAATGACCTTAACCTGCCCATTCAGCATTTTGTCTGTGTATAAATAAATGCAATGGAAATACTGACTTCCTGTTTGCAGGACCCCTAATAGAGATCATTATGGTCTTGCCCTTGACCCAGTCCCTGGGTTGATTCAGTTGCTGCTCAGTAGAGATCTGAGCATGTGTAACCCATCCAACAGCCAATCAGTTAAAATCACTGTTACCATAACTAGGTATGCATAATATAAACTAAGAATTTTAGAAATAATGATATTTTATACTGAGCTTTCCTTTTTATGACATACCGCAACATTATTGCATTGCAGTGCTTGAACATCGTCAACACAATTCTCTCTATATCTTCCTCCACAGATTACCAGAACATACAGCGGGATATCCTCCACATGGGGCGGCGCCTGGACCGCCGCCTGACCACACTGGAGAGGAGGGTATCCAGGCTGGAACCCCAGTGATTTTTTTATTTTATTTTTTTTTTCTGTAAATAGTTTAAAAAAAAGAAAATTATTATATTATATATAAAAACAGTTTTTGAAAAAAAAATGTTTTTGGGCTTTATTTTTCGATATATCAAATTATTCAGATAGATTCATAATCAATTTTTATTTGAAAAATTACAATACACATATCTATTTAGCTAGCTCTATGTCTGGTAATTATAATTGTATATACCTTACCATTAATGCCATTACACACACCACATTGGCCACATTCCCCTATATAGTAGTTTGCACACAACAAGGGAAGGAAGGCGATGGGGGTACTGGGTTACATAATGTCCACTGCAGTTTGCCACCATTGCTGTGGGGCCAGGCAGGCTTGCCCTCACTGGACATACCCCTCACCCCATTGGCTTCTCTCCCTCAGAGTATGCTTCGTGCAAGGGAAAGCGGGTGAACGGGTAGGAACAGCACCATTGAGTTACAGCAGGCCCACTGCAGTTTGCCACCATTGTTGAAGAGCCAGGCAGGCTTGGCCCCACTGGACATACCCCTCACCCCACTGGCTTCTCTCCCTCAGAGTATGCTTTGTGCAAGGGAAAGCGGGTGAAAGGGTAAGGCTTCATAGGAACAGCACCATTGAGTTACAGCAGGCCCACTGCAGTTTGCCACCATTGTTGAAGAGTCAGGCAGGCTTGGCCCCACTGGACATACCCCTCACCCCATTGGCTTCTCTCCCTCAGAGTATGCTTCATGCAAGGGAAAGCGGGTGAACGGGGAAGGCTTTTTAGGAACCACACCATTGAGTTACAGCAGGCCCACTGCAGCTTGCCACCATTGTTGAAGAGCCAGGTAGGCTTGGCCCCACTGGACATACCCCTCACCCCATTGGCTTCTCTCCCTCAGAGTATGCTTCGTGCAAGGGAAAGCGGGTGAACGTGTAAGGCTTTGTAGTACCCGCACCATTGAGTTAGTCAGCAGATGCCCGCACTTTGTAATATGGAGTACTGCTCTAGTGCCAGGCAGGATTGACCCAGAGCTGAAAACATTAGCCACAGAGTAGCTGTTGCGGCTGTATGAGATGGTCAGAGTAGGTGACACCACAAAGGTGCCTCGTGGAGAGAGAAGGAAGAACAAATTACTGCTCTCAGGCCAAGTAGGATTGACCCAATCTTAGAAAAATTAGCCACAAAGTAGCTGTTGTTGCAGAGCATTTGTTATTTCACAACTTGAATGCAGTAGAGCAAGGTAGGACCATATATGGCCCTGCCAATAAGAAAAATTTGCCATTTGCCAGCTAAGCTGGCATCAGCTAAGCCTCTAGGTGGAAAATGAGGCGGAAGGAGCAGTACGGGTTGCCAGGGGCAGGAGGCCTTCAGTCACGGGCATCAGCATCAGCAATAGGGGTGCTGTACTGAGATGTGATCCATGCCTCATTCATCTTGATGAATGTAAGGTGGTCCACATTCTCAGTGGAGAGACGGGTCCTCCTCTCCGTTACAACAAGGTTAGTCCTTAAAAGGACTGTTGGGTCTCAAGATGTGTGAATACAGGGGTGGTTAACAACAAGTGCTAAACCACCATACTGAAATCCACACACAGAAAGCTCAAAAAAAGCTCAAAAAGCACAAAAAACTCTCTCCAACTCCTACACTGTCAGGTCTCCACTAAACACACTCCAACACACTGACAAAATGGCACCTGTGAAGCAGCCTTTTATATCCAGGGGGCTGGCAATAATCATGTTGTTATCTCCCATTGGATAATTTGGGACATGTGGCTTGCTCAGTCTTGAAAATAATCCCCAAAATGCGGAAATTCCGCAAATTTACAAGAATTTCTCTCGTTTTTTAGAAAATTTTCCAAATTACGAGAATTCTCATAATTACGAGGACCTCCGTTTTCTCCGTATTTCGAAAATACAGAGATCCTCGTAATTACGAAAATTTTAGAAGTTCGGAAGGCGGAAAATCCGGAATAATCCGCCGTTCGCAGACGGGATAAATCCGTGGCGGATCCGAGTTCGGGTCCACGAACCGGCCATCTCTATTCCTGACAGACCCTCTCACCCCCAGGACACTCGGTAGATTTCAGTTTCCACTTCATTTTAGTCTTTCATACCCAGAGGGGGCTTAAATGGTAACTGTGATCTGCATACAATCGCCCTCTATATAAAAGATTCAAACAAGCCTAAAATGATGTCTTTAGCTTTTCTGGTTCTTAAGGTCAGTAGGTGTGTGTACCTGTGTCAGGTTGAGAGGTGAAAAAAACTAACTTTTTTGATGATTTTGTGAGTATAGTTAGGGCTCTTCAAGACAAAATATAGGTTAATAAAGCCTGCCTTGCATGGACTGATATTAACTTAATATTTTATTAACTATCCTTGTTAATTCACGGAAATCCGTAAGAACAAATCCTTGTTCTTATGCTGTAGTCAACAAGGTATTGAACAGACTAAAACCATTCAGGCTGGAAAATAAATGAATCAAGTGTCTCATATATATCTGTAATTCTCTCCAAGCAATGTGAATGTTTCATTTGCTGAAAATTATAGTAGTCATTTCAAGCCAATCCTGTGCATGGATAGTAACTCCACAGTGGATACATTTTATTGCTAGAACAAAAGCATTGGCAACAATAATTGAAGGCAGTCCTGTAAAAAGCCACCTGTAGTTTGCTTGTTAACATTCTTTTTTAAGTAGTTTTTGGAGCAGAGATGCATGACATTTACCTGTCCTGCATGTAATATACTTTTTGATGGCAATAAACCATTAAATATATTGTTTCTCAGATATATGCAGACAGAAGAAGTTATGGTACAATAAAAACAGGGGGGACAGGAATATTTATTGCTGAAATTTTTGGCTACACAAAACTAATGAAAGCTTGGAAGATATTCCTAGTATGGGGACAAATAAGGGAAAGTGACGTAAAAAGCATTAACCCAAACATAGAGATGCTGAAGCAAAAATAAAGCAAAACAAATAGTGCACAAGAAATTAATTAGTATTTGCCTCCAATATTTTTTACTGGCCACACATACAGGCCAAGTTGCCCCAAATAATTTCAGCAGTAGATAGGCCCAACCAACAAAAATTACTAGCATGTCTAATCTCCACTTTCAACCAAATTTGCCTAGAAAGATCAGTAAGGTCAGCCTGTTGTATTGAGCTGGCAAGTCAAACCACTGAATCAACTGGTATGTACCAGCCGTTAGACTGGCTGCTATTTAAGGCTGGGTACACACTGAAAATATCGTCTGGTGTGGGACAGCTGGCCGCGACCGACATAGATTGTTCGTTCGTCCGGACCGGACCATAGAACGATCAGACGCGTCGGAAAATTGCGGTTCCCTATGGGACTGCACGATCGATCGTTCGCAAATTCGGCCGGATTTGTCCCGGCTGAGCGCTGAGCGGGACACATAGTCCGGCCGTATGCACCCAGCCTAAAAGAATTATTGTAACCAAATCACTTTTAGCAAGGCATTATGGTAATGGGTAGAACAGCTGGATAGGTTTAAATTAAAGAAGCCCCTTTAAAGCATACAGTACTTTCCTTTAGTTGCCTCCAATTGATTGAGGTCTCACCCCAGACCTTTGGCCTCCAAGCTGGAGTCTGCTGTGAAAATAAATGGCACCAGGACACATCAAATTTTCTGTCATAACCCAAAATGTTGGAAGTCTGGCCAAGAGGAATTAGATGACTTTATGAAGGACATGATAAGGGCAGCCGAAGAGGTTGAAACCTAGATGTTACAATGCCGCAATACTGAAAATAATGCATAGCACATGTATATCTATAAATGTTGCCACACTATAGAGACCTTTGCAGAGATCTGTTAATTTGGTAAATAGGTTGAAAATGTTCAGATTTGGCCACACACGTGGAAGACAAATTTCCCTGATGTGCTTTTTCACCTAGACTAAACAAGTAGATTGCGATAAATGCAGCAAATGGGAAAGCTGGCTTTCATTTCCTCTTCAGCTGATGCCTTCCACATATGCAAGCAGAGACCCAATGCAATCAAAAGATGACATATATTAAATTGCCTCTGTGGGCATCCTCTATCAGAGGAAATTCATCCCTTTTAATTTTAAGAAAAAACAGATTTAGTCACATTAAATATTTAGTCGTCCATAACACTGTGTCCTGTCTGTTTTTGGTTCCTTATGTACTTTAAAGTTTAGTTGTATTTAATCACAGGAAGTATTAGAAGGGGTCAAAGGGCAAACAAACTTTAAATATAATTCAACATGAAATACAGCTTAATGCATATTATTTCTACCAAAAACCATTTTACCAATTATAATTGATATATTCTCTGTTAATGATAGCTCTCTTACAAATCCTTCCTCACAAGAAGGTCCCCATCCCCAGTCAATAGCTATCTCCATAGAGGGCTACAGGCTTGAAAGGATTAAATAGTGTACATGAGAGAAAAATGGTTAAACCAAAACCATCAAAGGCAAAACTACCACAGGAGCATCACCTATGACCCCTGGGTACCATTAGGGCAGGTGGAGGGCAACTTTATAGGATTAAATATCTAGCAGTATGATAGCTAATATGTTTAAGAAGAACAGAGTAATCGAAGCATTTCAGAGTGGTTCGGTATTAAAAGAAAATAAATTTGAAGGTAATTGTTCTAGTTTCAAAAACATAAAGTAGTTTTAGGTGGTAGCACCATTAGTGTAACATACAGTATAATCTACTACTCTAAACAAATTAAAGGGGAGCTGTTGTCCAAAAATGACTTTAGGTAAATTGATAGGAATTGCTCTCCTGAGAATTTTTGCAATGTATTTTCATTGTATATTTTGCATAGTTTTGAAGATATTTACATTTTTGTGTGTGATATGGCAGAAGCATCACCAGGTCCCCTGCACTTCCTGCTGGGGACCTGGTGATGTCAGTGGATGCCCTGTGTCTCCTCCTCCCCTTGCAGCCCCCCTCCTCTTGCAAGCCCCCTTGGTCCCTCCCACTCCTAGACCCCATGGCCCCTCCATTTGCAGGGCCCCCTTGGCCCCTTCCCTTACAGCCCCATGTGGAACGCCCACTCGTGGGTGCCTTGGCCCCGCCCACTCACAGGTTCTGTGGGCAACTCAGGACCCCCCCCCCCCTACAGAAAACTGTAAAAACAGCCTTTTCAGGCAGAGTTGGCTGTTTTCACATAGTGGGAGAGTAGGGCTGTAGATTCCCTTACCTTCTCTGTGGGGATCTTCACACAGCAGGGAGGGATTTCCTGTCTCTGTCACACACTAATGTCTGAGGCTGTGCTCACCGGTGGCGAGGTGAACGAGCAGCCTTAGGAATGTTACATGTCAGCCTCCCACCCATTAACTTTCTGGTCAGTAATTTCTTTATATCTTGGGCTGTGGAGCACGTGGAGAGATGGTTGATGTCTCGTTTTAAAGTTATTAAACAGGCCTTTCATTTAAAATCTTTCATTTTTATGGAGACCACAGTTCCCCTTTAAGTTGTGTATCGCTCAGTACATTTAAATACACATTTACCCAAATTTACTGGGCAATAATATGGAGTTATAGTCACGCTAATCAGTTCGCTATCGGATACCGTGACTTTAACTCCATGTTAGTGCCGAATGTTTGGTTTCAATATCGCGCTACTATTAGCGCATGATTTTAATGGCGGCTACTAGCCAGTTTTAAAATCGCGATTTACCCACGTGCACTAACACGATATTGAATCCCAGAAGGAAGATTTGCCTGGAAATATGTTGGTGTTACACGGTACATTTGAAAGTCAGTTAAAAATAAATGTTACAAATATATAATAGTAGCTATACAGTAATAGGAGAGACTTTTTTATTCTGTAACAGGCTTGATTTTAAGACCGTGCTATTACATTCACAACATACTTGTACTAATGCATTTGTCAGTTTATAACTCAAGAATATAGGAATAATTTTGGCCAATTATATTTCATCACTCCCAAGTCTCAGCTTGGCAGGAAACCATTATGGTTATAAATAATCTTACCAGGGCTGAAGGTGTGAGTGGAAAACAGGACACTAATGAAAGGGCCGTAAATGGGATGATGAAAACAAAGGCTTTCAGAAACACATAGAAGCCCTTCTGCAAGATGCATCAAAATGGAACTAAGTATTTTTTCAGACACAGGTGCCAAGGAGGCCTATATATGACAGTGCTAATGGTGCTGTTTGTATGACTTCCTGTATATACAACTGATGTTATTATATATATTGACTTAAATAACTGATTCAATTGGATCTGCTAATCTCTATTATGTTACAAACAAATACACATCAGGATGGCTAAAAATGTGTTAAAGGGGAAGTTCAGTGCAAATACATGTACTTTTCAGAAAAAAGAGCAGTCATTTTTCCATCCTAATGACCTTAACCTGCCCATTCAGCATTTTGTCTGTGTATAAATAAATGCAACCGAAATCCTGACCCTAGTAGAGACCGTTATGGTCTTGCCCTTGACCCAGCGCCTGGGTTGATTCAGTTGCTCAGTAGAGATCTGAGCATGTTTGACCCATCCAACAGCCAATCAGTAGAAATAACTGTTAGGAACATTCCAAGGATGTGGTGCATCCTGGGAAGCAGAAGGACCGTTAGAACCTGAAATGTCAGCTCACTAATGTCAACAGCAGGGAACAGCAAAGGGTATGAAATAAACTGATTTGTCAAAATGGAAGAGAATATGTAGAATAACTAAGAAGGCATTAAACAAACTAAGAATTTAACAAATATTGATAATTTCCACTGAACTGTCCCTTTAATGTCTGTTTGGTGTTGTTTTTTAAATAAAAAACATTTTTGTACCCTGCTCCCTTTGAATATGTATGTGCAAATTATTTTAGGGAGCACCTTGGTATCAATATAAGCAAAACTGCAGTCAGACCACGGCGGTATTTATTAAGGATTCCCTATCAATCACAATATTATAAACTGTAAGAACTTTAACATACTTACCTGGCTTCTCATGAACAGCATTCTGATGGTGGCCGCAAGATTGCCATCGATCCTGTAATCTATATATAAAAGTCAATCAACCAGATGCACCAAGAAGCACCTCAGCTGAAAATGGAGTTAAAAGACACGCTAATCGATGTTATTTAGGTTAGCATGACTTAAACTGCATCATTATGGCGCCTGCGTAGTTAACACACAAGTGAAATAAATGGGTGAAATAAGGGCTTAGGAATTTTATAAAGCAATTGGCAATCATTACTGTAGCACACACACAAAAAAAAGAAATAACAAACCCAGCAAGCAGATAACAAATGTACACCCTTTTCCCACTCACCTTATGTCTATTTTTAAAGGAGAACTAAACTCAATAATTTAAAAAAAATAATACCTTTTGGTAGCATCTGTCAAACATTTACAAATGGTATAGTGTTGCCAATCTTTTTTCTTTTTTATAACAGTTTCTTTATTTCTAATAAGTCAGTCACAGTGGGCAACTCCTTGAATTGGGTATTATGGTGTAATAGGTATGTGTTATTATGCAGTTTTCTGTGTCCTCTCTGTTCCCTTCTCTAGTAAGTTGCATTTACAACATGTGAGAAATAGATTCTGTAACTAAGAAGGTTTCCATGTTGTTAGCAGTACAACCCACAGTCAGACAATAAAGTCATGTAGCCCGCTGACATCAGTATTCACTGTCTCTATGCAATGAGAGTTTTCTACACAGATGTCTCTGACTTTGAAAGCTGCTTGTTACCCTGCAGTTTACTTACCAGTCTGTATGAGTTTCTGGCAAATAAACTGCAAGGGAACAGGCAGCTTTCAAAGTCTTATCAGGGACTTCCATATTGGTGTGGAGACATGTGTAGGACATTTTTATTATTATTCTGTTCCTTATAAAAATACATGGATTCTCCACATACGTGGTGGTGGTGCACCTGCTATGGCACCATTTTTTAGAAACACCAAGTCCAAAAGGTCACAAGTTCAAATCCTCAGACTTACCTTTTTTGTGTGTATCTATTATTTTTCCCAGCAAAAGATAAAGATTCTACATATACCAGTATTCCACATAGAATCACTGTCTGAGTCAGAGGTGAGAGCTTTGCTTTTAGAAAGACAGAAGAAAAAGTTGCAGGTTTAATTCCGCAGACCTACTTTAAATTGTTACTGAAATGTTAATATTCAGTTTTTTTACATCAATGCTAGATGTGATATACACTGTAAAGATGACTTTGTATGAAAAGTAAAGGAGTATGTCATTGTTAGAACAGAAGCACTGAAAAAGTTTGAAAACCAAACTGAAATCCCTGTTCTGTGAGAGGGAGGATCTCTGTGCTGTGATTGGCTGTCAGCTTCTAGAAAGCAAAGCTGCAACTTCCTTGTTTTGATCTGTCGGGACTACAGAGTATGTGCATGTATGGCGACACTTAGCTGGGGGTTTACCCAGCTAAGGTGGATTATGGGAGCTGACCCCAAGTACCTACAGGTATCTTTCATAAATCACCTAGTAGCCACAGCAAAGGGAGAGGCGAGACATAGCTTGTTGTATGGGTGTGAATGTGCTCTGTCTATTGGGACAATGTGGTCTGGAGACTTTAGTTCTTCTTTAGATCTGCACCAGTCTCTCACATATTGCATTCCATCTGCATACCATTTAATAGTTACACTTATTAAAAATATAGTATAGAGCTGCAGAGGAAGGATAATGATGTGAACCAAATCATAGCACAGCTCTTTGCACCTATCTGAAATTAAATGAAAAACCTTCACTATCTGAAGGTAAATGAAACTTTGAGCAAATCAATCTGGCTCCACATTTTTGATAATATCCCAATTAAGCACTGACACACTGACTTAGCTAGAATGAAAACTATAATGAGATCTCGCTGTAATCCAGTGTAGGGAGACTCCTTACTATAACATGAAGTTAGAGACTGGATAAAGTGATAAAATCTATTTACAGCTGAGAAGGAAAAAATGAACAAGGGAAATAAAAACTTTAAAGTTAGTAGAAAGACATAAGGTAAGTAAAAATGGGTTGTACTCATCCTTTAAATGGCAAGTCAACCCCAAAACTAAAATTGAAACCCATTACTGGCCCAACTGTGTAGTGTGAATAAATCTGTATCTTACATCTCTGCTCCTTATGGTTCTCCTGCAGTGCCTTTCCAAAGTTCAGAAAAGTTAAGAGTAATAGTTGCCATACCGTCCTTGCTACTTCCTTGTCCTCCTGGAGGATTCTGGCATGCCCTTCACCCTCCTACCCTCTGGATCCCTTTCCCGTTTTCTTTTCTGTAGTTTAGTGGGGATTTGCCATAGTGTAGAGGTTTGTAGGGGATTTGTGTAGTGGCCTCCCTTGTGCTACATAAAGCTAATGCTTAGAACAGAGTAAAATTTGAATAGAAAAAAAAGTCTTTACAAATCACCCCTGGAGGTGTGTATATATCAGTAAATAGAGTCCAATGAATTCCAATGGTTTCCCCTTGACTCTCCCTTGTTACCTGTAACCTGTCTCAATCTCATTTAGCCCCCCCACCACACACACACACAGACAGACACGCATGTTATAACAAGGGTTGGAAATCTGAAATTATTTGATGAAACTCTTTTCATATTAGTAGTAGACTTTTTATGTTAATCCTGTCTGTAGAAATGTTTACTCCAAAAAATAAAGATCTCTTATCCTAGTTAAGTTCAGTTTAAGAAACACTTTAAGACTATCTTTCATCTGGTTTTAATACAATGCCTGTGATATCAATTAACTTTTATCCCATTTCTTCCAGTTCCACCTTATCATAATCATGCAGCCCATCATGACTTCCAACGATTAATATGATTGACTAGTAAGCGAAATCCATCTGCAGATTGATCTAATGTTGGCAGAAGCACACATGTTTGAGACTAATTTTTGATGCTATATAAAGCAGAAATCTTGTATGTACTGTATGTATGTGCTCACCTCACAGCCACACCCCGAATGACTCAACGGCAACTCCCTCTGAAAGGGCCAACACCCATGAAGGTGACCCGAAACGCGTCAGACTCTGGTGCTAATTTTCTCCTCCATACTATCTGATTGATTTTGATATAATGTGCGAATAAAGAACTTGTTTTTAATTAAAAGGGCTGCTGAATTGATGGATCAGGAATCGTGTTAAAGTGGTGCCAAGCCAGGATTGTAAGATAAAACTGTGAGATTATTTAGTGGGGGCATGGACAAGCCCCGGGCAGCGAGCACACTTCCGAGGAGTACTGACTACTACCGCGAGAATTAGATCACGTGATCATGTACCAAGACCCTGGAGACGTAGAGACCAGCTTTGGAGTGGGTGAGAGTGGGGAACGTGAGGTTTAGAGACTGTTTTTTGTTAAACCCTGGAAAGACTATGTTACTATTGGGGATATGTATTACATTTATATACAAATATTAACCCTGGAAAGACTATGTTGCTATCGGTGATAGGAATCACATTTGTAGTTAGTGTCATGCTAAGAAATTTAAAGCAGAGCCTCCTGGAATCTGACCACGCTCCCCGAATATTGCTGTCATGACCACACCCCCAAACATCACGATCATGCTCATACCCCAACCATCAAGGCCACGCCCCCAAAGATAACTGCCATGCACCCAAACATCGCAACCGTGCACCCAAATTTTGTGACCACGCTACCAGATATTGTGGTCACCCCCCACAAAAAAAACAAACATTATGGTCTGTCCCCATACACGATGGCCACACCCCCAAACATCCCAGGTCTGTTCCCGAATCACACCAAATACACAAACATCCTGTCCATGCCCCCAAACATCACAGACACACCCCCAAACACCACACCCATGCCCCTAAAGGGCACAGCCACACTCACACTTTGAAACAACGTGGTCATGCCCCCAAATATTGTAACCAGCAAACATCTTGTGCAAGCCTCCTGGACACCACAACAGCACAGACACGACCCAGACCATCCACACCCTAGAATGCCGTGCCCCCACCCACCGCAATATCGCAGCCATACCCCATCCACCTATTCAAACCGGGATGGTTGGGGGGTATGGACTACACAGGAATTACCTGCATTACCTGGACTTAAGCACCAGACACACACTGCCCACATGTCACACACTTCACAGACAGTTACAACTAAAAGAACAAAGACATCATGGCACTTTCAATTTGGACCAGAAACTAACTTGGGATCTATTTGATTGGGATCAAAAAGTCAATATAAAGTGGTCCTCAACATGTTTTCCCATCGGGAAATTCCATGTACCATGTTCTCGAGAAGGTTCACCACAACATTTGTATATTTACGCTCCAAGTGGAAAAACTGATAACGTTGTATATAAGGTTTTACAATAAACATATGTGCTATATACGTCCCTCAAGCAATGTCACCTCCTCAACTCATAACTATTAAATACATGATGTACATTACCAACTGTGCACTTCTTTTTCTGCCTGTCTCTTCCATCTAAGCCAAACACACACCTGCATGTAGAAAATACTTTACCCACGTGTACACATGCAACGCCGGGGGCAACTGCTAGTAATCAATAAAATGCAAGTTTTGTGCTATTATTTAGTGTGAAATGTAAAAAGGAAATAAAGTCCCTAGACAGCACTGTCCCAGTTGGCATATCACATTCACATAGATACAAGCTATGTCTCACCTCTCCCATTGTGTGGCTGTTCATTGATTAATGAAATTAACCTGTCGGTACCAGTGGTCAGCTCCTCTTTGTTTTGGTTGAAGTACACTTTGAATGCTCTCTAGTGCAAAGGAGAACAAGAAAGTTGCACCCTTTCACCCTGGTAGCTGACAGACAATTATTTTATGGCATAGGGACCAGTCTGTGTTAGGCACAAGTCCTGCCTCAAACACAAAACAGTTGTCCTGTGAATACTTAATTGCAGGAATGGGTGATGCAACATCACTGTCTTTAGCACTATATAAACAAATCATACAATTGCATGCTTTTATGCATCTTTATTCAGTTGTATGTATTTTGCATTCTTTCAAATAGATTTTAATTTAATGATATCTGTCTGTCTCTGTCTGCCTGTCTGTCTATCTATCTGTGTTTTGTGTGTCTGTCTGTCTGTCTATCTATCTATCTATCTATCTGGGCAGCACGGTGGCTCAGTGGTTAGCACTGATGTCTTGTAGCGCTGAAGTCCTGAGTTTGATTCCACCCTTGGACACATCTGCAAAGAATTTGTATGTTCTCCCCGTGCTTGTGTGGATTTCCAGGCACTCTGGTTTCCTCCACAATCATAAAGACATACTGATAGGTAGAGATGGCCGAAACTCACTAGTTTTTTTTCCGTTTTCGGATTCCCGGATCTAAGGAAAATCCCGAAAATCAGAAACCGGAACTTATTTTCGAATGTATGGTGCTATTTTCGATAATTTTTGAAAATAGCCTTGGACGTTCAAAAATTATTGAAAATACAATCGGACACCATTTTCAAGTTTCTGATCGTATTTTCGAAGATTTTCGAATGTTCGAGGCTATTTTCGGTAATAGCGGCAAACATTCGAAAATCGTCGAAAATATGATCGGAAACTCGAAAATGGTGTCCGATTGTATTTTCGAACGTTCAAGGCTATTTTAGAAAATTATCAAAAATGTCTATCTTAGTCCCAAAATCCGGAGGATCCGTCCGGATTTGGTTGGATCTTTTGGATTTCGGAACCGAGGGGTTCCATTCGGATCCGGGTTCATGTCGAACCCGGATACCATCTCTACTGATAGGTTGTAATGTGTCAAATAAATGTGTTTAGATTGTAAGCTTTTCGGGGCAGGGCCTGATGTAAATGTATACATGTAATTGTAAAGTGCTGCAGAAGATGTTGGTGCTATAGAAATCCACAATAATCATAATAATCTGTCTCTGTCTGTCTATCCAATATAGGAAACAAAAGAAGGTCCCTGTGAAGTATGAAGAAAGCCTATCCTAATTGATACATAGAAACAAACACAAAGACATGTAGAGGATATAAATGGCTAAAACATATACATTTATTATCAAAGTAGTAAAAGATCAACAACTGATCACATAAATAACAGTAAAACACTATCAATATATCATATAGTAACAAAAGTTCATAATCGTAGTAGTTATATATATATCTCTGAATACCCCCCTTCCTAGCCGCAACCCAACTAAGTCAAGCGTCAAAATAATGTAATTGTGGTGAGCGATACTTACCAGTCATGTCGGTAAGTAATTGTATCGGTCAAGGTCCGTGCACGGAACAATCATCAAAGGGACTGCGTATCAAAACCTCACAACACAAGGTATCACAGTAGCAAAAGTGGGTGCAGGGAGAGAGGGGTGTCTAGCACCCAAACGCGTTTCGCATCATAGCTTTTTCAATGGCGCTGAGAAGAGTCGTGTGAGATCGGCTATTTAAATGTCGATCCACCAATCAAAGGTGCCGACTCACATCACGTGTCAGGTTCCATCATATCAACAAGTATCGTGATCAAACTGTCAGTCTAAAATAACCAATCACAAGTAGTATACAGCATTTGAAAATCCGAGTAGCGGAAGTCTAAGCAAAACACACTCTACAGATTAAGTGGCAGGATATGCAGCATATCTACAATACAAATCTAGTATCCATCGTAAGTAGAAGAAGAGAAAGGCACATCTAATCATAAATATACAAGTAAATACATAAAAAAATTATCGTCTATGAAATTATCATCCGATCACCCACACTGGCATCTGAAACAAATTGCTTCAGTCACTCGTGGGGTGATGATGAATCAAGATAGAGATATACCAATCACAACCCAAGGCAAACATATATAGATCTATATGGAAATATATACATATTCCGGAATGATGTAGGAAGGTCCCAATTCTGTGCAGATGCATTCCAGAAAAGCTGTGTATGTATGTCTAATGGGAACCCAGGTCAGAATGCTGGCTGTATTGTCCGTACTCCCGAGCAATAAGATATCAGTGTATCTCTGGACAAATGGTAATAATCACCACGATGTAGCATGTATAGTTCGGGAAGAGAAGTAACAATAAAATAAATTCAAATTAAACACCCCCGCCAGAAATACCAGATGGCTGCTTGCTATGAGAGTCCTGCTGAGGTATGTAACCAGATTCCAACCGGTATTCATCGCATGTAGTCATTCGCCCGTTCTACTATGCCAATGGGTTCTTTGGGGATTAACGAAGTTCCCAAGACAGAAGTGGAAACAGGTAGGTTGCACTTAAATCCATGAACATCTCCGAGGAAGTACATCAAATCAGGTATGGTACAAATTCCATGTTGAGTAATGAAGAAGGAATCCATCTGTCAACAATGATGACGAGCCCCCGAAATTCGGTTGGAAAACTACTTCTAGTATAAAGGCAAGCCGTCACATATCAAGGCAAGAGTAAAGTTCAAATCAGCTCTACGGAGGGAGAACACTGTAGGTGGAAACCTTAATGATACAAAAAAGAAATAAAAAATATATCTCATATTACTCGGAAGTAAGATCAAATATAAGGGGTGAAGTTCATCTCTTCATTTAAACCTTCTGGTTGAACGGTGTTAAAATTAAAAATGTACCGAGTCTCTGCACGTAACTATACATTGTCTATGTCACCACCTCTAATGTTAAGTGATACCTTGTGTAGCCCCATACATTTCAATCCTATGGTTTTACCTTGATGGTATTTGAGAAAGTGTGCAGCCACACTGGTAAGTGGTGTGTCATTCTGTCGTGGTCGCCCCGCTAGTCTAATGTTGGATAAGTGACTAGACAGTCTCTGTTTCAGTAATTGTTTGGTTTTGCCTATGTAGATCAAATTACAGGGACAAATAAGAGCATATATCACATTTTGTGACTTACAATTGAAGTAATTTTTAAGATGTAATTTAAAGTTGTTCGAGGTACTCTGCAAGGTCCTTCTGGAGTCCATATATTGGCAGCATGTACATTTGCCGCAGGCATAAGTTCCTACCAATCTCTCTCCTCTATTGAGCGTGACTGATGCTCTCACAAAATGACTGTGCACAAGTTTGTCTCTGAGATTGGCAATTCTCCTAGCGGTGATCTGTGTAAAATCCTTAACAAAATGTTTGAGAGTATTGTCATTAGTAAGTAGTTGCCAGTTCTTTTTTTAGAACTTTTTTTGTCTCTGGCCACCTATTGTTATATTGAGTAATAAATCTGACACTATTACCTGTGTGATCCATACGTGTTTTTGGTTGAAGTAAGTCTGATTGTGTGCAGCGGGAAGCTGCAAAATGGCTTTTTCTAAGTATATGGTTAGGATAACCTCTTTTTCTTAGTCTGTCCTGTAGAAGGGCGGCTTCCGTTTCAAAGTCTGAAGTTTTCGTGCAGTTCCGTCGCACACTTAGAAACTGACCTCTCGGAATCCCTTTAAGTAAACCAGGGGTGTGAGCACTTTTGTAGTGTAACAAAATATTAGTAGCAGTAGGCTTCCGATACAGACTTGTGTAGAGTTTCCCTTGCTCTTTAGTGACTGTGAGGTCCAGGAATTCCACCTTAACATTGGAAACCTGATGGGTCAGAAAGATATTAAACTCATTGCAGTTAAGCTTATGTAAAAACAGGGAGAAGTCATGTGGGGTACCTTTCCAGAGTATAAAGATGTCATCTATATACCTGTGCCACAAGTCAACATGTGCTGTATGGTATATATTTTCATCTGAGAAAACGATCTCCCTTTCCCACCATCCCAGAAAAAGTTTTGCGTACGAGGGCGCACATTTTGCGCCCATCGCAACTCCTCTGGTTTGTAAGTAGAACTGATCAAAAACAAAATAATTTTTCCTCAAGGCACAATCCAGGAGATCAATAAGGAAGGCATTTTTGTATTGTTTAGCCTGATTTTCCATATTGAGGAAATAGGAAACTGCTGCAATGCCATGTGTATGTGTGATGTTGGTGTAAAGAGACTCAACGTCACAGGTGATGAGTAAATTGTCCTCCTCTGCGTTAATGCAATGGATTTTCTGTATGAAATCTCCAGAGTCTCGGATATAGGAGTCAAGGGTCAGCACATGGGGTTGTAGATGTTTATCCACAAATTGACACACAGGTTCCATCAGACTTCCTATACCCGAGACTATGGGTCTACCTGGAGGGTTATTTTTGTTTTTGTGTATTTTGGGCAAGATATAAAATGATGGAATAATGGGATGCGTTACCTTCAGGAAACTGCCTTCTTGGTTAGAGATGGTACCATTAGTGACTGCAGTGGTAATGATGTCAAACAGACTTTTCTTGAATCTGTCCGTCAGATCTGAAGGAAGTAATGCATAATTATTTTTATTATGAAGCTGTCTAAGTGCTTCCTTACAGTAATCCTTCGTGGGCCAAATCACAATGTTCCCACCTTTATCAGCGGGTTTGATGACAACGTCTGATAGCTCCATGAGTTCTTTCAAAGCCAAATGTTCCTCCCTTGAAAAGTTCTTAATGAAAGTAGAAGTCCCGCCCATTTTTCGGACGTCAAGAAGTGTATTCTTATAATAGATGTCAAGACTTGGGAATTCGGAGAAAGAAGGTGTGTATCTGGACTTAGGTTTAAATGTTGTCTCACTCCCTGGAGGATTGGTGTCTGTGGCAGAAGTCATGTCTCTCTCATCTAGTTTCGAAAATTTAGCTTTTAACGCCACTCTCCTACCCTGTCTGTCTATCCAATAAACTTGGTGGTTTGCAGCCCACTCAGCTTTATGGGCTTAGGTCAGGTCTAAATCATTTTCATAAAGGTAAATAACATTGTGTTAGCTGTGGGGGTGGTGGGGCAGGGATAGATATGGGGGCCAGGCCCAAATTCTTCATCGGGGCCCATAAAGTTGTAGCTACAACACTGTCTAATGGAATTCTCCTGGTTTGAGCAAGTTTTATATGAAAACCATAATATTTTTTCACCTTTAAAGGGACAGTTCGGTGGAAATGATAAATATTTGTTAAATTGTTAGTTTGTGTAATGCCTTCTTAGTTATTCTACATATTCTCTCCCATTTTGAAAAATCAGTTAATTTCATACCCTTTGCTGTTCCCTGCTGTTGACATTAGTGAGCTGATATTTCCGGTTCTAATGGTCATTATTCTTCCCAAGATGCACTACTTCCTTGGAATGTTCCTAATATTAATTTTTACTGATTGGCTGTTGGATGGGTCAAAGATGCTCAGATCTCTACTGAGCAACTGAATCAACCCATAAAAGGGGGGCTGTGGGAGCACTTCTGTGGCAAAATTACTTTATAACAAATAGTGGAAGTGCTACTGATCTGACCAAATCATCTCTTTTCTTGTTTGTTCAACTGGATCAACCCAGGTGCTGGGTCAAGGGCAAGACCATAACAGTCTCTACTAGGGGTCCTGCAAACAGGAAGTCAGTATTTTGGTTGCAGTTATTTATACACAGACACAATACTGGATGGGCAGATTAAGGTCATTGGAATGAAAAAATTACTGCTCTTTTTTCTGAAAAGCATATGTATTTGCACTGAACTTCCCCTTTAAGTATTCTCATAGGAAATACTGGGATTTTCTTTCATCATTGTTTTATAAAGACTGGACAATCTCGTACAATCTATTTGATTGTAACAAACTCATAGAAAATATCCCACTGCAGAGATGAAAAAGTAAATAGCTTCACCCTAAAACAAAGGTTAATGCTTTCCCAGCCCCTTTGATAATATTAAAAGTGGTGAACCACCAAAAGAGAATTTTGACTCTACGTTTGTGGTCTAAGGAATCATTAAACCTCTGCTAGAATTACCTAATAGCAACTCTGCTCCATTGGTTCCCGGAATGGCTTTTCCATTAACATGTAGTCTGCCAAAATAACCACACTTTTCTGTCAGCAGTACATGGAGTTTTCATATAATATTCGATTTATTTAAGCGTCAAACAAAGTTCCTTTTGATTTCTTGACTTCTACAGAGTGTTCAGCTCTAAATACCATCAACAAGAAAGATGAAATCAAACTCTGCACATACTTTCTGTTGCTGTTATTCACAAAGATTTAATCTACCTTATGTCTATTCTCATGTCTATCTGGTCTGTTATAACTATACAGACATGTTATACAAAGACTTGTATGTGTGTGTCATACTGTATAACAAAGTTATGGCATGAGATTATTTTAGCCATTGTATTTTTTTCAGTAGAAACATCATGAGATTTAGTCAAAATGAAAATAAATCTTGTCTGTACCTTTTACTTTTTTATTGTTTTGATGTATAATATAATTTGGAAACACAAATGCCAATCCATCCTGACTGCACTTATTCCTGATTTTGTACACATTAGGACAGTCAGTGCTAATGCTGCTTCAGTCCTGATGGCCCATTTCATTGTAGATGTTCCTGACTAACTCCACTACACTTGTTCACATTTTACACTGGTCTTCTGGCTTCTCACCAGGTTATCCCTGGATGACATCATGGACAATAAATGGCTGCTGCTGACTGGTCCACCTCCTCAGCGTATATGTGAATTTATAACAAGCTTGCACAGCTTTAAGCAGAGACTGCAACAACATAGGGAGGGGGCAGCAGGGTCAGTATCTCAGTTTTGGAATTTTGGATAGTAAGTATTGTGAGGTCATGGTCAGAAGGTAAGTATATAATAATCTATACAAGCACATTACACTATATCCTTCTGTACAACAAACATGAAATACAACCAAGGAAACACTTTTGGCTATCAATGTCCGTGACATAGCCATAGCTTTAACTCTATATCCCCTCTGATTTCCTGAAACAAACAAAAAAAATGATGATTGAAATATAAGTTAATTAATGTCTTTATAACACTTGCAAACACAAAATCCAGTTACACAGTAGATGTTTGCGCTACTATCGGGGCTGTGAAGGAGATTTCTTTCTTGCATTTTAACAAGGTGGGGATTTCTCTCTACACTTGAGGGTGTATAGAAGAGGACATCATATTAGGTGGCTTTTTAGACTTCACTATGCTGTTTATGTTTTTGAACACTTGGAAATGCCAGATTAGCAGAAAAGGGACTGACTTTCTGACAATCAAAAAAAGAAAAATTGAAGGTTTTAGGAGTAGCGTAAAAGTAGTAGGACAAGAAATGAACAAGAGCCCTAGACTGTTTACTCTTTCTCACAACACTATCGGTAAGTGCTCGTTCACACCACACACAGAACAAAATTGGCAAAAGCAGATAGTCCATTTTTTTTGTCCATTTTGGTCCATCTGGATGGGTCCATTTTTATAGATCTTTTTGCTGAAAATAGATTTGTTTTTTTGCAGTGTGTTTTTTTATAGACTGGGTCAATCTGATCTGTTTAGAGTATATACTGAAATGCACATTTCTGCCTGGGAATAAACCTAGTATGAAAGAGCCCTGAAGTAAGAAAGATAGCAGCTCTCAAAAGTAATACGAATACTTGAAACTGAACAACTATGGATAGTAGGACTGCTCACGTTTTGCCAAGGAAACATTCCTTATGGTAGAATGAAAAATAGGAATTCCATATTTGTTTTAGGCAGTAACCATTTATCTTTGAATACCTTAGTTTCTTATTTTTTTATTGCAAAGTTAAAGAAAATGGGTGAAAAATGTATTTCTTCCAGCTATTTGTATGAGGGGAAAAAGCAGTAGAAAGTAGACACACAACTTTGGTATTTGCCAGGGTCACTTACTAGCTGGTTTCTTCTTCCAATAGGAGGCTGGTACCGTGTGTAGTTACATTGCACATGGCTGTGCTGACATGAACTCTTTAACTGCCGGCCTCTCCACAAGGTATGTGCTGATGGCTGCTTGTGGCCTAGGTTTCTTCAAGTTCCTTTGTTTAAAGTCCCTGTGCTGTCCATGTTGTTCATGGTCTCCTGTTGCCCTGTAAAAAGCCTTCTTCCCAAAGCTGTTCCTGGTGTTCTGTTGCGGTATTCCACCATTTCACCCCAAAGCTGCTCCTGGGGTCCTGTTGCAGTTTTCCAGCATTTCATCTTAAGCTGCTACATTTCCAAAATTCCTCACAAGCTGATCCTGGTCTCCTACTGCTGCAATTTCCATATTTATGTCAAGCTGCTCTTGGTCTCCTAAAGCTGCATTTCAAACATCACTATGTGGCTCCTGGTCACCTCCCTATCAGTGACTCTCCAGTTTGTTTTTGCCAACCTTTGTATCCGTTGTCCTCAAGAGTGCTGCCCGCATCTTTATTGGCACTCTTGCCCTGCTGAGTCCTAGGGTGCTTGAAATCTTTTTCAGCATGTTCCCAGGCTCAGGAAAGCAAGTGAGCCCATTTTTGCCAGCAAGATTCCAACCCCAGCTTCCCCGACAATAGTCCAGATGATAAGAATTGCCTGTTAACGTTATTTATGGAACTATGGGCTCTCTTTAATAACATTTTGTCCATGTTCCTAATCTGCAGCAACCAATTAGATGTTATCAAATGTTTAGTAGGTAAAAAGTAAAAAGTTATCATCTGATTGGCTGAGACCAATAAACATCACAGGCCTCTTATATTGAAGTATCAAACATAACAATTTTATTAGAACTTAAGGTTCTACATTTTAGACTATCTTCCATTTCTGGTTGGTAATTATTTTGGAAATTTAAATAAAAAGTTCTTGCACTTTTACTCATTCTTCATTCTTTGTTTCTTCAGATGTAGGTTTATTTGCAAATTCCCCCATCCATTAGTTAAGAAGATTAATTAATGCTTGTTCTATAACCAAAAGAAAAAAATAGGTTTTATTTTTGCTTTATAATAGTCTAATTAGGAAAGTAAAAATAAGCATGAAATTCCTACATTTATTATAATTTGAATAGATCAGTAGCCAAATGAATTGACTTTCTGTTTTAAAGATGAGTTGAATGAGGCGAATTAGTGTAAAACTAGTGCCTAGTGAAAGAATCAAACAAACTCATTATGATGTTTTGGTTAGAGGGAACTGATCTTGGAACATCTGGCACATAGCTCACCATTGTCGCTGGGATTTTTGACGCATTACATGAGCTGACTTTCACTACTGCTCTCTTTCTGCAAGGACTCAGACCACAGACTCTTCCGTTTTAAACACCCAAGGGACCCTTTCATTGGCTATAAATCTCCAACCTAAGCACTCAACTGATAACTACAACAGAAAATAGACTGATTGTCATGTTCATCCAATCAAGCAAAGAGTTACTTTGGTCTGATCAATCCTGATCAGACTAAGTGGGCCTCTTTGATTGCTCTGTGTCCTAGAATAATAAATGTTAGCACAAGTGGTTTGATATGAAACTTTCCATTAGAAAACAAGGGTTATTATACAGTGCATCCAGAAAGTATACACAGCTCAGTCATCACTTTTTCCACATTTTGTTATATTCCAGCCTTATTCTAAAATGCATTCATTCATTTTGTTCATCAGAATTCTATACACAACACCCTATAATGTCAACATGAAAAAGGTTTACTAGAAGTTTTGACAAATTAATTAATTATAAAATGCTACTTTTGCTCAATACTTTGTTGATGCACCTTTGGCACCAATTACAGCCTCGAGTCTGATTTTCCCGCGATCCAAAAACCGAAAACGAGAACCCGGCAGTTTCGACCATCTCTAACTGGGAGTTTTGGATATAAAAACTCTAGACATTTTGCTTACATAACCCAGATTACTAACAGGGAAATCCTCTGCTTTTGCAGAGGGCAGCAATGATATTCTGGGAGTTTTCAAACATCTGGGGGGGTCAGAGGTTGGTTATCCCTGCTGTTTTAGATAGAAATAATTATTCTATATCTATAGGTTCTATTTGCTTTTCAATAATGATGTGCTTCTTGCGATGGTGCAGTGCTAACGGCCCATGTTTGCGGTTCCAATTTCAATGTGATCTGTCGGCACATTGCACATTGTAAATCACATGTGTATGATACTGAACAACCAGAGTGTAACTGCCCATAGAAACCTTACAGATGTAGCCAAATGCTGATTTGAATCCATAACAAATAGATGATAAACTTTTAAAAACATCAGAATTCTTATTTTTGATGAACTTATTCAAAAAATGACAACACACATTAAACTCTTTTATAGTCTTTTTTGAGCTTAACCTAAATTACAACAAAATATAAAAATATATTGTAAAAATTCCAAATACTAAATAAAATCCCCACCCATTGATAATGTTCAGAACATACTACATACTGTCTGGTTAAGAGACTTGCCACGTGTCCTCTGTCTGACAATATCATAATACAGACCACGGTCACAATTACATCACTCCTCTATCTGTATCAGGCCTTCCCGATACCAGTGCAGCTGCATCAAAGTCTTGTGTATAACAAGATTAAAAATCAGACACAAAAATAGACCCCAGACTTTTTGGCAAGATTTATAAAAGGGGCATCATTATTCCCTCTTATAAATACTTAGTTGTCTTACCTCACATCTATAGTGCATAGAGATTTAGCGAAATAAGATAAATTAGCGCATGATAATGTTCCAATTTAACTTACTATGAACTGCAAGTTTTTCAAGTTAATTGTTTTATTGTTTTGTTCTTGGATATATGCACAAGAACCAGGAATATCCTGTAAATATTATTCTAACTGTGTCTTTCATTGTAATGGGGTCTTTAATGTGGTCAGCAGAGTCACATCTCTTACAGAAACTAGTGTATTATGGGAAATAAAATCCCCTCCACTAAAACATAAAATAAAATTGTGCACTTCGAAATGCCTCATTTGTATATATATATATATAGACAGATAGAAGCTGTGAGGTCCTCTGCACAACCATACACGTAGTCAATCGCCCCGGTGCCTCCAAAAGGGTACAAACAGGTCAGCACACGTGGGATATCTTTTTAACTGTGGAAGTTTATTTCAGTGGTAAACACAATCAACACGTTTCGGCCATATTGGAAACGGCCGTCGTCAGGATTACAGGATCACTCATGAGGTAACTTTAAATTAAACCAGTACACCCCCCCATCCCGCCCTCTATCCCTCCCTAAAAAGATTAACCCCTAGTAGGAACAAACATCCCAATCACAGTGCCGAAACAAGCTAATGCCAGTCGGCTATAAGAAATAAAGTGCTAAGTGATTAAAACCCATAGGGTACAATAAAAAAAGCAACAAGTTGGGGAACACCCAAATATACAACAGTACCTGAAAAGGACAGTGAGAGCTAAACCACTAAAAGACTGCCAATAGCCAGTAGATGCAGTCGCCAAATGCAAACTAGCAGGTGCAATGCTTGGATTATGCAAACGAAAGTGCTACAAAGTGTTATATATGTGACAGGTTAAAAACAAGATAAAAAGTATCAAAAGAATAAAGATCACTAAAGGAAGTGCCAAAGTACTGTAAAAGTGAAAATAAATATCTATCTAAAACCGATAAACAGTATAAGTTAAAGTTAAAAACTAGATAGCAGGCTCAAGTCTGACTACAGTGCCCTAGGTTAAGGCAAATAGAAAAATTACTATCTCAAAATAGCCATCATATAAAAGGAAGCCTAAATCAAGAGGTCTTAAAGAGCTGATGCAGAGACAGTCAAGATACGAACAGGGAGAATGAACTGCTAGCTATATGAATACCATGAGAGCTAACTTAAAGAGGAGTCCGAATCGGGGAGACCCCTATAGCGACCCGCTAACCAAAGGGAATTAGGTTACAGACAGGACTAGAGAAGGAAATAAAACAGTAAGCATGAAATAAGCAGAAGCCATAAACATAATCATTAAAGAAAACAGGATAAAACCAATTGTTCGTTTACTCCTGCTGGGGACAAGGTGTTGAGGTATTTAATCCAACGTGCTTCAGTTCGTAATAAAGCTCGGTTTCTATCATCTCCGTTTACATTTGCTTGAAAGTCAATGGCCATCCATTTGAGGGTAGCCAAGGGATGGCCCATACGGGCAAAATTTTTTGCCACAGATTGTTCACCATATTTGGTGCCAGTAGCCTCAGAGGATTTATCACTTTTGGTGGATCCCAAGGCATTCCTAATAGCCAGGCGATGGTTAGCCATGCGATCCCGGTTAGCCATGCGATCCCGACATAATATTTTCCACATGGGCATGAAATAAAGTAGATGGCATATTTACTAAGGCAATTTAATCGGTGTTAAATTTTTATCCTTTTCCTACTATGTGGGTGGGGAAAGTCCTGTCCAGTAATCACAAAGCGGCAAGCTGTGAATCCCTGCCATTTATAGCACCCCATCTTTGTCTCAGGTAACCATGTAGGTACACCCTTGTGTAATTTGTCCTGAAAGTCAGTCTTAACTAAGAGATTATGTAAATTTCTACCTCTCCTATATGCCACTAGTGGTTTACTATAGCTGAAGGGGAGGCTAGGATCCTTAGTAATAATTTCCCAACAGGCTTTAATGCTGTCAGTAAGGACCTTGCTTTGTGGAGAGAACTGGCCAACGAACGGGATGCTTTCCGTAGCTTTATTCTTGGCAGTTTTACATTGGAGTTACCTATGTCCTTTGCTTGATGTAATGCAAGGTTCATTTGTTCTTGAATCGTAGCTTCATCATAGCCCCTCTCCATAAACCTTGTCTTCATCTCTAATAGTTGGGCATGTGTGTTAACTTCATTAGTATTATTTTTAATCACTCTCAACATCTGAGAGTAAATAATTCCTTTATTTTGAGATGTAGGGAAGAAGCTATGAGCGTGCATAAGGGTATTCCGGTCCGTGGATTTTTTGTAAAGAGTAGTCTGGAGTTTGTTATTGTCTTTATACATTTTTAAATTGAGAAATTCTATAGATTCAGAGCTAATAGAAAAGGTCAGTCTTACAGGATTGTTCAAGGAGTTAAGATGCTCAATGAATTCCACGCATTCCATTTCAGTACCATTCCAAAGAAAAAATAGGTCATCTATGTATCGTTAATAGATGAGAATCTTATTGGTGCACAGAGGTAATATATGTTTTTCTTAATATTGTAGCATAAATAGATTAGCAAAGGACGGTCCGGCATTAGCGTCCATGGCCGTCCCAGAGACTTGTTGGAAATACGTAGATTCAAATCTAAAGTAGTTGTTCTCCAATGAGAACAACAAAAGGTCCGTCAAAAACTCAATGGGTGGTTTTGTATGTCCTGATTTCAGAAGGGCGTCCCGACAAGCTGATACTCCCTCTGCTTGTGGTATTATGGTGTATAAGTTTTTAACATCACACGTCATTAGAACTATTCGGTCAACTGGACCTGTATATGATTTCAACACATTGAGTAGATGACCGCTATCTCTTAGATAAGAATACATATTTTTTTACCACAGGTTGTAGAAAGAAAACAACGTATGTAGAGACTGGTTTCAGTAGAGAATCATATGATGCAATGATCGGCCTTCCGGGGGGGAGACACAGTAGATTTATGAATTTTAGGCACAGTATATATGATCGGTACTTTCGGTGTTTTATTGTATAGCTAGCCACGTTCCCCCTGTGATCCATCCGTTTAAATTAGCCGTCTGTAGCCTATCATTCAATTCTATCTGTAGTTTCGCCGTAGGATCTGCAGTCAGTTTTTTGCATGTAGAAGTATCCGACAGTTGGGTCAATAGCTCTTCTTTATAGTACGTCAGATCCAGCAAAACAATAGCGCCCCCCTTATCGGCAGGGCGTATTACCAAATTGTGGTCATTTTTTAATGTATGAATAGCATGATTTTCTTCTTTGGTGAGGTTGGGCCTTCCTGTAGTACACTGAGGAGGGTGGCAGACACCTTTTATTACATCTCTCACCATTTTGCCAACCACTTTGATATCTTGACTGTCTCTGCATCAGCTCTTAAAGACCTCTTGATTTAGGCTTCCATTTGTATGATGGCTATTTTGAGATAGTAATTTTTCTATTTGCCTTAACTTAGGCCACTGTAGTCAGACTTGAGCCTGCTATCTAGTTTTTAACTTTAACTTATACTGTTTATTGGTTTTAGATAGATATTTATTTTCACTTTTACAGTACTTTGGCACTTCCTTTAGTGATCTTCCTTTTGATACTTTTTATCTCGTTTTTAACCTGTCACTTATATAACACTTTGTAGCACTTTCGTTTGCATGATCCAAGCATCGCACCTGCTAGTTTGCATTTGGCGACTCTGCATCTACTGGCTATTGGCAGTCTTTTAGTGGTTTAGCTCTCACTGTCCTTTTCGGGTACTGTTGTATATTTGGGTGTTCCCCAGCTTTTTGCTTTTTTTATTGTACCCTATGGGTTTTAATCACTTAGCACTTTATTTCTTATAGCCGACTGGCATTAGCTTGTTTCGGCACTGTGATTGGGATGTTTGTTCCTACTAGGGGTTAATCTTTTTAGGGAGGGATGGAGGGCGGGATGGGGGTGTGTACCGGTTTTATTTAAACTTACCTCACGAGTGATCCTGTAATCCTGACGACGGTCGTTTCCAATATGGCCGAAATGCGTTGATTGTGTTTACCACTGAAATAAACTTCCACAGTTAAAAAGATATCCCACGTGTGCTTTGACTTTACTGACCTATATATATATATATATATATTATATATATATATATATATATATATTAAATATATATAACAAGATCAAAGGATGATAGAGCACTCGTGGGACTTTTCATCTCGTTCAGCAAGATTTTATTCAATCGTGCTTACATCTACGCGTTTTGGCTGGAGCAATTCAGCCGTCTTCAGGACATCCTGAAGACAGCTGAATTGCTCCAGCCGAAACGCGTAGATGTAAGCACGATTGAATAAATAATTCTTGCTGAACGAGATGAAAAGTCCCACGAGTGCTCTATCATCCTTTGATCTTCGTATATAGTACTTTTATAGTAGCACCGGGGCATTTGGCTGTGCAGGCGTGAGTGCGGGACATTTGAAAACGTACTATATATATATATAGCTTCATAAAATATGTACTGTACGTAATGTAGTTTATTACAACCAACAAGAACATTTTGCTTGTTTTTAAATGTTTTTTTATATATTGTACACATTACATGTGGCATGTGGCGTGTTTTAATATGTATTGAATAACTGTTTTGTTCTGGGTGCACTATGGGATTTACCACCAAATATATAAATAGTAGAAGGGGACACCACACTGCAATTCCAAGCAAGTGCGACATGTGCGACATGTTTCGAACTACATGAGTTCTTTCTCAAGCAACACACATGTGAAATTTGAAAACAGTTAATCCAGTCAGAAACATTGTGGATCATTCAAAAAAACAAATAGATATTCTATAATAATAAAATATCATCAAGTGCATAATATAACATCATTATAAATACCAGTAAAATACCAGTGTGGCGTTATTTAAAATTCTAATAAGGTGCCAATGTGTCAATAACTACAACAGAGTGCCAATGTGTCAGCAGTTAGTTAAATGACATCTGTATCATTAAGAATCAATAAAGTGCCAATGTGTTAACAATGTGTTAAAGTGGCGTGTATATCATAAAAAATTTACATTACATAATTTTATTAAACAAATCAAAGTAAAACCTTTTATGCATTTATCTAATAATTTGTTAAAACTCGAATGGTTACCTTATTTACAGGTTTATTTTCATTATTTCAATATTACAGTTGTATCCTATAGGGAAATAGAAACAATTGTGTCTAGTGCAGTCTGACATTTTTTTCCTGAATAGGTATATTACAAAGTAACTTCCTTACATTAGATTCTCCTGAGGCTATAAAAAAGGTTTGATTGAGCATGAATCATTCAAACCTATTGGTAACTTACTATTCATTCTTTTAATCCAGATTCATTCTTCTTGAAGGAGATTCTGATTAAAATTACCTCCTCTTTGTGGTATTTTCACCTGTGCTACCTGTGCCATTTCAACTGACTAACTTTATGTCGTTGTTCATTAAAGTGTCTGGCCACTGATGTGTCCTTATGGCTGTTCGGGGGAAAATTTTGGATGTTACTCTTATGCTCGAAAACAATCTTATGCTTTTGGAATACCCCTGAATGTTTTAGGGTGGTGGTAGCTGTCAGCGTTGAGTAGGTTATTTTTGTCTGTGGCTTTTCTGTACAAACTGGTTTGGATTTTGTTATTATCTATTTTAACCAATACATCTAGAAATGGTAAGTGCAAACGACTATTTAGCTACACTATGGGATTTCTCTATGTTGGGTGGAGTGTGTTGCACTGTGGTAATAAAATGGGGTAACATCTTGTGATGTAACATCCTAATAACGACCCATGAGAAGGGTTGAAACGTGTTGATGTTAATAAATTATATCTTTGAAAATATTCGCAAAGTCCCGTGAGTGCTATCTTCTCGAGTCCTTTCTTCTCGAGTCCTTGGATATGCTGTGGTGTATGTTAAAACACATACATAGCCCCACCCCTGATGTCATCACATCCGCCTGTGCTTAAGTTTAAAACTTTAAAACCAAGAATCAAATATATACCTTAGGGAGGAATTGGGAGTATGATCCACCCCTTGTATTCTGTGTAACAGTAGTTATATCGGAGAACCCAACCGCCCAGCAATTACTCTCAGCCCGGCATACACGCTCCTTCCCCAGTCTACTTCCGACACCGCCCACCATGTGACACCACACAACCATGTGACACCACGTTATTCTCTGAATCACCGGATTATGTCATCAGTGAGTTCCCTGTTTAGTCCTGTATCACAATTTATTGACTTCTATTTACAGAATTGTGTAAAAAACATGAAATCCTTTATACGGGACAGTGGCCACATTTGAGAGAAATTAGAAAATATAACAATTGAGGCTAACTACACTTTCATGACATGTGACGTTGGCAGTCTCTACACGGTCATAACCCAAATGGAGGGGGTGGCAACGTGTAGAGAAAGCTGGGGGTCACCATGTTGGTCCACCAATTGAATTTCTACTGGATCTTTTGACTTTGATTCTGACTCACAACTACTTCAAGTTTGAGGGTACTTATTATAGACAGTTCTCTGGGACGGCAATGGGGTCCAATGTGGCCCCATCATTTGCCAAACTATTTATGGAAAAGTTTGAATTGATAGTCTTATACGATTGATATATTCATTATATGATATTCATTTGGAAGGGGGACTGTGAGTCAGCTAGATGTTTTGTGGAACAAATTAATGAGCTTGACTCCCCGATTAAGTTGAATGCAGTTATCCACCTCTCTGCGGTTGACTTTCTTGGTCTTAGGATCTTTAAGACAGAGAGTGGGTTAGGGACAACTTTGTACCGTTAGCCCACTGATAAAAATACACTGCTCCATAAAAGTAGCTGTCACCCTGACTCTCAGAAGATAAGTATCCCCATCTTGCAGTTTATACGGGTGTATAGGAACAACACAGATCCTGAACTACGGGATTTGCAACTCAAAGAAATGTGGGAACGCTTTGAGGTGAGGGGTTACTCGAGAAAAGAACTGGAAGGGCCCCATCAGAGGGCAGAGTAATGTATAATGAATCAGGGGGAGAAAAAGATGGAGAAGGTGGAATATATTAATTTTTATTCTAAGTTTCACCCCAGATCATGAGAGTTAAGGGAGAGTATTGAAAAACATTGGCAGCTGATACAGAGTGATAGACAATTACCGTTTAATAAGACATGGGTACAACATGTCTAGAAGAAAGGGAGAAGTCTAAGATCTCTTTTGGTGAACACGTATCCGCAAAGAGAATCTACGGCGGAGAGGGGGAAAGGGAAAGCAGGTTGTTATAGCTGCCCTAAATGCGTCACCTGTCATAGTATGATATCAGGTGATAGTTTTGTACATCCCCCATACAGGAAAAATAATTAAAATCAAGGGCAGGTTTACTTGCACAAGTAGGTATGTAATATACCTTATTATGTGCCCCTGTGGGTTGGCCTATGTAGGGATGACTATGACTACATTTAAAAAACAAATGGCGAACCACAGGACCTCCATCCACAGTTCCCTAGGGGGGAGAAAGAAGGGGGAGATCACTAGTAAATATGGAGATATGGCAGTAGCCAAACATTTCAGGGCTATGGGTCATCCCCTGTCAAGTTTAAGATGCATGATTTTTGATGGCCTTACAGATAAAAACAACTCTGTGGAAAAAGAAAGGACCCTCCAGAGAATGGAGGCAAAATGTTTTTAAACTTTAGACGTTAGCCCCAAAAGGACTTAACGAACAATGGGCATTACAGTGCTTTTTGTAAAGTGAGGATGGAATAGGAACACCTCGGACTCTATGTAGTAGCATTCCCCATATATATTGAATGACATCGAATTTTGTC
The DNA here is from genome assembly GCA_019447015.1 of Hymenochirus boettgeri. Classification (NCBI taxonomy): domain Eukaryota; kingdom Metazoa; phylum Chordata; class Amphibia; order Anura; family Pipidae; genus Hymenochirus; species Hymenochirus boettgeri. Next base: position 79,076,413 of record CM033475.1, read on the forward strand.
ATGATTGGTGTTTTTATTAGAAGATAATGGGGACCCCAAAGTTTGATTATGGGTTGGACAATGAGTATCTATCTTCTACCTATGGTCTATGGATATGGAGTCGGGACCACATTAAGGACTAGAGATATTTGATATGGTCCATTGTAGTTCCACTCTGTATTGGGTAATTTGTTGTACTCGGGGGGAGGACTTGGTGTCCTCGGGGGAGGACTTGGAAGTGATCATCCGCATTCCTATATCAGTATGTTCCGCGGGATCCTCGCTAGGTCCTCCGGTGATACGGAGAATAGTGTGGGTGGTCACCTAGCAACCAGTGACGTGGTGTCACATGGTTGTGTAATGAGCTATGGTGGGCCGTGTCGGAAGTAGACTGGGGAAGGAGCGTGTATGCTGGGCTGAGAGTGATTGCCAAGCGGTTGGATTCTCCAATATAACTACTGTTACACAGAATACAAGGGGCGGATCGTACTCCCAATTCCTTCCTAAGGTATATATTTGATTCTTGGTTTTTAAGTTTTAAACATAAGCACAGGCGGATGTGATGACACAGGGGGGTGGGGTTATGTATGTGTTTTAAAATGGTGATTGTTTGATGCACTGGTTGTTCTGATGACGGCTCCTGTGGGAGCAGAAACGCATAAACTCTGCAATAAAGATAGTAACTTATAAGAAGCCCCGTGAGTGCGTTCCTGCAATCTATTGAATATACTGTAATTAAACAATCACCCGGGCGTATATATGGATGAAGCTTGGAGTGCATTCTTTTGGACAGCTTTATATATATATTATATATAATATATATATATATATATATATATATATACAGTATATATATATATATACTGAAGGACTCAGTTACTTGTTTCCTTTTATTACACAGCAAGGGGTATATTATCTTATTTATTAGAAATAAACTTATTGTTACATGACATGGCAAATTCTAATGACCTAATATTTAATGATAGGGCAAAGAAAATGGATTTTGTAGTACAAAACATAATAATATTATCTCTAAATATAATTACTTTACCGTCATTTTAATAATGGACTTGTATTTGACTCTTAATTCCTTGTTCCATAGGCTCTTCAACAGATAAAACACAGCTGTATTTGTCAAATAGAATCTAAGTTGAAGATGAGCATGGCAGCATTCTATGATCATTTTCATATGGTATACCAATTCATTTTAATCCCAAGCTTTAGAGAAATACACTTCCTCCTTCCTTATGTCAAGCAATAATGATTCCTACCTTCCAACTGCATCTTATTAGGGTGATAAAATATGACACAGATATAGTTGAGAAAAAGTTAAAGGAGATCTAGATCTAATAATACATTAGGGAGTTTAATCCTGGGGGTGGGGCTAATAATATCCTGTAATTAAAAAGAAAGGACTTAAAGATACACTGTATCTTTATTTGTTTATTTTATTTTTTTCTTGATTTTTAAGTTTCTGGAAACATTGCATAATCCACATTATTGGGATCAATATAAGAGTTATTGGGGTTTTGTACATCTTAGGGACTTGCTTTGGTTGTTGTGAAAAGACAATCTTTATGGCTAAACAGCAAAATACATTGCAACATTTGACCTGGCAGTGTCATTACAGGAAAGGGTATTTCTAATTGGCTCAGAACAAAAAGCATCCAAAAAAATAGTGCATGCATCACCATATCATTGGGGTCTGGAGCCCACAGGGGCTCATACTAGAGGGTGTGCAGGCAGACATACAGATGATGCTAAAAAAATATTTTGCTTTTGTTCATTTTCACTTGTAAGGGAGAAATAATAGTTAATCACGATTTATTATTACATTTTTATGAATAAAATGGGAACTGTGGCCAGGTTCCTACCTTTAAAATGAGCCATCAACCACCTCTCAACGTGCTGTACAGCCCAAGATACGTAAAAAATCTCTGAAAGAATGTTAAGGGTTGGGAGGATGACAGAAGACATTCCAAGAAAGCTCCTCCATCTTGCCAATCAGCGAGCACAGTCCTATAAGTCCTTCCCCCTCCCTTCTGTGTGAAGATACCAGATGAAAGGGTAAGGGAATTTACAGCCCCATACCCTCCTCATGGCCAATCCCCCTTGTGTGCCCCATGGCCCCACCCACTTGTGGGCCCTCCCCCACTAACACCTCAGATCCATACCCCACCTTACAGAAAACTGTGTGAAAACAGCCTTTTCAGACAGTGGCATACCGAAATCTTAAAAATACCCAGGAAGGCAATCATGGGTGGCAAAACAGCCCTTTCTACAATCAATTCTCTGTCACTTGTAACTTCCTGATATCTAATAGATGGGTGGAGTTATATGCTATAAATAAACAGGGAGATTCAATAAAAGTTCTTATCGTTAAAAATAGTGCTAATTTTGCCCCAACCAATCAGATATTATTTAACATTCGAAATATAACATCTGATTGGCTGGGGCAAAATTAGCACCATTTTTAATTATAAGAACTTTTATTGAATAACCCTGATAGTATTTAGCACATGAGAGGACATTAATGCATAACTATACTCTAAAAATTAACTTTTTAAAAATAGGAAGTACCTGGGGCAGGGAGGTAGGATTGATTATTCCTACCTAACAATATTGCATATTGTATACAGCATGTACAGTTTTCATTTGTTAGGTTAATCCTGGACTAGTCCTGTATTAAAGGGCATCTATACCGAAAAATAGGTTATTTTAAATTGACCATAACTGGAAACTATAATTCTTCCCAATCATCAATGTATCATTTTTTTTTTATCTGCCCCCTATTTCTTTAGATATCCAATCTAAAACTTCTTGTATTTCAGCTGTCAATCAAGTTCCTTGCTCTCAAAAACTATTCTTCTGTGAGTAGTTTTACTGTAGCTGGAATGGTGACAGAGTTTTGACAGTTTTAAGATTTGTTCTTTTCTTCACCTGAGCAGCAACTTGGCAATTTAATTGACTTCCATAAACTTAATGCCTATCAGGGAATCGAACCAGGGAATCGAACCTGTGCCCCAATAGTCTATTTTTTTTTACTAACCCAGCACTTTAGCAGAACATGCCACCAGTGAACTTGCAATAATAAGTATTTGCAGAGAATCCTTCGCGCTTATGGTTTAGGGAAGGGTGGTGTTGGTGATTCTTGGACTGCTGCTATGCTACCCGGTTCCACTCTTGAAAAACTAGTCTTATAAAAAAGTATGTGGTAGCTGCGCTATCCTACTCTCACTCAAATACAGAGAAAAAAGAAAAAAGAGAAACAAGAACAAAAATTGTATTATCAACTTATCAGTGCAATAAATGTATACAAACCATATATACTAAAACAAAAGACTTACGTGTCCCAAGATTCCGGGTTTTTAAACACAGCTTTATTTTCCAACAAAGAATAAAAGGTATGTATATCTCCAATGGTAAAGTGCAAAGTGCAAATTGCAGATAAAAGGATGTTAAAAAAGATATTCTTTCCCAATATTATAAAAATGACAAAAGTGGGGGGTCCTCTCTCAATCCCTGTATCCTAAAGTGCCATATATGTATAACCTCCAGGACTAGGGCTCTGTATTATCCGAGATCCTGAGGATCCTGTCCACCTCCTTTTGTCTATGTACGTGCCCAACGCGTTTCGCTAGCCTCACCTAGCTTTCTCAAGGGTATATTAATAGTCTGAATCTTTCTTGTTATTCTTTCCTAAAATTAAAAGTCTTTGTTAACCCGGGTCACTTTCCCTTTTTATAACATAAATTAAATTACAATATTTCATATATTGTCTATGATACCGTCTGTGCCATTAGATATTGCCAGATCCAACAGAGCACCTTTTCTAGTAGGAACTTCAACCACCTGTAAGAAAAATGTTCATGTAGCAAATTAAGAAACCCATCCCCCTTTACTGTGTTGGCAGCAGGGTTGCCAGATTTTTTTGCCAGCAAGTGGGAGGGGGTGGGGCTGTGATGTCACACTGATGTCACCGTGGGTGAGCGGAGGTGGGGGGCAGGGTTAGGGGTGTGGTTGTGGTTGGAACCACGCTTATGGGCAGAACTGGGCATTCCTGGGCGGGCCTGACACGGCTGGTATTTGGATGGGATTTCCACCCTGACTGCAGGACTCTGGATTTTGTCCCTGCAGCTGGGCAATCCCTTCCAAATAAGGATGACAGGCAACCATGGTTGGCAGCTCCACTACTTCAATCAATGTCAGGGTAATTAAAGTTCCCAATAATCATAACGTGCCCCAAACTTGCAGCCCTTGTAATCTGCATATGAAGCTGACTCACTGTTTCCTTGAAGTGGCATAACTACTGCCCCCACCATAGGGGACCCGGGGGCCTGAAAAATGGCCTGCCACAAGCCCACAACCTCTGCGATCAGCTGTTTTTAAACAGCTGATCACTCTTAAGAAGGAAACATACACGTGATCAGCTATTGAAAAGACTGGACCTGAACTTCCAGAACTTAACCGAAAGTTCAGGGGCCCGGCCTCCAATCTTGTCAGGGGGCCAGGCCCCTGCAGTTTACCTCCCTTGCTGTTGCCCAATTCCACCCATATTGCCTCCACTTTATCACCTACAGTATATCAACAGTTATCTCTTTTTTAAATTTGGCTTCAACTCATGTTTAATAAAAATACATACCCTTTCCTGTTTTCTTTATCATGCATAAAACAACGAGTATCCTTTTAAAATTACCGTCCAGTCATGAGAATTATTTAACCATGCTTCTGTTAAGATTTGTGGGGTTTTTTTTGTTCCTTTAAGCCCACATGGTAGTTTATAATAGCTACTTTTTAAAAAAAAAACATCCTGAAGGTCATATCATACGAAACAAACTGGTGTTTGCAAATATATATAATTAAAATAAACACATAAATCCGACATAATAGTATTTATATGATTAATTGTTCAAAAAGGAAATCCAATTAATTAGATTGTAAGTAATAATTAGGGTGATCTAATTCTTTTGACCTTTAAACCAACCTTTTTATATTTTAACAAATGTCAAAGAGCTGTCTGATTGCACAGACCAGGGGAAATGTTTATTCATTAGAATGGCAGACTATATTTTTAAACATAAAGGTTCTTTTTGGGTAAACTGCCACAAGAAGCCTCTTTACGAGTTCATTTAGTTCTGCAAGAGAGCAAATGAACGCTCATTAATGGAACTATACAAATTAGATTCAATGAGCTTTTCTACATGTTACAAACATTTGTGCCAGCATTAAGAATAGGAGCTTAATCTTACAAAAGATAGGATAGAGACCACTTCCTACCATTTACAAAAGCTGAGAGTTTTAAGAACGTAATATAAATATTAATAATAGGAATGTTATTCTGACCAAATCAAAAATAATCCAAGTCTTCAAGGAAATTGCTTTAAACAGATATCTAATGAAGACTCTCACTTTAGGAATTGGCAGTTTTGAAAATCCGTGGATCTTTAAAATTTGAAATCTTGTGATCCAATATTAAAAAAATTAGATTAAAAAAATCCAAAGATTGTTTTAGAAAATTGAAAATTCCTTTCCAAAGCCAAGAATTCTGATTGAAATTCTGATTGTTTCGCATTGGATTTTCAGATTTTCTGAACTTTAATTGGTTGTAATCCAGCCTTTTCTAATAATATTTAAATAATCAGAAATAAACTGCTAAAGAGCAAATTACAATAAGTACTTGCTCTATGTTTTAATGAATCAATGAAGTAATATTAGTATAATGTATGTATAATGTAATCCTGAACTCTTTTGCCTTTGGTAAATGTCCAGACAGTTACTTTATACATAAATTCTCTAATCATACTTTACTTCTGAATCCAGAATGGTACTTTGTTTGCTTGTAAAGGTTCTCATTCATCCAGGTCATGGTATGTCTGTTGTATTCAGTTAGATCAACTGGACTTAAAGTTTAGTTCTTGAAGATGTTTCGCTAGTCACATAATTGTCAACAGATTCTTGTACAAGTCATTCTGAATTGAGAAAGCCAATTGACTAGCGAAATGTCTTCAAGAACTAAACTTTAAGTCCAGTTAATCTAACTGAATACAACAGATAGTTCTTTGGTTTCTATATTTTGCTGTTTTCATTACCGTATATACTCGAGTATAAGCCGAGGTTTTTAGGTTTAAAAATCAACCTAACATGACAGTATGCCATGCAGTAACCCCCAATACCTTTCTACTATAGGTGGTTGGAAACTACAACTCCCAGCAACCAAGCATGCTGGGAGTTGTAGTTTCCAAACATCTACAGTGTAAAGGTATTAGGGTTACTGTATACCCTCGGCTTATACTCGAGTCAATCATGGTTTTTAATTTTGGAGGCAAAAATGGGTACCTCGGCTTATACTCGAGTCGGCTTATACTCGAGTATATACGGTATAGTGGTAGAAAAAGCAGTATATAGCGCACTCCAGTCTTCAACAGTGTTCAGTGTATTTATTCACACATGTAACGTTTCGGTACTCGTATGGTACCTTCTTCAGACAACATATAGGGTAAGAGCTTCACCTAATTTTAAGGCAAGCTGTGATCTCCATTCTAGTGCCCCCTATTAAAATGACTCCAGGATCCTGTTTCTGGTTACAGTCTATCCAAAATTACAGCAAAAAGGGGGGTGCTTTCTGCTAACACAGAGAGCTGTGACGTCAATAGTATCAGCAAGCCCCTGGCTTAAGCATGTCCACTATTATACTGCTGGGACAGAAAATTATTAGCCCTACCCCCTAACTTTGTGTCTGCCTCATTTTTACAGCTAGACACAAGCCTGAATCACAAATATTGATTGCAAGCCTGTAAAAAACTTTAGAAAAGATCACTTAAGAAACAGTTTTAAGACACAGTTTATAATGCATACCTTTCACAGAGACTCAGAGACAGTAGAGAGTAAGAATAGAGTATTTACAAGCCTATAACTTAAGATTGACTACAGTTAAAGACATCATCCTAAGCTTGTTTGAAAGGCAGACGCTGCAATTTCACTTTAATGATAATCTTATGTAATATGAGAAACATTATCAAACACCTCCACTTGCTTATAGACATTATTTTATACTATTATCACTGCGATTAACACACCAGGAATATGTAAGTGAATGTGCAGCCCTTTCACAAATGCATATGTATTTATTAATCATCTAAGTTTGGATGAGATGGAAGTAAACTTAATTCAATAGTTTTTGTGCTTTTTCTTTGAAATAAATTTTAAACTCTCCTTCAAACTGTTAAATCCATTGATCTATTATAATGGGTTGCTCAGATCCCTCATTTAATCGAGACAGGTTTTTCCCCCACGCAAAATGCTTCAAGTTCTCTACCCCTAGGAGTGCTAATAATTCTCACTTCACTATGTGATCTGTTTTGTTAGATAAATGCAGATAAAATCTGTTTATATCAACATACTATGGAATGACCAGTCTCTATTCCATTTCCCTCTTTTTAATTTTTAAAGGACATCTTTTAAAACACATTGGCCCAAGCTAAATTCATGAACTCTGTGCTGCCTTTCTCCTACCTCTGTCAGTGACTTTGTTTTTCCATGGTGTCAGTTTCTCTGCAGCCCTCCCCCCTTCCCCCTTCCCCCTCCCCTCTGTTACCTCCTCCATGCCTCAACTCTGGCTACCCGACAAGCTTATAATGTGCAGCAGGATTTAAAAGTTCAACATCCTAAAAAACACACCCACGCACAGTGGTCAATAGAAAGCAAGCTGTCCTGGAGACACAAATCTCTCTGTGTACTGTTGCAATACGATCTCTCTCTTTGTGACCCACCATCAATTCATCAATCAGTGAAAGCTATCAAGAAGGGGGTTCAAGTGCAGCCTTATCTCTGCCATCAAAGCTACCTCTCTCCCCCTGCTAATGCTCTTATGTCTATGTTTGTTACAGAGCATGGAGGAGGGAGGGACTTGAGCAGGGAAGAGGGTTACGTCATTTGATTGACAGTCCAAGTAGGAGTTGAGGAATACAATCATGTATTCTTCTAACTTGTGTATCTCAGGACAGAGAGGGAATCTAAAAAATGTAAAGACACTCTGGGGGTTGGGGGAATTATAGAACACATGGAAAGTAAGAAAAAAGATAATTTTCCCACTATAGATGCTCTTTGAACAGAGTGGTCTCTTTATTTTCAACCTTACATCATTAGTTTAATCAAATGTTATTTTTAATTATATTAATAGAATGAGGTGTTTGAATCTAAATTCTCTAGGTATGCACAGTCCCAGTAGGTCCAGTGATGTTCCAAGCCACAAAAAAGAATGAAAATAAGGTTCCATTTTATTGAACAAACCAAGTAGCAAAAAAATCTTAGTCAAATTTTGTAAATGTTTGATCATTGAATTGATCTGATATCTATTACTGCTGCAAAACAGTTTTCCCTATTTCTATATCTCCTGATGTTCCTTTTATGTCCCTGCATCGTTTCCTGCTCTGGCTCATTTATTTTGCAATCAAAAGTAGATTGCAAAATGATTGGCCCAGGCAGTTGCCAGAATGTCGCAGAAATGCTGAGCTTTAAACTCATCACATTGGTAAATAATATATAAATAACCTAATAGTAATAGAAACTATATATGTATATTTAGCTGCATGCAGCACTTTTATCACTATGTTCTGCTACATATTGCTATTAAAGGAGAATTATACTCATGCTGAAACTGGCTTTTTTCGGTCTCCTCCCACAGTAATTGTCTCTGACATTGGAGAACATATGTTAACGAAGGAGGGGGAGGAGCTTGAAAACAGTCAGTTACCGCCAGAAAGCTGTCAGGTACTGCATGAGTATAATTATTCTTTAACAAAGCCACCAATCAGTCTACATTTCCCAATTTGTCCATAGGTTAAATTGTGTACAAAAAGTGTTAAAGATTATTTCACCTGTTTAAATTACAAGAAAGATTTAGACTGACATTTCACTGCAAACAAATGAGTAGCCAGTTTACATTACAATTGCTGTTTTTACCAGATCAGAAATGTAGTCTAAACACTCTCTGTCCACACAACACTGAGTCACATTTGCTTACACTGTGCTTTGTTCTTTATTTATGTTTCTTTTTTAGGATAATTCATGTGTCTTCCTTTAAATTACAAATGCAGTGTATGTTAGTGTATGTTCGTTTTCCTTACCAGACACCAACGACTCACACAACCATCGAAAGTGCAAGAAGCTGAACTTGCATTGAACTAAAATAGTTTGGCAATAGTAAAATGAGACATGCCAAGAGCACCTGCTTTCCAACTAGATATTAAGATTTTTATCTTTGCATTTTCCAAAAGAGGGAATTATGGTGCGTCATACAAGTAAACTGGTGATGTATTGCTTTACTATTTACTAGGTGACAAGGAGATTTAATGTATGATGGTGTCATAAAGACCGAGTATGATTTAATATACAAGCCAAGAAAATGGTCCCTATTACTGTAAACATTTGTGTATATTTTGTGGACTGTAACATGCTTGTGTGGCTTTATAATGAATATTAATCTGTGACATCATATATAGTGGATCAAGATTTAGTCTGTAAAATGTCATCAATATCAAATATCAAACATCAGTTTCGACAAATATTTCACATTTCTTTCACTGTTTAGCAGCTGTTATGTTTTCTAGAATAAAGATTTATAGCAGCAACGCCTCAGATTTAAATGGTATTTTTCTTCACACATACTATTGGTTGCTAAGGTCATTACAGTGGATTCTTATTATGTATGGATTAACCTTGCTTCATATCGAACAGTTCCATGTAACATCTAATGCAATTATGTGGATGATTGCATGTTGAAACGTGTGCAAGATTACACATCAACATGTATATATAAAATAATACAGTTTGACTGCACCAGATAATATTTACAATAAGCCAACCGTATATGTCATTAGGCTTATGGATCCCTTCTGGTTTGGGATCTCCTCCTACTCCAATTATTGAAACTTCTTGGTGGTGCTGTTTTCTCTGGTCTGAATCAGGTAAGTAAAACCACATTTTATTAGGCAAACTTAAAATACACACATCTTACCTTACGTGTTTCGTGCTGATCCCAGCACTTACTCATAGGCCAATGGCAGTCTGTTTAGTTGCTCTGTATACGCATACCACAGACACACACCCTTAGTTAAAACCTATCCACATATTGATACAAAATAGCATGTAACATATATATATAGAATTAAATTTATATTACAATGTATCCGTTTTCAAATAATAACATGGTATAGTATGCACACATTACCAAGTATAAAACACCTATTATTAAATAGTATTACTTACACAAGATAAATTGAGTCAACCTGCACACAACAATTTAAACATAATGTAATATTATAAATCCCCCAGTTAGGTCTCACAAATAGGTATATATATATAAAGGGAATAAACAATGTACTATAATTTATAGAATATTTATAAAATAATGCAGTTTCTTTAATAGTATATGTATATAAACATTCCCAAGTATCCAAGATCTACTCTTTGTCCCACGGGAGGCAGCCACCTAGCAACAGCTATTGGGCTTGGCGGCTGCCTCCCGAATCCGCCGCTGGGATAAAGTTTTTGCGAGTGCGCGCGCCCGCTCCCAGCCTTGCGCGCACGCGTGATCTCACGAGTTCCGAGATTTCACGGAAGTCAGCTTTTTTCATCGGGGCCATGGAGGAGGATTCGGTGAGCATTGCTGCAACTGCCAGTGACCTTTATTCCCCAAATTTTCACCCCTCCCCACGGAAATTACTCCACAGATGAGCAGCCAGTTTTCAAGTACAACACCCCCAGAAGCTTCCCTTAGACACCTCAGGTACCTCTGAGGAAGCCATTAGCCCTGCTAAGGGCCCTAGAAGGGGTAAAAAGTGTCCTCACACTGTAAAACATGGTGGCATGTTTCACAAATTACACCCCCCCCATGTCTCTAACAGAGTACTCCCTGACGCTCGTTTGAGCAAGAGTCACAGAGGGAGGCGTTTGCCTCACATGAAATGGTGTCGTTGGACCCACCTTTCACAGTGGATTGGGACTATGAGACAGTGTCCATGTCCTCCACTTCCTCAGAAAGGGGAAAGATTGGCGAGCTCCAGATGGCTCGCGTGGGGTTAGCCGGTAGGCCCCCCTCAAAACTTTTCTCCCAACGTTGGGACTCCCCAGAGGTTTTCAATTTTACCCAGTTGGCATTCAGGTCCACGCTCGTTAAAGAGGACGAGCTGGTACTTGTAAATTGTCTAGGGGTCCCAGACATGCAGGCCCTCATAGCCCCAGAAATAGATCCTGCATTAGCTTCCTTTATTAGTGATGCCCAGCCACACTCCTCCTTAGATAACACACTGTGCAATATCCAGTACAAAATAGCGGACGCAGCTGGTCCACTGCTGTTCATGCTGTCCAAGGCTGAACAGGAAGGCGATATAGATGCAGACCATTCCTTTCGCCTACTTCTCTCTTCCAAAAAAGCAACCAGCAGAGCTACACTTATAATAGGCCAGACCTTTAATTACATATCCAATATAAGAAGGGCCTGATACCTTACTTCGTCAGAACTTGCCCCTAAGTCCCATGAATTTCCTAACATGGAGACTAGCTCATTATTCAGTGCGGAGTTCTTGCAAGAGGTAAAGATCAGACACAAGGCCAAAAAGTCCTTTGCTGACCTCAGGAGACCGAGACAAACCCTGATGAATAGAAAGCCCTTTCAACAGGAGGGACGCCACCTTACAGCCCAAGGGACTTTCCGCGATTTCAACCAGGGTAGATGGTAGAACGGTTCAACCCTAGAGGACAGGGACCAGACCAACACTCCTCTGCCCCAGGAGCACCAGCTGCTCGGAAACCGTTTGCAGGTAAGTACCCCTTCTTCTTGCCTAATTCCTTCAACCAAATTTTATTCAGCCTGGGAGACAATATGTTCAGACCAATGGATCCTCAAAATCATAAAGAAAGGCCTAACCCTTCTCCTGCTTCAGTTCCCACACCAGTGCAGGGCCCCCAGAGCGAGGACACACGAGAGTTTAGACAACATTCTTTCCTTAGCATTATTACAAGGAGGATAGAACCCTCTTACCCACCAAAAAGAGGTTGGATAAACCACGTTTTCCCAGTACAAAAACAGGACGGCTCCCTCCGGCCGATCCTAAATGTAAAGGCACTAAACTGGTACATAAAACCCAAGAGTTTCAGACTAGAAAACCTGTCGGACCTTCAATATCTCCTGCAGAGGGACTACCTTATGATAAAGGTAGACTTAAAAGATGCATTCCACACAATATATATTTCACCAAATCACAGACGTCTACTCCAATTTCAGTGGCAGGGTCAGATATACCACTGGAACGTGATTGGCCTCTCCAACGCCCCCTATACATTCACCAGAGCACTAAAAACAGTTATCCAGCACTTCAGGCCGAAGGGCATATTGTCACTTATCTACCTAGACGACCTTTTGGTGATTGCCCCAGAGGAGTCAGTGATCCTAAGGCAGAGAGACCTGATACTGTCCACCTTCACCGATCTAGGGTTTACCGTAAACAAAGAAAAATCCATTCTAACACCCACAAAGTCCCTTCAGTTTTTAGGATTTCTAATAAACACATTCAGGTTCCAGACGTGAAGTGGAATCTAATCAAATCCTTTGTTCAGGAACTCCTTCCCCGACATTCATTCCTTCTTCATTGAATTTTGGGGAAGGACATTCAATGACATTCAGCTTGCCCGTTCAGATTAGGACCCCCAGACCTAACAATCACAACGGACGCATCCTTGATAGGGTGGGGTGCATTCACCACTTCCAGGGAAATCAGGGGTCACTGGTCTCACCAGGAATCAAGTCTCCACATAAATCTCCTGGAACTCACAGCAGCAAAATTGGCCCTCACCAACCTACTATCACAGACACTATCGGGCAAGACAGTTGTAGTTCACCTAGACAACAAAACAGCTGTATACTACATCAACAAGAGAGGGGGAACAAAGTCGAGACTGCTTTGTTTAGAAGCCCTAGAAATATGGGAGAAGGTACTACCCCTCAATATCAACCTAGTAGCCCAATAAGTACCCGGGCAATCGAACGAGCTAGCGGATTCCCTATCCAGACATCAGATGAACCTCTCAACCCTCTGTCTCAAAGCAACCCTATTTGCCAAAATAAATCAATCCTTTGACGAGAGACAGATAGATCTGTTCGTATCGGAAACAACTGCCGAGTATACAGCCAAGAAAATGGTCCCTATACTGTAAACATTTGTGTATTTTGTGGACTGTAACATGCTTGTGTGGCTTTATAATGATATTAATCTGTGACATCATATATAGTGGATCAAGATTTGTCTGTAATGTCATCAATATCAAATATCAAACATTTTCACAAATATTTCACATTTCTTTCACTGTTTACAGCTGTTTGTTTTCTAGAATAAGATTTATGCAGCAGCAACGCCTCAGATTTAATGGTATTTTTCTTCACACATACTATTGGTTGCTAAGGTCATTACAGTGGATTCTTATTATGTATGAACCTTGCTTCATATCAAACAGTTCCATGTACAACTTAATGCATTAGTTGTGATATTGCATGTGAAACCGTGTGCAAGATTACACATCAACATGTATATATAAATATTCAGTTTGACTGCACCAGATAATATTTCAATAGCCAACCTATATGTCATTAGGCTTATGGATCCCTTCTGGTTTGGATCTCCTCTCTCCAATTTTGAAACTTCTTGGTGGTGCTGTTTTCTCTGGTCTGAATCAGTTAAGTAAACCACATTTTATTAGGACAACTTAAAATACCACACTCTTACCTTACGTGTTTCGCTGATCCCGCACTTACTCATAGGCCAATGGCAGTCTGTTTAGTTGCTCTGTATACGCATACCACAAGACACCCACACTTAGTTAAAACCTATCCACATTTGATACAAAATAGCATGTAACAATATATATAGAATTAAATTATATTACAATGTATCCGTTTTCAAATAATAACATGGTATAGTATGCACACATTACCAATAAAAACACTATTATTAAATAGTATTACTACACAAAGATAATTGAGTACACCTGCACACAACAATTTAAACTAATGTAATATTATAAATCCCCCAGTTAGGTCTCCACAATAGGTATATATTATTAAGGGAATAAACAATGTACTATAATTTATAGAATATTTATAAATATGCAGTTTTCTTAATAGTATATGTATATAAACATTCCCAGTATCCAAGATCTACTCTTTGTCCCACGGGAGGCAGCCACCTAGCAACAGCTATTGGCTTGGCGGCTGCCTCCCGAATCCGCCGCTGGGATAAAGTTTTGCGAGTGCGCGCGCCCGCTCCCAGCCTTGCGCGCACGCGTGATTCCACGAGTTCCGAGATTTCACGGAAGTCAGCTTTTTTCATCGGGGCCATGGAGGAGGATTCGGTGAGCATTGCGGCAACTGCCGTGACTTTTTCCACCAAATTTTCACCCCTCCCCACGGAAATTACTCCACAGAGAGCAGCAGCAGTTTTCAGTCAACACCCCCAGAAGCTTCCCTTAGACACCTCAGTACCTCTGAGGAAGCCAGTCCTGCTAAGGGCCTAGAAGGGGTAAAAGTGTCCTCACACTGTAAAACATGGTGGCATGTTTCACAAATTACACCCCCCCCATGTCTCTAACAGAGTACTCCCTGACGCTCGTTTGAGCAGAGTCACAGAGGGAGGCGTTTGCCTCACATAAATGGTCGTTGGACCCACCTTTCACAGTGGATTGGACTATGAGACAGTGTCCAGTCCTCCACTTCCTCAAAAGTGGAAAGATTGGCGAGCTCCAATGGCTCGCGTGGGTTAGCCGGTAGGCCCCCCTCAAAACTTTTCTCCCAACGTTGGGACTCCCCAGAGGTTTTCAGTTTTACCCAGTTGGCATTCAGGTCCACGCTCTTAAAGAGGAAGCTGTGTACTTGTAATTGTCTAGGGGTCCCAGACATGCGGCCCTCATAGCCCAGAATAGATCCTGCATTAGCTTCCTTTATTAGTGATGCCCAGCCACACTCCTCCTTAGATAACACACTGCTGCAATATCCAGTACAAAAATAGCGGACGCAGCTGGTCCACTGCTGTTCATCTGTCCAAGGCTGAACAGAAGGCGAGTATAGATGCGACCATTCTCTTCGCCTACTTCTCTCTTCCAAAAAAGCACCAGCAAGCTACCTTATAATAGGCCAACCTTTAATTACATATCCAATATAAGAAGGGCCTGATACCTTACTTCGTCAGAACTTGCCCCTAATCCCCATGAATTTCCTAACATGGAGACTAGCTCATTATTCAGTGCGGAGTTCTTGCCAGAGGTAAAGAATCAGACACAAGGCCAAAAAGTCCTTGCTGACCTCAGGAGACCGAGACAAACCCTGATGAATAGAAAGCCCTTTCAACAGGAGGGACGCCACCTTACAGCCCAAGGGACTTCCGCTTTCAACCAGGGTAGATGGTAGACGGTTCAACCCTAGAGGACAGGGACCAGACCAACACTCCTCTGCCCCAGGAGCACCAGCTGCTCGGAAACCGTTTGCAGGTAAGTACCCCCTTCTTCTTGCCTAATTCCTTCAACCAATTTTATTCAGCCTGGGAGACAATATGTTCAGACCAATGGATCCTCAAAATCATAAAGAAAGGCCTAACCCTTCTCCTGCTTCAGTTCCCACACCAGTGCAGGGCCCCCGAGCGAGGACACACGAGAGTTTAGACAACATTCTTTCCTTAGCATTATTACAAGGAGATAGAACCCCTTACCCACCAAAAAGAGGTTGGATAAACCACGTTTTCCCAGTACAAAACAGGACGGCTCCCTCCCCGATCCTAAATGTAAAGGCACTAAACTGTACATAAACCAAGAGTTTCAGACTAGAAAACCGTCGGACCTTCAATATCTCCTGCAGAGGGACTACCTTATGAAAGGTAGACTTAAAAGATGCATTCCACACAATATATATTTCACCAAATCACAGACGTCTACTCCAATTTCAGTGGCAGGGTCAGATTACCACTGGAACGTGATTGGCCTCTCCAACGCCCCCTATACATTCACCAGAGTACTAAAAACGTTATCCAGCACTTCAGGCGAAGGGCAAATTGCACTTATCTACCTAGACACCTTTTGGTGATTGCCCCAGAGGAGTCAGTGATCCTAAGGCAGAGAGACCTGATACTGTCCACCTCACCGATCTAGGGTTTACCGTAAACAAAGAAAAATCCATTCTAACACCCACAGTCCCTTCAGTTTTTAGGATTTCTAATAACACATTCAGTTCCAGACGTGAAGTGGAATCTAATCAAATCCTTTGTTCAGGAACTCCTTCCCCGACATTCAATCTTCGCATGATAGTGAAGTTCTCGTAAGCTAGTAGCCTTAGCTCAGGCTTCATACAACCCCCATGCTTGCAGCCACACCAGATGTTCCTTCGAGAATGTCTCCAGAAAGAACGGCATGGTTCTCATCCAGTAATCCCCACACCCCAATAAACAGGAGAACACAGATACCTCTCATTCCCCACTTCAGCTTGCCCATTCAGATTAGGACCCCCAGACCTAACAATCACAAACGACCCATTGATAGGGTGGGGTGCATTCACCACTTCCAGGGCAATCAGGGGTCACTGGTCTCACCAGGAATCAAGTCTCCACTAAATCTCCTGGAAACTCACGCAGCAAAATTGGCCCTCACCAACCTACTATCACAGACACTATCGGGCAAGACAGTTGTAGTTCACCTAGACAACAAAACAGCTGTATACTACATCAACAAGAGAGGGGGAACAAAGTCGAGACTGCTTTGTTTAGAAGCCTAGAAATATGGGAGAAGGTACTACCCTCAATATCAACCTAGTAGCCCAATAAGTTACCCGGGCAATCGAACGAGCTAGCGGATTCCCTATCCAGACATCAGATGAACCTCTCATCCTCTGTCTCAAAGCAACCCTTTTGCCAAAATAAATCAATCTTTGATACTCACACCCATCACACAACCATTGTATACACAAGACTAACCCACGTACACTACTCAGTGTCGGACACACCACAACGATCAGACCCTACTGTCACCATTCTTCTACCGGGCCCCCCCCGTGTCACACCCACATCCACTCCCCCCAACCCGCCCGTGCCACACAATGGGTCCAGCCCACACGTTCGTTCCATGCCATCGTATCCTTCAGAATCACTAACAGTGCCAATGTGTTAACAATGTGTTAAAGTGGCGTGTATATCATAAAAAATTTACATTACATAATTTATTAAACAAATCAAAGTAAAACCTTTTAATGCATTTATCTAATAATTGTTTAAAACTGAAGGGTGACCTTATTTACAGGTTATTTATTATTTCAATATTACAGTTGTATCCTATAGGGAAATAGAAACAATTGTGTCTAGTGCAGTCTGACATTTTTTCCTGAATAGGTATATTACAAAGTAACTTCCTTACATTAGATTCTCCTGAGGCATATAAAAAGGTTTGATTGAGCATGAATCATTCAAACCTATTGGTAACTTACTATTCATTCTTTTAATCCAGA
This sequence comes from Hymenochirus boettgeri, assembly GCA_019447015.1. NCBI lineage: Eukaryota > Metazoa > Chordata > Amphibia > Anura > Pipidae > Hymenochirus > Hymenochirus boettgeri. Next base: position 79,093,925 of record CM033475.1, read on the forward strand.
TTCATTCTTCTGAAGGAGGTTCTGATTAAAATAACTCCTCTTTGTGGTATTTCACCTGTGCTACCTCTGCCATTTCAACTGACTAACTTTATGTCGTTGTTCATTAAAGTGTCTGGCCAATGATGTGTCCTTATGGCTGTTCGGGGGAAAATTTGGATGTTACTCTTATGCTCGAAAACAATCTTATGCTTTTGAATACCCCTGAATGTTTTAGGGTGGTGTAGCTGTCACGTTGAGTAGGTTATTTTTGTCTGTGGCTTTTCTGTACAAACTGGTTTGGATTTTGTATTATCTATTTTAACCAATACAATCTAGAAATGGTAAGTGCAACGACTATTTAGACTACACTATGGGATTTCTCTATTGGGTGGAGTGTGTTGCACTGTGGTAATAAAATGGGGTAACATCTTGTGATGTAACATCCTAATAACGACCCATGAGAAGGGTTGAAACGTGTTGTGTGTAATAAATTATATCTTTGAAATATTCGCAAAGTCCCGTGAGTGCTATCTTCTCGAGTCCTTCTTCTCGAGTCCTTGGATATGCTGTGGTGTATGTTAAAACACATACATAGCCCACCCCTGATGTCATCACATCCGCCTGGGCTTAAGTTTAAAACTTAAAACCAAGAATCAATATATACCTTAGGAGAAGGGAGTAGATCCACCCCTTGTATCTGGGTAACAGTAGTTATATCGGAGAACCAACGCCCAGCAATTACCTCAGCCCGCATACACGCTCCTTCCCAGTCCTACTTCGACACCGCCACATGTGACACACACAACCATGTGACACCAGTTATTCTCTGATCACCGGATTAGTCATCAGGAGTTCCTGTTTAGTCCTTCTACAATTATTGACTTCTATTTACAGAATTGTGTAAAAAACATGAAAATCCTTTTACGGACAGTGGCCACATTTGAGAGAAATTAGAAATTATATAACAATTGAGCCTAACTACACTTTCATGACATGTGACGTTGGCAGTCTACACGGTCACTAACCCAAATGGAGGGGGTGGCAACGTGTAGAGAAAGATGGGGGTCACCATGTGTCCACCAATTGAATTTCTACTGATCTTTTGACTTTGATTCTGACTCCACACACTTCAGTTTGGGGTACTTATTATTAGACAGTTCTGGGACGGCAATGGGGTCCAATGTGGCCCCCTCTTTGCCAAACTATTTATGGAAAGTTTGAATTGATAGTCTTATACGATGTTGATATATTCATTATATGATATTCATTTGGAAGGGGGACGTGAGTCAGCTAGATGTTTTGTGGAACAAATTAATGAGCTGACTCCCCGATTAAGTTGAATGCAGTTATCCACCTCTCTGCGGGTGACTCTTGGTCTTAGGATCTTTAGACAGAGAGTGGGTTAGGGACAACTTTGTACCGTTAGCCCATGATAAAAATACAGCTCCATAAAAGTAGCTGTCACCCTGACTCTAGAGATAAGGATCCCCATCTTGCAGTTTATACGGGTGTATAGGAACACACAGATCCTAAATACGGGATTTGCAACTCAAAGAAATGTGGGAACGCTTTGAGGTGAGGGGTACTCGAAAGAAAAGAACGGAAGGGCCCCATCAGAGGGCAGAGTAAGTATAATGAATCAGGGGGAGAAAAAAGATGGGAGAAGGTGGAATATATTATTTTTTATTCTAAGTTTCACCCCAGATCATGAGAGTTAGGGAGAGTATTGAAAAAACATTGGCAGCTGAACAGAGTGATGGACACATTTACCGTTTAATAAGACATGGGGACAACATGTCTAGAAGAAAGGGAGAAGTCTAAGATCTCCTTTGGTGAACAAGTTATCCGCAAAGAGATCTACGGCGGAGAGGGGGAAAGGGGAAAGCAGGTTGTATAGCTGCCCTAAATGGTCACCTGTCATAGTATGATATCAGGTGATAGTTTGTACATCCCCATACAGAAAATAATTCAAATCAAGGGCCAGGTTTACTTGCACAAGTAGGTATGTAATATACCTGTATTATGGCCCCTGTGGGTTGGCCATGTAGGGATGACTATGACTACATTTAAAAACAAATGGCGAACCACAGGACCTCCATCCACAGTTCCTAGGGGGGAGAAAGAAGGGGGAGATCAATAGTAAATATGGAGATTAGGCAGTAGCCAAACATTTCAGGGCTATGGGTCATCCCCTGTCAAGTTTAAGATGCATGATTTTTGATGGCCTTACAGATAAAAACAACTCTGTGGAAAAGAAAGGACCTCCAGAGAATGGAGGCAAAATGTTTTAAACTTTAGACGTTAGCCCCAAAAGGACTTAACGAACAATGGGCATTACGTGCTTTTTGTAAAGTGAGGATGGAATAGGAACACCTCGGACTCTATGTAGTAGCATTCCCCATATATATTGAATGACATCGAATTGTCATGATTGGTGTTTTTATTAGAAGATAATGGGGACCCCAAAGTTTGATTATGGGTGGACAATGAGTATCTATCTTCTACCTATGGTCTATGGATATGGAGTCGGGACCACATTAAGGACTAGAGATATTGAATGGTCCATTGTAGTTCCACTCTGTATATGGGTAATTTGTTGTCTCGGGGGGAGGATTGGTGTCCCGGGGAGGAGATTGGAAGTGATCACCGCATTCCTATATCAGTATGTTCCGCGGGATCCTCGCTAGGTCCTCCGGTGATACGAGAATAGTGTGGGTGGTGTCAACCTAGCAACAGTGAGTGGGGTCACATGGTTGTGTAATGAGCTATGGTGGGGGTGTCGGAAGTAGACTGGGGAAGGAGCGTGTATGTGGGCTGAGAGTGATTGCCAAGCGGTTGGATTCTCCAATATAACTACTGTTACACAGATACAAGGGGCGGATCGTACTCCCAATTCCTTCCTAAGGTATATATTTGATCTTGGTTTTTAAGTTTAAACATAAGCACAGGCGGTTGATGACACAGGGGGTGGGGTTTGTGTGTTTTAAAATGGTTGATTGTTTGATGCACTGGTTGTTCTGATGACGGCTCCTGTGGGAGCAGAAACGCATAAAACTCTGCAAAATAAAGATAGTAACTTATAAGAAGCCCGTGAGTGCGTTCCTGCAATCTATTGAATATACTGTAATTGAAACAATCACCGCGGCGTATATATGGATGAGCTTGGAGTGCATTCTTTTGGACAGTTTTATATATAATATATATATATGATAATATTATATATATAACAGTTATATATATATATATACTGAGGACTCAGTTACTTGTTTCCTTTATTACACAACAAGGGGTATATTATCTTATTATTAGAAATAAACTATTGTACATGACATGGGAATCTAATGACCTAATTTTAATGTGATAAGGGCAAAGAAAATGGATTTTGTAGTACAAAACATAATAATATTATCTCTAAATATAATACTTTACCGTCATTTTAATAATGGACTTGTTTTGACTCTTAATTCCTTGTTCATAGGCTCTTCAACAGATAAAACACAGCTGTATTTGTCAAATAGAATCTAAGTGAAGATGAGCATGGCAGATTCTATGATCATTTTCATATGGTATACCAATTCATTTTAATCCCAAGCTTTAGAGAAATACCACTTCCTCCTTCCTATGTCAAGCAATAATGATTCCTACCTTTCAACTGCATCTTATTAGGGTGATAAAATATGACACAGATATTAAGTTGAGAAAAAGTTAAGGAGATCTAGATCTAATAATACATTAGGGAGTTTAATCCTGGGGGTGGGGACTAATATCCTGTAATTAAAAAGAAAGGACTTAAAGATACACTGTATCTTTATTGTTATTTTATTTTTTCTGATTTTTAAGTTTCTGGAACATTGCAAATCCACATTATTGGGATCAATATAAGAGTTAATTGGGGTTTTGTACATCTTGGGACTTGCTTTGGTTGTTGTGAAAAGACAATCTTTATGGCTAAACAGCAAATACATCTTGCAACATTTGACCTGGCAGTGTCATACAGGAAAGGGTATTTCAATTGGCTCAGAACAAAAAGCATCCAAAAAAAATAGTGCATGCATCACCAATTCATTGGGGTTGGAGCCCACAGGGGCTCATACTAGAGGGTGTGCAGGCAGACATACAGATGATGCTAAAAAAAATTTTGCTTTTGTTCATTTTCACTTGTAAGGGAGAAATAATAGTTAATCAGATTTATTATTACATTTTATGAATAAAATGGGAACTGTGGCCAGGTTCCTACCTTTAAAATGAGCCATCAACCACTCCTCAACGTGCTGTACAGCCCAAGATACGTAAAAAATCTCTGAAAGAATGTTAAGGGTTGGGAGGATGACAGAAGACTTCCAAGAAAGCTCCTCATCTTGCCAATCAGCGAGAACAGTCCTATAAGTCCTTCCCCCTCCCTTCTGTGTGAAGATACCAGATGAAAGGGTAAGGAATTTACAGACCCCATACCCTCCTCATGGCCAATCCCCCTTGTGTGCCCCATTGCCCCACCCACTTGTGGGCCTCCCCACTAACACCCAGATCCATACCCACCTTACAGAAAACTGTTGTGAAAACAGCCTTTTCAGACAGTGGCATCATACGAAATCTTAAAAATACCCAGGAAGGCAATATGGGTGGCAAAACAACCCTTTCTACAATCAATTCTCTGTCACTTGTAACTTCCTTATATCTAATGATGGGTGGAGTTGTATGCTTAAATAAAACAGGGAGATTCAATAAAAGTTCTTATCGTTAAAAATAGTGCTAATTTGCCCCAACCAATCAGATATTATTTAACATTCGAAAATAACATCTGATTGGCTGGGGCAAAATAGCACATTTTTAATTATAAGAACTTTATTGAATAACCCTGATAGTATTTAGCACATGAGAGGACATTAATGCATAACTATACTCTAAAAATACTTTTTAAAAATAGGAAGTACCTGGGGCAGGGAGGTAGGATTGATTATTCCTACCTAACAATATTGCATATTGTATACAGCATACAGTTTTCATTTGTTAGGTTAATCCTGGACTAGTCCTGTATTAAAGGGCATCTATACGAAAAAATAGGTTATTTTAAATGACCATAACTGGAAACTATAAATCTTCCCAATCATCATGTATCATTTTTTTTTTTATACTGCCCCCTATTTCTTTAGATATCCAATCTAAAACTTCTTGTATTCAGCTGTCAATCAAGTTCCTTGCTCTCAAAAACTATTCTTCTGTGAGTAGTTTTACTGTAGCTGGAATGGGACAGAGTTTTGACAGTTTTAAGATTTGTTCTTTCTTCACCTGAGCAGCAACTTGGCAATTAATTGACTTCCATAAACGTAATGCCTATCAGGAATCGAACCCAGGAATCGAACCTGTGCCCCAATGTCTATTTTTTTTACTAACCCAGCACTTTAGCAGAACTGCCACAGTGAACTTGCAATAATAAGTATTTGCAGAGAATCTTCGCGCTTATGGTTTAGGGAAGGGTGGTGTTGGTGATTCTTGGACTGCTGCTATGCTACCCGGGTCCACTCTTGAAAAACTAGTCTTATAAAAAAGTATGTGTAGCTGCGCTATCCTACTCTCACCAAATACAGAGAAAAAGAAAAAAAGAAGAAACAAGAACAAAAATTGTATTATCAATTCAGTGCAATAAATGTATACAAACCATATATACTAAAACAAAAGACTACGTTTGTCCAAGATTCCGGGTTTTTAAACACAGCTTTATTTTCCAACAAAGAATAAAAGGTATGGATATCTCCAATGGTAAGTGCAAAGTGCAAATTGCAGATAAAAGGATGTTAAAAAAGATATTCTTTCCAATATTATAAAATGACAAAAGTGGGGGGTCCTCTCTCAATCCCTGTATCCTAAAGTGCCATATATGTATAACCTCCAGGACTAGGGCTCTGATATCCGAGATCCTGAGGATCCTGTCCACTCCTTTTGTCTATGTACGTGCCCAACGCGTTTCGCTAGCCTCACCTAGCTTCTCAAGGGTATATTAATGTCTGAATCTTCTTGTTATTCTTTCCTAAAATTAAAAGTCTTTGTTAACCGGGTCACTTTCCCTTTTTATAATAAATTAAATTACAATATTTCATATATTGTCTATGATACCGTCTGTGCCATTAGATATGCCAGATCCAACAGAGCACCTTTTCTAGTAGGAACTTCAACCACCTGTAAGAAAAAGTTCATGTAGCAAATTAAGAAAACCCATCTCCCCTTTACTGTGTTGGCAGCAGGGTTGCCAGATTTTGCCAGCAGTGGGAGGGGGGGGGGCTGTGAGTGTCACACTGATGTCACCGTGGGTGAGCGGAGGTGGGGGGGCAGGGTTAGGGGTGTGGTTGTGGTTGGAACCATCGCTTATGGGCAAGAACTGGGCATTCCTGGGCGGGCCTGACACGGCTGGTATTTGGATGGGATTTCCACCCTGACTGCAGGACTTGGATTTTGTCCCTGCAGCGGGGCAATCCCTTCCAAATAGGATGACAGGCAAACATGGGTGGCAGCTCCATACTTCATCAATGTCAGGGGTAATTAAAGTTCCCAATAATCATAACGTGCCCCAAACTTGCAGCCCTTGTAATCTGCATATGAAGCTGACTCACTGTTTCCTTGAAGTGGCATAACTACTGCCCCACCATAGGGGACCGGGGGCCTGAAAGATGGCCTGCCACAAGCCCACAACCTCTGCGATCAAGGTTTTTAAACAGCTGATCACTCTAAGAAGGAAACATACACGTGATCAGCTATTGAAAAGACTGGACCTGAACTTCCAGAACTTAACCAAAGTTCAGGGGCCGGCCTCCAATCTTGGCAGGGGGCCAGGCTGCAGTTACCTCCCTGCTGTTGCCCAATTCCACCCATATGCCTCCACTTTATCACCTACAGTATATCAACAGTTATCTCTTTTTTAAATTTGGCTTCAACTCATGTTTAATAAAAATACATACCCTTTCCTGTTTTCTTTATCATGCGTAAAAACAACGAGTATCCTTTTAAAATTACCGTCCAGTCATGAGAATTATTTAACCATGCTTCTGTTAAGATTTGTGGGGTTTTTTTTGTTCCTTTAAGCCCACATGGTAGTTTATAATACGTACTTTTTAAAAAAAAAACATCCTGAAGGTCATATCATACGAAACAAACTGGTGTTTGCAAATATATATAATTAAAATAAAACACATAAATCCGACATAATATATATTTATGATTATTGTTCAAAAAGGAAATCCAATTAATTAGATGTAAGTAATAATTAGGGTGATCTAATTCTTTTGACTTTAAACCAACCTTTTTATATTTTAACAAATGTCAAAGAGCTGTCTGATTGCACAGACCAGGGGAAATGTTTTATTCATTAGAATGGCAGACTATATTTTTAAACATAAAGGTTCTTTTCGGTAAACTGCCACAAGAGCCTCTTTACGAGTTCATTTAGTTCCAGAAGAGAGCAAATGACGCTCATTAATGGAACTATACAAATTAGATTCAATGAGCTTTTCTCATGTTACAAAACTTGTGCCAGCATTAAGAATAGGAGCTTAATCTTACAAAAGATAGGATAGAGACCACTTCCTACCATTTACAAAAGCTGAGAGTTTTAAGAACGTAATATAAAAATATAATAATAGGAATGTTATTCTGACAAATCAAAAATAATCCAAGTCTTCAAGGAAATTGCTTTAAACAGATATCTAATGAAGACTCTCACTTAGGAATTGGCAGTGTTTGAAAATCCGTGGATCTTTAAAATTTGAAATCTTGTGATCCAATATTAAAAAATTGATTAAAAAAATCCAAAGATTGTTTAGAAAATTGAAAATTCCTTTCCAAAGCCAAGAATTCTGATTGAAATTCTAGATTGTTTCGCATTGGATTTTCAGATTTTCTGAACTTTAATTGGTTGTAATCCAGCCTTTTCTAATAATATTTAAATAATCAGAAATAAACTGCTAAAGAGCAAATTACAATAAGTACTTGCTCTATGTTTTAATGAATCAATGAAGTAATATTATATAATGGATGTATAATGTAATCCTGAACTCTTTTGCCTTGGTAAATGTCCAGACAGTTACTTTATACATAAATTCTCAATCATACTTTACTTCTGAATCCAGAATGGTACTTTGTTTGCTTGTAAAGGTTCTCATTCATCCAGGTCATGGTATGTCTGTTGTATTCAGTTAGATCAACTGGAATTAAAGTTTAGTTCTTGAAGATGTTTCGCTAGTCACATAATTGTCAACAGATTCTTGTACAAGTCATTCTGAATTGAGAAAGCCATATTGACTAGCGAAATGTCTTCAAGAACTAAACTTTAAGTCCAGTTATCTAACTGAATACAAAAGATAGTTCTTTGGTTTCTATATTTTGCTGTTTTCATTACCGTATATACTCGAGTATAAGCCGAGGTTTTTAGGTTTAAAAATCAACCTAACATGACAGTATGCCATGCAGTAACCCCCAATACCTTTCTACTATAGGTGGTTGGAAACTACAACTCCCAGCAACCAAGCATGCTGGGAGTTGTAGTTCCAAACATCTACAGTGTAAAGGTATTAGGGGTACTGTAACCCCGGCTTATACTCGAGTCAATCATGTTTTTAATTTTGGAGGCAAAAATGGGTACCTCGGCTTATACTGAGTGGCTTATACTCGAGTATATACGGTATAGTGGTAGAAAAAGCAAGTATATAGCGCACTCCAGTCTTCAACAGTGTTCAGTGTATTTATTCACACATGTAACGTTTCGGTACTCATTGGTACCTTCTTCAGACAACATATAGGGTAAGAGCTTCACCTAATTTTAAGGCAAGCTGTGATCTCCATTCTAGTGCCCCTATTAAAATGACTCCAGGATCCTGTTCTGGTTACAGTCTATCCAAAATTACAGCAAAAAGGGGGGTGTTCTGCTAACACAGAGAGCTGTGACGTCATAGTATCAGACCCCTGGCTTAAGCATGTCCACTATTATACTGCTGGGACAGAAAATTATTAGCCCACCCCCTAACTTTGTTGCTGCCTCATTTTACAGCTAGACACAAGCCTGAATCACAAATATTGATTGCAAGCCTGTAAAAAACTTTAGAAAAGATCACTTAAGAAACAGTTTTAAGAACACAGTTTATAATCATACCTTTCACAGAGACTCAGAGACAGTAAAGAGTAAGAATAGAGTATTTACAAGCCTATAACTTAAGATTGACTACAGTTAAAGACATCATCCTAAGCTTGTTTGAAAGGCAGACGCGCAATTTCACTAATGTAATCTTATGTAATATAGAGAAACATTATCAAACACCTCCACTTGCTTATAGACATTTTTTATACTATTATCACTGCGATTAACACACCAGGAATATGTAAGTGAATGTGCACCCTTTCACAAATGCATATGTATTATTATCATAAGTTTGGATGAGATGGAAGTAAACTTAATTCAATAGTTTTTGTGCTTTTTCTTTGAAATAAATTTTAAACTCTCCTTCAAACTGTTAAATCCATTGATCTATTATAGGGTTGCTCAGATCCCTCATTTAATGAGGCAGGTTTTTCCCCCACGCAAAATGCTTCAAGTTCTCTACCCCTAGGAGTGCTAATAATTTTCACTTCACTATGTGATCTGTTTTGTTAGATAAATGCAGATAAAATCTGTTTATATCAACATACTATGGAATGACCAGTCTCTATTCCATTTCCCTCTTTTAATTTTTAAAGGACATCTTTTAAAACACATTGGCCCAAGCTAAATTCATGAATCTGTGCTGCCTTTCTCCTACCTCTGTCAGTGACTTGTTTTCATGGTGTCAGTTTCTCTGCAGCCCTCCCCCCTTCCCCCTTCCCCCTCCCCTTGTTACCCCTCCCTGTCTCAACTCTGGCTACCCGACAAGCTTATAATGTGCAGCAGGATTTAAAAGTTCAACATCCTAAAAAAACACACCCACGCACAGTGGTCAATAGAAAGCAAGCTGTCCTGGAGACACAAATCTCTCTGTGTACTGTTGCAATACGATCTTCTCTTTGTGACCCACATCATCATTCATCAAACAGTGAAAGACTTCAAGAAGGGGGTCAAGTGCAGCCTTATCTCTGCCATCAAAGCTACCTCTCTCCCCTGCTAATGCTTTAGTCTATGTTTGTTACAGAGCATGGAGGAGGAGGGACTTGAGCGGGAGAGGGGTACGTCATTTGATTGACGTCCAAGTAGGAGTTGAGGAATACAATCATGTATTTTCTAACTTGTGTATCTCAGGACAGAGAGGGAATCTAAAAAATGTAAAGAACTCTGGGGGTTGGGGGAATTATAGAACACATGGAAAGTAAGAAAAAAATAATTTTCCCACTATAGATGCTCTTTGAACAGAGTGGTCTCTTATTTTCAACCTTACATCATTAGTTTAATCAAATGTTAATTTTAATTATATAATAGAATGAGGTGTTTGAATCTAAATTTCTAGGTATGCACAGTCCCAGGAGGTCCAGTGATGTTCCAAGCCACAAAAAAGAATGAAAATAAGGTTCCATTTTATTGAACCAAACCAAGTAGCAAAAAAATCTTAGTCAAATTTTGTAAATGTTTGATCATTGAATTGATCTGATATCTATTACTGCTGCAAAACAGTTTCCCTATTCTATATCTCCTGATGTTCCTTTTATGTCCCTGCATCGTTTCCTGTCTGGCTCATTTATTTTGCAATCAAAAGTGATTGCAAAATGATTGGCCCAGGCAGTTGCCAGAATGTCGCAGAAATGCTGAGCTTTAAATCATCACATTGGTAAATATATATATAACCTAATAGTAATAGAAACTATATATGTATATTTAGCTGCATGCAGCATTTATCACTATGTTCTGCTACATATTGCTATAAAGGAGAGATTATAATATGCTGAAAATGGCTTTTTTCGGTCTCCTCCCACAGTAATTGTCTCTGACATTGGGAACATATGTTACGAAGGAGGGGGAGGAGCTTGAAAACAGTCAGTTACCGCAGAAAGCTGTCAGGTACTGCATGAGTATAATTATTCTTTAACAAAGCCACCAATCAGTCTACATTTCCCAATTTGTCCATAGGTTAAATTGTGTACAAAAAGTGTTAAAGATATTTCACCTGTTTAAAATTACAAGAAAGATTAGACTGACATTTCACTGCAAACAAATGAGTAGCCAGTTTACATTACACAATTGCTGGTTTTACCAGATCAGAAAGTAGTCTAAAACACTCTCTGTCCACACAACACTGAGTCAACATTTGTTACACTGTGGCTTTGTTCTTATTTATGTTTCTTTTTTAGGATAATTCATGTGTCTTCCTTTAAATTACAAAGGAGTGTATGTTAGTGTATGTTCGTTTTCCTTACCAGACACCAACGACTCACACAACCATCGAAAGTGCAAGAAGCTGAACTTGCATTGAACTAAAATAGTTTGGCAATAGTAAAATGAGACATGCAAGAGCACCTGCTTTCCAAATAGATATTAAGATTTTTATCTTTGCTTTCCAAAAGAGGGAATTATGGTTGCGTCATACAAGTAACTGGTGATGTATTGCTTTACTATTTACTAGGTGACAAGGAGATTAATGTATGATGGTGTCATAAAGAACGAGTATGATTTAATATACAAGCCAAGAAAATGGTCCCTATTACTGTAAACATTTGTGTATATTTTGTGGACTGTAACATGCTTGTGTGGCTTTATAATGAATATTAATCTGTGACATCATATATAGTGGATCAAAGTCTGTAAAATGTCATCAATATCAAATACAAAATCAGTTTCACAAATATTTCAATTTCTTTCACTGTTTAGCAGCTGTTATGTTTCTAGAATAAAGTTATAGCAGCAAAGCCTCAGATTTAAATGGTATTTTTCTTCACACATACATTGGTTGCTAAGGTCATTACAGTGGATTCTTATTATGTATGGATTAACCTTGCTTCATATCACAGTTCCATGTAACAATTATGCAATTATGTGGATGATGCATGTTGAAACGTGTGCAAGATTAAACATCAACATTATATATAAAATAATACAGTTGACTGCACCAGATAATATTTACAATAGCCAACCTATATGTCATTAGGCTTATGGATCCCTTCTGGTTTGGGATCTCCTCCTACTCCAATTTGAAACTTTTGGTGGTGTGTTTTCTCTGGTCTGATCAGGTAAGTAAAACCACATTTTATAGGCAAACTTAAAATAACACATCTTACCTTACGTGTTTCGTGCTGACCCAGCACTTACCTAGGCCAATGGCAGTCTGTTTAGTTGCTCTGTATACGCATACCACAGACACACACCCTTAGTTAAAACCTATCCACATATGATACAAAATAGCAGTAACATATATATATAGAATTAAAATTATATACAATGTATCCGTTTTCAAATAATAACATGGTATAGTATGCACACATTACCAAGTATAAAAACACATATATTAAATAGTATTACTTACACAAGATAAATTGAGTCAACCTGCACACAACAATTTAAACATAATGGAATATTATAAATCCCCCAGTTAGGTCCACAAATAGGTATATTATATAAAGGGAATAAACAATGTACTATAATTTATAGAATATTTATAAAATAATGCAGTTTCTTTAATAGTATATGTATATAAACATTCCCAGTATTCAAGATCTACTCTGTCCCACGGGAGGCAGCCACCTAGCAACAGCTATGGGCTTGGCGGGCTGCCTCCCGAATCCGCCGCTGGGATAAAGTTTTTGCGAGGTGCGCGCGCCGCTCCCAGCCTTGCGCGCAAGCGTGACTCACGAGTTCCGAGATTTCACGGAAGTCAGCTTTTTTCATCGGGGCCATGGAGGAGGATTCGGTGAGCATTGCTGCAACTGCCAGTGACTTTTTTCACCAAATTCACCCTCCCCACGGAAATTACTCCACAGATGAGCAGCCAGTTTTTCAAGTACAACACCCCCAGAAGCTTCCCTAGACACCTCAGGTACCTCTGAGGAAGCCATTAGCCCTGCTAAGGGCCCTAGAAGGGGTAAAAAGTGTCCTCACACTGTAAAACATGTGGCATGTTTCACAAATTACACCCCCCCATGTCTCTAACAGAGTACATCCCTGACGCTCGTTTGAGCAAGAGTCACAGAGGGAGGGAGGCGTTTGCCTCACATGAAATGGGTCGTTGGACCCACCTTTCACAGTGGATTGGGACTATGAGACAGTGTCCATGTCCTCCATTCTCAAAAGTGGAAAGATTGGCGAGCTCCAGATGGCTCGCGTGGGGTTAGCCGGTGCCCCCTCAAAACTTTTCTCCCAACGTTGGGACTCCCCAGAGGTTTCATTTTACCCAGTTGGCCTTAGGTCCACGCTCATTAAAGAGGACGAGCTGGTACTTGAAATTGTCTAGGGGTCCCAGACATGCAGGCCCTATAGCCCAGAAATAGATCCTGCATTAGCTTCCTTTATTAGTGTGCCCAGCCACACTCCTCCTTAGATAACACACTGCTCAATATCCAGTACAAATAGCGGACGCAGCTGGTCCACTGCTGTTCATGCTGTCCAAGGCTGAACAGAAGGCGATATAGATGCAGACCATTCCTTTCGTACTTCTCTCTTCCAAAAAGCAACCAGCAGAGCTACCTTAATAGGCCAGACCTTTAATTACATTCCAATATAAGAAGGGCCTGATACCTTACTTCGTCAGAACTTGCCCCTAAGTCCCATGAATTTCCTAACATGGAGACTAGCTCATATTCAGTGCGGAGTCTTTGCAAGAGGTAAAGATCAGACACAAGGCCAAAAAAGTCCTTTGCTGACCTCAGGAGACCAGACAAAACCCTGATGAATAGAAAGCCCTTTCAACAGGAGGGACGCCACTTACAGCCCAAGGGACTTCCGCGATTTCAACCAGGGTAGATGGTAGAACGGTTCAACCTAGAGGAACAGGACCAGACCAACACTCCTCTGCCCCAGGAGCACCAGCTGCTCGGAAACCGTTTGCAGGTAAGTACCCCTTCTTCTTGCCTAATTCTTCAACCAAATTTTATTCAGCCTGGGAGACAATATGTTCAGACCAATGGATCTCAAAATCATAAAGAAGGCCTAACCTTCTCCTGCTTCAGTTCCCACACCAGTGCAGGGCCCCCAGAGCGAGGACACACGAGAGTTTAGACAACATTCTTTCCTTAGCATTATTACAAGGAGGATAGAACCTCTTACCCACCAAAAAGAGGTTGGATAAACCAGTTTTCCCAGTACAAAACAGGACGGCTCCCTCCGGCCATCCTAAATGTAAAGGCACTAAACTGGTACATAAACCAAGAGTTTCAGACTAGAAAACCTGTCGGACCTTCAATATCTCCTGCAGAGGGACTACCTTATGATAAAGGTAGACTAAAAGATGCATTCCACACAATATATATTTCACCAAATCACAGACGTCTACTCCAATTTCAGTGGCAGGGTCAGATTACCACTGGAACGTGATTGGCTCTCCAAGCCCTATACATTCACCAGAGTACTAAAAACAGTTATCCAGCTTCAGGCGAAGGGCAAATTGTCACTTATCTACAGACGACCTTTTGGTGATTCCCAGAGGAGTCAGTGATCCTAAGGCAGAGAGACTGATACTGTCCACCTCACCGATCTAGGGTTTACGTAAACAAAGAAAAATCCATTCTAACACCCACAAAGTCCCTTCAGTTTTTAGGATTTCTAATAAACACATTCAGGTTCCAGACGTGAAGTGAATCTAATCAAATCCTTTGTTAGGAACTCCTTCCCCGACATCAATCTTCTTCGCTGATAGTGAAGTTCATCGTAAGCTAGTAGCCTTACTAGCTTCAATACAGCCCCCATGCTATGCAGGCACACCCAGATGTCCTTCGAGATGTCTCCAGAAAGAGACGCATGGTCTCCCAGTAATCCCACACCCCAAGTAAAACAGGAGATACAGATACCTCTCATTCCCACTATCAGCTGCCATTCAGATTAGGACCCCAGACCTAACAATCACAACGGACGCATCCTTGATAGGGTGGGGTGCATTCACCACTCCGGGAATCAGGGGTCAATGGTCTCACCAGGAATCAAGTCTCACATAAATCTCCTGGAAAACACAGCAAAAAATTGGCCCTCACCCACCTACTATCACAGACACTATCGGGCAAGACAGGTGTAGTTCACCTAGACAACAAAACAGCTGTATACTACATCAACAAGAGAGGGGGAACAAAGTCGAGACGCTTTGTTTAGAAGCACTAGAAATATGGGAGAAGGTACTACCCCTCAATATCAACCTAGTAGCCCAATAAGTACCCGGGCAATCGAACGAGCTAGCGGATTCCATATCCAGACATCCGAGAACCTCTCATCCTCTGTCTCAAAGCAACCCTATTTGCCAAATAAATCAATCCTTTGACGAAGACAGATAGATCTGTTCGTATCGGAAACAACTGCCGAGACACAGACCTTCGCAGCAGAGGAGAGTGGTCAAAGAATGCGTGGAGAGTGGATGCATTAGCATTTCTGTGGACAGATCTACCTCCCCTCTACGCCTTCCACCCCTTACGTTATTGCACAGGTTCTACAAAAAATCAGAACGGACAAGGTGAAAGACTTAGTCCTCGTATACCCAGCCTGGCCTTCCAAGCTATGGTTTCCCCAAATCCACCCAGTGGGTCAGAAATTACCACTGGGAATGACTGTAGACTGCTTCCAGGGTTCCGGATCTTTTCCAAGCTCCCACAGTTAATGTGGATAGCAGCTCGAGTAATTCTTCTGCTTCCAACAACTCTCCACTTACCTCTAACAACCTAATCGACCTGTCCTTGCATCACAAAACAATCAGGAAATACAAATTCCTTGACTGGTTCACTGCAAGGGAGGCCCAGTTTAAACAACACAGCCTTGTGGGGTGCATTGGAGTTTCTCTCCCACAAGTTTCATTCCGGCCTAACCTCCACAATGCTTAAATCTCAGCGTTGAAAATAGTAATTCCAGACTTAACATCAAACTCCATATACCTAAGGTTACTAAGAGGAGCCTCCATGTCTAGACCACCTACCCCCAGATACACATTCACATGGGATATTGACAAGAGCTCCTTAGTTACCTGGCTAACTGGGAACTACCATCCCTTTCCCTCTGCCCTCTTGGCGTAAAATTAGCATGCCTTATGGCCTTAGCCTTCGCTGCAAGATCAGCAGAACTAACTTTAATCCACATCCAGGAGCCATGGATGTCAGTTACCCCAGGAGCCCACATAATTCTCAGAGGGAGAACCAAACCTCCCACATTTGCCAGGAGTTAGTAGAACTTGACCTACCAGAAAACAGTGAGGAACCTTCATTGTGTATAGTGTCCCACCTAAAACACTACCTACAAGTGTCAAGTACAAACAGAGGAGACATCTCCCAGCTCTTTATCACATCCAGAGTTCCCTTTAGACCAGCCTGTTTCAAGATAGTCAGGGGATAGATACTTTCAGCAATGGAGAGCGCAGGAATCAACACCTCAGTATTCCGCCCTCATTCTTTTAGGGGCGCAGCTTCCACGAAAGCAGCCTCCAAGGGAGTACCACTACAGTCTATCCTAAGAGCAGCTAGATGGTCATCAGACAGGACATTCGTCCGACACTACTGGCGTCCCACAGAGCTAAAACGTCTAAACTTCGCAAGGGCAACAACTAGGTGTGTGCTACTCTGCCCAATAGCTGTTGCTAGGTGGCTGCCTCCCATGGGACAAACGAGAGTTTGCAGGAATCTATGGACTGCAAACTCCATTTGTCCTAGGGAATAGGACAGCCACCTAGCAACAGCGCCCAACCCTCCCTCCCCAGGGATTCTATTGTTGGTTTAGAGCGAATCCATAAAATTAATGATAAGAAACTAGCCAGAGATACTTAAAGAAAAACAACATACTGCCATTCTTGTTACTGTTGTTGTTCGTCCGAAACCTAACGCACAAGACAAGCGCATTACAATTTCTTATTTCTCTTGCACCCTTAGCACGTCCAAAGTTCCAGAGACAGCAGAGCCAGATGTCACAGAAGAATAACAGGAAATAGGTTGTACGACTGTCAAGATCTTCCTCAGCCCTCCAGCTGTTTTCTTCAGCGTTACTTCCCTGGACTGTTCTGATACTGAATGTTATTCAGCAACCTTCTTGCACTATTGTTAATTAGCCTTATGCCATATATTGCATTAAGATGACATCCAAAATTGTTATACGTTTACCAAGTTAAGTAAAGCATTGAAACTCATACCTACTCAGCTCCTTATTCATAGGTAACTTAATAATACACTTAATAATACTTTACATTATTCATACAAAAAAAAAAAAGAGAAAAAGAGGGTTAATTTTTTAATAAATAAATAGGTCCACTACTACTAATTAAGTAAGGACAGCCACTTGCTTCCCGTGAAAAAATCTGACTTCCGCGAGATCTCGGAACCCGCAAGATCGCGCATGCACGGAAGGCTGGGAGGGGGCTCGCGCACCCGCGAAAACTTTATCCCAGCGGCAGATTCAGGAGGCAGCCGCCAAGCCCAATAGCTGTTGCTAGGTGGCTGTCCTATTCCCTAGGAAAAATGGGGTTTGCAGTCCATAGATTCCTGCAAACCCTTGTATATAGCATGAAATTCGCGATTAAGACCCTTAGGTATCCTAGGCCCTAGTTCAAAAATCAGTTTTGCTTCATGTCTCATAAGCAAGGTTACCATATCACCCCCTCTTATAGGAGGGGTTAGCCTTTTAATACCTTAGGCTTGTAATATCTGTAAGTTGCCTCCATTACACCTCAGAAAATGTCTGGCAACGGGGCTAGTTTCATCCTGTTTTCTAATACTATTAACATGTTCACAGACCCATGCTTTCAACATCCTAGTGGTACACCCCAAGTATTAAATTATAATTTGCAAGCATTTTATTAAGTATACCACCTATTTCGAATAGCAATTTATGTATTCTTGTATACAGTAGGTTTTTTCAAAAACCGTGCCATAATATTGATTACCAGTTTTCATGACAGAACATGTAACACATCTCTTTTGCTCCACACTTAAAAGAACCCTCATACTTAAGCCAAGTGGGCTTATTTCTATTATCTTGGCTAACAAAAAGACTAGGGGAAAGGAAAGTGGCCAAAGTAGGTGCCTTTTGAGACACACACTTAAATCCCTTCGTATGTAAAACAGTGGTTATTTTTTCATCCCCAAACAGCACTGGAATATTCCTTTCAAGGATTTTAACAACATCATAATATTGTTCACTAAACGTTGTGTAAAAGACTACTGGTCCAGTTTTTTTGCTTGTTCCTTTCCCTACTGCTAAAAGTCTTAGTACTTGGAAGATCTAATCTATCTTTCCTATGTGCTCGATTTAGAGCTACATCTAGATACTCTTCTCAATACCCTCTATTAACAAATTGTCTTTTGAGTTCCGCAACCTGATTCAAAAAGGTTAGTTCATCTGAGCAGTTTCTATGAACCCGGAGAAACTGCCCATACAGTATACCACGTGCCATATGACAGGGATGACATGAATCTGCCCATAACAGACTGTTCCCTGCACATGGTTTCCTATATACACTTGTTATAATTCTATTGCCATCTAATTCAATAGCCAAATCAAGGAAAGTTACATGTTTTTCCCCAAAACATCGAGTAAACTTCAGATTAAGACCTTAATTTTCCATAAGCTTAGTAAAACTATGAAACACTTGTTCAGTGCCATCCCACACAATCAAAATGTCATCTATAAATCGCTTAAAGTATGTAATGCACGGATAGTACATCTTAAAGGGATCCTCCAAGAAGGTTGTCTCCTCCCACCATCCTATATAGAGGCAGGTATACATGGGGGCGAATTTTGCCCCCATGGCTGCCCCCCTCCTTTGTAAAAAGAAGGCCCAATCGAAAGGGAAAAAATTATGGTGTAGCAAATACCATATAGAATCTAAAATAAACATTTTCTTATCACCATCATATAATCCATAGGTATCAAGATTATATTTTATAGCCATGAGACCCTTATTATGTGGGATACATGAGTATAGAGAGACAACATCCACAGTTGCTAAAAAATGGCTCTCAGATTAAGTTCCCCCAAACTTTGTAGGGTATGTTTAGTATCCCTATGGTATGACTTTAATCTAGTCACCAGAGGTTGTAGTAGGGTATCAATTAAATTTGATAGCCCCTCATTAAGAGAATTAATCCCCACTACAATATGACAACCCACAGGAGGGCGGGTGTCCTTGTGTATTTTGGGAAGGTGATGGAAAATTGGGTAATCGGGTAATCGGGTTTGTTGGAAGTAAATATTCTTTCATGCTCTCTGTGACCAATACTATATGGGTACCCTCCACAATTAACAACTCAAGTTTCTTCTTAAATATTGAGTAGGGTCCTTTTTCATAAGTCTCAGTATCACCAAGCTGTCTTAGGGACTCATTTCTATAACTTTCCACATCCAAAATAACCAAAATTTCCTCCTTTATCAGCTCCACAAATTATGATCGATTTATCCTCCTTAAGATCCCCTAAAGCCTCCCTTTCTCTTGTACTTAAGTTGTTCTTACTCCCATTACCATTATGAATAGAGCTTCTACACTTTATATCAATCAATTCCTGTTCGTCAATAGTCTGAAAACGATCTATACTCAAACTCCTTGAATGCATAAAACTTGGACTAAATTTTGAATTTATTTTGATGTTTCTGAATGTTAACCCCTACTTTATCACAGGGAACTTCATTCATAGTAAGTAACTCAACCAGGTCATTAATAGCATTATCATCATAGCTATCCTTTTCATAATTCACATCGGACTCATCTAGGAAATGTTTCTGGAGTACTAATTTCCTTACAAAACTTGTTGATATCTACCAAAGTTTCAAATACATCAAAATTCCTGCTAGGGCTGAATGATAAACCTTTTAACAAAAGTTTCATATGGTCCTCACTTAACAACTTATTGAATAAATTTACAACCATATTCTCATTTACATCCTCCGACTTCGGAGTCTGTATCCTACTTGTCACCCCTCTTCTTTTCCTTCCATATCTGTTTTTGCTTTTCCCCCTTTCTCTTCGTAGAAACTGCTTAGACAAACTCACTTTGAATCAGGCTGCGGAACTCAAAAGACAATTTGTTGAGAGAGGGTATCAAGTAGTATCTAGATGTAGCTCTAGATCTAGCACATAAGAAAGATAGATTAGATCTTCTAACTATTAAGACTTTTAGCAGTAGGGAAAGGAACAAACAAAAAAACTGGACCAGTAGTCTTTTCCACAATGTTTAGTGAACGATATTATGATATTGTTAAAATCCTTTAAAGAAATATTACAGTGCTGTTTGGGGGTGAAAAAATAACCACTGTTTTACATACGAAGGGGTTTAAGTGTGTGTCTCGAAAGGCACCTACTTTGGCCACTTTCCTTTCCTCTAGTCTTTTTGTTAGCCAAGATAATAGTAATAAGCCCACTTGGCTTAAGTATGAGGGTTGTTTTAAGTGTGGAGCAAAGGGATGTGTTACATGTTCTGTCATGAAAACTGGTAATCAATATTATGGCACGGTTTTTGAAAAAACCTACTGTATACGAGAATACATAAATTACAACTAAAAATGGGTGGTATACTTATTAAAATGCTTGCAATGTACAATACAATACGTGGGGTGAACCACTAGGATGTTAAAAGCACGGGTCTGCAAACATGTTAATAGTATTAGAAAACAGGATGAAACTAGTCCCGTTACCAGACATTTTCTGAGGTGTAATGGAGGCAACTTACAGATGTTACAAGCCCAAGGTATTAAGAGGCTAACCCCTGCTATAATAGGGGGTGATATGGTAACCTTGCTTATGAGACATGAAGCAAAACTGATTTTTTCGTGAATTTGATATTTCATGTTATATAGAGTAGATCTTGGATACCTGGGAATGTTTATATACATATACCATTAAAGAAACTCTGCATCATTTTATAAATATTCTGTAAATGATAGTACATAATTTATTCCCTTTATATATATCTATTTGTGAGATTGTGGGATTTATCATATTACATTATGTTTAAATTGATGTGCGCAGGTTGACTCAATTTATCTTTCAATTTATCTTTTGTAAGTAATACTATTTAATAGGTGTTTTATACATGTTAATCTGTGCATACTATACCATGTTATTATTTGGAAACTGGGATACATTGTAATCTAATTTTGATTCATATAATATATATATATATATATATATATATATATCTATATATATATTGTTACAGCGCTTTTGTATCAATATGCTGATTGGTTTAACTCGGGGGGGTCTATGGTACGCGTATATAGAGCAACTAAACAGACTGCACCACGTGGCCTATGAGTAAGTGCTGGGATAAACACGAAACGCGTGTATCTTAAGTTTGCCTAATAAAATGTGGTTTTAATTTTACTTACCTGATTCACTCGCCTGTTTGGGAGCACTGCTCGTTGGTGTTGATGTACTTCATGTCAAAGGAGGAACTGGCGACGGGTCTGGGGCATCTGCACACGGACCACCAACTTTGCCTGGTGAGCTTAAGTGTCTTAAGAAAAAAGTTTACTATTATTTGTTTATAGATGTTGCTTATTTGAGAGACAGACCCGAGGCATGAGCGCACCCGGGTTTCTATTGACTTACAGTGAGGAGTCCTCAGGCTTAAATTGTATACTTACCGGGCTTTGGGAGAGAGAACCCTATGTTTATTGCTTTGTATTTACTATGTATATACTATGTATGTGCTGTATATGTGGTGTGCTATATATGTGGTGTGCTCTATCTGTGGTGTGCTCTCTCTGTGCTATATATGTGGTGTGCTAATCCTTATAGCAGGGCTGTAATAATATGAAGGGTATACATGAGGAATATTCCCTCTAGCTGACAGAAGATATGGTACAGAAACAATTAGACAAAGTTAATATCAATAAAGTCCCAGGACCAATGTCATGTACAGGACTTCTGTTTCAATAGGTTGTGTCTGCATCAGAACTCAGTTGCAGGGGGGCTGTGTTACAGCTGAGAATGGGTGGGAAAGAATGTAGGATTGGGTGGGAGAATGTGGGGTCGGGGTGAATGTGTGATGGGGGGAGAATGTGAGGTGGAGGGGGTGGGTAATAAATGTGGGTTGGGGGAGAACGTGGTGTGGAGGAGGTGATGGGGAGAATGTGGGGTAGAGGGGAGAATGGGGGGAGGTGTGTTTGTGTGTGTGTGTGTGTGTGTGTGTGTGTGCGTGCGTGCATGTGTGTGTGTGTTCTTAACCTTTGAAACTTTATTTATGTAAATTTAATTTATCTGTATAATGGCTTGCACTTATCCCAGGTTGTATACTCAGAGAATGTGCAATCTTTGCAGGTGGATCTAGATAGATTGTTACATTGGTCTGCAGATAAAGTTCAATGTTGATAAATGTGAGGCATTGATGAGGTTTCTCATAGTTGGATGGATGGCCTCTTCCACCATTTTAAAAAGCCAAAGGGCTGGGGGGAATGAAAAAGCCTGTTATATGGATCCAGTGCACAACTATGAGAAATGCAAAAGTTTGCTAATAGAGTTGAGTTGATCCAGGGATATTTCTGATTGTCACTTAAAGTCAGGAAAGAATTTTTTTCCCCTTCATAATTCTGGTGGTTTGTTTTTTTTTTGGGGGGGGGGGGTTGTCTTCCTCTGGATCAACATTTAGGCAAATGTGGGAATTGCTGATTAGGTTGGACTGTCTTTATTCAACCTTAAATACTATACTATACTATACTACACAACTAATTAATTTTAAGTTATTAGAGGATAACAAATTAAAATAAAATAAATTTTAAGGCAAAGGGCAAATCAAGTACTTTTATTTATATTTGCAGTTTTCCTCATTTCAACAGGCACAGAAGACAAAATAACAATATAAATGACATTATTCAGAAATAACTAGCTTTAAAGTGCCTTTCAATTTTGTCCTCTGCAGCAGTTGGTCTTAGAATAAGCAATTAGGATGACCCTGTTCAGGATTTTGTAGAAATCTTTTAACAAACTTGTCACTCTACTTTATATACTGAGAACTTTAGATTTCATTCTTCCCTAAAAATGAATAATAACCTTTCCAGATGTTATATGTGAGAATAATAAACTCCATTTCTAAGAGTTTTTGAGTTTGCATGTTTACAATGGCTTAAAACGCTGGTTTAAAGAAAACCTTAGCAATGGATCACATCATTATAACACAAAAAGTCCCTCATTTCCTGAGGTGAAAAACAGAAAGGTTACATTTTTTTTCTCTTTCTTTTTGAAGAAATTGGACTTCACAAAGGAAAATGTTTCAAGGCCTAAACAATACCCCTTTTACCTCTTTTCGGACTGTTTCGTCTGTAGTAAATTGATGTAACATTTCTGTGCAATCAATGCTGTGGGAAAGAGCTATAAAGAAATTTTATTAATTGCCCTTTCCACTTTCAAGAGAGGTGCTGGAGGAAAAACACATTATTCTAAATTCATATGAAAATGAAGGACTAGATTTAGCAAACAACAACAATAAAGAAGGCTGTATTTTAATTCTTCAAAACATACACTTTATAAGTATGTATAATGTATTTATTTTTGTGTGATCCTTACTAAAAACAAGCTGTTTATTCACTCTACAGTATATTAAAACAAGTAAAACATTTGGTAGCGACGTATACTACTAAGGTTTTTTTGCTGCTATAGCAACACACTATCAGGGTTATTCAATAAAAGTTCTTATCGTTAAAAATGGTGCTAATTTTGCCCCAACCAATCAGACGTTAGCTTTCAAATGTTAACTAATATCTGATTGGCTGAGGAAAAATTAGCTCCATTTTTTTTTAATTAAGATTTTTATTAAAGTTTTCCAGCATTTATACAGTCATACAATTGTTTGTTGTAAGATTTATTTTGATAGGGTGGAGGGGATTGGATGGGGGAAAGAGTATAGGGATGTGGATGGGATATGGGGAATTTGGGATACTGGGAGGTCTCTTTGAGTTTTAGCTTTCATTTGGTTCCAGTTGAATATTGTACAGTTTAGAGACTTTATGGTCAGGAAGTGCTTTTTGTAGGCACTGTTTTTCGAATGTTGTGGTGGTATGGAATTGTAGGTTTACTGATTGTAAGCTGGAGAAGAGGTGAGATAGTTGATGATATTGAAAGATTGCTTTAGTATTGATTGTTTCCGTTTGACATATATCCTTTAGTGGTAGAATTTTTCTATTCAAGAGGATTTGAGCCAAGTGTGGTGAGTCTGTTTGTTTCCATATCAAGAAGTTAGGAGCATTGTGCCCTGGAATGAAGTCCAGGTGGAAATTAGCACCATTTTTAACGATAAAAACTTTCATTGAATCTCCCTGTATATTTATTAAAAATATAAGATTGCTCCAAAAGGCAAGAATACACATCTGTGAATTTAAAGGTAGTATATTATTCATTTATTAGGGTTCTTTATTAGAGATGAGGCAAACTGGCAAGTTTAGGTCCAACAGCAGCTCCTTGGAACTTATTGTTGGTGCGAAAATCTGAAAGTCAATTTCAAACCCAATTGAATCTGAATTTTTTAAATTTTCAATCACAGTTTTTGAGTACTCAATAACGATTTTCGAAAGGAATTTAATAGACCATTTTTTTAAATTTTCGATTTTTTTCATATTCATTTTTTGATGAAAAGTTTTTTTAGAAAATGTAAAAAAAGTCCTACAGATCAGCAGATTTTTGAGAAATGGCAGTTCCGACTGGAAACCAAGTTCATTTAGAAACCGTGATTCATCACTATTCTTCTTCTTTATTCTTCTATATCTTCCTTTTTACCTCTACAATGTTGTCAAGAAAGTGTAGTGCTCTGGACAATGTCCCTCCAAAAGTTCTTCTTTGTGTGCACATTTTTCAGTGGTACCAACAGTACTATTTGCCTTGAATGAAGTATATTTTAGCTCTTGTAGACTCTATGGGGCAGGGACCTCTTTCTTCATGTTGCATTTGTGGATGGGTACCCCCCACCATCATTCTGCATTTAAGAGGATTTGGGGACATAAGCAATGAAGCAATCTATTTATCCACCCCTTTCTGTTTGTATCTCTCTGTAACTGTCTGTCTATCTATTGAATCATTTCTGTATGTCTATATCTCTATCCATCTATCTATCCATCTATCTAACTATACATCCATCCATCTATCAATCTATCTACCTATCTATCTATATCTGTGTGAACCTCTCTCTTTGTCTCTATATTTGTCTATCTATTCACATGTCTGTTTATCTATATCTATATTTTATATTGTTGGCTGTTTGTGATTAGAATTTTATTGTATCTGGTCTCTTAGAACACTGAAGAACAATGAAGAGTTTATAAACATCTGGAGTGGCAAGGTTCAATAAACTTAAATTACCATAGGCCAATGCTCCTGCCCACCTCTAAGCCCATAGACCCCAAAGAAGCAATTGAAAACTAAACCTTTTGCTCATTCCCTAGGCAAAACTTGAAACAAGGCAGCACACACTTTGCAGGCTTATGCACAGAAGCTGTGTGTCACAGAGTGTAGCATACCAGTAATAAGACAGGAATGTGCAGTATAACCAAACATAAAACATTAAAAATAAATACCAGCAACTCTGACATGAGAGTCAGAGCTCCTCCCCTACTCCTCCATTACGAGTTGAGCGTAACAATGCTGCATCTACATGCATACACACGCATACGTGCCTTCTCCTACCGATTCTCCTGACTTCGCTCCGGTCTTCACTGGAATTGCTTCACTAAGGACTCCAACTGTGTGAAAACCATTGTACCGAAGACACATACCAGTATATGCTTTTTTACGTGTCTCCAGTATCTTCTTCCCTGCAAATTGTGTTTGACCCGAGTATAAGCCGAGATTAGGTTTTCAGGCTAATTTTAAAACCTGAAAACATCGGCTTATATTCGAGTATACAGTACTAGACAGATTTGAGCTCTGCTTTAACTATACTGAACCTGGTGGTATTTAATATGAACTTGTGAGTGTGCTCACCTATACTCTGTCTAATTGATAAGCTTCCAGTTATTTTGAAGTTTGTTATTTGACAGGTCTAGAGGAACTGTAGGCAATTTGTTTTTCTGTTTAAACAATGAGTTCATCAGATACAGTATATTGTCATTGAAAGGGTATTTTTCCTTTTTAAACTGATTACGTTGACATTCCTTCTACTATCTTTTTTTCCCATTAAAAATTTGAATAGACAAAAAGTTCACTGCAACGTGGTTATGGAATGCTTCACTCTAACTGCCAACTGCGGAATAATTAAGGCTTTTCAAAACCACTTGCTATTTAACTAATGATGAGCTTGCTTTTCAGTGTGTCTTTGTTTCTACATAGAAAATGCACTCATCCATGTAACAGATCCTCTTCCATTTGAATATTTCTTAAATCATTTGCTACAATCTGCTTGAATTCAAATATTTTTCACATCATTTCATCATTTTTTTTTTAAATTTGAAATTATATGCTATTAATACAAACTGCTCATTAAGAGATGCAGCAACTCATACATTATAAACATGTTTCGGCAACTTGCTTTTGAATTTCTTTCATGACCAAATAATTATTTTAACATATAGTTAAACTTTCCTAGTTTCAAGTTATGCCAACAGAAAACATCCCCAGGAAATCACACTTTAAATCTGTGTTGTTTCTGTTGTCTAATTCCAAACTGTTAAAATAGTAAATAGATCCATCTATAAGTTTCAAGCCCCTTTTATATAATGTATTACAAAATCAAAAACCCCATTTGCCTTTACACATTACATTTGGTGGCACAACGTTTATTACCTCTAAAAATCTTAAAAGAGGTCTGCCTTGCTTTCCTCAAAAGATGTTACATAAGTTTGGTTAAAACCAAAACTGTATTTGAAACAAGAATTTGAAAGTTTAAAGACATTTTAAAGAATTTGAAACAAGAGTCTACTAGGATACATTATTTATCTGTGCAGGGATACTGGTTGCTTGAAGGTGGCAATGGACACCAGATTTTAAAAATAAAAATTGTTTGGGAAAATATTTGATTGGCAACCCTGTGTTTTTATCCTGTGAATATTTCTGTTAAAAAAACGACCATATACACAAAACTCATCCAAAAGGTGATACTATAAACTAGCCAAAATTATCATTAAAGAGACCCTATCATCTTTAGAACATACAATCATTACATGCTGTGAGCGTTTCACCCTTCCAGTGTATGTCTTTGTTGTAAAACAGGAAAGGGCACTGAGACGCTGACATTACGTCTCAGCTTTCACCAGAAGTGTTATAGCACATCACAGATTGAACACATTTCAAGATAATCAACAATGACTATCTCTCTTAAACTCTACGGGATACTAGCACACCTCCCTCAGTGAAAGAAGAGACAGACAGTCTTGGTTGTTGTTAGGTTATGCATTGCAGCCCTTTGGAAGTGGCTAAGATTTCTTCCACAAATAATAGCAACCTCTTTTTTTGTAATGGCATCATTGAACTTGTACAACCTGAAACCAACTTCATCACAAATAGCTAGCTTTCCTAAAGAATATATATATATATATATGTGTGTCGAACTGGAAATTGAGCACACTCATGGGACACCCAAATTTGCCCAATCCCGGAGCACTATCAAAGCTCAGAGGATCTGTTTTAACCAATATATTTCTAAGGGATTTTCCCCTCTTATATGTATGTTGGAGAGATGTATTGTTAAATGGTAGGGATTTGTCTTTCTGTACCACTTCCCAATATTTATTTATGATTTGCTTAATGATTGGACTTTTAGGGTTGTATTCGGTATATAATCTCACAACCTCCCCGCTGGGTTTATTGGTAGATGTATTGTTGTGGTGAGACTCCATGGCTCTATGGAAGGATACAAATAGTATTTTCTTTCCATACTAATTAATTATTATACCTGTGATAGTCATTGTCTTGAAATTCAGTTTATAGAAATCTTTATTAGGTCTCTGACCCAAGCTCACTATCTGTTATATAGATCTTGAGCTTTCTTGCTTCATGCATGTATGAACCATTTTGTACTTGAGTTGTCAATTCCAGATAGATTTTGGGGTCGAGTTCTCACTCTCCCTTCAATGTAACATCTGCCCTCCTGATCTACGATTTTATTCTGGTTTCACGTATATATAGATGACTTGCCTAATAATGTGGATATGCACTTTACTAAATGTATCTATCCCAAGATATCTGCTATACTCGCTTGATGGCTACACAATTTTTATCTCCTTTTGCCATTGTTGTCCCGTCCAAAGTATATCCCCAGGAACCGTATATACGGCGTAGGATTAATATATTTGCTTCACTTAGGAACCTTGTTGTTACATTGTATGTGATCTTGTATTTTATAGGTTTTATATATGTATGTCTTTTTATCTTCACTTGGCACTTTAGCAAGCACTACAGCACTTCACCTTGTTTTGTTTTTGGCCTCGCCCTTGGGGCAGTCCCCTATTGCGGTCATAGTGATCCCCCCCCCACACACTCTCCGATTGGTTGTGGATCGGTTTTAAACCAGAATAGGGCACTTTCTCATATGGTCTGAAGACGGCCCTGATTGCGGGCGGAAACATGTCAACCAACATTCTGTGAATAAACACGTTTCTATGTTTGTGCCAAGTCCCATGAGTGTGCTCAATTTACAGTTCGACATATCTATATTGTGTGAGCAGCATCTGGGCAGTTAATCGATACGAGGAGTGCTATATATTTGTGTGTGTGTGTGTGTGTGTGTGCGCAATACATATTTAGCTTGTAAGAACTCATTTGTCCTAAATGTACACTATCGAATAGCACAGGAATGATGGTGGAGTAGTGGGCATTAAATTCAGTCTTCAAACACATGAGAAAGGTGAAGGTCACTTGCATGACAAAGGGCAGAGCACTGTTCCTAATGGTGCAATTTTGTAAATCAATGGGGTAAATAAATACATCACACTGATTGAAAGTGATTGTGTGCCTCTCAAGTTTGCATTTACTGTTGAAACATAACCTTGGCACTTGGCAGTGTTGGGTTAGAAATAGACACACTGGTGTTTCGGCAAGTCTATTTTTGGAAATATTTGACTTTGTGAATTAACTTGGCGTACGGTCATTGTGTTAAAGTGGCTGTTTTTTGCAGAAATTTGTGTACAATTAAATTATATTTCAATTTAGCCAATTCAGACTAAATTCAAAAATGTAGAAATTACATATCAAATTCTTCATATAATTTCCTTCCTATTTAATTTCTTTCTTATTTAATACAACAAATGTCGTTGTAATCTGGAGGGAGGGGGAATTTAATAAGCATTATTAGAGGTTAAATGATATATAGTATCATACAATGTTATGTTATTTAAACAAGTTTCTATTTGATTTAAAAACATATGTCTTTCAATTTTTCATCTCCTTACATTAGTTGGGGTTTTCTGAATTTCAATATATGACTGACTTGTAACATGATTTATCAAATACAGTCCTATTCAAGGGCTTCACTATCAGAATTTGCACAGTATTGTTAAGTCTTGTACACACGTGCAGTTGCTGGTCCCAACCCACGACGCACTATGTGTATGAAGGTACGTTTTTCTTTCGTTCAGGGATCGTTGAACGACCGATTTGGCGGATCTCCGAACGAACGGCCGTTTCTGCCGATAAAGGACCTACACACGGCCGATTATTGGTCGAAACGTTTGTTCGTACACATTGTGCATCACGGGTCGGGACCCGTGATCGCATATGTGTATGAGCCTTTGGTCTTAATGCCCTTAACAATAAGTTAACATAAAAGTTACCTGCATCTACTCTGGTATGGCCAAAAGTTAATTTTGATATCCATGCTCCCTGAAGGGTGGGGGTTGAGGAGACTGCACCCTGTTGTATAAGTTTGCTAAGAGTGCATTAGAACATTGTTTGCCACGCTATTGGGTTTAGTCTACAGCCACTAAGTCATACTTTTGATTTAACAATTTTATTTGATAGTACTTGACTTTGGCATCACGGCTTACTGCAGCTTCCTTGTTTTGATCTGCTAAACACATGAAGTGTACTACGTACACTTAGACTTCCACCAAAATAAAGAGGTGGATTATGGGAGCTAATCCCTAGAACCCACAGGTTAATTTCATAAATCAAACGACAGTGATTATACACAGCTTGTGAATGAGCTGAGCCTATTGAAACAAAGTTATCTGGTAACTCCCTTTCAAGCTTGATATAGACAGTGCTGATAAAAAGGATCCTGTAAAAAATGTCTATCACACCTATATTTAGTATTAGCAGCTGCTGGCCACCCAAACAAAGAATATGAAATGGGAAACCATCAGAAATGTTTGTAGGGGAATTTATTATATATGATAAAGACAGCCTACAATAGAATATGTCTGTTTCCTTCTATATATCTTTATTGTGTGCACTCAGCTTTAAGGTGCCCATACATACAGCTGACCTGGCAGAACGATCCATGACATACAATGGATTTTGGAGGAACCGCCTATCTGGATCTTCTTTGCGGCTGATATACGAACTGCATTGCTCATGTTGCTTTGCTTGTCCTCCAGTTCTGGTAAGACCTGGATTATTTAGAAAATAATGTTGTATACTGAACTTTTTTGTGTCTACATAACTAGTTACTTGAAGAGAGTATGTATATTCTACATTATATTTGTATTTGTTGTTTTGCAGTAAATGGAGATTGCTATGACCCTCTTACCACAATGTGCACTGGATGGTTTCCAAAGCTCAAGAAAGTTCAATCAATTAATATGACAAGAGCATGTTCCTAGAATAAAAATGAAAAACTTGGCTCAGTCCTAAAGGTTTATTGTTATGCACATTAATTAGAGTATTTGTTGGCAAACATGTATGCAATTGCTTCTTTAATAAAGTGCTGCATACCCTGTGGATCTATACAAACAAACAAGAAAAAATACAAATAAGCAATAAAGATCGGGCTCTTAGAATAGACAGGACAAATATTAGAGACAGACTTTAACATGTCTTTTTTAGAATCCAGAAATATACTGTATATCTTCAATCCTTTAAATATGTTTTCTACAAAAGCTAATAAATGGGTAAGCATTTTAGAGCCTAGACACATTTTGTTTTCCTCTGGGACTGTACAAATTGCAGGATGACATTTGCTGTACCTTACATGAACACATGCAGTAGCAAAACATATTTTTTGTGTAGTACACATTTATCATCAAATCCTTTGGGATCCAAGTGGATTTGCCTATTTTCAACCATTTTGTATGAACACTATACTCTTGCAGTAACTGACAGTTTTCTGGTTCCGCCTCTAGTCTGCCATCGCCTTCTTTAAAGGACAAACAACACTTATTCTAGACCATGAAAAGTTTAAAGGCAACTAAACTGAAAACATTGACTTTTTTATATCTTAAAGGATAAGTTCACTGTACAATCAAGTTAAGTTCATTTGGAAGCTGCAGCTTTAAAAATATCGTTGCCATATTTTTTTTTACCTATGTTCTTCCAGAGCCTAGCTTTGTGCCTTGGAAGTTGCTGACATCTTGTTACTGGTTTGCTGAATGTTAAGCTCCGCCCCTGAGATTTCCTCTGCTTTCTCCTGCTTGAGCCTCAAACAGTAATGCTTGTGAGTTCCGTGCACACGCACAGAACTCACAGGCATTACTGTTTGAGGCTCAAGCAGGAGAGTGCACGGAACTCACAGGTATTACTGCTTGAGCCTCAAACAGGAGAGTGCACGGAACTCACAGGTATTACTGCTTGAGCCTCAAACAGGAGAGTGCACGGAACTCACAGGCATTACTGTTTGAAGCTCAAGCAGGAGAGTGCACGGAACTCACAGACATTACTGTTTGAGGCTCAAGCAGGAGAGTGTACGGAACTCACAGGCATTACTGTTTGAGGCTCAAGCAGGAGAGTGCACGGAACTCACAGGTATTACTGCTTGAGCCTCAAACAGGAGAGTGCACGGAACTCACAGGCATTACTGTTTGAAGCTCAAGCAGGAAAGTGCACGGAACTCACAGACATTACTGTTTGAGACTCAAGCAGGAGAGAGTGCACGGAACTCACAGGCATTACTGTTTGAGGCTCAAGCAGGAGAAAGCAGAGGAAATCTCAGAGGGACGGAGCTTCACATTCAGCAAACCAGTAACAAGATGTCAGCAGCTTTCAAGGCACAAAGCTAGGCTCTGGAGGGGCATAGGTAAAAAAAAAAAAAAATATGGCAACGGTATTTTTAAAGCTGCAGCTTCCAAATGAACATAACTAGATTTTACAGTGCACTTATCCTTTAAGCTATAAATAAATACATGTAAGTAGCAATTACTCTGTGGTGTGTGTGTGTTGTTTGGGCCTGTTTAGATCTACTAGACGTAAAGCCTTAAATAGAGCATGTGAAAAAAGTCAGTCCATATATTGAATAACATTCTAATTAACATGCTATCAAGCAATCTGTATCCAATGCAGCGAGTGTTCACACAAATCGAACTCACTTGTTCTAATATTGGGCACAGGTGTAACAAACCCTGTGCCTGTCGTTGGAATTTTTTCCCAATTGTTGAAACTTAATCATTCAAATGACTCAAAGATCATGGTACTCACCAGTCCCTTCTGGTGGTCCGGGTGCCGCCTGCCCCGAACCCTTCGCTTTGGTTCTGTTTAGTAACACACGTATAATGGAGATTCCTCACGGATCGGCGCACACCGGAATTATATAAAGTATAGAGAGAACGTTAGTGACTGCAATACTCCCTATATACAGTATATATAAAGTACAGGGAGATTGTTTGTTATTGCCATACTCCCTACGATCGCGGCTGACTACCTATAATTTAGTACAAGGGGCTCGACTGAGGGAAAATTTTCATTTGAAATGACAATACCCGACACGAACATTCGTCAGCGACGATCGCTACAGCTGAACACACTTACTGATAAAGGACCAATCCTGAGGGTACCGATGGTGTACCCAGCTTTAGTCTTGCTATATTTGAAAACTCTCTCTACAATGGGTTCCATAAACCCAACTATTAAATGATAAACAAAAACAATCAATGTCTTAAAGGGCAACTAGAGAGTTTCCTTACCTCTTTCTTTTTTTTTTTTTAAGTTGGGTTGAGTTTTCCTACCTCCCATTCTGCTTCTTTAAAGGACTAATCCGGTTTGAAAGATGGCTGAGAACATCGGACACTTTTGTCTCTTCTTTATTTAACCCTACCTGACTTTCCCCTGTGCTGTAATGTCAGGAGAGGAGAACCAAAAGTGACAGGTGCTCAGAGCCACAGGCAGAAAAAAAAAACCCCGCAAATGTGCCGCATGCAGTAGGGCAAAACCGATTTAAACAATAAATGATCTGCAACTATTTCCCCAAATTTGTGATTCATTAAAGGGCATGTCCACCCCCAAAACTAAAATTTAACCCCTTACTGGCCACATCAAGTAGTTTAAAACAATCCTTACCTTACATTCCTGCTCAAAATAGTTCCCCTGCTGTGCCCCTCCAAAGTCCAGGAAACTGCTGTGTAGGAGCAGTGTGTGACTCATGCTGTGCCTGAGACTTCCTCAACCTCATCAAGGTTGAGGCATGCTCAGTGCAGCCCTCCCTGCCTCTCAGCCAATCACGGACGCGGCTGCCGGTCCCGCCCCCTGCTTTAAATTCCATGCAAGCAGAGGGCCTGAACACTGCAGCAGGGGAGAGAGGGCAGGTAAGTAAGAATCGGGGGACTTTCTAACAATTATAGTAATGCGGTTGGGGCTGGGGGAGCATGCCCTACCACATATCAAAAGTTAAATTTTGGGGTGGACATGCCCTTTAAAGCCAGTTTATTGGAAACCCCTACTTGTTTTCTTTCAAATTTACCTCTAAAATCGCCAGGTTTCTCGCATTCGCTTTTTCAGCCGCTTGGGTGCGACTCCTTTCATGCCGATTCTGTCCCTGCTGAGCCTTCATTTCTTCAAGCAGTTTAACTCTCTCAGCAATACTAGGAGTATTATTATTATTAATAAAAACAATAATAAATGGTGTAATCTCCGTGTTCCCTATTGGTTAAACTTATTTTGTCTCTAAAATTAAAAAAATATATCAATTCAAACCTGTTTCTTAAAAAAGTTAAGTGACTCCACCTAAAGGACCATCCAAAATAAACTGCTTCTGCCAGGCTTCCTCAGTACTTTATTACTGTACAGTTCAGGATGCAAAACGATATTGGGAGGTAGGATTAATCAATCCTACCTCCCTACACCAGGTATTTTCCATTTTTGAAAAGTTAATTTTTACAGTGGAGTTGCCCTTTAAATCCAATCAGTCGAATCAAGATGAATGTAAAACATTTTACAACTAGTGTTGATAAATCCCCTTTAATTTCCTTTACTGCCAGGAGATATTTTTAGTTTCAGTGGAATGTTCTAATTTTCTTTTCTAATGTTCCCCTGCAATAGGCTTGTTACACAGTTCTGCATATACAAAGCCTGACTCACTGACGCAGCCCTCACAAAACAGGTAGAGGGAAAAAATGATTTGGGACAGGCACAGAGGAGCAAACAGGGTAACTGTCCATCTTCTGTCTTAAAGGATTAGTTCACTGGGAAATAAAGCGGCATTCTAACAGCATAACGTGAAGAACGGGTGGTAAACTAGCTATGTCTTACCTCCTATTCTTCACTTAATGCACCAGAAGAGTCTAGCTCACACTGCAGCACGAACCACTGCTGGCTCTTGAAAGGTCCTGACCGCTTAAGCTATAGTGCGCATGTGCAAACTTGCACTATTGTATACTTACAGCTGGAAGCAGTCGTTACCTGTCAGAGGTTCCATTGGTGGATCGTGCTGCTGGTAAGTTCGCTCTGGTGCACTAAGTGAAGTTTGGGAGGTAAGACATAGCTAGTTTACCTCCTTTTCTTCAATAAATGCTGTTAGAACGCCGCTTTATTTACCAGTGAACTAAAAGTGGCCATACACATGCGATTTCCATCGCAATGTGCCGACAGATCACATTGGTATCTGTCAGCACATTGCATCGGGAACCGCCACACATGTAAACGACTGACCCCCATATGCGGTACGGGAATTGGTCGGTCGTATGGCCGTACACGTAAAAGATCGTATCGGCTCCCTTTGCTAAAGTAAAGGCAGCCGATAACGACCAACGGAAATTTTCCGTCTTTACTTTGGTCGGCAAAAGCCCATACACTTGAACGATAATGGGAAAATCCCGTAGTGGAACGAAGGGATTTACCCATTATCGTTCATATGTATGGCCACCTTAACCCTTTAAGCTAGCCATACACGGGCCAATGGTTTTCCGATCAGATTTTTTAATTAGTGGAAACTATTGTAATTCTGATCGGGAAAAAACCTACAATAATTCCCTGCCTTGCGTCACCGATCTTCCATAGATTTCTGCTTGAAAACTTAAGCTACACGATGAGATATTTCGGTCCGATCGACCGATAGTTCAGTGTATACGAATCGGACGAAAGGATGATCGGACATGGTGGAAAACCTTGTCCGATCGTGCA
Source organism: Hymenochirus boettgeri (assembly GCA_019447015.1). NCBI lineage: Eukaryota > Metazoa > Chordata > Amphibia > Anura > Pipidae > Hymenochirus > Hymenochirus boettgeri. The sequence continues at coordinate 79,129,414 of CM033475.1, forward strand.
GTCCTCTATGGACCGCACGATCAGTCGCGGTAACTATTGGACGCGGCTGCTTTTGCCGCGACTGAAAGTCCTTCCTCCTGGACGACCGGTCGAAAGTATTGAACGGTGGGTCAGGAGGAAAAATCGCTAGTGTGTACCTAGCTTAAGGAAGATAGGGTCAATGGAAGATTTTCTGTCTTGCCCGATCATAGTTTTGCGATAGACCAATCGATATTGCCAATTCTAAAACTGAATTTTTCTGGTCACTATGGATACGGATTTTATTATGAAAGAACAGAATACATTGCCCTCTATGCTGCACTGGTTGTTCTAAAGTTTCATTTTTAATTTAATCTTTAATGGTTTCTCTTTACTGTAAAAGGGGGCAAGCCATAAGGTTTATACTAATTATAGTTCATTGTGCTTATACTTACATATCTTCATGCCTCCTGTTTAATGCGGCTTCTTTCAAAAAGTATGAAGTCATCTTCTTTCCTTTACCACCTGCCAGAGTGCCAGAGGTTTGGTTAGATAGAGACAGTTATGGCTGATCAACGTTATAGTTATGAGAGTACAAGCAGCAGATGGAACAGAATTTTTAAAACTTTTAAATTAAATTTGAAATATTATATTATCATATTGTATGAAGGACTTTATTAATTATGACTATTATCTGGAAAATTGGGCATTTTAACATAGTGTATTGCTTGTGAAGGTTCTCATTCATCCAGGTCATGTTATACCTGTTGTATTCAATTAGATCAACTGGACTTGAAGTTTAGTTCTTAAACTAAACAACTAAACTTCAGTTGATCGAATTGAATACAACAGATATAACATACAGGGTGAAACGCGTAGATATCTCAATGGGCCATACAATGAACTCTCTGTTGCATTGTTCACTAGTAGGTCATATCAGTGGACACCTATATATAGGTTTCAGGAATTGCAGGATTTTCAAGGGGGGGGGGATTCCTAAATAGGTTACCACTGGACAAGCCCAGAAGGAGGTTCATAAACGAATACATCCATGTTTTCTATTATTTCTGGATCATATAATAACAATAACTCCAACAATTAATGTCCCCTATTCCTGCTCACTAAGCTCCATCACAGTGGGTACAGTAAGTACTGTATCCAAACCCAGTCTCAACAATCACCTCAGGCAGCTGCAGGGTTAATGTTGATACAGATCTCTATGCTGCTGTCAATCACAGGGCAGACTGGATATATTTTTGAAACAAAAAATTCTGCTTCTCACTTCAGCTCAATTAACACCAACATAACAATCTATGTAACAAACTATATCACAGTCTATGGACACCAGGTTAAGCAGAAAGGGGGGATTACAGACACCAGAAACCCCCCTTAAACACGCCTCTGTGTTCAGGGCATTATTCATTTTTCAAAAAGATGCCCCTGGAGAGACTTACCAAACCCGATCCCTTGCAGCTCTGCCGCGCTACTCCTCTCTGCTTCCTGGTCGAGGCTGTCAGTCACGGTGACGTTACATCGAATTACCTGGCAGCTGCGACCAGGAAGTGCCTCACTGCTTCTTGTACTCAAAACGAGCTTGCAACAGCAGCAGGTGGCAGCACCCAGATGGCGAGGGACCGGGTCAGGTAAGTCTCTTCAGGGTGTTTTTGAAGAATTAATAATGCGAAAATTAGGTTTGGGGAGTAGGGGTGGTTGCTGAAACTATATATAAAATTTTATATCATGGCTGTACAACCCCTTTAATATTAGAAGAAAAGAAGTTTCATCTTACAGTAAGAACGGTGAAACTCTGGAACTGGGTTTTTATTGCCTTCCTCTGGATAAACTGTTAGGTAGAGTTAAAGAGTAGGGTATAAAGGTTGGACTATATGGGTGTATGTCACTATTCAACATCCATATTTATGTTGCTATGTTACCTTTCAGAAGTTTAATGATATTTACCCTGCCCTCTGTCAAAACTGGAGGACTGACAGCTGTGAACAAAATTGAAAGTTTAATGTAATGGGGACTATGTAAAATGCTAATCCATTCTAAACTAATTATCAACGTACCTCTTTCTGTTTGCTCTGGTGCTTTGCAGCTATTATTGTCAGCACTATGCAAATCTATGGTGCTGGTGCCAAATTTCGATTTTTGACAACCATAAAATTTCTGATGTTAACACTATTTAACCATCCCAGTGTACTGACACACTTAAAAAAACTCACTTAATAAATGTCTATAGGCAGTACACGTATAGGGTGAGCATAGGAGACTATTTGCTTTGGGTGGTGTTGCACCTTGAAACTCCCCCACCTCATGTTTTTTAGGTAGATGTTAAGGTTTATACACAAGATATTGTTCCTTTATGACCATAACTGTTATTTTAGTTTGTTCTAAAAATAATGGTGCAGATGTAAACTACAGATCGTTATTGGTAATATTCAACCATATTGTAAAATAATGCTACAGCCAAAAAATACCACAAGTGATTGGAATTTTGTGACACAATCTGAACATAGTTGCAAAATACCAGTATTAGGGGTATTAGCTATGAAACAATTTATTGGTATTGCTCCTTAATTAATATGACCCATATGACTCATCAGTTTGAGAGAGTAACTTTTTTTCTATTGTAAATCTATATAGTGCATGATTATTTTTATTGTTTTACATAGTAAATAATATAATAACCTTAGATTATTTTACTTATTACTCCAAAACCAGTGTACCTCCACCTACACCCTACTTATTGCTTTTCTGGAAACTGTAATGTAATTACATCAGCTCATGTAAACTAATTTACTACTTGGGATTCATAAGAGCCAGAAATGGAGATATAATATGTGAATAATCCAAAGTGCAAAGCAGGCTCCTTTGTCAGAAACTTTGTGACCTTGGGCATGTCAATCTGGCCTAGGTTAAGACAGGCACTTAATTGTATGTGACTAGAATCCCAGCTACCTTCTATTAAAAAGCAGCAGCAGCAGAAAAAAAAAAGTTTATCCAAAATTTCTTGAAGGAAAATAAACAGCTGCAAATGGCTTTTTCATGCAATGTCAATGTTTAAAGTGCCCCCAAAATAAAATTTGTACAAAACTAAACAACCTTGCCCCAAATCCCCAATGCTCCCATGTCAATCTAATGAAAAGGAGATATTTCTCACAAATACATTCTCCATAGCTGTCTCCTGCTCTGCATTTACAAGCTCTTTTACTGGCTTGCACAGATGCAGAGGAAGCAGCTCAGGGACAGCTGTTATCAGGGGCAATGGCTGAAAGCAGTGCAAGTCCCCACCTTTGCACATGGGCGAGCTCGTAAAAAGCTGGCACGTGACGTCTGGCTATCCTGGGTGGAATATCTCTTTACTGGTACTTAAAAGCTAAGTAGTATAAGGTAACTTTTGCTGCCTGGGAGTTGAGAGCTGGGAGTTGATGAAGTCAGTCAATGTCAGAAATATGTGTTGTGTTCAGATATCAGTATTATTTTAAAAGCTCAGTGAATATTGTAAAATACTCAGAGAATTCACATCTCCAAAACAGACATGTCATTAGAGATAATTGTACCTTAAAATGTGGTGTGATTTATTTTTCCAGTTTGTCACCATGCAAACCAGACCAATGTGCCTTGGGTATAAACTGACGGTAGCCTCTACATCATTTGTAAACACTGTGAGTACAATTATACAGTAGGAGAAGGAAGAAAGCTCATAGATATTCATGTGTCTCTGATAAGTCAGAAACCAGTGGACATATCCTGTTTGTTGCATAACTGTTGTGATGCAAGTTTTGGTTGTTTATCACACCACATGGCAGCCAATCAGTGTCATTTGTTATTTTTCTTTTTTTGTCTGTGTGTGTTTTCTCTTTGTACTGGCGCAACGTCCATGTGGTGAAAACACCCAAATTGGTTAAAATTTCAATTTGAAGTATTGTTCAATTTGGTTCAACCGAGATCTGTTGGTCGAAGTGAAAAGCACTGGGCCATAAACTGCATACCAACACTAGATAATTGTCATCTGAAACAATTGTTTGTGATCATTTCAGGTAACAATATATCACCAACCAGGGTATTCTGTTTTATGGAGAGGGGTGGACAAGCGGGAGACCCCCTCCCCCACTATGGGAAGAGCAATCGCCATACATTAACATATATTTGAAACATGAATTATATTGCTTTATATATATATATATATATATATATATATATATATATATATATATATAGTTTATGTTTTGCAGCCAGGTATGTTATGGTTCCAATGAGGCATGGATTTTGGAAGGCTTCCTGGGCTATTGCTAGGACAGTTTTCATATTGTTATAAGATCTCCTCTAAATCTGTATTTTGACTGCCCCTTACAGTCTGTTGCTATAAAGAAAGATTTAGGGTGCACTGACAGGAGAAGGAGGCTGTACAGAGACAGCCTGCAACCAATTATACATGTGCTGGAGAGACAGAGTTTGCTGATTGGCTGAAACTCATGAGACAGAGAAGAGCAGCAGGAAGGAAAAGAAATGTAAGTTCAGTCTGTAAAGATGTTAGAATGTGAGAGACTACACGTGTATAAGCTGTGTAAGCATGAGAGACAAATTTAATATGTTTTGTGCTAGATTTAGCACTACTAGCTGGCGCTGTGGGTGCATCTCCCCCATGTGTGAGAGAAAGTAGTGGGGATGCAATAAAAGGTGCAAATGTTTGCCAGTGCTATTAAACTGCTACAACTAATAAGATGTTATCTAACTGCAGTTACCCAATAAAAAGCTAACATCTGGTTGGTTGTTGCAGCAGCTCCAGTGTGTGAGTAAGTGTGGGTGAGATGCATCATATTTCCTGCTTCCTGCAAATTGTTAACCATGGCAGTTTATTGGTGGCCAATAAGATCTAATCCATTGTTTTCTAAAGCTAGGTACACACACTAGCGATAAAGCCAACGACTTTATCGCTAGTGTGTGCAGTGGCCTATCCAAACAAGCGTGCGGCCCCCTAACGTTTGGGTCGGCTGAGCGGTCGTTTGGAAAAAAACACACAGTCCAGTGTGTGTATCCAGATCTTTGAATAATGACAGACAGGATTTTGCAGATCTGTAGTAGACCATAGACTAACTGTAGTAAAAATGTTACATCTGGTTGCTGCAGATTGATATCACATGTACATTTTTGCACCTCTTATTAACTAAGCCCCTATTCATGTTTGAATGAAAGTCTCTGATTTAACTATATGAGTAAAACAACTCACAGGTTTCATACACCGTTTTAATAATCAAAAAATAATAAGGCAAAATAAAGAAGCAGTGTGTGAAAAAGAAAGTGTGCCCATAATCTAATTGTAGAATCTCTTTTCACAGCCATAACACAAAGTAAATTTTTTTTAGTGACTGTCATATCTTGGTGGAGGGATTGTGCCCCACTCTTCTTTTCAGCATTGCTTCAGTTCACTTAGGTTGGTGGGCATTCATTTATTTATATATGCTGATTTGTCTGGGACCAATGTTCGGCTATATGACCCAATTGCTGCCAACCTTTACCTGTTGGACATATTATGCCATAATTGACTCTATAATACAGTGGAGTAACTATAAATATAAACTTTGAATTTGGCTTGAAGGGCTGCATTTTGGAAGGGAATATGTGTGTTTGCTGCAGATTTAAAACTCAATAATGGGAAAGCTAACATCTGATTGGTTAGGGCAAAATTAGCAGCATTTTCAATGATAATGATTTCTGATCAAAATGTATTTTTTTGACTTTAGTTACCCTTTAAGTATGTCTGCCACAGTAATGGATAAGTAGATCAGTAGGTTTGTGTGTACCTGGATCAAGTTGGGGGTTAAAAAAACAAATTTTTTTGATGATTGGTCAAAAAAGAATTTTGAATTCAGTTACCCTTTATATGGCTGCAACAGTAATGGAGGGGTAGGTTAGTAGGTGTATGTACCTGTGCCATGTGGGGGTTAAAAAAACTAACTTTTTTGATTATTGATCAAAATTATTTTTTTTACTTTAGTTACCCTTTAAGTATGGCTGCCACAGTAATGGATAAGTAGATCAGTAGGTGTGTGTACCTGTGTCGGGTTGGGGGTTAAAAAAACAAACTTTGTTCATGATTCGTCAAATTTGTATTTTGACTATAGTTACCCTTTAAATATGGTTGCCATGAAAATGGAAGGGTAGGTCAGTAGGCATGTGTACCTGGATCAGGTTGGGGGTTAAAAAAACAAACTTTTTTGATGATTGGTCAATTTTTTTTTTTACTTTAGATACCCTTTAGGTATGGCTGCAACAGTAATGGAGGGGTAGGTCAGTAGGTGTATGTACCTGTGCCATGTGGGGGTTAAAAAAAACTAACTTTTTTGATGATTGGTCAAAAAAAAAATTTGACTTTAGTTACCCTTTAAGTATGGCTGCCACAGTAATGGATAAGTAGATCAGTAGGTGTGTGTACCTGTGTCGGGTTGAGGGTTAAAAAAACAAACTTTTTTGATGATTGGTCAAAATTTGTTTTTTTCACTTTAGTTACCCTTTAGGTATGGCTGCAACAGTAATGGAGGGGTAGGTCAGTAGGTGTATGTAACTGTGCCACATGGGGGTTAAAAAAACAAACCTTTTTTATTATTAATCAAAATTATTTTTTTTGACTTTAGTTACCCTTTAAGTATGGCTGCCACAGTAATGGATAAGTAAATCAGTAGGTGTGTGTTCCTGGGTCTGGTTGAGTGGGTATGTCTTTTTTGTGTTTACAACCATAAAACTATATTTTATTGAGGATAAATCTAAATTAGTTTTTTTGACTTTAGTTACCCTTTAAATATGGCTGCCACCATAATGGATAAGTAGATCAGTAGGTGTGTGTACCTGGGTCTGGTTGAGGGGGTATGTCTTTTTTGTGTTTACAACCATAAAACTATCTTTTATTGAGGATAAATCTAAATTTGTTTTTTTTACTTTAGTTACCCTTTAAATATGGCTGCCACAGTAATGGATACGTAGATCAGTAGGTGTGTGTACCTGGGTCTGTGTGGGGGGTTGGGGGTATCACCATTTGTATTTATGACCATGAAACAAACAGTTTTGAAATATCCACATTTGAGGATTGTTACCATTATAGTCTAGGGGAAAAAATGGCCAGAAATTCGCCGATAACGCTGTAACGCTTCCGCGGATTCCTTAGCTAGAAGACAGCACACTTCTCCTATATGCCGCACATCTGTACCGAATTTCATGTCTCTAGCTCAAAAACTGTGGGAGGAGATACTGTCCAAAAAAGCGGAAGAATAAAACGGAAGAAGAAAAAGAAGTAGAAAGAACAGTAATTTGGCTTTTTCAAGCCAAATTAATGAGCCTCTCTGCAAAACTATGATGGGGCCCCTTTATCCAGTTTTTTTCTGGGAGGAGCCTGTATCTGTCACTGGGAAAGTAAGAAGATGCACCCCCCCACACTCCATGATCCCCCCCCCCAGGTTCTGCTCCCCTGGTAGTTATGCCTCTGCTAGAATATTTTAGTATCCTATAGCTGCAAAACAAGCCCAAATAATCAGCTCGTTACCATAATACTTTACAGTTGATAAGGGGTAATGATATGCCGTGCTTGGCAAAAATATGGCGTGCTGCATTATAACCAAGCATTCTTCGCTTGTCCAAAAACATTTCTTGTTCAGATGCGACTCAAAAGTTGAGCTATTGTGTTCTTTTTGATGAGAATAACCATTACAAACAAGCCATACTTGTTCAGTCTTTTTCTGATTGTACAGTCATAAAACTTAAACACTTAAACATGCTAACTGACGCTAGCAGTCCGAGATGTACATTTTTTGCAACTTGACCTTGGGATGAATTTGCTGGGACATCCACTCCGGAAAAGACTGACAACTGCATTGAATATTTTCCACTTGTAAATAGTCTCATAACCCTTCCCATATTAATGCTCAGTAACAATTGCATCTCTAAGATTATTGCTGATGTCTTTCTTTTTTGACTTCCCTTAATACTCCAGACCAGCAAACTGACAGAACTTTTAGAGAGTTGACAGAGCTTTTAGAGAGTTGGTTCCACTTGCTGATGAGCAATAATAAAAAGTGCATTTGATTAGCACCACCTGGTTGATACTTGCTCTCTTAATTTGTATGGAAGCAGTAAGGGGTTGTAATTGTTTATACACTGCTTCTGAATTTTGGCTATATTTCAACTGAATAAATAATGACATGTGTGGGCATTGCCTTGGTTGTAAGTTTAGATTTAAATAAAATAAGAAGCTGAAAAAGAACTAGGGACATATCGGAATTTTAAACCAAACTTGGTATATGATGGGGCACCTATCCATGCTTTATGTACAGTGGTTTTCTGGGAGGAGGTTATATTTATCACAGGAAAAATAATAAAATGGGGGGGGGGGGGCATTTTGTCCTTTAAAACAAAGCTTTGAAATGTTGCCCGATGTGGTTTTGACAGCTTGTATAGAAAACTTGTCTGTTAATGGAGCTGTTGGTGGAATGCGTCCTGTACGATGAAAACCAGTAGATCCCGATGGTGACAAACTACCTATTGGATTGTCATCATCTCCTTTTACTAAAGTAGAGGGAGTCTTTAACAGCATGTAATGTGGGACTGCAATGAACAATTGCTCTGGAAACAGAATATATGGAAAAATTGTTCATGTGAATTTTCAAATCGGCACAAATTCATGATTTGATTAGAGTGCCATGACTTTGTGACAGTATGACTTCTATTAGTAAGGACTAGATGATTGATTATATATTGTTAATATACGGTAAGTAAACCCCTAGAGTTGATAGAGGGTGTACTTTTTCACATAACTGTATGTTAGAGAGTATTCTATGTATGTGTGTGAGACAGAGCGTGTTTGTGTGTGAGTTTGCATTTGTCATGGGGTTGGCCTGTCTGTAACCAGTTTTACAATCTAACTATATCACCTTTATGCAACCTTAAGCTGTTTACACACAATTGACTGATAGTTTAGAGTATCAGTTGATTGGGCTAAAATAATTGCATGGGTTTCCATCCAAGGTCGACCGTTCGCCTGTCTAAATTGGACGATTGGGCGAACGGACGGCTCTATAGAAGATGATTGTATGCTGTTCTGTTTATACATTTAGTACTGTTATGTAATGATGGACACACAATCAGGGTTATTTAATAAAAGCTCTTATAGTTTAAAATGGTGCTAATTTTGCCCCAACCAATCAGATGTAAGCTTACAAATGTTAAATAAGATCTGATTGGTTGGGGCAAAATTAGCACCATTTTAAACGATAAGAACTTTTATTGAATCTCCCTGAATATATACAAACACATACTGTAGATACTGAAAGACAGTAAGCGCAGGTGGCGGACTTGATTTGAAGAAAGCCAAGGCAAGCAACATTCAGCAGTGTATTGTGTGTGTCGAGGTGGGTGTTTTGGAGAAGGTGCTAGGCGCTATCAAATCTTGCACAGGGCGCTATTCATCCTAAGGCCACCCGGGTGCAAGCCCACGCTAACATGCTCTGAGGGTTACCAAGAGGTTCAGACGTGATTTGGGACCATATTATATCAGCACTTTTGCATGAGTTTTTAGTTAACAAGGGCAAATACCTGGTGTTGGTAATGGATTTGAAATGTAACATTAGTCTCTATGAGGCTTATATACAAATGGATAGCAGAGGGTAGTACTGTGCAATAGTGGCTCTTGTTACATCACTTAATTCTGGAGTTTTTATGTTCTCCCTGTGCTTGCGTGGGTTTCCTCCAGGCACTCCGGTTTCCCCCATAATCAAAAAGACATACTGATAGGTTGTATGTGTCAAATAAATGTGCTTAGATTGTAAGCTCTTCAGGGCAGGGCCTGATGTAAATGTATACATGTAATTGTAAAGCGCTACAGACTATGTTGGTGCTATATAAATCCATAATAATAATAATTTATTCTTACTTTATTAAATTAACTCCTTATTTACAAAGTAAAACTTTTTTTTAATCTATCATATAAAAATGACAAGAGACTTTCTAACCAGAGACCAGAAAGCACAGACGCTAGATAGAAAGCATGTCATGGATTTACAAACGCTTCCTGCTGCTCGAAATATATATAGAAATATCTGCTGTGGGTATCACTTCAAAGCTGGAGGGGAAGCTGATGAGAGGAGCTGGGGGGGATTGGGAAGGTTGGGGGGGGGAGGAATGTCCCGTGGCCAGATCCCTCCCAGGCACTTTGCATAAATAAATAAATGAGCCCTCAGTGGAGGAGGTTGGGGGGGGGGGGTCCAGTTGGCTCATCTGATCCCTGCAGTTAGAGGGAAAGAGAGTGAGCAGAGTGTGTCAAGTTACAAAGGAGACAGGATCAGCAGCCACACAACACAGCAGCTCCCAACCAGTGGACAATTCCACCTTCCTAATGGGGAACCTTCTCCTGTGGACTCGCTGCCCTGACAAATAACTACAAGGAACTTCCAAAGTGACAGAACAACCGACCTGGACTTCCCATCAGGTGGATCTCCCTCTATATCGTACAGGGACCAAGGGATAGAACTGTGGCTTCCAATCCCATTATTATCCCCTGCTTGGCATGTACTGAGCTGCTGCTACTGGACCCTCCTTAACTTCTCCCCATTCGGATCTATTTATTGTATTTATTTATTTATTTATTGGATCTCATCCCATGGAGGGGAAACGGGACTGGGAAGGTACCGCAGTGAGGGACACTAACAGGACTGGGCAGTGCAGGGGGAGCCCCGCTGTGCTTGGATGTGGGATCGCGCTGCTGTCTGTCTGTTCTCTCCTTCTCAGTCTCTTCGTTCACTTGAGGACTTCGGACCTGCAGTCCAGGGTGTCGGTCCTAGAGCAACAAAGGGTCGCCCAGCTCTCCGCCTCGGTCTCCACACAGCAAACGGAGGCTATTCTAGGAAGAGTTGACCAACTGCTGGACGAGGTCTGTACACACAGTCACTGATCCTTTCTACCAGTCCAGGGGAATGGCTGGACACCCAGTCACTGATCCTTTCTACCAGTCCAGGGGAATGACTGGACACCCAGTCACTGGTCCCACCACTGCTCAACACACTGACAGGTCACTTACCATGTGACTTTCTATTCACATTGGTTATTATGACGTTAGAGTGGACAGTGATGTCAAACTTTGGCACTCCAGATGGCTGCTAGCAAAGCATGCTAGGAGTATTAGTTTCTTAACATCTGGGGTGCCAAGGTTCATCACCACTGGGCTAGACTAAAGGCTCTGCTGGGTTGCTGTATATAAAATATCACTTAACATCAGTGTAGAAGTAGATTGCAAGCTCCTGGGGTCACATTGGTTCAGATTAATTGCAGCAGTCAGTTGCAGGTTTCATTCTGCCCAACAGTGATTTGGTGAGTTCGGTGAATGAATGGAAAGTTGCCTGGATGTGGACTGTCAGGTCAGTGCAATTCCCAGGCTGTATTTAAAATAACACAAAACCTCATTAGCATATCAAACAAGACTAGCTAAGACATGTGGTTGTAAAACCATTGTAACACCTTCCCATGGCTGTCATTATAAACCCATAACCCCACTGAAGAATTCAGGTTAATTACAAACCATGTGTCAAATGCTGACAAGATCATATAAACATCAGTTGGAATTCACAGAGATGTGATTCAAACACAAGAAAAATCAACAATGTCACTGATACAGAAATGATAGGGATAAGGAGAAGGTTTAAAATCACAGCCTGGTTAAAACATTCCTTTATCAAGGAATGTTGTTCATTTTGTTTTGAATCACAAAGCGATGGGAACTAATACTATATATATATATATATATATATATATATATATATATATATATATAGTGTGTGTGTGTGTGTGTGTATTACTTGCATATTGTTTCTTTAATGTGACATTACACTAAAAGTAATTTTATACAAATAAATTGCCATTAAGGAAGTGGCCACACTATCACATATGGTAACATGCATGAAAATTGCTTTTGCAATGTGGCAGGTTTCACGTGCAGTACCATCCGTTTCCGCTGAGATTTGCCCAATATTCTGTTATCCGAGCGCATGCAATCTGCAGAAAAAATTGGTGAACGCATGCGCTCCAAAAACGAAGCGCAGCGCATACAATGTGGCCACCCACATTGTGATACAACGGCTTGCGATTCCTACATGCTAACGGATCACAAAACACGACAGGTAGCACATTAAAATCACACCAGTGTGGCCTAGCCCTTAGTGGTAAAGAGAAATGGTCCATGGGACTTTTATCTAATTATTTATGTAGTCTGTATATCTATAAATTACTTTTTCTTGTGTTTTTAATAACATTTTCTACAGAAAAAAATGAATGGCAACATTGCGGAGATTGCTAGATCTGTTTGTGAATTGGTGTTTGGAAGTGATGGGAAATGATCTGGGCACGTTCCAATATTTTGTTTGTTCTGTAATAGGACAGACAGAGTGTTGATATAAACTACTTTGCAAAGCAACAGTTGTTATATATCACAGCAATGGCTATAGTAAATTAAGTAGTCCATGTGGCTTGTCACACAATATACAAATGAACCAGTCAAGTTCTGCTGCAAGGCACAAGTTTTAGGCGACGTGCAGTAGGGAATGCTTGATGTTTATTAAGTGTAGGCAGTTTTCATACACATGTAAGCTGTCTTTGTGCTTTGAACTCATTTTCTAACTCTGTCAGTGTGTGATTTACAGCATAGATGTTTATAGTTTTATTTTTAACATTGGTTTAGATGAGTTCCAAATGCTTCTCAGTTGCATGTGGGAAAACAACAACAGAGCAAATAAATCCAATGTGTGTTTTGCCTTTCTATCTGTGTTCATAATAGGGTTCACATTTGTTGGAATATATTTCTACACTACTATATAAACCAGTGTCCAGGTGCATGTCTGCCACAATGGATCAAACCCTTAACACAGTCAGAATGTTGGCCAAATGTTGTATTCCCCTGCAACACTGCACACTAGAAGAGAAAAACATTAGTACATACAGTCAGGTCCGATGTTCCAGCTTTATATAATAATATAAATGGTTGTATCCTTCTCGTACTTTTATACACTTGTCTGTTTATTTCTTGCAAAGCCCATAAATTACATCAAGCTGCCATGAATAAATTCATCTTGGCATATGGGCTGCACTGAAATAGATGCCACTGAGAAATGTGCAGCAATGAACAAGAATTGCTAAAATGCAACTAATGCTGGTCATACACTACTTAGATGTTTGGTATCGGAAGTTGATAGCTAAAAAGATCAGGCCAGGCTTTCCTTTTGTCGTTGCAAGTACGTCAGAAGGTTAGTTCCTCTGAGTGAACTCAGTATGAAATGTAATTTTAAGGGTGATCTGTATGTGTTTACAGTTATCAGGCTGTACCAGTCAAGGTTCTGTACGTGGGGCTTATTCGGTAAGAGTGCCAATGCTTTCCTATGGTTTAAATCTGCACAGGCAAATTTTTGCTCTTCATAAATAAGCTTCTCATTGTGTATGATGTACTCTAAATGTACGAATGCAAGATGGTAATACATTAACCTACCCAAATATGATCCAGTAATTTGGTCTACTGGCTGGAGGAACTTATCACTTTGGGAGTGTGATGGATTAGTGTCTCATGTAACTTCCTGTTGTTTGAAGACTTCCACTGTGTGCCAGCTGTTATCATTAGCCAACAAGTTGAACTGCAATTCAGTAGAGCAGGACAATGTTTACTTTGAACCACTGGTCAAGACTACAGCCTGGTGATTTCCTTTAGAACTGTATGGTATTCCTAAAATTCTTACTATGGTTTGCATTTATGAAAGGCAGTGTTCTATAAAAAAAAATGTTGTTTTATATAAGAGAAATAAGAGAAACGTGTATGTATGTTGAAGTTTACCTTAATTTATTTGCTGCCAATTTGCATCTGTATCTCAGAGAGGATTAATGTCCAATGCAATGATATGCCTTAAGGTTTGTACACACGTGCGATCGCTGGCGCCAACCCGCAACGCACAATGTGTACGAATGACCGTTTCGGCCAATAATCGGCTCGTCTATGGGCACTTTATCTGCTGAAACAGGCACTCATTCGGAGATCCGCCCGGCAGATCGGGCAACGATCTCCAAACGAATGGCCGTTTTGCCCAATAAAGTGCCCATACACGGGCCAATTGTCAGCCTAAATGGGCGTTCATACACATACATGTGTCGTAGGTTGGCACCCGCGATCGCACATGTGTACAAAACTTTAATCTGGCCATACACTACTGACACAGCTGATCATTTTGCGATCAAACAGTGACCCAGGTAAAACTGCCGCTCCATGCAACGTTACCATGGATACGTAATGTATCCCTGGATCGAATTTCTACCTGATAGTGCATGGCTAACTCTATAGAACCTCTTTAAAAAAACCGGGTACACTCTCACTCACATGCAGATCTGGAACTGTTTCTCTAATGGCTACAATATATTGCTAGAAAGCATTGATAACAAAAGTGTTTCTATAATGCAGGGCTTCTCAATGGCTGTGCCGGGGCACACTGGTGTGACTTCGAAGAGCAAGAGGTGTGCCTCAGAATTTTGGTAGTGGAAATATCTTCACCAGTATAACTTACATATTTGCTATTTTGTACTCTAAATATATATATTATGATAGAATTTCAACATAGCCAATGCAGTTTAAAGGGCATCTATACTGAAAAATAGGTTATTTTAAATTGACCATTACTGGAAACTATAATTCTTCCCAACCACCACTGTATCATTTTTTTGTTGATCTGCCCCCTCTTTGCTTAGATATCCAATCTAAAACTTCTTGTATTTCAGCTGTCAATCAAGTTCCTTGCTCTCAAAAACTATTCTTCTGTGACTAGTTTTACTGTAGCTGGAATGGTGACAGAGTTTTGACAGTTGGAATGCTGTATGCTGTGTGCAGGCTTGACAGTTGGTTTTTGGGAAAAAAGTCAGGTCGGATGGAAGTGGGAGTGGTTAAAAGAGGGAGGGGGGATAGTGATCTTAAACAAAATGTGTGCTGGATTGAAGGCATGCAGCAACACATGCAAATCAGAGTAAGTGCTACTTACATGTATTCAATTATAGATTAAGATGAGGCAAAGTAATTTTTTCAGTATAGTGTCCCTTTAACTTTACACTATGTTGATTTGAATACAATATCCACTTTAAATTTAAACATTAAGAACACAGGTATTTCTGCGTGCAAAATTTGCATTGCCAAGAGCACCATGGTCTAAAAAAAGAGAACTACTGCTCTAATATTTAGCACATTACAATTCAAACATATGGGGAAATATAATATTCCACGCTATTAAAGTTATATATATTTTTAATAATAATGTAGTAATATAGGGTTAGTGTGGGTTTAACTCCATTTTTCTGGGTCCTGCGCCAATTTGTATTAAGGGCATATGCATCTGATGTTAACCACCCTATGTAGCCCCAAAACTAACGCCTTTTAAATAGAGGCCTTACCTCCGCGCTCCTTACTAGTAACTCACGCTAGGTGAATACTGCATTATGAGAACCCTGCTGCTGGGAGAGGATGCTGTTCACCACAATGTACTGGATGCAATAAGATACAAACTTTTGCTAGTTCTATTTATCTTCAGAAATCAATCAGATGTTATTTAACATCTAATTGGTTGCTGCAAATTTTAAGCAAAATTTTGCATTTCGTATTGCATTAGCCCCTAGACATCAGTTTTTTTTAGAATTTAGCCTGTGGTTTGTGGCTTATTGCTTAGTGTAACAGGTGCTAAATCCTATGGCTGCTATTCCTTACTCACGAGGTGACTCAGAAATTTCTCTAATTCTCTTTCAGACTGAATGCAGATGTAGAAATAGTTTGAATCATGTTTATGGGATGTAAGTTATGTGTCAGGATTATATAGGCAAGAGAAATGTAAGGTTGCTGCTCACTTTCCAGAACCGAATAGAATTTATTGTTATCCTCATAATTGAGACTATGTACATATAAATAGCTTACTGCTGCAACGGACACATTTGGTACTCAGTATTAACCTTAAAAGGAGAGAAAAAATCTATACGAGTATAAATATATCAGTTGCCCTTAATTGACCATTTTTACTTTTATGTATCTATTATAGGGATGGTATAGTTTGTACTGGTTTGTACCGTATTAGCCATAGGTAAGAGCTGTGAGTCCTAAGCCTCCTTGAAAGGATGTTACCTCTAGGAAGCTTAATATCTCATGTGATATTATCAATAGTTTATATATATATATATATATATATACGCAATGGATTGAATGGCTTGATGTGCATTTCCGGTGTGCACTTTGCTCTAATTATGATAAAACTATGTGCAGGTACACTAAAGCTGGGTACACACCATACAATAATTCGGCCCGACCGACCAACATTTTCAGTGTTATTGTATGGCAGCTCTGACCGATCGCCAACCGAAAGCACGGCCGGACGGGTCCGAAAACCATTTTACCGTAACCGATCATGCAGTCCATATCAGCCGCGGTAACTGTCGGACGCAGCTGCTTTTGCAGAGACCGACAGTCTTTCCTCCTGGCTGACCGGTCGGTCAGAAGAAAAAATTTAAATGTGTGTACCAGGCTTTATGGTTTATTTATATGTTATATTAGTATTAGATCATTTTTATGGGGCAGTACACACATTATAGCCTTAGAAAAAATTTCAGGCTCATTTACCCAGAGCCGCTACCGCTCTGGGTAAAAGACCTGTTTGGGATTTAATATCGCGTTTGCAAATGTGGGTAAATCCCAGTAGGGATTTAGCCACTGTGGGATTTTAACGCCAGCTATCTGCTAGCGTTAAAATCCTGCTCTAAAACGAGCGCAAAAGCAATATTAAAACTTAATACACAAAATGAACTGTTTAAAATCAGCTGATTGCAGATTTCTAGGCAGGGGATAGCGGGCCCTCTTACCTCCTATCCCAACCCCCCCACACACACACATGGGGGCAATAAATACACCACTATTCAGTCCTGAATTAGTTGTGGTTTTGCCCTGTGTGTCTCTTCTGTAGTTCAGCACTCTCTGACTGTGCAGCTCAGATTGCCTCTGAGCTCCTCTAATGATATGAATATCTTCCTCTGAGTAGGTTTGTCACTCTACCCTATCCAATTGGCTAGCTGAATTGGGGCATCTTATTGGCCATTCACACTGCCTTTCAATGCAATCTGCTCTGAGATTTTCTGGCAGCATTGTTTGGTTGCGTATCTCAGGTTAGGTTGTGTGTTGGGCAATCACTCGATTCACCACCAGATGTTTGTATACCAAGTCTCATCAAAATAGTTCTGGAATATAAATACATACGTACATTGACTATATCAATATAGAGGTAAGTAAACCATATGCTTTAACAAGAACTAAGTTTTCTGGTTATTGGTCTACTTTTTTATAGAGAGCAGTATTTTTTCATCCCAATGAACTTAATCTGCCCATCCAGTATTGTGTCTGTGTATAAATAAATGCAACTGAAATAGTGACTTCCTGTTTGCAGGACCCCTAGAAGAGTCCATTATGGTCTTGCCCATGACCTAGCGCCTGGGTTGATTCAGTTGCTCAGTAGAGATCTGAGCATCTTTGACCAATCAAACATCAGTAGAAATTACTGTTAGGAACAATCCAAGGTGGCGCATCCTGGGAAGAGGAAGGACCGTTAGAACCTGAAATGTCAGCTCACTTATGTCAACAGCAGGGAACAGCAAAGGGTATAAAATCAAGTGATCAATGGGAGAGAATATGTAGAATAACTAAAAAGGCATTACACAAACTAACAATTTAACAAATACTGATAATTTCCACTGAACTGTCCCTTTAATTACTTTCACAAAGTAGATATACCATACTTGATAAAATGATATATTTATATTTTGCGTAGACCATATGAATTAAAATGTATTGTTTTATGTTATTTATAGCACATTGTATTCAGCTAATATGTTTGATCAGGCCTTGGAATCCCTTACTGCAGTGTCTGTGTATGTTCTAACATGCTCCTTCATATAAAAGCATCTTGTATTTTAATGTTATTACCCCTTTAGGCACTGATTATTCCATTGTGTCTATGTCTTCCATCGTTGAGTTCAATTGTAAACTATGTGATTAAGGGTTGTCCTGATTCTTGATTTTACTGTAAATCATTTTCTTTAAATTTACAGTTTTTCATGGTTGAATTCAAATGCTTATATTTCAAGTCCCCCCCACCCTTCATACCTCTTGTTTATGGCAAAGGCCTAGGTTTATGGCATAGGTGACATAAGAAAGCCTTTGAATTGCTGTGTTTTGCTTTAACATTCCAGTTCCTAAAACCCTAAACACTTTATTAGAAGAATATAAAAGCAATGAGCATTTTCAGTTGAGTTTGTGCAGTCTTGTTTTTGTGTGCCTAAAGGCAACCAGACATAATGATGCTTATAGAAATTTCCATTGCTTTGGCTTTTAATACTAGTTTTCTTATATTTGAGTTGGTAGTCTGTTATTAGAAGGCTGCACCTTCCTTCGTCCTTTGAGGTTTGATGAGATGTTTGTAAATTAGTAAACAGAAAATGTAATTTGTTTTTTTTTTTCCTTTTCTTTCTTTTTGCAAAAGTAGTGGTTACCCTGATTATACCTATGATTAAGGACGCTGCGGCAGTCTGAAATGCATCAGGCTAATCCTCACTCATACCCATTAATTGCTGTATACCATCTGCAATTATTTAATGAAGATCTAATAATACAAATTGGATTGTAATGCACACTAACCATGAAGCTGCATTTTCTTTCTTTCTATTAGTTGTACTTATCAATTAAATAATCTTCCGTTGTTGGGAAATTAATTGATAGCAGAACACCAGATCTTTCATCATGTCCGAATATTTACTGATTATATCCAGGCAGTGCACATGTTTGTTAACTAAAATTGTAAAGAAATCTGTGATAAAGCATCAAAAATCCATCAGATACAATCAACAGAAAAAAATTAACAGAGCTGACCAATCAAGGTTCGATTGATTGTACACTCAGTATTGATCATTTTTGGTTGATCAAATGCAAAAAGTAAATGCTTTATGATTGATTTAAAAGAATCATATAGGCCATTCAATTGAATAAAAAAATCAACCCTTGTATAACTGTGTATAACACAGAAGCAACCCCTTTGTACATCAGAGGGAGGAAACATTTTATAATACGTAGACATAGAAAATGTGATTTTAGTTTACATTCCATAAGGCCATCACAGATTTTTCTTTTGCAGTTTATTTCAGTGTTTGTTTTTAGACTCAGTTGTGAATGTGTAATGTGCCCTCTATTATAATTACAAAGTGGCATTAGCTACACATAAGGAAAGGTTATTAAAATAATGACCTCACGCTATATTTGTAGGGAAACAAAGACCCAACTTACATCTTCTCCATTCCTTACGCAGTACAGCACTTTCTGTGCTTATTAAATTATAATTTAACTCGTCTTAAAGATTTTTGCATCGATTGTGCAGCATAAGAGACAAAAAGTTCCAAAAGTTCAGCACCCACCCTTATTGAAATTTGTAATTAGTTGGAATTTATCAGCACATGATGGGAAATAAGTAACAATCCCAATGTGTGCCTATTGCAATGTGTGTATATAACATGTTAGCATTAACTCTAGAACTACTGATTTTTTTTTTGAAATATAAAACTATATAAGAAATGTAAACAAATTGGTTTTGATGTTAATGCCAATTAATAGAATGGTTGCTTCAATCACACTGTCTGCTTTTACTGTATCCTCTATTTTTTCCTTAGGTTCTTTTTTACATCCTTTTTGTCCAGTATTTAACTGAAATGTAGGAAAATTTAAAAAAAATTCTATTTAGCATAAAAACAATTACTGACATTTAAGTTTTAATTTAAAAAAGGAACATTTTATATATAATTAAAGTTCAGTTTGCAATCAAGCTTACCCTAAATGGAATTTGTCCATTGGCCAGGTATCTAATATGCCTAGAAAACTTCTCCTAGTTACTAGCATTTAAACCTATCTATTTATTTCTATGCATCAGGATCCTAGGTTTGTCTGACCAGCCCCTAACATCTAAAATAATTTGTCAATCCTGTATAAAAAAAAACAAACAAACAAGAGAATGCGCAAAAAAGTCAGACACATAAAAAGTGTGCACATATATTGAAGCTTGAAGGTCATTCCTATACAGGTATATCATATATCTAAATACAGAGTATGTTCCATTTAGACATTCAAGCACAACATAGGCCACAAATCTCCCCTGTAACAGAACCTGGGAAATATATGTACTAGGGAAATATTTTTGTGCACTACTTTGCAATTGTGTCATTGTGCTGACCTTGTACCTGTACTTTAATGCTATTGCTGAATAGTGATTTGTTACCCTCTATTTTCAATAGGCAAGTAGAAGCAACAAAACCAAGAAAGGGGTAGAGGTTGGAGGGGTGGGCTGGAGTTGTCCTTGTAACTTTTTACTTCTAAAAGGAGATCTAAAGTAAATTTTTAAAAATCATAATGTGAAAGCTTTTCTCCCCAGAACACCTTTACATAGGGATGAGTTTCAGGTTCATTTTAAACCCAAAACATTTCGAACATTAGATATTTGATGGATTTCTCACTTATTTGATTTTAAATATCCTATAGCAAAGTTAGAATATTCTTTACCAAGCTCTGAATATTCTATGTCAAACTTTGAATATTTGATACTGAGAGCAGAACTTCGGCTCCCATTAACTTTTATTGGGTTAATTTTTGAATTTCTGAAACTTTTCAGAAATTCGAAAATCTGTGTTATCAATACAACTCACAGCCCATGTGAGCATGTGGACCTATTAGACACACCCTATAACCCAACTATTTACTTTTTCTATACACATATATTTTATACAGATGCCTCCACACCAAATTGGAAATCCCTGTGAAATTAATCTGCAACAACAATCAGATTTTATCTAACTACAGTACTCTAGTAAAAAGCTAACATCTGTTTGGTTGCTGTAAATAAATAGTACAGGCAAACTTTTGCACCTCTTATTACACCAGGCCCAAATTTTCTAAATTTACTTGTTCTTTTTGTATTTTTGGTGTCTTAGTGAATTAATGCTCTACTTTAAGAATCACACAGCCCATGAGGTTACAGGTTCAAATCACAGATTTTTATTTTCTTGCTTCCTAAAGGGCATGTCCATCCTAAAAGCAAAAAAAGTTCACATCAGTTACCTGCCCCCCCAACCCTAACTAATATATTCAGCACATTAATAGATGCATTATTAACCAGATATTTAAGTATAACTATTTCCTTCATTCTGGCAGAGTAAGATGGATTCTCCATCTATGCAGTTAATCAAGGCTGTGGCTGCTGATATCAAAACCAATGATTGACTGCTGATTCCCCTGCTGCCACCATGGCACATGCTCAAAGTTATAAGAAACAGAGGTAGGAGGCAGATACATTTGACAGAACGAAAGGGAACGTATCAGTAAATACCTGGTTACAAATACAAATGTAATAAACTGGTAAAAATAGCAGCTTGGATTGCGGGCAGATAACTGACAGTTTTTTTTTTAAGGGTGGACATGCCCTTTAATGTTTAATAGGAAATAAACTGCATTGGTTACTTTTGTTTTTTGTATGGAAAAAAAGATTACATTCGGTAATGTGGTTTTTACCCTTATTTTAGGGATATTGAATCTGCCTGATTATATCTTATATTGGCAGCTGGTTAGAAAACTCTAAGAGCAAATATGACTTTTTGTTTCTCAGTATAGGGCTCTGTGGAAAGACAAGTCATCACTAGTATTTAGATTCGTCGGCTCTTTGGCTACCTGGCACCTAGGCCTTTAACTTTTTTTTTTTTTTTTAGCTCCTGTCTTATGTATATATATATATGTATGTAGAGATTTCCATTTTTATGTATAGTCAACTTCAACTTCCAATCAAAACAACTGAGAAATGAATATTGCATATTAAGTTTGGTACATTCTAGAAATGTATTAGAAGAAAGACAAGAGGGACAGGAAAAAAATTAGATGAGTAAAAAAAATGGAAACTGACACTGATGAGTTGACATGTATTTGGTCTCCTATCTACTTTGTAGGGAGAGTTCCTAAACAGAAACAAAGGACTTAGCAGTATTTAGCTTTTCAACTATGTTTGGGATTTGTCAGGATCAACTCATCATCCTCTCAGAGATAAGTGGACAACCAGGCTGTGCTGTGACCACCTAAGCTGTGAGATGTTCAAGATAGACTTTGGAGATAAGGATGATGAAAGCTTACACTGTAGGGGGTCAGGAAATCTACTGTGGAAGTAGCAGAAATAAGAGTAATACTCACATAATATCTCAATAGGACAGACATGCTGGATTGGTAAGTAAATTTTGGCTGTAAATGGTAAATATTTTGGAAAAGGTTAATGTAACTATGACAGTTTTATAAACAAGACAAAGTAGGTTTGAATGCAGCCAAATCAAATTAGTTTCAGTTGGACAGATACTGTACAGATTTTGAAGAGTATGTGAATTAACAACCTTATTACCTAGGTCCCACAATGCAGTAACAAGTGTGACATTTACTGCAATGCAGGAGTAAGGAAGATGAAGTGTTCTTCATTAAGGGGCTTTTTACACTTGGATTTAAAGCATTTATGTGATCTATCTATGATCTATCATCTATCTATCTATCTATCTATCTATCTATATAAATCTATCTATCTATTTATCTATCTATCTATCTATCTATCTATCTATCTATCTATCTATCTATCTATATATATCACTCTATCTATCTATCTATCTATCTATCTATCTATCTATCTATCTATATCACTCTATCTATCTATCTATCTATCTATCTATCTATCTATCTATCTATCTATCTATCTATATCACTCTATCTATCTATCTATCTATCTATCTATCTATCTATATCACTTTATCTATCTATCTATCTATCTATCTATCTATCTATCTATCTATCTATCTATCTATCTATCTATCTATCTATCTCTCACTGTTTTTATGTATCGCTCTATCTACCTATCTCTCTTATCTATCCCTATATCTCTCTCTCTCTATCACTATATCCCTCTAAAAGTGGGTTAAAAAAGACAACAAAGTGCTGGAGGTAAAAGAATTTTTTTTGCAAACTAGTACAATTCTGACATATACAGCTAGAGATCATCTACCTCTAAGAGCTATATAGATAGTTTTATTTGTTTAATATTTTTTAATTAAAGCAACTGTAAACTCAAAAAAACAAGTGTTTGCCAATCGTTTCTATTATTCACAGGCAGGGTAATATTTCAGCAAAGTGTGTATTGTGCCAGTGTAAGTGTCACACACATACTTTTTATTATTGGCAGGGACGGATTTACTATTAGGCACAGTAGGTGCATGCCTTAGGGCACCTGAAGTTGCAGGGGCAGCTGCCAACCTCTTCTCCTTTTTGCTTTTTTTTACTTACTGGTGGCACATGCGTTTGCAGCCCATCCCATTTTTAAAAGCGTCTGCGCCCCCACCCCCCCCCCCAAAAAAAAAAAATTTCTTTTTTCTTCTATTGATCTGTTTTGGGTGCCTTTACCACATTTATAGGAATATTCTTCATTAAGGGGCTTTTTACACTTGGATTTAAAGCATTTATGTGATTTTGAAGAGTATGTGAATTAACAATCCTTATAACAATCCTTATTACCTAGGTCCCACAATGCAGTAACAAGTGTGACCATTTTATATATAATTAAAGTTCAGTTTGCAATCAAGCTTACCCTAAATGGAATTTGTCCATTGGCCAGGTATCTAATGTGCCTAGAAAACTTCTCCTAGTTACTAGCATTTAAACCTATTATTTATTTCTATGCATCAGGATCTAGGTTTGTCTGACCACCCCTAACATCTAAAATAATTTGTCAATCTGTATAAAAAAAAACAAACAAACAAGAGAATGCGCAAAAAAGTCAGACACAATAAAAAGTGTGCACATATATTGAAGCTTGAAGGTCATTCCTATACAGGTATATCATATATCTAAATAAGAGTATGTTCCATTTAGACATTCAAGCACAACATAGGCCACAAATTCCCCTGTAACAGAACCTGGGAAATATATGTACTAGGGAAATATTTTGTGCACTACTTTGCAATTGTGCATTGTGCTGACCTTGTACCTGTACTTAATGCTATTGCTGAAGTGATTGTTACCCTCTATTTTCAATAGGAAAGTAGAAGCAACAAAACCAAGAAAGGGTAGAGGTTGGAGGGGTGGGCTGGAGTTGTCCTTGTAACTTTTTACTTCTAAAAGGAGATCTAAAGTAAATTTTTAAAATCATAAGTGAAAGCTTTTCTCCCCAGAACACCTTTACATAGGGATGAGTTTCAGGTTCATTTTAAACCCAAACATTTCGAACATTAGATATTTGATGGATTTCTCACTTATTTGATTTTAAAATCTATAGCAGTTAGAATATCTTTACCAAGCTCTGATATTCTATGTCAAACTTTGAATTTCGATCTGAGAGCAGAACTTCGGCTCCCATTAACTTTATGGGTTAATTTTTGAATTTCTGAAACTTTTCAGAATTCGAAAATCTGTGTTATCAATACAACTCACAGCCCATGTGAGCATGTGGACATTAGACACAACCTATAACCAAACTATTTACTTTTTCTATACACATATATTTTACAGATGCCTCCACACCAAATTGGAAATCCCTGTGAAATTAATCGCAACAACAATCAGATTTTATCTAATACAGTACTCTAGTAAAAGCTAACATCTGTTTGGTTGCTGTAAATAATAGTACAGGCAAACTTTTGCACCTCTTATTACACCAGGCCCAAATTTTCTAAATTTACTTGTTCTTTGTATTTTTGGTGTCTTAGTGAATTAATGCTACTACTTTAGAATCACACAGCCCATGAGGTTACAGGTTCAAATCACAGATTTTTATTTTCTTGCTTCTAAAGGGATGTCCATCCTAAAAGCAAAAAAGTTCACAATCAGTTACCTGCCCCCCAACCCTAACTAATATATTCAGCACATTAATAGATGCATTATTAACCAGATATTTAAGTATAACTATTTCCTTCTTCTGGCAGAGTAAGATGGATTCTCCATATGCATTAATCAAGGCTGTGGCTGCTGATATCAAAACCAATGATTGACTGCTGATTCCCCTGCTGCCACCATGGCACATGCTCAAAGTTATAAGAAACAGAGGTAGGAGGCAGATATTTGACAGAACGAAAGGGAACGTATCAGTAAATACCTGGTTACAAATACAAATGTAATAAACTGGTAAAATAGCAGCTTGGATTGCGGGCAGATAACTGACAGTTTTTTTTTTAAGGGTGGACATGCCCTTTAATGTTTAATAGGAATAAACTGCATTGGTTACTTTTGTTTTTTGTATGGAAAAAAAGATACATTCGGTAATGTGGTTTTTACCCTTATTTTAGGGATATTGAATCTGCCTGATTATATCTTATATTGGCAGCTGGTTAGAAAACTCTAAGAGCAAATATGACTTTTTGTTTCTCAGTATAGGGCTCTGTGGAAAGACAAGTCATCACTAGTATTTAGATTCGTCGGTCTTTGGCTACCTGGCACCTAGGTAGGAGTAAAAAAAATGGAAACTGACACTGATGAGTTGACATGTTTGGTCTCCTATCTACTTTGTAGGGAGAGTTCCTAAACAGAAACAAAGGACTTAGCAGTATTTAGCTTTTCAACTATGTTTGGGATTTGTCAGGATCAACTCATCATCCTCTCAGAGATAAGTGACAACCAGGCTGTGCTGTGACCACTAAGCTGTGAGATGTTCAAGATAGACTTTGGAGATAAGGATGATGAAAGCTTACACTGTAGGGGGTCAGGAAATCTACTGTGGAAGTAGCAGAAATAAGAGTAATACTCACATAATATCTCAATAGGACAGACATGCTGGATTGGTAAGTAATTTGGCTGTAAATGGTAAAATTTTGGAAAAGGTTAATGTAACTATGACAGTTTTATAAACAAGACAAAGTAGGGTTGAATGCAGCCAATCAAATTAGTTTCAGTTGGACAGATACGTTACAGATTTTGAAGAGTATGTGAATTAACAATCCTTATTCCTAGGTCCCACAATGCAGTAACAAGTGTGACATTTACTGCAATGCAGGAGTAAGGAAGATGAAGTGTTCTTCATTAAGGGGCTTTTTACACTTGGATTTAAAGCATTTATGTGATTTTGAAGAGTATGTGAATTAACAATCCTTATAACAATCCTTATTACCTAGGTCCCACAATGCAGTAACAAGTGTGACATTTACTGCAATGCAGGAGTAAAGAAGATGAAGTGTTCTTCATTAAGGGGCTTTTTACACTTGGATTTAAAGCATTTATGTGAAATTATCGCTAAGTAGAACTAAATCTTCATTGCGTCAGACGCTTTTTCAAAAACTTTTTAAAACTGCGCAGTTTCTACTAAAGTTTCACATACACCGCACAACGTTATCCCAATATTTACAGAACAGACCGGTGTTCTAATGGAAACTCATTTAATGATGATGTTGCAATTATATTGTAATAGAAACTAATATGATGCTGGGAAATATGTGTAAATTCGTACAGTATGAAAGAAATGTATTGGTTCTTTAAAATGTGAGCAATGTGGCTTCTGTGGCTCAAATACCAGGCACTAGTATTGTACACAATATGTGATCATCAATACACTGAATCCTTTTGGCAGGGCCTGTCTGTGGTTTAAACGATCCAGTTTGAGACTTTAGTAGGCCATTAGCTGATTTGTCTCAGGGACTACACACTTCAGAAACTGATTATAAAAGATTGCCTATGCTGGAATTCTTTTTTTTGCATTTGTTCTTTATATTGTTATATTGTTTATATTATTTTTGTTGTCCCATTTGTGGTTACAGGAAAGTAGAAAGATTTGAATGCTTTGTAGGGAATTGTTTGATGGAAAATTAAGCTTACCATGCACAGATTGACTTGTATTTTATTATTTTACATTTATCTCTCTCTTAAAGGGTATCTACAGTGGAAAAATGACCTAAAGTATATTTGCAGAGAGCGCTATCCTGTGTACTTTTTCCCATATACTTTCATTATTTTTTTGGAGCAATTATCTGGATATTTTCATTTTTGTGTTTCTTATGGGGGCAGCCATTGATTTCTCTCCTCCTATAGTGGGCAGTGTGCTTGTAGTCTATGGAGATATGTCCACCAATCAGAAGGGGTTTGCATAATGGTTAAAATAGCACTTGCTCTTTTTTTTAATTAAACATGCAGAATCAGTTAAACATGCAAACAACTGATTTGCAAGTCCCACCTGGGATTCTGGGATTTTACATTAACCCTTTCCCTTCTTCTATAGTCATCAGAACTACATGATCTGATATTGTTGTGTGTAAGTAGCATGTTGATATCAGATTGAATCAGTTTATCTGTGTAACTACACATACAGATTTTAGTAAATATTTCAGACCTTCTTCATTTTATATATCAGGTTATATTTGTAAGATAACCTGCTTTATTGTTAGTTAAAAACATATATTTATATACAAAGAAAGGAAGAGACAGAGAGATACCAGATTATCCAGTGAATGAAGGACACAACTGTTGGTACAAGCAGGGCTGCATTTATTACAGACTGGTCGCTTTTACACTGCAATTATTCAGACTCAGCTTTGCTGCATGTGTTTCTGATATCCCTTTGATTACCAAGTTGCTCTCTGGACTGGTTTGAAATCCAAATCACTTTTATCAAATGAGATTATTTCTGGTGAACAACTATTCAGATATTCCAATACATCAATAGCACTGTTGCTCAGATTTGCTGTTGGGTACTTGGTCGGGGGAAATCAGAATTTTTTTCCCTAGAAATGTTATCTTAGATACAGACAACCAAATACTGAGAACTAAACTGAGAGCAATCTGAACTAAGGGTTGCCCATTCAAGCTACCCAGCCAGAATCACTCAATAAGCGTATATCCCAGTACATGCCTTAGTACAAAGACATAACATTTCAGATGAAATGCTAAACTGAAACTAGGACCCCTTACTGAACATTCACTATTTGTAGTGCCTATTAAACACACCCCCAAAATCTGATTGGTCTAGAATCCAAGATCCAATCAGATTTAGGATTGTATCTAGACCAATCAGACTTTGGAGGTGTGTTTGGGAAACACTATAAAAAGTGAGAGGTCTGAATTACAGCTTAGTATGGGCTCAGCAGCTATACTGGCATGTCATTGAATTGTGCTTAGATATAAGTGCTGTATGTCTAGTGTACCTGACTGGAAAAGCTCAATGAGCTGGCTTCAGCAATGGTGGTTTTCCATGTATTCTTGTTTATTGCACTGTTTTTGTTGACAAGCATCAAAACAGAGTTAGTGTGAGATCTGATTAAACCCTGAATACAGCATTGATGAAACATTCTCATTCCAACCTCTGGTTATTTGGAGGACCTCATGGGAAGGCATTCAGTGAAAATAAGACTATTACACAAGTGAAAAAGGAATTGCATCAATATCAATTAATGTTCTAAATTCTCTGAACTTGAAAAATGGTTTTGTTTCTCCTAGTCAAACACCTTAGAACAACACTACTGCAGATGTCATTGGACCACATTTGACCAGCATTTTCCTAGAAACACTCTCCCACCAGTAGAAGAAAATCAGAATGGATTGTGGGAGTTAAAAAAATCTTATTTCACTTTTTTACAATGACCTGTAAAATTGCACAAGTCTTTCTATGCTCATGTTTAAATAAACTCCTTCCAGGCATCTGTAAACTGCTCAAAGAATAACATTTACTAAGGGACCAAGTAAGTTAGGGAGAGTTTTCATCACAGCTCCCTTACTCATCATGCAAATAAGAGAAGGAGAGACTTCTGGGTAATTTCCCATCTGGTGGTTAAAATGGAAGGAGTTAACAGCTAATTAGTACTAATGTGCCCACCGGGCAAAACAGGGGGTGGAGCCTTAAGATATGCAGATTCAGCATGTACTTCAAAGAATTTAGAACTTTGCAAGGTGATTACAATGGTTGTGGTGTAAATTCAGACATAATAACCATATCATTTTATAGCAAATTAAGAAGCCTTTCACTGGAACGCTAATTGTTTTTTGGGTGAAGATTTCCTTTAACCTGGGTACACACAGTACCAATCTCTGAAAATAATCTATAAGATTATGCCTGAAATTTTTCAAAGATGAGGGTACACACAGTCCCGTTTGGGACTGATATGTTTACGACATTGGGCAACTCCCAATACTTTAGTACAGGAGGCCGACTGTGGGCAAGGGAAATTTTCTGAAATGCTTGTTCATATGCATTGGGGGTTTTACACACCTCTCTCTGTGACAGGCACATGATGTTCTGTTCTGTAAAAAGCCCCACCCCCCAAAAAAAACAATCTTTTGTGAACTATCTATACACATATGCATGCAGACAGACACACACACGTAAACACATACACACATGCAGATGCGCACATGCACACAGACACACATGTATGCAGAGAGACACATTCATGCAGATAGACACACACACACATGCATAAACACATACATGACATACACCCCAAGGAGTGCAGCTCTACAGACGAAGGGCCACAGCTTCATTCCACTTCTCCATAGCTCCAAGTAGTGCGCCAGTGCGGAAGTGAACCCGGAGATATGGTGTCCTGTACCCAGCTCTGGCTGCTTGCTGTTCCGGGCTAACCCCTACCTTAATTTTTGCTGAAGATGCTGCATTAGTTTCCCCCGACCCCACACAGTTGAGGTAACAACCTGGGCTCAGGCCACTAGGGGGTAGGGGAAATTACTGTGTGTCAGGTGAGCGAAAAGACTTGTCGGGTCTGGTTTACGCATGTGCAGAGGTCTTTCCAAGGGACACACACATACGCTGCACATGAGGTTTAATTATATAGGGTGCATTTGTTTGGAAATCAGTAAAATCAGTAAAAATCAAATCAGAAAAGAAACACATTAAACACCGTCGAGAATCAATGCCGTTCTGTGTTTGATTAGTTTTCAATCAACAGTTGATCAAAATAGAAAGCAATCGAATATAAATTGTTATTGTGTTGGAAGAAAGAGAAGAAAACAATATTAAACCCATTGAGAGATTCAAATTACATTACATACGGTAGTTTAGCAATTATTATGTCATAGAGTTTAACAATGAAATGAAATGACTAAATTGCCCCAATCAAATAAACATTCATTTACAAGTTGGAAATTACTGTTTATTAACCACAGTACTAAAATCTGCCAGACTGATTATTTGAGGACTGTTTTTCATTCATTACATAAGACAAATACAAACAAATCAAAGTCTTAAAGTAATATTTCTTTAAGCAGTTCTTAGCATTGGCAGAGAAGTCTTGTCAGTGGGCCATGTTCACTGAAATATGGCTGGTGTGAACAAATCTTGGCAGTTTGGGTAGGATGCTGCTGTTTAGAAGATCACAGTGGAGAAGTGCCAGCATTAGTAATAGGCATGTTAAAGGGCAATTACACTGTAAAAAGTACATTTTAAAAAATGAAAACGATTATTCCTAACTCCCAATATTTTTTGTTGAGGGGACTTCCGGGTTTCACCTGTCGGGTTAGTTTCCTTGGCTTTCCTGTATTAAAGATAGTGTTGAAGCTGAGAATAAGTTTGTCAAAAGCTATTTTATTTGTGCTTGTGATCCCCACAAAAAACAATATTTTAACTGTATTAAAAAAAGGTTTATGCACAATAGTTCTCTTTTAAACATTATATAATGTGTGTTAGTGAGGAATTAATCAAACATTGCCTAGCTGTTGGATGGAATTTGTATATTATTTATAAATTACTTATTTATACATTATTATTGTTCCTGTGTATTTATGGGGTTCCTCTTGGTGATCGGATTCCCTTTTACAATTACAAACATATAATGATATGTTGTGGCTTGAGTGTGCTACACATTCAGAGCTATGTAGTGCTATGTAGGATATACCTTCTAACATTCACAAATTCAACTTTTTGAAATTTTGTATATGGCCTAATTGCCCCAGAAAGGTCTAATTTTTTCAGATCTGCTCCTAAATGTACTTACCAGTCCTTGTTCCCTCATCTTTCTTTTGCTGCTCTTCTGTGTCATTTCCAGCCTGACATGAAAAATGTCATCAAAGGGGCTGGATGGAAGACCAGTAAAAAGGTAACATCTCATTGGTTGAGGCAAATTAACAACCCATACAAATGTAGACATCCCTTATTAAATAAGGTAATTATCTTTTATTTAGCAAAATATCCTTTTTTTCCAACTCACCCTGTAATCAAAGACAGTGAACTTTCCTGCATTTTCAGAAATGCGAATTTCTATGACAGATAAGGTATACAGACTGGTATGTCACGAAATTCACAATTACAGCAACCTTAAAAAATTATACAGTTTCATAGGGGTATTGATAGTTTTGCATAATTCAATATATAATAATTGAAACAATCACCCTTCTTTCAACCTTTAGGACTAAATATAACTGTTCTTACTAAGGAATTCGTCTTGGTATGTTATGGATTTGAACATCTTTTGATGGTTTGAAATAAGAAACAGACATTTACGAAACAATGAACGTTCAACAAACAATTTCATTTCTGTCAAAACTTTTGCCCAGACTCACGTGAAAAAAAATTTCATGTAACTGTTTAAAGTGAAATACCTGAAAAATGTCCAGCTATTTTCTCAGCTTAACAAATGTTCACGTGACGTCAATGACATCACACAGCGTAGCCATGCCCCCTCGCCCACCCTGCCCGGAAGGACGAAGAGACAGGGTGGGATGTCTGGATAATGGTACATTTGTTTGGAAATAAAGTTTATAGAAACATTATAAAAAATGTATTATTACAATTAATTGGTCTACATACACAATATAAAATATCAGACATCTCAGAAGTATTTCATATCTTAAAAACAAAAATCATATATAATGTGCAACCCATCAAAGTCTGTCCTCCACGTGTCTGGCCCACTTAAGGCTCGGCTGTTTCATTTAACAATCTTACATGCATGGCTGCTCAGTAGGGCACCATTCGTTGATCTGCCGTGAAAAAAGACAAAGATTTGCATGTCAAGTGTATATACAATGAATGTGTTTCTACTGCAGATTTTTGGGGAGTCCCATAATACTGCAAATCTAGCTAAATGCTAGGCACTGTCTGTACAGTAAGCAGAGCATGGATTAGTCCAGAAATAATGACAGTATCCAAAAAATTATCATTAACAGAGTTCCAAGGATCATTCTTCGAAAAGCTTGAAGATGTGCTTATTTTGTCTGTATGATGCATATGTCGGATGATTAAAGATCATTTGGAATTATGCAGCATCCTCACTTGCTCTGAGGTATCAACCTGTGACTAATGCTTGTCAGTCTGAACTATATAGGGTGCAGGTAAAATCATTTATAACATGGAATGTCAATTGAACGGTAGAGTGTAAAATTGGAACCATTCTGAGGATTAACAGACCCATTAGTTAACTAAATACCCATTGAACTAAAACTAGAAATTCTGTGTTATCAATCAACCAACCTATGGTTCCCACTTCAGTACCCCTGCTGGTGCTGTGATAGCTATTCCCCTTCCAGCCCAGTATTTTCTGGGTGTTTATTTACTGTTGCAAGGCTGCTTTGCTGAACTACTTAGCTTAGCTAGGTTGCAGAAAATTGGCTACTTTTAGTAAAACCCAAGGATCACTTTTTCTCTATTTACTAAAATCTTTGCTGTGGAGAATGTACATAACACTACAATAGAATTATAATGACTATGATATACAAACTTTAGTTCTGTTTAGAAATCAAACATTTAAAATGATGGTTTGCATAAAAACACAGATATCGTAAGTATCTGTATTCACCTGCAATCCAACCTTAATTAACATTACACAATTTCCTCTCTTTGCTATGAGTCATTTTTCTTAGTTGGCTCCACCTTGTAAAATAACAGATCTTACTATATACTGTTTATACTGTGATGAAATAGCATCAAATAGGTCATTTAACAGGTATTAATTAATCCTATGCGAGTCTTTTGAGTTTGGGACTCTTGCTACGTGTGTTTAGACATCTAAACAACAAAAAACTATTTTTACAACTGAATAGTTTTAAAAAAACTTGCCTTGGATTTTTTTGCCAAAATATGTAAATAAAAATGTACAGTATGGATGTAAAATAAAGGAAGTATTTTGGATAAGGATATGCTGAACAATAAGTAAATGTTTTTATTTTTTTCTGCTTAATATCCGAATGTTCTTTAATGCATATCTTGGGTAAAGGAGCAGTGTGTCTTGGTACTGTGCATTGCTTAGGGAATCCTCTTGGTGATTG
Source organism: Hymenochirus boettgeri (assembly GCA_019447015.1). NCBI lineage: Eukaryota > Metazoa > Chordata > Amphibia > Anura > Pipidae > Hymenochirus > Hymenochirus boettgeri. The sequence continues at coordinate 79,162,706 of CM033475.1, forward strand.
TCTTCCAATAGCCGTTTTGTTTGTTTCTATGTTAATGCAACGTTTTATTGCTCTTTGTGTAGATGTTATGTGTCTCTAATTAAAACATACGGTGCTCAGAGGTTTATATCTCAAGTTAAGGCAGTTTAAAATGTATTTCACTCAGGGGTCTCATATCTCAGTTTAGGACAGTTCAAAATATATTGCACTCAGGGGTCTTTTATTTCAATGTCAGTGTTGCAGAAAAATAACCGTGGTTGTTCATGCTATAGCTATTTTCTTTTGGTGAAAAAAAACAGAATATAGTAATAACATTGCATACAACTTTTAGCCTGTCTATTAACCATCTATTATGTATTTTATTTCTTATTTGGTGCTACATATTCCGCAGCGCTTTACAATTATTTACTCAATTCACATCAGGCCCTGCCCTAAAAAGCTTACAATCTAACCACTTTATGTACACATACAACCTATCAGTATGTCTTTATGATTGTGGGGAAACCCATGCAATGCCCGGAGTGCCCGGAGGAAACCCACGCAAGCATGGAGAGAACATGCAAACTCTTTCCAGATGTGTCCAAGGGTGGAGTTTATTTAAAACCTACATTTGAAGTTTCAGCTGATTTACATAATTTGACCTAAAGTGAGAACAAGAGAAAAGTACAGGATATCCAGTTCTAAACAGCATTAATCTCTGACACTGATAAAAAAAAGACGTTGTGTGTCATGCAAACCCCTGATTTACTTTAAGACAAGGTCAGGCCCTTTTGAGACTAACATTCTTATAGACATATACAGAATTGTGAGGGCAATGGATGGCTACAGTAGTAGTTGGCAAACCAGTTAAAAAGAAAATTTAAAGTAGAAGTATGTTATAGTCAAAAATGACATTTAAAGGGCATCTATAATGAAAAATAGGTTATTTTAAATTGACCATAACTGGAAGCTTTAATTCTTCCCAACCACCACTGTATCATTTTTTTGTTGAGCTGCGCCCTATTTCTTTAGATATCCAATCTAAAACTTCTTGTATTTCAGCTGTCAATCAAGTTCCTTGCTCTTAAAAACTATTCTTCTGTGGTTTAAAGGCATGCAGCAACACACGCAAATCAGAGTAAATGCTTCTTGCATGTTTCGAACGTGCATGCATTCTTTCTCAAGTGTTCCTTCTTTTATGTGCCCTTGGTAAAAGCATATCTTCCAACTATAACTTCAGCCTATTGATGATAATGTGCAGTGTAGTGATATGTGCAGCTACACATTACCTACGGTAGATTTGGTGAATCATTCAAGTATCTGCATTTACCTCACCCATACTTAAAAAAAAATTTGGGGGGGAGAAAATTATTCTTTATTTCTTGATCAGTTGCAGACAAGATAAAAAGAATAATTTTCTCAAAAAAAGAGAAAAGGTAAATAAAGGGGAACTAAAGTCTCCAGTCAACATTGCCCCAATAGACAGAGACCATTCACAAACATACAAAAAACTGTCTCACCTCTCTTCTGTGGCTGCTGGGTGATTTCTAAAATGAATCTGTAGGTACTAGGGCTCAGCTCCCATAATCCACCTTAACTGGATGACAACCAGTAAACTTCACAGGAAGCTGCAGACTTGCTTTTTGAAGCTGACAGACAATCATATTACTGCTCAGAGATCATCCCTTCCTCTGACACAGAACAGGGTTTCATTACAGTTTTTATGTAAACATATTTAAATGCTCCTGTCCCTAAAAATTATATAATCCTTTTCTTTTTATACAAAAAAGAAAACTGATTTTTCAGTTTATTTCTTAGTTGGCATGAATGTAATGAATATTAACATTTCAGTTAAAAAAAAAATGGGAGTCTGGGGAATCAAACCTACAACCTAAACTGTTCTGTCTTGCTAAAAGAAAAACGTTTTACTACTGTCCCAATTTATTTACTTACTTAAATCAGCATATGTAGGAATGTTATATAATTTTATATATTTCATAATGGATACAAAAAAGCCGTAAATTCAGTCAATTGACTATTTTGTATGATTTTACAATAAAGGCTGGGTTTTGAACCTGTGACCTCATAGGCCGTGTGTTTCTAAAAACATGGTGTTTGTATGTTGCCCAACCAGAGCTACCACAAAAAAGTGGGTACATTTAGAAACCTTTGCTAGAAAGAGAAGCAAAAAAAAGTCAGTAAAATGTACTTATTATTTTGTATTGTTCCGAGCTGTCAGTAATGTACGCTGGCTACAAAATAAACTGCAGGGTAACAAGCAGATTTCAATGTCTTATTAGGAACTTCCATTTTGGTGTGGAAACTTCTGTATAGAAAATACTCCGTGCATAGAGACAGCGAATACTGGGGTCAGGGGGCATGGCAATAGGTGTACATGCTCACAAGGCTCTGAAGACTAATGGGCTGTGAGTTGCACTAGTTTTATTGCTTAGTTAGAGAATCTATTTCTCACTTGTATGCAGGGCCTTTTTAGGCAAAGGCCACCTAGGCAAAGAACTAGGATGCATATGTTGATCCAGGGCGCCTATTCTTCTCCCTAGCATCTCCCAGTCAGCTGTTACTTGCTGTGTTAGACCTGCTCTCCTTGTTCAGCTGTAACCTGCAACATTGTATCTAGTACAGAGCCTCCACACACTCCACACACTCTACATAGCAACAAATGTTGCAATTTGCAAATGAACTGAAGGTGAAGGAAGGAGGGGGGAGGATGAGCTCAGCTAAAAGGACTGAGAAGAACAGTTCTAAAATGCAGGTAAAAGCTGCTGCAGACATTATAACAGTGACCCTGTGACTAGCAGCCACGAAATCCCTATCCCTGCCTCATTCTTCCTTCCTTCTTCCTTCCAACTTTCCAATTAGAACTTAGAGTAGATGAGGAGTGAACAATTCAACGGAGGAGACATGGAAAGCAGGTACATACTGTATATCATGTCAATGCTGGTACATACTGTATATCATGTCAATACAGGTACATATTGTATATCATGTCAATGCTGGCAGCTGAAAAGGTTAATGGTAATAACTCTGGTGGCACTGATAGTGTTAATAGGAAAGTCTGTTGGCATTGAATAGTTCATGGTAATACTCTTCTTGCACTGAAAGTGTTAATGGCAATACTATGGGGAAGTCTGCTGGCACCGAAGGGTTAATAGCAATTCTCTGGAAAGGTGCTGGCACTGTAAGTATTAATAGTAAAGTCTGCTGGCACTAAAGGGTTAATGGTAATGTTCTGCTGGCACTGAAATTATTAATGTCAATATTCTTGGAAAAGCACAGAAAGAGTTAAACATTTCAGATCTCACCAAATTTCCCTGTTCTGCCCTATCCGGCTGGAATCAATTTCTGGGGAGAACACTGGTGCCACATACCACACATCCACTAAAACCTATCCTGTCCTTCCAATCAGCATTTCACTTGTGGCCAGTGTCGCTGCATTCATACAAAAGTATGTATACACGCCCGCCTCACCTGGTACAGCGTGTGCCTCTTACCTACTAGTCATGTATGTATACACGCCCGCTTCACCTGGCACAGCGTGTGCCACTTACCAACTAGTAACGTATGTATACACGCCCGCCTCACCAGATACACCGTGTGCCTCTTACCAACTAGTAAAGCGGTTCCACTATAAAGTCGCAGTAGACGGTGTCAGAAGCAGAAGGAGGAAACCCAGCTTTAGTTTGACAGGCCAAGTTTTTTGTTTTTGTTGGGGGGGGGCGCACGTAGATGGGAGGGCACCTAGGGCACCAAAATGGCTAGAAACGGCCCTGCTTGTATGTAAGTGCAACTTACTAGAGGAGAGTCTTAAAATGTAGGTGTTCTGAGGATAAACTAAACACTTTCATATAAGGGTTATAACAATGTAAATTTAGTTCTCCTTCAAAGGTTATTCTAATTGCTCTGAGCATTTAAAGGGTATGTCCACCCACCAAACTAAATTTTTATATGTTGTAGGAAATTCCTGTAAACCTCAACCTCGCAAGGTTTACAGCATTTAAAGATCTCCCCAAATGTACTTACCAGCCATCGTTCCTCCGCTGCCTTCTGCTTACAGACTTCTGCACAGAAGTCAAGCAGGAGGGGCTCGACCAGCATCCGCTCCTGTGATTGGCAAAGGCATCGTGCCTTAGCTAATCACAGGAGCGGATGCTGGTCGACCCTTTAACTTGTAAATGCTGAGCAATTTACTAGTTTAGAGTTCACTTCACTTAGTTCACTAGTTCTGCTCACTTAAAAATAAATTGATCACATTCCCCAGTGTTCTGGAATTAAAAAAAAACTTTATTGTCTTCCTCTGATATTTAAAAAAAGTACTAAACAAGCAATTCATACCAAAACTTTTATATGAAATATACATTAACAATATGTACACAAGTGATTTAAAATATAATTATTTTAAGAATAATTCTGTTTTGTAAAATGTATCTCATTGGGAGAGGCGTGATTTTATTTTCCTGATTGGATGCTAGTATTTCAAAATTACTGGCTGCACTTCAAAGACATGCTCCTTTGCATGACGGATGGGTTTATTTTTAGTGTGTAGGAATATCTCAGCAGAGTTTTTTATCAGTTGGCATTTTTGTCCTTGTATATTATTGGAAGGAATTGTATATAGTGAATATATAAAAATCGTAGAAATAGATTGCTTTAGGAATGCAAAGTCTGAATTATCAGAATAATCAAATATTAACCTATTATGCCCCAACATCCAATCTAGTATTGTAGATTGGGGTTACTAAACTAATACCTTATTGTTGAAGTATTATTTTTATCTTTAAAAATCTCTACATATTAAACATTTTTAGGATAATACATTTTGTTCCTTTAAAGGGCATGTCAATTAATTTTTCAAAAGTGTTTACCATGATAGATAAATGTTCTGGGAAGCAGGAGCAATTACTATTTTAGGTGCACAGGGGCCCTTGAACCACAGTATGTGGCTTCCAAATGGACTCCTAGCTTGTTACCTATCTGTGCAACTTCTAGATTCAGACTTTTGGTCTATATACAGTATGTGTATGTTTGCTGGAAGAAACTGGAAGTGCATGTGCTTGCCACCTTGCTGCTTTACATCTACATAAGAATGAATCTATCTATCTATGATCTATCATCTATCTATCTATCTATCTATCTATCTATATAAATCTATCTATCTATTTATCTATCTATCTATCTATCTATCTATCTATCTATCTATCTATCTATCTCTTCATTAAGGGGCTTTTTACACTTGGATTTAAAGCATTTATGTGAAATTATCGCTAAGTAGAACTAAATCTTCATTGCGTCAGACGCTTTTTCAAAAACTTTTTAAAACTGCGCAGTTTCTACTAAAGTTTCACATACACCGCACAACGTTATCCCAATATTTACAGAACAGACCGGTGTTCTAATGGAAACTCATTTAATGATGATGTTGCAATTATATTGTAATAGAAACTAATATGATGCTGGGAAATATGTGTAAATTCGTACAGTATGAAAGAAATGTATTGGTTCTTTAAAATGTGAGCAATGAGGCTTCTGTGGCTCAAATACCAGGCACTAGAATTGTACACAATATGTGATCATCAATACACTGAATCCTTTTGGCAGGGCCTGTCTGTGGTTTAAACGATCCAGTTTGAGACTTTAGTAGGCCATTAGCTGATTTGTCTCAGGGACTACACACTTCAGAAACTGATTATAAAAGATTGCCTATGCTGGAATTCTTTTTTTTGCATTTGTTCTTTATATTGTTATATTGTTTATATTATTTTTGTTGTCCCATTTGTGGTTACAGGAAAGTAGAAAGATTTGAATGCTTTGTAGGGAATTGTTTGATGGAAAATTAAGCTTACCATGCACAGATTGACTTGTATTTTATTATTTTACATTTATCTCTCTCTTAAAGGGTATCTACAGTGGAAAAATGACCTAAAGTATATTTGCAGAGAGCGCTATCCTGTGTACTTTTTCCCATATACTTTCATTATTTTTTTGGGGCAATTATCTGGATATTTTCATTTTTGTGTTTCTTATGGGGGCAGCCATTGATTTCTCTCCTCCTATAGTGGCCAGTGTGCTTGTAGTCTATGGAGATATGTCCACCAATCAGAAGGGGTTTGCATAATGGTTAAAATAGCACTTGCTCTTTTTTTTAATTAAACATGCAGAATCAGTTAAACATGCAAACAACTGATTTGCAAGTCCCACCTGGGATTCTGGTATTTTACATTAACCCTTTCCCTTTTTCTATAGTTATCAGAACTACATGATCTGATATTGTTGTGTGTAAGTAGCATGTTGATATCAGATTGAATCAGTTTATCTGTGTAACTACACATACAGATTTTAGTAAATATTTCAGACCTTCTTTATTTTATATATCAGGTTATATTTGTAAGATAACCTGCTTTATTGTTAGTTAAAAACATATATTTATATACAAAGAAAGGAAGAGACAGAGAGATACCAGATTATCCAGTGAATGAAGGACACAACTGTTGGTACAAGCAGGGCTGCATTTATTACAGACTGGTCGCTTTTACACTGCAATTATTCAGACTCAGCTTTGCTGCATGTGTTTCTGATATCCCTTTGATTACCATGTTGCTCTCTGGACTGGTTTGAAATCCAAATCACTCTGTTTTATCAAATGAGATTATTTCTGGTGAACAACTATTCAGATATTCCAATACATCAATAGCACTGTTGCTCAGATTTGCTGTTGGTTACTTGGTCGGGGGAAATCAGAAATTTTTTTCCTAGAAATTTTATCTTAGATACGGACAACCAAATACTGAGAACTAAACTGAGAGCAATCTGAACTAAGGGTTGCCCATTCAAGCTACCCAGCCAGAATCACTCAATAAGCGTATATCCCAGTACATGCCTTAGTACAAAGACATAACATTTCAGATGAAACGCTAAACTGAAACTAGGACCCCTTACTGAACATTCACTATTTGTAGTGCCTATTAAACCCACCCCCAAAATCTGATTGGTCTAGAATCCAAGATCCAATCAGATTTAGGATTGTATCTAGACCAATCAGACTTTGGAGGTGTGTTTGGGAAACACTATAAAAAGTGAGAGGTCTGAATTACAGCTTAGTATGGGCTCAGCAGCTATACTGGCATGTCATTGAATTGTGCTTAGATATAAGTGCTGTATGTCTAGTGTTCCTGACTGGAAAAGCTCAATGAGCTGGCTTCAGCAATGGTGGTTTTCCATGTATTCTTGTTTATTGCACTGTTTTTGTTGACAAGCATCAACACAGAGTTAGTGTGAGATCTGATTAAACCCTGAATACGGCATTGATGAAACATTCTCATTCCAACCTCTGGTTATTTGGAGGACCCATGGGAAGGCATTCAGTGAAAATAAGACTATTACACAAGTGAAAAAGGAATTGCATCAATATCAATTAATGTTCTAAATTCTCTGAACTTGAAAAATGGTTTTGTTTCTCCTAGTCAAACACCTTAGAACAACACTACTGCAGATGTCATTGGACCACATTTGACCAGCATTTTCCTAGAAACACTCTCCCACCAGTAGAAGAAAATCAGAATGGATTGTGGGAGTTAAAAAAATCTTATTTCACTTTTTTACAATGACCTGTAAAATTGCACAAGTCTTTCTATGCTCATGTTTAAATAAACTCCTTCCAGGCATCTGTAAACTGCTCAAAGAATAACATTTACTAAGGGACCAAGTAAGTTAGGGAGAGTTTTCATCACAGCTCCCTTACTCATCATGCAAATAAGAGAAGGAGAGACTTCTGGGTAATTTCCCATCTGGTGGTTAAAATGGAAGGAGTTAACAGCTAATTAGTACTAATGTGCCCACCGGGCAAAACAGGGGGTGGAGCCTTAAGATATGCAGATTCAGCATGTACTTCAAAGAATTTAGAACTTTGCAAGGTGATTACAATGGTTGTGGTGTAAATTCAGACATAATAACCATATCATTTTATAGCAAATTAAAAACCTTTTACTGGAATGCTAATTGTTTTTTGGGTGAAGATTTCCTTTAACCTGGGTACACACAGTACCAATCTCTGAAAATAATCATAAGATTATGCCTGAAATTCTTCAAAGATGAGGGTACACACAGTCCCATTTGGGACTGACATGTTTACAACATTGGGCAACTCCCAATACTTTAGTACAGGAGGCCGACCGTGGGCAAGGGAAATTTTCTGAAATGCTTGTTCATATGCATTGGGGGTTTTACACACCTCTCTCTGTGACAGGCACATGATGTTCTGTTCTGTAAAAAGCCCCACCCCCCCAAAAGAAACAATCTTTTGTGTCGCTAGTTACAGACCTGCAACCATTCTCTGTCCTTTCCTATACCTATGGACACTGACAGACTCCCCCCTTTCTCTGCAATGTGTGTATTGCACGAACGAGCATTTTGGAAAATTTCTCTCGCCCAGGTGCTCATAAGTAGAGGAAAGCACACATATTGATTGGAAGCCTGTAACTAGCTTCAGGAAATGTGTGTGTCTGTGTGTGTGTGGGGGATTATGACATATACCTGCCACAAAGACAGTGCAAAGTTTTACAAGCCTATAACTTTGGATTGACAACTGTGAGAGGCATCATCCTAGGCTTGATGAAAGGCATAGAGGTAGGGTTTTGCTCTTAATAAATGCAGTTAGCAGGACTGCACTGATTGCATTAAAACTGCATTAGTGCTGAATCAGCCTTGCTACATGTGATTTTAATAGGTGTCCCCTGATATTTCACTGATCTGGAAACCCTATATAGAGGTCACTTGTATGGAGGACACGTTACCCTTTTGTGTTTAACTAGAGTTCTGTTTTATTATATTAACTAGACAATTAATCCCATTAACATTAACGGGCACTAAAACATATAGACAGACACATACACACAGTCATGTAGACAGGCACATACATACATGCATGCAGACAGAAACACCCACACATGCATGCAGACACATACATATACACATATGCATGCAGACAGACACACACACGTAAACACATACACACATGCAGATGCGCACATGCACACAGACACACATGTATGCAGAGAGACACAGTCATGCAGATAGACACACACACACATGCATAAACACATACATGACATACACCCCAAGGAGTGCAGCTCTACAGACGAAGGGCCACAGCTTCATTCCACTTCTCCATAGCTCCAAGTAGTGCGCCAGTGCGGAAGTGAACCCGGAGATATGGTGTCCTGTACCCAGCTCTGGCTGCTTGCTGTTCCGGGCTAACCCCTACCTTAATTTTTGCTGAAGATGCTGCATTAGTTTCCCCCGACCCCACACAGTTGAGGTAACAACCTGGGCTCAGGCCACTAGGGGGTAGGGGAAATTACTGTGTGTCAGGTGAGCGAAAAGACTTGTCGGGTCTGGTTTACGCATGTGCAGAGGTCTTTCCAAGGGACACACACATACGCTGCACATGAGGTTTAATTATATAGGGTGCATTTGTTTGGAAATCAGTAAAATCAGTAAAAATCAAATCAGAAAAGAAACACATTAAACACCGTCGAGAATCAATGCCGTTCTGTGTTTGATTAGTTTTCAATCAACAGTTGATCAAAATAGAAAGCAATCGAATATAAATTGTTATTGTGTTGGAAGAAAGAGAAGAAAACAATATTAAACCCATTGAGAGATTCAAATTACATTACATACGGTAGTTTAGCAATTATTATGTCATAGAGTTTAACAATGAAATGAAATGACTAAATTGCCCCAATCAAATAAACATTCATTTACAAGTTGGAAATTACTGTTTATTAACCACAGTACTAAAATCTGCCAGACTGATTATTTGAGGACTGTTTTTCATTCATTACATAAGACAAATACAAACAAATCAAAGTCTTAAAGTAATATTTCTTTAAGCAGTTCTTGGCATTGGCAGAGAAGTCTTGTCAGTGGGCCATGTTCACTGAAATATGGCTGGTGTGAACAAATCTTGGCAGTTTGGGTAGGATGCTGCTGTTTAGAAGATCACAGTGGAGAAGTGCCAGCATTAGTAATAGGCATGTTAAAGGGCAATTACACTGTAAAAAGTACATTTTAAAAAATGAAAACGATTATTCCTAACTCCCAATATTTTTTGTTGAGGGGACTTCCGGGTTTCACCTGTCGGGTTAGTTTCCTTGGCTTTCCTGTATTAAAGATAGTGTTGAAGCTGAGAATAAGTTTGTCAAAAGCTATTTTATTTGTGCTTGTGATCCCCACAAAAAACAATATTTTAACTGTATTAAAAAAAGGTTTATGCACAATAGTTCTCTTTTAAACATTATATAATGTGTGTTAGTGAGGAATTAATCAAACATTGCCTAGCTGTTGGATGGAATTTGTATATTATTTATAAATTACTTATTTATACATTATTATTGTTCCTGTGTATTTATGGGGTTCCTCTTGGTGATCGGATTCCCTTTTACAATTACAAACATATAATGATATGTTGTGGCTTGAGTGTGCTACACATTCAGAGCTATGTAGTGCTATGTAGGATATATCTTCTAACATTCACAAATTCAACTTTGACTTTAAAGGGTATGTCCACCCCCAAAACAAAATTTTGTATATAGCCTAATTGCCCCAGAAAGGTCTAATTTTTTTCAGATCTGCTCCTAAATGTACTTACCAGTCCTTGTTCCCTCATCTTTCTTTTGCTGCTCTTCTGTGTCATTTCCAGCCTGACATGAAAAATGTCATCAAAGGGGCTGGATGGAAGACCAGTAAAAAGGTAACATCTCATTGGTTGAGGCAAATTAACAACCCATACAACAGGTAACATCTCATTGGTTGAGGCAAATTAACAACCCATACAAATGTAGACATCCCTTATTAAATAAGGTAATTATCTTTTATTTAGCAAAATATCCTTTTTTTCCAACTCACCCTGTAATCAAAGACAGTGAACTTTCCTGCATTTTCAGAAATGCGAATTTCTATGACAGATAAGGTATACAGACTGGTATGTCACGAAATTCACAATTACAGCAACCCTAAAAAATTATACAGTTTCATAGGGTTATTGATAGTTTTGCATAATTCAATATATAATAATTGAAACAATCACCCTTCTTTCAACCTTTAGGACTAAATATAACTGTTCTTACTAAGGAATTCGTCTTGGTATGTTATGGATTTGAACATCTTTTGATGGTTTGAAATAAGAAACAGACATTTACGAAACAATGAACGTTCAACAAACAATTTCATTTCTGTCAAAACTTTTGCCCAGACTCACGTGAAAAAAAATTTCATGTAACTGTTTAAAGTGAAATACCTGAAAAATGTCCAGCTATTTTCTCAGCTTAACAAATGTTCACGTGACGTCAATGACATCACACAGCGTAGCCATGCCCCCTCGCCCACCCTGCCCGGAAGGACGAAGAGACAGGGTGGGATGTCTGGATAATGGTACATTTGTTTGGAAATAAAGTTTATAGAAACATTATAAAAAATGTATTATTACAATTAATTGGTCTACATACACAATATAAAATATCAGACATCTCAGAAGTATTTCATATCTTAAAAACAAAAATCATATATAATGTGCAACCCATCAAAGTCTGTCCTCCACGTGTCTGGCCCACTTAAGGCTCGGCTGTTTCATTTAACAATCTTACATGCATGGCTGCTCAGTAGGGCACCATTCGTTGATCTGCCGTGAAAAAAGACAAAGATTTGCATGTCAAGTGTATATACAATGAATGTGTTTCTACTGCAGATTTTTGGGGAGTCCCATAATACTGCAAATCTAGCTAAATGCTAGGCACTGTCTGTACAGTAAGCAGAGCATGGATTAGTCCAGAAATAATGACAGTATCCAAAAAATTATCATTAACAGAGTTCCAAGGATCATTCTTCGAAAAGCTTGAAGATGTGCTTATTTTGTCTGTATGATGCATATGTCGGATGATTAAAGATCATTTGGAATTATGCAGCATCCTCACTTGCTCTGAGGTATCAACCTGTGACTAATGCTTGTCAGTCTGAACTATATAGGGTGCAGGTAAAATCATTTATAACATGGAATGTCAATTGAACGGTTGAGTGTAAAATTGGAACCATTCTGAGGATTAACAGACCCATTAGTTAACTAAATACCCATTGAACTAAAACTAGAAATTCTGTGTTATCAATCAACCAACCTATGGTTCCCACTTCAGTACCCCTGCTGGTGCTGTGATAGCTATTCCCCTTCCAGCCCAGTATTTTCTGGGTGTTTATTTACTGTTGCAAGGCTGCTTTGCTGAACTACTTAGCTTAGCTAGGTTGCAGAAAATTGGCTACTTTTAGTAAAACCCAAGGATCACTTTTTCTCTATTTACTAAAATCTTTGCTGTGGAGAATGTACATAACACTACAATAGAATTATAATGACTATGATATACAAACTTTAGTTCTGTTTAGAAATCAAACATTTAAAATGATGGTTTGCATAAAAACACAGATATCGTAAGTATCTGTATTCACCTGCAATCCAACCTTAATTAACATTACACAATTTCCTCTCTTTGCTATGAGTCATTTTTCTTAGTTGGCTCCACCTTGTAAAATAACAGATCTTACTATATACTGTTTATACTGTGATGAAATAGCATCAAATAGGTCATTTAACAGGTATTAATTAATCCTATGCGAGTCTTTTGAGTTTGGGACTCTTGCTACGTGTGTTTAGACATCTAAACAACAAAAAACTATTTTTACAACTGAATAGTTTTAAAAAAACTTGCCTTGGATTTTTTTGCCAAAATATGTAAATAAAAATGTACAGTATGGATGTAAAATAAAGGAAGTATTTTGGATAAGGATATGCTGAACAATAAGTAAATGTTTTTATTTTTTTCTGCTTAATATCCGAATGTTCTTTAATGCATATCTTGGGTAAAGGAGCAGTGTGTCTTGGTACTGTGCATTGCTTAGGGAATCCTCTTGGTGATTGTCTTCCAATAGCCGTTTTGTTTGTTTCTATGTTAATGCAACGTTTTATTGCTCTTTGTGTAGATGTTATGTGTCTCTAATTAAAACATACGGTGCTCAGAGGTTTATATCTCAAGTTAAGGCAGTTTAAAATGTATTTCACTCAGGGGTCTCATATCTCAGTTTAGGACAGTTCAAAATATATTGCACTCAGGGGTCTTTTATTTCAATGTCAGTGTTGCAGAAAAATAACCGTGGTTGTTCATGCTATAGCTATTTTCTTTTGGTGAAAAAAAACAGAATATAGTAATAACATTGCATACAACTTTTAGCCTGTCTATTAACCATCTATTATGTATTTTATTTCTTATATAGTGCTACATATTCCGCAGCGCTTTACAATTATTTACTCAATTCACATCAGGCCCTGCCCTAAAAAGCTTACAATCTAACCACTTTATGTACACTTACAACCTATCAGTATGTCTTTATGATTGTGGGGAAACCCATGCAATGCCCGGAGTGCCCGGAGGAAACCCACGCAAGCATGGAGAGAACATGCAAACTCTTTCCAGATGTGTCCAAGGGTGGAGTTTATTTAAAACCTACATTTGAAGTTTCAGCTGATTTACATAATTTGACCTAAAGTGAGAACAAGAGAAAAGTACAGGATATCCAGTTCTAAACAGCATTAATCTCTGACACTGATAAAAAAAAGACGTTGTGTGTCATGCAAACCCCTGATTTACTTTAAGACAAGGTCAGGCCCTTTTGAGACTAACATTCTTATAGACATATACAGAATTGTGAGGGCAATGGATGGCTACAGTAGTAGTTGGCAAACCAGTTAAAAAGAAAATTTAAAGTAGAAGTATGTTATAGTCAAAAATGACATTTAAAGGGCATCTATAATGAAAAATAGGTTATTTTAAATTGACCATAACTGGAAGCTTTAATTCTTCCCAACCACCACTGTATCATTTTTTTGTTGAGCTGCGCCCTATTTCTTTAGATATCCAATCTAAAACTTCTTGTATTTCAGCTGTCAATCAAGTTCCTTGCTCTTAAAAACTATTCTTCTGTGGTTTAAAGGCATGCAGCAACACACGCAAATCAGAGTAAATGCTTCTTGCATGTTTCGAACGTGCATGCATTCTTTCTCAAGTGTTCCTTCTTTTATGTGCCCTTGGTAAAAGCATATCTTCCAACTATAACTTCAGCCTATTGATGATAATGTGCAGTGTAGTGATATGTGCAGCTACACATTACCTACGGTAGATTTGGTGAATCATTCAAGTATCTGCATTTACCTCACCCATACTTAAAAAAAAATTTGGGGGGGAGAAAATTATTCTTTATTTCTTGATCAGTTGCAGACAAGATAAAAAGAATAATTTTCTCAAAAAAAGAAAAAAGGTAAATAAAGGGGAACTAAAGTCTCCAGTCAACATTGCCCCAATAGACAGAGACCATTCACAAACATACAAAAAACTGTCTCACCTCTCTTCTGTGGCTGCTGGGTGATTTCTAAAATGAATCTGTAGGTACTAGGGCTCAGCTCCCATAATCCACCTTAACTGGATGACAACCAGTAAACTTCACAGGAAGCTGCAGACTTGCTTTTTGAAGCTGACAGACAATCATATTACTGCTCAGAGATCATCCCTTCCTCTGACACAGAACAGGGTTTCATTACAGTTTTTATGTAAACATATTTAAATGCTCCTGTCCCTAAAAATTATATAATCCTTTTCTTTTTATACAAAAAAGAAAACTGATTTTTCAGTTTATTTCTTAGTTGGCATGAATGTAATGAATATTAACATTTCAGTTAAAAAAAAAATGGGAGTCTGGGGAATCAAACCTACAACCTAAACTGTTCTGTCTTGCTAAAAGAAAAACGTTTTACTACTGTCCCAATTTATTTACTTACTTAAATCAGCATATGTAGGAATGTTATATAATTTTATATATTTCATAATGGATACAAAAAAGCCGTAAATTCAGTCAATTGACTATTTTGTATGATTTTACAATAAAGGCTGGGTTTTGAACCTGTGACCTCATAGGCCGTGTGTTTCTAAAAACATGGTGTTTGTATGTTGCCCAACCAGAGCTACCACAAAAAAGTGGGTACATTTAGAAACCTTTGCTAGAAAGAGAAGCAAAAAAAAGTCAGTAAAATGTACTTATTATTTTGTATTGTTCCGAGCTGTCAGTAATGTACGCTGGCTACAAAATAAACTGCAGGGTAACAAGCAGATTTCAATGTCTTATTAGGAACTTCCATTTTGGTGTGGAAACTTCTGTATAGAAAATACTCCGTGCATAGAGACAGCGAATACTGGGGTCAGGGGGCATGGCAATAGGTGTACATGCTCACAAGGCTCTGAAGACTAATGGGCTGTGAGTTGCACTAGTTTTATTGCTTAGTTAGAGAATCTATTTCTCACTTGTATGCAGGGCCTTTTTAGGCAAAGGCCACCTAGGCAAAGAACTAGGATGCATATGTTGATCCAGGGCGCCTATTCTTCTCCCTAGCATCTCCCAGTCAGCTGTTACTTGCTGTGTTAGACCTGCTCTCCTTGTTCAGCTGTAACCTGCAACATTGTATCTAGTACAGAGCCTCCACACACTCTACATAGCAACAAATGTTGCAATTTGCAAATTAACTGAAGGTGAAGGAAGGAGGGGGGAGGATGAGCTCAGCTAATAGGACTGAGAAGAACAGTTCTAAAATGCCAGGTAAAAGCTGCTGCAGACATTATAACAGTGACCCTGTGACTAGCAGCCACGAAATCCCTATCCCTGCCTCATTCTTCCTTCCTTCTTCCTTCCAACTTTCCAATTAGAACTTAGAGTAGATGAGGAGTGAACAATTCAACGGAGGAGACATGGAAAGCAGGTACATACTGTATATCATGTCAATGCTGGTACATACTGTATATCATGTCAATACAGGTACATATTGTATATCATGTCAATGCTGGCAGCTGAAAAGGTTAATGGTAATAACTCTGGTGGCACTGATAGTGTTAATAGGAAAGTCTGTTGGCATTGAATGGTTCATGGTAATATCTTCTTGCACTGAAAGTGTTAATGGCAATACTATGGGGAAGTCTGCTGGCACCGAAGGGTTAATAGCAATTCTCTGGAAAGGTGCTGGCACTGTAAGTATTAATAGTAAAGTCTGCTGGCACTAAAGGGTTAATGGTAATGTTCTGCTGGCACTGAAATTATTAATGTCAATATTCTTGAAAAAGCACAGAAAGAGTTAAACATTTCAGATCTCACCAAATTTCCCTGTTCTGCCCTATCCGGCTGGAATCAATTTCTGGAAAGAACACTGGTGCCACATACCGCACATCCACTAAAACCTATCCTGTCCTTCCAATCAGCATTTCACTTGTGGCCAGTGTCGCTGCATTCATACAAAAGTATGTATACACGCCCGTCACCAGGTACACCGTGAGCCTCTTACCTACTAGTAATGTATGTATACACGCCCGCTTCACCTGGCACAGCGTGTGCCACTTACCAACTAGTAACGTATGTATACACGCCCGCCTCACCAGATACACCGTGTGCCTCTTACCAACTAGTAAAGCGGTTCCACTATAAAGTCGCAGTAGACGGTGTCAGAAGCAGAAGGAGGAAACCCAGCTTTAGTTTGACAGGCCAAGTTTTTTGTTTTTGTTGGGGGGGGGCGCACGTAGATGGGAGGGCACCTAGGGCACCAAAATGGCTAGAAACGGCCCTGCTTGTATGTAAGTGCAACTTACTAGAGGAGAGTCTTAAAATGTAGGTGTTCTGAGGATAAACTAAACACTTTCATATAAGGGTTATAACAATGTAAATTTAGTTCTCCTTCAAAGGTTATTCTAATTGCTCTGAGCATTTAAAGGGTATGTCCACCCACCAAACTAAATTTTTATATGTTGTAGGAAATTCCTGTAAACCTCAACCTCGCAAGGTTTACAGCATTTAAAGATCTCCCCAAATGTACTTACCAGCCATCGTTCCTCCGCTGCCTTCTGCTTACAGACTTCTGCACAGAAGTCAAGCAGGAGGGGCTCGACCAGCATCCGCTCCTGTGATTGGGTAAGGCATCGCGCCTTAGCCAATCACAGGAGCGGATGCTGGTCGACCCTTTAACTTGTAAATGCTGAGCAATTTACTAGTTTAGAGTTCACTTCACTTAGTTCACTAGTTCTGCTCACTTAAAAATAAATTGATCATATTCCCCAGTGTTCTGGAATTAAAAAAAAACTTTATTGTCTTCCTCTGATATTTAAAAAAAGTACTAAACAAGCAATTCATACCAAAACTTTAATATGAAATATACATTAACAATATGTACACAAGTGATTTAAAATATAATTATTTTAAGAATAGTTCTGTTTTGTAAAATGTATCTCATTGGGAGAGGTGTGATTTTATTTTCCTGATTGGATGCTAGTATTTCAAAATTATTGGCTGCACTTCAAAGACATGCTCCTTTGCATGACGGATGGGTTTATTTTTAGTGTGTAGGAATATCTCAGCAGAGTTTTTTATCAGTTGGCATTTTTGTCCTTGTATATTATTGGAAGGAATTGTATATAGTGAATATATAAAAATCGTAGAAATAGATTGCTTTAGGAATGCAAAGTCTGAATTATCAGAATAATCAAATATTAACCTATTATGCCCCAACATCCAATCTAGTATTGTAGATTGGGGTTACTAAACTATAACCTTATTGCTGAAGTATTATTTTTATCTTTAAAGGGCATGTCCACCCCGAAATTTAACTTTTGATATGTGGTAGGGCATGCTCCCCCAGCCCCAACCGCATTAATATAATTGTTAGAAAGTCCCCCGATTCTTACTTACCTGCCCTCTCTCCTCCGCTGCAGTGTTCAGGCCCTCTGATTGCATGGAATTGAAAGCAGGGGGCGGGACCGGCAGCCGCATCCGTGATTGGCTGAGAGGCAGGGAGGGCTGCACTGAGCATGCCTCAACCTTGATGAGGTTGAGGAATTCTCAGGCACAGCATGAGTCACACACTGCTCCTACACAGCAGTTTCCTGGACTTTGGAGGGGCACAGCAGGGGAACTATTTTGAGCAGGAATGTAAGGTAAGGATTGTTTTAAAACTACTTGATGTGGCCAGTAAGGGGTTAAATTTTAGTTTTGGGGGTGGACATGCCCTTTAAAAATCTTTACATATTAAACATTTTTAGGATAATACATTTTGTTCCTTTAAAGGGCATGTCAAGTAATTTTTCAAAAGTGTTTACCATGATAGATAAATGTTCTGGGAAGCAGGAACAATTACTATTTTAGGTGCACAGGGGCCCTTGAACGACAGTATGCGGCTTCCAAATGGACTCCTAGCTTGTTACCTATCTGTGCAACTTCTAGCTTCAGACTTTTGGTCTATATACAGTATGTGTATGTTTGCTGGAAGAAACTGAAAGTGCATGTGCTTGCCACCTTGCTGCTTTACATCTACATAAGAATGAATCTATCTATCTATGATCTATCATCTATCTATCTATCTATCTATCTATCTATCTATCTATCTATCTATCTTGGAAAAACAGGAAGCAGGCGCAACAATATCCGGATAAGGGGCCAGGAATCCATTTCGGACCATAAACTACAAGAAACGCAAAATAACCTATTTATAAGGTCCTAAACATGGAAACTCCCACAAGACATAGAGTTGACAGAATACATAGAGCGCTAAAACCCAAAGGTTCCTCCAAATTCCCAAGGGACGTAATATGCAGAAATACACCACTATGCAATGAAGGAGCAAATCCTCTCAAAATATCGTTCTTCACGGACCTAACATGGGAGAACACCAACATCCAAATCTATCCAGATTTATTCCCATCCACCTTGGCACGCAGACGCCAACTACAGCCCCTGCTACAAAAATTTCAAAATAACCATCCCATACCGCTGGGGATTCCCATGCCAACTCATAGTAAAACATGAAGGAGTGACCACATCTCAGATACCCAGAGGACCTACCAGCTTTTGTGAAGCACTTCAACTCCCAGTCATAGAGCTTCCAGAGTTGGAAACCAATCCCGACCCTCGCAGAGGGCCCCAAACCATTAGGACGCACACCCCAACCCAGACAACAAAAGCATCCAGGGGGAAAAAAGGAGACGCCACGAATGCAAGATTCCCACTTCACGAGCCCAACACCTTCTCAACATCCCCCCGGACTGATTAGGCCAGGGAGAACAAGGGACAATAGAGGAGCCTCAACTGGACTTACTCACCCCCCACCTATACCAGGTTTGCAATAAGTATCGTTTCAAACCCTACGCCCAAACCCTAAGCAACCCCACTTCCCCCCCATGATTACATATGCTAACATTACAGTGTGCCTACATACTAAAAGAAGAAAAAGAAAAAGGACGGCGAGCGGGAGCTGGGAGTGCCCAGAGACCCGAGTATGACCATCCACGAAACCCCATTCCGCAGGACAAACCTCCATATGGACAATGGAGTTATCCCCTGTATTGCCGACCCAACACACAAAACAATATGATAGCAAGTGTTTAAATGTACACATTGTTTGGTATTTTGTTCTAAATGTTATCTGTTTTTGTTATTTATGCAGTTCCGGTCGAAACAGTCTCTCCACATACCATCTTGTCAGAAAGGGTCCCACAGACTGTCGAGTGGGCCTGCTCCTGCCGCCGACGGCCTCCCACCCTCACATATTGGTTGCATCACTCCTGGTCCGTACGGTGAGTACCAAAACAACCACACACAACACATTAGACCACAAGCGCACTGCTCCCCACTTAGAATGAAAACATGGTAAGATCTGGTCCTTGAATGTTAGGGGTCTAAACACCCCCAAAAAAAAAGGCATCTGACTCTCAGAGAACTAAACATTGAAAGCCCAAATAGTTTTCCTACAGGAAACCCACTTAGACCCAACAGGTTCATGCACTTTTGCAGCCCAGAGATTCCCAATTCATACTGGCCTATCCTCCAAAAGAGAGCAGGAGTAGCACCTTGTTTCACAAATATGCACCTTCCACCCAATCCACACAGAACAGGACCCCCAAGGGTAGATTCCTCTTACTCCATGGTATGCTAAACGACACTCCGATTCTTCTCTTACAATTTTATGCTCCCAACAGCGGCCAACTCAAATTCCTAAGAAAAAATCTACACAACTGAATAACTCACATGCCCATACAAGATTGTAGGAGGAGATTTCAACTCCATACTTCACCCAACATAGACAGATCCCCTCAAAACTCTCACACCAAAACGAGAGAAATACAACAAGCACGCTCCATCCGCCCAACTATTAAGATCCCTAAACCTTTATGAATCATACAGAATAAGAAACCCGAAGTCCCGAGCCTACACCTTTCTCTCCATCCTCATCAAACCCACTCTTGCATAGACCTGCTACTAGGCACCACCACTATAAAAAACCATATAGTTGCGATATACATCCTATCTCATGGTCAGATCACCCACCCCCATAGAAATTGATATCACACATATCTCGACACAACCTTAAATCATGCAACTGGAGACTGAACGACACAGCAATACAGAACACCCACTAAGAGAACAGCTCTCACACAAATCCAGGAATTTTTCAGATATAACACAGACTCAGTACCCGAAATAGCCAACAGTATGGGAAGCCCATAAAGCCACATAAGAGGCAACATACATATCGGCACTTACCAATCTGAAACGCAACAGAGAGGAGGACCATAACACAAGTCAAGAAGGACCTAAAGGCCATAGAAACAATCCACTACAACAAACACTTCCAGATCCTACCTCCGTAGGATACTATCTCCGAACCAACTCAAGACATAACAATAAACAAAGTCGAATCCTCTCTAACATGGCTCCGCAGATATTATTACGCGACAAAGGGAAAACAAGCTAACGCCTTACTGGTCAAACAACTAACCAAAAAGCTAACAAAACTCTCTTCCAACCTCATCAATCATCAAGATGGACTGAATGCCACCCCCGTAGGACCAGTAACAGCGGTCGCACAATACTACCAAATACATACAACAACTAGAGCCAGCCATTCCGGGACCGCCAAACAACACACTACCTCACAACACAATTCCTACAGGAAGCTAAGACTTCCCGCAATATCAGTAGAAGACGCCACCAATCTTAGCGCCCCATTCCCCTAACGAGCTAACAACAATATAAAGGAATCTCCACCAAAAAATCTCCAGGCCCAGACGGCTAAATATAGTTACTATAAAACTTACAGCAAACCTATTGGCTCCAAAACTGTTAGCCCTATACAATTCCTTCCTAGAAGGAGCTCCTATTCCAAAACAATGACCCATTCCACATTATAGTCCTTCCCAAACCAGGAAAGACCCCAAATACTGTCAAAACTACAGGCCAATAGCCCTACTGAACAGGACCTCAAAATATACACAAAACTTATCGCAAATAGATTGGCCCGTCTCCTACCAACAATTATCCACCCGGACCAAGTGGGATTGTCCGCGGCAGACATGCAGGAGCAATAACAGTAGGAGCATAGACCTCATAGACTTTATAAACCGCACAAAGCAGGAGGCCTTAATCTTAAGCCTAGAAGCCGAAAAAGCGTGTTGACCGTATAGACTGGAGATTCTTGGGACAACACTACAAGCATTGGAATCCACGGAAAAGCCCTACGAGCCATCCAAACCTATACACAATGCCAACAGCACTGATACAACTTCCCATGCAAAATCCCCCGTCTTTCAGCAGCACAACGGAACACGTCAGGGCTGCCTCCTCTCTCCACTGTTATTCATCATGTGCATGGAATCACTAGCAGCACATGTCAGAATACCCCAACATCAAAGGAATACAATCCCCTATGGAGAATTCAAGCTATCGCTTTATGCAGATGATGTTCTGCTCACCTTTTACATCCCGCACCTCTCTCGAACACCTAAACCCCCCTCACCCATTTTGGCTCATTATCCGGGTAACAAATCACCAAACAAATCAGAAGCCTACCACTAAACATCCCACATAAACCTCTGAAACTGAAAAGGAAACATACCTACGCGTGGAGAACAGAGTCCATAAAATACTTGGCATCAACCTCACCCCCACCTACCACACAAATTATATAATGCAAACTACCCCCGGCTGCTAGATACACTGGGACAAGGACATGAATAGATGGAAAAATTTACCAATATCCTGGCTGGGAAGACTGACAACTCTAAAATGAACATTCTCCAAACTATTATACCTCTTCAAACTCTCCCCATCCAGGTCCCCTCAAAAACCCTACATTCTTTCAATCGTCGCTTCAGATTTCTGTGGCAGGGCAAACGCCATAGGTACCACAGTCAGTGATGCACACACAGGAGCCCATGGTGGTCTAGCGGCTCCATCATTTCACAGATACCATCAAGCAGCACATCTCAGAACCCGGCACACTGGACCCCAACCTAATAAAATAGCACAATGGGGACAATCGAAACAAGACTGGGTGCCAGACATCAATTGGGCACCTATTTGTGGGAAGGGGGAAAAACCCCATCAAAACAAAATAAGGTCCTTTTACACTCAATGCAAAGCACAATAAGACCTGGGAAAGTATTGTCAAAAAGTATGAGAGTCCGGGTCGCCCCTCCACCCTCCTCCCATTTTAGGCAACCCTAGCTTCCCTCCAGGAGGCTCGGGCCCACAAGCCAAATGGCTACACACAAAGGGGATGACCAGAGTGAAAGACGTGTTGCATAGGTTAACAGGAGAACTATTAACTTTGAAGAACTGTGCCATCACGCTCCCTCCCAAACTCCCCCATTCCAATCTTTCTACAAACTAAAGCACTTCATCCAACAGACTTTTCGCAAAACGAACTTCGCATCTGGATAATCTAGAAAGAATTTTCTACACTGGCCCCTCCCAAAAAGGCTTATATCCTCTATATACAGCGCCCTACAGGAACTGTCATTAACCAAAGCAGGCCCCACACCTATATGCGGAAATGGGAAAAAGACCTGGGCAAACCCATCCCGAGTCCACCTGGTCGTATATAGGTCCTCGGCAAAACCACTTCTATCTGCCTTTGTACAAAGAAAATATCTACAAAATCTTACTCAGATGGTACCATACCCCTCAACTACTACACAAGCTTTCCCAAATACATCCCCCCTCTGCGGGAGTGCCAGCGAGAAGAGGGCTCCTTATACCACATCATGTGGACCTGCACACTAATTAGCCATAATGGACCACAGTCCACCAATTGCTACAAAAGACGCTAAAGAGGAAGCTGCCAAAGACCCGCTACAACTATACTGGGAGCCCCACTCCCAGGGATACCACCTAACTCTCAGAAACTGGCATCACATATCCTGACAGCTACGAGATGCGAAATCCCAAAATCCTGGAAATCAAACACCCCCCCCAACAGAAAGGGCGTTGATCAACAGATTACTAGACATACGCAGAATGGAATACTTACAGCACTCATGGTCAATAAAATTCCCAGGTTCGACAGGATATGGGCTCCCATGAACAATGTTCTCAGACCTATGACAACACCACATCATATGGCAACTGCTGGGATCCCCTCATCTACCTGCACACACTACGCATAGCCGAAACACCAGAACTACCCCCCCCTTTACCCCGGGGCACCCCCCCCCGCACGGTGGAGCCGACGGAGGGAGGGGCCACCCGGACCACCAATAACTAAACAATTACAAAGTCTAAAGTTATGTTATGAATGTTCTGTAAAAAATGACTCAATACCAATTTGAATTCATGAGAGCTCTCACGAAAACAAAATCAGACAGTAGCAAATATAAGTGTTAGAGGGGGACCAAATGTGATAGGTAGATACAACCAACCATTGATATATCTGAGTAAGGTAAGAAGAGGGTATCCAAAAGGTTAATAGGAAGCAGTGCGCAGGAGACACATACAAAAGGGAACACACCAAACACTATACATCATATCCTCACCAATACGCGACCAGGAGAAGAGAGGGACGGCGCCGGCGGCGGAGGACGAGCCTAAAACCCAAAAAAAGAGGGATGGGGGGCGCCTCGGGGGCGGCGGCCGGACGACCGGGCAAACTGCACACCAAAGGGCCACAGGCCCCTAGACACTATCAAAGCCGGCGGCAGCGCACCACCACATACGACGAGGTAAAGCTAAACCAAAAGCACCTAGGAGAGACTTCTAGACAAAAGTTAAGTTAAATTAGTTCTAGATGATAATTCTCTCTATCATCTGTCTATAACAACCAGTATTTTGTAAGTATAATAGCAATGAAACTGTACATACTATGTAAATATGGAAGCAGTTATTTATGAAAAAATAAAAAAGTAATTTTCAAAAAAAAAAAAAAATTTTTTTATTTCAAAAATAGACTGGGTTTGCAGGGTACAGTAGCATCATGAAGGGGCTAATACTGACCCTTTTTTCATTCCTCTGGGCTAATGAAACAAGAAAATATACAGATCCTGTGAATAAATCAGAAGGTATTTAAGTACAATGCAATGTTTAAATACAATTGTTAAAGCAATCCAAGCAAGCATTCTGATTTATAAGGGAGCAGGACACTGGTTTACTGAATAAGGCTGAGGCCAAACTAGAACGCAAGAGTGTGCATGCGCGTTACCCCCCGTTGGTTATGCAATTTGCCCTTATGGAACACATGCAAATCGCAACATAACTAATGATTTCATGCGCTCTGATAAGCGAATCGCAGCACAGCATACACCTGAAGAGCAGAAATGTGGCCTACGCAGATTTAGTCACATTAACTAGAGGCATGATATCTACAATCACTTTTAAAAAAAAAGTAAACCTGTAAGCAGATTGTACTCTAGGCAGATAAACCAGAGACTAAACAGTTTGTGTATAAGAAACTGAATCCTACTTATTTATTTCTATCCGTTAATTGGCAAAATGAGCAAGGTTTGCCAAGTTAAATCAACTTTCCCTTTGTAATATATTTAAGGAACCCTAAATATCAGCCTACCAAAAACGAGAATGTTTTTACTGATAATTCTTGCAAAATAGGATCTACAATATGTAAACTTTCACTCTTATATAAAGGTTATTCTACAAACACAATTTTTTTAGCTGTATATCCCTTAATGCAATTCCCTTTTCATTCTCCCTTTTCTCTGTAACATCTGTGCACTGTGGTTAATGTGGCTTTCCCATTTGTTCAGGATGGAACTTTGGCACATTACTATGACAACTGCAAAGCTATTTCTGAAGACTATTTTTATGAGTCCTTTTTTCTTGGTGGTTACAATTATAGCCGCCCACTACAAACTGCACTGTTAATTTTGTTGTTAATAAATCAAATGATTTGAAAGCTTCTTAAGGGCTCCAGAATTCCAGACTTGTCTTGAGAAAAACACAGCTGCTATCTTTAGAGCAGGCTTTACATACATGTTTCCAATAGTTATTAGTACATATTTCCTTATTACTACCCCCTGCATCCACAGTGACACAGCATAGCTTCCTTCCACTCTTAATACCAGCATAAAGCTGGGTACACACACTACAGATTTCTGAAAGATGACAGACAGGATCCGCAAGATCCTCTCGCCATCTGTCAAAGATCTGCATACACACAGTCCGAGCTTTCTCCCTATGAACAGATAGAGAGAACGCTCGGGACTGTGTATTTCCCCCCAGGGAAATTCCCGTTTTTCCAACGAGTGTTCGGGCCGACCTAAATGTTTGATGGGCACGTATCGGTATCGGGGCTTTATCGGTACTGTGGTGTACTACCTTTACTGTCCATTATACAAACATTATTCTAACGAAAAATGAAAGTTTACATGCATCCTTACTAAAAGCCTGTTTACAACTAAAGGCACCTCTTATAACAATCACTGACGCCAGTTTGTTTTAGCACCCAAGAAATCCCATCACTATAGAAAAAAAAACATATAAAATCCATATACGTTTTGCCTGTTCAGATTGGAGCACATTGATTATTGATGCAAGGGAATATTAACTAAAATTACATCGAAATTTCAATGTGTATTACTAATCATTTTTTTAAAAAAGTAATTGTTAGAAAGCTTATTGTTTATATCGTCACTTTGACAACTACACACTCTACCTTTTGTTATAATCATCAAGCAAATTGCAAAAAGACAAAAGCAAACCCCAAAAGTTTTAAAGAACAACACCTGAGAACAACACCAAATCAAAATACAACAGCAGTAATTTTTGTCTTTCCTCTCATTTTAATATGGTTGCTGCAAAATTTACTTACTAACATGCAGTTATTCCAGCATTCCAGTATCACAATTTGGTCAATGACCATTATGTTCTTTACACATGCTCAGTCCTAAGCTACTGCAGTAACTTTTAGGCCAGTTTTTAGGTGCTTACATTTACTTTAATGCCTTTACTGGAGTTGTATTTAACACTTTATTGGTCTTTAGACAGAAAGGTTTCAGATTCTGGAGTATAATTTTTTTAGGTTTAGTTCTCCTTTAAGTTGAAGACATATTCCTTTTAAATAAATATTCTATCTTTAACATTCTTTCAAATCTGTGTTAACATAAATTGGTGAAACAGAAAAAAACTGCCTCTCCTCCCTAAAAAATCCAAGCTAAGTATCAAATCTAGAACTGGTTAACCTATTACAAAGTAAAAATTTTTAGCTAACGGCATTGCAAAGAGGCCCCCGAATTACCAAAGATTTCTTTAGAAGACTAAATTACTCCAACATTTACTTAATGATCAGTAGCACATATTATTGTTTTGGTTTTAGCCACTAAAATGTGATGGTTTAAAAAAAAAAATAATAATAAAAATAATTAAAACATATCTTAACCCCTGACAGGTGTTATTATGAAGAAAATTGCTGCCATGTGAAATAGCAATAAGTAATTGTAGAAAAACTATTCATGAATATAAAGTGAATGTAGGCGTCTGTGGATAAAGCCTAAAATCTGATCCTGGGAAAAAAAAGTCCAGGAAACTATTAGTTGAATTGTCCAAGAAAGTGTTTGTGAAACCTCAGTCTAGTATGAAAATGTCTGTCTTCCTCTGAAATCTTTTTCGTTCTTTTCCCTATGCTTTCAATGGTTGCCTATAAAAGTTTCTTCATATTTACATGGAAAACATGGGCTATGTCTGGCCAGACTGTATTTTGCAACGTGAATATGTACAGCTATATTAAACATGGGAGGAATTAGTGAGATCTTTAAAATGCTCTATGTTCCAAAACAAAATGAGAATCATAAAGCAGATGTTACTTATAGGATTTTACACTGGATTTTCTTTTTTGCCTCTTGTTTACCAAATAAAACAAAGAGCTTTTATTTATATTTATTTGTGGAAATACGTTCTGATCATTCTGCACTGTACATATGACAATGTCTAAAGCCTTTACAAAGTATGTGAAATATCTATAAATATTTATCATACATATTCTAAATACAAAGCTCATAGCTCAGTTCCTAAATTGCATTCGATCAATAAAGATTTTAGCTTTAAGCAACAGCCATGCTCCATCCTGGCACTCAAAGCAGGACCACTATTCTCGGAGTTAAAATAGAGCATGCAAGTGGTTTAAAATCTATAGGAAACAGTACACTGTGGCTGGGCCCCCTCTTGGTAGGTAAAGTTACATGTCATTGTGAATAGCAAATTAATGTGGGCCTCAGGCTTGATACCAGTATATATATTTTCTTTTGAAAAAGGAGCACAGTACTTTCTTGAAAATGTTTAACAACACTGCCTGTACAAACTTTCTGTAGGATTTTTACTAAAATAATAATTTCTGCATTTTAATGGATTCCCTTGTGTCCTCTGGGAAAATCTAGTGTTGAACCCAGACACTAGACATATATACTAGACAACTTAAACTATTACTTCAGGGCCTAGGAAACTTCAGAGAGCTCACAATACGTAATATATCCATATTTTTTTAGTAAGTGCTTAAAAAGTTTATATAGTTCATTCATGTGTTTATATATTCAAAAACCAATATAAGCATCTATGTTTAATATAAATTACCCTAGCATACTGTAGCTAGTGTA
This sequence comes from Hymenochirus boettgeri, assembly GCA_019447015.1. NCBI lineage: Eukaryota > Metazoa > Chordata > Amphibia > Anura > Pipidae > Hymenochirus > Hymenochirus boettgeri. Next base: position 79,190,674 of record CM033475.1, read on the forward strand.
TCCTTATTAGGAGCTCTTATGTTTTTTCAATACAATTAGGTATCCTCCTCTGGACCCTTAATAACTCTTTGTGCAGCAATTTAGAATCAATTAATAACAGTTCCTTACAATTATATATTACACAGTGTTGTGTCAATTCTAGATTAGTAAGTCAGCATTAAAAATAAGAAACTCCCACACAGAAAGGTACCGTTAAGCCATTATTGAAGGAAAACAATGACAAGTATTTTCTTGAACGTTTGTAAGTATAAAGAGTTATGCTAATTGAGAAGTGATGTGTTCAAGAAGAGATAAAGGCAGAAAACTACCTTTTTCCTTTTTGACAATATAAGCTAAGTCTGTGTCTTGAGGAGCATGTGATGTCATTCATTCATTCTTTTAATTCAGACTTTCGGATTTTTCATGGAAAAATAAACAAATACAAATACTAAGAATAAGGATTACTTATAATACAGGCCAATTTTGAGAAATATCAATACGTGAACCCTCAATTTCTGAATATGTGAACCTCGGTTTTGAATACTCGAGCCCTCATTTCGCATTCTTGAAAACAATAAATATGTTATGCGGAAACTCTTTTTTTTAGAAGTTTTCATTATTTATATGTTTTCCCCAGATCATTTTCCGGTCCCTGAGCCATTTATACTAACTTACTATTGCTATTTATACCTTAAATTTTATTGAAACTTTTTTAAATCCCAATGACTTCTAGGGCCTATTTTGTTTTTTGATTTTTTTGGAAATTCTATCAATCTGATCTTGAACCGGAACTCGGGGTTCATCTCAAATGACAAAACAGTTTGATACAATACACACTAAAAGTATATGCAAAGTATGTTTGCATCTGTTTCCAGTGCTATGTTTCACAACTATGTTTAAAGAACTTATACAACCATTTCAATGCCAATGGACACAACCGAATGCTGATCTGGACACTTGGCTCCACCTGACTGCATAGAGCATACAGACAAGGGCATTGAATGGGGTGCGCTTCCATTATACTAGGCAGTAAGTTCTGACCCGCACTTATCACACAAAAACCAGAAAAACACTCATATATATGTTCAGCCCCAATTCTCTATTCATGCATTAGGTTTTGAAAATGGTAAATTTATTATTTCTTCATTCATTTCCTGTGGGAATTTTGTTTTTATTGCATTGCCAATTTCCAGCTGCAAGTGGTAATTGTGGCCAAAAAAAATTGGGAACTGTAACCATTCATTCTTTTCTTAGAAAATGTAGTTCTCCTTTAAGAGTTTTACCTAAGAATTATGTCTACTCCACCTTTCACCTATAACCTGAAATGAATGAATTTTCATCTGCAGATCTTTTTTATTAGCTTTTGTTGGCAAATGTTGAATAGGCCACACACAAACTTTAGGCTGTATTGCATGCAAACCCTATTCAATGCAAGGGAAACTCTAAAATGTGAAATAAGATCAACAAAAGAGGCCTTTTCTTCATACAATGCTTGATCCATGTTGGAGGCTGTTTATTTAAAGTAGCTTTTTAAAATAAATCCATGGTACACAGCGCTGTTGTTTTTTCTTTAAAGACATATAACAACTATAAGTTTTTCCATTTTAACAAAACAGTTTAATTTTTGGCAAACACAAAATATACAACAGCAGGATATCACAAATAAATTCAATATTGCAGCATTTGCGTGTATTTAATGTAGTCAATGTTTGAACCCCAGATAGATTAAGCAGTCGGTTTCAAGAAGTTCAGTCTGTGAGCAGAGTCAGGAACGTCCCCATAGGAGTTGGGGTGGAGTTACATCTGCAACTTGATAAAACTTTTTTGCATTGTCAGGCCCAGCATATGCAGAGCACCCCTGGTCTTACCAAGATAGTATTGAGGTCTCGCAAAAGTGAGTACACCCCTCACATTTTTATCTTTTCATGGGACAATACTGAAGAAATGACACTTTGATACAATGTAAAGTGGTCAGTGTACAGCTTGTATAGCAAATAAATTTGATTTCCCATTAAATATGCGCAGCCGTTAATGTCTAAAACGCTGTCAACAAAAGTGACTACACCCCTAAGTGAAAAATGTTCAAATTGTGCTCAATTAGCCATTTTCCATCCCTGGAGTCCAGTGAATCATTAGTTTACAAAGTCTCTGTGTGTAATAGGGATCAGGTGTGTTAAATTTGTGGTTATCGCTCCCACACTTTCTAATAACTGATCATTGGAAGTTGAACATGGCACCTTATGGTAAAGGAAATGTTGGGAATCTGAAAAAAAGAATTGTTGCTCTACATAAAAATGGCCAAGGCCATATCAAGATTGTAAAACACCTGAAACTGAGCTGCAGCATGGTGACCAAGACCATACAGCAGTTTAACAGGACAGATTCCATTCAAAACAGATCTCGCCATGGATGACCAAAGAAGTTGAGTGCACATGCCCAGAGTCATATCTAGAGGTTTTCATTTACAAATATATGTATGAGTGCCACCTTCATTGCTGCAGAGGTTAAAGGGGTGGGTGAGCCTGTCAGTGTTAGATCAAATACCTTAGACTGCATCATATTGGTCTGTGTGACTGAAAGAAGCCTCTTATAAAGAAGAAGCCTGCAAACAGTTTGCTGAAGACAGGCAAAATAAAGGCATGGATTATTGAACCATGTCTGTGGTCTGATGAGACCACGATAAACTTGTGATGATTCTCATTCATTCAGGTCATGGTATATTTGTGCATTCAGTTGAATCAATTAGACTTGAAGTCAGTTCTTAAATAGAAACTGAGGTTAAACAGCTGGACTGGCCTAGTATATCTCCATCACACCTTATTGAGCACAATTTGGACATTTTTGTTGCCAGGCATTAATGGCGTGTGTGTGAGTTATTAAGAGGGGACAGCAAATTTACATTGCTATACAAGCTGTACACTGACTATTTTACATTGTAGTCCTATGAAAAATAATAAAATATTTACAAAAATGTGAGTGTGTGACTCACTTTTGTGAGAACTGTATATCCATCTAAAAAAATCTCCTGACTACAAATGGAATCAGAATTTCTGGAAAAGCAAATAGGGACGCACTGCAGTCAAATCTTAATGATTTATTGTGAACACACACCAAAAAACTCAACGTTGGGGAACCCCCTTCCTCAGGTGCTGGAGGGTGATTATTATGATTGGATTATTTTAGTTTATGATGGTTTTTGTTAGAATTAAATCCAAAATATAAATAGTGTAATACATATAAGCTAATAAAAAAGGTTTTGGTGTTATTCTCGAGCTGTATTTTGCAAGTAGCAACATCCTGATGAATATTCCGACAGAGAAGTTAGGTCATTAGAAAATGACCCCAATTACAACACAAATTTCCAAATGTCAAAGTTCAAGTGGAAACACAAATCTGCTAAAAAAACACTAGTGTCACTAAGAACACAGCAATATATTTTCTATTTTGCCTTGTCTGTCTTTATCCAAATAATACAAGATGTGAACTAGTAGTTTATTACTTTGGTTTTTATGATTGAGCCACAAAGTTTCTACCAGGCGGACAAAGGCATTTCAAGTTGGTGTCTCTTGCTTCTCGAAGTCTTGGTAGATGTGTTTTAACTTCTGTAAATACAGTAGAAAAAGTTTTAGTGTAATATACAATAATATATAGAAGACATCAGTTAACAATACAGGGAATTCAATAAAGTTCTTATCGTTAAAATGGGCTAATTTTGCCCCAACCAATCAGATGATAGCTTTCAAATGTTAAATAAGATCTGATTGGTTAGGGCAAAATTAGCACCATTTTAAACGATAAGAACTTTTATTAAATAACCCTGTAAGATTCTTAAAGATACATAATAATTGAAACACTGGAATCCTGGCTAGCACCTAAGGGGGTAACCAAGATTTTGAAAGTTGACAGCATCCACTAATTGCATTTAATTTAACTGTGTATGCTAATGCTCTCTCTCTCTCTCTCTCTCTCTCTATATATGTATATATATATATATATATATCTTCAATGTTCTTATAATATTTTCAGTGTTTAATCTGGATGTTTTTTTGCCTGAGCACCTGCTGATATATGTATTGAATCAAATCGTCTTTGCACTCTGTCTGCTGCAGGATCCAGTTTCTTGCATGAGACAGAGCCAGACATAGCTTGGGCAGGTGCACAGCTCTGCTATTCCCTCTACACACAGTGCCAGATTAACACAAGTAGCTACTCTTCTGTTTCTTTATTTTTGTTAGAGATTATATGGTATTCCAAGAAGCGAGTGTCACTAGCCAATGTGCAATAATCAAAAGTGGCATCAGAAACTTTAATAACTTACATTAAGAAGGTATACAATAAGGACAGGGGCTACTACTAAAACAATTCATGCAAAAATATCCATTTACAAGCCATCTTGTAAAAGCTTCATTAATCAAAGTATATCGGAAACTACAAACAAATAGAGAACAAATTTGTTGGTGAAACAAAATGATACATGAAACTTTAATTCTCAACATTCTAGTTTATCTAGAAAAGGCACACTACCTTTATTAGATCAGACTGTAGAAGTGCCAGTCTAAGCTAAATCTGCAATAGAACAATCATTCATGACATTACGAGTAGGGCATACAGTCTACAAGCCAATGGCATTGGGCTTTATTGGCAGTGTGTCTAGAGTCTTTCCCGAATGAGTGCGTGGCTGTCGAATGTTCGGGTTGGCTGCGGTCATTTGGGAAAGACCTAAAATTTCCCTCGGTCCCGGAAGTCTCCCTATAGGGGAGTCGGCTGTGGTCGTGGGAAAGCCACAGTCCAGAGCTTTTCCCTATGCTGTGCATATGCTGTGTATAGGAAGAAAGATCAGGATGTGTTCACTGATCTTTGAAAAATGAACAGACGGGACCTGCAAGATCTGTCAAAAACCTTTACTGTGTAACTATCCCGTGCCTCAGATCCAGTCTGTTCTTCACAATTAACCCCTATCAGTTAGGAGAAACATTAATGGGGGTGGTTTTGGTAACAGGAAAGTATTCAATCATTTGGACAGTAGTCATCAGTGGTAATGATGAAAATTTGTTTACTGCTTTATTCTTCAATGGTGACTAACAAACACAACACGTTTGAGCAATGTTCAACAACCGCCTTTTTTCTGACCGGAAATGTGGAACAGTCAGATAAAACTGCTGCTCCACACAACTTTACAATTGATTCAACATTCATCTCATATACAAGTGGTTTAATGTCGATATAGTGTATGGCCAGCTCAATGAATGCTTAAATAATGGGTGGGGTTGGAGTTAAGATCAAACAGGTTTATTTATAAATCAATAATAGACAAACACCAACATGGTATAAATAAGGGTTATTGTTTTGAATGGTTTGTATGATTAAGGAGTAGAAGAGCACATGGTAGGTATAATCATAATCATGTAATTTTATTGAGGTAATCTATATAGTCTGATTAGGGATAGAGAGCACTCATGGGACTTTTTTCGTAAAAACTTTTATTAAACATCTACGCTTTTAGGCTGATTAGAGCAGCCGTCCTCAGAATGTGACATCAGAACAGGTAAGTATATTTAAAATACAGTGTTTTTATTTTAAATAACAATTACCTGTTGTGATGTCACATTTGAGGACGGCTGCTCTAGTCAGCCGAAACACATATATGTTTGAAAAAAGTTATGATGAAAATATCCCACGAGTGCTCTGTATTCCTAAATCAGACTACCTATTCTTACCAGATGCACCGGGGCATTGGAACAATTGATGCAAGAGCAAGACCCACTGCAGATATATAATAAAAACCTCCGTAGCCCGAACACCTCCACTCACCCACACAGAACAAAGCATCCCATAACAGTATATCCCATAAAATATATATATATAGTATAAATATGCTCATCCTAAAGGAATCAGAAAATTCTGTATTTGAGCACAAATCAGGAAGACTGAAGCTAAACAGAGCCTAATTAACCACCGTCCATATTTAGGAGATCCATACAAATTGAACTCTTTTGAACTCAATCTTTTATGCACAAATTTACTATATTTATTTTAAGCTATTATGTTTCTTAAACTTAGAATCCCATTACCTATTATACTACCTGGACAATGTTTGCTTCTGTAACAACAACCCACACACCTCTAAGATACTTTAATTTAAGTGGCTCTTTTTGTATAGCATTCATGAAAGCCAACAATTCATTATAATGCAGCCTGAACATCAAAGTCTTTCTTCATTTTAAAATCTGTCAAGGTGTGGCAGATAAGAATACAATAGACTCACTAATGCAAAAGCAAGGCCATTGAACAATATACACCACCTGTATAAGCTCTGCTTAAAGTATACAGTATGTATAAAAGTATATGTATATGAACATTTGGAAATGCTAATCTCCTTTATTAAGAAGGCAGGATTAGATCAAAAAAAATAGGCAAACTGTTTAATAACGGACATGACTGAAAAAAGTTTCTGGATTATGTTCTCTTCACCAACACATACTGTATAAAGAAAATTGGATCAATGGTTTCCTGAATGAGGCAAACATCATAATAAGAAACTCCCCCCCCCCCCTTACTTGATGTTCTTTAGCATCCATGCAAGAAACAGGGACATTGTTCTCCGTCTTGTGGAAGCAATTAGTATATAAAGCAATGTGTTGACATGAAAGCAATAAGCCTTCATTTGGGAAACTGCCACTGGAAGTAGTGTGATAGTCAAAACACCTGCTACTCTTACATAAAAACCAGTGTTACATCACTCTGGCTGCCCAAAAGAAATCTCCAAGCACCTGTTTGCTATTTCTGACAATTGAAATATCTCCTACTTCTACAAGGGACAGCAGTATACCTGGAAGAGAAGCTTAATATGGCAAAATACCAACGTTCTTCCTTAATTATTAAAGTTCAATTATTAATACTTTTCATTCAGGAAACTTCTTTCGCATAATGATAAGTTCCCTATTAAATGTTGCAGCTCAGAATGATTTGGGGTTGTAGGCTTATTATCCCATGGTGTAGTGTTCCCAGAATTTATGCTGGAAATCCTCATGGCATTTGAGTCCATTTTAAAAACTGTAGACAGATTCGGTGTTAGATAACTAGAAGCAATCGGTTCCAGCATAAACCTGGTTTTTAGGTATTAATCATTGTATTTATTTCTTTTAGAATGAGTCAATAAATAACAAACAACAGAATCAACTTAATTACATCCTGATGCAGCTGCTGATCTATTTTAAATATAACCTGCATTACTAAACTGGAAGTGAGTAGCTACGTGACATGGAATTTTTAATGGAAAACTTAATCTAAAATCTATATAAGGAGCAATCCACTAGTCACCTTTTTTCTTTCTAAATATGTAAGAAGTATCTCTGAAGTATTCCTAACAAGATGGAGAACTAACATCACTCTGATTCACCTCCTCTGTTCCATTCCATGTTCGTGCTTTGTCCAGTTCTATCAATCCTTGTTGTTTCAAATAAAAACTAAAAAAATACTTTTCTCAACAAAACATTGAAGTATAACATCATTAAGCCTGTGAAGGTTCTCATTCATCCAGGTCATGGTATATGTTGTATTCAATTAGATCAACTGGACTTGAAGTTTAGTTCTTGAAGACATTTCGCTAGTCATCCGACTGGCTTTCTCAATTATGAATTGAGAAAGCCAGTTAATTACTAATAATATTAATATTGATATACTGGGTATATCGCTAATAAGTATCCCTGCCTCTTGTAGAGATATCAACACCACACCAACAGTAATAATAAATTATTTATTTTATTTTAAGTGCCCTATATTTATCCTGTCAGTGGGTCCTTGGAAGGTGTCAGTACATTGTGGAGTGTTTCTCAATATTAATAAGGATCATGTGTGTGATGTTTGCTTTTTTACCTTTGCTTTATTTATCTGTTGCTGATCAAACAGATCAATAGAATGAAAAAAGAATGGTTTTTTTTGGGGTGGGGGGGGGTGGGGGCGCAGACGCTTTAAAAATTGGATGGCTGCAAACGCATGTGCCACCAGGTAAGTAAAAAAAAGCAAAAAGGAGAAGAGGTTGGCAGCTGCCCCTGCAACTTCAGGTGCCCTAAGGCATGCACCTACTGTGCCTAATGTAAATCCGTCCCTGCCAATAATAAAAAGTATATGTGTGACACTTACACTGGCACAATACACACTTTGCTGAAATATTACTTAGGCGTCTTGCTAGTTCAGTTTTCTATATACAGTATCCCCCTTTAACATTCTAATTTAGTCTTATGGGAGAATGGAAGGCTACACTGCCTGTTAAGAAATCTATTTTTTTATGGCACATTTTATTTTCTTTAAAGGAAAGTAAACCAAAAACAAGTGTTTGCCAATCGTTCTTTTATTCACAGTGAGGTGATAATGCTTATTCTCACCTCCTGTGAATAATAGTTTGATCAGGGGACACAGCCGAACTTACCTTACCGGCGCTCCACTCGCAGGTCCTCTGATCTGACAGCCGTGTTGCCCCTGTCTCCCGACTACGTGTCTATCTTTGGGCGCATGCGGCCAATACAAAAGATAGGCGCAAGATAGGAGAGCAGGACAGCGTGGCTGTCAGATCAGAAGGACCTGCGAGTGGAGCGACAGGTAAGGTAAGTTCGGCTGTGTCCCCTGATCAAACTATTATTTACAGGGAGGTGAGAATAAGGTTCTCACCTGCCTGTGATAATAGAAACGATTGGCAAACACTTGTTTTTTTGAGTTTACAGTTGCTTTAAAAAAAATATTAAACAAATAAAACTATCATATAGCCTAGAGGTAGATGATCATGCTGTATATGTCAGAATTGTACAGTTTGCAAAAAAAAATCTTTTACCTCCAGCACTTTGTTGTCTTTTTTAACCCACTCTAGAGGATATAGTGATAGAGAGAGAGAGATATAGGGTAGATAAGAGAGATAGGTAGATAGAGTGATACATATAAACAGTGAGAGATAGATAGTAGATAGATAGATAGATAGATAGATAGATAGATAGGATAGATAGATAGATAGATAGATAGATAGATAGATAGATAGAGAGATAGAGTGATAGATGAGATAGATAGATAGATAGATAGATAGATAGATAGGATAGAGTGATATATATAGATAGATATAGATAGTAGATAGATAGATAGATAGATAGATTAGATTAGAGTGATATAGATAGATAGATAGATAGATTGATAGATAGATAGATAGATAGATAGATAGATAATGATATAGATAGATAGAAGATGAGATAGATAGATAGATAGATGATAGATATAGAGATAGATAGATTAAGATAGATCGAGAGATAGATGATAGAGTGATAATATAGATAGATAGATAGAGAGATATAGATAGAAGATAGAAGATAGATAGAGAGGATATATATATAGATAGATAATGATAGATAGATAGATAAGATAGATAGATAGAAGATAGATAGATAGAGTAGATACTAGATAGAGAGATAGATGATAGATGGGATAGATAGATAGATAGTAGTGATAATAGATAGATGATAGTTAGATAGATAGATATGATAAGGGATATAGATAGATAAGATAAGATAGATAGATAGATGAGGATAGAGCTAGAGATGATATAAGATAGATAGAAGTCGTGTAGATATATGATAGATATAGAGATAGATATCGATAGATAGAGTATTAGAATAGAATAGATAAGAGTTGGATAATAGATAGATAGAATAGATAGATAGATAGATAGATAGAGTAGACTAATAGATAGATAGATAGATTCGCTACAGTACTTGTTCCCTCATCTTTGCTTTTTGCTGTTCTTGTTGTCAATTTCCAGCACATGACAAAATGTCATCAAAGGGGCTGGTGGAAGACCAGTAAAAGGTACAACACTCTTGGTTGAGGCAAATAACAACCCATACAACAGGTAACAACTCATTGGTTGTGAGGCAAATTAACAACCATACAAAGTAGACCTCCCTTTAAATAAGGTAATTATCTTATTTAGCAAAATATCCTTTTTTTCCAACTCACCCTGTAATCAAAGACAGTGAACTTTCCTGCATTTTCAGAAATGCGAATTTCTATGGACAGATAAGGTATAGACGGGACTGGTATGTCGAATTCACAATTACAGCAACCTAAAAAAATTATACACGTTTCTAGGGTTTTTTGATAGTTTTCATAATTCAATATATAATTTGAAACAATCACCCTTCTTTCAACCTTTAGGTAAATATAACTGTTCTTATCTACTAAGGAATTCGTTTTGGTATTTATGGATTTGAACCATCTTTTGATGGTTTGAAATAAGAAACGACATTTACGAAATCAATGAACGTTCAACAAACAATTTCATTTCTGTCAAAACTTTTGCCCAGACTCCAACTGAAAAAAAATTTCATGTAACTGGTAAAGTGAAATACCTGAAAAATGTCCAGCTATTTTCTCAGCTTAACAATTTCACATTCAAAATAGTTGAAAGGCAAAAGAAGATTTTTAAACAAGTTCATTTGGTGGTTCAAGGGGTCTAAAATACTTGGTATTTTGTGCTGCTACGCTACCACTGGTTATTTGGTTCAAGCTGGTGAAACAAAGTGAAAACTCTCTAAGGTTTTCTAAAAACATTGTCGGACAATCTTGTGACAATATAGGTATCCCACTACTCCTGGATCTTCCAGGAGTCTCCCGCAAATCGGGGAGGTTCAGGAGTCCTGAATCTCCTCCCCGTTACGCCCCCTTTATGTGTGTCACGCCTCCGGACGGCCCACACCACGCCCATACCACACCCCTAACCCACCTCCCCCACCCCCTAGCATGTATGCCCCGCCCCTGTATGACGTCAATGACATCACAGCAGCGTAGCCATGTGCCCCCTCGCCCACCCTGCCCGGAAGGACGAAGAGACAGGGTGGGATGTCTGGATAATGGTAAATTTGTTTGGAAAATAAGTTTATAGAAACATTATAAAAAAGTGTTATTACAATTATTGGTCTACATACACAATATAAAATATCAGACATCTCAGAAATATTTCAAATCTTAAAAACATTCATATAATCGTTGCAACCCCAACAAGTCTGTCCTCCACTGTCTGGCCACTTAAGGCTCGGCTGTTTCATTTAACAATCTTACTGCATGGCGCTCAGTAGGGCACCATTCGTTGATGATCTGCCCTTGAAAAAAAGACAAAGATTTGCATGCAAGGTTTATATACAATGAAATGTGTTTTTCTACTGCAGATTTTGGGGAGTCCCATAATACTAGCAATCTAGCTAAATGCTAGGCACTTGTCTACAGTAAAAAGCAGAGCATGGATAGTCCAGAAATAATGACAGTATCCAAAAAATTATCATTACAGAGTTCCAAGGATTATTCTTCGAAAAGCTTGAAGAGTTCTTATTTTGTCTGTATGATGCATATGTCGGTATGATTAAAGGTTATGTCCACCCTTAAATCAAACTTTTAATATAGGCTTCCCCTGGTCCCCCAGCCCCAACCGCATAAATTTTTATTTTAAGAAAGCTCCCAAAACTCTTACTTACCTCCCCTCTTCCTCCGCCGCGCTCCCGGCCCTCTGTGCGAGAAATGCAAGCAGAGGCGGGACCGGCAGCCGCGTCTGTGATTGGCTGAGCTGCAGCCATCACGGACGCGGCTGCCGGCTGCTCACTTCAGCGGAGGAAGAGGAGAGGTAAGTAAGACTTGGGGAGCTTTCTTAAATAAAATATGCGGTTGGGGTGGGGACCAGTGGGGAAGCCTATACTAAAGGGTTAAATGCTAGGGGGAGGGAATCGGGAGGAAGGAGGTGAGACGGGAGCAGAGGGGAGGGAGGGGGAGAAGAGTTCTGCAGTACGCATGGCAAAAAATCTACCTGACGGCAGGTAGGAGCAGAGTCCTATATGGACTCTGCTAGCGTCTGGGGGCAGTTTTTGGGACTTTGGGGGGGACTACAGGGAGAACCCATGGAGTGGGGATGTTAGGTAAGGATTAAACTACACTACATTGTGGGGCCAGTAGTTTTGGGGGGATTATAGTTTTGGGGGTGGACCTGCCCTTTAAAGTCATTTGGAATTATGCAGCATCCTCACTTGCTTCGAGGTATCAACCTGTGACTAATGCTTGTCAGTACGAACTATATAGGGGCAGGTAAATCATTTATACATAATGTCAATTGAACGTTGAGTGTAAAATTGGAACCATTCTGAGGATTACAAGACCCATTAGTTAACACTAAAATACCCATGACCTAAACACTAGAAATTCTGTGTTATCAATCAACCAACCTATGGTTCCCACTTCGTACCCCCTGCTGGTGCTGTGATAGCTATTCCCTCTTCGCCCAGTATTTTTCTGGGTGTTTATTTACTGTTGCAAGGCTGCTTTGCTGAACTACTTAGCTAGCTAGGTTGGCAGAAAATTGGCTACTTTTAGTAAAACCCAAGGATCACTTTTTCTCTATTTACTAAATCTTTGCTGTGAGAATGTACATAACACTACAATAGAATATAATGACTATGATATACAAACTTTAGTTCTGTTTAGAAATCAAAACATTTAATGATGGTTTGCATAAAACACAGATATCGTAGTATCTGTATTCACCTGCAATCCAACCTTAATTAACATTACACATTTTCCTCTCTTTGCTATGAGTCATTTTTCTTAGTTGGCTCCACCTTGTAAAATAACAGATCTTACTATATACTGTTTATACTGTGTGAAATAGCATCAAATAGGTCATTTAACAGGTATTAATTAATCCTATGCGAGTCTTTTGATTTGGGACTCTTGCTACGTGTGTTTAGACATCTAAACAACAAAAAACTATTTTTACAACTGAATAGTTTTAAAAAAACTTGCCTTGGATTTTTTTGCCAAATATGTAAATAAAATGTACAGTATGGATGTAAAATAAAGGAAGTATTTTGGATAAGGATATGCTCACAATAAGTAAATGTTTTAATTTTTTTTTTCTGCTTAATATCCGAATGTTCTTTAATGCATATCTTGGGTAAGGAGCAGTGTGTCTTGGTACTGTGCATTGCTTAGGGAATCCTCTTGGTGGTTGTCTTCCAATAGCCGTTTTTTGTTTGTTTCTTGTTATCCAACGTTTTATTTGCTCTTTGTGTAGATGTTATGTGTCTCTAATTAAAACATACACGGTGCTCAAGGTTATATTCTCAAGTTAAGGCAGTTTAAAAATGTATTTCCTCAGGGGTCTCATATCTCAGTTTAGGACAGTTTAAAAATATATTGCACTCAGGGGTCTTTTATTTCAATGTCAGTGTTGCAGAAAATAACCGTGGTTGTTCATGCTATAGCTATTTTCTTTGGTGAAAAAAACAAGAATATAGTAATAACATTGCATACAACTTTTAGCCTGTCTATTAACCATCTATTATGTATTTTATTTCTTATTTGGTGCTACATATTCCGCAGCGCTTTACAATTATTTACTCAATTCACATCAGGCCCTGCCCTAAAAAGCTTACAATCTAACCACTTTAGTACACTACAACCTATCAGTATGTCTTTATGATTGTGGGGAAACCCATGCAATGCCCGAGTGCCCGGAGGAAACCCACGCAAGCAGGAAGAACATGCAAACTCTTTCCAGATGTGTCCAAGGGTGGAGTTTATTTAAAACCTACATTTGAAGTTTCAGCTGATTTACATAATTTGACCTAAAGTGAGAACAAGAGAAAAGTACAGGATATCCGTTCTAAACAGCATTAATCTCTGACACTGATAAAAAAAACGTTTGTGTGTCATGCAAACCCCTGATTTACTTTAAGACAAGGTCAGGCCCTTTTGAGACTAACATTCTTATAGACATATACAGAATTGTAGGGCAATGGATGGCCTACAGTAGTATGTTGGCAAACCAGTTAAAAGAAAATTTAAAGTAAAGTATGTATAGTCAAAAATGACATTTAAAGGGCATCTATAATGAAAAATAGTTATTTTAAATTGACCATAACGGGAAGCTTTAATTCTTCCCAACCACCACTGTATCATTTTTTTGTTGAGCTGCGCCCTATTTCTTTAGATATCCAATCTAAAACTTCTTGTATTTCAGCTGTCAATCAAGTTCCTTGCTCTTAAAAACTTTCTTCTGTGATGTTTACTGTAGATGGAATGGACAAGTCGACAGTGAATCTTATCTTGTCAGGCCTTGACTTTGGTTTTATTGATATGGATGTTAAAAGAGAATCTTCACTAACAAAATGTGCTGTTAAGATCAGAAATCGAAATAGAGTAAATGCTTCTTGCATGTTTCGAACGTGATGCATTCTTTCTCAATTGTTTCCTCTTTTATGTGCCCTTGGTAAAGCATACTTCCTACTATAACTTCAAACTATTGATGATAATGTGCAGTGTATGATATGTGCAGCTACACATTACCTACTGAGATTTGGTGAATCATCAAGTATCTGCATTTACCTCCCCATACTTAAAAAAGGGGGAGAAAATATTCTTATTTCTTGATCAGTTGCAGACAAGATAAAAAGAATAATTTTCTCAAAAAAAGAAAAAGGTAAATAAAGGGGAACTAAGTCTCCAGTCAACATTGCCCCAATAGACAGAGACCATTCACAAACATACAAAAAAACTGTCTCACCTCTCTTCTGTGCATTTCTAAAATGAATCTGTAGGTACTAGGGCTCACTCCCATAATCCACCTTAACTGGATGACAACCATAAACTTCACGGAAGCTGCAGACTTGCTTTTTGAAGCTGACAGACAATACATACTTAGCTCAGAGATCATCCCTTCCTCTGACACAGAACAGGGTTTCATTACAGTTTTTTATGTAACATATTTAAATGCTCCTGTCCCTAAAAATTATATAATCCTTTTTCTTTTTATATACAAAAAAGAAAACTGATTTTTTCAGTTTATTTCTTAGTTGGCATAATGTAATGAATATTAACATTCAGTTAAAAAAAAAAATGGGAGTCTGGGGAATCAAACCTACAACCTAAACTGTTCTGTCTTGCTAAAAGAAAAACGTTTTACTACTGTCCCAATTTATTTACTTACTTAAATCAGCTATGAGGAGAACTTAGTTAGAATAAAAATTTTATATATTTCATAATGGATACAAAAAGCCGTAAATTCAGTCAATTGACTATTTTGTATGATTTTACAATAAAGGCTGGGTTTGAACCTGTGACCTCATAGGCCGTGTGTTTCTAAAAACATGGGGCATATTTATAAAAGAGCGACAAAGTACGAAATTTTGCGCATTCGCTTTTCGCATGGGTTTTCGCCAAAAGACAGTTAACGCTATTTATAAAGGGTAGCGTTAACGAATGGCGAAACCGTTTCCGCGAGCTATCGCTAAACCCTTGTTCGCCCTAACTTCGCAATGGTATTTTAGCGAAAAAGGAGCAAAAAGGCCATAACCCGATTATAAAAGATGCGAAAGGTGGTTTTTTGCGTTAAAAAGAAGCGAAAGATTAGCGCCCTGAAGGTGGTGAAAGTCATTGTTTGAGCGAAAGGCATTTAAGGGTAATATGCCTTTGAAAAAAGCGAACGCGCATTAGAAGGGCGATCGCGCATTAGAGTGTAATATGCCTTGGAAAAAGCCGACATTAGAAAGGCGATCGCGCATTAGAATGTAATATGCTTGGAAAAGCGAACGCGCATTAGAAAGGCGACGCGCATTAGCAAGGGCCGAACGCACATTATAATGGAATATGCCTTGGAAACGGGAACGTGCATTAGAAAGGCGAACGCATATTAGAAAGGTGAACGCACATTAGAAGGCGAATGTGCAGTCAAAAGAAAATTGTATTCCAATTGAGGAAATTCTAAGAAGATTGACTAAATAAGACATGGCTGATTCTTGGTAAATGTTGAGGTGGCCATTTTGAACTTGACATCATTTTCTAGTGGGCTTTTTGGTTTCGAATGGTTTTCACAATGCAGTCTTCTTAGATGCGTTAAGTTTCGCTGCGATACTTTTTGCTCTTTATCGCGCCCGTTCGCCTTTTTCAGCCGCGAAGTGTTTTTTTTTTCGCTTTTTTATAAAAGGCGAAACGAAGACCCCAAATGGCGCTATTTTTCGCTGCAATGTGCTGCGCTAATTATTTGGCGAAAAAGACAATCCTTTATAAATATGCCCCCTGGTATTTGTATGTTGCCCAACCAGAGCTACCACAAAAGAGCGGGTACATTTAGAAACCTTTGCTAGAAAGAGAAGCAAAAAAAAGTCAGTAAAATGTACTTATTATTTTGTATTGTTCCGAGCTGTCAGTAATGTACGCTGGCTACATTATTAGGAACTTCCATTTTGGTGTGGAAACTTCTGTATAGAAAATACTCCGTGCATAGAGACTGCGAATACTGGGGTCAGGGGGCATGGCAATAGGTGTAAATGCTCACAAGGCTCTGAAGACTAATGGGCTGTGAGTTGTACTAGTTTTATTGCTTAGTTAGAGAATCTATTTCACTTGTATGCAGGGCCTTTTAAGGCAAAGGCCACCTAGGCAAAGAACTAGGGTGCATATGTTGATCCAGGGCGCCTATTCTTCTCCCTAGCATCTCCCAGTCAGCTGTACTTGCTGGTTAGACCTGCTCTCCTTGTTCAGCTGTAACCTGCAACATTGTATCTAGTACAGAGCCTCCACACACTCTACATAGCAAAAATGTTGCAATTTGCAAATTAACTGAAGGTAAGGAAGGAGGGGGGAGGATGAGCTCAGCTAATAGGACTGAGAAGAACAGTTCTAAAATGCCGGTAAAAGTGCTGCGCAGACATTATAACAGTGACCCTTGACTGCAGCCACGAAATCCTATCCCTGCCTCATTCTTCCTTCCTTCTTCCTTCCAACTTCCAATTAGAACTTAGAGTAGATGAGGAGTGAACAATTCAACGGAGGAGACATGGAAAGCAGGTACATACTGTATATCATGTCAATGCTGGTACATACTGTATATCATGTCAATACAGGTACATATTGTATATCATGTCAATGCTGGCAGCTGAAAAGGTTAATGGTAATAACTCTGGTGGCACTGATAGTGTTAATAGGAAATTCTGTTGGCATTGAATGGTTCATGGTAATATCTTCTTGCACTGAAAGTGTTAATGGCAATACTATGGGGAAGTCTGCTGGCACCGAAGGGTTAATAGCAATTCTCTGGAAAGGTGCTGGCACTGTAAGTATTAATAGTAAAGTCTGCTGGCACTAAAGGGTTAATGGTAATGTTCTGCTGGCACTGAAATTATTAATGTCAATATTCTTGAAAAAGCACAGAAAGAGTTAAACATTTCAGATCTCACCAAATTTCCCTGTTCTGCCCTATCCGCTGGAATCAATTTCTGGAAAGAACACTGGTGCCACATACCGACATCCACTAAAACCTATCCTTCCTTCCAATCAGCATTTCACTTGTGGCCAGTGTCGCTGCATTCATACAAAGTATGTATACACCCCGTCACCTGTACACGTGAGCCTCTTACCTACTGTATGTATGTATACACGCCCGCTTCACCTGGCACAGCGTGTGCCACTTACCAACTAGTAACGTATGTATACACGCCGCCTCACCAGTACAACCGTGTGCCTCTACCAACTAGTAAAGCGGTTCCACTATAAAGAACAGTCGCAGTAGACGGTGTCAGAAGCAGAAAGGAGGAAACCCAGCTTTAGTTTGACAGCCAATTTTTGTTTTTGTTGGGGGGGGGGGGGGGCGCATGTATGGGAGGGCGCCTAGGGCACCAAAATGGCTAGAAAGGCCCTGCTTGTAGTAGTGCAACTTACTAGAGGAGAGTCTTAAAATGTAGGTGTTCTGAGGATAAACTAAACACTTTCATATAAGGTTATAACAATGTAAATTTAGTTCTCCTTCAAAGGTTATTCAATTGCTCTGAGCATTTAAAGGGTATGTCCACCCACCAAACTAAATTTTATAGTTTGTAGGAAATTCCTGTAAACCTCAACCTCGCAAGGTTTACAGCATTTAAAGATCTCCCAAATGTACTTACCAGCCATCGTTCCTCCGTGCCTTCTGCTTACAGACTTCTGCACAGAAGTCAACAGGAGGGGCTCGACCACATCCGCTCCTGTGATTGGGTAAGGCATCGCGCCTTAGCCAATCACAGGAGCGGATGCTGGTCGACCCTTTAACTTGTAAATGCTGAGCAATTTACTAGTTTAGAGTTCACTTCACTTAGTTCACTAGTTCTGCTCACTTAAAATAAATTGATCATATTCCCCAGTGTTCTGGAATTAAAAAAAACTTATTGTCTTCCTCTGATATTTAAAAAAAGTACTAAACAAGCAATTCATACCAAAACTTTATATGAAATATACATTAACAATATGTACACAAGTGATTTAAAATATAATTATTTTAAGAATAGTTCTGTTTTGTAAAATGTATCTCATTGGGAGAGGGTGATTTTATTTTCCTGATTGGATGCTAGTATTTCAAAATTATTGGCTGCACTTCAAAGACATGCTCCTTTGCATGACGGATGGTTTTTTTAGTGTGTAGGAATATCTCAGCAGAGTTTTTTATCAGTTGGCATTTTTGTCCTTGTATTTATTGGAAGGAATTGTATATAGTGAATATATAAAAATCGTAGAATAGATTGCTTTAGAATGCAAAGTCTGAATATCAGAATAATCAAATATTAACCTATTATGCCCCAACATCCAATCTAGTATTGTAGATTGGGGTTCTAAACTATACCTTATTGTGAAGTATATTTTTATCTTTAAAGGGCATGTCCACCCGAAATTTAACTTTTGATATGTGGTAGGGCATGCCCCCCAGCCCAACCCAACACGCATTAATATATTGTTAGAAAGTCCCCGATTCTTACTTACCTGCCTCCTCTCCCGCTGCAGTGTTCAGGCCCTCTGATTGCATGGAATTGAAAGCAGGGGCGGGACGGCAGCCGCATCCGTTGATTGGCTGAGAGGCAGGAGGGCTGCACTGAGCATGCCTCAACCTTGATGAGGTTGAGGAATTCTCAGGCACAGCATGAGTCACACACTGCTCCTACACAGCAGTTTCCTGGACTTTGGAGGGGCACAGCAGGAACTATTTTGAGCAGGAATGTAAGGTAAGGATTGTTTTAAAACTACTTGATGTGGCCAGTAAGGGGTTAAATTTTAGTTTTGGGGGTGGACATGCCTTTAAAAATCTTTACTATTAAACATTTTAGGATAATACATTTTGTTCCTTAAAGGGCATGTCAAGTAATTTTTCAAAAGTGTTTACCTAGATAGATAATGTTCTGGGAAGCAGGAACAATTACTATTTAGGTGCACAGGGGCCCTTGAACGACAGTATGCGGCTTCCCAAATGGACTCCTAGCTTGTTACCTCTGTGCAACTTCTAGCTTCAGACTTTGTCATAACAGTAGGTATGTTGCTGGAAAAACTGAAAGTGCATGGCTGCCACCGGCGCACATCTACATAAGAATGAATCTATCACTGATGACATCAGCACATCATCTATCTAGCGACCAGCGCACAGTCATAAAACCTACACATCACATCGAGACAAAACACCTACTCACACAACACTCAGCACAGCGAGCTACATAACACGTCAGCGAGCGAGCACGCAAATCACTAGTCAGCGAGCGAGAGCTAGCGAGTCACACGAGCGTCAGCACACACAGCACGTATCGAGCGAAGCACAGTCGACGAGCGAGCTAGCACACATCCAAACAGAGTAGCGAGCGTCTCGACGACAGTACACGTCTATCGTAGCTATCTATCTATCGTACATCGTACACGTAGTCATAGTAGTCTACGAGCGAAAGCGACCGTAGCTAGCATCAGCTATCACGTACTAGTCACGACCAATAATCACGTCAGTCTATCGACTATCTACTAGCTACTACGAACGATACTAGCAAATCCACCACACCTACCATCTAACCCATCTACTACAAAGCACCACAGCAGCCTCGATCTACCATCATCGTATCCACTCACTATCGAGTCTAACAAAAACAAAAAAACTACCCAGCCCGAGCAAGCGAAAAGCACAGAATCACATCAGCTATCTATCAGCGATCATCACTACACTCATCTACACACACTATCTATCACACTTACATCAGAACTCATCCTACATCTAGCTATCTATCTATCTATCATCTCACGATACACTTACTCTATCTATCTATCTATCTATCTATCTATCTATCTATCTATCTATCGATCTATCTATCTATTATCTATCTATCTAGCTATCTATCTCTCACTGTTTATATGTATCACTCTATCTACCTATCTCTCTTATCTACCCTATATCTCTCTCTCTCTATCACTATATCTCTCTAGAGTGGGTTAAAAAAGACAACAAAGTGCTGGAGGTAAAAGATTTTTTTTTGCAAACTGTACAATTCTGACATATACAGCTATGTGATCATCTACCTCTAGAGCTATATAGATAGTTTTATTTGTTTAATATTTTTTTAAAGCAACTGTAAACTCAAAAAAACAAGTGTTTGCCAATCGTTTCTATTATTCACAGGCAGGTGAGAACTTTATTCTCACCTCCCTGTAAATAATAGTTTGATCAGGGGACACAGCCGAACTTACCTTACCTGTCGCTCCACTCGCAGGTCCTTCTGATCTGACAGCCACGCTGTCCTGCTCTCCTATCTTGCGCTATCTTTTGTATTGGCACGCATGCGCCCAAAGATAGACACGTAGTCGGGAGACAGGGGCAACACGGCTGTCAGATCAGAGGACCTGCGAGTGGAGCGCCTGTAAGGTAAGTTCGGCTGTGTCCCTGATCAAACTATTATCACAGGGGGTGAGAATAAGCATTATCACCTCACTGTGAATAAAGAAACGATTGGCAAACACTTGTTTTTGGGTTTACTTCCTTTAAAGAAAATAAAATGTGCCATAAAAAAATAGATTTCTTAACAGGCAGTGTAGCCTTCCATTCTCCCATAAGACTAATTAGAATGTTAAAGGGGGATACTGTATATAGAAAACTGAACTACAAGACAGCCTAAGTAATATTTCAGCAAAGTGTGTATTGTGCCAGTGTAAGTGTCACACATATACTTTTTATTATTGGCAGGGACGGATTTACCATTAGGCACAGTAGGTGCATGCCTTAGGGCACCTGAAGTTGCAGGGGCAGCTGCCAACCTCTTCTCCTTTTTGCTTTTTTTTACTTCTGGTGGCACATGCGTTTGCAGCCATCCAATTTTTAAAGCGTCTGCGCCCCCACCCCCCCCCACCCCCAAAAAAAACACATTCTTTTTTCTTCTATTGATCTGTTGATCAGCAACAGATAAAAAAAGCAAAGGTAAAAAAGCAAACATCACACCATGATCCTTATTAATATTGAGAAACACTCCACAATGTACTGACACCTTCCAAGGACCCACTGACAGGATAAATATATGGGCACTTAAAATAAAATAAATACATTTATTATTACTGTTGGTGTGTGTGATATCTCTACAAGAGGCAGGGATACTTATTAGCGATATACCAGTATATCAATATTAATATTATTAGTAATTAACTGGCTTTCTCAATTCATAATTGAGAAAGCCAGTCGGATGACTAGCGAAATGTCTTCAAGAACTAAACTTCAAGTCCAGTTGATCTAATTGAATACAACAGATATACCATGACCTGGATGAATGAGAACCTTCACAGGCTTAATGATGTTATACTTCAATGTTTTGTTGAGAAAAAAGTATTTTTTTAAGTATTTTTATTTGAAACAACAAGGATTGATAGAACTGGACAAAGCACCAGAACCATTTGTTGAATGGTAACCAGAGGAGAAGGATGAATCAGAGTGATGTTAGTTCTCCATCTTGTTAGGAATACTTCAGAGATACTTCTTACATATTTAGAAAGAAAAAAAGGTGAGCTAGTGGATTGCTCCTTTATTTATAGATTTTAGATTAAGTTTTCCATTAAAAATTCCATGTCACGTAGCTACTCACTTCCAGTTTAGTAATGCAGGTTATATTTATAAATAGATGCAGCAGCTGCATCAGGATGTAATTAAGTTGATTCTGTTGTTTGTTATTTATTGACTCATTCTAAAAAGAAATAAATACAATGATTAATACCTAAAAACTCAAGGTTTATGCTGGAACCGATTGCTTCTAGTTATCTAACACCGAATCTGTCTACAGTGTTTAAAATGGACTCAAATGCCATGAGGATTTCCAGCATAAATTCTGGGAACACTACACCATGGGAGTAATAAGCCTACAACCCCAAATCATTCTGAGCTGCAACATTTAATAGGGAAACTTATACATTTATGCAGAAGTGAAGTTTCCTGAATGAAAAGTATTAATAATTGAACTTTAATAATTAAAGGAAGACGTTGGTATTTTGCCATATTAAGCTTCTCTTCCAGGTATACTGCTGTCCCTTTGTAGAAGTAGGAGATATTTCAATTGTCAGAAATAGCAAACAGGTGCTTGGAGATTTCTTTTGGGCAGCCAGAGTGATGTAACACTGGTTTTTATGTAAGAGTAGCAGGTGTTTTGACTATCACACTACTTCCAGTGGCAGTTTCCCAAATGAAGGCTTATTGCTTTCATGTCAACACATTGCTTGTATATACTAATTGCTTCCACAAAGACTGAGAACAATGTCCCTGTATTCTTTGCATTGGATGCTAAAGAACATCAAGTAAGGGGGGGGGGGGGAGTTTCTTATTTATGATGTTTGCCTCATTCAGGAAACCATTGATCCAAGTTCTTTATACAGTATGTGTTGGTGAAGAGAACATAATCCAGAAACTGTTTTCAGTCATGTCCAGTTATTTAAACAGTTTGCCTATTTTTTTTGATCTAATCCTGCCTTCTTAATAAAGGAGATTAGCATTTCCATAATGTTCTTATATACATATACTTTTATACATACTGTATACTTTTAAGCAGAGCTTATACAGGTGGTGTATATTGTTCAATGGCCTTGCTTTTGCATTAGTGAGTCTATTGTATTCTTATCTGCCACACCTTGACAGATTTTAAAATGAAGAAAGACTTTGATGTTCAGGCTGCATTAATAATGAATTGTTGGCTTTCATGAATGCTATACAAAAAGAGCCACTTAAATTAAAGTATCTTAGAGGTGTGTGGGTTGTTGTTACAGAAGCAAACATTGTCCAGGTAGTATAATAGGTAATGGGATTCTAAGTTTAAGAAACATAATAGCTTAAAATAAATATAGTAAATTTGTGCATAAAAGATTGAGTTCAAAAGAGTTCAATTTGTAAGTGGATCTCCTAAATATGGACGGTGGTTAATTAGGCTCTGTTTAGCTTTCAGTCTTCCTGATTTGTGCTCAAATACAGAATTTTCTGATTCCTTTAGGATGAGCATATTTATACTATATATATATATATTTATGGGGATATACTGTATTGGAGATGCTTTGTTCTGTGTGGGTGAGTGGAGGTGTTCGGGCTACGGAGGTTTTTATATATATATCTGCAGTGGGTCTTGCTCTTGCATCAATTGTTCCAATGCCCCGGTGCATCTGGTAAGAATAGGTAGTCTGATTTAGGAATACAGAGCACTCGTGGGATTATTTTCATCATAACTTTTATTCAAACATATATGTGTTTCGGCTGACTAGAGCAGCCGTCCTCAGAATGTGACATCACAACAGGTAATTGTTATTTAAAATAAATAACACTGTATTTTAAATAATACTTACCTGTTCTGATGTCACATTCTGAGGACGGCTGCTCTAATCAGCCTAAAAGCGTAGATGTTTGAATAAAAGTTTTTACGAAAAAAGTCCCATGAGTGCTCTCTATCCCTATATCAGACTATATAGAATTACCTCAATAAAATTACATGATTATGATTATACCTTACCATGTGCTCTTCTACCCTTAAATCATACAAACCATTCAAAGACAATAACCCTTATTTATACCATGTTGGTGTTTGTCTGTATTATTGATTTATAAATAAACCTGTTTGATCTTAACTCCAACCCACCCATTATTTAAGCATTCATTGAGCTGGCCATACACTATATCGACATTAAACCACTTGTATATGAGATGAATGTTGAATCAATTGTAAAGTTGTGTGGAGCAGCAGTTTTATCTGACAATGTTCCCACATTTCCGGTCAGAAAAAAGGCGGTTGTTGGAACATTGCTCAAACGTGTTGTGTTTGTGTATAGTCACCATTGAAGAATAAAGCAGTAAACAAAATTTTCATCATTACCACTGATGACTACTGTCCAAATGATTGAATACTTTCCTGTTACCAAAACCACCCCCATTAATGTTTCTGCCTAACTGATAGGGGTTAATTGTGAGAGAACAGACTGGATCTGAGGCACAGGGATAGTTACACAGTAAAGGTTTTTGACAGATCTTGCAGGTCCCGTCTGTCATTTTTCAAAGATCAGTGAACACAGTCCTGATCTTTCTTCCTATACACAGCATATGCACAGCATAGGGAGAAAGCTCTGGACTGTGGCTTTCCCACGACCACAGCCGACTCCCCTATAGGGAGACTTCCGGGACCGAGGGAAATTTTAGGTCTTTCCCAAATGACCGCAAGGCCAACCCGAACATTCGACAGCCACGCACTCATTCGGGAAAGACTCTAGACACACTGCCAATAAAGCCCAATGCCATTGGCTTGTATGACTGTATGCCCCTACTCGTAATGTCATGAATGATTTGTCTATTGCAGATTTAGCTTAGACTGGCACTTCTACAGTCTGATCTAATAAAGGTAGTGTGCCTTTTCTAGATAAAACTAGAATGTTGAGAATTAAAGTTTCATGTATCATTTTGTTTCACCAACAAATTTGTTCTCTTATTTGTTTGTAGTTTCCGATATACTTTGATTAATGAAGCTTTTACAAGATGGCTTGTAAATGGATATTTTTAGCATGAATTGTTTTAGTAGTAGCCCCTGTCCTGTATTGTATACCTTCTTAATGTAAGTTATTAAAGTTTATCTGATGCCACATTTTGATTATTGCACAGTTTGCTAGTGACACTCGCTTCTTGGAATACCATATAATCTCTAGACAAAAATAAAGAAACAGAAGAGTAGCTAACTTGTGTTAATCTGGCACATGTGTGTAGAGGGAATAGCAGAGCTGTGCACCTGCCCAAGCTATGTCTGGCTCTGTCTCATGCAAGAAACTGGATCCTGCAGCAGACAGAGGTGCAAAGACGATTTGATTCAATACATATATCAGCAGGTGCTCAGGCAAAAAAACATCCAGATTAAACACTGAAAATATTATAGAGAACATTGAAGATATATATATATATATACATATATTAGAGAGAGAGAGAGAGAGAGAGAGAGAGCATTAGCATACACAGTTAAATTAAATGCAAATTAGTGGATGCTGTACAACTTTCAAAATCTTGGTTAACCCCTTAGGTGCTAGCCAGGATTCCAGTGTTTCAATTATTATGTATCTTTAAGAATCTTACAGGGTTATTTAATAAAAGTTCTTATCGTTTAAAATGGTGCTAATTTTGCCCTAACCAATCAGATCTTATTTAACATTTGAAAGCTATCATCTGATTGGTTGGGGCAAAATTAGCCCCATTTTAAACGATAAGAACTTTTATTGAATCTCCCTGTATATGTTAACTGATGTCTTTCTATATATTATTGTATATTACACTAAAACTTTTTCTACTGTATTTACAGAAGTTAAAATCACATCTACCAAGACTTCGAGAAGCAAGAGACACCAACTTGAAATGCCTTTGTCCGCCTGGTAAGAAACTTTGTGGCTCAATCATAAAAACCAAAGTAATAAACTACTAGTTACAATCTTGTATTATTTGGGATAAAGACAGACAAAGGCAAAATAGAAAATATATTGCTGTGTTCTTAGTGACACTAGTGTTATTTTTAAGCAGATTTGTGTTTCCACTTGAACTTTGACATTTGGGAAATTTGTGTTGTAATTGGGGTCATTTTCTAATGACCTAACTTCTCTGTCTGAATATTCATCAGGATGTTGCTACTTGCAAAATACAGCTCGAGAATAACACCAAAACCTTTTTTATTAGCTTATATGTATTACACTATTTATAATTTTGGATTTAATTCTAACCAAAACCATCTATAAACTAAAATAATCCAATCATAATAATCAGCCCTCCAGCACCTGAGGAAGGGGGGTTGCCCAAAACGTTGAGTTTTTTGGTGTGTGGTTCACAATAAATCATTAAGATTTGACTGCAGTGCGTCCCTATTTTTGCTTTTCCAGAAATTCTGATTTCCATTTGTAGTCAGGGAGATTTTTTTAGATGGATATACAGTATCTCACAAAAGTGAGTACACACATCACATTTTTGTAAATATTTTATTATCTTTTCATAGGACTACAATGTAAAATAGTCAGTGTACAGCTTGTATAGCAATGTAAATTTGCTGTCCCCTCTTAATAACTCAACACACAGCCATTAATGCCTGGCAACAAAAATGTCCAAATTGTGCTCAATAAGGTGTAGGTATGGAGATATACTAGGCCAGTCCAGCATGTTTAACCTCAGTTTCTATTTAAGAACTGAACTTCAAGTCTAATTGATTCAACTGAATGCAACAAATATACCATGACCTGAATGAATGAGAATCATCACAAGTTTATCGTGGTCTCATCAGACCACAAGACATGGTTCCAATAATCCATGCCTTTAGTTTGCCTGTCTTCAGCAAACTGTTTGCAGGCTTTCTTCTTTATAAGAGGCTTCTTTCAGTCACACAGACCAATATGATGCAGTCTAAGGTATTTGATCTGAACACTGACAGGCTCACCCACCCCTTTAACCTCTGCAGCAATGAAGGTGGCACTCATACATATATTTGTAAATGAAAACCTCTAGATATGACTCTGGGCATGTGCACTCAACTTCTTTGGTCATCCATGGCGAGATCTGTTTTGAATGGAATCTGTCCTGTTAAACTGCTGTATGGTCTTGGTCACCATGCTGCAGCTCAGTTTCAGGGTGTTTACAATCTTGATATGGCCTTGGCCATTTTTATGTAGAGCAACAATTCTTTTTTTCAGATTCCCAACATTTCCTTTACCATAAGGTGCCATGTTCAACTTCCAATGATCAGTATTAGAAAGTGTGGGAGCGATAACACCAAATTTAACACACCTGATCCCTATTCACACCAGAGACTTTGTAACACTAATGATTCACTGGACTCCAGGGATGGAAAATGGCTAATTGAGCACAATTTGAACATTTTTCACTTAGGGGTGTAGTCACTTTTGTTGACAGCGTTTTAGACATTAACGGCTGCGCATATTTTAATGGGAAATCAAATTTAATTTGCTATACAAGCTGTACACTGACCACTTTACATTGTATCAAAGTGTCATTTCTTCAGTATTGTCCCATGAAAAGATATAAAATGTGAGGGGTGTACTCACTTTTGCGAGACCTCAGATACTATCTTTGTAAGACCAGGGGTGCTCTGCATATGCTGGGCCTGACAATGCAAAAAAGTTTTATCAAGTTGCAGATGTAACTCCACCCCAACTCCTATGGGGACGTTCCTGACTCTGCTCACAGACTGAACTTCTTGAAACCGACTGCTTTAATCCTATCTGGGGTTCAAACATTGACTACATTAACAGATACACGCAAATGCTGCAATATTGAATTTATTTGTGATATCCTGCTGTTGTATATTTTGTGTTTGCCAAAAATTAAACTGTTTTGTTAAAATGGAAAAACTTATAGTTGTTACATGATGTCTTTAAAGAAAAAACAACAGCGCTTGGTACCATGGATTTATTTATAAAAAGCTACTTTAAAATAAACAGCCTCCAACATGGATCAAGCATTGTATAGAAGAAAAGGCCTCTTTTGTTGATCTTATTTCACATTTTAGAGTTTCCCTTGCATGTGAATAGGGTTTGCATGCAATACAGCCTAAAGTTTGTGTGTGGCCTATTCAACATTTGCCAACAAAAGCTAATAAAAAAGATCTGCAGATGAAAATTCATTCATTTCAGGTTATAAGGTGAAAGGTGGAGTAGACATAATTCTTAGGTAAAACCTCTTAAAGGAGAACTACATTTTCTAAGAAAAGAATGAATGGTTACAGTTCCCAATTTTTTTTGGCCACAATTACCACTTGCAGCTGGGAAATTGGCAATGCAATAAAAACAAAATTCCCACAGGAAATGAATGAAGAAATAAATAAATTTACCATTTTACAAAACCTAATGCATGAATAGAGAATTGGGGCTGAACATATATATGATGGTGTTTCTGGTTTTTGTGTGATAAGTGCGGGTCAGAACTTACTGCCTAGTATAATGGAAGCTGCACCCCATTCAATGCCCTTGTCTGTATGCTCTATGCAGTCAGGTGGAGCCAAGTGTCCAGATCAGCATTCGGTTGTGTCCATTGGCATTGAAATGGTTGTATAAGTTCTTTAAACATAGTTGTGAAACATAGCACTGGAAACAGATGCAAACATACTTTTGCATATGACTTTTAGTGTGTATTGTATCAAACTGTTTTGTCATTTGAGATGAACCGCCGAGTTCCGGTTCAAGATCAGATTTGATAGAATTTCCAAAAAAATCAAAAAACAAAATAGGCCCATAGAAGTCATTGGGATTTAAAAAAGTTTCAATAAAATTTAAGGTATAAATAGCAATAGTAAGTTAGTATAAATGGCTCAGGGACCTGGAAAATGATCTGGGGAACACATATAAATAATGAAAACTTCTAAAAAAAAGAGTTTCCGCATAACATATTTTATTGTTTTCAAGAATGCGAAACTGAGGGCTCGAGTATTCAAAACCGAGGGTTCACATATTCAGAAATTGAGGGTTCACGTATTTGATATTTCTCAAAATTGGCCTGTATTATTAAGTAATCCTTAATTCTTAAGTATTTGTATTTGTTTATTTTTCCATGAAAAATCCGAAAGTCTGAATTAAAAGAATGAATGAATGACATCACATGCTCCTCAAGACACAGACTTAGCTTATGATTGTCAAAAAGGAAAAAGGTAGTTTTCTGCCTTTATCTCTTCTTGAACACATCACTTCTCAATTAGCATAACTCTTTATACTTTACAAACGTTCAAGAAAATACTTGTCATTGTTTTCCTTCAATAATGGCTTAACGGTACCTTTCTGTGTGGGAGTTTCTTATTTTTAATGCTGACTTACTAATCTAGAATTGACAACACATGTGTAATATAATAATTGTAAGGAACTGTTATTAATTGATTCTAAATTGCTGCACAAAGAGTTATTAAGGGTCCAGAGGAGGATACCTAATTGTATTGAAAAAACATAAGAGCTCCTAATAAGAGGATACACTAGCTACAGTA
The DNA here is from genome assembly GCA_019447015.1 of Hymenochirus boettgeri. Classification (NCBI taxonomy): domain Eukaryota; kingdom Metazoa; phylum Chordata; class Amphibia; order Anura; family Pipidae; genus Hymenochirus; species Hymenochirus boettgeri. The sequence continues at coordinate 79,219,959 of CM033475.1, forward strand.
TGCTAGGGTAATTTATATTAAACATAGATGCTTATATTGGTTTTTGAAATATATAAACACATGAATGAACTATATAAACTTTTTAAGCACTTACTAAAAAAATATGGATATATTACGTATTGTGAGCTCTCTGAAGTTTCCTAGGCCCTGAAGTAATAGTTTAAGTTGTCTAGTATATATGTCTAGTGTCTGGGTTCAACACTAGATTTTCCCAGAGGACACAAGGGAATCCATTAAAATGCAGAAATTATTATTTTAGTAAAAATCCTACAGAAAGTTTGTACAGGCAGGTTTGTTAAACATTTTCAAGAAAGTACTGTGCTCCTTTTTCAAAAGAAAATATATATACTGGTATCAAGCCGTAGGCCCACATTAATTTGCTATTCACAATGACATGTAACTTTACCTACCAAGAGGGGAGCCCAGCCACAGTGTACTGTGTTCCTATAGATTTTAAACCACTTGCATGCTCTATTTTAACTCCGAGAATAGTGGTCCTGCTTTGAGTGCCAGGAATGGAGCATGGCTGTTGCTTAAAGCTAAAATCTTTATTGATCGAATGCAATTTAGGAACTGAGCTATGATGCTTTGTATTTATGAATATGTATGATAAAGTATTTATAGATATTTCACATACTTTGTAAAGGCTTTAGACATTGTCATATGTACAGTGCAGAATGATCAGAACTGTATTTCCATCAAATAAAATATAAATAAAAGCTCTTTTGTTTTATTTGGTAAACAAGAGGCAAAAAAGAAAATCCAGTGTAAAATCCTATAAGTAGCATCTGCTTTATGATTCTCATTTTGTTTTGGAACATAGAGCATTTTAAAGATCTCACTAATTCCTCCCATGTTTAATATAGCTGTACATATTCACGTTGCAAAATACAGTCTGGCCAGACATAGCCCATGTTTTCCATGTAAATTATGAAGAACTTTTTATAGGCAACCATTGAAAGCATTATGGGAAAAGAACGAAAAAGATTTCAGAGGAAGACAGACATTTTCATACTAGACTGAGGTTTCACAAACACATTTCTTGGACAATTCAACTAATAGTTTCCTGGACTTTTTTTTCCCAGGATCAGATTTTAGGCTTTATCCACAGACGCCTACAGTTCACTTTATATTCATGAATAGTTTTTCTACAATTACTTATTGCTATTTCACATGGCAGCAATTTTCTTCATAATAACACCTGTCAGGGGTTAAGAGTATGTTTTAATTATTTTTATTATTATTATTTTTTTTTTTTAAACCATCACATTTTAGTGGCTAAAACCAAAACAATAATATGTGCTACTGATCATTAAGTAAATGTTGGAGTAATTTAGTCTTCTAAAGAAATCTTTGGTAATTCGGGGCCTCTTTGCAATGCCGTTAGCTAAAAATTTTTACTTTGTAATAGGTTAACCAGTTCTAGATTTGATACTTAGCTTGGATTTTTTAGGGAGGAGAGGCAGTTTTTTTCTGTTTCACCAATTTATGTTAACACAGATTTGAAAGAATGTTAAAGATAGAATATTTATTTAAAAGGAATATGTCTTCAAACTTAAAGGAGAACTAAACCTAAAAAAATTATACTCCAGAATCTGAAACCTTTCTGTCTAAAAAGACCAATAAAGTGTTAAATACAACTCCAGTAAAGGCATTAAAGTAAATGTAAGCACCTAAAGAACTGGCCTAAAAGTTACTGCAGTAGCTTAGGACTGAGCATGTGTAAAGAACATAATGGTCATTGACCAAAATGTGTGATACTGGAATGCTGGAATAACTGCATGTTAGTAAGGTAAATTTTTGCAGCAACCATATTAAAATGAGAGGAAAGACACAAATTACTGCTGTTGTATTTTGATTTGGTGTTGTTCTCAGGTGTTGTTCTTTAAAACTTTTGGGGTTTGCTTTTGTCTTTTTGCAATTTGCTTGATGATTATAACAAAAGGTAGAGTGTGTAGTTGTCAAAGTGACGATATAAACAATAAAGCTTTCTAACAATTACTTTTTTAAAAAAATGATTAGTATAACACATTGAAATTTCGATGTAACATTTTAGTTAATATTCCCTTGCATCAATAATCAATGTGCTCCAATCTGAACAAGGCAAAACGTATATGGATTTTATATGTTTTTTTTTCTATAGTGATGGGATTTCTTTGGGTGCTAAAACAAACTGGCGTCAGTGATTGTTATAAGAGGTGCCTTTAGATTGTAAACAGGCTTTTAGTAAGGATGCATGTAAAAACTTTCATTTTTCGTTAGAATAATGTTTGTATAATGGACAGTAAAGGTAGATACACACAGTACCGATAAAGCCCCGATACCGATACGTGCCCATCAAACATTTAGGTCGGCCGAACACTCGTTTGGAAAACAGGGAAAATTTCCCTGGGGGGAAATACACAGTCCCGAGCGTTCTCTCTAATCTGTTCATAGGGAGAAAGCTCGGGACTGTGTGTATGCAGATCTTTGACAGATGGCAGAGAGGATCTTGCGGATCCTGTCTGTCATCTTTCAGAAATCTGTAGTGTGTGTACCCAGCTTTATGCTGGTATTAAGAGTGGAAGGAAGCTATGCTGTGTCACTGTGGATGCAGGGGGTAGTAATAAGGAAATATGTACTAATAACTATTGGAAACATGTATGTAAAGCTCTGCTCTAAAGATAGCAGCTGTGTTTTTCTCAAAGACAAAGTCTGGAATTCTGGAGCCCTTAAGAAGCTTTCAAATCATTTGATTTATTAAACATACAAATATTAACAGTGCAGTTTGTAGTGGGCGGCTATAATTGTACCACCAAGAAAAAAGGACTCATAAAAATAGTCTTCAGAAATAGCTTTGCAGTTGTCATAGTAATGTGCCAAAGTTCCATCCTGAACAAATGGGAAAGCCACATTAACCACAGTGCACAGATGTTACAAGAGAAAAGGGGAGAATGAAAAGGGAATTGCATTAAGGGGATATACAGCTAAAAAAATATGTGTTTGTAGAATAACCTTTATATTAAGAGTGAAAGTTTTACATATTGTAGATCCTATTTTTGCAAGAATTATCAGTAAAAACATTCTCGTTTTTGGTAGGCTGATATTTAGGGTTCCTTAAATATATTACAAAGGGAAAGTTGATTTAACTTTGCAAACCTTGCTCATTTTGCCAATTAACGAGATAGAAATAAATAAGTAGGATTCAGGTTTACTTTATACACAAACATGTTTAGTCTCTGGTTATTCTGCCTAGAGTACAATCTGCTTACAGGTTTTACTTTTTTTTTTAAAAGTGATTGTAGATATCATGCCTCTAGTTAATGTGACTAAATCTGCGTAGGCCACATTTCTGCTCTTTTCAGGTGTATGCTGTGCTGCGATTCGCTTATCAGAGCGCATGAAATCATTAGTTATGTTGCGATTTGCATGTGTTCCGATAAGGGCAAATTGCATAAACCAACGGGGGGTAACGCGCATGCACAATCTCTTGCGTTCTAGTTTGGCCTCAGCCTTATTCAGTAAACCAGTGTCCTGCTCCCTTATAAGAAATCAGAATGCTTGCTTGGATTGCTTTAACAATTGTATTTAAACATTGCATTGTACTTAAATACCTTCTGATTTATTCACAGGATCTGTATATTTTCTTGTTTCATTAGCCCCAGAGGAATGACAAGAAAGGGTCAGTATTAGCCCCTTCATGATGCTACTGTACCCTGCAAACCCAGTCTATTTTTGAAATAATAAAAAATATTTTTTTTTTTTTTTGAAAATTACTTTTTTATTTTTTCATAAATAACTGCTTCCATATTTACATAGTATTGTACAGTTTCATTGCTATTATACTTACAAAATACTGGTTGTTATAGACAGATGATAGAGAGAATTATCATCTAGAACTAATTTAACTTAACTTTTGTCTAGAAGTCTCTCCTAGGTGCTTTTGGGTTTAGCTTTACCTCGTCTATGTGGTGGTGGGCGCTGCCGCCGGGCTTTGATAGTGTCTTAGGGGCCTGTGGCCCTTTTGGTGTGCAGTTGCCCGGTCGTCCGGCCGCCCGCCCCCGAGGCGCCCCCCATCCCTCTTTTTTTGGGTTTTAGGCTCGTCCTCCGCCGCCGGCGCCGTCCCTCTCTTTCTCCTGGTCCGTCCGTATTGGTGAGGAATAGGATGTATAGGTGTTGGTGTGTTCCCTTTTGTATGTGTCTCCTGCGCACTGCTTCCTATTAACCTTTTGGATATCCCTCTTCTTACCTTACTCAGATATATCAATGTTGGTTTGTATCTACCTATCAACATTTGGTCCCCCTCTAACACTTATATTTGCTACTGTCTGAGTTTGTTTTCGTGAGAGCTCTCATGAATTCAAATTGGTATTGAGTCATTTATTTTACAGAACATTCATAACATAACATTTTAGACTTTGTAATTGTTATTGTTATTGGTGGTCCGGGTGGCCCCTCCCTCCGTCGGCTCCACCGTGCGGGGGGGGGGTGCCCCCGGGTAAAGGGGGGGGAGTAGTTCTGGTGTTCTGGCTATGCGTAGTGTGTGCAGGTAGATGAGGGGATGCCAGAGCGTTGCCATATGATGTGGTGTTGTCATAGGTCTGGAGAACATTGTTCAGTGGAGCCCATATCCTGTCGAACCTGGGAATTTTATTGACCATGAGTGCTGTAAGGTATTCCATTCTGCGTATGTCTAGTAATCTGTTGATCAACGCCCTTTCTGTTGGGGGGGGTGTTTGATTTCCAGGATTTTGGGATTTCGCATCTCGTAGCTGTCAGGATATGTGATGCCAGTTTCTGAGAGTTAGGTGGTATCCCTGGGAGTGGGGCTCCCAGTAATAGGTGTAGCGGGTCTTTTGGCAGCTTCCTCTTTAGCGTCTTTTGTAGCAATTGGTGGACTGTGGTCCAGTATGGCTTAATTAGTGTGCAGGTCCACATGATGTGGTATAAGGAGCCCTCTTCTCGCTGGCATCTCCAGCAGGAGGGGGATGTATTTGGGAAGAGCTTGTGTAGTAGTTGAGGGGTATGGTACCATCTGAGTAAGATTTTGTAGATATTTTCTTTGTACAAAGTGCAGATAGAAGTGGTTTTGGCCGAGGACCATATATCCGACCAGGTGGACTCTGGGATGGGTTTGCCCAGGTCTTTTTCCCATTTCCGCATATAGGTGTGGGGGCCTGCTTTGGTTAATGACAGTTCCTGTAGGGCGCTGTATATAGAGGATATAAGGCCTTTTTGGGAGGGGCCAGTGTAGAAAATTCTTTCTAGATTATCCAGATGCGAAAAGTTCGTTTTGCGAAAAGTCTGTTGGATGAAGTGCTTTAGTTGTAGGTAAAAGAATTGGAATTGGGGGGAGTTTGGGAGGGAGCGTGAGTGGCACAGTTCTTCAAAAGTTAATAGTTCTCCTGTTAACCTATGCAACACGTCTTTCACTCTGGTCATCCCCTTTGTGTGTAGCCATTTGGCTTGTGGGCCCGAGCCTCCTGGAGGGAAGCTAGGGTTGCCTATAAATGGGAGGAGGGTGGAGGGGCGACCCGGACTCTCATACTTTTTGACAATACTTTCCCAGGTCTTTATTGTGCTTTGCATTGAGTGTAAAAGGACCTTATTTTGTTTTGATGGGGTTTTTCCCCCTTCCCACAAATAGGTGCCCAGATTGATGTCTGGCACCCAGTCTTGTTCGATTGTCGCCCATTGTGCTATTTTATTAGGTTGGGTCCAGTGTGCCAGGGTTCTGAGATGTGCTGCTTGATGGTATCTGTGAAATGATGGAGCCGCTAGACCACCATGGGCTCTGTGTGCTGTCATCACTGACTGTGGTACTCTATGGCGTTTGCCCTGCCACAGAAATCTGAAGCAGGACGATTGAAAAGAATGTAGGGTTTTTGAGGGGACCTGGATGGGGAGAGTTTCGAAGAGGTATAATAGTTTGGGGAGAATGTTCATTTTTAGAGTTGTCAGTCTTCCCAGCCAGGATATTGGTAAATTTTTCCATCTATTCATGTCCTGTCCCAGTGTATCTAGCAGCCGGGGGTAGTTTGCATTATATAATGTGTGGTAGGTGGGGGTGAGGTTGATGCCAAGGTATTTTATGGACTCTGTTCTCCACGCGTAGGTATGTTTCCTTTTCAAGATTTCAGAGGTGTTATGTGGGATGTTTAGTGGTAGGGCTTCTGATTTGTTTTGGTTGATTTTGTACCCGGATAATGAGCCAAAATGGGTGAGGAGGGGGTTTAGGTGTTCGAGAGAGGTGAGCGGGGATGTTAAGGTGAGCAGAACATCATCTGCATAAAGCGATAGCTTGAATTCTCCATAGGGGAGTTGTATTCCTTTGATGTTGGGGTGTATTCTGACATGTGCTGCTAGTGATTCCATGCACATGATGAATAACAGTGGAGAGAGAGGGCAGCCCTGACGTGTTCCGTTGTGCTGCTGAAAGACGGGGGATTTTGCATGGGGAAGTTGTATCAGTGCTGTTGGCATTGTGTATAGGTTTGTGATGGCTCGTAGGGCTTTTCCGTGGATTCCAAATGCTTGTAGTGTGTGTCCCAAGAATCTCCAGTCTATACGGTCAAACGCTTTTTCGGCGTCTAGGCTTAAGATTAAGGCCTCCTGCTTTGTGCGGTTTATAAAGTCTATGAGGTCTATGCTCCTACGTGTATTGTCTCCTGCATGTCTGCCGCGGACAAATCCCACTTGGTCCGGGTGGATAATTGTTGGTAGGAGACGGGCCAATCTATTTGCGATAAGTTTTGTGTATATTTTGAGGTCCGTGTTCAGTAGGGCTATTGGCCTGTAGTTTTGACAGTATTTGGGGTCTTTTCCTGGTTTGGGAAGGACTATAATGTGGGAATGGGTCATTGTTTTGGGAATAGGAGCTCCTTCTAGGAAGGAATTGTATAGGGCTAACAGTTTTGGAGCCAATAGGTTGCTGTAAGTTTTATAGTAACTATATGTGTAGCCGTCTGGGCCTGGAGATTTTTTTGGTGGAGATTCCTTTAATATTGTTGTTAGCTCCGTTAGGGGGAATGGGGCGCTAAGATTGGTGGCGTCTTCTACTGATATGCGTGGAAGTCTAGCTTCCTGTAGGAATTGTGTTGTGAGGTAGGTGTGTGTTTGGCGGTCCGGAATGGCTGGCTCTAGTTGGTATAGGTATTTGTAGTATTGTGCGAACGCTGTTACTTGGTCTACGGGGGAGTGGCATTCAGTCCCATCTGGTGATATGATGAGGTTGGGAAGAGAGTTTGTTAGCTTTTGGTTGAGTTGTTTGACCAGTAAGGCGTTAGCTTTGTTCCCTTTGTCGTAATAATATCTGCGGAGCCATGTTAGAGAGGATTCGACTTTGTGTATTGTTATGTCCTTGAGTTGGTTGCGGAGGGATAGTATCCTACGGAGGGAGGATCTGGAAGGTTTGTTGTAGTGGATTGTTTCTATGGCCTTTAGGTCCTTCTTGACTTGTGTTATGGTCTCCTCTCTGTTGCGTTTCAGATGGGTAAGTGCCGATATGATGTGGCCTCTTATTGTGGCTTTATGGGCTTCCCATACTGTGGCTATTTCGGGTACTGAGTCTGTGTTTATCTGAAAAAATTCCTGGATTTTGTGTGAGAGCTGTTCTCTTATGTGGGTGTTCTGTATTGCTGTGTCGTTCAGTCTCCAGTTGCATGATTTAAGGTTGTGTCGAGATAGTGTGATATCAATTTCTATGGGGGCGTGATCTGACCATGAGATAGGATGTATATCGCAACTATATGGGTTTTTTAGGAGTGGGCTGGTGCCTAGTAGCAGGTCTATGCAAGAGTGGGTTTGATGAGGATGAGAGAAAAAGGTGTAGGCTCGGGACTTCGGGTTTCTTATTCTGTATAGATCATAAAGGTTTAGGGATCTTAATAGTTGGCGGATGGAGCGTGCTTGTTGTATTTCTCTGTTTTGGTTTGAGGAGTTTTGAGGGGATCTGTCTATGTTGGGTGAGAGTATGGAGTTGAAATCTCCTCCTACAATCTTGTATGGGCAGGTGTAGTTATTCAGTTTGTGTAGTATTTTCTTTAGGAATTTGAGTTGGCCGCTGTTGGGAGCATAAATGTTTAAGAGAAGAATCGGAGTGTCGTTTAGCATACCATGGAGTAAGAGGAATCTACCTTGGGGGTCCTGTTCTGTGTGGATTGGGTGGAAGGTGCATGATTTGTGAAACAAGGTTGCTACTCCTGCTCTCTTTTGGGAGGATGAGGCCAGGTATTGAATTGGGAATTCTCGGGCTGCAAAAGTGCATGAACCTGTTGGGTCTAAGTGGGTTTCCTGTAGGAAAACTATTTGGGCTTTCAATTGTTTCAGTTCTCTGAGAGTCAGATGCCTTTTTTTGGGGGTGTTTAGACCCCTAACATTCAAGGACCAGATCTTTACCATGTTTTCATTCTAAGTGGGGAGCAGTGCGCTTGTGGTCTAATGTGTTGTGTGGTTGTTTTGGTACTCACCGTACGGACCAGGAGTGATGCAACCAATATGTGAGGGTGGGAGGCCGTCGGCGGCAGGAGCAGGCCCACTCGACAGTCTGTGGGACCCTTTCTGACAAGATGGTATGTGGAGAGACTGTTTCGACCGGAACTGCATAAATAACAAAAAAACAGATAAACATTTAGAACAAAATACCAAACAATGTGTACATTTAAACACTTTGCTATCATATATGTTATTGTGGTGTTGGGTCGGCATACGAGGGGATAACTCCATGTCCAATATGGAGGTTTGTCCTGCGGAATGGGGTTTCGTGGGATGGTCATACCTAGGGTCTGGGTCACTCCCAGCTCCCGCTCGCCGTCTCTTTTTCTTATTTTTAGGTATGTAGGCACACTGTAATGTTAGCATATGTAATCATGGGGGGGGTGAAGTTGGGTTGCTTAGGGTATGTGGGCGTAGCGGGTTGGAACGATACATTTATTGCAAACCTGGTATAGGTGGGGGGTGGAGTAAGTCCAATTGAGGCTCCTCTATTGTCCCTTGTTCTCCCTGGCCTAATCAGCCGGGGGGATGTTGAGAAGGTGTTGGACTCGTTGAAGTGTGGGAATCTTGCAATTCGTGGCATCTCCTTTTTTCCCCCTGGGATGCTTTCGTTGTCTGGGTTGGGGTGTGCGACCATAATTGGTTGGGGCCCTCTGCGAGGGTCGGGATTGGTTTCCAATCTGGAAGCTCTATGACTGGGAGTTGAAGTGCTTCACAAAAAGCTGGTAGGTCCTCTGGGTATCTGAGGATGTGGGTCACTCCTTCATGTTTTACTATGAGTTGGAATGGGAATCCCCAGCGGTATGGGAGATGGTTATTTTGAAGATTTTGTAGCAGGGGCTGTAGTTGGCGTCTGCGTGCCAAGGTGGATGGGGATAAATCTGGATAGAGTTGGATGTTGGTGTTCTCCCATGTTAGGTCCGTGTAAGAACGATATTTTGAGAGGATTTGCTCCTTCAGTGCATAGTGGTGTATTCTGCATATTACGTCCCTTGGGAATTTGGAGGAACCTTTGGGTTTTAGCGCTCTATGTATTCTGTCCAACTCTATGTCTTGTGGAGTTTCCATGTTTAGGACCTTATTAAATAGGTTATTTGCTGTTTCTTGTAGTTTATGGTCCGAAATGGATTCTGGTCCCCTTATCCGGATATTGTTGCGCCTGCCTCTGTTTTCCAAGTCTTCCATTTGGCGAAACAAGTCTCTTATGGCTCTTGAATGGTCGTTTACTACTTGCGTGACCACCTGTAGGTGTTGGTTTGTGGCTTGGTTTTCTTCTTCCAGGTCCTCCACCCTATTTAGTACCGCTTTAAGATCGTTTCTAATTAGCGAGACCTCCGCTCGGCATGTTGTTTGGATTTGCTGTGTGATTTTATTGAGGTCTGCTTTTGTTGGTAGGTTTAGTAGCAGTTCTTTAAGCGAGTTTTCTGGGTGGTCTGCTGGGTCTGTATGGGTCCTTGGTGGGGTGCTGGATCCCTGGGTGGGTGGGTCTGGGTTGGGCCGTTCGCTGGGTCCTTCTGCTGGGCCCCTGGTGAGGGCCTTGGGTGTGCCCCTGGGGACTCTTGTCCTGAGACCTGGGAATATGTAGGGGAGTTGGAGCAGTCCCCCCTTCCCAGGCCCTGTATGCCTGGGTCTGGCCCTTCTGTGGGGGCCTGTGCCGAGGCCTTCTCTGAATGGGCTTGAGGGCCTCTGAGGTGAGGGTCTCTACCGACCTGCCGTTGCGGGAGTGGACCGGGAGCCCCTTGGTCCGATGGGTGGGTAAGTGCTGGCGGAGCTTGTGGGTCACCTGCGGGTGCCGTGGCTGTGATGGCGTCCGATGCGCGCCTCGTGGTGTGCGCCTCGGCGGGTTCCCTTGCCCCCTCCGCGAAGAAATCCCCCAGTTCTTTCTGCTTGAGGGGGTGCAGGGGGGTCTTAGGGTCCTTATCCGACCCTTTCTTTGAGGATTTCCCCATGTTTGGGGTCCTGTGGGTGCCTGTGTGATGTGCTGGCGGCGGGAGCTCAAGGGAGATGCGTCCTATCCTGAGCTCATTCGGCCACGCCCCCCCATAAAAAATAATTTTATCGTAATATAAAAATACAGGTCTGTTTTATACTTAAGAAAGAAACCCGTCCTTGGGTTATTTTATTTTTTTCGAAAAATAGCCTTCGAATGGACTTTAGTTTTGAACCACAATATATTCATTCCTTCTGAAGATTTGCTCTTTATACATTCATAAAAAAGATTAAAGCAAAAGCCAAAAATGGCTGTCAGGCAGACTAAACAGAATCACAGTTGGAATTCAGCTTTTTAATGGTTTGTGGAAAGGAAATTTTGTGATGTCTTTTAAAGAGGCCAAATTACTGAGAGACCAAATCACTGAAAATGAAACCTAAAAAGTTTAACAGAAAATAAGGCAGCAATCTATTAGAAACATTCCATCTTTTCAGTGTTACCGACTAGAAACAAATATGTGGATCCGTCAGATCTTTTGGAAATTCTGAAGTCAGAACTCTAAATATAAAAAATCCAAATTTTAAAAATTAAGATTAAAAAGTTGAAAATCCCCCCGAAAAATATGGTTGAACATTCCAGTTAAAAGGTCAAAAATCTACTGAAACAGATGGAAGAACAAAACTTTAATATTAACTGAAAACAAATGCATAAATGGTTCCTCAATAGTGGCCCAGTGATAAGGCAGGTTGAAGAATATGACTACAGGTCATGTTCAGCCTGTAAAGGGGAACAGTCCTCCTCTTGTTTTTTTAATTTTATTTCTGTGTTAATGTGTGGCATGGATAGCACATAGATTGTGCATCAATACTTCTGGTGCTGTCAGACTTGTCTCTGCAAAAAACATTCTGACATCAATTTGCATATTTCTCAAGACACCCATTTTATTTGTTTTTTTATGAACTTGTATTTTCAAGGGAGCTACATAAGCAACTACGTGTCTAATTTAGCTAGGTTTAGCTTCAAAGTGAAGACTTTGGGGTCTCCTTTTACATGAACACTGATGATAGTAGCAGATTCACACACATTAAGGGAGTTGACGAGGGATCGTGGTGGACACAGTAAGGGTGAGATAGTTAGGGTGGCTGTTGAGTGATGGCTTGACCTTTTAGTTTAAACAGGTGTTACTTTACACAGCTGCATTGTACAGACAAATTATCCAATGCTAGTCAATGCCTCTAATTATTATTAAAGCAACAGTAAATGTTTCAGGGCAAATACATAAAATATACAGTGCCATACTAGGGAAAAGGGAACTATTAAGGCCCCCAGTTAAGATATGATATACTTTAAAGAAGAACTAAAGGATAAAACAGAATCCAGAACTTTAGAACAAGGTAACAGTCCTGTCACTTTTCCTTTGCCCTGCAACTTTGTACAGGGCAGATAAGGAGGGGCTTATTCTATAACTCTCATTGGTTAACAGTGGTCTCCAAACAAATTAAATAAAAGTCTGCACTCTTTCTAGCTATAGCCTGTCAGAAATGATGGTGCTGAAAAGGTTAACACTTTCTGCTTACTTGTTACTTGTGTGGCATACCCTGCACCTTTGGCTTCTCCCCTGTCCCCGGGGTCTGAGCATGCTCACTAAAAGATATAAAGACCTTGCAGAACAGCCTGTTTCTGGTGCCAAAGTATTGGACCGATGACCGATCATCTAAAGATCCATCTTAAAGGGACATTCCATATTCTATCAAAATTCTCATATAGGTTAATCACACCTCCTCTGCTGATGTTGTGAGCTGGTTACAAGCTTGCTCAGCAGCAGAACATGTAACATCCTGCGGATTGTCCTTTTTCCTCCCCTAGGTCCCTCTGGAGCCTACCTGTGTGGCTGTAAAGTTGCTGACAAGTTGGATATGAAGGTAAGGCTGGGGAGCTCCTCCTCTCTGAGAGTTGCTTGCTTCCCCTCTTTCTCTAGCCCCCAAATTTGCAATTGTGATGTCCGTGCATGCGCTTGTGCGTGTTCGTGCACGTGCACAGATGGGTGTGACGTCATTGCGCCACGCTGTGCAAGCGTGACGCAATGACATCCCACATTCACGTGTCCATGCACGCACATGATGCTGCATCGTGTGCACCATGACATCATGCGCGCGCACGGACATCACAATCGCGGATTTTAGGGCTAAAGGAAGAGAGTAAGCAAGCAGCTCTCGAGGGGAGGAGCTCCCCAGCCTTACATTCATATCATCCAACATGTCAGCAACTTTACAGCCACACAGGTAGGGTCAGGAGGGGCCTAGGGGAAAAAAGGGGGGGGGGGGGGGGAACTGCATCTTACAATTAAACTAAAATTGTGTTTACTGTGCACTTTAAGCTATTAGCTGCAACATCAGTGTCATGGCTCTGACTGACTGCCAATACCTAGAAGATGCAGAGGAAAGGAGAGAGCTGCGGCAAATGATCGTGTTGTGTAAATACCTTTTAAAGTATCTTTGGAAAAGGTGAGTATAACGAAAACTTTGATTGGGGTGGTCTTCAAACTATAAAGGATTTTTTTGTTTATAGGTTTATATGCCCTTTAACAATTGGGTAAGTGAAAATCCAGTATGCGTATGTAACCTTACCCTATAAGGGGAACGGTGAAGAAAGTGGAAGTAGAGTTAAATGTGTTTCCTGATTTTGCACTGAAGGATCCATGTATAAAATTCATACATGATACATCATATATTTAACCATTTCTGGGCTGCAGGTCAGACAACTATGCTTCAGCCTGCAGATCTCCTTTAAAATATGTACTGCTCTGACCTGAGGAAGAGCTTCTCAACTAAAATAAACATAGTCCATTAAAAGTATCACAGTACTCTACTTTTTTCTATATATATTGGACTAATACGGCAAAACAATTATTATTTTTAAAATATCCTGCATGGAAATATTAGGGAAATGAAAGTTTACAGATGTAATCTATTCATCCAAACATATGCTGTCAGAGAAGTGTTAGTTAACAATAGATTGCCATGACCCTGTTCCATATTTATAGAACACGATAAAGCCCTGCCATACAGGGGATAGTCTCACACAGGCGCCCTGAGCCTTTCCTTAGGAAATTAGCTTTTGATAGGATGTAACAGTTTCCCATATACACAGGAATTCAGGATTGCTGGTGTTACACATGTTGCAGCGTGATAAATAGTTTTGCTCTAAACAACACAAAGGGGTATATTTATAAATGAGCGAAAAGTTGCGCTAACTTTTCTCTTTCCTTTTACCGCAAGGTTTTTCACTAAAAAAGCTGTTTACGCAATTTAAAAAGGTGGTGTTAACAAGTTGTGAAATGTGTTTCGCGAGATACCACTAAAACACTTTTCGACATACATTGCACCGGTAACTTGAGAGAAAAGGCACATTGCGATCTATAAAAAGCGAAAAGTGTTTTAACGCATTAAATGGAGACTATTATTAGCGGGAACTTGAAGGTGGCGAAAAGTCATCTTTTTACAATGTGTTGGGAATTTCATGATTTTAAATGCACAAATAACTTTTAATCAATCCACCAAAAGCACATGACTACTATTTTTCCATGTTTTTTTTTTAAACATATTTATAAAGGGTATATAATTGCACATTTGTCAATAATTGAGGCTAATTTCCCCAAAAACCTTATTTGATGTAAACTTTGTTTGACCTTTTTGTTAACATTTTTAGTTTGGACTTTAAATAGGATGTTTGATGTTTTTGTTTTCACATAAAAGCACCCCTTTTTTCATGTTTTAGTAGTTGCAATGCAGCTTATTTTCATGTTTAGAATGCAAGGCGAATTGCTAGCAGTTGTGCAGGCTTATGGTCTGCTTCGCAGTTGTGTTTGTTGACCTCAATGTGGCCGTCAGCAGTGTTCCTAGGATTTCTGACACCTGAAACAACTTTTAAATGCCACTTATAGGCAGACAGGTGGTGACACGTGAAGCAGGCGTGGCTTTATCAGGGAACATAGGCATGGCTTGTGGAGGTGGGTGTGGTGGGCTGACTAACACTGATTGGTGGACTGGAGGGCTGACTTAACACTGATTGGTGGACTGGTGCTGAAATGCAGTATTGAAGGAAGGAAGAATTTTTTTAACTGACGGCTTTTAAGTGTTCCATAGGGGCACGCCATGAGCAAATGTTTCAGTTTGATTCATGTTAGGGGCACCCCTGGTGGCCATTCGCCTAATACGCGTTCGTATTTTGGATGCGCGTTGACGTTTTTAATACGTATGTTGTCAAATATAGTAACAATTACATTGAGCAGCTGACCAGCAGGTACCAGTGTTATTTTTAAATTTTTCACACTTCTTTTACTACAAATGTAACATTATTGTAAATCATCAACAATAAAGATTTATTGAAAACAAACACTATTTAATCAAGCAGGTGAAGCTTATCATGGTGGGTAGAGAACATGTGTGAGGAGGATCTTTTTTTGTTTGCCAATGTTCAAAATATTGCAGCAGCAGCTGCAGTGCTGCATGTGGAGGCTGCAGAGAGGCCACATGGAGAACAGGACAGGAAACATTGTGTTTTACTGGCATTTTTGTGTTTTTAATGGTTTTTGATTTGCTCTAATCTTGTAGAAGTTTTCGCTGCAATATTTTTCGCTCTTTTTAGCATGGTTAGAACAGTTCTAATGATTTTACCAGTAATATGGGCTTTCAGGTACAAAAGACCTCCAGATACTTTTTCCATGGTGACATTTAACTGCAAAAGGCATTTTGTCCAAGACATGATAGTTATACAGTTCCGTAATGTTAAAAGGCATGTTTACCCCCTACACAAACTTTTCCCCCTGCAATACTTACCTTTCTCCCCGGCACTCCTAAGTCCAAATACCTTGAACTCCTCCAATCCTTTACCACTCTCTGTAGCACTCTCGCTTTGCAGCTGTTAGTCAAAGCCATTGACTAACGGTAACATCACATTGTACTGCTTGCCGTCTTAATGGCTATGCAAGTTCACTTTAAGCTAGGTACACACAGTACAGATTTCTGAAAGATGACAGACAGGATCTGCAAGATCCTGTCTGCCATCTTTCAAAGATCTGCACACACACAGTCCCGAGCGTTCTCCCTATAGGGAGAACGCTCGGGACTGTGTGTTTCCATCGGCCGCGCTAGACTCCTATAGGAGTCTAGCGCGGCCAATGGAAATTTTCGGCCTTTCCCGAACGAGCGTACGGCCGACCCGATCGTTCGGCGGCCGCGCGCTCGTTCGGATCCGACGGTATCGGGGCTTTATCGTTACTGTGTGTACCCAGCTTAAAGCTCACATGGCTTACCTTGAACAATTCTGGACTCACGCAGCTCTCTTCTGCCTCCTAGATGGCTTTGTGAGTTGTAAGGGCTATGCCCCACTTGCGCATTTCTGCCACATTTTGCAATCTATTTCCGCAATGCAATCTGCATGACATTTTATTTATAATATAAATTGTGGGAAGAAGCCCCACTATGTACGTTGCGATTTTATAAGGCATACGATCACCATTTTTAGACCATTTTTGCCAAAATCGCACATAATACAAGTCTATGGAAGCACATAGAAAAGCGGACACAATTATGAAATGCAATTTTTATTTTACCCATAATCCCATGCACAACGCAACCACAAAGACATGTAAAAGTGGATACAAGAGTATTGTAAAAGCGCACAGAAACACACAGTATTTTTACGTGCGCTCAATTGGGGCCTAGCCCTCAGTGAGCTAGCACAACTGTAAAGCAGGCAAGCAGTACAGCCATCACAAAGCATGAGTACTACAGACCAGAGGATTTTAAGATGAAATATCTGGACCCAAGAGTGTTAAGGATAAAGGTATTGCAAACACTGGGTTGGGGGTAGGTGGGTAATCTATGTATAAATGTTTGTGTGGGGTGAACATGCCCTTTAACTAAACTGTTTAATTTGTTTAATATGAAATGGAAAATACATTTGTTTAACAATCTGTTATTGTCTGTCTTAGTGAAGGGCATACTTTACAATGAAATACCCTTTACATGATCTTTCTAGCTGTGAAATGAAGTACATATGGCAGGAATGTTCATTGCTGATTGATCGGCTTTTACAGACCTTTGGATCCTGTCATCTTCAACCTAGTTGGCGTTTTAGTGTTAAAATTGTTCCATTGTTAAAAATACTCTACAACAAAGGATGACCTGTTGTGCTTAAGACTGCAGTGCATACAGTGCACCCTTTAAAGGACAACAATACCCAAAAAACAACATCCCCTCCCATTACATGTCCACAGTTCCAGCAGCTGTAATCGCTTACTCTCATTTACAACCGCGCTGCCTTCCCTTAGATATCACACAGCAAAGATGAGTAATAAAAGCCCGCCTCCTAGACAGCCCAGGGCCATGATTAACATATCACTTGTCATTGGTGGTGGGAATATCTGTTACAACCTTTCTCCTCCTCCTCTGCCAGTCAAACAAACTTGAACTGTTCGGTTGCTAGGATACAGCCTACATAATCAAGCTGATCAAGGATGGGTGGAGGAGTGTTTTCTCACATGCTAGCTTTGAGTGACAGTTACAGGCAGACATAATTGTTACTCCCCCTTCACAGTGTGGCTAATTGAAGTCAGAGAGAAGCTCGAAATCAGGAAAAAAAACCTATGGGGAGGGCTTCATACCTTTACTCTTTTGAAAGCAGTTTTTAAAAAAAAATGCATTGAGGCAATACCCTTCCTCTCCTTCTTAATTAAGCAACATGTAAATGTTTTCAGGGCAAATACATAAAATATACGTGCCATACTAGGGAAAAGGGAACTATTAAGGCCCCCAGTTAAGATATGATATACTTTAAAGAAGAACTAAAGATAAAACAGAATCCGAACTTTAGAACAAGGTAACAGTCCTGTCACTTTTCCTTTGCCCTGCAACTTTGTACAGGGCAGATAAGGAGGGCTATTCATAACTCTCATTGGTTAACAGTGGTCTCCAAACAAATTAAATAAAAGTCTGCACTCTTTCTAGCTATAGCCTGTCAGAAATGATGGTGCTGAAAAGGTTAACACTTTCTGCTTACTTGTTACTGTGTGGCATACCCTGCACCTTTGGCTTCTCCCCTTGTTCCCGGGGTCTGAGCATGCTCACTAAAAGATATAAAGACCTTGCAGACAGCCTGTTTCTGGTGCCAAAGTATTGGACCGATGACCGATCATCTAAAGATCCATCTTAAAGGGACATTCCATATCTATCAAAATTCTCATATAGGTTAATCACACCTCCTCTCTGATGTTGTGAGCTGGTTACAAGCTTGCTCAGCAGCAGAACATGTAACATCCTGCGGATTGTCCTTTTTCTCCCCTAGGTCCCTCTGGAGCCTACCTGTGTGGCTGTAAAGTTGCTGACAAGTTGGATATGAAGGTAAGGCTGGGGAGCTCCTCCTCTCTGAGAGTTGCTTGCTTCCCCTCTTTCTCTAGCCCCCAATTTGCAATTGTGATGTCCGTGCATGCGCTTGTGCGTGTTCGTGCACGTGCACAGATGGGTGTGACGTCATTGCGCCACGCTGTGCAAGCGTGACGCAAGACATCCCACATTCACGTGTCCATGCACGCACATGATGCTGCATCGTGTGCACCATGACATCATGCGCGCGCACGGACATCACAATCGCGGATTTTAGGGCTAAAGGAAGAGAGTACAAGCAGCTCTCAGAGGGAGGAGCTCCCCAGCCTTACATTCATATCCAACATGTCAGCAACTTTACAGCCACACAGGTAGGGTCAGGAGGGGCCTAGGGGAAAAAAGGGGAGGGAGGGGGGGAACTGCATCTTACAATTAAACAAAATTGTGTTTCTGTGCACTTTAAGCTATTAGCTGCAACATCAGTGTCATGGCTCTGACTGACTGCCAATACCTAGAAGATGCAGAGGAAAGGAGAGAGCTGCGGCAAATGATCGTGTTGTGTAAATACCTTTTAAAGTACTTTGGAAAAGGTGAGTATAACGAAAACTTTGATTGGGGTGGTCTTCAAACTATAAAGGATTTTTTTGTTTATAGGTTTTATGCCCTTTACAATTGGGTAAGTGAAAATCCAGTATGCGTATGTAACCTTACCCTATAAGGGGAACGGTGAAGAAAATGGAAGTAGAGTTAATGTGTTTCCTGATTTTGCACTGAAGGATCCATGTATAAATTCATACATGATACATCATATATTTAACCATTTCTGGGCTGCAGGTCAGAACACTATGCTTCAGCCTGCAGATCTCCTTTAAAATATGTACTGCTCTGACCTGAGGAAGAGCTTCTCAACTAAAATAAACATAGTCCATTAAAAGTATCACAGTACCTACTTTTTTCTATATTATTGGACTAATACGGCAAAACAATTATTTTTTTAAAATATCCTGCATGGAAATATTAGGGAAATGAAAGTTTACAGATGTAATCTATTCATCCAACTATGCTGTCAGAGAAGTGTTAGTTAACAATAGATTGCCATACCCTTTCCATATTTATAGAACACGATAAAGCCCTGCCATACAGGGGATAGTCTCACACACGGCGCCCTGAGCCTTTCCTTAGGAAATTAGCTTTTGATAGGATGTAACAGTTTCCCATATACACAGGAATTCAGGATTGCTGGTGTTACACATGTTGCAGCGTGATAAATAGTTTTGCTCTAAACAACACAAAGGTATATTTATAATGAGCGAAAAGTTGCGCTAACTTTTCTCTTTCCTTTTACGCAAGGTTTTTCACTAAAAAAGCTGTTTACGCATTTTAAAAAGGTGGTGTTAACAAGTTGTGAAATGTGTTTCGCGAGATACCACTAAAACACTTTTCGACATCATTGCACCGGTAACTTGAGAGAAAAGGCACATTGCGATCTATAAAAAGCGAAAAGTGTTTTAACCATTAAATGGAGCTATTATTAGCGGGAACTTGAAGGTGGCGAAAAGTCATCTTTTTACATGTGTTGGGAATTTCATGATTTTAATGCACAAATAACTTTTAATCAATCCACCAAAACCACATGACTACTTTTTTCCATGTTTTTTTTTTAAACATATTTAAAAGGGTATTAATTGCACATTTGTCAATAATTGAGGCTAATTTCCCCAAAAACCTTATTTGATGTAAACTTTGTTTGACCTTTTTGTTAACATTTTTAGTTTGGACTTTAAATAGGATGTTTGATGTTTTTGTTTTCACATAAAAGCACCCCTTTTTCATGTTTTAGTAGTTGCAATGCAGCTTATTTTCATGTTTAGAATGCAAGGCGAATTGCTAGCAGTTGTGCAGGCTTATGGTCTGCTTCGCAGTTGTGTTTGTTGACCTCAATGTGGCCGTCAGCAGTGTTCCTAGGATTTCTGACACCTGAAACAACTTTTAAATGCCGCTTATAGGCAGACAGGTGGTACACGTGAAGCAGGCGTGGCTTTATCAGGGAACATAGGCATGGCTTGTGGAGGTGGGTGTGGTGGGCTGACTAACACTGATTGGTGGACTGGAGGCTGACTTAACACTGATTGGTGGACTGGTGCTGAAATGCAGTATTGAAGGAAGGAAGAATTTTTTAACTGACGGCTTTTAAGTGTTCCATAGGGGCACGCCATGAGCAAATGTTTCAGTTTGATTCATGTTAGGGGCACCCCTGGTGGCCATGTCCCTAATACCGTTCGTATTTTGGATGCGCGTTGACGTTTTTAATACGTATGTTGTCAAATATAGTAACATTACATTGAGCAGCTGACCAGCAGGTACCAGTGTTATTTTTAAATTTTTCACACTCTTTTACTACAAATGTAACATTTTGTAAATCATCAACAATAAAGATTTATTGAAAACAAACACTATTTAATCAAGCAGGTGAAGCTTATCAGGTGGGTAGAAACATGTGTGAGGAGGATCTTTTTTGTTTGCCAATGTTCAAAATATTGGCAGCAGCTGGCAGTGCTGCATGTGGAGGCTGCAGAGAGGCCACATGGAGAACAGGACAGGAAACATTGTGTTTTACTGGCATTTTTTGTTTTTAATGGTTTTTGATTTGCTCTAATCTGTGAGAAGTTTTCGCTGCAATATTTTTCGCTCTTTTTAGCATGGTTAGAACAGTTCTAAGATTTTACCAGTAATATGGGCTTTCAGGACAAAACCTCCAGATCTTTTTCATGGTGACATTTAACTGCAAAAGGCATTTTGTCCAAGACATGATAGTTATACAGTTCCGTAATGTTAAAAGGCATGTTTACCCCCTACACAAACTTTTCCCCCCAATACTTACCTTTCTCCCCGGCACTCCTAAGTCCAAATACCTTGAACTCCTCAATCCTTTACCACTCTCTGTAGCACTCTCGCTTTGCAGCTGTTAGTCAAAGCCATTGACTAACGGTAACATCACATTGTACTGCTTGCCGTCTTAATGGCTATGCAAGTTCACTTTAAGCTAGGTACACACATACAGATTTCTGAAAGATGACAGACGGATCTGCAAGATCCTGTCTGCCATCTTTCAAAGATCTGCAACACACAGTCCCGAGCGTTCTCCCTATAGGGAGAACGCTCGGACTGTGTTGTTTCCATCGGCCGCGCTAGACTCCTATAGGAGTCTAGCGCGGCCAATGGAAATTTTCGGCCTTCCCGAACGAGCGTACGGCCGACCCGATCGTTCGGCGGCCGCGCGCTCGTTCGGATCCGACGGTATCGGGGCTTTATCGTTACTGTGTGTACCCAGCTTAAAGCTCACATGGCTTACCTTGAACAATTCTGGACTCACGCAGCTCTCTTCTGCCTCCTAGATGGCTTTGTGAGTTGTAAGGGCTATCCCCACTTGCGCATTTCTGCCACATTTTGCAATCTATTTCCGCAATGCAATCTGCATGACATTTTATTTATAATATATTGTGGGAGAAGCCCCTCTAGTACGTTGCGATTTTATAAGGCATACGATCACCATTTTTAGACCATTTTTGCCAAAATCGCACATAATACAGTCTATGGAAGCACATAGAAAAGCGACACAATTATGAAATGCAATTTTTATTTTACCCATAATCCCATGCACAACGCAACCACAAAGACATGTAAAAGTGGATACAAGAGTATTGTAAAAGCGCACAGAACACAACAGTATTTTTCCGTGCGCTCAATTGGCCTAGCCCTCAGTGAGGCTAGCACAACTGTAAAGCAGGCAAGCAGTACAGCCATCACAAAGCATGAGCACTACAGACCAGAGGATTTTAGATGAAATATCTGGACCCAAGAGTGTTAAGGATAAAGGTATTGCAAACACTGGTTTGGGGGTAGGTGGGTAATCTATGTATAAATGTTTGTGTGGGGTGAACATGCCCTTTAACTAAACTGTTTAATTTGTTTAATATGAAATGGAAAATACATTTGTTTAACAATCTGTTATTGTCTGTCTTAGTGAAGGGCATACTTTACAATGAAATACCCTTTACATGATCTTTCTAGCTGTGAAATGAAGTACATATGGCAGGAATGTTCATTGCTGATTGATCGGCTTTACAGACCTTTGGATCCTGTCATCTTCAACCTAGTTGGCGTTTTAGTGTTAATGTTCCATTGTTAAAAATACTCTACAACAAAGGATGACCTGTTGTGCTTAAGACTGCAGTGCATACAGTGCACCCTTAAAGGACAACAATACCCAAAAAAACCATCCCCTCCCATTACATGTCCACAGTTCCAGCAGCTGTAATGCTTACTCTCATTTACAACCGCGCTGCCTTCCCTTAGATATCACACAGCAAAGATGAGTAATAAAAGCCCGCCGCTCCTAGACAGCCCAGGGCCATGATAACATATCACTTGTCATTGGTGGTGGGAATATCTGTTACAACCTTCCCTCCTCCTCTGCCAGTCAAACAAACTTGAACTGTTCGGTTGCTAGGATACAGCCTACATAATCAAGCTGATCAAGGATGGGTGGTGGAGGAGTGTTTTCTCACATGCTAGCTTTGAGTGACAGTTACAGCAGACATAATTGTTACTCCCCCTTCACAGTGTGGCTAATTGAAGTCAGAGAGAAGCTCGAAATCAGAGAAAAAAAAACCTATGGGGAGGGCTTCATACCTTTACTCTTTTGAAAGCAGTTTTAAAAAAAAATGCATTGAGCAATACAGTTATCCTTTAATTCATATTGAAATCATTGTCAGCGTGGCGACGCCCACATATGTCATTGGAACAAGTATAACAATAGCATCAACAAATGATTAGAAAACTGTGGGTCATGAGAGTAAAAAGAAACCGAGAGCAGACCTCATATGTTTTACAGGCAGAGGCAAAAAGCTGTTGGGTACTAAAATATTTCTAAATGTTTGTGTGATAATTTTTTAATCAATAGATTAAGTTATAACTATTAGAGATGGCCGAACTCTCGAAGTTCGAAAACGGACCCATTAAAGTCAATGGGAGTCAAATAGTTTGAAAAGTGTTGAATGAAGTACAATTAAAATATCAATGGTAACTTAATGTAAATGGCTTGGTCTGGGGAAACATGTTCTAATATCCAGGACTTCGATATTTACTCGTGTATAGGTATAATAGACATTTTACTTGCGGATTCGATATTTACTTGCGAATTCAGAATCGATATTTACTCGCTTATAGGTATAATAGACATTTTACTTGCAGATTGATATTCAATTACATCGCGTATATGTATAATAGACATTTTACTTGTGGATTCGAGAATTCAATATTTACTTGCATATAGGTATAATGGACATTTTACTTGCGGATTCAAGAATTTGATATTTACTCGCGTATAGTATAATAGACATTTTACTCGCATATTCGCACGCCTCGAACATTCGATAAATCGAAAGTCCAGAAAAAATCGAAAATCCGGTTCCGGGATAGTTCGAGAAGTCCAAATCGTTCGAACACGAATAGTTTGGCTCAAATCGGGTTGCGTTCGAGTTCCAGTCATCTCTAATAATTATCTTTTAAAAATAATCTTGATACATTTATAGGTGCAGTTGTTTCATTGTGTTCTTAAGGAGTCTTTAATGTGGGGTTTGTAATTCTGGCATAAGCAAAATTTATTTGAATAAATAGCTATTGTTTATTTTTTATTGTTATTTCATAAATAATGCATATTTTGCATTGGTTCATTTAAAAACATTAATTCAAAACTTGTACTGTTACTGTACTGAACTTCTCAGTGAGATAGTGAGATTCTTTATTGTTTTATTGTGCCAACCACATCACGCAACATGGGGAGCGACTGCCCCTTCCATCCTGAAATAGATGTGTGATTGGCACACTAAACATTTAATTTTGCTTACAGTGTGCACCTCTTCATTCACTGAATACATAGCTTACAACTCCACTGGTAGAGTTTCTTAGAGGTTTGCACCTGATATCCTTTTTCAAACTGCCACACATTCTGCGTAAGTTAAAAAACAATTTGCAAGATTCCTGATTGGTCCATCTTGTTTAATTCTAGTTTAAATAGGTTCAGGTTTGCTGTTTCTGTTGTTCTGAATACTGGTTTTGTATCTAAAAATAAGCTCCTAGGCATGCTTTAGGAGATGAATGCAGTATTGATGAGTAGTATCATAGCAGTGTCCAAAGTTACTTACTATGCAGATGGTAAGCTGTAGCATCTAAACTATGAATACCAATGGATAATTCACACATAAAAATCACTGCTGGGGAAACAGTTTTCTCCCTGAATCAGTAATACAAAATTACTTATTATCTGCCATTTGCTTGGAAAGCAAATACAAAGAAATGTATTACCAAGCTATTGGTCTCATCAAATGGTTGTATTTTGTAATTATCTACTTATAAGTATCCTTAATTTAATTTATGCTATTATGTATACACCAGACACTGTCTCATTTAATGTGGAGGCATCAGATGTTTAAGTAGATGACTGTTTCAATAAAATGAAATTTCAGATAAAATGGGTGTAAAACTGTTTTGATAAATCAGTGAACACAGATTGTTCTTAATACATGAAGATTTTTTCTTTTGCTTTTTAATGCTTATTACTCATTGACTGCATTTGCCAGTTTCGTGGTTTGAATTCCTTCAGCTAATTCAGTGATGATGATTGGTATTGTTAAATCTATCTTCCAGGGTTGGCTTTGTCCCAAGCTTGTTACCCAATCTGACACCTTCCCATCTTTTTACCATGACAAGTCACTGCTCTCTCATTACGCTAAAGCAAGACATATGAAATTTGATCAATCTTTTATACAGAAGTCTGGAGGCAGACCATAAAACAGAGGATTAAGGACACAGCGTGTCATTCCCTTTTGATTTGGGATGATCCTTAAAAGTGCACATGTAGTGTGCTATGTTCTGGTCTAAAATGGTACCAAGGAATTATTTTATTTTGGTTGTTCTGGTTATTTTATATCTATTATAGCTGAACAGAACAGCTGTCATCATAATCTGTCTGTTTAGGTGTTTCGACTTTTTCTTTAATAAAAAAGTGTTGAGTCTTTATTGATATAATTAATTTATTAAAGGGCATCTATAGTGAAAAAAAACACATTGGCCATTGCAAAGTTAAATTCATGTGCTCTTTGCTGCCTTTCTCCTATCTCTGTCAGTGACTCTGTTTTTCCATGGTGTCAGATCTTTGTGCAGCATTCCCCCCTTCCCCCTACCTCATCCATGTCTCAACTCCAGCTAACCGACAAGCTTATCATGTGCAGTAAGAGTTAAAAGTTTAACATCCTGAAAAACACACCCACGCACAGTGGCCAATAGAAGCAAGCTATCCTGGAGGGATGGAACTCTTGGTGTCCGTCTAAAATACGACCACTCTCTTGTGACCCATCAGCAATCAGTGTAGCTATCAAGAAGGGGGGTCAAGTGCAGCAATACTCCTGCACACAAAGCTACCTCTCTCCCCATGCTAATGCTCAGAGCAGGGAAGAGGTGCATGTCACAGATTGATTGGCAGTCCAAGTAGGAGTAGAGGAATGTAATCACTTATTCTTCTAACTTGTGTATCTCAGTACAGAGTAATATAGAACACATGGAGGAAAGGAGGAAAAAAAGTTAATTTTCTCACTATAGATGCCCTTTAATGTGATTATTCATAACTGTTACTAATGTTACTCTTCACTGCTTGTGTGCATGCTGGTTAATATGATTAAAGATTCTCAAAAACTGTCAGATACTTGTATAATTAACAAAAAATTTGCAACCTGACCATTACAGGGTGTTTGACAAACCTATCTGAGGTACAACATCTGAGGTACAATAGATGGGTCTAGTCCAAAGCCAGATATAGAGGTTGCTTTTTTAGTGAATATCACCCTAATATGTATCATTAACCCCAAATCATTTATTACAAACATAAAGAAAATCATTGTTAAACCACGACTGACGCTTGGGCAGGTTCCTCTGCAGGCAGGCATTATCTATGCAATACAGTCTAGGTAAAGGTCCTTGTCCTTTCCAGAAGGTTATTAGCATTGCATCTGATGGAAATGTTCCAACATGTTTGACCAAACAACCTCTTTTAGGGAATCCATTTGGCCATCATAGTACCAATAGTCAAATGAAACATATTTTGCTGACAGTGTTGGCATGTGGCTTCAGAAAGACAATTCAAAAATTAACAGCAATTAAAAGCTAGTAAGGTATTTATGGTCAAAGTTTTAGTGCTTTATGTGGGAATGAAATGTCCCTGTGTTCATTTGTAAAATTTGTTTACCCTCTGAAGTGACAGTATGACATGTAATGTTTCAGAACAGAGCACGATGTACCTAGAGAGAAGTATGCAAGTCGTCTATATCTTTCTTTGTTCGTTATACATAGTTCTGTTTTCTACATAGTTCTAGATTTTAGGAACACATAGTAAATATATGTTAAATTACATCCTGACATAATTATTGTAATGGAGTATGTTAACTGAATGGCTTGTACATGTGAACAGCACACAACAAATGCAGCCAACTTGGGACAGTTTTTGCAAGGCTACTTGGCAAAAAAATTAATATTACATGAAACTGTCCATTCACTCAATATATACAACACGCAGAAGAAGATCCTTTAGCTAGTATTCAATGAATTTACTTGCTTTGTAAGATGAAAGCATCAATATTATTTGCATAGCATTATACAAAGAATAAAATAAAATGGGAATGAAAGGCTAGCTTAAACCAAGAAACTCATACAAACAACAGACCAGGTCATACAATCTGTAATATCTGTGGGCAGTATACTGTTTATTTTAATGATGCAGTAATTGTTTAGAGTGTGCATACATGTGGGGGTAGAGGAATGCTAGTGCACAGTGAACTCTCAGTCAAAGCCCATCAACAGCAAAGCACAAGTTAGTCAACTCTTATTAAAACTTAATATTAAAATATATAACTTTGCAATAAACAGCTGTGTGGTGTGCCAATTCTTTTGAAATATAATATCATCCTTAATATTGTTCCCTTGTGCTTGAATAGTCATGTAATTGACTGATACTGATTCATTGAATTGTTTTTGTTTGTCATTTAGACAGAAATGCTTAGACGGCTAATTTAAACTGCTCCATGCAGTACACCCAGCCTTCATTGCCATTGCCCTTCTGTTTAATTTAAGTAGCGTTGAGTCACGTCAATCTTGGAAACCCTGCATATTCTCTGAAAACACAATGGTTATAATAATTATAACAGCCATTTGGCTTGGCATTATTATAGTAACAAGTGGTTCACTGTACATTATTTTTATATAAAAAAACTTCACACTGTCAAGACCCACACTTTTCCCAGAACACTTTAGGTACATATTGCGATCTTACTCTGCATAGGGCGTAGACACATCATTGGCCTGTATCTACACGTTTCATGACACTTTGAGATTTGTGCTTGCATATTTTGTGACCAAATTACATGTTGGGTTGATTTGTGATAGTTGCATATGTATCACTTTAAAACTGTGTCAAGGCATCCAATTGTGGAATGCTAATAGGTAAGACAATGCTAATTACAAGATTCTTCACTGTGCTATAAAACCACTGCCTCTAAAGCCTTCCACGGGATGATAATGCCTATTTCTGATAATTACTGTTACATCTACTTTTCTCCCTAGTCCATCAATGACCTTGAGAAAAAAAAAAATTGACTATGTTCTATAGCAGTTGGGATGTGTTGTTTTCTGGTTGTTAAGCCTTTTTTTAAAAACTTCCACCAGCACTTAATGTTATTATTGACACACAACTGGAAATTTTTAACTAGCACAACCAAATAACTCATTTTGTTACTGACTCATTTTTAAGGCCCAGTCTTCATTATATTTTTGAATATGTATTAGCTACAAGAGGCAGGCAGGGTGTGTAAAAACTGGTTAATGCACAACCAAAGTTACTCAGATCAATTCTGTTATATAAAAACAATGTGGCTGCATTGTATGAAGCAATGAATGGCAGGCACTGTTTGAATGACAGATGATGAAGAGTTTTAAACCTTAATCAGAGATCATGTGCTTACATCATGTACAATATTTGTAGATCAGTCGGGTAGATTGTGGTTTTTGTAATTATTATTTAAGTGAAAGTGAAGCAGTTTAAGGAACCAAGACGGTGGTTTGGAACTAGTCCAAGACTGTAATTTGTAATGTCTAACCATGTAGATATAAGGTAAATTAGAGGAAAACAGTTCTAGAGAAAAATGATTGGCTTCTCCTATCCATATTGCCTAATATGGAGGGTGATGCTAGCTGGACGAAGAATATATAAAGGCACAGACAGAGGAAGAAAAGCTCTTTGTGCTAAAATCCTATTATAAAAATCCTTCATCAATGAAGCAGAGACAACGTTTGCATTAAACTCAGAAACACAGAATTAGGAAAACCAAAACAGAATCCCTTAAAAACACATAAAACATCATGGGTAGCAGTGGTATTTAGAAAGTAGCATAACATCAGGAATAGTTCATCTGTGTCCTGTTGGTATACTGAAGCTTTCTTAGTAGCTAAAATGCTACAGTGGATTGGGCCTACAAAGTGCTAGTCATATAGGCCTGTCCCTATCAAAAATGTAATTTCCTTTAATTCAACTATATTATCAATGTGTTGCTAAATAATTGGTTGGACATAAATGTAAGAAACTTATAGTCTTAAGACTATGGATCAGTCAGGCAACACACCTAGCAACAAATGCGTATAGAGGAGACCTGTTATTCGTGTAATGGATTATGTATATCATGGGAGAGCAGACTATCTGTCCTATATTCTGCCTTCTAATACTTTTCCTTTAATGTTATATCCTTTAGCTACTATTTGTAAACAAATTCTATTTCCAGCAGTTTATTGACCCCCATAATGCAGTTTAAAATGGGATTACTTTTTCGGTTTATCAAAAGTTGTTCAACAGCGTAGATCTGTCCCAACCAATCAGATATTATTTAACATTGAAAGCTGTCATCTGATTGGTTGGGGCAAATTAGCACTATTTTTAACAATAAGAAACTTACGCTTGCGAATCGTGCGTTGCAAAGCGTTGCGCTTGCGATTCCCCAATTCCATGTCCTTCCAAAATGGAATCGGAATCACAAACGACAACGCAGGAACTTTTCATTTCATTAAAAAAAAATTGAAGCGCAATCGCATATAGTGTGGCCTAGCCCTTAAGCCTTTTTAGTAGTTTGCTTACAATTTTTCATCTATTTATATGGTGCATGTATGGATCATATAGATATAGGATGATAGTTTAGTTTGTCCTGTTTCTGCATAAATGGCTTCCTGTAGGAAGTTTGATGACATGAACTGAAACACAAAGAAAATGACTGTTTGACCTAAGCTGACAACAGTTACATTAAGACATCAGGTTGGGTTCATCTAGTTACATTGTTGCTAAAAATAATATTACCGGTATCTTAAGTGCTGACTTTCTACTTAAAATTCCGTTTACCATTTTGTTCCATGTTCATGTCACCATCAAAAGATGGGTTTGCTACCGTAATGTAATATTTTATGCATGGTAAATAGAGCTAAAAGAAACATGCAATGTAATTAAATTGGGTTGATTTGTTTGCTTTGAACCATAAAAAGTGACCCGATACAAGTGGGAATATCACCATTCTTGTGCCTTAAGACCCATACACATGTTGGATTTGCTGAGCATTCAATCTTCTTCTGTAGAAGAAGAACCACCGCCGCTGTCCATTCTATTCCTGGCAGCATCCGTCAGTTACTGCAGTCACAGTGAGGTCAAGGCCAATGGCTGACAGCCATTACCAAACAAGCCTCCAGCGCTCGTGCAGTAAATGGACGCTGCAACATCAGCGGAGGCGTGGACGTAGCGGCGGTGGATCTCGGACTTGTAAGGCTCTTTCTCAGACTGAGAGCATTATTGCAACAAGTGTGTAAAATTAAAACTGGGGTTTGGGGGGGGTTCTCTTACAGGTGAAATTTTGTACAAGGGATAGACATGCCTTTAAAGCTGGTGTTAAAGTCATGTAGGGGGTGAGCACCATGTGTGTTATATTAAATTGACAATAGGGCATAAGCCCTTGTTGATTCTCTTTTATGTGGCCTAAAAGCAAAGCCAATAAAGGTATTGCCTTTACATTCCCTTGTTATGTTTCTATGTAGTATTACCCTGTAACTGATATATGTAGATGTGGAAGTGGAATTTTTTAAAGAAATTAAAATGCTAAGTATTTGTCAGTCAATAAAAGTTTGTTCTCCCCTTGCTGGGGGTTTAGGCTTACGTATATAATCGAGATAGGATGGGTGGAGGAGTGTTTTCTCACATGCTAGCTTTGAGTGACAGTTACAGGCAGACATAATTGTTACTCCCCCTTCACAGTGTGGCTAATTGAAGTCAGAGAGAAGCTCGAAATCAGGAAAAAAAACCTATGGGGAGGGCTTCATACCTTTACTCTTTTGAAAGCAGTTTTAAAAAAAAAATGCATTGAGGCAATACAGTTATCCTTTAATTCATATTGAAATCATTGTCAGCGTGGCGACGCCCACATATGTCATTGGAACAAGTATAACAATAGCATCAACAAATGATTAGAAAACTGTGGGTCATGAGAGTAAAAAGAAACCGAGAGCAGACCTCATATGTTTTACAGGCAGAGGCAAAAAGCTGTTGGGTACTAAAATATTTCTAAATGTTGTGTGATAATTTTTTAATCAATAGATTAAGTTATAACTATTAGAGATGGCCGAACTTCGAAAGTTCGAAAACGGACCCATTAAAGTCAATGGGAGTCAAATAGTTTGAAAAGTTTGAATGAAGTACAATTAAAATATCAATGGTAACTTAATGTAAATGGCTTGGTCTGGGGAACATGTTCTAATATCCAGGACTTCGATATTTACTCGTGTATAGGTATAATAGACATTTTACTTGCGGATTCGATATTTACTTGCGAATTCAAGAATTCGATATTTACTCGCTTATAGGTATAATAGACATTTTACTTGCAGATTTGATATTCAATATTTACTCGCGTATATGTATAATAGACATTTTACTTGTGGATTCGAGAATTCAATATTTACTTGCATATAGGTATAATGGACATTTTACTTGCGGATTCAAGAATTTGATATTTACTCGCGTATAGGTATAATAGACATTTTACTCGCATATTCGCACGCCTCGAACATTCGATAATTATCGAAAGTCCAGAAAAAATCGAAAATCCGGTTCCGGGATAGTTCGAGAAGTCCAAATCTGTTCGAACACGAATAGTTTGGCTCAAACTCGGGTTCGCGTTCGAGTTCCAGTCCATCTCTAATAATTATCTTTTAAAAATAATCTTGATTACATTTATAGGTGCAGTTGTTTCATTGTGTTTCTTAAGGAGTCTTTAATGTGGTTGGTTTGTTAATTCTGGCATAAGCAAAATTTATTTGAATAAATAGCTTATTGTTTATTTTCTTTATTGTTATTCATAATAATAATGCATATTTTGCATTGGTTCATTTAAAAACATTAATTCAAAACTTGTACTGTTACTGTTACTGAACTTCTCAGTGAGATAGTGAGATTCTTTATTGTTTTATTGTGCCAACCACATCACGCAACATGGGGAGCGATCTGCCCCTTCCATCCTGAAATAGATGTGTGATTGGCACACTAAAACATTTAACTTTTTGCTTACAGTGTGCACCTCTTCATTCACTGAATACATAGCTTACAACTCCACTGGTAGAGTTTCTTAGAGGTTTGCACCTGATATCCTTTTTTCAAACTGCCACACATTCTGCGTAAGTTAAAAAAACAATTTGCAAGATTCCTGATTGGTCCTATCTTGTTTAATTCTAGTTTAATATGGTTCAGGTTTGCTGTTTCTGTTGTTCTGAATACTGTGTTTTGTATCTAAAAATAAGCTCCTAGGCATGCTTTAGGAGATGAATGCAGTATTGATGAGTAGTATCATAGCAGTGTCCAAAGTTACCTTACTATGCAGATGGATAAGCTGTAGCATCTAAACTATGAATACCAATGGATAATATTCACACATAAAAATCACTGCTGGGGAACAGTTTTCTCCCTGAATCAGTAATACAAAATTACTTATTATCTGCCATTTGCTTGGAAAGCAAATACAAAGAAATGTATTACCAAGCTATTGGTCTCATCAAATGGTTGTATTTTGTAATTATCTACTTATAAGTATCCTTATTATTTAATTTATGCTATTATGTATACACCAGACACTGTCTCATTTAATGTGGAGGCATCAGATGTTTAAGTAGATGACTGTTTCAATAAAATGAACATTTCAGATAAAATGGTGTAAAACTAGTTTTGATAAATCAGTGAACACAGATTGTTCTTAATACATGAAGATTTTTTCTTTTGCTTTTTAATGCTTATTACTCATTGACTGCATTTGCCAGTTTCGTGGTTTGAATTCCTTCAGCTAATTCAGTGATTGATTGGTATTGTTAAATCTATCTTCAGGGTTGGCTTTGTCCCAAGCTTGTTACCCAATCTGACACCTTCCCATCTTTTCTACCATGACAAGTCACTGCTCTCTCATTACGCTAAAGCAAG
The DNA here is from genome assembly GCA_019447015.1 of Hymenochirus boettgeri. NCBI lineage: Eukaryota > Metazoa > Chordata > Amphibia > Anura > Pipidae > Hymenochirus > Hymenochirus boettgeri. Next base: position 79,252,345 of record CM033475.1, read on the forward strand.
ACATATGAAATTTGATCAATCTTTTATACAGAAGTCTTGGAGTCAGACCATAAACCAGAGGATTAAGGACACAGCTGTGTCATTTCCCTTTTGATTTGGGATGATCCTTAAAAGTGCACATGTATGTGTGCTATGTTCTGGTCTAAAATGGTACCAAGGAATTATTTTATTTTGGTTGTTCTGGTTATTTTATATCTATTATAGCTGAACAGAACAGCTGTCATCATAATCTGTCTGTTTAGGTGTTTCGACTTTTTCTTTAATAAAAATGTGTTTGAGTCTTTATTGATATAATTAATTTATTAAGGGGCATCTATAGTGAAAAAAAACACATTGGCCCATTGCAAAGTTAAATTCATGTGCTCTTTGCTGCCTTTCTCCTATCTCTGTCAGTGACTCTGTTTTTCCATGGTGTCAGATCTTTGTGCAGCATTCCCCCCTTCCCCCTACCTCATCCATGTCTCAACTCCAGCTAACCGACAAGCTTATCATGTGCAGTAAGAGTTAAAAGTTTAACATCCTGAAAAACACACCCACGCACAGTGGCCAATAGAAAGCAAGCTATCCTGGAGGGATGGAACTCTTGGTGTCCTGCTAAAATACGACCACTCTCTTTGTGACCCATCAGCAATCAGTGATAGCTATCAAGAAGGGGGGTCAAGTGCAGCCATATCCCTGCCATCAAAGCTACCTCTCTCCCCATGCTAATGCTCAGAGCAGGGAAGAGGTGCATGTCACAGATTTGATTGACAGTCCAAGTAGGAGTAGAGGAATGTAATCACTTATTCTTCTAACTTGTGTATCTCAGTACAGAGTACATATAGAACACATGGAAGGAAAGGGAAAAAAAGTTAATTTTCTCACTATAGATGCCCTTTAATGTGATTATTCATAACTGTTACTAATGTTACTCTTCACTGCTTGTGTGCATGCTGGTTAATATGATTAAAGATTCTCAAAAAACTGTCAGATACTTGTATAATTAACAAAAAATTTGCAACCTGACCATTACAGGGTTGTTTGACAAACCCTATCTGAGGTACAACATCTGAGGTACAACTAGATGTGTCTAGTCCAAAGCCAGATATAGAGTTTGCTTTTTTAGTGAATATCACCCTAATATGTATCATTAACCCCAAATCATTTATTACAAACATAAAGAAAATCATTGTTAAACCACGACTGACGCTTGGGCAGGTTCCTCTGCAGGCAGGGCATTATCTATGCAATACAGTCTAGGTAAAGGTCCTTGTCCTTTCCAGAAGGTTATTAGCATTGCATCTGATGGAAATTGTCCAACATGTTTGACCAAACAACCTCTTTCCTTTAGGGAATCCATTTGGCCATCATAGTACCAATAGTCAAATGAAACATATTTGTGCTGACAGTGTTGGCATGTGGCTTCAGAAAGACAATTCAAAAATTAACAGCAATTAAAAGCTAGTAAGGTATTTATGGTCAAAGTTTCAGTTGCTTTTATGTGGGAATGAAATGTCCCTGTGTTCATTTTGTAAAATTTGTTTACCCTCTGAAGTGACAGTATGACATGTAATGTTTCAGAACAGAGCACGATGTACCTAGAGAGAAGTATGCAAGTCGTCTATATCTTTCTTTGTTCGTTATACATAGTTCTGTTTTCTACATAGTTCTAGATTTTAGGAACACATAGTAAATATATGTTAAATTACATCCTGACATAATTATTGTAATGGAGTATGTTAACTGAATGGCTTGTACATGTAAGCAGCACACAACAAATGCAGCCAACTTGGGACAGTTTTTGCAAGGCTACTTGGCAAAAAAATTAATATTTACATGAAACTGTCCTATCACTCAATATATACAACACGCAGAAGATCCTTTAGCTAGTATTCAATGAATTTACTTGCTTTGTAAGATGAAAGCATCAATATTATTTGCATAGCATTATACAAAGAATAAAATAAAATGGGAATGAAAGGCTAGCTTAAACCAAGAAACTCATACAAACAACAGACCAGTTCATCACATCTGTAATATCTGTGGGCAGTATACTGTTTATTTTAATGATGCAGTAATTGTTTAGAGTGTGCATACATGTGGGGGTAGAGGAATGCTAGTGCACAGTGAATCTCTCAGTCAAAGCCCATCAACAGCAAAGCACAAGTTAGTCAACTCTTATTAAAACTTAATATTAAAATATATAACTTTGCAATAAACAGCTGTGTGGTTGTGCCAATTCTTTTGAAATATAATATCATCCTTAATATTGTTCCCTTGTGCTATGAATAGTCATGTAATTGACTGATACTGATTCATTGAATTCGTTTTTGTTTGTCATTTAGACACGAAATGCTTAGACGGCTAATTTAAACTGCTCCATGCAGTACACCCAGCCCTTCATTGCCATTGCCCTTCTGTTTAATTGTTTAAGTAGCGTTGAGTCACGTCAATCTTGGAAACCCTGCATTATTCTCTAGAAACACAATGGTTATAATAATTATAACAGCCATTTGGCTTGGCATTATTATAGTAACAAGTGGTTCACTGTACATTATTTTTATATAAAAAAAACTTCACACTGTCAAGACCCACACTTTTCCCAGAACACTTTAGGTACATATTGCGATCTTACTCTGCATAGGGCGTAGACACATCATTGGCCTGTATCTACACGTTTCATGACACTTTGAGATTTGTGCTTGCATATTTTGTGACCAAATTACATGTTTGGGTTGATTTTGTGATAGTTGCATATGTATCACTTTAAACTGTCAAGGCATCCAATTGTGGAATGCTAATAGGTAAGACAATGCTAATTACAAGATTCTTCACTGTGCTATAAAATCCACTGCCTCTAAAGCCTTCCACGGGATGATAATGCCTATTTCCTGATAATTACTGTTACATCTACTTTTCTCCCTAGTCCATCAATGACCTTGAGAAAAAAAAAATTGACTATTGTTCTATAGCAGTTGGGATGTGTTGTTTTCTGGTTGTTAAGCCTTTTTTTAAAAACTTCCACCAGCACTTACTGTTATTATTTGACACAACTGGAAATTTTTAACTAGCACAACCAAATAACTCATTTTGTTACTGACTCATTTTTAAAGGCCCAGTCTTCATTATATTTTTGAATATGTATTAGCTACAAGAGGCAGGCAGGGTGTGTAAAAACTGGTTAATGCACAACCAAAGTTACTCAGATCAATTCTGTTATATAATAAAACAATGTGGCTGCATTGTATGAAGCAATGAATGGCATGGCACTGTTTGAATGACAGATGATGAAGAGTTTTAAACCTATAATCAGAGATCATGTGCTTACATCATGTACATATTTGTAGATCAGTCGGTAGATTGTGGTTTTCTGTAATTATTATTTAAGTGAAAGTGAAGCAGTTTAAGGAACCAAGACGGTGGTTTGGAACTAGTCCAAGACTGTAATTTGTAATGTCTAACCATGTAGATATAAGGTAATATAGAGGAAAACAGTTCTAGAGAAAAATGATTGGCTTCTCCTTATCCATATTGCCTAATATGGAGGTGATGCTAGCTGGACGAAGAATATATAAAGGCAACAGACAGAGGAAGAAAAGCTCTTTGTGCTAAATTCCTATTATAAAAATCCTTCATCAATGAAGCAGAGACAACGTTTGCATTAAACTCAGAAACACAGAATTAGGAAAACCAAAACAGAATCCCTTAAAAACACAATAAACATCATGGGTAGCAGTGGTATTTAGATAAGTAGCATAACATCAGGAATAGTTCATCTGTGTCCTGTTGGTATACTGAAGCTTTCTTAGTAGCTAAAATGCTACAGTGGATTGGGCCTTACAAAGTGCTAGTCATATAGGCCTGTCCCTATCAAAAATGTAATTTCCTTTAATTCAACTATATTTATCAATGTGTTGCTAAATAATTGGTTGGACATAAATGTAAGAAACTTATAGTCTTAAGACTATGGATCAGTCAGGCAACCACCTAGCAACAAATGCGTATAGAGGAGACCTTGTTATTCGTGTAATGGATTATGTATATCATGGGAGAGCAGACTTATCTGTCATATATTCTGCCTTCTAATACTTTTCCTTTAATGTTATATCCTTTAGCTACTATTTGTAAACAAATTCTATTTCCAGCAGTTTATTGACCCCCATAATGCAGTTTAAAAATGGGATTACTTTTTCGGTTTATCAAAAGTTGTTCAACAGCGTAGATCTGTCCCAACCAATCAGATATTATTTAACATTTGAAAGCTGTCATCTGATTGGTTGGGGCAATATTAGCACTATTTTTAACAATAAGAACTTACGCTTGCGAATTCCGTGCGTTGCAAAGCGTCTGCGCTTGCGATTCCCCAATTCCATGTCCTTCCAAAATGGAATCGGAATCACAAACGCAACGCAGGAACTTTTCATTTCATTAAAAAAAAATTGAATGCGCAATCGCATATAGTGTGGCCTAGCCCTTAAGCCTTTTTAGTAGTTTGCTTACAATTTTCATCTATTTATATGTGTGCATGTATGGATTCATATAGATATAGGATGATAGTTTAGTTTGTCCTGTTTCTGCATAAATGGCTTCCTGTAGGAAGTTTTGATGACATGAACTGAAACACAAAGAAAATGACTGTTTGACCTAAGCTGACAACAGTTTACATTAAGACATCAGGTTGGGTTCATCTAGTTACATTGTTGCTAAAAATAATATTACCGGTATCTTAAGTGCTGACTTTCTACTTAAAATTCCGTTTACCATTTTGTTCCAATGTTCATGTCACCATCAAAAGATGGTTTTGCTACCTGTAATGTAATATTTTATGCATGGTAAATAGAGCTAAAAGATTAACATGCAATGTAATTAAATCTGGGTTGATTCTGTTTGCTTTGAACCATAAAAAGTGACCCGATACAAGTGGGAATATTCACCATTCTTGTGCCTTAAGACCCATACACATGTTGGATTTGCTGAGCATTCAATCTTCTTCTGTAGAAGAAGATCCACCGCCGCTGCTCCATTCTATTTCCTGGCAGCATCCGTCAGTTACTGCAGTCACAGTGAGGTCAAGGCCAATGGCTGACAGCCATTACCAAACAAGCCTCCAGCGCTCGTGCATGTAAATGGCACGCTGCAACATCAGCGGAGGCGTGGACGTAGCGGCGGTGGATCTCGGACTTGTAAGGCTCTTTTCTCAGACTGAGAGCATTATTGCAACAAGTGTGTAAAATTAAAACTGGGGTTTGGGGGGGGTTCTCTTACAGGTGAAATTTTTGTACAAGGGATAGACATGCCTTTTAAAGCTGGTGTTAAAGTCATGTAGGGGGTGAGCACCATGTGTTATATTAAATTGACAATAGGGCATAAGCCCTTGTTGATTCTCTTTTATGTGGCCTAAAAGCAAAGCCAATAAAGGTATTGCCTTTACATTCCCTTTGTTATGTTTTCTATGTAGTATTACCCTGTAACTGATATATGTAGATGTGGAAGTGGACTTTTTTAAAGAAATTAAAATGCTAAGTATTTGTCAGTCAAGTAACCAGTTTGTTCTCCCCTTGCTGGGGGTTTAGGCTTACCGTATATACTCGAGTATAAGCCGACTCGAGTATAAGCCGAGGTACCCATTTTTGCCTACAAAATTAGAAAACCATGATTGACTCGAATATAAGCCGAGGGTATACAGTAACCATAATTTACCTTCCAATGTAAGATGTTTGGAAACTACAACTCCCAGCATGCTTGGTTGCTGGGAGTGTGTAGTTTCAACCACCTATAGTAGAAGGTATTGGGGGTTACTGTATGGCATACTGTCCCCCACCCTAATACCTTTCCACGTAGATGTTTGGAAACTACAACTCCCAGCATGCTTGGTTGCTGGGAGTTGTAGTTTCCAACCACCTATAGTAAAAAGGATGTGGGTGTGTGCATGGCACACTGTCCCCCCAGCCCTCCCCCCAGTCCCCCCCCAGCTCACTTACCGTACCTGGTCTTCAGTCTTCCTTCTCTCCGGCTGCCGCAATCCAGAAGCAGCCGCGAGTCAGGCCGGCAGTTCCCAGTACTGCTTCGCGGCTGCGCGATGACGTCATCCCGCCAGTGCGCGATGACATCATCGCGCAACCGTGAAGAACTATGGGAACTGCCGGCCTGACTCGCGGCTGCTTCTGGATTGAAGGTAAGTTTCTTGTGACTCGAGTATAAGCCGAGGCAAGTTTTTAGGTTGATTTTTAAACCTAAAAACCTCGGCTTATACTCGAGTATATACGGTAGTCCTTCCCTCTCCCCTATGAAAAAGCTGCCTATATTCCAGAGTTTCATCACCCTTTAAAGGATGATTTCATTCAACAGTTAACTTTATTTGCTTTAATTTTCTTTGACTGACTCAAACAGAATTAAATGTTTATACAATATGTATTTGTAACATATACATCAATGTTTTTGACAACTACTACACACATACAGCGTTATTCAATAAAAGTTCTTATCGTTTAAAATGGTGCTAATTTTGCCCCAACCCAAATCAGATGTTAGCTTTCAAATGTTAAATAAGATCTGATTGGTTGGGGCAAAATTAGCACCATTTTAAACGATAAGAACTTTTATAGAATCTCCCTGATGGCCTCTTATAATAGAAATCTGTGGTATCTCTGCGTGTGTAAGAAACAGGGAGATTCAATAATAGGTCTTATCGTTAAAAATGGTGCTAATTTTGCCCCAACCAACCCCGTGCCTGTTTCAAAAATCACAGTAGTATTCATATTAAAAATGTAAATCTCTGTGACCTGGCCCCAAATTGCGCAACCATTTGGTACCTGTTTTACACGTTGGCAATAGACGTATGCAGGCATCCCACCCCTCCTGGGAGTCGAACTTACCTGGCAGCTCCGTATCCGGAACGCCTACTTTCCCTCGCCATGCCTCTTCTGTAACGTAATTTACGTCACGCTCCCCCTAACCACGCCTCTTCTGTGATGTAAATTATGTCAGTGGCCTGCCCATAACCCTGCCCCCTTTTTGACATCGTTGACGTCCGCCCGCCCTAGCCCCACCCCCTTTGTGATGTCGTTGATGTCACGTCAGTACGCTCCGCCCCCTTCTCCCCACCCTACCCGGAAGCCAGATTCGGCAGGGTGGGATGTCTGCGTATGCAATCACAATTTTTATCTGTTGCTGTCTGAACCACAAATACGCAAAAAAATGCACACAAATACAATATTAAAAATGATGTCAGTATACTGCCAAGCAACTTGTATTGAGATCTTTAGTAAAAATATTTGTTTAAACCAGGGGTGCCCAAACTATTTGACCTCATGTGTGGCCCCTCACCACCTTTGAGGGCTGCACAATAGAATTATAGGCCTATAAAAATAAACTTGTCACACACCCACAGAGACACAAACAGACACATGCACAGACACTCACACAGACAGACAGGAAGATACACACACACAGACACACACACACACACAGATAGACAGACAGAGACACAGACAGACAGAGAGACACAGACACAGAGACACACACACAGACAGACAGACAGAGACAGACAGGACACACATGAGACACGGCCCACACACACAGACACACAGACACACAGACACACACACTTACAGTGACCACAGTTATGTGACGTATGCAGGCTGCGTGTTAGGCAGCACTGGTTTAAACGATCGTGGCAAACAATGATCAGACATGCATGGAACGGAAGGGCTGTGGATATTGGCTGGATAGTGCAGATCACCCATTTTTTGGGCCAGAATCACCCATCATGCACTGGATGTGTTAAAATTCTAATTTATGCAAGCAGGGGACTGAGTGTGCTAGATAGTATTAAAGATTTGAAAATCCATGCTATGTATGCCATATTGCTTCTGTTTCAGAAACAAAATAAGCGAAATGAAAATGATTTCACTCAATTACAGTTTGGAATGATGAAACCAAATGGCTGGTTGGAAACATTTCCTCCTCATTTAGTACATTAGCCAACAATATATGAAGGCATTATGTAATCCAAAAATATTGTCCATTGTCCATGAATGAATCTGATTAAACAAAACATTGATGAATTGTTAAGTGTCACTGAAAAGGGTTGTTTATATAGGGTAATGTGACTGGTGCAATTCTCTCAAGGGTAACCAAAGATTAACTCCCCAGCCTGCTGAAAGGCAGTTTGCTATCAGTAGCACATTGTAGTGTCAGAGAGTATCAAGAGAGAACACTGAGATACAAAATTGTGTCTCTGGCAGTGCATTTCCCTTTCTATAGCGCAGGAAGAGGTTGTCAACAATAGTAATTTTGAAATAAAAATAATCTCTTATTATTGGCTGTGTTAAACAGCACATATAAGCGACTTGCTGGCAGTGATTTTTACTTCAAGATTTGGATAAATGCATTTTCATATGTTTATTCAGGAACATTGGCTGCTTTAGGCATTTACCATTGAAGTTAAATGGAATAGATTTCAGGCATTTTCCATTATGATTAACAGAGAGACCCCTGAGATTTTAAACCAACCTGTGGGAGAATTTAAACTTGAAGAAGTTATTAAAGTTGTGCTAATGATAAAATCAAACTTTCCCCCCAAATGCAAGAACAATGTAAAGAAGGAAAAAAATAGCAACTGTCATAATAACAAGATACAATTTGATGCTCTAAAAATATAACCTGCAACAAATAGAAAAAATGAATAAGTTAAAAACACAACATAGCATTAAAGGGTATGTCAACCCTTAATTAACACTTTTTGTATATAATAGTAAATGTGCCCCCAGCCCCAACCGCTGTAATAATTTTCTTAGAAAGTCCCCAGATAGTTATTTACCATGCCTCGCTCCTTCGCTGCACTCCCCGGCCCTCTGCTTGCACGGAAATGCAAGCAGGGGGCGGGACCGGCAGACACGTCTGTGATTGGCTGTGAGGCAGCCAATCACGAACGCGGCTGCTGGCTTCTCAGTACGGCGAAGGCATGGTAAGTAACTATCTGGGGACTTTCTAAGAAAATTATTATAGCGGTTGGGGCTGGGGGCACATTTACTATTATATACATAAAGGGATTTACGCTAGGGGGAGAGAGACCAGAGCGGATGGGAGAGGGAGGGGGAAAAGTGCTGCACTGTGCATGGCAAAATTCTCTCGGAGGAGAGACAGGAGGCAGAGTCCTATATGGACTTTGCTCTCCTCCTGGTGGCCACTTTTTTGGAATTTGGGGGGGGGTGGGGGTTACTGGAGAACCACTTGGAGCTGGGATGTAAGGTAAGGATTTTATTGCACTACACATTGGGGACAGTAGTGGGGGGAATTATAGGTTTGGGGGTGGACATACCCTTTAAAGGGCAAGTACACCCTCAACATTTACATTTAACAGCAGCTTAAATTCACAAAGACCCTCCCCCACCACCCCAACACAAATTTTGCTATACTTACCTTTACCAAAAATGCTTCTAGACTATTATTACGACCCCTCTGCTGCCTCCTCTTCTGCCAGTTAGTCACAGACAATTCCCAGACCTGCATAAGAGAAGCTTCCTCTGCTGCTGTTCAGTTTTGTAAGTGATGATAGATGAATTTTTGCTAAAGTAGGAGACATTGTAGACATAATAAAAATGATCTTAATACCATTTTCTAACAGCTATACCTGGGAGAATGAAAAAAAAGTTGGGCATAAACATTAAACATGTTTTTGTTCCAAACCAACCAATCATCTAAATAACATAAAATTAATACTCACAGTTCTGATTAAAAAAAAAAGTATCATAGCTGAAACTGTTTCACAGATGTGCATGTTCAGATTGTTAACCGATTGCACATCTATAGCACTGATACAGTTGTTAATAATGACCAAGAGTTAAAACTTCCAGCCTAACCAACAGACCAGAGAGTTGACCCTGGTAGTCTGATATTAAACAGTCTTATCATAACCACCCCCAGATATTGTATACCTAAAATTGAATTGCAAATCTGTACGATGTATGACTAGCTTTAATTTATTTCCAGCTTCTGGCTTGTTATTATAGTAACTTGTGTAAGGCAATGCACGGCAAGAATAGGCTTGATTAGATGCCAGAATGTGCTGATTTAATTATGCAGAGAGTGTCCTCAGTGCAGAGATCAACAGGAAGGGTAATCAAGACCCTCTACTCCTCCCAGCATCTGATCACCTTTCAAATCAGCTGCCAGGTTGTATTCCTGTCTTTGGTTTTTACGTCTAGCGCCTGTGCGTGATGAGCTAGACGGTGTATAGAACAAGGAACAACAAGACTGAGAGAAGAGTAGGAATACTGAGAAACATCATCTGTTAAACACATAACTTCTTCTCCTCTTCCCTCCCCCTCCCAGGAACATTCTATCCATTCTGTCCTTGCTTTGAGGGACATCCAACTAAATAGTTTTGCCACATCCTAAACTTGTTAGCACCAGTTAATCACCTTAACCTTCTTGCTGCTGCCCACCCCCACCACACATTACAAAGGCGTTTCCATCACAACAGGTCAGTAGAGACAAAGAGATTCTTTACATTAAATATTTGCACAGCAATATTAATTAGTTTGAATAACATTGCTAATTAAACTTTAATTAACACGTGTTGTAAACATGTGAAATCAAATTTATGTAATATAATAGTGTCACAGAGTACACAGCTGTTTAAGAACTTACAGAAGTACAAAATAGGCAATAAACCGCCACTTTCTAGTCTAATAATAATGGTGGTCCTATGCTGGTAAAGCAAACACTTCATTAGAAAGATAGAGGTGTATCAAATATAATTTAAATGCATATCACTGTAATACAGAGGTAACTTGTAGTACCACAAGGGAAACATTAGCAGCATTGCTGTTGATCTGGGCTTCTAGCTGTAGCCCCAACCCCAATCTGCCAAACCCTGCCCATGACTGCTTGTAATAAACACAGTAGTTTCCCATCCCTGAACATTTGTTTGGTGCCAGTAACGTATAGAAGGAATAACTTTACCAGAAGATATTTTTGAAACTTCCAGTACCCCCAGTCTGGTAAACAGATTAAACACTCAGTAAGTGCAGTTTCAGTGACATAGGCCAGTCATTAATTGGTTTAACATGATGTGACATTGCACATTAGCTGTGTATTATTCTGTTCATATGGTTAAATGATCCAATTCCCCTATAAATTTGGTCACATATCAATTAGGCATGGTAAAAAGTCTTTTGCCTAAATTATGTATAATATAGATAATTGTTATGACTGATTGTTAAGGTTACGCATAGGCGTTCTCGACAGCCATCCCAGATGAACATGTGGCCAAAGAATGGACGCTTTGAGCTGTTATCACTTGTGTGTATGTGTTTTGTCGGGATAAATGAATGACGTCCGACCAAACGCAAACACACAGGTCATTGTAGCTTAAATTGCCTGTTCATCTGCCACCTGTTAATCCGGGTGAGTTGTGGTACTACAGATTATGATATTTTGCAGAATATCATAATCTGAGAGTCTGCACCTGAATATTTCTTATCATATTACCCAAAAATTTAATAAATAGCCAATCTTTTACCCAGACATGCCCCAAGAATATCATTGATTGAAAATTGCTTTTACAGCAGTTGTCTTATCAATACAAATTTGTGAACAAGCTTGTGTGCACATAGATCTTTATATTAGTTCTTTATTTTTATATAAATGTTAAATATAAACAATACATTGCTGCCTGTTTCATTACTTTGTAAAATTTATTTGTAAAATTGTTTCCCCTACCTTGATTAGGTGAAATCTGTTCATATGGTAGCTGCTGGCTGTTTGGGGGCAAAATGTTGGAAACAAGAACAATTGGAGCATTTATGTGATGGCTCCAGGTTTTTATGGCTCTTGAGGACTTTTCCTATTTCTTTCCTTATGTTATTTCCTCACGTATTATACCGTCTACACTATTACATGGCTGACACCTTGTTTTAGAGTACAACAATGCTAAATCCTTTAGGGCTTTCTAAATAATGTGATCAACTATACAGAATTTAGATGTTGAGACTAACTCCCAAAGTACTTTTCTTTTTGGTAAATTTAGCATGTGGTTGAAAACCATGGAATGCCTTACCACACACAAACCTTAGCCAGCAATACCTTTCAATGCATAAACAATCCTCTTAATTCCTTTCTCTAGGGACTATTTTCTGGGAGTGTAAATAAGTGGCGACTGTCAGAGTTTGATGGAAACTTTCTATGAAACTATGGAAGAGTTAAATGGAAACTTCCTAAGAGAAATGGCTATTAAATGAAGGATTCCTCCTCAAAAGTTTTACTTTTCTTCATTCTTTGGCTGGGCATGTGGTTAAAAAAATTGTGTGACTTACTTGTGTGTATAAAAACTTTCAGGGTTATTCAATAAAAAATCTTATCGTTAATAATGGTGCTAATTTTGCCCCTAACGAATCAGATGTAAGCTTTCAAACGTTAAATAATATCGGATTGGTTGGGGCAAAATTAGCACCATTTTTAATAAAACTAACTTTTAATGAATCTCACTGAAGAACTTTTATTGAATCTCCTTGTTTGCATTGGAATGTGTGATTTCTAAAGTAAAATATCAGATTCTACATCATTTTTCTCATTTCTTTATTACAAATACAGTCCAAGAAAGCATTTCTAGAGATGAGTCCCAAACTGGAAATTAACCTAACATCGGAATTAACAAGTTTAAAATCTGTCCAAATTAAACTCTGGTTTTGTTTATCTCTAATCATTGTTATTAATTAACACAACTGGTTCTTTAAAGGGTAAATCAATCTAGATCCCTTTTAGGAAAACACAGGCCTAAAACAGATAACCTTAAAGGGTATGTCCACCCTAAAATAAACTTTTTGATATAAGATTCCCCCTGGGCTCCCAGCCCCAACCGCTATATTTTTATCTTTAGAAAGCCCCCCAAACTTACTTACCTCCCTCTTTCCTCTGCCGCGCTCCCGGCCCTCTGCTTGCGGGAAAATGCAAGCAGAGGGGGCAGGACCGGCAGCCGCGTCTGGATTGGCTGAGCGGCAGCCAATCACGGACGCGGCTGCCGGCAGCTCACTTCGGCGGAGGAAAGAGGAGAGGTAAGTAAAGTTTGGGGAGCTTTCTAAAGATAAAATATAGCGGTTGGGGCTGGGAGCCCAGGGGGAATCTTATACATGAAGGATTCACGCTAGGGGGAGGGAATCAGGGGAGGGAGAGGAGGGAGGAGGGAGGGGGGAGAAGGGCTGCAGTACGCATGCCAAACTTCTCCCGGAGGCCAGGTAGGAGGCAGAGTCCTATATGGACTTGCTATCCTCCTGGTGGGAGTTTTTGGGACTTTGGGGGGGGACTACAGGAGAACCAGATGGAGCTGGGATGTGAGTAAGGATTAAACTACACTACATAGTGGGGCAGTAGTTGGGGGGATTATAGTTTTGGGGGTGGACATGCCCTTTAAGCTAATAAAACACCACTGTACTGTCAGCCAGGATTGGCTGACTTAGTCCAGCCACTTCATCATGTTGGCATCGTTTATTGATCCGCAGAATGGATCTCAAATGGCGTTGATGGTATGCCGACAGGATTCACCACAAATGTAAAATTTGTATTTAATATTTAATTATTTTTTAAATAAAAACAATAAAGTAATGATAGTTGAAAAGTAAACATATTGCAATGTTCAAGCTTTTAACAGCATCTTAACCTACTGCAATGCCATGATTGATCTTGGATAGACAGGCTTTTTAAATAAACTGGAACTTTCCCAGCTAAAGCTCTGTGCACCTTGTATATGTCCTGCTGTTTACATTTAGAACCCTTAACTTGGATACACATTGAGGTATCAAAATTCAATTGCCTTAGATCACTTTCCATTAAATCCAAAGGGAACATAGTCACACGTAAAGGACATTTATAGCTGGAAAACTCACAGGACATTCTAAATTTTACAACACTGCATAGCTATGAAATTCCTTGTGCAAAGGAGAGTCTTAAACTGTTTCTTCCCATTAATTTGTCACACCACTTTTTTTTGCATAAAACAGAAGGAAGAAAAGTGAAAATACACACTTAGCTGCAGATAAAAAAAAACACCAGTGATTTTGACAGGTCCTTAGCTGATGTGGAGGGGGGTGGGGGTGGAAATCATTTGCAGGTTATATAAGGATTAGGATTACATGCCAGTCTTTGATTTTTGATTGTCAGTTTGTGACCTGGACTAACCTGACATGAAAAGATATGACATTAGAGTAGCTTTCTTGCTGGCAGCAAAATAAGTAGTGGTGTAAAAAGTTATTAACATTCTGATGTCCTTGACAATGTTTTTTTAGAAATGTAAAGTGTATTTCTTTCCATTGTCGTCTGATTGCTATGGTTTGTTTTAACTGTGTTTGTGTCTCTAGGATTGTAAATAAAAGGAGGAACAGTGTATTTTCCTTAACATTCACTCTTATTGTATTGGAAGCATTATTTATTAATTTAAAGGGTATGTCCACCCTTGAAAATATTTTTTTTATGTTATCCCCCCTGTCCCCCCAGCCCCAACCGCTCTATTTATTTTATTAGTAAATGCCCCAAACTTTACTTACCTCCCCTCTTTTCTCCGCCGCGCTTCCAGGCCCTCTGCTTGCGAGAGCAAGCAGAGGGGCGGGACCGGCAGTGGCGTCTGTGATTAGCTGAGTGGCAGCCAATCACGGACACGGCGGCCGGGAGTTCATTGCAGCGGAATCAAGAGGGGAGGTAAGTAAAGTTTGGGGCACTTTCAAATAAAATAAATATAGCGGTTGGGGCTGGGGGGACAGGGGGAATGACACATGTAAAGGGATTAACACTAGGGGGAGGGAATCCTAATCGGGAGGGGTAAGGGAGGGGGAGAAGGGCTGCAGTATGCATGCCAAACTTCTCCGGAGGCCAGGTAGGAGGCAGAGTCCTATATGGCTCTGCTATCCTCCTGGTGGGCAGTTTTTGGGACTTTGGGGGGACTACAGGAGAACCATATGGAGCTGGGATGTGAGTAAGTTTAAACTACACTACATGATGGGGCCAGTAGTGGGGGGGATTATAGTTTTGGGGGTGGACATGCCCTTTAAGGGGAAATATCCTAAAGCACTGTACACTCTAGAGAGGGGTGAGGTGGTGACTGCATTTAAAGGACAACTATACTCACCTCACCCTCGCTTCTCTTCCTCCATAGCTGCATAGTACCCAGGGTGAGGACCTAAAATTGCTAAGTCCTCACCCTGGGTACTTTCCCTAACTCCTGCACTACTTACCGCAAATCTGCTTCACCGATCACTCCATTCCTCCGCTCTTCCTGTTACAGTGACAGATCGCGAGGCAGCCAATAGGAAGATACGCTCTGCAAGGAGGCGTGTCTTCCAATTGGCTGCCTCGCGACTGTCACTGACAGTAGAAGAGAGGTGGAACAGTGTGGATCGGCGAAGCAGATTTGCGGTAAGTAGTGCAGGAGTTAGGGAAAGTACCCAGGGTTAGGACTTAGCGATTTTAGGTCCTCACCCTGGGTACTATGCTGCAGTGGATCGGGGAAAAGGTGAATATAATTGTCCTTTAAGGAATCTGAATATGCTTGCTGCTTGGAAAGGAAGGATAATCAAAGAAAGGCAAATCTGGGAAATATATTAAGTGGGGAAATTTACTAACAAAGGTTTGAATAGTTAGAAAAATAAATAGCTTTGGACTATGGCATTGAGGAAAAGTGTCTAATTAAGATGTAATTTTAAAAATATAAACCTGGATTGTTCCATAGAAGGACTCTCTCTTAAATCATTTGCCATTAAAGTACTTTGGATAAACAAAAAGACTGGAAAAGACCAGAGTAAAAGGAGAATGAAGAGCCGGCAGAAATTAAAGGACAACTGTACGGTTTTTGCTCCACCACACCTGTGGCCCAGGGCCTAACCAATGGGAAGGCACTTTCTGCAAGAAGTGCTTTTTCCCATTGGATAGATCCTAGACCAAAGTGGAGCTTAGAGAATATAGTTGTCCTTTAAGATGATTTATAAAGCCACTTAAAGTAGGTTCATACTGATACTGCATAATGAAAAATTAAAGCAATTATCAGTTAAATGGCAGTATAAAGAAGTACAATAATAAGTTAATAATAAATGTATTTTAAAAAAGAGTTTTTAAATTGCTTTGAGTTCATTACAGTAAATATATATGTTTATATTCTAGAAGAAAGAGAAATTACTGGAAAATAATTTGATTAAAAAAATCAATAAAAGGCAATTAAAAGTTCGGACATCTCTAATAAAGAACATGCCTGACCACTGACATCTCCCAAAAAGGCTGTATAATAACATCTCCACTGTGCAGTATTTCATCCCATAAGAGTTTTTCCCATGTTAAAGGGAAAGTACCACATTATTCTTATTTCTGGATGTAGACGCTACAAATTATCATCTTAATGTACGCTGAGGAAGCTCCGTGGATGTGTTATGGGAGCGAAACGCGTTAGTTGTAAACGCCCTTACCTTACTCTCTGACCTAAGACTGCTATTTATACACTTTCATTCATTGTGCTGCATTTGTTGACCCATTGTGTAATTGTATTATGCCATAGATATGTTATGCATATATGTTTATGCAGTTCAGGAGTGTATATATGTTTTTAACTATGTCCCTGAGCTGTGATAATAAAGGACTTTTTTTTATATCACCTTTAGGACAGTGTTGCAGTCTATGCTTTTTGTTTTCTTCTTTTTAAAGGGAATGTCCAACCATCTCTTCAAAAATGCATATATTGTAGAATACCCCCTAAAACCTAGAGTTCGTTTTAGAGAAAAGTTTTAAATCGGCTCCCAGCCTGAGCTATTATACTTACATGCTCCTCCTCGATTCACCACCGCGGCTCTGCACTTCCGGGTAAGGCAGTCAGTGTCGGCCGTGACAGTGACGTCACGGCCAATCACTGACTGCCATTCCCGGAGCAGTCTCCACTGTGGCTGCTCAAGAACTCAAAAAGAACAGAGCAGCCACAGTGGAGACTGAGTGAGGAACCCGAAAGCAGCGGTGGAGCGAGGAGCTTGTAAGTATAATAACTCTGTGTGGGAGCCGATTTAAAACTTTTCTCTAAAACGAACTCTAGGTTTGGGTGGTATTCTACAATATATGCATTTTTGAAGAGAGGGGTGGACATTCCCTTTAATATTAGTATTTCTATAGACTAGCACCTGCATTATAAGCTTACACTACCATTTCAGTGCCCTGATCATTTCTTCTGTTTTTTGCAAATTATCATCTTACACACAAGGGACAATATTTAATCCGAAAATTTAATGGGCTGCACAATTGTCCCAAATTTTCCACCATATCTGATTGAATGGTACTCCTGTTTGGATGAGCGTTTGACCAACATCTGCCCATTGCAGGCGAAAACTAGTTTAGTTAACTGAATTTTTGGTTGAGGTGTAAGATTGTGCATTTATATGAACATGTGTACATAGCCTACAATGGCACATTTACACTGGTGTTTCTTTACTTTTTTTGTAGTACATGTTTGCTGGAAAGAGCAATTATTTCCCATTGAAATCCATTTTGCATTTTCACAACAAACTGCTGCATGAATTTCATGAACAGAAAAGTGGACTAGTAGACACCACTCTGACCTGTCTGAAAGCTGATAACCTGGGTGAAAACAAGGGGAGTGGTTTTAACCCTTTAGTTCCTTTTGGTTATCTAAATATTGTTGTGTTTATAGACAGGTCATAGTAATAGATAGTCCACGCTGTACTAGACCATAACGCGAGTGAAAAGCGTGTCGCGTTACTGCCTGTTTGCGCAATATTTTCTGAAATTACAGCGCATATATTTTGCAAAATGATGGTTATCACATGTCCTCGAAAAATGGATCACAGTACAGTGCGTACAATGTGGTCACCCACATTGGAATGTACTGCTCTGCGATTCTCATGCAATAATTTCCCACAAGCACAATTGTGGCCTAGCCCTAAAGTAGCAGAAAAACTAAATTTTTATCATTCTATTATTTTGACACTATAGTAATTACATTCTTATTACTGCCACCAATAAGTAACCCCTTCTCTTCCACAGACATACATCAGTAATCCCTCTGTATCCGCTTCCCTAAAAGGGAATGTCCACCTAAATATTCAACTTTTTATATAATGCTCCTCTCCCTTGCCCAACCGCCATGTTAAAACTAAAAAAAAGTTTCAGATGCATACTTACAGTCCCTTCGCTCATCTATCTTTTCCCCCTCTTTGGTAACCGGAAACAGTAGAGAGGAGCCCGGACCGGCAGCCGCATCTGTAATTGGCTACTGGTCAGTATGCATCAGAAAGGGGTTTTTTTTTTGTTTTAATTCAGCCGTTAGGGGTGTGCAAGGTAGACAAACACTATATCAATAGTGTTTTATGGTAGGTGGTGAGGCAGAAAGATAGGATCCAGAGGGAGGGAGGAGGGGAAAGGGCTCCCCTGCGCATGCCACTGCCCACTTAGAGGACAGATCAGAGGCAGAAATGTTTCTTTAGGAAGACAGCTCCTACTGGTCAGTTTCCTGGATTTTGGACTTTGACTGTAGGAGAACCATAAGGAGCAGGGATGTACACAGTGGGGCCAGCACTGGGGCAAATTGATTCTTCATTCTTCAATGTCTGCAAGCTGATTCTATCATTAAAAGCAGGATGGGTATTGGCAGGCATCCAAAGAAAAGTTACATTTTTGCCAGGAGATCAGGAGGAGGAGCACTCATATTACAACTATTATTATTAATTTCTGTTTTGAGTGACAGGTCTATCACAATAAATGCTGTAATTTGTTTTTTCAAATCCAAACAAAGTGTTGAAGTTGAAGGCTCTTACTCTATCTAAAGGTACCACTGAAAGCAAAGATACTCTTTCAATATGACATTTAGCAATGGGAATTTATTTGGTTAAGCAGCACTTTGGGGCTTTACCCAGAGCATCGGCGCTCTTTTCTGGAGCTAATGTCATGCTAATTTCTGTGAAATATGATTATTTATGCCTGTAATTAAGAGAAAGCATATACCGTATTATAATAAATGCTAGCAATGGATATTTTTGTTGTATTCAGTTAGTTCAACTGGACTTAAAGTTTAGTTCTTGAAGACTTTTCCCTAGTCATCCGACTGGCTTTCTCAATTCAGAACTGAGAATTGAGAAACCCTTCTGAATTGAGAAAGCCCGTCGGATGAGTAGGGAAACGTCTTCAAGAACTAAACAGATATACCATGACATGGATGAATTTTCCTTCTGGAAATGAGAACCTTCACAAGCTAGCAATGGATGTTAGAAACTTTAGGATTTATATACCGCTGCCTCACCATAAGTTTTTATATATGTTTAACCAAAATATATTTAGTTTCTCTGTTCTCCCCAGGGGATATTTTGTTACTGAGGGATAAAGGACACTAAATATTTTAGCCTGTATTCACAACTGGGGGTTTCCTCTGAATATGGACGTTGCAGGCATCAGCATATGGAGCTTGCTAAACAAAACATTAAATTCATCAAGAATTTGAACACTGTGTTCACTGACATTTGGCTTGTATTTAAAGCAGCTCCCGGGGACTGTCTCAGCAGGTGTCTATT
Organism: Hymenochirus boettgeri; assembly: GCA_019447015.1. NCBI lineage: Eukaryota > Metazoa > Chordata > Amphibia > Anura > Pipidae > Hymenochirus > Hymenochirus boettgeri. The sequence continues at coordinate 79,271,871 of CM033475.1, forward strand.
TAGATAACCTAAAACTAAAAAGTTGAGTTACTCATCATTAATGCTTGTCAACAACACCTGTCTCACTTTAGATGATATTACATGGAGCTGGAACTGCTTATCAGTGCTATAAAATCAGTACAAACAATAAGTTTTTGATTTAAAAAGCACAATATGCAACAAACTATAGATATCCTTTGCTCCAGCATATGTTTATATATACATAAACAGCTGAAAGAAAATAGGTTGCACACTTCTTCAGATCGCTTGCATTAGTGGACATCCTGAGGCTCTTCAGCTGGTCTGTAAACAATATCCGATCACATTTCCGTTCCGCATTGCCAATGCAATCAGAGTGGCCCCACTATGTGGCTGCACCCCGATTCGTTATTGGACACATGCGTGCATGATTTTCATACGTATCACCTGTGCTCCAATAATAAAGATGTGTATAGGAGCTAGCACACACAACAAATAACTCACAGCAGCGCACCTTAGCACTCTTTTACCCTGTTGTTAAAATGCAATTCGTTCCCTGTATTTGTAAAGCTGAAAATATATTAAAGTTTACTGTCAATGCAAAATTTCTCTAGCATGAGTGGGATTATCTATTACGATTCCAGTTGTTTTAGCACGCTGATATGCGGAATAGCTTTTAATTAAAAATCAAGAATTTAAAATGTGAAATTCAGTCAGACAGAAATCTGACTAAAATTCATTCTACAGTATTCTGTATGTAATCGTATAAAGCACATTTTGGTGTTACTGGAAGAATGACATTGGAGAAAAGGAAACCTTTCCTTGAGTAAAATTGTGCAAGAAAATCTACTTAAAGGCATATCTGACAAGATAGAATTATATAACACTGTAATATTAATGGTTGGCTTATCATATACCATCAGATTTCAATCTCTGGCACTCTACAGAAATCACTTATTAAGAGAAATGTGAGAATACTTAGAAAAGAAATACCAATGAAAGTATAGAAACTAAGGTTCTGTTATTATTGTTACGTTTTATCCCCAAAGGAGAGGCAATTGGGTAAATGCAGTAATCCTTATTTCCACATTTCTCACCTTCCCGCCTCCAAAGGAAATGGCTTTTTATTTGGGAATTGACACCACGGGCCCATCTCCTACTTGTGCTTGCTAATCATTGATAATTGCTCTCAGCTGTGATCTTTTTTGTACAGGCTTTATGGAATGTAAACCGCATTAGGTTAATGGTGCAGGGCAACTAAATCACTATAGTGAATTGCCTCATATATGACAATCTTCTGTGAAGTAATCAAATAACAATACTTTATAGTTGAATCAAGAATGTGTTTCTCCTATAAGAGTTTCCTCGTAATTCTTCAAATGTTGATCTCTTTTTAGTGTCTTTTGTCCAGTGTCGGACTGGCCCGGGTTACAGGGGAATCCCCAGGAGGGCCAACATCCCATTCACCCAAGAAAACAGAAAACTGCTAAAATCCAAATATAGAGCCAAAGGGACAGTAAGAAATGCATTTTAATAAATGGGCAGAAGTCAATAGGAGTAAGACAGATATGTAAATGATTGATAATAGAGATATGAAATGTTAGGTGGGCCCCTAAACTTGTCATGGTGGGCCCCTGGTCTCAGATTTCCTGGTGGGCCCCAACAGTCCAGTCCAACACTGCTTTTGTCACCTTTTGGAGATGTTTGCTTGAACCTTGTCTATTTATGTTCCATTTACCGAGTAGTAACTATTGTCTTTTTTACATTGGGACATTTTTGTTTTCAATACAGGGATCACTTAGATGAAATACAGCAAATCTTGCCAGCAGCAGTTTTGTACCAATTGATTGTGTTCAATTTCAAATTTAGCCTCATCGATGTCAATCAGTTTAGGCCGGATTCAGTTTTGATAATTGCAGTTTAAGTAAAGAAGCAGCTTTAAGCTATGAAACAGTATGATAAGTAACACACCTTCCCAATAAGCTATGCTATAAAACCAAACAAGATTGCAGCCAGCTTTTAAAATTCCTAATTATCCACTCAAATTAAAACTTTAGGACTGAGCAGAACCAATGCACAATAGTGATATTCCTCCAGGCACTCCAGTTTCCCCCACAATAAGAAAGACATACTGATAGGTTGTATGTGTCAAACAAATGTGCGTCGATTGTAAGGTCTTTGGGGCAGGGCCTGATGTGAATGTATACATGTAATTGTAAAGCGATACGGAAGATGTTGGCGCTATATAAATCCATAATAATAATAATAATTTTGATATTTTTTAAACAGAGTACTTGCTGTTAACCTTGGATTTTTTGATGCAAGAAGCAAAAATCTTATTTCTGATTTGTAATTGCCGAGCACTCACAGCTGCACAAACACTGTAACCAAGGGCAAATAGCCAAACCTAAAAAGATTCTTTATTTAAATTCAAATACTTAAAAAGTATAAATGTGCGAAGACAAACACTTAGGATTGTTTGTCTTAATAATTTATATTTGAATTTTAAAAGTTAGATTTTTAAATTTAGTTTGCATCTAGGTCTTTATTTATCTTTCATCATGTACTGGAAATAGTAAGACTATTTTGATTGCACAATATTTTATCACATGTTTAAACAGTAATTTTACAGTATTTAACCTACTGCATTCTTTCATCTAGTGACTTTCTAAATGGATCAAGTCCACTTTTTTATTTAAATGTACATCATATATATATATATGATGCATTATCAACATATATATGTATATATATGTATTTATCAATTCTATAAACATTTAGGGCATTTAGGAAAAAATCTTTTTAAACTGGGTTTTCAGTTGTTATTGCTAACCAGAGATAAATATTCTTTAATTAGTAACATTTTTATACTACTGAATGAGAGTTTGTTTATCCGTAGACCTAAAGGCAATGCTTGTTACCTGTCTGTAGCTACTAAATCTCTAGTTTCCCGAAATCAAGGGATTTCTCAATCACTAGCTGGCATGACATTTAGGAGAGATGTAGTTGTTACAAGGCTCCCCCTTTTTGCCTGCAGGTAATTAGCACTTATTGAGATTTCAACTGGCATCTCATTTTAACTTGACTGAATAATTAAATTTTTATTCTGATTCTGTGGAAACAGAATCCACAGTCCAGTCCAGTACACCTGCCCCTCTGCTGTGGCTTCTGGATGATAAATGAAATGAATCTCTGGTTACTAGGGGTCAGTTCCCATAATCCACCTAAGCTGGGTGACACCCAGATAAATGTACACAGTACACTTTACATACTCTGTAGTGCTCAATAGATCAAAACAAGGAAGTTGCAGCCTTGCGTCCTAGAAACTATATCAAAGCACAATACCAGAGATGGGGTGTACAGAGTGGCTACTCACGAAGACGGAATTTCCGAAGCATAATCTTTGAAGATACAAAATCAGGTCTTGAAACAACACCCTAAAAGCTAACGGACAATCATATAACAGCACAGAGATCCTCCCTCTTCCTGACACAGAACAGAGATTTCAATGCAGTTTATGTGGAAACATATTTAAATGTTCTTGTCCCTAACAATGATATATCCCATTGCTATTTATACAATAAAAAGGTAATATTTTGAGCTTATTTCTTAACTAGCATGGATGAAAAAAAAATATATAAATTTTTTAGTACAAAGTACAAGTAAGTCTGAATTGTAAGTAATTAAGTATCTTTTGCTAGGAATAATTAGCTCATTGTTTTGCATGGCCCCAGGAAGGCTGTATGTAATGCACACTGGCTGGTAAATAAACTGCAGTGCAACAAGCAACTTTTAAAGTATTATCAGGGAGTGTGGTATGAAAATCTGTATAGAAGAAACCTGTAAAAAAAATGCTATGTGCATAGAGACAGTGAATAGTGGGGTCGGGGGGTGTGGCATTAAAGACTACACGGGCTGTGAGGAAGGAAGTGGTCTTAGTTACAGAAACTAATTTTCTTATGTACGTAAATGTAACTTACAAGAGTATAATCTTACAGTGTACAGGTGTTCTTGGGAGAAAAACTTTTTTAAAAATTAAGTTTAGTTCTCCTTTAATTCCCCCCCCCCACAAACACAGAGACTTGGGGTAAACAATGTCTATTAATAATAAATTAATACTGACAAGGTACAACTTGAGATCATTAAGTAAGAAATCCTTGATCTAGACATGTCTAATTAAACTTGCTACTTAGTTCTTGGGACGTGTTGCACAGATCTTACATCTTCCCGTGTGTAAAGTGTGAAATATTTATTTACAAATTCTACGTGATAGGCAACTAACAATGCCCTAATGCAGTGCAGGAATGGAAACTTGAAGAAAAAAAAACACAACTATTATTTTATTCAGAGAATAATGATAGATTTGCCTGGAAACACAAACAGGGCGATGCACCAACGGGCGCATCTCTCCTGATTTGGAGTTTAAGTCATGATAACCGATGTTATATCGGTTAGCGTGACTTTAACTCCTTTCTTGCGGCAGCTGCGTGGCTGATGCGAAAGTTAACAGCGCAGCCACCACAAGCGATGTTATGTGCCGAAATAGAACAGCGCCAGGTAGAGATGTTCCGAGCGCCACTATCGGCATATAACATCGCCGGGCTGTTTGCACCGGATATCGAACAATATCTAGTGTTAATATTATATTAATGTTATATTTATAACACCAATATTAACACTAGATATTGTTCGATAATATTATAAATTGGTCCGTGAAATATAGATTATACCAATGCACTGTCACTTTAATAATTGCATTTGAGAGTATTGATGTCACAGGGGAGTGGTTGCCACTCCTCCACTTATCACCTGTTGGATATTTAAACCCTCATAGTTGCACGAGTTTGTAAGCTTGATAAAGGCCAATAGAACAAGGCCGAAACGTTGCTCTTTTGCACTATGCACTATGCACTTTTATTGAATTGAATAAAATTGTTAAAAAGACCTGTGGAGCGTTGGCGACTATTCGTGGTTCCTGATATATATATATATATATATATATATATATATATATATATATATATTCTACATTCACATCCTTTTAGCTGCCAGGGTGCATTCAGGGATCATTATACAACATAGCATAACAAATAAATAAATCATGAGATCATTAATCTACAGTATCTATCACCTATCAGCCTGTCCTTCATTCTATCTATATTTTATCTTCCTTTCTGTTTGAGATCCTAGCAATACCCCTGCCTAGAGCAGAGTGTGATAATTAACTCCAAGCTGCAGCTCTAGTCTTGCTCCCTTTTCCAGGCAGGGGGCAGGGCTGAGCCTGCATTCTACAAACTTACAGTGGGATCCTCTGCACTCGACCACACGTGGGTGCTCACTCCTCTGGATAATCCAACCCTTTGATGCCTGCATTCTACACTACTTGCTCTTGCTTTGGTATTGTCATAATGTTTGCTGTATGTATACACCTTCTATGTTATCATTTCGTTTACATTTGCTTCAATGATTGAAAGTAATTACTTGGTGATCTTGAGGTACTTAACCCTGGAAGTGACTGTAGTTTACTGTTGGCTAAAGATGACAAAATGGGCATTACTTAATTTTGTATATAGTGCACATCAAGTTCTACAATTCGCAACATGCATAAAGAGATAAGCAAATAGATATATCATTGGATACATCATTATCATGTTTTTCTGTGCCCTGCATCTACCAACCAGCACAGATATGTTAAGGTGCCCATACACTACGTAAGACATTAGACAGATGTCCAATCTTTCATAAGACAAATGTCCAATCTATCTAGAACCGCCTAGTCCATTCTTTTATACAATAAATTTGAGATCACAAAATGAATGGATCAGATAGGAACATCTCAAAATAAAAAACACTGCTTGGAAAATGTGGGCATAAGACATTACATAGATATCTTAAATCTATCTAATGTCTGCCTAGTGTATGTCCAGCTTTAGGGCTGGTACACTTGGGCTCTTGTTTTGTGCCTGAATATGCCTCAGTTGAATCATTTCATTGGATCAGCTGATGATCATTAGAAACTTTGCCAGCCAACTGACCAGTCCTAACTGATTAAAATAATTTGTTTTGGCGGATTGTGACTATTTTAATACATGAAACAATCAACTGCTGAAATATTGTCTGGCTTCCAGGGCTCCCGGACTATCAGATTAAGCTAGATAGTTGGGTTTCAGGCTGGAATTGACCAGTGTGTACCAGGCCTTAGCTTACCTGTTTACTCTTCCATACATCAACCTGATCATTTGCTCCCTAATTAAATTAATTTTTTCAAACTAGGACCTCCTGGAACAAGAGGCAGGAGAGGACAAATTGGGGAGACAGGTACTGTATATTTGCCTCAAAATACATTTATTAGGAAAATTTGTTTTTGTGTACATTATATTATTTGGACCTTAGTGTAAATGGCACATGCAGAGGAAAATCTGTTGCTTTTCATTTTATAAGTACAACTTTGGTTAATGAGAGCTAGTACATTATTGTCCTTAAACGTATATGTGGGTTTATACAGCAGCAGTATACCTGAGGTTTTAAGAGGTTTAGAAAGGTAAAAAACACTGAACCTTTAAAATGACCAGTGGCTTTTCTGTATTACTCAAAGACAGTGAACAAAATAAACCACAGTAGTAGAATCTAAATTATTATTATTATTGTTATTATTATTATTATGTTATTATGGATTTATATAGCGCCTACATATTCTGTATCACTTTACAATTACATGTACCATCTACCAATGGTTAATGTAACTTGTTTATCTGTTAGTCTGGAGTAAATCTCCGATTTACCAGCACATCTGATTGTTCACAGACAACTAAAAATGGAACAAATTGGTTGGAGATAATTGGTCTTCTGGTAAATTGACTTCTGATTCTTGGGCAATCCAATTAAATTATTGGACCAGGGGTTAATCAGACATAAAGTCTTTACCAGGCATAAGGCATTAACTCTACACTGACACAAAAGAGATAATACTATATTCGTTGCATTTTAGTCCTGTACATTTGTAGCAGATTTTCTCTCGGATATGTGTGGTTTACATCACTAAGCTGTGTTATGTAAAGTGCTGTCAAGCAAAGAAAAAAATTTATTTTTTAAAATAAGTATGGCAGGAGATTTGTGAAATAAATGAAAATAATAATTGGCATTAAAGTTCCTTTGTACCTATTATCCTTCTAGGAAAGACATTAGAGCAAATTAATTCTAATTCTAAGAAAATTATTACACATCTATAAATTGCTGACATATGTCTGTGCTCACTGTATTAAAAGAATCAGAAGATGTCCCTGTGAATCGTTTATTAAATGGGAATCAATTAATGGGGTTGGGGGAGTAGACAAAACAATGTCTTTAAATTAGGAACCCCTAATGAAATGAATACCAGTTTGTTAGAAGTAATAATAATTTGGGTAAGGACCAATAAATAGCAAATATTAAACAAATCCTGTCAGACCTGAATGGCCAGCCAATTTCCATTAGCGTATGGGAGGTAGGTTTGGTCCGTAAATGTGGTTATGACCGTGTATTGAAATCGGTCAGCATACATGAGATGGTTCTTACATCTGTATGGCCACCTTAACTGCTGATTAGATGAACATAAGCAACTAGTATTACTAGAGAAACTTGTAGAAAAACATTACAGCTAGTATTTTCTTCAGTAAACTGTACCTTTCTGTAAATTGCTGGATAAAGGCAGCTCTGGATATAAGGGCAATCACTATTGTAATTCAATGTGATGTATGTACCAGGAAGCTTTCCTGCTGGTATGTTCCACCCAGCCCAGCTGCTGTACACTGAGATCAGCACAGTTGCCTATGGCTAGGTTGATCTCTAAGGGTTCTAGTAAATGAGGCTTTCTAATAGCAGTGCCAAATCCTTCTGTGGTGAATAGTGAGTAATCACCAAAAGTAAATGCATCCTTACAAATTCATGGTCCAGGTCTGGAGAGAGAACTTGCTAATCTCTTTTCCAGACTGTGCCAGCTTCCTCTGCTGGGTTTTAAAATGACATGTGTATCACAATCCTAACCTGGACATCAGTTCATAATGGGTTGCTTCCTTTTTAGTCTTAGAGTATTATTTGTAGTATGCTAGAAACCAGGTGTGATTCATTTGCACAAACATATATTTTTTATTGGGAACAAATGCTTTACTAACTCTTAAAGCATGTTTAAAATAATATTCCAGCAGTGCGTTCAAAAAAGATATAAGGTGTCCAACAGCTTTTAGGCAAATGTTAGAAAAATTGTGTTAAAAATGAACAATTCTTTAAACAACACTTTCCCAAGCAATTTCTGTACAGACAGACAGAACCGTCTGCCCCTCTATCTCCAACAACATAATGATCTGTTATCTAGTTAGGGTATGATCACCATTAAAGAGTTTAATTTTGTGGTCACATGAACTATTATATATTCACACTTTATTTCTCCTTTAATTTTGCTGCAAGCCCTCTAACCAAGACTGCTGTGTTAATTGTCATGTTAGAAGTGCTCTTTCACACATAAGAACCTCGTTTTAGGTGAAGCATCTATCTTGTACTTGTAGTTAATGAAACAATCCTTTCAAGTGAAAAAAGGTTACATCAAAGCAGTTACTTAAATGCTGCTGGGAAAATTGCTTTAAATGTGCTTTTGGCAATGATACATGCATGTTAAACCTTTCAACCTAGAGATTTTAAACAGCGCCTGACAATTATTTTGTTTATGAAAAAGAATCAAAGAACTGATAGTGGATCAGGCAATGGAGCATATTTGCTTTCAGCACTCAGTTCAGGACAGATGTCACTTGCATGCAGGTGATTTCGCTCGGATGGTAGCAAAGGATCATGGGCTTACATACTTACAACATGAAAGGAGGCCATTTTAAAGACAGTTTATCCAGTAAGGCCATTGAATCATTAGTAGGGATCTTGAACTGGCCCATACTATAAAATCTAATCCTGCTATAAAAAGTATTGGGTTTTTTAGGGACATTTATATATGGTCAAAAAATTAGAGATGGACGAAACTACATAGTTTTATTTTCAGATTCCTGGATCTTGGAAAAAATCATAACAAAATTTCGAAGATTTTCAAATGTACGGAGCTATTTTCGATAATTTTCTAAAATATCTTCGAATGTTTGAAAATCTAAAATACGGTCAGAGACCACTTTCGAGATTCCGAAACTTGAAAGTGGTCTCCGGTCGTATTTTCAAAGATTTTCGAACACTCAAAGATATTTTCAAAAGTCCCGAAATCCAGAGGATTTGGACGAATCTTTCGGATTTCGGAACCGAGGGGTTCCGTGTCACAAACCCAGATCCCATCTCTAGTCACAATAGGACACATTCATTTTTTTTATTGATTATTTACTAATTATTACACTTGGACCGTATTATATAAAACACATTTTTCCCCAGTAAAAGAACAAATCTAAAAACTGTTGATTGATAATAATTGTATGAAAGGAGGTATTTGTACACCATGAGAGAGTCTGCATTTTTAAACCTATTTAATACACTATTCTTGTCCTTTAAATCTGGTAATTGCTCTTATCCTGCCTTGCTTAGTTAACAGCTATGTACCAGATGTCCAAAGTGGAGTATAGACTAAAAAGTGTCTCTAACTTCCAAGCTCTTGTTCTTAAAACCAGTGGATTTTAATCTGGCTGTATTCCTGTTTTAGAAAGGGATCACCTGAACTAATATCCATGAAAGGCTCCAGGTTCTACTCTTTGTGCTCAGTGAGACAACAACTGGTATTAACAAGAGTCATTTGGCTGCGGTCATGACATTTGACATGTGAACATTTCTGATTTGCTACTTTTCTAGTTCACTGAGCGTCCTATAATTGTTTGGTTAAATGTCTGTTTAGCCCTTGTCAATTTGTAACTGCAAGTTATAAGCAATTCCAGTATGAGCTCATTGCCCAGTGAAAACACAAAGATTTGCAATACAGTAGCTTAACCACAATTGTATTTATGTATATATTTAAAATTATTCCATTTGGCTAAGTTGAACTGTAACTATACCTGCTCATTTAACTGCTTCATCTTACTGGTGTATATATAGTTTTAAATGTCTGATGGATTTTAGTAGTTACCAAATAGACCTGTGTGCTTTCGCAATCATGCTAGGAATTGGGATCCCCAGCAAAACTATAATGGGGCCCCCTCTCTGCTTCATTTACAGTGTTTTGTTGGGGGGGGGGGGATGTATCTGTCAGAGGGAAAATGAGAACTTACCCCCCCATGAATCCTAGTCCCCAAGTGGTCACATGGGTTGCTTCCCTAGCAGTTACTCCCCTGAATATAGCCATCCTCTTTAACTGGAGTTAGGCTTAGATGTGGATTTTAAATACAATTTTTACTTTTAATATTTATGTGAATTTTCTAGTTTAAACTTCATTGCTTTGTAAATCCATCAAGAAACCTACCAATGTATTACTGATGGAAAGAAATTATGGAATCATTTTAGTTTAAATGACTCGTGCCCACTAGACACGTTTCTGGGCAGATTTGAAACATTTGAAAGATGTCCTAGTGCCCTAACTAATGCATTTTGATCTTGCACTGCTGTATGTAATTCTGTGCGGTAACGCATGTGTTTTTATTGTAGAACAAGGCATAGGCACAAGAATATGCCCCAAAAATGCCAAAACTGTGTTGTTTATTTTGGTGCACATTTGCATTTTAAGTAAGAAAGCCCCAAAACTCTGCATTATTATCACCCTTAGCTTTACTAGTAGTTATAGGAGAGCTACATTGTAGCCTATGGCAGTATTTCTTATTTTTAGTTAAAGGTCAATGCTAGAATATCTGAAAATATGTGTTGCAAACTAGAAGACTCTAGAAGGGTGTGAAATTAGTGTCAATGGCTCAGTGCATTGAGCTGTTATGTCCGTTTGCAGTTTATTTTTATTCAAAAAAAGGATCCAGTGGCTGACACAATTTTTTATTACAGCAGTTTAGGTAATAACAGTTTGAAAAGGTGTTGCTGTAGCCTATAAGAAAATATTTCAAAAAATATAACTGATTTGATTTCATAGTGCAAAAATTTCACACAAACGTTATTGCAACTCACCACAAAATGAGTGTAAAACCTTCCTAACCTGATACATGGTCAGCATGGGTTCTGGAATAATTTGGGTGAAAGTGGCTTTTATTGATATGCCCTGTTACTGTTTAAAAGAGAACCAAAGTCTTAATCCTAACTAATAAGCAATCCATATTCTGGAATGGGTGATTTCAGTTCACCAATACAGGTTTGCTGCAAAATTATTTTTGCAATCTTAAAAAAGTAAAAATGAAAAATCTTAAACATTTTTGACCATGATTAGCAGGGCCTGGACAGTTTGGGGTATGGTCATAGTAGTAAGCTGGCAGAGATGGGCAGTCTGGGTGTGAAGTTGGCAAGATGCAAAAAGTCCCCCAAACAAACCACATTTTCTTCAATTACAGTGGATGTACCCAGGGCAAGGACTTAAATCACAAGGTCATAACCCCTGGATTACCTGAGATCACCGGTAATACTTACCTAAAATCGCCCTTCTTGTGTCCAGGGCCTGGTCAATAATAAGGCACTATTTATAGAAGCACATTTTCTATTGGTCAGGTCCTGTACTTGTAGAAACCTAAGGCAAGACCAGGAGTAAAGACTATCTGATTGTAGTAAGCTGACTATACACTATAAGCAGCAATCTATACATTATAAGCAGCAATCCAAATAGATCCCAAGGAAATGTTGCCAAAAATCTGTCAATGTATGCTTAGAATGAAATTCCATTATATATAGGTCCTGCTTAAGCCATTGGGACATTATTCCTTGCATGTAGCAATAAAATAAGAATAGAGTGTAAAATTTCCATGCATGTCCAGCTATAAATTGCATGTCAAAACAGCTCAGTGATCAGTTGCACAGTTAATACTTTACTATTGTGTATATTGCCAATAAAGTTTGTGCTTTTTTTGTGGATTATAAAAGATCATATTTTGTGATGTGTTCATAATAATGTATAATGCCATCTTTAATGATTATATTTGTAAAATTCTTTTATTTATTTCTTTTTCTTTGCAGGCCCACCTGTAAGTAGATGCCATCATTCCATCTGGTTTTGCTGTGTTCCTGGTGGTAATGGGTTTTAATGGAGGGTTGGAGAAAATTTTAATTTATATGGCAGTCATTTACATATAATAACCAAAAGCCATGGATATCCTGGAGTACACAGTTTCCTTGTTTCTGATGTTGATAATGAATTTATGTTCTATGATGTAGGCGGCAGTGTTTTATTTTAACAACCTAAGCAGATGCCTTTATTTTTATTTGTTGTGGTTGTTTCATTTTTTTAGCATGTTCTCGGCAACATTTGACTTTTACATTGCAACTGCTGTTTGGATGATAGCTAATGTGTAGAATTCAGGCAGGGAAATAAAAAAAAATCAATTCTAAAAATGAAACAATAAAATGACTAAAAAAAGAGCATAAAATGGCCATAAGGGGCAGATATGATTCTTAATGTGTATTGTTTAATACATTTCTCCTTTACAATACTGCAGTCTTGCAATTTTATTTATATATATAAATTTCTGGTGCATGGCCACTCTCTGCTCTTTATGACCATCCTCCTGGGCGCTGTATAACTGCTACAGCAATATCCAACTTGTAAAATGAAAGCTGAAATGCATTGAAGCTTGATGTGAACACAATAAATTTGTTTGAATTAGACCTTGGAGTCCTCCACGGATTGTATTACAATATATGTTATATATATATGGCTCTCACTAACAAGATATAGCTGCCAGGGTGCTCCTGAGGGATCCAATAACACAATATAGATAATGAATCAGGGCACTCCTTGGTCTTGCACACACAAGGCTTGATAAAGGTCCAAGACCAGGGACCGAAACGTTGCCGTTTGATGTGATGTGAATAAACCCATTTGTGTGCAAGACCAAGGAGATTCATTATCTATATTATTCAGACTTAGATAGTAGGGGGTCACTCTTCACAAAAAAACGATACCTACCTTCCATAGTTCCCCCAAAGGCCACAAGCCCTTAAGATGGCTGTATACATGTGACTGCTAAATGTAAAAAATGGATGATTCCTCCAGGTTCTTGTGCAAACGTGTTTACATTTTATTTACCCCCATGCTGTGTATGAAGGGGTACATAAAATGTAAACATGTTTACACAAGCACCTGGAGGACTCATCCGTTTTTTACATTTACAAAGTAAATATTGGACAGAGAAGTCGGAGTTCGGGACCTCAATAACAGTGAGTGGTGTGTTGGATACATTGTTAGTTGATACATGTGACTGCTAATACATATTGTGATGTAGATTCCATCTGAATCCTCCAGGATGCCGATGACAGCAGTTTGTTGACATTGTGGAGGATTGTTTTTACCTCATACACTTTGCTGATATAATGCAAATCTCATCAGATACAATGGGATTTTCTTATATCATTAATTTGTATTGACACCATAACTCATTTTTTAGATGTTCCTAAAGCCCGTTCTTAACACCAGTGTTGGCCACCCACTTCTGCTGTCTTCTTCGCCATAACAGCAGTCATTCATGTCTGTAAAGGGCATGTACAGCTTTAATAGGAGGCATGGGGGGGGTAGGCATGCTTTTTAATGTAGGAGATTAAATTGCAGTATAATCCATATGTAAACATATAAAGTGTGCTGTGTATTTTAAACATGATTGTGTGCAGCACTGTTCCGTCTTTTTTTATTTCTCTACTGAAAGTATCAGTCACATATTGTGCCAGCTGTGTTATTATGTAGATTACATTGTTTATGAGCAGGACCGAAGTAAGATTCAGAGCAATTCTTTCATAACCCCCCTAGTAAGAGAGAAGGGATTAGTGTCCACATTTTGTTTTCAGTTGCACTTCCCTTGTTATGTAAATATTGTGTGTGGACCTTTACAACAACATCAATAGTTTTTATACATTTTTAGAAAGGATATTCTATGATCAACTGCTTTCTACTTACATTTCCATTTGATTCGGATTAACAATGACTACTCTTTATTCTGATTTAGAGCATGTTTTACCAAGCTCATTCCATAAATTGTCTTCATCAGATCTGTAATTTGTCTTATAAAATAGAAGTGTTTTGTTTCTGGTTTAAATGTAATATATTTATATAGAGTGGGATAAGCTGCAGGTGGAATTTTGTTTGACACCACTTGACCAGCATAGACAACAATAATCACCGAACTCATTGAGGTTATATAAAAACATGTTCTTATGGTGACCAGCGAATGAGTTTAAGTCCCACTTACCAATATTAAATCAGCTATTGCAACTTTAAATCCATTTCATAGCGCCGTGGCACTTTGCACGTGGCCTCGGTTGGTTTCCAAGGCCAGAACCTCTATAGTTGCCTTTTGTGTTTTCTAATCTCCTGTCCAGACATCAAATAATGTAAAAAAAAAAAAAGGAAATTAGGAACTCAAAAGGAATCCACACATTTTCAAGGCAGACAATCACTGTGCTGGTTAATGATGCCAACACAACCCAAAACGTAAATACATTTGTTGATACATCTGTTAAATACATCAAATTGATTTTATGTTGTGATTTTTATTTTTCAGGGTCCAAGTGGACGACCCGGTCTTCCGGTAAATAGCATTTTGTTATTTTTGTTTTTAGAACATATTACATAATGTGCATTATTTTCATATTGAATGTTTAATCACTGTGTATCTAAGGAGCTGTGATTAAATTATGAAACTAATTCATTTTCTAGGTTGTATTAAGAAATCTAAATTCATTGTCTATGTATAGGGACTGTTATGTTTCACAGTCAGTCAGATCTTGTCAGAAACTGGTTGGATTTTTGCATTATCTGACTGTGTATAGCTCCAAATGACCAATGCTATGGCCAACAGTCAATTTTTTGGTTGCAGAATCTTTTTGTACCAAAAACTACAGTCAATCGTGAACATGAATGACCATATTAAGTTGGAGCAGATCACAGATTTATTTGGCATTTAATTGATTTTCTTTTCCTCTCTATGTTTTAATGTACATATGATTTACCTTTAACTCTGGCAAACACAGGTCAAGTTTAAATGTTTGAATCAATTGGGGGAATTGAAAATATTGACCCATGTTTAGCCATCTGTTCAGTTGACTGCCCTGTGCCTATGTGAAGCTGCAGTATCTTGGGCAGATTTATCCTACTGTACTGTACACCACAAAATCTGCTATCATTTGGAATCATCACATTTGAATATTTACTCAAACAGATTCATTTTAGTTGTGAAAGATCTGAAACAAGTCTTTAAAAATTTTGCACAAAGATTTCTCTTGTATCTAACAGAAAGTAGTTGGGAAAAAATGTGAAATTTGTCCTCCTTGATGCTGTTTAAAAATATAAATCACTTTTTTCTCTACATCTACTTTTACTATATAAATAACATTCACTTAGGGCTAGGCCACATTAGCGTGTTTTTAGCATGCCAGCGATTACGCCTGCGATTTTCGATAAAATGGAAATTGCGGGAACATAGTTTCCAATGCGCATGCAATTGCACGTCCGTTCGCGTTTTGGTAACGCATGCATTCGCCATTTTGGGTGAGTTAAAGGGGAAGTTCAGTGCAAATACATATGCTTTTCAGAAAAAAGAGCTGTATTTTTTCATCCTATTGACCTTAATCTGCCAATTCAGCATTTTGTCTGTGTATAAATAAATGCAACCGAAATACTGACTTCCTGTTTGCAGGACCCCTAGTAGAGACCGTTATGGTCTTGCGCCTGGGTTGATTCAGTTGCTCAGTAGAGATCTGAGCATCTTTGACCCATCCAACACCCAATCAGTAGAAATAACTGTTAGGAACATTCCAAGGATGTGGTGCATCCTGGGAAGAAGAAGGACCGTTAGAACCTGAAATGTCAGCTCACTAATGTTAACAGCAGGGAACAGCAAAGGGTATGAACCCAACTGATTTTTCAAAATGGGAGAGAATATGTATTACACAAACTAACAATTTAACAAATATTGATAATTTCCACTGAACTGTCCCTTTAACGCATGCTTTCCATAATGGAAACCGGCAAAATCGCATGCGCAAACGCAAAGCACACGAAAATCGTGCACACAATCGCATGCAATAACGCTCGCGGTTGTGTGCGCAATTCCTGTGCATTGCAGTGTGGCCTCAGCCTTAGACTCACTCAGTAGCTCTGCATTATCCCAGACAACTTGCTTTGACATGAGAAAGCTGGAAAAGAGATGTAAGAAAAGCTGGTATCAGTAGAATGTATGTTTTCTGGCTGCACTGGGAGATATTGCCACTTAAAATGTAGCTATAGACTTCTTGATATTGCTTTGTATGGAAAAGTAATTTCCTAAATTTATTCATTCCGTGTCCTAGGGATAGGACAGGCAGAAAATGTTGGTTATAAACCACTAAATTCAGGAAGTTCGGAATGAATAATAGATGTTGGGAGTAAGTGAGATTGTGGGTATCCATACATCAGTGGTCTCTTTGCCAATGGATGTACTTGAAGGGGTGATCCTGTTCTGCAAATGTTGCCATTAGGTGCCTTTAGATCTGCAATTTCCAAGTGTAGATTGATGTTCGATAATGGGATAGCAAAGCATTCTCTCTCGCCGACCCAAGTTTACTGGGTTATTTAGGGTTATATTAAGGTTAATAAATGCTTAATCCACTATGGCTAATGTGGGAAAATGCAAATCTACTGCAACAAGATTAGGGAAAAAAAAACATACAGTCAGATATGTTCTAAAGAAAATAATCTAGTTTTGTAATCTATGTCGTACATTTCTTTGTTTGCAAGTTTATGCTTATATTTTGTAGCTAACACTGGTATTTGTATATATTTTCTTTTTTAATGGGAAAATTCAAAGACCGCCAGTTAAAAAAATGAATAAAGCCTATAACCGGTATGGGAACTAAGTGAGATTAAAGGACAACTATACTGTAAAAAATAACTTTTTAAAAAAAGGTACCTGGGGCAGGGAGGTAGGATTGATTATTCCTACCTCCCAATATTGTTTCATTGAGGAGCAACAGCACATAAAGTTTTCATCTGTTTTTATCTGCCCTTCCTCCTAGAAATAATATTGGGAGGTAGAAAGTACCAATCCTACCACCCTGCACCATGTACTTTTGATTTTAAATGTTTTTCAAAAAGCTTTATATGCACTATAGTTCTTCTTTAAAGTAAAACCTCAGATATTAAGCATACAGTATACTTCTAAATTGTTTATTCATTATTTCTGGCTATTGAAGTTATAGTTGGGTGCACTTATAATTGAGAAATCTAAATAATAATAAAGCATTAGTTTCCATAACTTAAGATGCTCAAACTTGTCTGAATCCCTGTCAGTCTTTTTGTACTTGTCTGTAGAAAAAAAACTGATTTGTTTGTGACTTATTTTGATCTCAAAGAGACTGTGACATTTACAGGCTTGTAAGTCTTTCAATTAAACGTGAAAGATTTTATGGCAAAAGGAAATCCTCAATTTTAAATACAGCAATTTGGCTTCACAGTGACATTTGGACAGTCACGTAAACAAAGTTCCAATAGGGAAGGATATTTTAAACAACCTATTGACCACTAGTAGTTATTAGTGCATTGAAGAATAGAACCCCACAATACTTCAACCTTAAGTGGCAGGAAATTTTATGAATAGTGGTGAGACTGTTGATATCTGAGGAGGCTGTTTTTTCTTAACATTTCTGTGGATTACACATTTGCCTATTTTCCCACACAAAAGCTACTGTATAATCCTTACCCAAATGTGAGAGTTTTCATTAATTGATATAAATTTTTTAATGTAAAAATGTGATTATTATGCATTCGGATGTTTAGTATGTTTACTTATATATCATGTGTGTGCAATGAATATTGGAGTAGCTGGAAATATCTAGACTTCATCCTCCCACACTTGTACACCCAGGTGGCATATCAACTCTTTTTTTTTAGCAAGCCGTCCATATTTCCCCTGCCTGAAGCTTCATATTAAATATATGCCAATCTTAAGACCCCCTTAACATGATGGAGACTTCTGCATTGCTCAGTGTAGTCTCATGCAACTCAATACATATGTTCTACTCTTACTTTGTAACCACAGTTGCCAGATTTTCCATCTTAACTTGCTGTTCTCTCTTCCGTGGTCATCTTCCCTGGCCAATATGTCTTTGGTTTCTATTTTATTTCCAAAGTCTCCTTGGTATTAAATGACCTGTGCTTTCAACATCCCCCTTGATCCCTCCCATTCCTTTTACTTCCATTACCAATTCTCTTCTCAAAAGTGATGTTTTTATGGCCAGTTCCTTAAACATTGTGATACAAACAAAGCCATATTTACCATAGAGGTCTCCGAGACTGTGTCCTAGATAAGTGCAATCTGGGGGTGGGTAGACTGGCCTCTAATTTTCTTTGAAACTAAATAAGTTCTGTTGAAGAGAAAGATGGATCTTGGAGGTGGTTAGGTGCTACAGTCAAGGACTGGATACAAAAATTCCAAATACTGAATTAAAAATCTATGCAAAAGCCAATGCTAATTTTAATGTTCACTTTACAAAATGTGTTGAGTACCTTTTGGCATATAACATTGATTGTGTTGGGTGTGTGGTTAAATTCAGTGTTAGCCATGCATCCACCGCAGTAAAGGAGTTAAAATTGTGCTAATATTAACATGTGATATAGCATAACACCAGAGCAGGAGTGGTGCACCTCTAGGAGCTTCGCCATGAATGTTCTCTAAATAATTGGAATAATTCTTTTGAGTCCATGAACAAGGTTGTACGGCTAGCAATTTGTGTTTGAGGTTGCTTTAAAGCTTTTGTGCTAATTCAGTTTTCACTATTGTTGAGATTTTTGGAGTAGATTATACAACCTAAGCTAATATTTGAACCACAGATAAAATAAAACTGGATCGTCATCATTGTTAGCACTGACGGCCATGACAATGAATGCTCCTATTCTTCGTTGTACTGTAGATACTGTTCACATGTCACAGTTTGTATTAAAATTATAAATTAATAATTCCCTATTAGAGATGGACGAACTTTCGAAAGTTTGGACAGTTTTCGAACTATATGGAAAGTTAGAAAGTTCGAAAACAGAACCATTAAAATAAACAGGAGTCAAACAGTTCGAAAAGTTTGAATTAAATACAATTAAAATATCAATGGTAACTTAATTGCTGTGGGACCTGGGAAATGGTCTGGGTATAAAGTTCGAATATCCAGGACTTTTGAAAAATCGATTTTACTCTCACGCACGCTACTTTTGAAATCTTGCATTCGAACATTCCATAATTATCCCATAAACGATATTTACTCGCGTATTGGTATAATAGACATTTTACTCGCATATTTGATAATTCGATATTTACTCGTGTATTGGTATAATAAACATTTTACTTGCATATGCGATAATTCAATATTTACTCACATATTGGTATAATAGACCTTTTACTTGCATATTCGATAATTCGATATTTATTCGCGTATTGCTATATAGACATTTTACTCACATATTCGATAATTCGATATTTACTCGCGTATTGCTATATAGACATTTTACTCGCGGATTTGATAATTCGATATTTACTCGCAAATTCGCACCTCGAACGTTCAAACATTCAATAATTATCGATGGTTCAAAATTATTGAAAGTCAGAGAAATCCGGGTCCGGGATAGTTTGAGAAGTCCAAGTCCGTTTGAACTCGAATAGTTCGACTCGGACTAGGGTTTGAGTTCTAGTCCATCTCTATTACCTATATGTAACATATCTAACAAGGTCGACCTTGTCTGTGTAAATAGTAAAATGTATCCGGATTTCTGCAATTTTCTACATAAAATTATACAGTTATTTGCAATTGTTTCTTTTTGTGCCTTTTCACAATCAAGCTCTCACAGAATTCAGAAACCAGTCTTTACTATAACCAGTAATGCATTTTAGAGGAAAAAATATGATTGTAGCATATATAATCATTAAACAGAGTGCCATTGGATTGGGAAAACAGCCAATGTAATACCCTTATTCAAAAAGGGTAGTCATTCACAGCCCGGTAACTATAGACCTGTAAGCCTAACACAGCAGTAGGGGAGACTTTGTCTCCAAAAACTGATCTAGTAGTAGTCAGCATGGATTTATGAGAAATAGATAATGTCAGACATATCTACTTGTTTTTTATGTGAGTAAGAATTTAGACGGGGCTAGCAGTGGATGCTAAAGCTTCTTATACTGTGCCATAAAGGCGACTAATGTATAAATTGAGGACAGCTGGCCTAGAAGAAATCATTTGTACTTGCATAGAGAATTGATTATATGTATGTATGTATAGTTTATTTATTTTGATAACTTTTTTATTGTAACCGTTTCACAATATACAAAAGTTGTACATTGTTTTATATGTCTGTTGTATTCAATTAGATCAACTGGACTTGAAATGTAGTTCTTGAAGACGTTTCGCTAGCGATCCGACTGGCTTTCTAATTCACAATGACTTGTACAAGAATCTGTGGCAATTATGTACCCTGGAAAATCCCAATTAGCATATCACAGCCAGGTGTTAGGGTTGTGATTAGATAGTGGCTAAGAGGTGTTATAGGAACGCCAGAGTAAGGTGTTAAAACAGCATTGTACATGGCAGACAGTTGGTGTCGAACCCCCCCCTCTATTTAGGCTTGGTTTCTTTATTTTCACATAAATGGCCTCCTTAACACCTCTCTGAAACCAGTCACGTTCCTTCACCAGTATGTTAACATTACAATCTTCAAAGGTATGTCCTTTATCCTTAAGATGCAGATACACGGCTGAGTCCTGACCCGAGAGGAATTGGTCTTCTGTGCTGGGCCATAGTTGATGCAGTTGCTGTTTGGTCTCCCCCCACATACAAATCAGAGCATTCTTCACTGCACTGCACCGCATATATGATGTGCTTTTCTTGTGTTTTGGTATTGGGTCTTTGGACGTACCAATTGCTGCTCAGTGTGTTGTCGGTTTAAAGCAGACAGGGATACGATGTTTTTGAAAATTTTCTTAATTTCTCAGAGACCCTGCTACATATGGATGACCATGTCTTCCTCCTGTCTTGCTTTTCCCCTTCATGTTGGTATTTGTGTTCTTTTCTTTCCTTCTACTTCTTTTGACAAAGGCCCAGTCTGGATATCCACAAAGTTTTAAGGGCTCCTCTGAGATGTTTCATTTCTTAGCCTTCGCCTCTGTGCTAGTGGGGATGTTCTCGGCTCTGTGTTGCAGGGTTCTGATGACACCCAGCTTGTGATCTAAAGGGTGGTGGGAGGCAAACATCAAATACTGATCTGGTGTGTGTGGTTTCTGTAAACCTCTACTTCCAGTTTACCATTTCCTTAACTTCTACAAGCAGTCCAAGAAAGCCAGTTTGTTGTTTTGTACCTCTTCCCTTGTGAATTTAATGTTTTGGTCCCACGCATAATGTGTTCTGTGAAAGCTTGTACTTCCTTCTGGTGGATTTAACCCAGGTGTCATCAACATATCTGAACCAGTGGCTGGGTGCTATGCCCTTAAAGGTATTAAGCGTGTGTTTCTACCTCTCATGTAAAGGTTGGCCACAATAGGTGAAACTGGAGTCCCATAGCACATCCATGTTTTTGCTTATAGAACTTATCCCTGTATTTGAAATAGGTGGTATTCAGGCACAAGTCCAACAGGAACACACCTGTTCTGGGTTGAGATCAGTTTTGCTGGTAAGAGTGCTGTCTTTGCCCAGCCGTTTCTCACCATGTCAACAGCCTCCTTGGTGGGTATACAAGTGAAGAGGTGGGTATACAAGTGAATTAAGAAGAATTTTCAAAAAAACATCGTATCCCTGTTGCTTTAAACCGAACAACACATGAGCGCAGCAATTGGTAATCCAAAAAGACCCAATACCAAAACACAAGAAAAGCGACATCATATATGCGGTTGCAGTGCAGTGAAGAATGCTCTGATTTGTATGTGGGGGAGACAAACAGCAACTGATCACGTATGGCCAGCCAGAAGAGCCAATTCCTCGGGTCAGGACTCAGCCGTGTATCTGCATCTTAAGGATAAAGGACATACCTTTGAAGATTGTAATGTTAACATACTGGCGAAGGAACGTGACTGGTTCAAGAGAGGTGTTAGGAGGCCATATGTGAAAATAAAGAAACCAAGCCTAAATAGAGGTGGGGGGGTTCGACACCAACTGTCTCTGCATGTACAATGCTGTTTTAACACCTTACTCTGGCGTTCCTATAACACTCTTAGCCACTATCTAATCACACCCTTAACACCTGGCTGTGATATGCTAATTGGGATTTTCCAGGGTACATAATTGCCACAGATTCTTGTACAAGTCATTCTGAATTGAGAAAGCCAGTCGGATGACTAGCGAAACGTCTTCAAGAACTACATTTCAAGTCCAGTTGATCTAATTGAATACAACAGATATACCATGACCTGGATGAATGAGAACCTTCACAAGCATTGTTTTATATGCATTTTTAACAGTTTTTTTATGTAAGTCTATAACATATCTAAGAATATAACAATATCAAATAATAGTAAAATAAAATAAGTTACCTGCACAGATTCTGCTATCTTTATTTGGTTGGGGGGGTAGGAGAGTTGGGGCTTTATGTATATCTTATTTTTAATATATTTAAGCTGGCATATTGTCATCTAAAATATTATATTATTAATCCGTTAACTTAACTTCTTATGTCTCTATATGACAGATTTCATATTTGTATTAAAGTACAGCATTATCTTTATTTCTAAATCAAATATTTCTGGTCCTTTGTAGAGGCTTAAGCCTCGTACACACGTTAATGTTAATTTTCGTACGATGCAGCTGACGAACGTTTAACGACATTATCGTTAATCCTCATAATTGAAATGACATCTGTACACACAGCAACAAGTCACTACAATAGTCGTTAGATATAGACTTTCGTACGTAATGTAACGTTCATATCTTTGCACAATTACGAAAGCAGCGCATGCACCTTTTATATATTTTTTGTAGAACGTTAGCGATAATCTGCCAAATTTGCCAGTCTGATCGTCGGAAAAACCCGACAATAGTCGACGGTCATTGGTCTTTGACGATCGTTGATGCTATATTTCCGTACGAATATTGTGTGATTGCTCAGTCGTCAGCTGCATCGTACGACAATTGCCAACGTGTGTACGAAGCTTAAGAAGGATTCAATATCAGTCTTAGGTACCGTATATACTCGAGTATAAGCCGAGGTTTTCAGGCTTTAAAAATAGCCTTAAAACCCGACCTCGCCTTATACTCGGGTCACTGTAAATTTTTTCAAAATCTGCTGCTGCTTACTTGCTCTCTATGTAACCAGGTACCGGTAAGTTAAATCTCTGGATCCTGCTGGCACTCTGCTGTCTGCACGCTGCACTGACGTCCGTACTTTGCGGCTGTCTAACTTACTGCCCGGCGCCGAGTAGTGACGTCACTGATTTACCTACAATTGTAAGTACCACCTCACTCCCTGAAGTGGGGGGGCTCTCTAAGGGGGAATGTATTTGGGCCTTTCCAGGGGGGTGCAATTTCAACCCTCGGCTTATACTCGAGTCAATCATGGTTTCTTACTTTTTGAGGTAAAACTAGGTACCTCGGCTTATACTCGGGTCGGCTTATACTCGAGTATATACGGTAAGTATTAGTGATAAATACTGATTTGTTTCTGCAAACATGATCCATGGGGACCATTGCGATATAAATCTGGTATTTTTATTTTCCAATGATGCCGTCAGTTCCTCATGCGCATAATGTGATTTAATTCTGCAATCCATTCACTGTTAGGCGGGCAGGTCGTTTGTTTCCAGCGTCTTGGAAGTACAGTTCTCCCAGCTGTTAAGAAAAATTTGAATAGACTGTTTTTCGTTTGTGTGATTGAGCCCGGTATCATTGATAGTAATATTTTTTGAGGTTCTGCTAGGATGTTATTTTTTGTAATTGAGTTGTAGGTTTGTTATATTCTGTTCCATTATGGTTGGATTATCGGGCAGGAGAACCAGATGTGTTCCATCGGCTTATACTCGGGTCGGCTTATACTCGAGTATATACGGTAAGTACTTTTTCATTCAACGTTAAATAATATCGGAGATTGGTTGGCGGGCAAAATTAGCACCATTTTATGAAATAAAACACTTTTAATGAAAATCTCCTCTGAAGAACTTTTATGAATCTCCGGTTGTTTGCATTGGAATGTGTGATTATTAAAGTTTAAAATATCAGATTTTCTACATCATTTTCTTCAGTTCAATTTTTATTACAAATTACAGTCCAAGAAAGCATTCAGAGATGAGTCCCCAACTGGAAATTAACCTAACATCCGGGAATTAACAAGTTTAAAATCTTGTCCAAATTAAACTCTGGTTTTGTTTATCTCATTCATTGTATTAAATTAAACAATGAGTCTTTAAAGGGTAAATTCAATCTAGGATCCCTTTTAGGAAAACCAGGCCTAAAACAGATAACCTTAAAGGGTATGTCCACCTAAAATAAACTTTTTGATATTAAATTCCCCCGTGGGCCTCCCAGCCCCAACCGCTATATTTTATCTTTAGAAAGCCCCCCAAACTCTACTTACCTCCCCTCTTCTTGCCGCGCTCCGCGGCCTGCTGTGCGAGAGAAAATGGCAAGCAAAGGCAGGGGCAGGACGGCAGCCGCGTTGTGAGTTGGCGAGACGGCAGCCCAATTCACGGACCGCGGTGCCGCGCCAGCTGCACTTCGGCGGAGGAAGAGCGGAGGAGAGTAGTAAAGTTTGGGAGCTTTCATAAAGATAAAAAATATAGGGTTGGGGCTGGGAGCACAGGCGGAATCTTATTACATGCAGGATTTCACGCTAGGGGCGGGTAGGGAGGGAGGAATACGGGAGAGGGAGGGGAGAGGAGGAGAGGGAGGGGGAGAAGGCTGCAGTAAGCATGCCAAACTTCTCCCGGATGGCCAGCGTAGAGGCAGAGTCCTTATGGACTGCTATTCCTGGCGTGGGCAGTTTTGGGGCTGGGGGGACTACAGGAGAACCAGATGGAGCATGGATGTGAGATAAGGAATTAAACTACACTACATAGTGGGGCCTCAGTAGTGTGGGGGGGGGATTATAGTTTTGGGGGTGGACATGCCCTTTAAGCTAATCAAAACCCACTGTACTGTCAAGCCAGGATTGGTGACTTAGTCCAGCCACTTATCAGTGGTGGCATCGTTTATTGATCCGAAAAGTGGATCTCAAATGGCGTTGATGGCTATTGCCGAAGGATTCACCCACAAATAGTAAAATTTGTATTAATATTGTAATATATTTTTAAATAAAAACAAAAAAGTAATGGATATTGAAAAAGTAAAACAATATGCAATGTTTCAAGCTTATTAACAGCATTTAACCTACTGCAATGACCATCATGTTGATCTTAGGATAGAGCAGGCTTTAAATAAACTGGGAACTTTCCAGCTAAGCCTCTGTGCACCTTGTATATGTTCCTGCTGTTACATTTAGAACCTTAACTTGGTACACATTGAGGTATCCAAATTCAATTGCCTTAGATCACTTTCCATTATCCAAAGGGAACATAGTCCCACGTAACGGACATTTATAGCTGGAAAAACTCACAGGAGAATTCTAATTTTACAACACTGCATAGCTATGAAATTCCTTGCTGCAAAGGAGAGTCTTAACTGTTCTTCCCATTAATTTGTCACAACCAGCTTTTTGCAAAAAACGAGAAGGAGAAGAAAGTGAAAATACACACTTAGCTGCAGAGATAAAAAAAAAAAACACCAGTGATTTGACAGTCCTTAGCTGATGTGGAGGGGGGGGGGTGGGGGTGGAAATCATTGCAGGGTTATATAAGGATTAGGATTAACTATGCCAGTCTTTGATTTGAATGTCAGTTTGTGACCTGGACTAACCTGACATGAAAAGATATGACATTAGAGTAGCTTTCTTGCTGGCAGCAAAATAAGTGTGGTGTAAAAAGTTATTAACATTCTGATGTCCTTGACAATGTATTTTTTAGAAATGTAAAGTGTATGATTCTTTCCATTGTCGTCTAATTGCTATGGTTGTTTTAACTGTGTTTGTGTCTCTAGGATTTGTAAATAAAAGGAGGAACAGTGTATTTTCCTTACATTCACTCTTATTGTATGGAAGCATTATTTATTAATTTAAAGGGTATGTCCACCCTTGAAATATTTTTTATGTTATCCCCCCTGTCCCCCCAGCCCCAACCGCTCTATTTTTTTATTAGTAAATGCCCCAAACTTTAATACCTCCCCTCTTTTCTCCGCCGGCGCTTCCAGCCCTTGCTTGCGAGAAGAAAATGCAACAGAGGGGCGGGGACCGGCAGTGGCGTCTTGTGATAGCTTGAAGTGGCAGCCCAATCACGGACACTGGCGGCCGGAGTTCATTGCAGGCGGAATCAAGGCGGGGGGTAAGTAAAGTTGGGGCAACTTTCAAATTAAACATAAAAATATAAGGGTTGCGGGCTGGGGTGGGGGGACAGGGGGAATGACACATGTAAAGATTAACACTAGGGGGAGGGAATCCTAATCGGGAGGGAGAGGGGGAGGGGAGAAGGGCTGCAGTATTTGCATTGCCAAACTTCTCCCGGAGGCCAGGTAGGGGCAGAGTCCTATATGGACTTGCTATCCTCCTGGTGGGCAGTTTTGGGACTTTGGGGGGGGACTACAGGAGAGAACATATGAGCTGCGGATTGTGATGGGTAAGTATTAACATACACTACATGATGGGGCCAGTAGTGGGGGGGGTGGGATTATAGTTTTTGGGGGTGGACATACCCTTTAACGGGGAAATATCCTAAAGCACTGTACACTCTAGAGAGGGGTGAGGTGGTGACTGCATTTAAAGAACAAACTATACTCACCTTACCCTCGCTTCTCTTCCTCCATAGCTGCATGAGTACCCAGGGTGAGGACCTAAAATTGCTAAGTCCTCACCCTGGGTACTTTCCCTAACTCTGCCAACTACTTAACGCAAATCTGCTTCGCCGATCGCGTCCATTCCTCCGCTCTTCCTGTTACAGTGACAGATCGCGAGACAGCCAATAGGAAGATACGCTCTGCAAGAGGCGTGTCTTCCAATTGGCTGCCTCGCGACTGTCACTGACAGTAGAAGAGAGGTGGTAACAGTGTGGATCGGCGACAAGCAGATTTGCAGTCGGTAAGTAGTGCAGGAGTAGGAAATACCCAGGGTAGGACTTGAGCGATTTTAGGTCCTCACCCTGGGTACTATGCTGCAGTGGATCGGGAAAAAGGTGAATATAATTGTCCTTTAAGGAATCTGAATATGCTTGCTGCTGGAAAGGAAGGATAATCAAAGAAAGGCAAATCTGGGAAATATATTAAGTGGGAAATTTACAACAAAGGTTTGAATAGTTAGAAAAATAAATAGCTTTGGACTATGGCATTGAGGAAAGTTGTCCTAATTAAGATGTAATTTTAAAAATATAAACCTGGATTGTTCCATAGAAGGACTCTCTCTTAAATCATTTGCCATTAAAGAAATACTTTGGAAAAACAAAAGACTGGAAAAGACCAGAGTAAAAGGAGAATGAAGAGCGGCAGAAATTAAAGACACTGTACGGTTTTTTGCTCCACCACACCTGTGGCCCAGGGCCAACCATGGGAAGGCACTTTCTGCAAGAAGTGCTTTTTCCCATTGGATAGATCCTAGACCAAAGTGGAGCTTAGAGAATATAGTTGTCCTTTAAGTGATTTATAAGCCACTTAAAGTAGGTCATACTGATACTGCATAATGAAAAATTAAAGCAATTATCAGTTAAAATGGCAGTATAAAGAAGTACAATAATAAGTAATAATAAAATGTATTTTAAAAAAGAGTTTTTAAATTGCTTGAGTTCATTACGTAAATATATATGTTTATATTCTGAAGAAAGAGAAATATGGAAAATAATTTGATAAAAAAATCAATAAAAGGCAATTAAAAGTTCGGACATCTCTAATAAAGAACATCCTGCCACTGACATCTCCCAAAAAGGCTGTATAATAACATCTCCACTGTGCAGAGTTTACATCCCATAAGAGTTTTTCCCATGTTAAAGGGAAAGTACCACATTATTCTTATTTCTGGATGTGACGCTACAATTAGTCATCTTAATGTACGTCTGAGGAAGCTCCGTGATGTGGTTATGGGAGCGAAAACGCGTTAGTTGTTAAACGCCTTAACCTTTACTCTCTGACCTAGACTGCTATTTATACACTTTCATTCATTGTGCTGCATTTGTTGACCCATTGTGTAATTGTATTATGGCAATAGATATGTTATTGCATATATGTGTATGCAGTTCAGGAGTTTGTGTATTATGTTTTTAACTATGTCCTGAGCTGTGATAATAAAGGACTTTTTTTTATATCACCTTAGGACAGGTTGCAGTCTATGCTTTTGTTTTCTTCTTTTTAAAGGGAATGTCCAAACCATTCTTCAAAAATGCATATATTGTAGAATACCCCCTAAAACCTAGAGTTCGTTTTAGAGAAAAGTTTTATAATCGGTCCCAGCCTGAGCTATTATACTTACATGCTCCTCCTCGATTCACCACCGGGCGGCTCTGCACTTCCGGGTAAGGCAGTCAGTGTCGGCCGTGACAGTGACGTCACGGGCAATCACTGACTGCCATTCCCGGAGCAGTTCCACTGTGGCTGCTCAAGAACTCAAAAAGAACAGAGCAGCCACAGTGGAGACTGAGTGAGGAACCCGAAAGCAGCGGTTGGAGCGAGGAGCTTGTGAAGTATAATAACTCTGTGTGGGAGCCGATTTAAAACTTTTCTCAAAACGAACCTAGGTTTGGGTGGTATCTTACAATATATGCATTTTTGAAGAGAGGGGTGGACATTCCCTTTAATATTAGTATTTCTATAGACTAGCACCTGCATTATAAGCTTACACACCATTTCAGTGCCCTGATCATTTCTTCTGTTTTTTGCAAATTATCATCTTACACACAAGGGACATATTTAATCCGAAAATTAATGGGCTGCACAATTGTCCCAAATTTTCACATAATCTGATTGAATGGTATCCTGTTTGGATGAGCGTTGACCAACATCTGCCCATTGCAGCGAAAACTAGTTTAGTTAACTGAATTTTTGGTTGAGGTGTAAGATTGTGCATTTAATGAACATGTGTACATAGCTACAATGGCACATTTACACTGGTGTTTCTTTACTTTTTTTGTAGTACATGTTTGCTGGAAAGAGCAATTATTTCCCATTGAAATCCATTTTGCAATTTTCACAACAAACTGCTGCATGAAATTCATGAACAGAAAAGTGGACTAGTAGACACCACTCTGACCTGTCTGAAAGCTGATAACTGGGTGAAAACAAGGGGAGTGGTTTTAACCCTTTAGTTCCTTTTGGTATACAAATATTGTGTTTGTTTATAGACAGGTCATAGTAATAGATAGTCCACGCTGTACTAGACCATAACGCGAGTGAAAAGCGTGTCGCGTTACTGCCTGTTGCGCAATATTTTCTGAAATTACAGCGCATATATTTTGCAAAATGATGGTTATCACATGTCCTCGAAAAATGGATCACAGTACAGTGCGTACAATGTGGTCACCCACATTGGAATGTACTGCTCTGCGATTCTCATGCAATAATTTCCCACAAGCCAAATGTGGCCTAGCCTAAAGTAGCAGAAAAACTAAATTTTTATCATTCTATTATTTTGGACACTATAGTAATTACATTCTTATTACTGCCACCAATAAGTAACCCCTTCTTCTCCACAGACATACATCAGTAATCCCTCTGTATCCGCTTCCTAAAAGGGAATGTCCACCTAAATATTCAACTTTTTATATAATGCTCCTCTCCCTTGCCCAACGCCATGTAAAACTAAAAAAAAGTTTCAGATGCATACTTACAGTCCTCGCTCATCTATTTTCCCCCTCTTTGGTAACCGGAAACAGTAGAGAGGAGCCCGGACCGGCAGCCGCATCTGTAATTGGCTACTGGTCAGTATGCATCAGAAAGGGTTTTTTTTTGTTTTAATTCAGCCGTTAGGGGTGTGCAAGGTAGACAAAACATATATCAATAGTGTTATGGTAGGTTGTGAGGCAGAAAGATAGGATCCAGAGGGAGGGAGGAGGGGAAAGGGCTCCCCTGCGCATGCCACTGCCCACTTAGAGGACAGATCAGAGGCAGAAATGTTCTTTAGGAAGACAGCTCCTACTGTCAGTTTCCTGGATTTTGGACTTTGACTGTAGGAGAACCATAAGGAGCAGGGATGTACACAGTGGGGCCAGCACTGGGGCAATTGATTCTTCATTCTTCAATGTCTGCAAGCTGATTCTATCATTAAAGCAGGATGGTATTGGCAGGCATCCAAAGAAAAGTTACATTTTTGAGGAGATCAGAGGAGGAGCACTCATATTACAACTATTATAATAATTATTATTATTAATTTCTGTTTTGAGTGACAGGTCTTCATCACATAAATGCTGTAATTTGTTTTTTCAAATCCAAAACAAAGTGTTGAGTTGAAGGCTCTTACTCTATCTAAAGGTACCACTGAAAGCAAAGATACTCTTTCAATATGACATTAGCAATGGGAATTTATGGTTAAGCAGGCACTTTGGGGCTTACCCAGAGCATCGGCGCTCTTTTCTGGAGCTAATGTCATGCTATATTCTGTGAAAATGATTATTTATGCCTGTAATTAAGAGAAAGCATATACCATATAATAAATGCTAGCAATGGATATTTTTGTTGTATTCAGTTAGTTTCAACTGGACTTAAAGTTAGTTCTTGAAGACTTTCCCTAGTCATCCGACTGGCTTCTCAATTCAGAACTGAGAATTGAGAAACCCTTCTGAATTGAGAAAGCCGTCGGATGAGTAGGGAAACGTCTTCAAGAAAATAAACAGATATACCATGACATGGATGAATTTTCCTTCTGGAAATGAGAACCTTCACAAGCTAGCAATGGATGTTAGAAACTTAGGATTTATATACCGCTGCCTCACCATAAGTTTTTATATATGTTTAACCAAAATATATTTAGTTTCTCTGTTCTCTCCAGGGATTTTTGTTACTGAGGGATAAAGGACACTAAAATTTTAGCTGTATTCACAACTGGGGTTTCTCTGAATAGGACGTTGCAGCATCAGCATATGGAGCTTGCTAACAAAAAACATTAAATCATCAAGAATTTGAACACTGTGTTCACTGACATTTGGCTTGTATTTAAAGCAGCTCCCGGGGACTGTCTCAGCAGGTGTCTATTTAGATAAACCTAAAACTAAAAAGTTGAGTTACTCATCATTAATGCTGTCAACAACACCTGTCTCACTTTAGATGATATTACATGGAGCTGGAACTGCTTATCAGTGCTATAAAATCAGTACAAACAATAAGTTTTTGATTTTAAAAAGCACAATATGCACAACAAACTATAGATATCCTTTGCTCCAGCATAGTTTATATATACAAAAACAGCTGAAAGAAAATAGGTTGCACACTTCTTCAGATCGCTTGCATTAGTGGACATCCTGAGGGCTTTCAGCTGGTCTGTAAACAATATCCGATCACATTTCCGTTCCGCATTGCCAATGCAATCAGAGTGGCCCCACTATGTGGCTGCACCCCGATTCGTTATTGGACACATGCGTGCATGATTTTCATACGTATCACCTCGTGCTCCAATAAATAGATGTGATAGGAGCTAGCACACACAACAAATAACTCACAGCAGCGCACCTTAGCACTCTTTTACCCTTTGTTAAAATGCAATTCGTTCCCTGTATTTGTAAAGCTGAAAATATATTAAAGTTACTGTCAATGCAAAATTCTCTAGCATGAGTGGGATTATCTATTACGATTCCAGTTGTTTAGCACGCTGATATGCGGAATAGCTTTTAATTAAAAATCAAGAATTTAAAATGTGAATTCAGTCAGAACAGAAATCTGACTAAAATTCATTCTACAGTATTCTGTATGTAATCGATATAAAGCACTTTGGTGTTACTGGAGAATGACATGGAGAGAAAGGAAACCTTTCCTTGAGTAAAATTGTGCAAGAAAATCTACTTAAAGGCATATCTGACAAGATAGAATTATATAACACTGTAATATTAATGGTTGCTTATCATATACCATCAGATTTCAATCTCTGGCACTCTACAGAAATCACTTATTAAGAGGAAATGTGAGAATACTTAGAAAAGAAATACCAATGAAAGTATAGAAACTAAGGTTCGTTATTATTGTTAGTTTTATCCCCAAAGGAGAGGCAATTGGGTAAATGCAGTAATCCTTATTTCCACATTTCTCACCTTCCCGCCTCCAAAGGAAATGGCTTTTTATTTGGGAATTGACACCACGGGCCCATCTCCTACTTGTGCTTGCTAATCAATTGATAATTGCTCCAGCTGTGATCTTTTTTGTACAGGTTTATGGAATGTAAACCGCATTAGGTTAATGGTGCAGGGCAACTAAATCACTATAGTGAATTGCCTCATATATGACAATCTTCTGTGAAGTATCAAATAAAAAATACTTTATAGTTGAATCAAGAATGTGTTTTCCTATAAGAGTTTCCTCGTAATTCTTCAAATGTTGATCTCTTTTAGTGTCTTTTGTCAGTGTCGGACTGGCCGGGTTACAGGGGAATCCCCAGGAGGGCCCAACATCCCATTCACCCAAGAAAACAGAAAACTGCTAAAATCCAAATATAGAGCCAAAGGGACAGTAAGAAATGCATTTTAATAAATGGGCAGAAGTCAATAGGAGTAAGACAGATATGTAAATGATTGATAATAGAGATATGAAATGTTAGGTGGGCCCCTAAACTTGTCATGTGGGGCCCCCTGGTCTCAGATTTCTGGTGGGGCCCCAACAGTCCAGTCCAACACTGCTTTTGTCACTTTTGGAGATGTTTGCTTGACCTTGTCTATTTATGTTCCATTTACCGAGTAGAACTATTGTCTTTTTTACATTGGGACATTTTTGTTTTCAATACAGGGATCACTTAGAGTGAATACAGCCAATCTTGCCAGCAGCAGTTTTGTACCAATTGATTGTGTTCAATTTCAAATTTAGCCTCATCGATGTCAATCAGTTTAGGCCGGATTCAGTTTTGATAATTGCAGTTAAGTAAAGAAGCAGCTTTAAGCTATGAAACAGTATGATAAGTAACAACACCCTTCCCAATAAGCTATGCTATAAACAACAAAAAGATTGCAGCCAGCTTTTTAAATTCCTAATATCCACTCAAATTAAAACTTTAGGACTGAGCAGAAACCAATGCACAATAGTGATATTCCTCCAGGCCCCTCCAGTTTCCCCCACAATAAGAAAGACATACTGATAGGTTGTAGTGTCAAACAAATGTGCGTCGATTGTAAGGTCTTTGGGGCAGGCCTGATGTGTGAATGTATACATGTAATTGTAAAGCGATACGGAAGATGTTGGCGCTATAAAATCCATAATAATAATAATAATTTGATATTTTTAAACGAGAGTACTTGCTGTTAACCTTGGATTTTTTGATGCAAGAAGCAAAAATCTTATTTCTGATTGTTAATTGCCGAGCACTCAGCTGCACAAAACATGTAACCAAGGGCAAATAGCCAAACTAAAAGATCTTTATTTAAATTAAATACTTAAAAGTTATAATGTGCGAAGACAAACACTTAGGATGTTTGTCTTAATAATTTATATTTGAATTTTAAAGTGTAGATTTTTAAATTTAGTTTGCATCAGGTCTTTATTTATCTTTCATCATGTACTGGAAATAGTAAGAATATTTTGATTGCACAATATTTTATCACATGTTTTAAACAGTAATTTACAGTGTTTAACCTACTGCATTCTTTCATCTAGTGACTTTCTAAATGGATCAAGTCCACTTTTTTATTTAAATGTACATCATAAAATTATATATATATATATATATA
This sequence comes from Hymenochirus boettgeri, assembly GCA_019447015.1. Lineage (NCBI taxonomy): Eukaryota > Metazoa > Chordata > Amphibia > Anura > Pipidae > Hymenochirus > Hymenochirus boettgeri. Next base: position 79,305,773 of record CM033475.1, read on the forward strand.
TGATGTATATCAACATATATAGATTTATATATGTATTTATCAATTCTATAAACATTTAGGCATTAGAGAAAAATCTTTTTAAACTGGGTTTTCAGTTGTTATTGCTAACCAGAGATAAATATTCTTTAATTAGTAACATTTTATACTACTGAAGGAGAGTTTGTTTATCCGTGAACCTAAAGGCAATGTTGTTACCTGTTGCTAGTACTAAATCTCTAGTTTCCCGAAATCAAGGGATTCTCAATCATTAGCTGGCATGACATTTAGGAGAGATGATGTTGTTACAAGGCTCCCCCTTTTTGCCTGCAGGTAATTAGCACTTATTGAGATTTCAACTGGCATCTCATTTTAACTTGACTGAATAATTAAATTTTTATTCTGATTCTGTGGAAACAGAATCCACAGTCCAGTCCAGTACACCTGCCCCTCTGCGTGGCTTCTGGATGATAAATGAAATGAATCTCTGGTTACTAGGGGTCAGTTCCCATAATCCACCTAAGCTGGGTGACACCCAGATAAATGTACAGTACACTTACATACTCTGTAGTGCTCAATAGATCAAAACAAGGAAGTTGCAGCCTTGCGTCCTAGAAACTATATCAAAGCACAATACCAGAGATGGGGTGTACAGAGTGGCTACTCACGAAGACGGAATTTCCGAAGCATAATCTTTGAAGATACAAAATCAGGTCTTGAAAAAACACCCTAAAAGCTAACGGACAATCATATAACAGCACAGAGATCCTCCTCTTCCTGACAGAACAGAGATTTCAATGCAGTTTATGTGGAAACATATTTAAATGTTCTTGTCCCTAACAATGATATATCCCATTGCTATTTATACAATAAAAAGGTAATATTTTGAGTTATTTCTTAACTAGCATGGATGAAAAAAAAAATATATAAATTTTTAGTACAAAGTACAAGTAAGTCGAATTGTAAGTAATTAAGTATCTTTTGCTAGGAATAATTAGCTCATTGTTTTGCATGGCCCCAGGAAGGCTGTTATGTAATGCACACTGGCTGGTAAATAAACTGCAGTGCAACAAGCAACTTTTAAAGTATTATCAGGGAGTGTGGTATGAAAATCTGTATAGAGAAACCTGTAAAAAAATGCTATGTGCATAGAGACAGTGAATAGTGGGTCGGGGGGTGTGTGGCATTAAAGACTACACGGGCTGTGAGGAAGGAAGTGTGTCTTAGTTACAGAAACTAATTTTCTATGTACGTAAATGTAACTACAAGAGTATAATCTTACAGTGTACAGGTGTTCTTGGGAGAAAAACTTTTTTAAAAATTAAGTTTAGTTCTCCTTTAATTCCCCCCCCACAAACACAGAGACTTGGGGTAAACAATGTCTATTAATAATAATTAATACTGACAAGGTACAACTTGAGATCATTAAGTAAGAAATCCGATCTAGACATGTCTAATTAAACTTGCTACTTAGTTCTTGGGACGTGTTGCACAGATCTTACATCTTCCCGTGTGTAAAGTGTGAAATATTTATTTACAAATTCTACGTGATAGGCAACTAACAATGCCCTAATGAGTGCAGGAATGGAAACTTGAAGAAAAAAAACACAACTATTATTTTATTCAGAGAATAATGATAGATTTGCCTGGAAACACAACAGGGCGATGCACCAACGGCGCATCTCTCCTGATTTGGAGTTTAAGTCATGATAACCGATGTTATATCGGTTAGCGTGACTTTAACTCCTTTCTTGCGGCAGCTGCGTGGGTGATGCGAAAGTTAACAGCGCAGCCACCACAAGCGATGTATGTGCCGAAATCGGCATTTCATTGCGGCACTTTCAACGCCAGCTAGTAGCTGGCGTTGAAAGTGCCGAAATAGAACAGCGCCAGGTAGAGATGTTCCGAGCGCCACTATCGGCATATAACATCGCCGGGCTGTTTGCACCGGATACGAACAATATCTAGTGTTAATATTATATTAATGTTATATTTATAACACCAATATTAACACTAGATATTGTTCGATAATATTATAAATTGGTCCGTGAAATATAGATTATACCAATGCACTGTCACTTTAATAATTGATTTGAGAGTATTGATGTCACAGGGGGTGGTTGCCACTCCTCCACTTATCACCTGTTGGATATTTAAACCCTCATAGTTGCACGATGTTTGAGCTTGATAAAGCCAATAGAACAGGCCGAAACGTTGCTCTTTGCACTATGCACTATGCACTTTTATTGAATTGAATAAAATTGTTAAAAGAACCTGTGGAGCGTTGGCGACTATTCGTTCCTGATATATATATATTATTTATATATATATATATATTATATATATATATATTCTACATTCACATCTTTAGCTGCCAGGTGCATTCAGGGATCATTATACAACATAGCATAACAAATAAAAAATCATGAGATCATTAATCTACAGTATCTATCACCTATCAGCCTGTCTTCATTCTATCTATATTTTATCTTCCTTTCTGTTTGAGATCCTAGCAATACCCCTGCCTAGAGCAGAGTGTGATAATTAACTCCAAGCTGCAGCTCTAGTCTTGCTCCCTTTTCCAGGCAGGGGCAGGGCTGAGCCTGCATTCTACAAACTTACAGTGGATCCTCTGCACTCGACCACACGTGGGTGCTCACTCCTCTGGTAATCCAACCCTTTGATGCCTGCATTCTACACTACTTGCTCTGCTTGGTATTGTCATAATGTTTGCTGTATGTATACACCTTCTATGTTTATCATTCGTTTACATTTGCTTCAATGATTGAAAGTAAACTTGGTGATCTTGAGGTACTAACCTGGAAGTGACTGTAGTTTACTGTGGCTAAAGATGACAAAATGGGCATTACTTAATTTTGTATATAGTGCACATCAAGTTCTACAATTCGCAACATGCATAAAGAGATAAGCAAATAGATATATCATTGGATACATCATTATCATGTTTTCTGTGCCCTGCATCTACCAACGCCACAGATATGTTAAGGTGCCCATACACTACGTAAGACATTAGACAGATGTCCAATCTTTCATAAGACAAATGTCCAATCTATCTAGAAAACCGCCTAGTCCATTTTTTTATACAATAAATTTGAGATCACAAAAGAATGGATCAGATAGGAACATCTCCAAATAAAAAAACACTGCTTGGAAAATGTGGGCATAAGACATTACATAGATATCTTAAATCTATCTAATGTCTGCCTAGTGTATGTCCAGCTTTAGGGCTGGTACACTTGGGCTCTTGTTTTGTGCCTGAATATGCCTCAGTTGAATCATTTCATTGGATCAGCTGATGGATATTAGAAACTTGCCAGCCAACTGACCAGCTCCTAACTGATTAAAATAATTTGTTTTGGAGGTTGGGACTATTTTAATACATGAAACAATCAACTGCTGAAATATTGTCTGCGTTCCAGGGCTCCCGGACTATCAGATATGCTAGATAGTTGGGTTTCAGGCTGGAATTGACCAGTGTGTACCAGGCCTTAGCTTACCTGTTTACTCTTCCATACATCAACCTGATCATTTGCTCCCTAATTAAATTAATTTTTTCAACTAGGACCTCCTGGAACAAGAGGCAGGAGAGGACAAATTGGGGAGACAGGTACTGTATATTTGCCTCAAAATACATATTTAGGAAAATTTGTTTTTGTGTACATTATATTATTTGGACCTTAGTGTAAATGGCACATGCAGAGGAAAATCTGTTGCTTTTCATTTTATAAGTACAACTTTGGTTAATGAGAGCTAGTACATTATTGTCCTTAAACGTATATGTGGGTTATACAGCAGCAGTATACCTGAGGTTTTAAGAGGTTTAGAAAGGTAAAAAACACTGAACCTTTAAAATGACCAGTGGCTTTTCTGTATTACTCAAAGACAGTGAACAAAATAAACCACAGTATAGAATCTAATATTATTATTATTATTATTGTTATTATTATTATTAGTTATATGGATTTATATAGCGCCTACATATTCTGTATCACTTTACAATTACATGTACCATCTACCAATGGTTAATGTAACTTGTTTATCTGTTAGTCTGGAGTAAATCTCCGATTACCAGCACATCTGATTGTTCACAGACAACTAAAAATGAACAAATTGGTTGGAGATATAATTGGTCTTCTGGTAAATTGACTTCTGATTCTTGGGCAATCCAATTAAATTATTGGACAGCAGGGTTAATCAGCACTAAAGTCTTTACCAGGCATAGGCATAAATCTACACTGACCAAAAGAGATAATACTATATTCGTTGCATTTTAGTCCTGTACATTTGAGCAGATTTTCTCTCGGATATGTGTGGTTTACATCACTAAGCTGTGTTATGTAAAGTGCTGTCAAGCAAAGAAAAAATTTATTTTTTAAAATAAGTATGGCAGGAGATTTGTGAAATAAATGAAAATAATAATTGGCATTAAAGTTCCTTTGTACCTATATCCTTCTAGGAAAGACATTAGAGCAAATATTATCTAATTCTAAAAATTATTACCCATCTATAAATTGCTGACATATGTCTGTGCTCCGTATTAAAAGAACAGAGATGTCCCTGTGAATCGTTTATTAAATGGGAATCAATTAATGGGGTTGGGGAGTAGACAAAACAATGTCTTTAAATTAGGAACCCCTAATGAAATGAATACCAGTTTGTTAGAAGTAATAATAATTTGGGTAAGGACCATAAATAGCAAATATTAAACAAATCCTGTCAGACCTGAATGCCAGCCAATTTCCATTAGCGTATGGGAGGTAGGTTTGGTCCGTAAATGTGGTTATGACCGTGTATTGAAACGGTCAGCATACATGAGATGGTTCTTACATCTGTATGGCCACCTTAACTGCTGATTAGATGAACATAAGCAAACTAGTATTACTAGAGAAACTTGTAGAAAAACATTACAGCTAGTATTTTCTTCAGTAAACTGTACCTTTCTGTAAATTGCTGGATTAAGGCAGCTCTGGATATAAGGGCAATCACTATTGTAATTCAATGTGATGTATGTACCAGGAAGCTTTCCTGCTGTAGTTCCACCCAGCCCAGCTGCTGTACACTGAGATCAGCACAGTTGCCTATGGCTAGGTTGATCTCTAAGGTTCTAGTAAATGAGGCTTTCTAATAGCAGTGCCAAATCCTTCTGTGGTGAATAGTGAGTAATCACCAAAGTAAATGCATCCTTACAAATTCATGGTCCAGGTCTGGAGAGAGAACTTGCTAATCTTTTTCCAGACTGTGCCAGCTTCCTCTGCTGGGTTTTAAAATGACATGTGTATCACAATCCTAACCTGGACATCAGTTCATAATGGGTTGCTTCCTTTTAGTCTTAGAGTATTATTTGTAGTATGCTAGAACCAGGTGTGATTCATTTGCACAAACATATATTTTTTTATTGGGAACAAATGTTTACTAACTCTTAAAGCATGTTTAAAATAATATTCCAGCAGTGCGTTCAAAAAAGATATAAGGTGTCCAACAGCTTTTAGGCAAATGTTAGAAAAATTGTGTTAAAAATGAACAATTCTTTAACAAACACTTTCCCAAGCAATTTCTGTACAGACAGACAGAACCGTCTGCCCCTCTATCTCCACAACATAATGATCTGTTATCTAGTTAGGGTATGATCACCATTAAAGAGTTTAATTTTGTGGTCACATGAACTATTATATATCACACTTTATTTCTCCTTTAATTTTGCTGCAAGCCCTCTAACCAAGACTGCTGTTAATTGTCATGTTAGAAGTGCTCTTTCACACATAAGAACCTCGTTTTAGGTGAAGCATCTATCTTGTACTTGTAGTTAATGAAACAATCCTTCAAGTGAAAAAAGGTTACATCAAAGCAGTTACTTAAATGCTGCTGGGAAAATTGCTTTAAATGTGCTTTTGGCAATGATACATGCATGTTAAACCTTTCAACCTAGAGATTTTAAACAGCGCCTGACAATTATTTTGTTTATGAAAAAGAATCAAAGAACTGATAGTGGATCAGGCAATGGAGCATATTTGCTTTCAGCACTCAGTTCAGGACAGATGTCACTTGCATGCAGGTGATTTCGCTCGGATGGTTAGCAAAGGATCATGGGCTTACATACTTACAACATATGAAAGGGGCCATTTTAAAGACAGTTTATCCAGTAAGGCCATTGAATCATTAGTAGGGATCTTGAACTGGCCCATACTATAAAATCTAATCCTGCTATAAAAAGTATTGGGTTTTGTGGGACATTATAAGGTCCAAAAAATTAGAGATGGACGAAACTACATAGTTTTATTTCAGATTCCTGGATCTTGGAAAAAATCATAAAAAAATTTCGAAGATTTTCAAATGTACGGAGCTATTTTCGATAATTTTCTAAAATATCTTCGAATGTTTGAACTCTAAAATACGGTCAGAGACCACTTTCGAGATTCCGAAACTTGAAAGTGGTCTCCGGTCGTATTTTCAAAGATTTTCGAACACTCAAAGATATTTTCAAAAGTCCCGAAATCCAGAGGATTTGGACGAATCTTTCGGATTTCGGAACCGGGGGTTCCGTGTCACAAACCCAGATCCCATCTCTAGTCACAATAGGACACATTCATTTTTTTTATTGATTATTTATAATTATTACACTGGACCGTATATATAAAACACATTTTTCCCCAGTAAAAGAACAAATCTAAAAACTGTTGATTGATAATAATGTGTATGAAAGGAGGTATTTGTACACCATGAGAGAGTCTGCATTTTAAACCTATTTAATACACTATTCTTGTCCTTTAAATCTGGTAATTGCTCTTATCCTGCCTTGCTAGTTAACAGCTATGTACCAGATGTCAAAGTGAGATATAGACAAAAAGTGTCTCTAACTTCCAAGCTCTTGTTCTTAAAACCAGTGGATTTTAATCTGGCTGTATTCCTGTTTTAGAAAGGGATCACCTGAACTAATAATCCATGAAAGGCTCAGGTTCTACTCTTTGTGCTCAGTGAGACAACAACTGGTATTAACAAGAGTCATTGGCTGCGGTCATGACATTTGACATGTGAACATTTCTGATTTGCTACTTTTCTAGTTCACTGAGCGTCCTAAATTGTTTGGTTAATGTCTGTTTAGCCCTTGTCAATTTGTAACTGCAAGTTATAAGCAATTCCAGTATGAGCTCATTGCCCAGTGAAAACACAAAGATTTGCAATACAGTAGCTAACCACAATTGTATTTATGTATATATTTAAAATTATTCCATTTGGCTAAGTTGAACTGTAACTATACCTGCTCATTTAACTGCTTCATCTTACTGGTGTATATATAGTTTTAAATGTCTGATGGATTTTAGTGTTACCAATAGACCTGTGTGCTTCGCAATCATGCTAGGAATTGGGATCCCCAGCAAAACTATAATGGGGCCCCCTCTCTCTTCATTACAGTGTTTGTTGGGGGGGGGGATGTATCTGTCAGAGGGAAAATGAGAAATTACCCCCCCATGAATCTAGTCCCAAGTGGTCACATGGGTTGCTTCCCTAGCAGTTACCCCCCTGAATATAAGCCATCCTCTTTAACTGGAGTTAGGCTTAGATGTGGATTTTAAATACAATTTTTACTTTTAATATTTATGTGAATTTTCTAGTTTAAACTTCATTGCTTTGTAAATCCATCAAGAAACCTACCAATGTATTACTGATGGAAGAAATTATGGAATCATTTTAGTTTAAATGACTCGTGCCCACTAGACACGTTTTGGGCAGATTTGAAACATTTGAAAGATGTCCTAGTGCCCTAACTAATGCATTTGATCTTGCACTGCTGTATGTAATTCTGTGCGGTAACGCAATGGTTTTTATTGTAGAACCAGGCATAGGCACAAGAATATGCCCAAAAATGCCAAAACTGTGTTGTTTATTTGGTGCACATTTGCATTTTAAGTAAGAAAGCCCCAAAACTCTGCATTATTATACCCCTTAGCTTTACTAGTAGTTATAGGAGAGCTACATTGTAGCCTATGGCAGTATTTCTTATTTTAGTTAAAGGTCAATGCTAAGATATCTGAAAATATTGTTGCAAACTAGAAGACTCTAGAAGGGTGTGTGAAATTAGTGTCAATGGCTCAGTGCATTGAGCTGTTATGTCCGTTTGCAGTTTATTTTTATTCAAAAAAAGGATCAGTGGCTGACACAATTTTTATTACAGCAGTTTAGGATAATACAGTTTGAAAAGGTGTTGCTGTAGCCTATAAGAAAATATTTCAAAAAATATAACTGATTTGATTTCATAGTGCAAAAATTTCACACAAACGTTATTGCAACTCACCACAAAATGAGTGTAAAACCTTCCTAACCTGATACATGGTCAGCATGGGTTCTGGAATAATTTGGGTGAAAGTGGCTTTTATTGATATGCCCTGTTACTGTTTAAAAGAGAACCAAAGTCTTAATCTAACTAATAAGCAATCCATATCTGGAATGGGTGATTTCAGTTCACCAATACAGGTTTGCTGAAAATTATTTTTGCAATCTTAAAAAAGTAAAAATGAAAAACTTAAACATTTTTGACCATGATTAGCAGGGCCTGGACAGTTTGGGGATATGGTCATAGTAGTAAGCTGGCAGAGATGGGCATCGGGTGTGAAGTTGGCAAGATGCAAAAAGTCCCCCAAACCAACCACATTTTCTTCAATTACAGTGGATGTACCCAGGGCAAGGACTTAAATCACAAGGTCATAACCCCTGGATTACCTGAGATCACCGGTAATACTTACCTAAAATCGCCTTCTTGTGTCCAGGGCCTGGTCATAATAGGCACTATTATAGAAGCACATTTTCTATGGTCAGTCCTGTACGTAGAAAACTAAGGCAAGACCAGGAGTAAAGACTATCTGATTGAGTAAGCTGACTATACACTATAAGCAGCAATCTATACATTATAAGCAGCAATCCAAATAGATCAAGGAAATGTTTGCCAAAAATCTGTCAATGTATGCTTAGAATGAAATTCCATTATATATAGGTCCTGCTTAAGCCATTGGGACTTATTCGCTTAGCTGTAGCAATAAATAAAATAGAGATGTAAATTTATGCATGTAGCTCAGCTATAAATTGCATGTCAAAACAGCTCAGTGATCAGTTGCACAGTTAATACTTTACTATTGGTATATTGCCAAAAAGTTTGTGTTTTTTTGTGGATTATAAAAGATCATATTTTGTGATGTGTTCATAATATGTATAATGCCATCTTAATGATTATATTTGTAAAATCTTTTATTTATTCTTTTCTTGCAGGCCCACCTGTAAGTAGAGCCATCATTCCATCTGGTTTTGCTTGTGTTCCTGGTGGTAATGGGTTTTAATGGAGGGTTGGAGAAATTTTAATTTATATGGCAGTCATTTACATATAATAACCAAAAGCCATGGATATCCTGGAGTACACAGTTTCCTTGTTTCTGATGTTGATAATGAATTTATGTTCTATGATGTAGGCGGCAGTGTTTTTATTTTAAACAATAAGCAGATGCCTTTATTTTTATTTGTTGTGGTTGTTTCATTTTTTTAGCATGTTCTCGGCAACATTTGATTTTACAATCAACTGCTGTTTGGATGATAGCTAATGTGTAGAATTCAGGCAGGGAAATAAAAAAAAATCAATTCTAAAATGAAACAATAAAATGACTAAAAAAAGAGCATAAAATGGCCATAAGGGGCAGATATGATTCTTAATTGTATTGTTTAATACATTTCTCCTTTACAATACTGCAGTCTTGCAATTTTATTATATATATAAATTTCGGTGCATGGCCACCCTCTCTGCTCTTTATGACCATCCTCCTGGGCGCTTGTATAACTGCACAGCAATATTCAACTTGTAAAATGAAAGCTGAAATGCATTGAAGCTTGATGTGAACACAATAAATTTGTTTGAATTAGACCTTGGAGTCCTCCACGGATTGTATTACAATATATGTTATATATATATGGCTTCACTAACAAGATATAGCTGCCAGGGTGCTCCTGAGGGATCCAATAACACAATAAGATAATGGATCAGGGCACTCCTTGGTCTTGCACACACAAGGCTTGATAAAGGTCCAGACCAGGACCGAAACGTTGCTTTGATGTGATGTGAATAAACCCCTTTGTGTGCAAGACCAAGGAGTTCATTATCTATATATTCAGACTTAGATAGTAGGGGTCACTCTTCACAAAAAACGATACCTACTTCCTAGTTCCCCCAAAGGCCACAAGCCCTTAAGATGGCTGATATACATGTGACTGCTAAATGTAAAAAATGGATGATTCCTCCAGGTTCTTGTGCAAACGTGTTACATTTTATTTACCCCCATGCTGTGTATGAAGGGGTACATAAAATGTAAACATGTTACAAGCACCGGAGGACTCATCTCGTTTTTACATTACAAAGTAAATATTGGACAGAGAAGTCGGAGTTCGGGACCTCAATAACAGTGAGTGGTGTGTTGGATACATTGTTAGTTGATACATGTGACTGCTAATACATATTGGATGTAGATTCCATCTGAATTCCAGGATGCCGATGACAGCAGTTTGTTGACATTGTGGAGGATTGTTTTTACCTCATACACTTTGCTGATATATGCAAATCTCATCAGATACAATGGGATTTTCTTACATCATTAATTTGTATTGACACCATAACTCATTTTTTAGATGTTCCTAAAGCCCGTTCTTAACACCAGTGTTGGCCACCCACTTCTGCTGTCTTCTTCGCCATAACAGCAGTCATTCATGTCTGGAAAGGGCATGTACAGCTTTAATAGGAGGCATGGGGGGGGGGGGGTAGGCATGCTTTTTAATGTAGGAGATTAAATTGCAGTATAATCCATATGTAACATATAAAGTGTGCTGTGTATTTTAAACATGATTGTGTGCAGCACTGTTCGTCTTTTTTTATTTCTCTACTGAAAGTATCAGTCACATATTGTGCCAGCTGTGTTATTATGTAGATTACATTGTTTATGAGCAGGACCGAAGTAAGATTCAGAGCAATTCTTTCATAACCCCCTAGTAAGAGAGAAGGGATTAGGTCCACATTTGTTTTTCAGTTGCATTCCCTTGATGAAATATTGTGTGGGACCTTTACAACAACATCAATAGTTTTATTACATTTTTAGAAAGGATATTTATGATCAACTGCTTCTACTTACATTTCCATTTGATTCGGATTAACAATGACTACTCTTTATTTGATTTAGAGCAGTTTTACCAAGCTCATCCATAAATTGTCTTCATCAGATCTGTAATTTGTCTTATAAATAGAAGTGTTTTGTTTCTGGTTTAAATGTAATATATTTATATAGAGTGGGATAAGCTGCAGTGGAATTTTGTGACACCACTTGACAGCACATAGACAAAAATAATCACCGAACTCATGAGGTTATATAAAAACATGTTCTTATGGTGACCAGCGAATGAGTTTAAGTCCCACTTACCAATATAATCAGCTATTGCAACTTTAAATCCATTTCATAGCGCCGTGGCACTTTGCACGTGGCCTCGGTTGGTTTCCAAGGCCAGAACCTCTATAGTTGCCTTTTGTGTTTTCTAATTCCTGTCCAGACATCAAATAATGTAAAAAAAAAAAAAGGAAATTAGGAACTCAAAAGGAATCCACACATTTTCAAGGCAGACAATCACTGTGCTGGTTAATGATGCAACACAACCCAAACGTAAATACATTTGTTGATACATCTGTTAAATACATCAAATTGATTTTATGTTGTGATTTTTTATTTTCAGGGTCCAAGTGGACGACCCGGTCTTCCGGTAAATAGCATTTGTTATTTTTTGTTTTAGAACATATTACATAATGTGCATATTTTCATATTGAATGTTTAATCACTGTGTATCTAAGGAGCTGTGATTAAATTAGAAACTAATTCATTTTCTAGGTTGTATTAAGAAATCTAAATTCATTGTCTATGTATAGGGACTGTTATGTTTCACGTCAGTCAGATCTTGTCAGAAACTGGTTGGATTTTTGCATTTACTGACTGTGTATAGCTCCAAAGACCAATGCTATGGCCAACAGTCAATTTTTTGGTTTGCAGAATCTTTTTGTACCAAAAACTACAGTCAATCGTGAACATGAATGACCATATTAAGTTGGAGCAGATCACAGATTTATTTGGCATTTAATTGATTTTCTTTCCTCTATGTTTATGTACATATGATTTACCTTTAACTCTGGCAAACACAGGTCAAGTTTAAATGTTTGAATCAATTGGGGGAATTGAAAATATGACCCATGTTTAGCCATCTGTTCAGTTGACTGCCCTGTGCCTATGTGAAGCTGCAGTATCTTGGGCAGATTTATCCTACTGTACTGTACACCACAAAATCTGCTATCATTTGGAATCATCACATTTGAATATTTACTCAAACAGATTCATTTTAGTTGTGAAAGATCTGAAACAAGTCTTTAAAAATTTTGCACAAAGATTCCTTGTATCTAACAGAAAGTAGTTGGGAAAAATGTGAAATTTGTCCTCCTTGATGCTGTTTAAAAATATAAATCACTTTTTTCTCTACATCTACTTTTACTATATAAATAACATTCACATGATTTCCAATGCACATGCAATTGCACGTCCGTTCGCGTTTTGGTAACGCATGTATTCGCCATTTTGGGTGAGTTAAAGGGGAAGTTCAGTGCAAATACATATGCTTTTCAGAAAAAGAGCAGTATTTTTCATTCCTATTGACCTTAATCTGCCAATTCAGCATTTGTCTGTGTATAAATAAATGCAACCGAAATACTGACTTCCTGTTTGCAGGACCCCTAGTAGAGACCGTTATGGTCTTGCGCCTGGGTTGATTCAGTTGCTCAGTAGAGATCTGAGCATCTTTGACCCATCCAACACCAATCAGTAGAAATACTGTTAGGACATTCCAAGGATGTGGTGCATCCTGGAAGAAGAAGGACCGTTAGAACCTAAAATGTCAGCTCACTAAATGTAACAGCAGGGAACAGCAAAGGTATGAAACAACTGATTTTCAAAATGGAGAGAATATGTAGAATAGCTAGAAGCATACCAAACTAACAATTTAACAAATATTGATATTTCCACTGAATGTCCCTTTAACGCATGCTTTCCATAATGGAAACCGGCAAAATCGCATGCGCAAACGCAAAGCACACGAAAATCGTGCACACAATCGCATGCAATAACGCTCGCGATTGTGTGCGCAATTCCTGTGCATTGCGTGTGGCCTCAGCCTTAGACTCACTCAGTAGCTCTGCATTATCCCAGACAACTTGCTTTGACATGAGAAAGCTGGGAAAAGAGATGTAAGACAAGCTGGTATCAGTAGAATGGATGTTTTTCGGCTGCACTGGAGATATTGCCACTTAAAATGTAGATTAGAACTTCTGATATTGCTTTGTATGGAAAAGTAATTTCCTAAATTATTCATCTGCTGTCCTAGGGATAGGACAGGCAGAAAATGTTGGTTTATAAACCACTAAATTCAGTGGTCTCTTTGCCAATGGATGTACTTGGAGGTGATCCTGTTCTGCAAATGTTGCCATTAGGGGGCCTTTAGATCTGCAATTCCAAGTGTAGATTGATGTTCGATAATGGGAAGCAAAGCATTTCTCTCTCGCGACCCAAGTTTACTGGTTATTTAGGGTTATATTAAGGTTAAAATGCTTAATCCACTATGGCTAATGTGGGAAAATGCAAATCTACTGCAACAAGATTAGGGAAAGAAAAAAACATACAGTCAGATATGTTCTAAGAAATAATCTAGTTTTGTAATCTATGTGTACATTTCTTTGTTGCAAGTTTATGCTTATATTTTGTAGCTAACACTGGTATTTTGATATATTTTCTTTTTTAATGGGAAAATTCAAAGACCGCCAGTTAAAAAAATGAATAAAGCCTATACAGGTATGGGAACTAAGTGAGATTAAAGGACAACTATACTGGACGGTAGGGATTGATTATTCCTACCTCCCAATATTGTTTCATTGAGGAGCAACAGACATAAAGTTTTTATCTGTTTTTATCTGCCCTTCCTCCTAGAAATAATATTGGGAGGTAGAAAGTACCAATCCTACCACCCTGCACCATGTACTTTGATTTAATGTTTTTCAAAAGCTTTTATGCACTATAGTTCTTCTTAAAGTAAACCTCAGATATTAAGTATACAGTATACTTCTAAATTGTTTATTCATTATTTCTGCTATTGAGTTATAGTTGGGTGCACTTATAATTGAGAAATCTAAATAATAATAAAGCATTAGTTTCCATAACTTAAGATGCTCAACTGTCTGAATCCCTGTCAGTTTTTGTACTTGTCTGTAGAAAAAAAACTGGTTGTTGTGACTTATTTTGATCTCAAGAGACTGTGACATTTACAGGCTTGTAAGTCTTTCAATTAAACGTGAAAGATTTTATGGCAAAGGAAATCCTCAATTTTAAATACACATTTGGCTTCACAGTGCATTTGGACAGTCACGTAAACAAAGTTCCAATAGGGAAGGATATTTTTAAACAACCTATTGACCACTAGTAGTTATTAGTCATTGAAGAATAGAACCCACAATACTTCAACCTTAAGTGGCAGGAAATTTTTGAATAGTGGTAGACTGTTGATATCTAGAGGAGGCTTTTTTTCTTAACATTTCTGTGGATTACACATTGCTATTTTCCACACAAAAGCTACTGTATAATCCTTACCCAAATGTGAGAGTTTCATAATTGATATAATTTTTTAATGTAAAATGTGATTATATGCATTGGTTTTAGTATGTTTACTTATATATCTGTGTGTGCAATGAATATTGGAGTAGCTGGAAATATCTAGACTCATCCTTCCACACTTGTACACCCAGGTGGCATATCAACTCTTTTTTTTTAGCAAGCCGTCCATATTTCCCCTGCCTGAAGCTCCATATTAAATATAGCCAATCTTAAGACCCCCTTAACATGATGGAGACTTCTGCATGCTCAGTGTAGTTCCATGCAACTCAATACATATGTTCTACTCTTACTTGTAACCACAGTTGCCAGATTTTCCATCTTAACTGCTGTTCTCTCTTCCGTGGTCATCTTCCCTGGCCAATATGTCTTTGGTTTCTATTTATTTCCAAAGTCTCCTTGTTATAAATGACCCTTGCTTTCAACATCCCCCTTGATCCCTCTACCCAATCCTTTTACTTCCATATACAATTCTCTTCTCAAAAGTGATGTTTTATAGCCAGTTCCTTAAACATTGTGATACAAACAAAGCCATATTTACCATAGAGGCTCCGAGACTGTGTCCTAGATAAGTGCAATCTGGGGGTGGGTAGACTGCGCTCTAATTTTTTTTGAAACTAAATAGTTCTGTTGAAGAGAAAGGATCTTGGAGGTGGTTAGGTGCTACACAAGGACTGGATACAAAAATTCCAAATACTGAATTAAAAATCTGTGCAAAAGCCAATGCTAATTTTAATGTTCACTTTACAAAATGTTTGAGTACCTTTGACATATAACATTGATTGTGTTGGGTGTGTGGTTAAATCAGTGTTAGCCATGCAGCCACCGCAGTAAGGAGTTAAAATTGTGCTAATATTAACATGTGATATAGCATAACACCAGAGCAGGAGTAGTGCACCTCTAGGAGCTTCGCCATGAATGTTCTCTAAATAATTGGAATAATTCTTTTGAGTCCATGAACAAGGTTGTACGGCTAGCAATTTGTGTTTGAGGTTGCTTTAAGCTTTGTGCTAATTCAGTTTTCACTATTGGTGAGATTTTGGAGTAGATTATACACCTAAGCTAATATTTGAACCACAGATAAAATAAACTGATCGTCATCATTGTTAGCACTGACGGCCATGACAATGAATGCTCCTATTCTTCGTTGTACTGTAGATACTGTTCACATGTCACAGTTTGTATTAAAATTATAAATTAATAATCCCTATTAGAGATGGACGAACTTTCGAAAGTTTGGACAGTTTTCGAACTTTCAACTATATGGAAAGTTAGAAAGTTCGAAAACAGAACCATTAAAAAACAGGAGTCAAAGTTCGAAAAGTTTGAATTAAATACAATTAAAATATCAATGGTAACTTAATGCTGGGGACCTGGAAATGGTCTGGGTATAAAGTTCGAATATCCAGGACTTTTGAAAAATCGATTTTACTCTCACGCACGCTACTTTTGAAATCTTGCATTCAAACATTCCATAATTATCCCATAAACGAATATTACTCGCGTATTGGTATAATAGACATTTTACTCGCATATTTGATAATTCGATATTTACTCGCGTATTGGTATAATAGACATTTTACTCGCATATTTGATAATTCGATATTTACTCGCGTATTGGTATATAGACATTTTACTCGCATATTTGATAATTCGATATTTACTCGTGTATTGGTATAATAAACATTTTACTTGCATATGCGATAATTCAATATTTACTCGCGTATTGCTATATAGACATTTTACTCGCGGATTTGATAATTCGATATTTACTCGCGTATTGCTATAATAGACATTTTACTCGCAAATTCGCACCTCGAACGTTCAAACATTCAATAATTATCGAAGGTTCAAAATTATTTAAAGTCAGAGAAATCCGGGTCCGGGATAGTTTGAGAAGTCCAAGTCCGTTTGAACTCGAATAGTTCGACTCGGACTAGGGTTTGAGTTCTAGTCCATCTCTATTCGACCTTGTCTGTGTAAATAGTAAAATGTATCCGGATTTCTTCAATTTTCTACATAAAATTATACAGTTATTTGCAATTGTTTCTTTTTGTGCCTTTTCACAATCAAGCTCTCACAGAATTCAGAAACCAGTCTTTACTATAACCAGTAATGCATTTTTAGAGGAAAAAATATGATTGTAGCATATATAATCATTAAACAGAACACTGTGAGTATTCACTGGGTGGATACCTGTACTCTGTGAGGCATTTGGTCAAGATTTGTTGTTTTGCTGTGGGATGAGTGCACATGGACTTTTGTAACCCGTGTTGCACATATAAGCAGCAATTTTCCTCTGCTTTTCAATTGGATATTGTCTGGCCAACAGATCCTCCCATCCTTACAGTGCAGGTAAGAGGAATGGCTAGCAGGAGTGTGTCGGTCAGAAGCAGAAGTAGCGATCACAGTGGCCTTTACTGCTCCTGAACTGGAGTTGCGTTACACACAAGGAGGTAGGAATACTAAATACTATTTCCCTGAAAATTATAGTTAGCAGGTAGGATGCTTTTTAAAATAGGCTTTTTTGACTTAATTGTTGCTTTAATGTAACAAAAGTTGTATTCTAAAAGAAAATCTTATTGCCAGCAACAATTATGGATTTTCTCTTTGAATTATTTAGAAAGAGAAATGCACAAACTAATCCTAAGTGTGTATAAAGGAAAATAATCTTCAGATAATTCTAATATATTTATGGTGGTCGATACCAAGGGAAAAGGAATCCAGGACAGCGTTAAATATGCTAACACACACACACACACAGGGAGATTCAATAAAAGTTCTTATCATTAAAAATGGTGCTAATTTTGCCCCAACCAATCAGATGTTAGCTTTCAAATGTTAAATAAGATCTGATTGGTTGGAGCAAAATTAGCACCATTTTTGACGATAAGAACTTTTATTGAATCTCCCTGACAGTGTTTTATTGGCACAACATGTTTTGAGTGTAACTCTTTTTCAAGTGCTAAAGAACAATAGCGTGACATACAATTTAACCATAATCAAGTCCCACCCCAACTCCCATAGGTCATAGTCCATCCAATCAAGAAGATCCATGTGAACAAGTGATCCGCCTCTTATTAAGTCCAACCGTCCGGAACTAATACGAGGCTAATATATGCTAGATAAGAAATCCTGATCATAATTTCCAAACACACAGTCCTTAGTGTATAAAAAATGGAAAATACATTCTGTATATATAAAGAATACTGTTACAATTTAAAAGATTTGCAGCTATTAGTGAAGCTTAGACATTGCAACATAGTGTACAGTAAACAAAGAATACTGTTGCAATTAAAAGATTAGCAGCTATTAGAGTAAACTTTGACATTGCAACATACTGGGACACTTAGCTGTCTAAGATGAACATTTGGCTATCCTTGTAGCAATTAGGTCCCTTTGTCAGATAGTTCACATTAGTGATATGTTGGCATCCAGAGCAATTACTCTTATACTAGTCTAGCTCTGGGGGTACTGCCTATAGGAAGGGCCTACCTGAGCACTATTCAAATCCAGTATTAAACTGGTAGGTATAAATACAGGGGTAAACCATGCCATTAATAAATATATTGTAATACAGTGTGCTTACTACGGTTACCATTACCTTTATTCATTACATTCTGCACACCGTCTGTCTGTCTAGTAGACATACCTATGAAAGAGAATACAAGTATTGTATAAATGTATAAGCTTTATATATACTTATTATTCTAAGTATGGTTTCAATGACCAATTGTCATTCATGCCTTTGGGTTCTAGGCTTTTCAGTTTTTTTATCCAGATACCCTCTTTTTGTGTCAAGATTGAGGTACGATTCCCCCCTCTAATAGGTTTAGGAATTTCTTTGAGGACTCTCCATTTGAGCTGTGAGCAGTTATGGCTATATTGATTAAAATGTTGTGCAACAGATGTATCTGTGCCGATCTTAAAGTTTCTAATTGAACCTTTATGTTCTTGTATGCAAAGTTTTACTGGTCTCTGGGTTTGTCCGTATTTATGGTGGTAAATATTAATATATAATAGCTGTTAATGCTATAATATTAGGCAAATTGGTAACTTCCTGGTAATTATCAGAAAGAGATCCACATTGATATGGATAAAAACAATCCTTTTATGTTGTTGCAAAACTGCTTAGAGGCTTTACAAAAACTTTTTAAAATTAGCAGCCAGGGAATACTGGCGATAACCTTAAAGCCATGCTAACCCATTTGAGTTGGTAATACCAAAGCTTAGCATCTCCTTAAGACTTGATTTGCAAGTTGGATTTAAAGGCACACAAGGGTTAGGACGGATTTGCAAGGTCGTGAGAGACACTATGATTTTGCTATATGCTTGTGAAGGTTCTCATTCATCCAGGTCATGACATATCTGTTGTATTCAGTTAGGTCAACTGGACTTGAAGTTTAGCGATTGAAGACGTTTCGCTAGTCATATGACTGGCTTTCTTAATTGAGAAAACCATTTGGATGTCTAGCGAAACATCTTTTAAGAACTAAACTTCAAGTTCAGTTGATCTAGCTGAATACAACAGATATTATTTTGCTACTAATGGAGCAGGGGCAGCGCTGTGTTTAAGTTGATCTTGCTACATTCCCCAAAACATCTTTAAGTTGATTAATTCTAGTCAAGTTTCTTCTCGATAAAGTTGACAATTAACAGTACAATGTTCATTAATAGGAATATATTTTAAGCAAATCTTCAGGCCATGAGAGATCACACTGCAGATATTTTATGGACATCATTTTTCTAAACAAAAGCCCCATGTCTTGTGTGAAATTTCCTATTTACAACCTTTTCTCACATCTACTAGTTTTCAGCAAAGCTTTAAAAAAGCTAAATAATAACCATTTATGTATACTAGTAAATCGGGCCTTAGAGGATAAGTGTTAAGTGCTTGTTGGCTACTTATGTCTGTCATGACCTGGCATTAAATGTTTCAAAAAGATAACTCTAGAAAACGATTGTGTTTTTCTCTTAAATACATTATGAATATAATAACACAGTATTGTGATTTTTGAGATATTTTAATATTTTGACTTGCCTTACTAATAGTAATTCAATATTTTAGGCATTGGAATATTGAGTAGCACATTATAGTAAACCAAGCCCCTTGTAATTATACTTTATTATGTGTATTCTACACATGTTAAAGAACCTTTCATTTCTGCGTTGCACTGAAACTTCTGTTTAGATTTTGTTATTTATGAATGTATAGTATAAAAGTCATCATTTGGTTTCCATTATTATCAGGGAGACAAAGGTGGCCTTGGGATACCAGGAAGAATGGTGAGTTTAACACTTTGCATCAGGTGGGGAAATAACCCAAGATTGACAGCATGAAGGTTTTACTTTGCATGTTTCTTTTTTCCCTGAGGCTTTTAGAATTCCTTGCGGAATGATTCTGCTTTGCAAAATGTTGCACTTTAAGCCATGTACTTTTCACCCAACGGCATTTTATAACTGGAAATGTTTACTCAAAACGTTGTGGTTGTGTTTTATGTTAGTTGATGGTGATATTTTTTTACACATTTCAGGGTATGTAATATCCTTCCATGAATAGACTAATCTGCTGAAATACATTAAGGTCATTTTATGGTCTGAGGCCAACAGGCTTTATTTTGGGAAACTGAGAGCCATGTTAATTATTTTATTTTTTTTGTGAAACAGAAAACATATCTTAACTTTACCTTATGTCTGATTACTATATTTATTTGTTAAAAAAAGGAAAAAAATCAATGGGTTCTTGAGATAAATTCAGTATATCAGAACCCCACCATACACAGTTTTTCTATTTGTGTATGTGTTTATGTATGTAAACATTTGCACGAGGATTCTTCTATGCCAGCTTTATGCCTCTTTAAGTGCATACGTCTATGCTTATCTGTATTTTAATTGGGAGAGGCCAAGTTAATGGCAAAGCATTGCCAAGTATAGACAAGGAATCCCTTATCTGAACGGGTTTAGGTCCCAGCCATGTTAATCCTCCTACCCCCACTTATTCTCTTGCCCTCCAGCCTCGCTGCATCTGTTCTTATCCTACCCCTTCCTCTGCCCCTTTTGCCACCCTCTCTACATTTAGCTTTGAGGAAATGTGTTATTACCCTTAAGCTACGTGCACACAGTAGCGATAAAGCCCCCATAACTGTCGACTTTATTAGGCTTTATCAGCAGTGTGTGTAGCTTCTTACCTGAATGAGCGTTCTCCCTATGGGCTCGGGACTGTTTGTTCACTGATCTTTGAAAAATGACAGACAGATCTTGCACTTCTCTTTAAATGAGAAGCAAACAATTAAAACTACCTGAGAGTTGTACATTAGTTTTTTAAGCAGTATCCATTCTACGGAGAATTTCATTTTTACTCTTTTAATAGCCTTAGAAGTAACATTGTGTTGGAGTAAGAAGATGGTTTAAAATTCAGAATAAACAACCTTATCATGTTTTTTTCTGATATGTGAAGGAAAATAATAATAAGATAAATGTCTTCGATTTTTCATTTTATAGCATTTACAAGCCAAGCATTTGCATACACCGGCAAATCGTTTTTAGAAAATATCTCTAAGCTTTACTGTGCCTATAACTAAAGCTGGCCAAAGTTATTCGGGTGACATTATTTTCATTCATTATTTTTCTAAACCAACAAGGAAATAGATGCAAACATGGTGAGATGGCAGTCCGAACTGTACAGTCAACTAATGTGTAGTGCAGTGAGTTTGTAAACTGTTTCTGTAAACAAGCTATGTGTGTGCAAAGCATCACATATGTTAAGACATGACAGAATGATCGAAATGACTAAAAAACAAAAGTTAAACAGTTGTCTGAATGCATTTTAGCTCATAGTAAACAGGCTTTGAAAAGCATGTGCAAACAATCTGCATAGTAAATTACTGTAAATCCAATATATTTGCATGATTCTGCAAAGTAGCTGGGAAAACGCCACTTTCCAAATTCACAAGGATCTTGTATAGAAACAGCAGGCTGCAGGATATAGTTCAGAAACGGCATTATAAATATTCCTATACATATTACAGGAAATCTGCCATAGTTGGAAATATTGGTTGGCAGGCCTGTCTCTGGGTTGTTTAGAAATAGGGTACTGACTAAAATGGAGAATGTTGGAGGCCATCTCAGTTCTGTGGGAAGTCTTTGACCCCTGGACATTGCTGGACAGCCTAGGGAAAATTCAGTAAAACAGGGCAATGCAATATCGTCACTTTCACCAAAATCAGTTTAGCAAGGCTTTTTCACACATTTTGCAGCACCTGCGCCATTTCTAAAATGTTTTCTAAATAGTGCAGCTATGCTATTAACATTGCGTAAAGTTTGGTGCAAAATGTTTTGAATTATGCCTGAAAGCCCATCACAGAGCACAACTTACCTGCCCTTGTTCTCACAATTCATTAAAAGGGAGATTCACCCAGATTCGCACTTGCTCTGGGCAAATCTACTGTAGGTCATTTACCAGAAGCTGCGCGACTGCACGTAAGTATTTGTCTGCTGGCTCCCTAAATCCCCCTGGAAATTTTGAAAAGTGGATACATCACACTCCAAAAATGATTGCATTGTCCTGTATGAAAAGTATGAAACGTCCTTTACATCCATAGGGGTGTTTGTGTTAGCTGACAGCACATTGTCAGTCAGTCAGTCACCTGTCCTGGCATGAAATTCCAGTGGTTTGCCATTATTTAAGTTGCCTGGCCCTTAAATCTATGTAGATTACATTTTTAGCTCCAATACTGTCACTGGACATGGGACCCTTTCCACACTCTGCCACCCAGGTCAACCATAATCAGCCTTAAGGTTTGTACACACATGCGATCGCGGGTGCTGACACGCAAAGGAAGATATATACGAACGGACGTTTTGCCCGATAATTGGCCCATGTATGGGTCTGAATGAATGGCCGCTCAATCGGGTATCTTTGCTATCCGCCAGGCGGATCTCCGAACGAGCAGCCATTTCGGCTGATAAAGTATCTGATTATAGGCCAAAATTGCCTAGAGAGCTAATACAAATAAAATGGTTTACAGGGCTGTGTTAGTTGCTGTGAATTAGTAGTGTGAATTCACTTTTGCATGTGCATGAGCTTTTATTTTAAACTGAAAACTTTATTTTGACGCTATCTGTAATAAACAATATCTATCCGCTTTCTACCCATTACAATACGAGTTGTTAACGTATTATGTTATAGTGTAAATGTCTCTCTCTGCTCTTACATCTAGATGGTTGTTCTTGTGGTCTCCTTTCTTGCTATAGTTTGTAGATTCAAAATAGCTATTGGATTACAGAATATCAAACAGAGTTAGAAAGGCAAATACAAAGTTTTATTAGAAAATCGAAAAGAACAAAGAGGAACTGAACATGTATTTAACTTATTAAACATGTCTTTAACATACTAAAATTTTAGGTGAACTGTCTTTTAACAGTCAGGTTTTTCTCATTTCTTATGTTTGCATAATAGAATGAGTAATATGACATCAGGACAATGGGCCAGAAACCAGGGTCACATCTGTGTCACAATTGGAACCATCTGTCTCTGGATTGTTCCTTTACAGTTTACAGAGACTATAGTAATCCTTTTTAAAGAATTTAATATTGTATAAAAGAACAAGCCTATGGACATCCAAAGCCTGAAAAAGAACTAAGCGAGAATTTATCCAAAGTGTACTCAATGTTTTACATGCCAGACTAACAGGGTTATTCAATAAAAGGTCTTATCGTTTAAAATGGTGATAAATATGCCCCAGCCAATCTGAACTTATTTAACATTTGAAAGCGAACATCTGATTGGTTGGGGCAAAATTAGCACCATTTTAAACAATAAGAACTTTTATTGAATATCCCTGATAATTTCAGAGCTCAGAATTTCAGAACTCACAAAGTGCCCATTCATGGCTTGATTATCGTCTGAAACAGCCGTGCATACACATAGCGCATTAGATAATTATATTGTTTGAGATTGTTTATATGGTAAAACAGCCTCCAAATTATATGAAATGTATCCTTTTAGGTTCAGGTACAGTATCCTTACAATAAGGACAGGTGACCACTTGTTATTTGGAGGATTTCGATAGGATTATCCTTGCCCATTGTAGTTACCTTCATTATTTCTCTTCTTTTTTATGCTGGTACTGGTGAAAATTAGCAGTGCTGACCACTTAAGCTTCTGAATGCAGACTCCCTGGAGAGATAGAACATCTAAATAAACTCTTTAGGCTAAAGTATTCTTCCTGTCATAGAGCCGGGACACTGCAGGATGATGAATTAGTGGCCTTTTTTTGTAATTCACAAAAATGGATCACTATAAATAAATGAACATTTTTCACAGCACGGGTAAACAATCAAGTCTGTTTCTGTGAAACCAAACAATACAGTAATTAACAGTGAAACCGACCTCTACTAAGTAATTGCACAAGGCTGGGTACACAGACTTTTTGTCCCGACTGATCGCTCGATACGATTTTGGCCACGGCCAAATTTGCGATCGATCATGCGGTCCCATAGGGATCTGCACGATCGGAATTTTCCGACATGCCCAATCGTTCATTCGGCCGATCGGGACGAATGAACGATCGATGTTGGTCGCGGCCGCCCGCCCGCCCCACGTCAGACAATATTTTCGGACGATCGACCGAAAGTGTGTACCCAGCCTTATACAGTATGCAGATTTCTATTTTAGCACAAAACGCTGCGTATTCACACAATATGTCCTTTACAGGAAAGTTATTGTATAGTGACAGGAGGTTAATTGTGGATGACAGAAACAGAAAAGACACACCTGTACATTGTGTTTAAATAAAAATAAATACAAAAAGATTCACTGATTGGTTGGAGCAGGCACTAAGCATGTGCAACTTGTAAGTGAGAGATTTAGAAATCTGTAGTTGTAAATCCCCCTCCTTTTTCTGGACCATAGTCCTTGTCTATAACAATATCTGCAGGCGAGGCTAAAGGTCACCAGTCCGGTAGAGATCCAAAAGGTTTAGATATCTGTCTTCTTAATGTCCAACCACATCTCTATATACAGTACATATTTATTTTCATGTCTACAATATCCCTGAATCTCTGGTGACTGGTGACTACCATATGTGGAACAGGTTGGTTGTTAACTACACCAAAGAGACTATAGAAGAGCTCAGATGACAATGGGTTACTAAGAGTCCAACAATAGCTAATTCAGCAATAGATGGTAAATTGGACAGTGGACATCAATAATAGATTATTAAATATTATGTATCTCAAATATTATTATACAATTCTATTACTAAGGTCAATTAATGGCTAAATATTCCATTTGATGCTGGAAACCCAGTCCTCCAACCTAGATCCAGCCCTAGACAGACCCTGAAACAATCTTAGCAGCTTTGAAGTATTTGGCTCATATTATTAAATGGTATAGTACCTTCAAGAGCATTAACATTTAACTGAGACATGTAAATACAGGTTTTTAACAGTGCATTCTTGTTTTTTTGCATTATATAGTAAAGTAAGTGGCATTATACTGGATGTGCAGACAAATGGGTTTGATTTATTTTTGTAGCAGTGTAGTATAATTTTCTCATAGTAGTATGCACTAAAAATAAACTATATGATATTTTGATAAAGTCAGCTGGGGATCAATAAAAATCCAGAAGCTGACTGTTAACATTAACTACTTTTTTTTCAGCAAAATAAGACATTCTGATCTTGCTCATAAATCACAATAGCTTGGGTGCAATTTAAAGGGCATGTTCACCCTTAAAAAAAAGCCCATCTGCTATTTTCACCAGTTTATTATATGCATTTGTAATCAGATATTTAAAGATAAGTTCTGGCAAAGGTATCTGCCTCCTTCCTCTGCTCATTAAGCTTTTTTATAAACTTGAGCATGTGCAGTGGAGACACCAGGTGAAACAGCAGTCAATCATTAGCTACTATGTCATTTGTCACAGCCTTGATTGACTGTATAGAGAGGGAGGGGCCAGCTTACAATAATGGGGACGATAATTATCCTTCAATATCTGTTTAGAAATGCAGGTAATAAGGTGCAAATAATATAACTTTGGGTTGGGGGAAGGTAACTGACAATTGACAATTAATTTTTGGTTTATGGGTGGACCTTCCCTTTCATATGAAAATTGTAGATCATGATTTAAAATTAGGCCACACCGGTTTCCTTTTGATCAGTCAAGAGGAATATTGTACAAGGATCTGTCTGTGTGTACCAGGCCTCATTCTGATGGCGTTTTGAATTAACTAACAATGCATGCATGCCTGGTTACATGCATTTTTCATGTTTGATATTTGATGTGCACAGTAATGTTAAACAGTAGTGGTTACATATCTTTTAGAATCATTTTTTTCCTTAGATTGGTCAGTAATTTTTATGGCAGACAATGAACATAAAACAATTTACAATTGTTAGTTATAATATCAATAATACGTTCGCCATATTTATTATTCTCTTTCTTTCTTTTCCTTTCTGCTTATCTTTCACTTCCTGATCATACTTTTATCCAATTACATGTGGCTGTGGATGGTGTAAATTATCCAGGGATTAAAGGGTCAACCAGGAGAAAAGGTGAGTCAGCTTCGCTTTTCCCAAAAATGCCCTACAACCACATGCTTAGCCATCTGGAAACTGTTTATTTCAAACAACAAAAAGAAAAGGCAAAATGACTCTTCTGTTCTTGACTGCCGTTTCCTGTCATCTTTGTTTCCCTGTAATAAACAAACTTCACTTTGGGTAAAAGCTATCATTTCAAGTTTATGTAATTGGTGGAATCTTAGTTACCAAACATTTGTGTTAAAATTTACATCCAAATATTTTGGAAACACCCAGTTTCAAGGCAACACATCTCCTTTTTCTTAAAGTCACTCTCATTTCAAACTCCTTCACTGACAGGAATATCATTTTCAGTTTGGCTGAAAAAACATAAACTTTGCAGTTTACATGGAACTCGCTAAAAAAATGAAAGCAATATAAAGGGCTCAGGGAAGTCCTCAATGGTACCTAAAGCAAATTGCAACGTGGAAACCAACCCTAAGGCGAGTTGGGAACTATTATATGAACAAAACTCCACTGAAATGGTTTTTAATGCTTTTCTTAGAGCTGATGTCTGAGACACTTGTTAGGTCTCTGAATGTTTCAGGAAATGTATTTAAAATGAAGCCTTGTTTACAAAGATTATAGTTCAGGTATTACATTGGTTGTTTGTTTAAATTCTGGGGAAAATAGCCAGAAATATATAGCAAATAAGGATTTAAAGTGTATTGTTTAATTACTTAAGTTTAAATTATCCTTTAGGAAGTATAAGATATTTGAGGGCAAAAAGGGTCATAGATATCCTGTGAATTACATTGTTATAACTGATGCCTAGTTATGTCATCAAGTGTCACATAATGCTTAAAACTTATTTATAGGAAATAACGCACCATAATGTGGCTAAAAAACGTACAGTTTTGAGCCGGGTTCAAAACGAACCTGAAACCCATCCCTACTCATCATGTGGCTGTCCCAGACAGACAGGGCAGTCCAGGATGTGGAAATTTACAAGCCTATAGCTTATCCACACAAGCTAGAGCCATCATCATAGGCTTGTTTAAAGATATGAGTTCTTATCAAAATAATGCACTTGTATGGAGACCACAGTTACCCTTTAAATGGTTTCATATTTGCTATAAACATAGACTAGCAGATCAGCCTCTCCTAAATGGAAAGTCTAAAAGGAGACATGGCATACTAGCTAATTACACAGTTATTTCAATGCTATGGCTTCCTTAATCAAAGTTGATGGTAAGCCTGATTAAACCATTCTATGTTCCATAGAAGTGACCTAAAAACCACACAGATACAAGCCAAGCCATTTTCTTGCTAGCGTTGGCCAACAATGTTGAACACAAACATATGTTGACACATCATAAGAGTAAAGTCATTACAGCCAGCTGTTAAACTGATGCTTTGCACAATATTCAGTTTTTGTTAATTATTTAATTAGCTCTTGAAGCTCCATTCATGCCTCTGCAATTTATTACAATAAATTTTTATTTATTTTCAGGTAAACATTTGCACTTTTAAGCATATATATGTGCCTTTTCTTCACAGCTGTGCATTAGGCATTATTGAAGGTGTTACTGTATGTTAGAATCCACCAATATTGAGCTACATGCAAGTAAAAAGCAAGAGACCAGAGTAAAAGTGGGTGTGGAAATCCTAAAATTGTCACAAAGATGAAGTACAAAAACTCAAAAGTTTGTAGTTACATAGTTGTGCAAACATGCCAAGATTGTTGCAGCATCCATCATTAAATCGTATTATAGGGTGGGCGTACTAGATCAGCCTAAAATCATGAACTGAGAAACAAAATATAGTTTACCGTTCTATTTTCATTGCATGTATAATTATATAAGATGTATTCATTTATAGATTAAGATGAGAAAAAGTCCTTTTTTTCAGCAGAGCTGACAACTACTTTGTGCTAGTTGCTACAGGGATCCATCTCTGTACCACATACTATCACAAAATGCTATGGGAAATTCACATAGAAGAGTTCAGCTATTTCAGAAAAAGAAATAAATCTGTTTTGTAAATGTATTCCTTCTCTATTAAACCATATTTTAAATATCTAAAATAGCTGAGTTTTTTGAGATCCTAAGAAATATTCTTGTTTCCTTTTCTTTGTTTTCTGTCTTTAGGTTCTAAAAACTTTCCATAACCAGGTCTTTACATTCAAAAATGGTAGCAGCAATTAATGAATCCTGTCAAAAGATATACAGTCAGGGAGATTCAATAAAAGTTCTTACCGTTAAAAATGGTGCTAATTTTGCCCCAACCAATCAGATCTTATTTAACATTTGAAAGCTAACATCTGATTGGTTGGGGCAAAATTAGCACCATTTTTAACGATAAAAACTTTTATTGAAGCTCCCTGAGTACATGGCCTGTTTTAATTTTAAAAAATTAACTATTTTAGGTGGTTAATTTGGTCGGGATAAATCAATTGTGATCCTGGATGTAGGCTTATAACCTACCACCATCATTTATATTTGTTATATAAATATTATTTCTTATATGTGCCCATCTTTTTCTATATCAGTCACTCTGTGGCTATAAGCATTGAATGAAATGTGTCTTAACCAGCTAGAGAGAAAGAAGACTAAAGGTGGCCATACATATGTGTGATATTACTTACGTACGACAGAGCACTCACGCGCGACATGCAATCGCAAAATGAATGGGATTTTGCAATTGCATGTCGGTCGAATATAAGACCGGGAGAGGCGGTTCCGACAGGATCGATGAACATTGCGTGAGCACTCGGTCGGGTAAGTAATATCACACATATGTATGGCCACCTTAACTCGCCAGGTTTTGTTTAAACTAGCATAGGATGGAATAGAATCAAATTCTGTACAGAATTTAAAGGTTACCTAGAGGTTAATAGAGGTAGAATAACAGTTTGTTCTTACAGTTTATAAAATGTCCACTTTATAAATAGTGAACTTTTTACATGAAAGATTGGAAATTTTGTGATTTATGTAAAAAATGTACTAGTGGTTCTATTCTATAATTATTGGCCATTTAAAGACAAATATTTAGTCATATTCAACATTTGTTTTTCATTATGAGCTAAGGTGTAATATACTTTTCAGCAGCCGTTCTGTGTATTAAAGAAATAATGAAATATTCCAAGCACTGTAATGTAAAAATAATTCATTTTAAGCATTCTTAATAATTTAATTCAAGTGTCATGTGCTTGACAGGTTCCAGAGCTAAAAGTAACAACGCATTCCTAATAGCGGATCACCTTTCCATTATAAATATTGCATACTTGTGCTTACATCCAACCTTTCTGATATTTGTATCCTCGGAATTTGACATTTGTTGGTGTACACCAATAAATCACAAGTAGCTACAGTACATTTGTCCAGGCAGTAACTATGTGAAACCACATCCTGATTATGTCTAACACTTTTCTGTCTAGGGAATGCTTTTCTGTGGATATATTGTTAATTTTTGTTAATGCTTTTTAAACTACAATGTTAAAAAATGTTGAGAGAATGCAGATGTGACCTTTGTAATTGGCTATAATTGTATAAGCATTACTTTATGTATCCTGAGGATACACTGTCATGCATTCAGATTGACAGTGATGTAAAGGTCCATTGTTCCAAGACTGCTTAGGAGTCTATCAATCTGCAAAATACAACGAAGGTCTGATGCCAACATTAATAGGACACCACAAGTTATATTATAATACAAAATAGATTTTGTGCACAATTGATTAGTTCCAGTGTTCTGGCACATGTCTGATCTTGTGTGTAGTTTAGCATGCTCATTTGGTCAGCTGGGCTAAAATATAGTATGTTCACTTTTAATCCAGCCCCTATCAGAATCTATAGGTGTTGGTAAATTATCAGGAAATTAGATAAAGCTATACCTTCTAGTGCAGGCTCATTCTTCTAAAATAGTTAATTTATATCTAGGACTGTCACGTCCATGAAGCAGGGTGAAAATCCTGCTCACGGCATGGCAGTTCTGCATAATACAAGTCAATGGCGGGATGCACCCCATTGGCTTCCATTGTAGTGGAAGTGTCACCAGAGGAAAAATGCTCCCGGCGCCCCTGCTACTGTTTATATCTGTACACACTTACCTCTTTCAGGTACAGACAAACGATCATGTGATCCAAAACACTGAATGCTGCTGTATATGATTTTGTAAAATAATGGTGCCATATTCCAGTCCACATTAGCTGATTACAAGCTGAAACCACTGAAAATCAACAAGGCATTTCAATAATATCTTCCAATAGAAAATGCGAACATGAAGAATAAACAGGTGTATGGCCTTGCTTTTGTCTTTCCTTACATTTTTCCCAGACCTCACCTATCCATTGGATTCTACACATTCCCGATTGCATTGAGATACATTTGGTTGTTTAATTTTTTCAGTGTTTCAACATTGCAATTAATAATTTCCTTTCAAAAGTTAATTGAATGCCTTCAATTTTGAATGGATGGTCTTGCTACTCTAATGCACATGTTTATATTACTTTTTGGTTTTTTAAATGGACATTGGCTTTAGTAATGGTCATATTAGAGATCTGATTTCCTAGCTGTTTATTATACTTTGCTAGTGCAGTAGATGCTCAGAAAGCATTAGACAGTTAATTGAACTGTGTAAAACGCATATTTACCAATCCCAAGCCATCAGCACATACTGTGAGGTTATCATATATGGTAAAACCTAGATTCATATTTCTGATCAAGAACAATTTCAAGGACTTAATATGTATTTTTATTTGGCCTTTTCCCAGACTTGCATTTGCACAAGTTTGACTTTTAAGACAGTGCTGTATTTGTTCCAGATGCTTTTTATTTGTTATGCCTAAGGCTGCTGGCACACACACACACAGCATTTCCACAGCATGGAGCCAATGTGGTGATTAGCACTCAGGAGTGAGTTAACTCAATATTGAAGGTAATTGGAAACGTGTTACCTGGCTCACAGGGGTGTGGCCATGTGTTTACTGCCAGGTAGTGTTGGTTTATGACACGGTCACAGTGCTGTGACCAGGTTAACAGGCTCCTGTCTGCTCTTGACTGTGGCAGCTTTTCACATTGTTTCTTAAAAAGCAACTTGTGTCCTAACCCTAAGGCACTTTGCAGATTGCCCAGAACAGCGCCAATTCTTATTTTCACACTCTATCCTTCCTTTTCATTCAATGGGTAAAAAAATGCCACCACCAGCCAATATCTATTCTTAACTGAGAACATTTTCTGCCTTTTTAACTTTTGCTGCTACTTATATTTCGATTTTTTTTTTAAAGTCCAAATAGTCTTAAAGGAATTTGCTTTTTGTTAGTTTTTTGCAATTTCCCTCAATGTCGCTTGGTTTTTATTTACTTTCTATTTATTAGCCAATCATATTTCTTTTATTTTCTGTCCAGCTTCCTGGTATAACTTAAACTCTTGCAACTTTGTGTTTTATTCTTTTGTTATTTCTCGCTGCGTTTTATCCTTATTCTCTCCTTCAGCTGTTTTGATTTCTGTCATTGTTTCATTCTCTCTCTCTCATTCTATCTGTTATTTCTGCAGGGAGCTCCAGGAGAACCTGGCATGTCCATTATAGGACCCCGAGGCCCTCCTGTAAGTGTCTTTATTTTCCTGAATAGTTTATCTCCAATGTACATTTTTACAGTTGTAAAATAATTCTAGTTCATCTTTGGAATACTTCTTTCTATTTTGCTGACTTGGAACTTCAAATTCACAAAAATCTGCACCTCACTTTAATTACTTCCCAGACACCCTTGGTACCAGAGTCATCAAGAAATTGCTTGCTCATAAGGGCTAGTTTGGTGAAGCCTTTAAAGATCAGTGTAAATCTGGGAAAAACACAGTCCTGGTATTATGAGATGTTCTCATGAGGCTTAACACAATTGCAGAAAACTATCAGGGAGATGTAGTAAAAGTTCTTATCGTTTTAATGGTGGTAATTTTGCCCCAACCAATCAGATGTTAGCTTTCAAATGGTAAATAACATTTGATTGGTTGGGGCAAAAGTAGCACCATTTTTAACTATAAGAACTTTTATTACATCTTCCTTTATTTTATTTCATTTTGCACTTGACAACTTTATAGTAACTGTGACTTAGGGACACTGACTCTAACATTCTCTTACAAAAAGGCAATTTACTTTTTAGTGTGTAAAACGAAATAACATAAAAAAGAGTAAGCACAGCCAGCAACAGCAGAGTTAAGAGGAGTGTATTCCAGATCCCATTACCACTTGTGCCATGTTGGAATGTAGAGGATTACAGGGTATGTGTTTGGGAATGTTCCATGCCACATTTTATGTCCAGTCAGAAGAAAGAAATAGAAGTATATCATTTTGGTAAGTAGTCAGTGTCTTCAGCCAGACAACCCTGTAAGAAACTAGTGACTATTTTTATATTAAACATAGATTTTTAATGGGATAGTTATATTAGATAGTTTTACCCATTGTAACAAAGCAAAGTTAGTTAGAATGTCCCTAATAAACTCAGTAAAATTGTTTTGTAATAAACAATCTAATCTATAATCAAACCTATATATCTGAGTACTGCACTATGATTATCGTCTGTACAATTGTCCTTTGATAGTCTTTCAAGGAGAGGAGCATGTTTACTCTACGAGAGAGAAATGTGTACAAGTTCACTGTAAAAAGCTGATGCTGCATTTTAAGGCATTCTGAGTAACATATTTGGGAACTCACTGCATTTCTCATCCTGTGAAGATAAAACAATTTTCTTGTGATGCTCTTCTCTATGCTGGCTAAATGAACAAGGAAAGAATTTCCCTTTGCTTCACAGGTAGCTTACTGGGGTCAAGCAGAAGCCAAACTATTGGACAAAAAAAGCCATCTGGTTTTGTAATAATATGTCATATATACAGTTAAAAAAAACAATGTTAATCAGAAACAGCTTAGCTCCTGCTTTATTTAAAGTTAGACTACTTTATTTAAAATGAAAATTAAAGAAATGCATAGGATGTACAAAAGTGAGTAACAGGCCTGCTTTATGACTTTAGTAGCCCTACAGTACTGTCCCTTACTATTTTCAATTATACTTTATATTTTTCTGAGCCCTGTTTTGTATTGGCAGTCTGAGGCATGCTATTCTAAGATGTTTTTGAATGTATATTGGGTCTTATTTAATAAAAGTTTGCCTTTGCTATAAATCTTCAATAGCCAATAAGATATTTAAGGGGAAGTTTTTATGTTTTATTTTAATGACCAATATACATTGGCCAATGTCCATCCAGGGATGTTTCTGTTTACTGACTTCTTAATGGCACGACATGTAATCTTGTCTGTCTCAGACACCGGGTTTGTTTAGTTGCTCAGTAGAAATCTGAGCAGGTTTGACACTTTCAACAGCAAATCCATAGAAATTACTGTTAGGGAACCTAAAATGGCAGCTCATTACTGACCATAGAGAGGCACAGCAAAGGGAATGAACTTAAGTGGTTTAAAAAAAAAAAAAAAAGACAATATAAAGAATACCTAGGTGTAAGTATAACATAAACACATCATTTCAATAATGATTTTTTTTTTCTTCTGACTACTCCTTTAACCACCCCCCCCCCCAAAAAAAAAATAAAATGGAGTAGATCAGGAAACACCTTGCTGCAAACAGAACAGGCGAACTTTACATCTCTTGTTATAGAAGCCCTATTGCGTGTGAGTAGGATGCTTTAAAGGTTGTCAGTTATGCCTACACATTTACCATACCCATGGATATTTAAACAGAAATCTAATCAATACTGTCATAATTTAGTGAGCACAAAAGCAATAGATTAATTCTTGGGTTTTTAATGACATGCATTTTACCTCTAAATAAATTACTTTTAAATGATGTGAGCCCTTAATAGTTATGTTCCATTATCCTTACATAAAAGGCTCAATGACAGAAGGGTGAAAGCACATGTTATCTATAAATAAAATGTATTTTACATCACTAAACACTATAGAAACACTAAAAATAGCAGAAGCAATTTCTTCCTTAAAGCAGACTGCCAGCAATGTCTCCCTGTCTCTCTGTCACACTATTTCAATGGTTCATCTCGTACACAGCAGCAAATCCTGATGTCTTTACAGAGGAACCATTCTACTGGAAAATGGACAGTGAAAATGCTTTTCACAATGACCTACATACACATTATATTTATGCTGAATAACCAAGGCAAATCAAATACCATTATTGTCTGTCCTTTTAATGACATAATTAATACAAGATCTAAAAGCATATTCAATTTCTTCAGAGCCAGCAAAAGCTAGTTGTATATGACATAATGTTATACATTATATAAAGCTAAACTTGCTTGTGATCCGTGCTTGTGATGTCCATGCATCGGTCACGCGCGTTTACGGGCATCACAAGCACGGATTTAGAGGCTAAGGGAAGAGGGGGAGCAAACAACTCACAGAGGGAGGAGCTTACCAGCCTTATCCTTCACATCCAAGATGTCACCAACTTTACATCCACACAAGTAAGTGGGAAATAAAAAGGGAAGAATGTTTTTTTAAAGCGGCATCTTACTATTAAAGGGAATGTCCACCCCCAAAACTATAATCCCCCCAACTACTGGCCCCATCATGTAGTGTAATAAAATCCTTACCTCACATCCCAGCTCCATATGGTTCTCCTGTAGTCCCCCCCAAAGTCCCAAAAGCTGCCCACCAGGAGGATAGCAGAGTCCATATAGGACTCTGCCTCCTACCTGGCCTCCGGGAGAAGTTTTGCATGCGTACTGCAGCCCTTCTCCCTCTCCCTCCCTCTCAGGATTCCCTCCCCCTAGCGTTAAACCCTTTAACTATAAGATTCCCCCTGTCCCCCCAGCCCCAACCGCTATATTTATATTGTTAGAAAGCTCCCCAAACTTTACTTACCTTCCCTCTTTCCCCCGCCGAAATGCACTCCTGGCAGCTGCGTCCGTGATTGGCTGCCGCTCAGCCAATCACAGACGCGACTGCCGATCCCACCCCTCTGCTTGCATTTCCTCGCAAGCAGAGGGCCGGCAGCGCGGTGGAGGAAAGAGGGAAGGTAAGTAGAGTTTGGGGCACTTTCTAAAAATATATAGAGCAGCGTTTCAGTAACGCTGTGCTTCAAGTTACGTGAAACCAGGGGTGAGGACCTAGTGATTCAGGTCCTCACCCTGGGTAAAAGGTGCTGACCTAAGAAGAGAAGCGGAGGGAAGGTGAGTATAACTGTCCTTTAAGTTGGCAGCATTCTTGTGGCATATACCAAAGCAGATAGTATGCTCACTGTTCAAGATTCTAATGACAGTTGGCTTTATGTGAATCCAGCCTGGAGCTTCTTGTCAATAGAAACCAAATCAGATTACATTAGGTTTACTTTTTGGAAATTAGTATTGAGTCTTGCAACCAAGAAAAGAAGATTTTTTTAAAGATGTTTAAATTTAAACATGATTC
This sequence comes from Hymenochirus boettgeri, assembly GCA_019447015.1. Lineage (NCBI taxonomy): Eukaryota > Metazoa > Chordata > Amphibia > Anura > Pipidae > Hymenochirus > Hymenochirus boettgeri. The sequence goes on from CM033475.1 coordinate 79,341,434, forward strand.
CTCATTCAGTGGTCACATTGTCTAAACTTTGTTGTCTTCATGCTGGTCAATGTGTTGTTGTAGATGGAAAATTATTGGTATTTTTACATGCTGTACCTTGACTTTTAGCAGACCGCACGTGGTTACCAAAAAGTAGATTAGGTTAGGTGGAATTAAGTAGTCTTCTTCACTCAGTGAAAGATCTGTGGGTGGACTAAAGATTTTCAACATTTGCAAAACAAAAGTTAAGCAGATATGTATGTTCTTTGTCAGGCATTTGCCATTGAAATTGCATGGCCTTTCTAGTTAATCACATTTTGTATAAATTGTTTATGGTGTTTTCACAATTAATTCTTGTCATGTAGGGAGTTGGGCATGGAAATTCACAGAACAATTGTCTCAAACTTCAAAGCATCTTAATTTAGGTCAGTTGTCCTTACTGATTCAACTGCAGAAAGGGGATAAGATAGAATAGATGAATGGCAAAAATTAAAACCAGCTGGATTGTAAAAATGCAATGGTCTGTTCAAGCTGCAGGTTTGGCTCTTTTGGTTATCTGAATACTGTAGGTTACGGGTTACCACAAACTATTTGACTAATTGAAAATGTCTCTGAACTCCAGTCTGACATGACTACCATGACATGACCAAATCAAATAAATCAAATAAAAAACATGTCACTAGACATTTCCAGCAACTCCAGGTCATAAACACAAATTATCAAATCTCATCCCTAAACAGTTTTTCTCTGTATAATGTCCAAAGCCTGCAAAACAAGTTGATCACAGTTGCCTCATTGGCTTCTTTTTTGAATTGGCAAGGATTTTGGTTTGGCTGTAAAATAAAGAAGGTGACAAATATGTAAGAATCTGGCCTAGATCCATGGTCAGATTATTAATGTGGGAATAATTTAATGAAATTGGTCTGTTTTCTAAATTGTACTTTTTTCTTTTGCAAACATTTACTTAGACAGATTCATTATGAGAGAATATAAAAATCACATTAGTTGAATTGCATCTGTATTTTAGGAAATAAAAAGAATGGCAAATAAGAAGTTAATGGCTGACACATGACCTCAATGAGAATTCTTTTGGCTTCTAACCAGGAGCTACTTAGAAACAGTTTTTTTCCTAATGGAAGGAAATCCATGTGACAGAACAATTATTTCAGAAAACACATTGTAGTTAGAGATGGCCGAACTTTGGAAAGTTCGGTCCATTTTTGAACTTTCAAACTATATGGAAAGTTCGAAAACGGACCCATTAAAGTCAAATATTTGGGAGTCAAATAGTTTGAAAAGTTTGAATGAAATACAATTAAAATATTAAGTGTAACTAAATGTAAATGGCTGTGGGACTGGGGAAATGGTCTGGATTCGATATTCAATATTTACTCGGGTATAGGTATAATAGACATTTTACTCGCGGATTCGATATTCTTTATTTACTCGCGTATAGGTATAATAGACATTTTGCTCACGGATTTGAGAATTCGATTTTTACTCGCGTATTGGTATAACAGACATTTTTCTTGCGGATTCGATATTCGATATTTACTCACGTATTGGTATAATTGACATTTTACTCCCATATTCGCATGCCTCGAATGGTCGAACTTTGATAATTATCGAAAGTCTGTAAAATATTGAAAATCCAGGTCAGGGATAGTTCGAGTCCGTTTGTACTCGAATAGTTCAGCTCAAAAATTGGGGCTTGAGTTCTAGTCCATCTCTAATTGTAGCATATGGATTCAAGGCTGTTTAGTTGGTTCTAAATTTATTTTATTTTTATTAAATTTCATATATTCAACTGATTATTATAAACTAAATTTAAAAATGTTTGAAATGCTGTCCATTTTGTTGCTGTTTATATCGTGATATACTAGGTAACCATATATTGATCTTTTTTTGTAGGGCCAGCCGGGAACTCGTGGTTTTCCTGGGTTTCCAGTAAGTAAACTCTGTGAGATTATCATCTCTTCGTTAGTACATTCTACCAAGATTATTGCATATTCCTTGATGGTTTGATGGAAAAAAGATTTTTTTCTTAATGAATACTTTGCAATAGATCCACCTCCAAGAGATCCATATTTTAGAATTTTCCTTTTTAAAGAGAATTTGCAATATATGGTAGCAGTCCTTGCACACCTGGTGCAATAGGCTTCCTGCTCCACATTGTTAGTACAGGGGAAAACTTTATTTTCCCACCCTTGCCCTGATGGTTTCATGTTTCAGATGCATCTGTTGATCTATTTGTCCTATGAGTGGGGTTAGAACTAGCCCATGAATGATCCAAAGACTAAGGTTTACACAGCTAAGTGTTAATTATAGTTAAACTAAGTGAATGTTCAAAATAAACCACTTTATGAATCTAAGTTCATACTAATATTTGTTATAAATAAATGCATTGTGTGCATGATGAATGCATAGCATTGTTTTTATAATATAGAACATTTGATAGAGATGGTTTAATGTATTTTTCTTTTTTTGCATATTTACATTTATTACATTTATAACTATCCTTACTTTTAGTTACAAGTATGAAAAATAAAAAAGAATAACTTACTTTAAAAACATTTGAAACTTTAAGAATGGCATTGCAAAAGAAGTTTGTAAATGTGTAGCCCTCTAGTGGACATTATAGTATATGGCAATTGCATATAGTTAAATGTAGAAATCTCAAACCATCTCAATGTAATGTTGTAATGTGGAAGTGCATGAAAAGTGTTTACAGCTGCTGTGTTGTCTGTTGTGATAAAGTGTAAATAGTGTGGTTAATAAAAGCTGAATAAGGCTAACCCTAAACCAAAATATCCAAGCCTGGTCTGTGCAAAAGGCCCAATTTCTGTCTTAATGGAGTTTCTTTTTAGAAGCAATGTTTTATTTCTTATATGCTTGCTGATGAGTGTGACTTCTCTGCACCTGGGAACAGAATGAAGTTATTTTTCATAATGTGGGATAACAGTCCATTCTTAGTGCTATTCTTTAACACATTAACTCAAGGTTAATGAAAAATCTACAGCTAAGCATGAGCAGAGCTTGCTTTTTGGAATTACCAAATGAATATAGAACGAGCACATACAATCCAATACTGTTAGACAGTTGAGTTTATTAAATAAATATTATTCTACATATATGTTCTTATAAATATGCCAGAGCCGCTCATTGTTAAAAAAAGTTATTCCTTCATTCAATTTGTTATTCTCTTTCTCCTTGATATTGTTAAGAATGGATATTATATAAACCAATTAGACAAATACGTATTTAAAATTAACTCTTTGTTAAGTTAAAAATTATGATTTATTGATTTATTATTGATTTATAGAGGCCAGACTGAGGAACTAAACGTAATATAAGGTTTAATACACTGGGTGTTGGGTGTGTTATAAGGAAGAAGTATAGCCTAAAACAAAGATATTGTATTTCAACAAACAGTACAAAATATTGCTTAAAGGGCATCTATAGTGAAAAACACACATTGCCCCTTTGCAAAGTTAAATTCATGTACAGTGACTTTGTTTAACCATGGTGTCGGATCTGTGTGCAGCACTCCCCCCTTCCCCCTCCCCTCTGTTACCTCCTCCGTGTCTCAACTCCGGCTAACCGACAAGCTTCTCATGTGCAGTAGGAGTTAAAAGTTCAACATCCTGAAAAACACACCCACGCACAGTGGCCAATAGAAAGCAAGCTTCCCTATAGAAACGGAAGAAAGAGAACAGTACAGTTTACGATCTCTCACTTTGTGACCCATCATCAATCAGTGAAAGCTATTAAGAAGGGGGGTCAAGTGCAGCCTTATATCTACCATCAAAGCTACCACTTTCCCCCTGCTAATGCTCTTATCTCTATGTTTATTACAGAGCAGGGAGGGGGGAATTATGTCACAGGGATTTGATTGACAGTCCAAGTAGGAGTAGAGGAATGCAACCAGTATTCTTCTAACTGGTGTATCTCAGGACAGAGAGGGAATCTGAAAAAAGTGAAGACACTCTAGGGGTTGTGGGGAATTATAGAACACATGGAAAGAAAGAATAAAAAGTTAATTTTCCCACTATAGATGCCCTTTAAATCTAATGCTGAAAACATTCACAGTAATAAATTTTCTACAGGCACAGTTCAGTGTTACATTTGATCATTTCTCACAATTTGAACATTAGGCTTTATTGTTATCTCCTTGTTTTTTTTTTTATTTCAAACAAAACTGATCATCAGAAAATGTAATACATGTTTTTTTTAAAGTAAATTTGACTGCTTTTACATATTCCAGGTACATTGCACCTTGTATCCAATGCATATATCTAATAATCTAAAAAAGCCCTTCATTTAATGTTTTATTTGTATTTCAGGGCCCCATAGGATTAGACGGCAAGCCAGTAAGTTCTCCTTAAATTAGCTAGTCCCAATTCTGCTAGAATGCAAAGTCTACTATTCCCCAAAGACTAGAGGCCACCAGACTGTTGCCATCTCCTTCTATTAAAACATAATTACTATAAATTCCTCTTTATAGGGGTAAACAGAGAACAGTGAGAATTGTGCTGTGGAAGGATTAAATTAAATTGGTGCTTCCCTACAAGGCATATTTCACATTTCTTTTTGAAAGTGGAATGTTGGTATGCATGTAAAATGTTTTCTATATATACCCATGTATATACCCATTTAGTCTGAAAATTGATTAAAACAATTATACACTAAATTACCTCAATGTAAATGTAAGATTTCTTTAAAACTGATTTTGGAGATCAATCTGGGTGGCCCTTAGATGTCTGTGTAAATGTTAAGTTTCTGGGGTAATTGAGTTAAACAACATCTCTTTCATACCCTCCAATATCAAATTTTAAATATGTACACTTATACAATCAATATGGTGCAGTGTTGGAGAATAATGAAGTTAACCTGATCTTACCCCAGCTCTGTGCAATGCATTTTCCATTAGTGCACCTATCTAAAGGTGAGTGTTGAAGGGTATGCACTTCTTATCTCAAATTATCATAAGTATAAAGTTTCACTTCAAAATTTTCTCTTTGACAAGGCCTCTTGTGTTGATGTGGTAGAGGTAAATGAAGAATTACAATCATTGTCTGTGCTCTTTTTGCCTGTCTGACATAAGAATGTAATATGTCATGCAGCACTCATGATAACTAACTCCTGCAAATCCCTAAAACCTTCTTTGTATGCATGCAGCCTTATGTGTGTAAACCCTGTTTGTAAAATTACATGGTGTTATTTTCTTACACTATACAATACATTTATTGGCCGGTTGCAACTTTTTACATTTTTCATTCATTGACCATCTACTCGTTTTAAATCCATTTTGGTACCTGTAAAGCATTTAATGAAATTCAGCAGGAGCAACATAACTCACATTCATTAACCAAGTGACAAGGTCAAAAGGATTAACATTGTATTCCAGTTGTACTCCACTGAACCATGGAAGACTGAAAAGAAATACACCGTTAAATTTGAAATATTACACCAGAGGTCTTTAGTCCTGATATCTGACTTTGGTTTTATCTTCTAACTATGCTTTAAATCTTTCTAATGTGCCTCCAATATTCTTCCATCTATCATAGCAGAATTACAATGCTTTGCTCTCATTAATATCTCTTCATTTTATATTGCAATCCATGTTAGGGAGGGATGTTCTGTGAGCTTTTAAAATTCACTTTGACAAGCATCTCCTCTGATATTATAGGGACATCCCGGTCAGAAAGGAGAAAAGGGTGAGATGGTAAGTAATTTATGTGCATGTAATTTATTGATCTGTGAAATTTAAATGTTTAAATCAATGGCAGGGGAATTTGTTCAATGACATTTAAAATGTTGCCTGTTGTTGTAGCAATCTGATATTTAAAGTTACAAATAGTTTAATTGTAAGTGTTTATATAGTGCTGAAATATTAAATTTTTTAGATCGTTGTTTTTTTAACAAGGTGTTGCTAGGTTTTTTTTAAAAGACATTGTCGGGAACTGTGTGGGTCCACCCTGTGTGAATGAATTTTTTTAAATACAGATATTTAAAGATTTATTTGTCTATATCAATATCAATCCATATCTCTTAAATTTCTATAACTTATGAATTTTGATAAATTGATGACTGTGAGATAAAGACTGAAGAGATAAATAAAATATATAATAATCACGGACGCGGCTACCGGGAGTTCATATCGCAGTGGAAAGAGGGAAGGTAAGTAATGTTTGGGGCACTTTCTAAGAATAAAAATGGAGCGGTTGGGGCTGGGGGGACAGGGGGAATCATATATCTAAAGGGTTTTACGCTAGGGGGAGGGAATCCTGAGAGGGAGGGGGAGAAGGGCTGCAGTGCGCATGCCAAACTTCTCCCAGAGGCCAGGTAGGAGGCAGAGTCCTATATGGACTCTGCTATCCTCCTGGTGGGTAGGGATGGCCGGTTCGCGGATCCGAACCCGGATCCGCCGCGGATTTATCCCGTTCGCGAACGGCGGATTTTTCCGGATTCTCCGCCTTCCGAACTTCCGATTTGCGGATTTTTAGTATTTTTCGAAATTACGAGTTTTCACGAAATTTCGAAAATTTCCGAAAATACGAGAACGTGTAATTTCGAAAATTTTCGAAAATACAAGGATTTCTCTTATTTCCATAAATACGTATTTTCGAAAATTTTCGAAATTACGAGGATTACCGATTTCCAAAATACATATTTTCGAAAATACTAGTTTTCTCGTATTTCGAAAATTTCCGAAAAACGCGAAACCCGTATTTCGATAATTTTCGAAAATACGAAAAATCGCGGAATTTCGAGGGTATTTTCATTTTAATGGGTCGCTCGCGGATTTTCGAATTTATTCGAAATTCGAGGATCCCGAGCGGACCGGATTTTGCGAAGTTCGGACATCCTACTGGTACTTTCTAAATACAAGGATTTCTCTTATTTCATAATACCTATTTTCGAAAATTTTCGAAATTACGAGGATACTCGTATTTTCCAAAATACATATTTTCGAAAATACTAGTTTTCTCGTATTTTCGAAAATTTCCGAAAATACGCGAAACCCCTAATTTCGATAATTTTCGAAAATCGCGGATTTCGAGGGTATTTCATTTTAATGGGTCCGCTCGCGGATTTTCGAATTTTCAAAATTAATTCGAAAATTCGAGGATCCTCGAGCGGACCGGATTTTGCGAAGTTCGGACATCTCTACTGGTACTTTCTAAAATACAAGGATTTCTCTTATTTCCATAAATACCTATTTTCAAAATTTTCGAAATTACGAGGATTACTCGTATTTTCCAAAATACATATTTTCGAAAATACTAGTTTTCTCGTATTTTCGAAAATTTCCGAAAATACGCGAAACCCCGTAATTTCGATAATTTTCGAAAATCGCGGAATTTCGAGGGTATTTTTCATTTTAATGGGTCCGCTCGCGGATTTTCGAATTTTCAAAATTAATTCGAAAATTCGAGGATCCTCGAGCGGACCGGATTCTGCGAAGTTCGGACATCTCTACTGGTGGGCAGTTTTTTGGACTTTGGGGGGGGGACTACAGGAGAACCATATGGAGCTGGGATTGAGGTAAGGATTAAACTACACTACACAATGGGGCCAGTAGTGGGGGGGTTATTTTTGGGGGTGGACATGCCCTTTAAAATATCATCCCTCACACACATTGACAGATATGGGGGCCACAGATTGTGGGGTAAACAGTCAGTTTGTATAAAATCACATTGTCAATTAGGATGCAGATTAAATCATCAATTGATCCAAGCAATTTCATCTAATTGAATTTTAATTATTCAAATCGATCATCTATGGGCCAACATCCACAAAGATGGACAGCAGACTTCCATAAATACTCTCCAAATAGCAGTCATGTTGTTACATGTTTATAGCCAGCTTTAGGACAGGCCAGACTCTAAATTGCAACAACTTCTTAGAACTCACAAGCCAAACATATTGCACATTTTAAAATGTTTTATCACTGCTAAGCAATGGAAACTGAGAAGGCACTGACAAATGACATCTTTGAAGCAGAGGTGCAATTTCAAAACACCAAAAGTATTTAAGGATATTCACTGCAATAACATTTTATTTAGAGATTTAAATCAATCAATTTCCAGATCACTTTTAACCAGTACTGAAGGTGTCCACTCAGGGTTGCTTACCTATTTTTTATCCTAGTCGGATGATGGCCAGGACCTTGCTCTTTAAATCTTTTATGCCTTTTCTGCTCAATGGATAAGGAAGGGAGGAAAAACACAAGTTTGAGCAGAGGGTGTAAATTGTAAGTAGGAAATAGAAAAACCTCTTATTAAACTTGATATCCAACATAAATAAATCCTACGTGACTTATTGATCTGAATTAATAACTATCCTGTTCAAGTAACAGAAAACTAATGACATCCCCTTAACTGAGGATATATGTAGTTATTCCTAGATAACTTAGCAAGCAGATAAAAGAAAACATCTACTCTGTGCATCCTAGAATGTAATATTGACTTATCGTTATATGTAATATTGACTTATCGCAGGTGCATATGCAGACATATGCACCTGCTCAGTCCTTCATGCTTCCGCTGAAAAAGCTCTCTGAGCTTACTGAAGATGTGAGGATCAGGGAGGAAAAGCTTAGCAGGGAAATGTAATTGTTATGGGCATCGGGGGTTAGAGGGAGGTAAGTTTGTGGGGGGTAGGGAAGTATGCATTTTATTTCTGGGGTGGACATGCCCTTAAATATTAAGAGTAATGTTTTGCCAAACACATTAACTGAGCATACATAAAAATGCTGCTTCCAAATACAGAATAGAGAAGGTATATTTTATACTTTAAATTCCCAGTTTAAGGGATGACGTGGTCATCTTACTGCATTGGTTTTAATACATCTGTGATACTGATCACAAAATAACATTTGTATTTTGTATAAAGTAACAGGACCAATTGTCTTTCTACTTCTTCCAACCTCCCGAACTTGATGCCTATGTATTAAAATCAGGTTAACTCATAAATGTAAGACAACAATATTTGATAGTGGTTCTTAAGGTGGGAAATGTGTTGTTTGGTTAAAAGACACGCATGCAACCGCCGTAAGTGATGTACCAAAACAAATGTTGGCCCTTTTCGCCCAACATTTGTAACACCAGCCAACAGTTAAAGGCAGGCGAAAATTAAAGGCAATGTCCAACCTTAAAACAAAAAACGGTCAATTGTCCAGTTACTTTCCCCCAACCCCAAATGATATATTTTGCACGTTATTGGACACATTGCTAGCCAGATATTTAAGGATAATTATTGTCCTCATAAGCTGACCCCTCCCCGAATGCACTTACTAAAGGCTGTGAAAACTAAAATCATAGGCAATGACTGCTGTTTCACCAGGTGCTTCCACTGCACATGTGCAATCTTAAAAAAAGCTCATTTAGCAGAGGGAGCGATTGCGTGGGGATATGATTACTTTATACAAATGAAATAATGGGTTATATAATAAACTCTTGGATGTATTGTTCACCAATAGGTCAAAGCAGAGGACGTTTAAGATTATAAGAAAATTTATCTTCAGGTTAGGAAAGTTTATTTTTTACAGTGAGAACGGTGAAACTGTCTTTCAGCAGATGTGGTAATGGCAAGTTCATTAAATAGCTTCAAAAGAGGGCTAGATACGTTGTTAAAATTCAAAAATATTGAATATTATTGAAATGAATACATAGAAAAATGTATATACATATTAATACATATACGAAACGCCCTCCCCCTTTCCTGCTGAGTGTGTTTTTTTGCCTTCCTTAGGATCAGCTGTTAGGTACTACTCATGAGTAGGCTAAAAGTTTGAACAAGATGGACTTATATCTCCAATACTACGGTACTATGTATGTACTAGCCACAATGATAACAATGGACCCTATAAGAATGTGCAGATGTGCAGCTCTCCATGCACACCACAACCTCCCCCGATAAGATTTTTAATTGACATTGTGGAATGTCAGGAGCAACAACTCAATAAACAGTAAACAGCAGTTAAATGTTGGTTTTGATCCTGCGCCTTTTTGCAGCAGCCATGGATGTCTAGAGGGTTAATGCATCACCATGTTTTGCATGTGCTGAATCTCTTTGCTCTGTTTGAACAGGTTTCTGCTTTTTTGCAAACCATTGTTCTGTAAACTGAGTTATTGAGCCTGTTAGCAAAATTATATCTCATTATGCAGTCGGTGGTTGCTTTGGGCATTTCAGATCATTATTTGATCATTTTATAAATGTTATTTTCAAAAAGGCTTAGTAGCGAGGAATGTATTAAACCTGGTGTTTTCAAAGGAGTCCTGGTCTTTAATGTCCAAGGTATGTACAGGATCGGTGATGAGTTCAGATTGATTGATGTGCTTTTCTGCAGGCGAGTGCCATTACGTTACAATAACAATGTGTAGCACACATAAAAACACACATAAAGGTATATTTTCTGGCAATCATTTTACTCATCTTTGCAGATATTAGCATGGTGCGTACACCTGTGAATTTTACTGTGCATTGTTTTGCTGTTGGTATTGGTGTGTAATTTAAGGAAATCTAATTTAAGGAAATCTATCTCTGATGCTGGTAAAGAAAAGCAGCTATGCCTTACCTTCCGTTTTTCAATCAATGCCTGTGGAGCCAGGAATGATGATAGAAAAAACTTACCTTTTGCTCAAACCTCCTCTGTCACACTGAAATTTCCGAACTCTTCCTGGTTCAGATTAACTTTAGCGTGCATTATCGTGCATGTGCATTATAGCTAATCAGAACCAGGAAGTGGTCAGGACTTGTCAGTGTGACAGCGGAAGATCACACAGCAGACAGCGCATGAAAGGTAAGTTTCTTCTAGCTTCGTTCCTGGCTCCACAAACATTCATTGAAGAACGGAAGGTAAGTCATAGCACCTTAACCACTGTTCCTTTAAGATTTGTAAAACAGCTATATGTCAGAAAATAGACAGATTTAAAATATATATATATATATATATATATAACTGTAGGGAATATGGAGCACTCCTCGGACTATCAAAAATCTTTATTGGAATAAAGCCGCAGGTCTGCTGAACCTACGCATTTCAGCCCAAAAGCACAGGGGTGTCTTCAGGGTTACAGACCTAAGTGTAAAGTGCCATAAATAGAAAACACCCCTTCCTCCCCATGCCCACTGACACTCCCCCCACGTGACAAGCAAGGACGCCGGTTCCTAGGTGAACACACACCCTCAGCCAGAGACACCCACCAGATTAACCCATGGTGTGCAAGATAGAGAAGATCCCCAAGAGAAGCAAAGTCCGCCCCAGTATCCAAAGGGCTTGATGAGGTAAGTATCTACCCAGGACCACAAAGTGCTCACACGGATAGCTCGAAATGGAGAACAGAGCCAATATGAAAACGAGGAAACAACCTTAGATGACTCTAACCTCTTGGATGAAGAAAGGGATTCTAATTCTACCACTAATAGACCTGATGAGTCCTCTAAGCCTTTTTTGGGGGTCAGTACACATTTCACCACCAAGATAAAAGGAGACGGAGACGGGCAATCACCAGGCGGGGGGGGGGGCTTCAAAACGAAGAGGACTCCCACCCAAGCCACCTCAGCAGAGGTAATTTATAATCTATGTGATCCACCCAACACACCCCCGACCATTAAGGTTTTCGGGGATATGGTCAAAGGCAATTTAACGAGTTACATAAAAGATTCTATATGCAAACAGCATAAATGGAGCAATTTATCCCATGAGGAGAAAGTAGCCTTACAATGCCTTTGAGATGATAGGGACCTTATCATCAAACCAGCGCGATAAGGGGGGGGGGCATTGTGTTATCAAACATTGATTACTACAAATCTGAGCTCCTTACCCAACTCTCCGATCAAACGACCTTTAGCCTTTTGCCGAAGGACCCTATGTTGGTCTTAAAACAGGCTTTGGACCATAAAATACTGATGGCATTCAATAGTGGGTGGATTACGGAGGATGAGAAGGGGTACCTCACTACCGAACATACGAAGGCCCCCATCATATATACGGTTCCCAAAATCCACATGTCCACTGTGGCACCACCGGGAAGACCTATTGTGGCAGCCTGTGGATCCATCTTTAAACCTGTCACCATGTTTCTTGATTCATTCTTCCAACCCATAGTCAGTTATATGAACTCATGCTTACAGGATAGTCAGCAACTTTTACAGATTTTGGCAGACTATGGAGGAACTACATCAGGAGTGATCCTGATGACATGTGATGTTAAAAACTTATATACTATTATCCCACAAAAACAGGGTGTAGATATCTGCAGGCGAGCTTTAGTGAGGTAAAGTTGCGATATGATAGCGCCATCGGCCCCTGCATATTATGTTATTTACCCCTTAGTTTCTATAGCCGCAAGTTAGTATTTAATCTCTATGATGTTTTGTATATGCTTTTATGCATTTTTATCTGTTTTTTTCTTGCAAGACTGGCACTGTTATATTATTGCACATTGGGTTGAGGAACTACTGGGTTGTTTCCTCGTTTTCATATTGGCTCTGTTCTCCATTTCGAGCTATCCGTGTGAGCACTTGGTGGTCCTGGGTAGATACTTCCTTATCATACTTTTGGATACTGGGGCGGACTTTGCTTCTCTTGGGGATCTTGTCTATCTTGCACACCATGGGTTAATCTGGTGGGTGTCTCTGGCTGAGGGGGTGTGTTCACCTAGGAGCCGGCGTCCTTTCTTGTCACATGGGAGAGTGTCAGTGGGCGTAGGGGAGGAAGGGGTGTTTTCTATTTATGGCACTTTACACTTAGGTCTGTAACCCTGAAGATGTCCCTATGCTTTTGGGCTGAAACGCGTAGGTTCAGCAGACCTGCGGCTTTATTCCAATAGTCCGAGGAGTGCTCCGTATTCCCTACAGTTTCATTTACCCTCTACGGGAGCACCCAGGGGTTTGTTATAAGTACGGAGTGCGTGGGATCCAGTGACTATATATATATATATATATATAATGTAGGCACTCGCATGAAATAGTATACTTGCCCAGGTGCAGTACAGTCCCAGTAGACAGTTGAATAAAGAAAACTGTTGCACTCAAAGTGTCTTGATAAAGGCTCTAGGACACAAGCCGAAACGTTGCTTCACACAATTTGAAAATAAACCTTTCAAAAAAGGCCCTTTTCTTTATTCAACTATATATATATATATATATATATATATATATATATATATATATATACAGTTCCAGGTTACAGCAGCACATCTTTTATAACATAATATGTAGAGGTGCAAATCTTCAAAGGGAAAGCTGTATTCCCCACTGCATCTCTTTATCTAAAGAAGAAAAACACAGGAAGCAGCAGTCTCTTCCTTCAATATATCCAATAATTCAATACATGTATTCCATATTAGTAGCAACCTTTCAGGTTACCATTATATATATGTATATATATTGCATTTCTAAAAATTTTAAACAGTGAAACAGAGATCTGTGAAAGTTTTTTTAACTTACCCTTCATAATATATCAAGATGACAACTTAGAGATTTATTTTATCTCTGTTCATTCTGCCTGGCAAAACATCAACTTCGCACCATTACCACAATTGTTATTGATATTTCTCTTCCTAAATTGACCACCTTCCAGGCTGTTATTACTCCACTGACCTGTTCATAGTAGAGTGGAACAATGCAATGAATTATTTTCACAAAGCCTAACATAAAGCATCCTTCTGTTACAAGCAGAATGAGAAACAGAATAAGCAAAATAACTACACTTCTTTGGGAACAATCGGCTTCAATTCCATCAACACTGAACTTAAAAAAGGTGTTGAGGCTTTCAGAATGTTATGCTGTGTTTGCTGTAAGGGGATAGATTTCCCCCACCTACTAAGCGTGATGTTGAAAGAACAAACAGCAGAGTTGCACACTTCGTCCCTTTAAAATTCAGGACTCTGTACAACACAGCACATGGGCTCTGTGGCTTTTCCTGATTTTCTAAGAAGATTTTAGAAGTTTCAGTTTGATCTTTCCTATCCTATGATACCTTCTCTTCAGTACAGTCATAGAATCCATTTACTTTCCAAAAGATTTATTCTGGCATGAATTAATGAATTCAATGCAATGCACTGCACAGGTTTCCTTATTGTTTAAGAATGATTTTGTCTATAGGATTTTCTGCCTTGCTCCCAATAGGTGTACATAGATACAATGTACAGCATTATTAAGGTTACCACATCTCTGAATGTTTGGAGATTGTCATTAATAAATTTAATTAACTTAACCACATTGATTGCTTTTAAAGTGTTTTATAGTTGACTTCAGGGAAAGATTTACATCTCAGGAGCCTATAGGCACAAAAAACACGGCATCCTTCACCCAACCACTAAACACAGGTTTCCTCCACCAAACCACGCACGTTTTTACGTGAAATTTGGGCACTGCAGAAAGCATGATTTTTTAAAAGATACCACAGGCGCCCCTAGGCATGTGCCTAATGGTTAATCCAGCACTCGCTAACTTGTTTCATGTTTTTTTCACAGATCCATTGTGTATAGATTATACTATTTCTAGCCTTCAATCCAAAATTGTAATTCACCTAGATTTTTTATATGGATGTTTTTTAGAGGTCACAGGGAACCCCTTTCAACTGAGACTTAAGGGTCGAACTTAAAAACTTTAGTTTAGTGTCCCTTTAAATATCTTGTAATTTCCTCTTAATTTTGCCAACACATTCACAAGCAGTAGAAATCACCCAGTAGCCCAAATTGAGGTACCACCACTAGCAACTTTCCTGTTGCAAGCAGACAATTTTTAGTTTTGCCTTGTTAGGTATTTTCATGATCATTGTTATACTCCCTCTATTCAGAATTAGAGAACAGCTCTCGCTAAATGCCATGCAATAAGTTAACGTATATGGCCACCACTGACCCAAAAGCAATAGGACCAGTACAGCTTGTGTGGTGCCCATTTTGTGGGGCTCAGAAAAGAAACAATTAATACTGGTTGATATGTAGCTGCAGGGCCAGTTTTTGTCTGATAGTGATCCAGTGTTGAACATAAATTCACAATAAGTGAATAAGGGCCATATTTATAAAGCCGCAGTATCGGTTTTTAGCGATACCATGACTCTAACGATCGGTATCGCAAATTTACGATCATTAAACAGATCAGAGATTAATGTTTGGTTTAACGATCGTAAATTTACGATACTGAACGGAAATCTACAATAGCGAAATCGTAGATTTACGATCCCCATAGGGATGTTCTACGCACGGTATTCTACTATCAAACATTCGTTAATTAACTAACATTCGGTCGATACCACAGGTTTATAAATATGGCCCTAAGTCACAATAAGAAAAAAATTTAACTACACTAAAACAGTAAACTGTGAGGATCAACGAAGAAAAGCTAAAGCCAGTCCAGACCATCATGCTTTGTAGTTGCTGAGGCTTGAAAGGAAATGCTTTGACCACCTTCATTTTGTTATAAAGTAATGTTTAAAGTCCTTTTCATCTTAAGTGGGGTATATTTCCTTTTTATTTCAAAATGATTTTTTTAATAATAAATAGCAACCTATTTATTACTAAAAGGAGATGAGGTTTTCTTGGCAGTGTTACAGCGCTACACAGGTGCGACTAATTGCGCCCATCAAATGCAAAACCCAGATGTAATATTTCAGTCCTTTTGCCAACACCTGCTTACTAATAAAAAAACTTTTGGCATTCCACCTTATCTTTTAAGATGATCAGTTCCTAATTTAGTTTAGACTACATTACATTAGGACTGTCCAAAATGTTTCTGAAACAGCCAGAGCTCTATAAAAAAAATATTGTCTGTAATAAAATTATAAATTTCCTTTTATATCCTTTTTATATCAAAGTGGAGGCGTATATCTAAGGGTGTTCAGGCTGCAATTTATCCGGGACTGAATGTGGTTTATATCATGGTGCAGCTTACAGCCTAGATAGCTGTTGGGGTGGTGAGGGAATTACTTTTTATTTGTTCCTACAGTTTAAAATAAAAAGAAAACAACAGTTGCTAGATAAACAAAAGGTAACCTCCCAAAATGGGAGGCACTCGCCCAATATGAATAGGGAAATATTACTCTCCAATAGAAGTTACAAACCCACTAATATACACACCAGACAAAATCTATACATAAAAATCTGGACGTCCCCAGAATAACATTTTATAGCGTAATAACAGTTACTGTATGGACTCATCATACTTATTATTATTGTGGATTTATATAGCACCAACATATTCTGTAGCGCTTTACAATTACATGTATACATTCACATCAGGCCCTGCCCTGAAGAGCTAAGAATCTAAGCACATTTATTTGACACATACAACCTATCAGTATGTCTTTATGATTGTGGGGGAAACCGGAGTGCCTGGAGGAAACCTACGCAAGAGAACATACAAACTCCTTGCAGATGTGTCCAAGGGTGGAATTGAACTCAGGACTTCAGCCCGGCATGGCATCTGTGCCGTTAAATACAGTATGCAGTTAATAAAGCAGCATTCCATTAGTAAAGCCCTTCTAGATAAAAAAAAAAGTATATAAGGTTATGGTTATGCTGGCAGATTCAACCACAGTCTGGTGAACCTGATACCTTAGTTTGCCCACAGTACATCCGATCTCCTGTCCAAACCAGTCCATCAAAGCAAGGCATGCATCAGAAATTGCAGCAGGTTAACTGAGCACAGGACCGATGTTTCGGAAGTTTCTAAAAATGATGTATGGTTCCCTTGAAAACTCTTCCTACGAGGAACCTGTGATTTCTCCTGTGAAGTTCCTTTAGCTTTCCTGATTCCTTTTGCAGCCCAAATTGAAACTTACTACATTATTTATTATTACAATGTTTTAACAGATACATAGTTGCAAAAATTCCTTCAGGGGTGGCTCATTACATTGTTATATTATGTGTAATATTTGAAAATGAGAGATATTATTACCTTAGTTGTGACTTATTAATCCTTATTCTATTACTTACCCTCCTTAACCTACATAGCATACAATCTAAAAAAAACAGTTCCTCATTCATTCCCTTTAGCTCCAAAGAATTAACTTCATAAAGCCATCTTCACTGTTTCTGAAGCACTTGCCTTTCCCTTTTCCACCACTTGGTGGCTGTTTTACCCTTTCTACAACCCCAATCTCGTAATACATTATGTAAGTTACTTTATGTCCTTCTTCAAAGTGTCTTGCTACTGAGGTTTCTTAGACTTTGGCCCTGAAATTTCTTCGAGATCGAGAACCCTCTTTGCTAAACGTCTTTGGGTTTTTCCAATTTTTATATCTATCTTATATCTTTTTGCGGAACATTTTAAGGCATCTATCACTCCCTTTTGCTTGCAGTTCCTGATACATAGTAATATATTTGGATTGGCTGTCCTCCCTATAAATAAGTTCCAATTTCTTAACTATTAAGGGTAAAGCATTACAGTGTCCACATCTATGGGAGCCTTTAACTCTGGTTTTTCAGCCATGTTTTCCTTCCTGCTTTTTTCACTGGGGTTTCTCTATCACTGATCACTTCTGACATGGTTTTGTCTGATTTCAAAATATACCAATATTTGTTTGAAATTGATATAATCCATGGCTATTATTAAACTGTGTCTTACTATTCCACTCATTCACATAAATTTTTTTTATGTATCAAGCTCACTCTCTGCAATATCCCAAAATATAATAACATCATCAATATACCTGGCCCATGATGTAATATGGCATGACACCCTGGCATATTTATCACCCATAACATTTATTCCCCCAAAGTCCCAGGTACAGGTTTGCATAGGTCAGCGCGCAGGCTGTACTCATAGTGGTATCTTTCATTTGTTGATAATATTTATTATCAAAGATAAAGACATTATGGAGTATTAATTTTAACAATTTTGATTTAAATCCCCTCGTATTTAGGTAATTCGATATACTTAGTTTTTTTGTCTGTGATTAAAGGAGACAGGGCTTACACGTCTTTGCATAGCAGCATGGTTTGCTTATTTACCACCTCGCATGAATCTTTTAGATATGACAGTAGGGAAGGTAAAAATGGTATTAATTCATGGTCCACATATTTTGAGATATTGTCTGTTGGACTTCCTATACCAGAAATGATTAGGTGCCCAGTGGGAAGTTTGGGGTCTGAATTTATGGAATCCAATGGAACCAAGGTGTCTGTGGATGCTATATAAACAGAAAGCCAAACTTTTTTTTGAAAATTAAAGTCCCTGTCTAAAGCATCTTTAAAACATTCCCAGACTTTATGATTAGTAACTTGGACCAGATTCTTGTCTATTATCTGATATTGTGTTTTAATTTTTAACTAGTGTAACGCCTATTTCACATACAGCCTTTTTCCCAACACCCTCCTTTATACACTGGTATAATGACTATGTCTTAATACCTTCTGTATTCTAGATATATAGAGTTGCATTACTGATATATTGACAAAGGGGGAAAATCCTTATAATAACCCTTTGTTCCAAATATACAATTTTAGAGTTCTCTTGATGTCATTCATCTCTGCATCCTTATTTTCCCCTATATTCCTACTCTTGTACATATTGTTTAAGTTAATTTACATGCAAAAAGAGCAAAGTTTAGCCCTTTAGATAGAACTTTAGTATGTTGTGACAGTACTTCAAATTTTGAGAGGTTAACTACATCTTGATCTATTTATTTTTCTGTCTCAAATTGTAATTCCTCTTTCTTGTGTCCTTTCCTCTCACTTCTTAAAAAAGAAACATCTCCTTTTCTTTTAAATCTCTGATATACCTTTCTATATTGTTTCCTAGAGTCCCCTATATTGTTACCTTCTCATTCAGACGAATCACTGTGAGCTAGTTCGATCATCTAATATACATAACCTTATACATAACCTTGTTGATAATCATTACAATTTTTTGTGAATTTCTTTTTTTAAAAAAATACTTTTTAAAGTAGGACAAAACCAACAATCTAAAATGGGGGGACAGTTATTTACATGTCATGATTGGTCTTTTCTTCCACATCACCACCCTCTTTGTTTAGGACCTACATACACCAGGTGACAAAAAGTTTTTATTAAAATATTGTTTATGTAGATTTTGAGTTTAAGAATCAAGAGGCTGCTGCAATTAGGGATGGCCGGTTCGCTTAGAAGGTCCTTAGAAGGACCATTATGGCCCTTACAAAGGCCCTTTGGGGCTTAAGGGGTCCTGCAGCTCGAACAGGGACCCCCCTCCCCGGCACTTATAAATGCCCTTGTGGCCCTTTGAAGGGCCCTTGTGGCACTGACAAGTGCATTTTGAGGCTTAAAGGGTCCTGCAGCGCAAACGGGACCCCCCTCCCCGGCACTTAGAAGTGCCCTTGGGGCAAAGAAAAGTGCCTTTATTGGGGGTCCTGTAGCTTTAAACCCAGTTGGTAATACCAAACCCCGCTGAACTCCGGGCGATGTCACTGCGGCCATCCGTGACACCGCCAGCGCTGGTGACATCAGCGTCTTTTTTCTTATTCCATTACTGTGATGACTTCTGAGCTCCGTGGGGTTTGCACATCTTTATTTTTGCTGAAGGACCTAATCCAATTGTGATTGGTTAATATTTCAATGGTTGCAATCATATGATCACTCTTTAACCAATCATATTTGAGTTTTATTATTCAAATATGATTGGTTAATGGAATAGGAAGGGGTATATATTCAACTGATTTTTCAAAATGGAAGAAAATATGTAGAATAACTAGGTATTTATGATATACACTAAGGATTTCAAAATAATGATACGTTTCCTTTGTGTATTCTGTAAACTGAGAGCCAACATTAGTAAATAACGTATATGTCAAAATCCAACTTGATTAGGAAAGACACTGATTATATTTATAACAGTAGGAAAGCGAAGTATGAATTTAGAAATTAGTGGCTATTTTTATTACAACCGTATAATTGCCTAGACCCTTGACTGTGTAAAAGTGACCTTTGTCAGGACATTGCTTAATTACTTGACAAAATATGCCGATTTGTGTTCAGAAATAAACACCATTGTCATTTTCTTGTTACCCCACTTAAGATGATTGATTTCTTTCACAAAGTAAATATTTGCAATAATCATAAATCTAAATAGTTGACAGCTAATTGACCTGTTATAGAAAGGAATGTGTTTTTCTTTTTCATTTCTTTAACAAATAATTTGTATTAAAAAGGTGTGTTTGTTCTTCTCTGTCTGTCTATTGATCTGTCTACTTACAGCTTAATTAAAAGAGAATTCTGCTGTTAAACCATTAGTTAAATTTACTTTTGTGAGGAATAAGCAGATTGTTAAGGAGATTTTGTTCTTTCTTTATTTAATCCAACCAATATGTAGAGCCTGTTCCTTAATATGAAAGCTGGAGATAATTACTTTCAACATTTAGTAATTTCTGCAAAATATTATTTTCTATTATGTTAATGATGATATGATAAAAGATTTTTTAAAATGTTTTTTTTTTCAAGGGCCCCCCTGGTTTGAAAGGACACATAGTAAGTATTCTACCATCTCCTATTTTAATAGTTTGTATCACTGACCATAGGATCCTTTCTAAAATAGTGTTTTATTCATTTTAGGGAACCTCTGGAATAAAAGGGGAAAAGGTAAGAGATTTTTTACAAAAACGAATAAAGTTTTAACACTGTGTTCATTTTGTTTCCAAACACTTTGTAATCGGCTTTTCATGTACCATGTCTTTGAAGATATAAGCCCTGACTAATATCATGTACTCAGGTCAGAAGTCTGTTATAGCTTGGAAGAGACCTGTTAATGTAACTGCTGACAGTTAACATTTCCCAGATTTCTTAAGGAATAGTAAAGTATATTTATTCTAAGCCTGAAAGAGCAAACTATAAATATACATTGGTAGAATATAACATAGTTAATCAGGCTATATTTTTAAAGAAGCATTTAACTCTAAATATGTTTTTTTTTGTAATCTAACTTATACATAGATTTAATTTGTAGGTAGATTACTTAAAGTATACCTTTTTGGAAAGTTAAGGTGTTGCCTTTAAAGAAAATAAATAAATAAAACATGTGAAATTATGTAAAAAACAAATACTTATTTCTGACTGAACTGTGGAAGTGGCAACATGCAGCAAATTGCGAAAGTCATGTCCTTCCAGTCATTAAAGGATATTTCCACTCATAGAATAGACCACGGTTCCATTGAAAGATATGAAATGAAGAAGAGCAACATGTACCTTCAATTTCAGCCTCCTCTGTTGTCTCCATACCCAGATATGAAAGCCCTATAACTCCGCCTATATTCCCCGCCTGCCTGCTGGTGCACAAGCCAACAAAAATGAAGTCAGCATGATGTGACCTAACTCCTGCCTCTCTATACCAATGGTTACACGTTATGTTCCCATGGCTACTTGTTTTAGGCCAGTGCAAGTTGGTGCATGTTCTCCTACTGCCTGCACTTTGTAAAAAAAAATAGAAAGGTAGGAGATGCTTTGTTTTCTTTTGGCGTTCTTGAGTCAAATGGGCTTATCCACTCACATGTTCTGATTGACCGCAAGCCCGACCCAGAACTAGCCACGTCCCTTGGACTGAGCACTACTTCAACATGCTGGAACGGAGGCAAATATTTTAAAAATAAAGGGGAGGGTTGCGAGATTGTGCAATTTAATAGATACCCTTTAAGACAGCTGCAGAGTAAGTAGGAATGGGCACGTACCAGCTCTTTCCCAATAGCCTTAGGAACATGGCAGCTGCTGTCATCAGATTGCTGCCTTATCTTCTTCTTCAACAAATGTATTTATTTTTAGAAATAATACAAAATAACCTAGTATGGGTTGGTTGTTTTGGCTTAAAGATATTGCAGTATCTGTGCTTATTTTAAAGTGCTTTTGTTGGTTTTTCATATCTGATAATCAATCTATGAAATATTTTATCTGCCTGTTTGACTGTGCTACAACTACCAATGTTTGTTTTGGAATAATAGTGGTTCATTTTGTGCACTGTATTTATTTTTGTAACTTATATTTCTGGCACATGTTAGAAAACAATACCATTGTACAGTTTCAAGGAAATGTTGTAACATGATAGTCAAATCAAAATAAATATATCATGGATAGACAGTTATCATGATTGGTTTGTAAGGTACTTCTTGTTTTTACAATACGGTGTCATTTACTAATATCATGTTTTGACACACCAGTGTCCGGTTAATAATTAAAGTGTATTATTTGGGAAGGGAGTATCCACTGACAATTCCTGAGTTTGTTCTCGCCTAAACTTTTCATATTTATTATAATACCATGTTTCAATTTAGTTATACTAAATATAAGATACTACACTGAAAACCTTGGGGGAGAAAAGTGAAAATATGGGTCACAGTTCGTATCAAATATAGTTACGTTTAATATTTCAATAATACAACATCCTTCCTGTCCCAGTGGCAGACAAGTCGTGTCCTTTTCGTCTAATCAGCTGTTTAAAGATATATATATATATATATATATATATATATATTGAGAAAGAGAGAGACATACATACAGACAGTAAATATATAGGATTTAGGTATGCAGGGGAACACTAATGCAAATATATATATACCTATACTTATTTACATGTATAAAGTAGATACTTTACAGGACACAAATTAAAATTTGAATCAACACATTTCTACCCTTTAAGGGTCCATCATCAGGATCAACACCATTACAATTAGATACACCTTATATATTTTAAGTACCACCATCCACCCTTATCCCCACAGAAAAGGCATGTGTAGGAATAAAGGGGTAATGCTTTGCTTTACCACTCTCCAACAATATGGATATCAATATGCAATAGTTGAAGTAAGGAAAAAGCTGGAAAATTTTGCTTTAAATGTTCCGCTAAATATTAGTACAAAATTTAACCCAAATATCATTGAATCGGGAGGACTACACTTTTTCATAAAAGTTTTGGAAATAGTGCACTATCCCCCCAAAAGAAATGTGGCATTTGCACTAGTTTAGGCAATATTACATCCATACCATGGTGTGCATCTGATTGTAATGAGGTCAGTCCTGAAAAAACTTTTCATGTAGTTTTAACATGAAAGTTTATAATAAAATCCAAATAAAGTGCTGTATTATATAACTTTAACACCCGTTTTACTGCTCTTAGAGGCTACTTAAAACCGACATATACCAGGAATGCAGAAAAGTACGTAATCTTTATAATGAAAAGTGCCCCTTCCCTTACACTGCTGGCCAATCACATTTAATTGACTATTTATTAATGAAAAAGGATAGAATAAAAAATAAACATTTATGAATACTACTTCTATTTGAATTCCAATTCTAATCTCATTCTCTTCCAGTTGTTCTCCAACTGCCTTAGTGCCATCTCTGCATTCATGTCCTCCCACTTCCTTAAACTGAACTTGTCATCTTCCCGCCCTTAGGATCTGTTCCCCTCCCTAGTCTCACTCTTAAGATTAATGACACACCAATATCCTCTTCTTCTCATTTCCATTGTCTGGGAATAATGCTAGATTCCAATCTTTCTTTCACACCCCATGTCAACTCACTTGCCAACTCTTGCCGGCTCCAATTCATCACATCCGTCCCCTCATTCATTTCTCGCTTTCCTAACACCCCTCCTCTCTGTCAGTCTCCCCACTGCCTGCCCATCAGGCAAATGATCCAGTTCAAACTTCTTACCCTATCCTATAAAGCATTATCCAATACAGCTCCTCCATACATCTCAGAACTGATCTACAGATACTGTCCCAGTCGCAACCTCCTCTCTGCTAGCGATATCCTCCTCTCATTTACTCTTGTCACCTCTTCCCATGCCCACATTCAGGACTTTGCATGTGCTGCTCCTCTGCTCTGGAACTCCCTTCCTCCTTCTGTCCATCATTCACCGTCCCTTAATATCTTTAAACGTAACATCAAAATCCACCTTTTTAGGCAAGAATATATCCTGGCCCACTAAGCAAACTCCACTGCCAAACTAATACAGCCTACCGATTTACGTCACCTTATGTGTCACTCCTATTTCCTGTAGACTGAAAGCTCTTTGGGCAGGGTCCTCTTTCCTATTGTATCACGGTATTGCTATATAACTCATCACTCTGTGTACTTATAATATTTGCTTTACCTTTGTATGTAATATGTATGACTTTGTATAATATGCTTTACCCTTGTATGTAATGTATGATTATGCCATTGTAAAGCACCACAGAATATGTTGGCGCAATATAAATCCATAAAAATAATAATAATAATAATATTAAGTGATAAACGCATGTCATATTTACTGGACTTTAGAATGTTTTTCACTGCTAGGAAAAGTGTTAGAAAAAACAGCTGGTCCAGTGGGCAAATAGAAGACGTTAACCTCAACTCAAACAAAACATTTTATGTTAATATCTCAGGAATGAACCACACAGAAATTAGTCATGTCTATAGTTCCCTTGTCAAAGTTAATGCTTATGTATCATTTATATCATATCGATCTGAGGAAGATCAACTTTCCTTTCATCCAAAATATAAATATGCTGAAACTATTTTTATGGCAAGCCAGTAACAAGGTGTCTAAAGACATGTTCCATTTTTAACCTGTGTACAACCCGGTGAAACCAACAAATTTTAAGTTTTAAAAAGCTCTAAGACGGCAAGTTGATGACACCAGCACTATTGGTTTTGGCCTCTGACCTACTGGGAGCTGACATACTCAGTTGATAAGTTTCAGAAATGGGGCAAATTGTTGCTTCCTGCATTATATGAACTGTATGTGAACTGTGGATCTATAAATTGGAAATTCTATGCATCATAGACATGGATAAAAACATGCTATGTCAGGTCATAGTGGGGCAGGAAGAAATACAGTCAATCTCTTCCTGCTCTAAGGCTTTGGCAGTATAAATCAAACTCATAGGCTAGAGATATTTTTTTAGTACTCTTTCAGTGAGATTCAATAAAAGTTCTTATTTAAAATATAATTTTGCCCCAACCAATCAGATATTATTTAACATTTGAAAGCTAACATCTGATTGGTTGGGGCAAAATTAGCATCATTTTTAACGATAAGAACTTTTATTGAATAACCCAGTTTATCTGAACATTATATACTACAGTCCTACTTTAATTAGCAAAAGACAAGACAAAATGATTGGACTTTCAATGCACTATCCTATCCTAAATTCAACCTTACTGCAGGTGTTTTTATTAGGTGCTCTCTTATTGACTTCTCTTGTTACATAGTCTTCAACGTTTTCTTGCTTTATTATTTCCTTTCAGGTATAGTTCTAATACAGTAATGCATTGACAACACTGAGTAACAAGCTGTAAACTCCACTGCACATACTTAATGGATTTATTCTCACAGCCTTAACAAGTTTTTTCCTTTTTATTTCATTGCAGGGCCACTGTGGGGATTACACGCACAGGGTAAACATTCACTCTTAATGCATCAACGCCTTTCCCAGCATTAATCTTGCTGTATGCTTGTATAAACTTTAATTGGTGTGTTTATTTTTCTCTAACCTTAGCACACAGCTCATTACAGTCAAACTAAAAGAAAACAATTATTAGGGGACCAGTGAATTTCATTTTTAGAACTTGATCAAACTTCACTAAGACATCCACATAGGAAGAACAGCATGAATTGTAGTCATCATTCTTTTATCATTAGTAATGTCAAGCCTACTGTTTTATTGGGGTTTAAATGTGACATCAATAGTGGAATAGTGTGTTTTTGGTTTGCAACGTCTGGCTCAGTTTGATGGATGCTGCTGCATTGTGAAAATGCTGAAATCTTATAATTTCCTATAAAGCCATAAATGCTTCCATTAATTACATATGTGAACATATAGTAGTAGAGATGTGAACATATAAAACAGATGTAGGTTGGTGATCTCTCAAATACAGATTTGTTGTTTTCAGCTATAAGTCCCTATATGAGAGTATGGCCATTTTTGATCTGACATTTAATGGATCCTTGCATTTGTGATTGCCATTAATAAAACATTTGATAGCTTGGCTTATCCTCTTAGAATCAGGCAGCGCAAAGTCTAATACAACTAGGCAGAAAAAGAATAATGAAAATCATATTAACATTGCAAAACTATTTAGGCAGTCACTTCTCGTTAATGACCCCATATCACCCCCCCAAGTTAATAGTACCCAGGGTGAAGACCTAAACAGTGGGGTCCTTACCCATTGGTTTTACCTTATTGGTGAAAACTAGTCCTGCAGTGTCACATTCGAGAAGCTGTTTTTATAGCTCCCCTATGTCAGGACTATTGCAGATGTTCAGGTTCTCGCCCTGGTACTATCACTTGGAGAGGGGGAGGGGGGCACAAGATATCTGATCTCTTATGTCTAGTTATATTTATAGAGCATAAATGCTTTACTCCAGCCTTTGTGCATATTGTTAGTGGCCATCTCCATAGTGCAGAACATCACAGATCACTGGCCAAATAAAGCCAATACAAAAGCAATTTTCTAGGCTACCTAATATCCTTTGGAGGGCTTTTGTAATGACTAGTAATGTGTAAATAAATACAGTGTATGAAGGCAAACTTTCTTTACTGTTGGGTGGGTCAGTTGGGAGCTTCTGTCACAGGAAAAGTGAGTGATTGTTATTGGGGGAATGGACATGCCCTTTAAGTATATTGTGCTTTTCAGCAGTTTCAATCATTTACAGTTGTTTAGTTAATAATACAGGTACGATTTGTTAAGAATCAATCTGCCACCAAAAAGGAGAATCCATGAGATTTTCCTCATATGGTGAACTAGTTTATTTTTATTCTTCCAAGGTCCTGGATTTAGTTTTGCATAACAGATTATTCCAGAAGGCAACAATAAATATCTAACAACAAACACACACAGAAATATTCTGAGAAAGGAATTACCGTAGACATGCTTATTATTTTATAAGCAAAAACAGTTTAAAAAAAACAAAAAAGCAATTGGAGTTTACAGAAGGATGTCTTGCACAAAGGAAACAAATCTGTAGTAAATAAAGCTTATGTCATTCTCGCCCTTTCCAATTTGCATGGCAGTCATTGCATTAAAGGGACACTGCACATTTGGTTTTAAGGAAGGGGGGTCTAAAATTTACAGGGAGTAAGGTGAGCTTTATCCTACCTCCCTATGTGAAATAGAATTAGATTGCTGGGACTGTGATTGCTGATTCTTCCAAAACACAAATTTGACTGCTGTCACATATTGCAGCACAGATCCCATTGGAATCCATGTGCAAAATATGCCAACACATACACTTACCACCCCCCACACCTATTTCATGGGGAAGGCCAGGTGGGTTGAGCATACATAACCCAAATGTATGGGATCCCTCTACTTGAAGTTAAGGGAGCCGATGCGGTTCAACAGAAATTTTCCACATGGACCAATTCACTAGTTCAGCATTGTGGAGGATAATTTTATTTCCATACATCAAATCCATTAGATCCTAGCAATGTTCAGAATGTGTTATATGTAAAGAGCTATTTTTTAATAAGCTGCATTATTAAGATTTCTGAATGATCAGTTTTCCCTTGAATACAATAACTACTGGCAGTTTCTACTGGGGCTAATTGGATTCTGAATGTTTTTCTGTGAATGGCAGGCAGGCTGCTGCAGAGATTCTCTGACAGACAATATTTATGTCACAGTCCCAACATAATACTAGAAGGGTCAGCTGTGTTTATTTAGCAGAACAACCTCCCTGGATTGTTATTTAAAAAAAAGACCAAAGCAATCCATGGTTAAGTGGTGTCCTGGGTTTTATTACAGCTGTGCCTGTGGTTGAGTGCTTAAGGTGAAAAAAGAGGAATAAACATAAAATAGGTTAACAGACTGAATAGATCTGGACAGTTTCACTTTGAGTTTAGGGATTCTGGATTTAGCACAGGGATAAAGACTGTAGAGAATTCAAATATACAAAAATGTTATAGGTAGAAGGGATCCAGAAACAAATATAAAGGTTTCATAACTTAAAAGCAAAGTAAACCCCTCCTGTGACAAATATCCACATGTTAAACATATTCACTGAAATATCCAATATGGAAAATGGGAAGTCTGCCCCTTTAATAATGAAATAGTTCTTTGCTTGTAAATGCTATTTGGTCCAGTGGTGCTGCTTAAGCAGACACATTAAAACTGTTACTATTAGACCTGTGGTTGTAGGACATTCTGATAGCAGCTGGTGCTCTAGAAACATCCATTTCAAACATCAAAGATAAATGCAATGTTATACGGGTAAGCATACTAGCATGCCGTATTTATCCCCTCCCAATTCTAAGTATATTTTCAGACTGGTTCCCTTTTTGAAAATCCTAATGTGAGGTCAAGATTGTAGGATAGCACCCCTGAGACAACACGATTCAATTATTTCCATACAGAACAGAATGGCAAGGTGTTATCCAATAATCCTTAAGTTTAGAAATCCTGCCATGTCAGATGCTTATAGCACAGATTCTGTAAATAAATGACAAACAGAAGGAAAAACAGATTACAACATTACAAAATACAGTTTGAATAATTAAAATCAGTTGCTAGTTGTATATCCCCTGCTGTACAAAAGGTACATGGTTTAATGAAAACTGAACGTGAAACACTATCAGGGAGATGTAATAAAAGTTCTCATTGTTAAAAATGGTGTTAATTTTTCTCCAACCAATCAGATATAATTTGCCATTTAAAAGCTAACATCTGATTGGTTGGAGCAAAATGAGCACCAGTTTTAACTACAAGAACTTTTATAACATCTCCCTGTATAGTTCTTATTATACAGGGTAGTTCTTGAATTTTATTTACTATGTAAAATATTTAGCACCGAAGCGGAGTTGTGCGGTTTTTTTTAACGTGCCATACTGGAAAACGTGGAAAATGTTTCCATAATACAGGTTGGCACACGTGGGTCACATTCCCTTCATGTTTTTGTATCCATGTAATTGTTACCATTGACAACACAGATGTTTCATTGTCTTGTTTCCAAAGAGAAAAGTAGATAGATAAAGATGTTTCGACATTTCAACACTAGTTTTACCTGATTTTCTTATGATATTTTAGGGCTTAAAGGGCATGTCCACTGAAAAAAAAAACTTTCTTCTGAAAGGTAGATTACCCCCCAAACCCCAACTTTCGCGATATTCAAAGTTTCAAAAGATGGTCCTGAACTTCTTACCTGACCCAGTCCCTCGCCGATCCTACTCTGACACTGCTGCTGACAGCCGCTCCACTTCCTGGTTGCAACCAGGAAGTAAACTGGCTGTCGGTGCAGATGTCCCTTGCTCCTGTTTTTGCTTGAAACAGAAGCAGGTGGGGGGCACCTAGACGGTGAAGGACCGGGTCAGGTAAGAAAGTTCGCAAAAGTGGTCTTTTTAGATCAAAGGTTTTTTTAGATCAAAGGGTTTTTTTGAGTGGACTTGCATAAGGGCATTCTTATAGTTTTTGTCAGATGTATTTTTTTAGTAATTTACCTGTGATTCCCTTTCGTTCTTTTCTACAACATAACTTTCAAATGTGACCCTAGTAGCCACATAACATTGATAATATAGCCAAATAATATTGTAAATGAAAAATGTGCTTGCCTCTATCTGTAATTTCTGACCAAACCTATAACTGTGGAAAATATATATATATAATATTTTTCTGTGGGACAGGCATGCTCAATGTTGAGAAACTGTCCCCCAACATGCTAACAGCAGCAAGAAAATACAGGGTTTGTGGCCTAGAGAACTGTATACATTTATATATGGCATAGTTATTGTAATGGATAGTAAAGATGGTGTGTGCACAGAAATCACAAAGATCTGCAATATAGTTTTAGTATAGAAATTAAGAAAATACTTTATTCCCAGTTATTCTCAGATTCATTGTGAGTATGAAACTAGAGAATTTCATTTTCCATTCTCCTTGTTCTCGGGAGGAATTATATACAAAAGGACAGTGCTACATGAGCATTGCTTGGCATGTCTAGCTAAGTGGTGATTTACCATGATCCTTACCCTCTATTTGCCATAACATCCGTCAACACATCAGCTGCAGATCCTACACAATGGTATTTTAGTGTTTCCTAGTCTAAGCACTTGTACTTGAATGTTCTCATGTGAAACTTCTTTTGCCCATGTGTGTTTATGTGTTTAGCCTCACAGCAAAATCCTCTATTACTCTTTCTCTTTTGTTTCTTCTTCTGGCTATACCCACTCTCCTGGCTTCTCACATTTGCTGTCCTTCCTTTCACTGTATCCATGCACCTTTGCACTACAAATATCTGGGCTGGTATCCACCTTCAGATGTTACCTCTCCTTAACGCAGTGCGGGTGGCTCAGCCATCAGTCATAAAAAGACGGATCTATCAGGTACATTTCTGTTTGACTTTTTGCTTGGCATTGCATGTTAGTGCTTCAAAAAGCAATTTTTAAATTGGTGTTTGACAATTTTACTTGTATTAAAATAAGTGAATGCGTGCTAAGGGAATATAAGCATTGTATAAGCACAGTAACAAGTAAAACGTAGATGACCTTGTTCTATTTAAGGGGACACTAATATTAAAAATCAAATATTTATGCAGCCACTCAAACTTGAAAATCTGTGTTTATGAAAAGGCCATTAATCTCTCTGAACCGCACACATTGTATGTAATAGGTGATAAATAACTGGACACAGTCTGTGGTATATGTCTGTACTATAGACACAGGGATATTATAATGTACAAACAAGACATGTTCATTGTTTGTCAGGAAAACAGCCAGTAGCCACTATAAATCAAGAAATACTGCAATAAAGAAAATCTGTTTATTCGAGCTGGTTAGCTGGTGAGGATAATTCTTTATTACAATTATTACTAGTCAGATGAAATTTCTTAGTTGGGTAATGGCCAAATGATCAATGTAAACAACTATTAAGTGAGAACTTAGCTAACACAGAGTTTCTGCCATAAACATAAAAATGTTCTAAAACCCACTGTAATAAAATGTTTTCAAAAGTTCATTTGTGGTTAAGGCATCTCCCTGTTTCTATTATCCTCTTCTTCATTCTGTAATTCATCCTTTACTAGTGGTAATATCACCTGCAAGTCAACGCAGGTATGGTTGCAGGTCACAGGCAGATGGTCCCAAATGGACTGGGGCAGGATAATCATTAACTTCTTCCTTCTTCTTGAAATTATCAACACAATATAGCATATGGGCCCAGTACAAATCTTAGTACTCGCCTTCTCTTTCTGGCCTGCCTATTTCCCTGATAGTGAGGCTGAGATAAAACATGGTCATTGCAGCATCCTCTTACTACTGAGAATTTAAAAGTATCACATGGGTAATCTCATGAAGTTTCTGACAATACCTAGGGATTAGAGCTCTTGCAATATAGATGCTTTGTTGTGGTTTCAGCAATGCTATGAAAATGAACCTAATACCGTAAATGCAGCATGGATTAATCCAGTAAAGAATGGTGTTTGATAACATTTTTGTTATAATTTACAGTGTAATGTTATAGCTTTTGATTTCTGTGATAAACAATGCAAGAACTGGTAACTATACAAAGAGGAATATTAGGTAGAAATACAATAGTCCGGTATAGGTTATCTTACAGCTGTGTATTGTCTGTCAATAAGCAGCAATATCAGAGAAATAAGTCATATTAGGCAAAACATATTATTCAGATAAAGCACCAAGGCAAAGTCATGAAGATATTAAGCAATTACCTCCACAGTCATTATGCAAAAATTTGGATGTACTAGGATGTACAAAGCATTATCCAAGTGCTGTATTGTGTTATTTTATGAAAATTTTAGAAAATAAAAAAATTCTACTATGTTTTAACTCTTTCCATATATACTAGGTAGAGTTCTAAGTAGAAAAAGCATTCTCTTAAGGTGGCTATACATTTTACCCGACCAAGTGATCCCATGATATTAGAGCGATCATGCTGGAACTGCCTCTCTTGTTCTTCGACATGCGATCGCAAAATGAATAGGATTTGCAATCTCATGTCGGTCACAAAGAAGAAAAAGAAAGGCAGTTCCGGCAGGATTGGACAAATGTCGTGGGATCACTCAGTCCGGTAAGTAAAACTGTCCTAATGTATGGCCACCTTTAGATGCTAGGTTAGGCTCATGATAATGTTTATGTGTTAGATGTGTTATGTCATCATAGCTCAAAAGAAAACAAAAATCTATTTGTTAAAAAGGATGAAATGAAATAAATTTTAAATACTGGCCACTAATACCACACTGTTATCTCAGAATACTTGGTTGTCTAAACATTATTTTGGTTACCTATTTAAAGCTAATAATATTGTCAATGCAGATCTATTGAGTTTTTCCCAGATATGTTCAACTTGCAATATGTCAAACTCTAGTGGATTGTGATTAGGTGTCTGCAAAACAATGCTGCAGATTGCTTGAAGGACTTACGATAGGTACACAAGTTGGAATAAGATTGTTTGATCCGATCATTAGATGATTGCTCCAACTATTAATTATCTTTTAATGCACTACAGACATTC
The DNA here is from genome assembly GCA_019447015.1 of Hymenochirus boettgeri. Lineage (NCBI taxonomy): Eukaryota > Metazoa > Chordata > Amphibia > Anura > Pipidae > Hymenochirus > Hymenochirus boettgeri. The sequence continues at coordinate 79,373,839 of CM033475.1, forward strand.
TGCTTGGTATTCTGTTTTGTGGCGTGTTTCAGGAGAAGAAAGTTTGCACCCAACAATGTGGATCATTAAACGATGTTGGGGGATTCTCTTTACATGTTACATGGTTGAACAAAGTGGATGTTCATCAACCGCTTCCTCCAACAACTGCATTTACATTGGAAAGAAGCTTTGTAGGATATGAATGCAGTTAAAAATAAGAAAATTACATTTTTTTTTTTTTTTTTAATGCCATTATGCACAGAAAACTGATATAATTTATAATTATTATCTACACCTCCAACAATAAATAGTTGTTTGGAAGCATCAGAAGACAATGTTTTATTTTAATTTGTGTTATTTTTGTTTCGTTTTTTTTTTAATTAGGGTGAACAGGGACAGGCAGGAATCCAAGGACCGCCTGGGCTTCCAGGTCCACCAGGGCCTCCAGGTGCATCAGGACCTCCGGGAGATCCAGGATTGCCTGGGGTCACTGGACCACCTGTAAGTTACCATAAGAAGATAATGAAGATAATGCACCCCCACTGCAGTAAAGCATTAGTTAAAACGTTAAAAATAACTTTTGTGAGTATATAAATACGGGCGAACAAAGATTAAAAGTGCTCACACTTTTGAAAAAAATCTGTCAGAAATGATAAATTGTGTCCTAAAGCACAACCAATCCAATCCTTGGTTGCCTCACCAAAAATTTTATCTAATTGATTGAAATATTATCCTTCGTGTACCAGGCCTAAAGTTAGCCATACATGGGCCAATAGCTTTTTGGTTGGCCACGTTTGTAGCTTGAAATCTGCAGAGATGGATTCTGGAAAATTGGGTCGATGAAAAATTGACAATCTTCTGTTTTTTCATTAAAACAATTCATATCAATGAATGGTCTATAGAACTAAAAACAGAAACAGAATAGGGAATCTGTGTGTATGTGGTGGGCGGGGTCTTAGAAGTTCTGATTCAAATGTCCAATGGAATGTGATTTACTACTATTGTTTATACGTTAGGAAAAGATCTGTGATAACATTTAAAACTGTAAGCAATCCAAAATATGCTACATGGTGTATTAGTAATAATTCTTACTCCATATATTGCTTGCATAACAACCCATGCAATTAGCTGGAAGCTTCCAAAGAGATTAATCATTTGTCCATAATTAGGAGTATGTGAAAATCAGATTATTGTTAATCTGCATGTACCACAGCAGCACCATTCAATATCTGGTCAGCATGTTTTTATAGGTCATTAGATAAAAAGATGTGAAATGGAAAATATGTTAAATTAAAGTGGTTAGAGTTCTACCATATACATTTAAATCAGACACCAGATGTACATGCACCAAGTTTAAAAAGTGCACTCATATTGAACTCTCTTTTTTGTTGTTGCTCATCAGGTTCCTGTTTAAAGGGGTAATTGGGTATTTTTATAGGTTTTTGGTTTTGAAGGGCTGCAAATGAGCTAATATTGCCATTCAACAATTATTAAAATGAACATAACAAATCAGCATGGTCAAATTATCATTTCACATCAATTCTGGTTTTGTGAATACAAAGAAACTAGCCTAGTTAGCAGTATGCATCCAATTAAATTATTATTAGCTACGTTGTAATCTTAATACTGCTGGGAGGTGGCACATCTTGCATTACAAAGGAAACAGAGAGGCTGCATTTCCACAACTCGATAACTTTATTTACAAAAATAAGTCCATGAGTACGGGGGTGGTCCCTGAAATGCTTGGGATTTTTTACTTGTTTGTGTAAATAAAATTATTCAGTTCTGGAAGTGCGGCCTCCCTGTTTCCTTTGTAATATGGCAGTGTGAAGACTGCATGGACACGCGCTCCGGTTCCCGGCTGGAGATAGCCATGGATTGCGGCGCAATCTGCTACTTTATATCTTGCATTAGTCAAACAAGTATACTTCCTGGTGCATCAGTTATTAATGTGTAGAGGCATTGTCACTATGACAATTTTTGGTATGAATGCTTTCCAGTCACTTAGTGCATGGCTGCCGTTAACAAGCATTGGCAGAATAAAAACAGATGTTTGGAACTGAATTTTTGCCTTCTGTTCAACTGAATTGAGTAGTGCATTTTGGCTATTGATGTCTGTGCTCAAAGTGCGTAATATCTAAGTGAATAGCCTGTGTCCAGTTAGAGAATTAGTGCAGGATCCATGAAACGTTCGTTAACAGATAAGGACACTGAAGCAACTATTATTTACTAGAATAAGAAAACATTATGAGATGAAATCGCATAGTTTAACATTGTTTAATGAAGTAATCAATTCTCTCAAAACATAAAATAGACTCTCAAAAAATTAACACAGACATTTCTTTCAAAGTACTATTTTTAAAGCAGCCAATACACTGTTGGCTGAAGTGCATTCCCCGTGTACATAATAGTAAAATTAAGTTTTGTGCTGACTATTTTTTTTTTATATATTCTTTTTCTTTTTTATATATTCTTACATCACAAATTTTTCAGCTGTAGTAGTTAGTATGAATATGATTTGAGATATGTGTAATCACTGGGTGTCTCATAAGCAGAATTTTAAAGAGCAAGTAAAGGTTAGAGTGGGGGCTAAGCCCCACTAGCATGTTTCGGATCGCATTTTGCGATCTGATTGTGCTAGTGGGAGCTCATGCCTGTGATAGCCTATTGGCACGGTCCCGCTACATGTGATGTGCTTCTGTGCGCTATCAGAGCGCATGTGATCACCATTTTATTCTGTGGGGACGCAGTACTCTGTCTTTTCTTAGCTTCACCAATCATTGTAACATATTCTACACTTGGGATGAGATGCTGATAACAACCAGCCTGAGCAGAATGTGGAAATATTCTACAAACTAGGTGCACATAACAGAAGAATGAGTGCTAAATGTTTTGACTATAGTAGTATTTTGTCATTTAAGCTTCAGCATTAAAAAAATAAATAAATGGGAACACGGATAGAAAAGTTAATACTACAAGAGCATTAACGAGGAGCTTGTCTTGGGAATATTTACTGCTGCCCGAATAACTCTTTAACACACTGCCACAGGGTCCCGCTTGGTGTACAGAAAATATATTGTACTGCATGAGGTATAATCCTTTGCATGTTGTTTACAAAGAGTACTCAGCATTGACATATCTGCATGCAGTCTTATTCAGCAACAGCTGACATCCTTCAAAGTAGTTTTATCAAAACTCCCTTCCATGAATGATTGAAAAAGCCCATTAATGTAACTGCACCAAGTGTATGGTAAAGAGGGTAAATACTTCATCTTTTTTCCGTATCTCTGCTTTATCAAGGCTATCACTATCCAAACACATGTCAGAGATTGACACCAATGTTATTTCCTGCACTCCAGACTTTTGCTAAATGCCACAGAGAGGAAGTAACACTCTGGCTGCAATGATCCTGGTCTCAGCAGAAAACTAGACTAAAAAAAGACTCTTTAGCACCTTTGAAGTCCCGACCCACATGTTACTCCCAGGCTGAAAAGAGAAGTGACTGTTTTAGTAATACATTTGTCTCTCCTTGTACAGGGCAAAGCAGGTGACCCAGGAAAACCTGGCAAGGATGGAAAAGTAAGTCTATATTTGCTTTCCTTAAGTGTTATTTAGAGGTCTGATCTCTGTAGGAAAAAAGAAACACTTCAAATAGGGCGTTGCTTACTAAGCCTAGACTGTACCACTTTTAAATGTAGTAAGTCCTATTTCATGGTCAGTATCATTTATCATATATACTAGCACTAAATGCTGGATGTTATGCTCTGTTGAATCAACATAGTTCCAATAAGCTACACTAAAGCACACTACTTGTGGCACGGCCCTCAATCGTTAGGTGCAATCCTCCCAGCCCTCCACCTTAAGGGCCACTGCAATACGGCAATGCAAATAAGTTGAAGGAGCACATTACTTCATTCTCAGTGTTTTATTAAGCAAAATGGCAGCATACAACGTTTTGGAGGATATGACTTTGATTTTTTGTTTGATTTTTTTTTTGGTTTAAGTATTTTAATAAAGCTAGTAATTGCCCAATAGTATTAAAAAAACAAGCTTTTATGTTAATCAAATTTGTTAGTTTGAATTTTATCTATTTTGTGGGTAGTATTTAAAGGGTGTCACCGCTCAATATTTATGCTTACTGTTTTTATTTTATTTGAAGAACGGGAGGTAAAGGAGCTATGTCTTACCTCCTGTTCTTCAATTGAACAGCCAGGAGCAAACACATTGAACCAGTGATTGCAAACCTCGGCCATTCCTCTGAAAGGTCCTGGTGCTCCCTTGCACTGAATGTGAAACAAGGTCTTCCTCTTTATGCCAGTTTATGCCACCTTTTATTCCTTTTCTTTATTTCTAGTCATTTTGAGCCTATAAATAAACCAAACATTTAATCTCCAGATACTCAACTAGTTTCTCATTTTCAGCTGTGCTAACTTAATGGCAAAATGATTTTCTAATGATCAATTAACCTTTTAAAATGCTAAACTTGAATTAGCAAACACAACATTCCATCATAAGTATTGCTTATAATTGGCCTTCTTACACGCTTATGTACATATCCAAAGATCAGTTCATATCTATGTTTGTCATTTACAATATTAGCAATGCCCACACTTTATTTCTAATAAATATGGTAATTTTGATAATATAATAATAATATTTTGATGGACAAAACACTTGTATGTCTAGAAATCAGTAAATGACCATCACAATACTATTGCTCTTACCCACCATATCTCTTTTTTATTGGCATGTAAAATTCTCGTACCCCAAGTCCCCAAAACTTTAGTTCACATTCTAACCATATCTTCATCTCTGGCACAAATAAGTGAACTTAAATCCATTATTAGTCCGTACATGGTCAATTTCCTCTTTGTGTTGTATTCACAAAGCCCATCAACTTACATCAAATACGAGATTTACAGTGTTCTAGACTGTGAAATTATTGTCTATTGGCCCCAAGCCTCTGACTATTGGTAAGGATGTATGGCTTGCTTTTGGCACTTGTTAGCCAGTTATCTGGGAAAGATATTACCAGTAAGCAAGACTGCCCATGTTTTTTGCAGGAAAAGTCAGTTTGCAAATTCAATTAAGTATTTTATTACTTTAAATTAACTTTTTTATTTATTTTAATTGCTGGACTGATTATTAATTTCATCAACAGAGCCAACCTGGACCTCCTGGACCTAAGGTGAGAAATAATTGTTTACTAGACTCATAACATGGTGCAAAAATATAATCTTCTGTGTGTATTAGTCCTAATACAATAAACAGTATGCAGTAAAATTATGCTTAGAAAATCTTTATAATAATTATTTTATCGCTAAAATTTTGAAAAATATACTACAGTTGAAATAAAATATACTTTCATTTATGAATGCCAATGACTTGGTTTGCCTACATAGCATGTAAAATCAATATTTCACAAATAACTGTTAAGTCTGTACCAAGGTGCCTCTTTAAGATGTATTCTAGGCAACATAAGGAGAAAAACAAAAGCAAAACACATTCCTTGGTATGGAAGCTGATATACCAACCAAGGACTGATATACCAACATTTCTTTTTTCAATAAACAGCTCAGCCAGGTCGCATTTTATTCTTATCTAGTTTTAGACCAAGGCCTCACTACCTTTTTTTTTTGCCACGTTTTGCGCTACATTGGCGCTTTGCATTGACATTTTATTGTTAATGTAAATCATGGGTCCCACTGTGTGCTCTGCTCTGTTTTCAGTCCATTTCTATAAAAACCGCACTTAAAATGTGTTGATGGAAGCACATGAAAAAGCAAAATCCCCTTGGAAACGCAAGTGCAAACTCAGGTAAAAGCATATCCAAACGGACACATGCGCACATAATGCAAAGTGCTTTTTTGTGCGTTGCAAATACTTTTTGCATTAAATGTGTAACTTTCAAATGTAAATTAAACTATATCAAACAGCAAATTGATTTGTCACAAACATTTTTGTTTCATCCAAAAACCATGTGTTTAACAAGCAGTAAAAATGGCCACAAATTGAGAAATACGTCAATTCAACGTCAAATCAATTCACTGGTCTGTTCATTTCAATGGCAGCTGAGTGTGGATTTTTTTATTTGGATTCTATATAAAGGTTGTGAATTATTTTGCAGGGAGAACCAGGAATTTCAGGAAGCCCCGGGAAAAAGGTAAAATATTGAGTCTTTTGTTCAAAGAATGATATTTTATTTTTATTGTTTAGACTAAAATACATGTATTTCCTAACTTGTTGATATAAACAGTGCATCTATTTCTAAATTATTGTTATGTATGTATGTATTATAATTTTATTTATAAAGCGCCACTGTACGCAGCGCTCTACATTATAAAATACAGAGTATACAAAAAAGTGGATAAGTGCAAGCAATTATATAGATAAATAAAAATTAAATATAATTTAATATATGTATATGTAAATGTAAGATTTATATCTCTATATTTATTAGATATAAATATATAAATCTGTATACCGTTCTTTTGGGGTTGGAAAGCAAAGAAACCACACTGATAAATGTATGAAAAATGAATATAGTTTACTTAATCAAGTTACCATTACAATAAAACAAAGATAATTAAAAACATAAAACATACACACTATATTACAATATATACATTACACATGATTACATGTAGACTACATTAGTTACCACAGAATGTATACTTCAATGTTAGCCTTGCTGTTGTCCTGGCCTGTATCCGTCAGATTCCACATTGTATCCGTCAGATTCCACATGACATTCTTCTGGCATGGCATCCACCCTGTCCAATCTCCAGTCTATGTCCTCAGTCTCTCAGTAGTCCAAAGAGAGCTCCCTGAAGTCCAAAATGATTCTCCAAGATTCTCCCCTTCTCATCTAAAAGAGACCCTTCCTACTCCAAGAGAGCTTCCCTTTACTGGCCTTTACCCCCATTTATATCCAATTTCCCATCTATTCCTCCCCCCAGTAAAATATAGACAGGTGTCTTTCTCTTCTGATTCCCATAGACAAGATGTCTCTGTGATACACAGTATGCAAATGAAAACTGGCTAACCTATTGTTCATATCCTACTGATGCTTGTGAAGGTTCTCATTCATCCCGGTCATGGTATATCTGTTGTATTCAATTAGATCAACTGGACTTGAAGTTTAGTACATGAAGACGTTTCACTAGTCATCCGTCTGGCTTTCTCAATTCAGAATGACTTGTACAAGAATCTGTGGCAATTATGTACCCTGAAAAAACCCAATTAGCATATCACAGCCAAGTGTTAAGGGCGTGATTGGATAGTGGCTAAGAGGTGTTATAGGAACGCCCAGAGTAAGGTGTCAAAACCACATTGTACATGGCAGGCAGTTTCTTTATTTTCACATAAATGGCCTCCTTAACACCTCTCTTGAACCAGTCACGTTCCTTTGCCAATATGTTAACATTACAATCTTCAAAGGTATGTGCTTTATCCTTAAGATGCAGGTACACGGCTGAGTCCTGACCCGAGGAATTGGCTCTTCTGTGTTGGGCCATACATTGATGCAGTTGCTGTTTGGTCTCCCCCACATACAAATCAGAGCATTCTTCACTGTTTTGCACTGCGTATATGATGTCGCTTTTCTTGTGTTTCGGTATTGGGTCTTTCGGATGTACCAATTGCTGCCTTAGTGTGTTGTTCGGTTTAAAGCAGACAGGGATACAGTGTTTTTTTTTTAAATTCTTCTTAATTTCTCGGAGACACCTGCTACATATTTTATGTGAAATATTTATGTGAACATAAAGAAACCATAAATTATTTATTTATGTACACAGATGATATTATTATTATTATTATATTTATATTAGCCCAAAGTCTGGTTTTGTTAGAATTTTACTTGTCACCATTTTTCACTATTTTATCACTGTATTTATTTATTTATATCTTAATCCAGACACTAATTAATATTATATAATGATTATTCTGTACTACTATGGTCACCATTTATAGAATCATGTTGCACAGCTTAATTGGATAACACATGATTGTTGGTTTGTATGATGCTGGTTCAGTTAATTATATGATGTCAAGTGAGGTAGTCACTTAGTATATATATATATATATATATATATATATATATATATATCACTGCACTGATTTGCACTTTTGATGTGTAGGCTTGACAAAGTCTCAGAACCAGGAGCTGAAACGTTGCCTGTTAAAATGCACTGTTAATAAAGAATTAAGTGTGTTTTGAAAATTCCCAGAGTGCATTGGACTTTTCTCGGATTGTTTATATATATATCTATATATATATATATATATATATATATATATATATATATATACACACACACATCATATATGGATCCTTCACACTCTGTCCTCAAAGCATCAGCCTGGGTGCTCCTGTATAGAAGCAATAGAATAAAAAGGCATTAATCCACCCCCCACACGCCCACCTAACCCGCCCCCCACGTGGTACCCAGTTACAGAGCTACGTACACCAAACTCCATATTAGAAGAGAACATTCCACCCCAATGGAACAAACTCATGTGAAAGACAAAAAGGAGAGGAAAGTGCCTGTGGAACACATAATAGAAGATCCCCGATACCACAATATGTAATTAAAATTGTATACAATAGATAAAACTGGTGTAACTGTGTGAATTTTAAACAGCAAAGCCATCACATTGATCAGTGCACCCATAATAATTTGAAGTGCCAGTGCCCCAATATATATATCTAAAAAAGTGTAATAAAATACACCAATACTAGGATAATATACAGAGATAAATGTTTAAATAAACTTCAGGGCTATGACAAAGGAGGCCCAATTAAGTAAATCCATACAACCCGCGGGGGTACTTAATACCAGGTATGCAAATACCACCAAACTCACTTGCTACTATGTCCCACCCAATACCTTACGTATACAGAGGGACAATTGGCAATATATTCGTAGCTGAGTCTATTCGGGTCCACCGCTTAGATATAAACGTAACTCCTGGCTCCCAGATTCAGTACAGAGGAAATACAAATGTCCACCCTCTCATAGAGTTCCACCACGGGAAGAGGGAAGGGGTGGGAGATCCTTCGCTAAATGGTTTAAAGGTAAATGTAAAAACGTGTAGGTACAGCAGGCCTCCTTTTATCTTTAATAAAGTTTTCTCACTTTAATAAAGTTTTCTCTGTACTTCTGTGACTATATATATATTATAGATAAATTGATATAAGTGCAGCATGTCTTGACATATTAGAAATTAGTTCCCTGCCCCAAAGAGCTTACAATCTAGGCACTGATGCCTTGTTGCAGCCTTAAGGTCCTGAGTTTGAATCCATGGACACATCTACAAGTAGTTTGAATGTTCTCCCTGTGCTGGCGTGGGTTTCCTCCAGGCACTCCGGTTCCCCCACAATCATAAAGACTTACTCATAGGTTGTATGTGTCAAATAAATGTGCTTAGATTGTAAGCCCCCCCCCCCTCCACCTCCATCCCTCTGGATCCATCTTGGCTTCTTCACTCCCTACCTATAAAAGCTTTTGCTGTAGTGTAGCCCACCCCCAACCACCAAGTTCATTGCTGGGAGCCGCCTCTCAGCCAATCACAGACGTGTCTGCCGGAATGGCCCCTGCTTGCTTGCAAATTCCGAGGGCCAGGAGCGAGCGCCTGGGTTACGAAGGAGAGTACATTTCTGATGCTTTTTTTACAGAACGAAGGGTTGAGGGTGGGCTACACTACAGCAAATTGTTTTTCTGGGTGGAGATGCCCTTTAATAAGCAATTTGTCGGTTACAAGTTGTTTTTTTTTTAAATTGGATTTAGCCTAAAGGCGATTGAATGGACTCAGTTTGCTACTTATTTCAAATATTTTTGTTTCATAAAATGACACAGGGCACATGGCTTTACTATACCCTAAAAATGGCAATGTTATAACCAATGTCTACACTTTATTCATGTAAGTAAAATCAATTTGGTCTAAATATCTAAATATGCTAATTAGACTTTTTAAATATGCGCCATTGCTGTTTCAAACTCCACACTTTAAAGAGGCTTAACCTTTAATGCTTTCCACATAGCTGGTGCCATAATGCCACCCAGCTACCTCAACATTGCTTCTCAGACTGCAGGGGGAGCTAGCATGTGCTTAGTTAAAGCTTTTAATATTGGCAAGTTTAAGACCGCATTCCAGGGTTGAATCAAGTGTGGTGGATTGCTGTCTCACCTTTCTCACAGTTATCTTTTTTTTGTATTTCCTTCTCCTTCCAATCTATAATGTTTACTTCCTGATGTTCAGTTTGCAGCCTTTAAGCAGCATTATCTACCTTCTGTCTGATATTTTATTTGCCTAATAAAAACCGAATAAGATAGGAAATCAGTCTTGACTGAGGCCTTCATTTTGCTGACTTAGGATTCTAAACACTAGAAAATCCAACAAAACAGATATGAAAGTAGAAGGGCAGTTTTTAATTAAGTTCAATTTATTTTGTTCTAGATTTTGTCTTTTTGTTTAGAAACCACAGATCAATTATTTGATTTATAACACATATGGATTTGGCATCTTTCTTTCCTGTATCGTCAGACAGTCAGACAGTTCAAAGGGAATGAAAATGAACCTCGGTGTAACATTTATTGCATGCACACATTATATTATGCAATCAGTTTTATGCCCTGATGTATTTATATTAATGCAAAGCCAGGGGAATTTCAATAAGTTCTGCATAATATGAAGAAGGGGGTTGTACTTTCAGATAATAACTCCCTGCAATAGATGTAGACTCCTTATGTTGTGTTGCCCAATAGTTGAGTGGAACTGTCTGGTTTTATATTAGTTTTAACATCCGGCAGTAAGTGTTGAGCTATCCAGACAGGAGGGGGGCTGGAAAAAACATGGGATATAAGTATTAATACACGTATTCCCTCTTATACAACAGAAGTTTTTATGTTACAGAGGAGATGCAGCAAAAACACTAATGCAAAAAACAGATTTGGTTTTAGTGTCATCACTTTCCAACACGTTACGTTCCCTGTGCTGCACAGGGAGATTGGGAATGGTCTGGGAAATACTATTTCACCATTTTACAGGTTCCTACATATTTCATAATAGTTTTACTCAGTATGTTTGTTAACATTTTATGGAAAAGCGTTATTTTTATAATCAAAAATTATATCACTGCAGATTACCCCTGAAGTGAATATTGGGAAACAATATGGGCCCCTCTATCCACATGCTCCTTGGGGGGGAAACCTCCCAACTGGAGGAAAGTGATGTTTCCTCCAGTTGTGAGAGGAAGACCAGATGAAACAGTTTTTACAACTTTATCATTCCTGTTAATATTCATTTATTTAAAGATGTTAATTGTTTTGAGCTTTCTTCTTTTATAACACTTGCATGTATTGTTTTATCTTGGCTTATCTTGGCTTTCATTTCTTTGCCTTGATAGGGGGAGGTGGGAGAATCAGGCATACCAGGGACGCCTGGGCTTCCAGGACCAGCAGGTGCAAAGGTAGTAAACAAGGCAAATGGTCCGCCACGTCACGTTAATTTCATACATTATTGTTTAATTATTTCAATTGTTTAATTAATTATTCACAATTTTAGTGTATTTCATATTTTCTGGGTCTGTGCCTCATTGTTAAATGTTCACTCCTGCAGCCCATTCCTTACATGCAGTCATCATCACAAAGCAAAAAAGGAAGAAAAGCAATTCACCAAAGGGGCCCTGAGTGAAACAGTCCTCTGATTGCTATCTGTGCCATTCAAGCTTATCCAAGTACTCGGTGTTTAGCAAATAAAATAGGCAACTCGTAGACATACCAGCTTTCAGGATAAATTAAAACATACAGGAACTTTTAGATGTTGCTAATTTTTACTGAAATGGCACAGTAGCATAACAATAGTTTTACATTTGTATGTAGATAGGAACAGTTTTATGACTTCAATAAACAATTACTTTAAAGGATTAGTCCACCAAAAATAGAACATCACAGTACTTACCAAACCGCGATCTGCGAGCCATGTAAAAACTGAACAATTATCAATATAAAGTTTGAAAGTTGCTTCATTTGAAAAATGATGCATTGAAATGATATTGATAGTTAGCAGGGGAGGACTGGCCCAGTGGGCTGAGGGGCAAATACCCCCTGGTCTAAAAAGAAAAATTTGGGCTGCCACAGAAGCTATTTGTAAATTACTCCTTTCCAGACTGTCAGAATAATAGAAGCCCTCCATATCCTTAGACAGTGTTGTAAGCCCTCTAGTTCATTAGCCAGTGTTAGTCAGCCCTCCAGTTTGTTAGACTGTTAGCTATCTTAACCACATCATACACTTGAAAATATTGCAGGCAACTATGTAAAAGGGGAATAGTAGTCTTAAAAATGGGCGTAACTTAATCAAAGTGTGTGACCTAAGCAAAGTGGGTGTGGTCAAACATTTTGCATTCTACAGTGAAATGGCCACTTGGTTGTATATGACCCCCAGGCCAAAGGTCCCAGTCCTCCCCTGGTAGTTAGTGGATGCCTTAAATGGCCTTTCTTATGGTGTCAATCTAAAACCCAGATTAATACAATTACAACTTTGTCATTTATTGTAGAACAGTTTCATACTGATTAGAGGCAAATATAGTCCTAATACTAGTTTGGCGTTGGTAGATACAAGCAAAAAATATTTTCTCATTTTAAAGCAGAAAAACTGGAAGATTGATTTAGATGTAAGAAAAAAGTTAATAATAAAAAATGAATATTAATAATTATTATATTGTCATTCATTCAGCCAGCCCAATAGGTTAAATATAGACTTGTAGAATTTCGCTTCCTTGCTTGCGCAATTCTTTTAGCAATTTGATATATAGATTGTTGGGTTGTCTTTTCTTTTACATGTGTCTTTTCTGCTTGATGTTAAACAGGGCGACAAAGGAGAAACAGGGTCAAAGGTAAGGAAAGCAATAAAAATAATTCAAATGTAATCAAGCAGTTTTGATCTGATTTTATAGGTATAATTGTACATATTTATTCTATGTAGCATTTTAACATGCAGGACACAAACCTGGAACTCTTTTTGAGCAGTTTGCAGTTTAGTAAAGGCTAGTAAGCAAACGGTTTAATGTTTTTGGAAAAGGTTAATAACTATGTACAAAACTAGAAAGACGAAAATACATGAAAGCAGTGGCATAGCTAGATATCACAGGAACCCATAGCAAGATTTCAGATGGGATCCCCCATATTGAAACCAGTTTGGTGCAGTTCAACCTAACCTGGCCAAACTGCAGCGAGGTTTTTTAAAGGGCATGTGCACCCTACTAAGAAAAAGTTTTAACTCATGCAATTCAACCCCATAAACCTCACTTTCATTTTTATTTAACATGGTAGCATCTATGAAAGGTTTAATTTAAACAGAAATGGGGTTTGTGGGGCTGAACTACGTGAGGTAACATTTTTCTTAGGAGGGTGGACAAGCCTGGTTGGGGCCCCATTGGCTCTGGGCCCCATAGCAACTGCTATGGTTGCTATAGTGATTCCTACGCCCCTGCATGAAAGATTTTGAGGAATATCTAGAAAAGCTGCGGAGAAGGAGCCTACTGGAGCAGCGTGTCAGTAAGGCTGTGCTGCAAGTTACGCAAACACAGGGGTCAGGACCTAGGGGTTCAGGTCCTCACCCTGGTTAAAAGTACTGACCAAAGAAGAGGAGCGGAGGGAAGGTGAGTATAATTGTCCTTTAACAGGGAGATTCACTAAAAGGTCTTATTGTTTAAAATGGTGCTAATTTTGCCCCAACCAATCAGATCTTATTTAACATTTGAAGGCTAACGTCTGATTGGTTGGGGAAAAATTAGCACCATTTTAAACGATAATACCTTTTATTGAATAAGCCTGTAAGTGTTTAAAAAGTGTTCAATGCCTTTGTAAAGGTTCGTACACACATGCTCTCGTGGGTGCCGACCCCCACGTATGAATGGGCATTTTGGCCAATAATAGTGCTGTGTATGGGTGCTTTATCATCCGAAATGCCCATTTGGTAGGGGATCGTTGCCCAACCGGCCAGGCGGATCTCCGAATGAGCAGCTGTTTCAGACAATAATTTGCTCATACATGGCACATCGTATTGCGAGGATCAGCACCCGCGATCGCACATGTGTACGAACCTTAATCCTGCCAAACCCACACATTTACTCTTGGAGGGAAGGGCGTTACATGCAAATGACATTAACTCTAAATTAACAACGACTAATTTATATTGAATACCAGTAGTTTAACCTTTTCTCATAAAAAGTCTAGTCCATCCACTCTTGGTTTGCTGCTGACATTGTTGATTACTGTAACACAGCTAATTGAGAAAAACACAGGAATGTAGGCAAATGTTCTAATGTCTTCATGACAAAGAATACAAGAAGTGACTTAGTTTCTTTCACCTGTGAATTTGTATTAGGATGTTTCTCTTTTGTGGGTCATTTCTTTTGTCTCTGCTCCTTTCACATAGCCCATCAGCAGGTTTATACAATTTTCACATGATTATGGACAGTTTTTGTAGCTGACTTCCTGGATTATGGGACATTTTGTTTTCATTTTCTGAACAAAGCCATTAACAAAGAGACAGGAAGGCAGTTTCTTAGAGTGGGAAGGATCATTTTTTACCAGCCTGGGAGCACCAGTTATTAAACCTGTCAAATCCACTGAGCCAAAAGGAAATCAGTAATTGAAAGAAGCAATGGACGCCAAGTCATTTCTTACTCCACTAGCATTTTTTCATCATATCTTATTATTAAAGGTTGATTTCCTTCAACCAGAAAAAAACGAGTTAGCCTATTCCCTTCTAAAAAAAAAACCCAACAGTGTGGACAGTAACAGCAAATTTCATTTATTTCATTAATGTGCTTGCAATGATTACACACATTCGGGGATATACCAATAATAAGACACCAGATAAAATGAAGCCCTAGGCATTTTGTTAAATCTATTCCAAAGCTGACTTATTTGAACTCCCAATCTGTGACATTCTGCACATTTAAACTTTGACAGTGTATGGTTTTCACTGTGACAAAACACGTGGATTGAACAGAAGGTGTTGTACCTCTAATAACGTAATGGGTTTACACGAACACTGAAAAGCAAATGGATCTATTACTATATCAATTTTAAATAAGTTCCCCTTGTAAAACAGTTTACATACCCCATTGGTTTTACTTTCTGCCAGATATACCTAACCAGCTTTCTGGTAATATTTTGATTTTGACTTGGATTATGTTTATATGTTATATTGTAGCCTTTTATGGTCTTTCTCTTTAGGGGCATGTCCACACATCCCAAAAAAATACATACTTTCAATCCCCATGCCCCAAACCCAGAGATAGTTACTCACCCCCCGTGATTGCTGAAGCCCAGAAAAGCAAGTTTTTTTCTGGAATGCAGAAGTCAGACTCTGCCATGGCGGTGATGACGGTGATCTCACAACCAATCACTAACTCTATAGTAACACCTACCCAGTACTGCGCATCTCCTCTGAAAAAGCTCTCTGAGCTTGCAGAGGCGGCAAGGAGAAGCGTGGTGTGGAAAGGTTAGTATACAGGGGCTGTGGAGAGATAATTAACTATTTATATAATAAAAATAATATAGGTTTGGGGGGATGGGGAAGGTAAATATGGATTTTTATATTTGGGGTGTAACTGTCCTTTAAAAAAGAGAAAAAAAGGTTTTCTCCAGTCCTGAAGCTAATACATGTCCAGATCTTTTTTTCAGCCAATCATATCTGTGCCCAGTTTGTCTATATGAATGGTATCAGTATCACAGTATCACAGTACTTTACTATGAGGAAATAATTCACATTAACTGTTCAATGTAATACTTACTCCAAGCTCCTCTTCCTTCCAGGTTCCCACAATGCAGTCATCACTATATCCATATTTTACGAACATGTTCATCACCCCCCAACACCATGAATGTTATTCTTACCTTTTATTAGGACCCTCCTGAAATGACCTACAGAACAATATTCCTCACCAGCACTTTCCATTCTTCCCCTACTGTTTATTGTACATTACAGTGTTGATGCATTCACAGTGTCGGACCTGTTGTTTGTTGATAGGACATAGCTCAGGTTTTTACAGATGATTGTAATATTCCCCATGTCTGTGATATGGCTGATTTCCAGGATATATGGAACTTTACACCTGTGAAGCAATGAAATAAAGCAAGTTTAAAGGGCATATCCACCCCCAAAACTGAAATTTAACCTACTACTGGCCTCTCCTGTAATGTCTGTTCAAAGTCCCAGAAATTAAAGAGTAGGAGCCATTTATGGTGTAATTTGTTTCCGCCTCTAACTATTCCTTGTAGAGGTTTTTATGAGGGCAAGCATGCTCAGTTATCACTATGAGGCTGCATTGAAAGAGGGAATTTCCCATCATGCAATTCACATGATTTGCATGAACACTGTCTCCATTCTAGCTATAGCAAAACTGCACCTAGCAGAAGATATTTCAAATTGGATACTTAAAGATAACTATTGTTTCAGTAAAGATGTCCTTTTATTCCTGTTAAAGGAAATGTACAGAAAGTACTTGCAATAAACGTTCATTTTTGTTGCAACATTTGAAAAGTCTTTTTACTTATGTGCGTCCTGCCACGTGAATGTCGGCAACTAAAGAGTTACTATGTTACGTAACAAAGTAACTCTTTAGTTGACGCCATTCCAGTGGATTACCTAACCATTCACTTTCTGTGTAATGAACTGTCCAAGTTGGGTTTTCCTGGCTATGCAGTGCTCTGGGGCAATAGAGAAATAATTTCCCTGCTCAGCACAGCACACAGGAATAAACTGTGATTTTGCATTTCTAAGCATATTTTTATTTTATAATAAGCTTATATTGTAAGTGGATATATATTTAGTTATCCGATCATCTCATTATTGGGGGATTCTTATAGTAAATTAAGTAGTAGGGCTGCTTTTTGCTGTTTGAGAGTGCTTGTCAGGGAATGGTGAAACTAGTAGTGCAACTACATAGGCACTTGGGTTAGTCACTATTTTGCAGGCTATTTGGCGAAAGGAAAGCAATTTCAGGCTTTGTTATCAAAACATTATTATTTTCATTTATCTGTTATATCAACATTTATGTGCAGTTTATGGACTGCTATACAACAACACCATAGGTATGAAACCCAGGAGCTAAAAAATAATAATTTTGGCAGTCCAACTAAACAACCAGCCATCTACTTGCAAAACTCTAACCTAAATACAAAGGCAAGACCTGATAGTTTGACTGCTGATTAGAAACTGAGCTTCTCTGAAGATTTCATTCTGTTTTAAAATGTCTCATAAACACCCCCCCAAAATCTGATTGGTCTAGATACAATCTTAAATCTGATCTTGGATCTTGGACCAATCAGATATTAGGGGTGGGTTTAGGAGTCACTACACATAGTGAATGTTCAGTAAGGAGAGCTAGTTTCAGTTTGTCATTTGAGATGTTCTATCTTTGTTCTGAGGCATGTACTGGGATATAAGCTTATTGAGTGATTCTGGCTGGGTAGCTTGAATGGGCAGTTCAGGTGGCTCTCAGTTTAGTTCTCAGTATTTGGCTTTCTGTATCTAAGATAAAAAAAATTTCAGCAAAACTTTGGTTTGCTGTCCCAACTAAATGTTCAACAGGAGATCTGAGTTATTGATGTATTGGAATATCTGGTACCACAATTTCACCCA
This sequence comes from Hymenochirus boettgeri, assembly GCA_019447015.1. Taxonomy (NCBI): domain Eukaryota; kingdom Metazoa; phylum Chordata; class Amphibia; order Anura; family Pipidae; genus Hymenochirus; species Hymenochirus boettgeri. The sequence continues at coordinate 79,391,473 of CM033475.1, forward strand.
GAAGGGCCCTGCACATACTTTTAAGTTATGGAACAGTCTTTATTCTTCCTTTCAACATTGTATTATACTTATAATGGTTTTAGTATACTTCATAAATCATTTTGAGAAATGCAAAATGAACTGGTCTTTAACATTCAAATGGGTTATTCTAGTCTGAAATGCTGCCCTGTTGTGGAGAGAACACCAGTTGTTCAGGCCGAGGCTTTTTTAAACTGGTTATATTACCGCCTAATTCAGGATGTCTGAACCATGGTTAGTGGTTGGTTTCAGATTTCTCTTTTAAAGCCTGGAAGCTTATTAAAATGTCTGTAAGTGGTATGGCTCATGCACAATTGGTAAAGAATAATCCAGCTTTAGTACTCATGAGGAAGTATAACACTGCCCTCTGCTGCAAAATCAATATATTACATATTTGCTGTTCATGTACAGAAAAAGATGTAAAATCTGAATTTTCTCTGACCATCTATAAGTAAATAATTAGGATTTTTTTTCTTCTTCATTAAAAATGTAATTATCATTTATAATAATATTTTTTTTTTTACTTATTTACATATTTTCTAAGGCAGGAGCTCAACTACATATTAGCAGGGGGTCCAATTCCTGCGTGTCTGGGATCAGCTGTTTGCAGGATCATAGTCGTACGTGGGGTGATTGTTAATCATGCCACTGAAAATCTTTTAATAACAGGGTTGTGTATAGAGGTCTCTGAAAATCAGTGTTGATCTGATTCAACAAGAGAAAACATATATTTATGTACCTGTAATGTCAGTAGTAACATTGTTAAAGGACAACTGAATAACTAAGCCTGGTTAAGGGCCTAAAATTCTATGCAGTACTATACTACCATATATGTAGTTTGCTTTCTGCGTACATTAGAAGCAAGGATATTGGTGACTTAACCAACTTCTATGTGCACATAAACAATACGCTTTTAAACTGAAAGATTAATACAAAAGAAAGACTTTCTTTTCCCTTAGATTCGCCAAATAATCCTTTGTACAACACAATACCACATGCTGATCATCCATTCGGTGGTTGACAGTTCACTATTGCAATCCACTGCTGTAGCTGGACTAGAACATTCATCATCTGCTGAAATCTTAGAGTGAAATAAATATTGTAGATATTCTTGCGTAAAATGTTAAATCAGTTTAAATGGATCTGGCTGTCCCTTATGGCAATATGATCCATTTGACAAGAAAATCCCTTGTTATTTCACTGTCATCATGTTTCCATTTCTTATTGCACATAGTGATGGTCTCTATGTCACTGTACAAACGTGTGCACCCTAGGAATTTAGATCTGTTCCACATCCAATATGTTTTTTTAATTCAACATTAAAAAAATGGTTGTTTGTATCACTTACTGTAGTTATCTTCTGAACTGAAATATTAACTTACATTAATTATTATACATACATAACAGACAATAGTCTAGCCCTGTATACTGTATATACAGTACATCATATAATAACAATGAACAATGTTTTATTCTAAAGTTAATAAAAAATTTCAGTGTATCCACAGGTTCAGTACATTCAGAGGCGTAACTACCGTGGGAGCAGCCCCTGTTACAGATTAAGCCTCCCAGGCACTGTAGATAAAGCAGTGAGGGAGTTCCATTATAGTTTTTATGGAGGGCCCAGGGATTACTAGATGCACTATAGAGTGGATTTACCTGTTCAAAGTTGCTAGAGCAGAGAAGAATTTGCTGGCTCTGGAGCAATATTCCCTCTAATGTTATATGTTGAAAAATGTGCATCGATCATTTTTATATCATATTATTCTCATACAAAACGTGTACTACACACTACATTGATTTTTGTTTTGTTTTGCACCAGTTTAAAGGGGAACTGTTGTCTAAATAAAAGTGCCCTCATTGCAAGCCTAGGATGATGGCTCTAGCTGCTTTGAATCAATAGTTATAGGCATGTAAAGTTCCACCTTCTTGTTGCATGAACTGTATTTTCAGCCCCTCAACCAAATATGTATATACTTTTTATAAACCTAGTTACAGGCTTTCAACCATTCTCTATGTTTTCCTCTGCCTGTGGACAATTACAGTAAGTGGAAGAGATACATTCCTTTTCAGGCTTGTGGCTAGCTTTAAAATGATTAAGAATTTCAGTGGTGATGATGCTCTGTCCAAGAAGTAGGATGCAAGTGGGCATCTTCAAGTCATTTGGTGAGGGGGTGGTACAATGGTTATGGGGATGTCACAGCTCACAGTGTAAGCAGGAAGCACCACAGCTTTGCTGCTCATTTAGATAGATTGTGATTACAAGCATGGTCCTAAATTAATTTTAAAGTGACCCCTGCTAAGTGCATATGAATGAGGGAACAGTTTAGAGGGAAGATTGCTCTGCAGCAGTTTAATATTCCCAAAATGGAACTTGAAATTGTTAGTTAGGAATTTTTCTTAGGTCTAGAGCTGCAACTATGTATATAGCCTAAAGCTGATGCTGTCAAACCATTGAAAACAATACTTTACATAGTTTTGTACCAGTATAAAAAGTTGAAGTTTTAGCTTTCAACCTTTTTTTTACCTGTATAATTTTGCATGACCGGTCTAAATCGCGTCGTTTACCTGTGTTTTCAAAATGTTTCCTTATTGGTTTATAAAATGAATGTTTGGAATATTTAGGACAGATGAGGCCTGTGACTGGATTATTTACTGATTACAGTTTTAATCACATACAGTATACAGACTAATGCAGGGGCCGTGTAGTTAAAAACGACAAATATGGCCAACAAAATTGTTAATAGCCTGATATATCTTCTGAGTTGTCTTAGAGAAAGCTAAAAATGACTGCAGGATTTCAGTTTATGATTCTCTGTGTGTGCATTGAATGAATGTTACGGGTTGTAAACTGCCTCAAGCACTAACAATATATATACGTAGAATAGCTGCTCCTTAAGTCTTAGTTAGGAATAAAACACTCTTAAGGGTCATTAAGTGTTTCACTAACACAAGTCTCTAACCTCCTCTGGCTACTTAGACTTCTATCCCTATTTCTTTCATTCTCTTGTTCTCTACTTCAGGGGGAAAGAGGCATGCCGGGGATGCCTGGAAAACATGGAGCTAAGGTATTCAGCATGGAATGAAACAACTATGCCACTAACATACTAATCTAACTTTAGGCTGATCTATTTGCATCCATGATACAAAATGGCTTGTTTAATTTCATATTCATATGACTTACACCTTTCATTAATGGGTATTGGTCCAGAAAATATCCCAGCACTAAAGAACGCTTATCCTCTTTCCACATCCCACTTTGGCTCTGTAACTGTGATTTTCATCTTGTGTCCTTTTTTTCTTTAGCTTTACCTCTGATTTCTGTTTCTGAAAGTTGAGAGGTATGACCCTACCTTTCCTTTAACTTTTTCATCCTTCAAATTACCATCCTTCATACTCTTCTTCAGAGATTTTAAACTTGTTTCACTTACAGTATGCTGTTGTCTTTGACAGACACCTAGTTGTAGTTTACAACAGTTAAAAAGCCACATGTTTAATCTCTCTGCTCAAATCATTACCACTTTATTCCTCTTTCCTTCTTCCCATTAACATCCCAAGTTAAAGTAAACTAATAAAAAAAGTAGAATCCTATCTCAAAAGTCATCTTATGAACATATAACGTATTGCACTTACTTGCTTGACTCTTTTAAGCAACCTTTGATTTTTTGTTTTAATAATCATCAATAAACATGCCCTGTGACCTTACTAAAGATAGGTCTCCTCTGATACTTTCATCTAGTAGCTTTAAGATCTAATCTTCAAAAGATTTAAACGTGCTATAGAATAAAGCATCCGACCTATGTCTTTGGGAAAATGTGGTAGATAATTTGTTTCTTAATGCTCGTACACACGTGCGATCGCGGGTCCCACCCCACCCAATGTGTACGAACAAATGTTTCTGCCGATAATCGCCCCGTGTGTAGGCGCTTTATCGGACGAAATGGTCTTTCGTTCAGAGATCCACCAACCTGGATGAATGACCCCTGACACTGACACACACAGGCAATGAATGGACGTTACAGCCAATAATCTCACGCGTATTGATCTGCCAGAACGACGCCCTCATACATACGTGCTATTATAGGCTGAAACAGCCATTCGTCACCCGTATGCACATGCTCCGGGGTCATTCTTCAGGGCAAAGATCATACATGTGTATGAAGCTTAAGTTAAATCAAGACTGAGGAGATATACAAATATCATTTCAACTTTTCTGATTTATGGCAGGACAGCGATCACTTAAGCATCTCTGTGTTACGGCCCCTTTATACAGGGCATCGATATTCACATCAATTTGAAGAATTCGATTGGATTATCGGACATTGTTCCGTGTTTATCGAAAAAAACATGATCGGCCAAAACAATTCTATTTAACCCTTGTACCAGAACATACCTTCCCTAGTTTTCAAGCTGAAACCTATAGAAGATTATCTGGGCAAGGTGGGGAATTTCGATGGGTTCTTCCGATTGGATTTTCAATGGTTTTGGCCGATAAAAAATCCTATCAGAAAAATATTAGACCATCTATGGTTACCTTAAACCTTACTGATTAGTATTTAAGTAGGCTGGTTTACTAAAGGATCGCTATTGCTGTTTTTTGAATTGTTGTAATCTAAAAAATATTCTTTTGTTTCTTTTATATTAAGCATTACATTTTTTTATTTAATTAAACTGAAATTTAATCCCATACTGGCCCCACTTTATCGTGCAAAAAAATCCTTACCTTACATCTCTGCCCTAAATGGTTCTCCTGCAGGGTCTGTGTTAAGTCCAGGAAACTGAGGAGTAGGAGCCTGTCTTCTTGTGTAAAAGTTTCAACCTCCTGTCTTGCCTCCCGGAGGTATTCAGGCATGCACAGAGGAGCCAATCCCCCTCCACCCAGATCCATTGCGCTGAAATTTCGAGTTTAGCTTAAAATCCTTTTAGTATTTTGTAGTTTTCCCCCTCCCAACCCGAACCGCATGGTTAGTTTGTAAAAAAAGATGAATAAACGTACTTACCAGGCTGGAATCCATCTGTGTCTGTGATTGGCTGACTCTAAGCCAATCACAGATGTGGCTGCCGGCCAAGCCCCCAATGCAACTCCATTCCCAGAATTTGCATTGTAGGCTGAGGCCGTGGGATCCCGGTCTGCTAATGGTAAGTAAATTTATTCTAGCTTTTTTTACAAATAGACCATGCATTTTGGGTTGGGAGGGAGGGAGCTACATTATATCAAAATTATAGCGTGGATATACCCTTTAACAGTGAAGAAGAAGGCAGTGGTCTGGCTTATTATAGTCATTCTGTTAAAGGAATAGTTCACTTGAAAAGTGAACTATTCCTTTAATGTATTGATTGAAGACAGGGAGGTTAAGGGGGCTATGCCTTAACTTCCATTCTTCAATCAGTTAACCAGGAGCCACAGACAAAGATAGAGGATTACACACGATCCACCACAGCAGCACTGATAGGTCACGACTGCTTCCTTGTTCAGAGTAACTATATCGCGCATGCAAGACTATGCACGCTATAGTTAATCTGATTGAGGAAGCGATCGGGACCTTTCAGTGCTGTTGCTGCTGCGGATTGTGTGTAAGTATAATATCTTCTTCCTTTATCCGTGGCTCCTGGTCAATTGATTAAAGAACAGAATGTAAGGCATAGATAGCTGTTTAATCTGTGCAGCTGTCAATGAACTACAGTAATACTTCTAAACTTTCACAAGTGTCTTTGCCATAGTTTGCATTGTACTGCTTTTGACTTGTTTCTTCTCTATTGCACAGTATATAATTTCTAAACTGTAAAATTTGCCGTATGATACGATTTCTGCTGTTTTTCTCTGCACAGAATGTGTTTAATTACCGGCTAAGAAATAAACCTCAATAATTATGGATTATTTTTAAATGTGACCACATAATCATATTGTAGAAATGTGTAAATATGGAAAAGGTTATATAGACTTCAGGGTAAAGAAATTGATTGTTGCTGCTCCTTAGCAGTGGACCTTTTGTATGATTCAGACGTAGAATAGAGTACAGATATTTCTTACGCCTGCTATGTACAAAAAAAAACATCGGTAAAGGTTGCAGAGGACTAAGAGAACTTCAATACATTCATGGTTGCGAATTCAAAATTGTACAGAACATAGTTTATAGAAAATGTGAGTCTAAGCTCCCAGTAGGACTAAAAGGATCTGAGCAGTCACACAACCCACCCTATATCAAAAAGCCTGCACATAACTTTGGATACTTTATTGTTTACATGCTGCTGTTCTGTTAACCAGATAGTTGCACAGATGTAACATAGGGGCATACTTCTGTTTCTCCACTACACGGAGAACCTCTTAAAGCATACATGTAAATCAAACACATGTATCTGCTTTTATTATCAATCAATAATAGTATACATCTGCTCTCGTTCCAAGCAATATTTTCCTGGTGCCTCCAGGTGTCACAGCTCCATTAACTGTGCATATTATGCCAACAAAATATAAAATATTCCCGGGCACACTGTTTTTCAATAATAACCTAAAAGGTTTTATTACAACGTTTCAACGCCACTCAGGACGTCTTCATCAGGTCAAAGTCTTTGTCCTGATGAAGATGTCCTGAGTGGCATCAAAACGTTGGAATAAAACCTGTTTGGTTATTATTGAAAAACAGTGTGCCCAGGAATATTTTATATTTTGTGCTTTTATTATCAGTATCTTACAAAGCCATAGAGCCACTGGATACAGCGCTATAGATATCACACCCTGATGTTTTAGTGATTACCAGTATGTGCATATTGTACCAGCTCTTGATTTGGTGACAGGCACTTGCAGTTGGTGCTGCCCAGGCACATGACACATGGCATATTTAGGGCTATAATAAGCTATACCATATACAGACAGTATACAGTTTCCCAATATTTTCAATATTGTGCCATGGTGCTTTTATACTTATATGTGCCACTGCCCTGGGACACTGGAAACCCCTAAATGTCCGCACAAAACACTCAAGCTGGATTGTGCTTGTGGCTCCAAGGGGGAGTGCTCAAAGTGTTTTCATAGTGCTTATTCAGCGCACCATCAAAATGTTAGCCACACCCATGTTACTCTCACCTAAAAGAATGCCTTCTGTATATTTTCCCTGCATTTGCTTTCAGGTCCACTAAAGGTGACCTGCATACATAGATATGGAGATCAGCCAGCCATGCACCCATACTCGGCTTATTATGTCACTCCCTCTACTTAAAGTAAAGGGAACTGAAACTGACGGATGGAAATTTTCAGTCAGGAACAATGGTGTTTCTGTGTCAGCATAGTTGCCGGTTGTTTTTGGCCCACACACCTTGCTGATATTCACAAAATCCTTTTGGATCCAGCCATATATGTCACCCATGTGTATGGCCAACCTGAATTCTTCCATGCAGAAGGGTGTTGCAGGGTTCAGATGTAACTCAAACTTTAGATTTGCGTTACAAATGTGCCTGGACATATTTTTAACTAACTAGCCCCATGAATTTGTTGCCTAAATTCAAGATCCATTTTAATTGACTAGATTTTAATAAATAATTAATTTCATTCAGCTGTCACATTCCTGTAACTGTGTGTAGTATTAAATCTGAAATGCTTTTCCTATTTTCTTTGTAAGGGCTTTCCTGGAACAGCTGTAGCTGGGATTAAGGTCAGTTGTTTGATCAAACTCTGATAGCTGCAAATGAAATATATATCTTCTTTTTTTTTTAAAGCTGAAGAAACAGGAAATTTGCAGAGGTAGCAGACAGTCTGTCACTTTTTTCCACCAATAATCTCGAATATAAGTGCAGCTTAGCCACAACAATATATACTATTTCATTTATTGCACTGTTACATTGTGTGCAAGCTCCTTAATATGTTTTCTTTGTACCATGGAATATCAAAGCATGCATAGGTTTATGTCTCTGCAGCAGTGTTTTACAGCCAGTGGTCCCCTTAGAGTTTCATGGAAGATGTTTGGGAACTGTATGGAACAAACTTTGTGATCATTTTGAGTAAACTTTTTAATATAGTTATATTTATTGATCTATCTGTTATTTGTGTGAGTTTTGTATTTTGATGTATTGATGACTTAGGAAGTGGGGGGGGTCTAATTTTTAACATGTTTTTTTCTGAGACATAAAAATAGTTTTAAGGGTTTAACAAGGATACAGTGGTTGAGTAATACTGCCTACGGGCTTTAATCAGTTTTATGGGTTTGTTCTTCCATACCACTTGTGTCAGCACACTACCAGTAGTGATCTCATAACATATGCCATTTGTCCCCCATTTTCTCCACCATTTATACGGTACTGCTTGGGTTTTTGTTATGGAAATTAACAGAACAGTTAGAGGAAATCTTCTCTTTAATCAAGAATTCTTTTTTCCAGAATGGTTTTCTGTAGTGATTCAATGTTTTGAGTGAATATCTACAACAATTTAAATTGTCCTGAAATAACCTAGTCACACTATTTTATACTATTTCCTTTAAAAGGGATAAAGTTAAACTCTATGGGCCTTATTTATACTATTTCCTTTAAAAGGGATAAAGTTAAACTTTATGGGCCTCATTTACCCAGGCGTGCTATGCTTAAAAAAAGGGGGGGGGGCTAAACTCGCACTAACTAATGGCTAATGGCTGGTCTTAAAGTGACTCTGGGGTAAAATTCCTTTTGGGATTTAGCCCAGGAGCGAATCCGGTATTAAATACTGGAAGACACATTTGCATGGAGCAATTATCAAATCTGTGTAAATGAGGCCCTGTATTGCTTTAATATTATGTATAAACCTAGATGCAGATTAGACATACCTGCAATAGGCTGTTGAGTGCAAGGGATGACAATGTTTTAGGTTTTTTTCCACACTGCTCACATGTATGCATGTATACTAAATGATTTCTATCCTAAATGTTAGTACACCTAATGCTGGCCATACACTACAAACAAACCTTTGACATTCGATCTATGTTTGTTGATTGTAATATCGATTGTAATTCTGATCATGAATATGATAGGACTGGGGCATTTCAAAGGAATGTAGGTAAAACTGCTGCTCCACTTGACATTAAAATCAATTCAACATTCATCTTAATCGAAGGTAGAGGTAGTATATGGCCAGCTTAAGGCTATATACACACCATACACACCAAGTTTCCCATCTACTAATTGGTAAACCCTGTCAGCAAGGACAATAATTAGGCACAGACGATCACATCTTAAATCCATAAGATCAGGTAAAAATTTCTGCTCATATTTTGGCCTGTTGGACCACCAAAATATTGGCTTGTATGTAACAAAGCCTTAATATAGTAAAGCCAATATGGACCTCCATGACCAGATAAAACTTCTTTTATACAGGCCATGGAACTGGAGGCTGTAAAAGCAAAAGCAAGTTCACCTGAATTTTCAGTGAAATATAATTCCATTTTTTTTAATTGGGTATTATTTCTGGTAAACGGTAACCTCTTAAATCAGAGATTTGATGTTTGAATTATAAAATATTAAGTTTTAAATTCAGAAATAATAGTTTGTGGTACAAAATAACTAATTACGGTTTGCACCACTCACACTGACTACTTCCCTCCCAGCCACAGTTGTCCCTCCTATCTACGCTTATGTGCGCACATTAAAAATAGTCAGCTATCAATGCAGAAGCATGCAAATTTACTGGGCTGGGTTGATTTTATTTTGTTAGGTTGATTGTTAGGTGTCCTTTACTTACCAGTAAAATAACACATGGTCCATTTTCTTATGATACAAAATGTGTTCTGGAATTTATATATATATTTTTTTCTTTTACATCTTTTTAGGGTGAACCAGGAATCCCAGGAGAAAAGGTAATTCTGATTGTACTTTCATTAATATAGTAGGACATAGAAGAGCACAGTTATACAACATGCCTGAACACAAACCCAAATGCCTGATATGACTGGTAGCACATAATGGCTACGTTGGAAGGGCCTGACCTATCTGGCCTGTCTAGATTCTCATCATCGCACTCCATGAATCTTTGGCAAACTGCAATAAAAGTTAATGTTGTGGCTAAACACAGGGTAGTCCTTGCAGTCATGGTTCTGTAGGAGTGGTTAATAAGGCTCTTTTAAGTGTGACTGACCAAGATTGAATATTTAATTTTTATTGTTTAAAAGTGTAAAATTATTGCTATACGCTACATTTTGATTTTGAACTCTACAATGCAAAGAAATGGTACAGTAGTAGAAGCAAACCCATGATGAAGCAAATACTACAGTATGTATAAATGCAAGGATATAGACAATCAAACATTATCTCTTTGCAGTAAAAACATACTGACAGAAAAGTTATTTAAAATAAGTTAATTAAAACCCATACTTAAACTGGCAGATTTCCTATGTAAGAAAATGACTATGTTTTTCCAACTTTTATTATTTTTCATATTTTCTAGGGTGAGAAGGGAGATACTGGCAATGCTCTTGGTGGAGTTAAAGGGGAACCTGGAAATCCGGGTGTGCAAGGGTCTCCAGGACCAAAGGTTTGTTTGTTTATTTTATCACTGTTATAAGAAAGTACTTTAAAAAAATAAATGACTTTTTGGTGAAGTTAGCTAAAGTTGTTTTTCTGTGTATTTTTTGTGTTGCCTATGTTTACATGTGTATCACTTGACTTTGCATTACAAACATTAAACCTCAGCTTATAGGTAGGTTTAAGGCCTTAATATGAAAAACTCATACCTTTCAAACAAGGCTAGGATGATATCTCAAGTTGCTTTGAATCCAAATTATAGTCATGTAAAATTTCACGTTTTCCATTTTGCTCCTCTGGTGTGACACACACATTATCAGCTGTGTCATAGGACCCATCTCCAAACATCAAGGCCAACAATCATTCTGTGATTTATTATTGCATTTGGACACATTAAAGAGAGATACATTTTAGGCTTGTGACTAGCTTTCAATTTTTTAAAGAATTTTGGGGGTAGGGCTAATGATACAGCTGGTCATGTGGCATCTTTCCTCTGTCCCAGCAGTAAGATACAAGTGGGCATGCTCTCAAAGGTATGTGCTCCTTCTACTAGAATTATTTTTTCAATTTGACAGGTAGTATCTCAGAAACCTAATAGAATATCAAAGCAAGTCAAATGCTGTTTATTCTTCCAAAGGTCCTTATTTGATTAAAAGCATTGTGGATGAGATTGGGCCTTTATCGGCATGTTGGTGTGTTAATGGCATTGGTAGTTTCTGACTCAAATTTTCTATTAGCCACTGTCAGCTCCCTGCACGGTAGTATAAGAGACGGCTGTGATCGGTAGGTGTGTGGCAGCCCCAAACGATCTTCTCTAAACTCAGTAAAGGGAACATAGTTCAGGATTGTGTGAAGCCACATCTTTAGCAGATCTTACAGATTCCGTCTGTGATCTGCTAAACATCTGGCATGTTTGTACCCAGCTTAAGGGTAAATGTTAAAGAAGACGTTACAAAAAAAAGTTTGGATGATTAACTATGTAATGATGATCTAAACCACAATATTTTTTAATTGAAAACACTTATGCATAACTTAAAATGAAAACAATGTTTAATGGTGCCGTACTTTGTGTTTCCCATGACATTCTGTGCTTGTGGCTGGTGATGTCATTCACATTCAAGTGGTTCTGCCTGATGGCCATGATTTAAAAGACAATAACATTGACAACAATAATGGTTAGTCACACTCAAATGTAACCGGTCTGCAAACATTTATATCCATGAAAGCCCCAGATTCACCTCACTCTGCCCCCATCTTATTTATTTTTTTATGGGGTCAAAAACAGAGTTTTATTTTTTTAATTTGAAATAATTATTAAATAATCAAAGGCTAGAAAGTAAATCAGAAATATGAAATTAGAACAGCACGAACGCCTAGGGACAGATATTCTGCGCCAGTTCCTGTTAAACAGCAGGTAAGGAAGGATTTACAGGGCACTTAAAAAGAAGGTCCTTCCAGCTGAACTATTGAATTCACCTGAATTGCAGTTCACCTTCATGTTTCTCAGATAAAACACAACCACGTAAATGATTAAAATTCATTTGGATATTTATAGCGAAAACCATTCTCCATCTGATAAAGGCTCTTTGATCTCAGCTCAGGAGAATCTTGTTATGAAGAATACAAAGAAACAGGAAGTTGTAAGAGACCTTTTGTAAAAAGACAGAGACGAGAATGTTCTCTTTCTTTGACATAAGAAATATGACAAAATGGGGTATTGTAAAACACAAAAGAAACATTCTTTAGCAGTTTCCCTGTATAATAAAAAAAATTAGAAGGTCAGAGGATAAAAAAAATTTACTCTTATCATGTAAAGTTGAATAAAAGGCTGAGATCCACGTAACCAGTATTATTAGAAGACTGAATCATTGTTAGCCACAGTCTTATCTTAGCTGGTATCCTTATCTTATCTAAATTTTATCCCAGAAAAAAATTGTAAGTTTAATAAAACTGAGAAAAATATTTTACCCAAATACATTGAGGGAAGGAAAGCATATTATATAACTTTTCTGCATGTGGTTTTAAGTTTTAAACTTGACAACCCTATATTGATATTTCTAAACCTGACCTACCAGCAAAACTGTGCCGAAATACCACACAGAGCAAAGCACTTCTTGTACATGTGGTTACATTTAGAATGCTATTATTTTATAAAAATATTTGCTCAAAACAGATGTTTAGCTTTTTAATTGTGTCTGGACTTTATTTTTTTAATTGTTAAACATACTTAGCAAAATATATTACATCATTTGGCTATGTTTTTTGTTGTGTTTTAGAAGTTTAATAAACTTGCAACTCTCTTAATTCCTTCCTCACCCACATTCACCTTAACTTCAACTACATGAAAAAACTGCAACTACAATGATTATAATCAGATAACCGTATCCATTTTAAAAACAAAAGCAGGAATTTGTCACATTACTGGGGAAATTGATAGGACCCAACAAATAAACAAAGTCTTGAAAGTCATATTATGCTTATCATAAATTTGCTATGTTTTATAACTATTAGCATACCTTAAGGGAATGGTCACTCTGCATTGCACCGGAAATGCTTGCGTTATTGCACCTGATTGTGTGTGCGATTCCGGTGCGATTCACGTGATTTCTGTGCGTTTGCACTTGCGATTTCTCTTTTGAGATAGGAAATCGCACGCAATTGCACATAAAAATTGTGATCACATGCAGTTGTGTATCGCAAACAGATGCGCAATTGCAAAGCACCCGAAATCACACAATTTTGGTGCGTTGCTGCGATTTCAATGTTAGAAAAAATCGCATGTGCAATCCGAGCACAAACATGCAGAAATCGTGCTAGTGTGTCCTAGCCCTAATAAAATAAAGTTACAATAGTAAATATAAAGTCATCAAGTTATCTCAGCTAGCTAAATAATTTATGGAAGCTTTTGTTTACCTTATTTACACACACACCCTACCTCCTCCACCCAACTTTATCCCGAACCCATATAACTGATTTTCTATTAAAATTAACAGATAAATACCCCTAAGGATAAGTAAAGTACAAAACAAACCTTTCCTTAGAACTTTCTTTTTTCCTTAACAATTAGTTTAACAAAATAGTTTGCTCACAATTTGTTTAGCAAATAAGTTTCTTTAAGAGCGACAAGAAGAAAGAGATTTCCCTCTATGTTTTTAGAACCATAAAGTTATGTGAGTAAGTCAGCTTTATGAATATAATTTTTGACTTTTTACATTTTTTTCTAGGGAGAAGCTGGTGCTACTGGCCAACCTGGAATTCCAGGACAACGGGGCGACAAGGTATTTAGTTTTGCTCTCGATATAATTCATGTAAATCACAAAAATTGCAATTTCCAGAATAATTAACTTCTCTCCATAAAAAATCCAAAATATTTTGGAAAAGGCAGCAATAAATTTATGTAGACTTCTAATGTCTAAATTAAAGGCTTCCAGATGTCAGAGAATCTTTAACAACAATGAAAAATTGCTGCTCATTTCACCATGCTACAGACTTATAAAATAAATACCTTCTACTCACTAACAATGATGTGTGGACCAGAGTTGCATTTACCACAATGTTTTTTTTATACAATTATATACCATTTTTTTTCCTCCATAGTATTTTTGTACTGAATTAAATCCTTGAATGTTTTTTTTATTAGAAATACAAAACAGGGAGATGGTATAAAAGTTCTTATTGTTAAAAATGGTGTTAATTTTGCCCCAGCCAATCAGATGATCTTTCAAATGGTAACTAACATCCTAGGGCAATGTTAGCACCATTTTTAATGAACTTTTATTTCATCTCCCTGATAGGATTATAGATAAATAAGCAGCAGGTTTGCATCTGTTTACTTTAAATGTTATCCTGCATAAAAAGTATTTACTACAGAGGAACGTCTAATGAATAATTAGTAGTTAGTAGAACTGGACGAAACTCACCAGTTTTGTCCCGTTTTCGGATTCCCGGATCTCGGGGAAATCCCCAAGATCCGAAAACGGAACGAATTTTCGATTATTATTATAATTATCATTATTATAATATTCGAAAATACCCTTGAACGTTCGATAACTCTTGAAAATACGATAGGAGACTACTTTCGAGTTTCCGATCGTATTTTTGAGTGTTATCGAATGTTTAAAGCTATTTTCGAAAATGATCGAAAAGATCATTTGGATTTTGGAATCCGTGTCAGATCCGGGTGTGAGACGGACCCGAATCCCATCTCTAGTGGTTAGAAATTCTGCCAACAAGACTGGGTTAATTCTGCCCTATTTTAACCTAGTGCACAGAAAGAAGGAAATTGCATACTGATAAAAGATGCAGTCATTTAATAAAAGCCACTCATAAAATGTACAATATTTCAAGGTGGTGAGGAAAATATATCTAAATATATCTAAATTAATCAACTATATATAGTATATATTTACTCTTGCTTATGTGTGATTGGATGAGCTTTTTTATTTTATTCAAGTTTATTTTATTTTATGTTACCTAATTGTTTTTGACCGATAATATGATTTATATATTTCATTAACTTGCACAATATGGTCCAATTGTGTTCCCTGTCTAAAACTCCACACATTCTGTGTTTGTATTTTGTATTACAGGGTGCTACAGGGACTAAGGGAGATCAAGGCTCACCTGGATCACGGGTACATTTTGTTAATCTGATTTAACAGTTTGTACATTTAGGTTGGCAGTGAGTTGATCTAACAGATACTGCTTTGATAGTGTAGTAAATACCACATAAAGCTGAATTAATGACCATTTGATTAACCAAAATAGTATCTTTTTATTGAGATAGATTAAACCTACTTAAACATATTTTATTAAGAAAGTAATTTTCCAAAAAGGTGCAGCAAATTCTGTATAATAGTTATGTTAACATGTTTCTTAACCAAGGGTTCCAGGAACCCCTTGGTTATCCAGAGAGGTAGTTATAGATTTCTAAATAGATAGTGACAGAAACTGTACAGATCCACCCTTGTGATTTGAATGACATTTTTAATACATTGGTTTATATTGGTCAGTTATATTTGCAGCAATTATGTATTTTGATGATTTGATGACTAAGAAAGAAAAATATAATCTTATTTTATATGAGGGTCTCTCGAGAGGGAAATAGTATCAAGGGTTGCGAAAGGGTCGAGATTTTCAGGCTTTAAAATTAGCCTGAAAACCTAACCTTGGCTTATACTCAGGTCAGAAATGCTGCAATTGTGGATAGTAATCAGTAGGTGGCGCTAAAAATTCTTCACCTGCCTAGAAAGTTACAGGAGCTGATCTGCCTTTACACTCCTTCCTGCTTCCTGTAGTCTGGCTGCTGGACTCACTCAGCACTGTCACTGCTCATCTGAATGCGTAAATCTGATGGGTCATCTTAGTGTGGGGCAAAAAGTGGCTGCTAGTCCAGTGCAAATAACAGCTTGAAACTACAACTCTCTGGTGCCATTTTTAACTATTGGGATCAGAGTGCCCTTCACTATATGGGGGTCAGAGTGCCCTTTACTATATGGGAGTCAGAGTGCCCTTTACTATATGGGAGAATTGTAAATTATAGTAAGTTTAATTAACTGTTTATTGAACCTTGCCACTCCACATGTTTAGAAACTACAACTCCCAGCAACTAAAGCATGCTGGGAGTTGTAGTTTCCAAACATCTGGAGTGCCAAGGAATTGGGGGTTACTTGTACTGGATTTGGCTAATAATGTTTGGGAATTCTGCTGTCCATTTAAGGGGCAACTTAAGCCACAAAACAATAAAGAGTCAGAAGGCAGTAGTGGTCATAATTTCTACCCTCAGCTTATACTCGAGTCAATCAGTTTTTACTACTTTTTCAGGTAAAAATAGGTGCCTCGGCTTATACTTAGATCAACTTATACTCGAGTATATATGGTAAAGGTTGAGAAACACTGGGTTAATGTGACTTTTATAAAAGATTTAGGGATAGCGGCTCTTAGTGAATCTCCCCAACTATGTTAAACTGAAACTAACGGTGGTCATACACACAAATGATAATAGGTAAATCCTGTCGGGGAACGACGGGATTTACCCATTATCGTCAGTGTGTAGGGGCTGTTCCCGACCATCCGGAGTGTCGACAAACGACCATAGTCAGCACTCCATTCGATCAGGAATGATGTAAAATTTACGTCGGTCAGTATCGGCTCCCTTTACTTTAAGTAAAGGGAGCTGATATGATTGTGCGGTGTATGGCCGCACGGCCAACCGATCCCTATACCGCGTATGGGGAACGGTCGGTCCGTGTGTGCAGTCCCAACAGCATGTGTGCCGACAGATACCAATGTTATCTGTCGGTACACATGCTGTGGAAATCGCATGTGTATGGCCACCCTAACTGTTTTACTTATCAGCATAGGTGACATCAGTAGTGAAATAGACACCTGGTGGTTAAAATGTATTAGTCTTTTGATGTCACAAGGAAATGCATCTGCCAAAGCAACAAATAGGAATAGGGTCCAATCTCATGCAAATAGGGATATAACTCAATATGCTTTGTACTTTTAAGTGAAAGGGAATGCACATAAATCTTCTTTTAAAAATAATTATTTTTTTTATTATTTTATTATTAGTTTTTAAGGAACATTAGAATTAAACATTGTGGTGAGATTAAATGACTAAAATATGTACTGATGGCTAACTAAATTGTATTGCAGGGTCCTAAGGGTGAGCCAGGAAAATCAGAGCTAATAGAATATAATGGAAACCTCAATGAGGCATTACAGGTAAACAAGCTTAGCTGTTCTTTGTATGTATACAGATATGGTTTCGCTGGTCAAAAAGAGTGCATGCCATTAATTTCAGATAGATCTTTTCTGTGTGTACCCAGCTTTAACATTATAATTGCACGTGTTTAGGCGATCGTTTGGGCGTCGCCATGGCAGATCAACGAATGGCATCCAAACCAACGCATACACTCGTGTGATTATCGTCCATAATGGCCATTTGTCGAGCATGTGTCTTGCGCTCGGGGGTCGGGCATCTTTTGTCCTATTGGACATGTGTATGGACCTTAAGTCAAAACAAATACAGATGTTTTGTAATCTAGAAGATGCTTCAATGAAATGGCTTACCAGCTGATTTAATTTAAATTTGATGGCCTCTGTCATTCCCTTTGCACCTCCTTGTTTTTTAAAAGACTGTTCTATCTGCTTTAGATGTAGGAACACTGCTGATTCTTGAACTTTAAAGTGGGCCATATGTTAAGCCATTTACTTTTTAGTACATGTTATTTTGTTCAGTGTCGGGCTGGACTGTTGGGGCCTACCAGGAAATCTGAGACCAGGGGCCCACCAGGATGAGTTAAGAGGCCCACTTAACATTTCATGTCTCTATTATCACTCATTTTCACATCTATCTGTCTCCTAAGGTCTTTGTTCAACCTCAAATACTATGCTATACTATACTAATGACTTTGATTGTTTATTAAAATACATTTCCTGCTGTCCCTTTGGCTCTGTATTTATATTTTAGCAGTTTTCTCTGTTTTCTTGGGTGAATGGGCTGAGAAAGAAACTTGGCTGTATAGTGAAATGTCTTCCAGATTCCTAGGGAGATTCAATATAGGTAAAAATATGTGCAAAACCCACTCAATCTAATATCGATTAAACGTGAGTTTTACTCCATTTCCAAATGTTTTGGCACTTTCAGTACAATACCATTTAAGTTAAGTTTTGCACTATTTTGTAGCGCAAAAACTGACATGGTATTGTAGGGGACCTTAAAGGAGAGCAAAGTTGCGCATCTTACGTGCCTCAATCTCACATTGCAATACCGGACATAATGGAGTTATGTCCAGTATTTTATTGTGGGACCATGGAAAGGTAAGGTCTGCAGGTTTGTGGTATTAAATTGACTTACTACTGTTAGATATTGTATCGTGGAGGACTGAAAACCCACAAGTACATTGTGCATACTACAGTACACAGACTTGGCACAGGCCATGAATAATATGAACAATATTAATGAAGAATTGAAGTACACAGCCATAGAAACCAACAGCTTTCTTTTTACAGTAATTAGAAGCTTATGACGTTTTAATAGTGATTAATACTGTCTCATAAAGGAAATGCTTGTGTGGTTTTCAGATTAAAAAAATGACTGTGTTCTTTAAATCATATAAACATATTAGTTTACCTGTGATATGCAGAGATGTGTACAATCTGCATAGTTTTGTATTAGCTGTTTTTTATAGACGTTCTTCTTTAAAGGGATATATCGAAACCCCAGTCACATTAACAAGTCAAAGAATTTAATGTCTAGCTCTTTACAAAAAGCCATGGAAATAGGGAAGGTACATAAACCACCAGTTTACTGTTGTTGAAGAGAAAACAACAAGCTGCTTTAAAAGCCCTTTATGTACATTATAAGGGAATAAACAATAACCTGAAAACAATTAGTAAACAGCTTGCTTTCTAAGTTGGGACAAGGGAATTTATTTCCACCAGATATTTCTCTGCCCTTCATATCTCACTGACACATCTGGAAAATGAACACATTTCTCTCAGTCTCATTTATTCAGGCAGTGTCCCAGAGAATGACCTACTAAACTCAATAAAATCTAATTTAAGAGATGCCGATCAGCTAGAGCTGGTATAATGTCTGGCAGCAGATAAGAGCTGATTAGTGTACTGTACAGACTGCCTATTGCTTACCTGATTTAGGCTCTTCAGAAATGTATAATCCTTAGGCAGTTTTAAACATAAGGGAAAGCACAAGGTCACTGTTAAATGTGTTTATTTCCATTCTGGTAGGAGCCACATGTATTCCTGCTGGAACTCTTTGTTCACACTGCCATTCCCTTCTTATATCGTTTAAAATATGTTAAATGGTTGTCCACAAAATAATATAGACAGAAGTTAATGTATTTGGCTACAATTAATTTTATTAAAACATCTATTGGCCCTTTTCCAACAGGAAATTCGAACAATGGCTCTGGTAAGATCCTTTATTCAGTATATACCATGTAGACTGTACAGTTCTGTAAAATATAAAGTCTGGTAATTATTCAAGCAAATTCTAAGGCTGAGTACACACCAGCCAATATTTTTGGCCGATCGACCCATTCACCGCACTTTCGGTCGATCGGCCGAAAATATTGGCTGGTGTGGGGCAGGCGACCGCGACCGACCTCGATCGTCTGTTTGTCCGGATCGGAAGTGTCGGAAAATCATGATCGATCGTGTGGTTCTCTATAGAGCCGCATGGTCGATCGTTTGCAAATCGAACCGCGATTTTGCCACGACCGACGGACATTTTCCCCGGCCGAGCGCTCGCTCGGGGCAAATTGTCCCTCCATGTGTACCCAGCCTTAAAGCACCTGCTTTATTAGAATTAGATATATTACAGTATATACTGAATATGTGTGTGTCTATGTGCAGTTAGGGCAGCAGATTTAGCTTGCAGTAGACAAGCAAATGATGGTTATATTGGTTTAAAATATGCATAGTATATATGTATGTATGTATGTATAGTTTATTTATAAAGCGCCACTTGGCGCTGTACAGTAACGAAATACAAAAAAGTCATACAAGGGGAACAAATACATAAACAGTTCAGTACACACATATATAAAAATTATATACATAAATATAAGTACTAGAGCCTTGCCACAAGAGGAAAGGTCCCTGCCCCATAGAGCTTACAATCTAATAAGGTGGGTAACATTCAGATACAAAGGAAAGGGTATACGTGCTAAACTTTAAACTTGCTAATTGAGGTTTATAAACTATAAGGATAACCCATACTAAAAACTATTGGGAGTAGGGTTACAACATATAACCACCCCCCTCATCAGTGGGGTCAATTGTCTGCAAGATTAGAAATTTGGAAGAGAATTTAAGCTTTTTGATTCAGTGTCTGACATTAAATTTAATAAGATGATTGATATGGAGACTGTTTGACACTGACAGTGACGATTCTACTTATTATAGCAGAATACTACACTCTAAGGTTATATTACATTAGATTTAGTTCTCTGACAACCAAAACTTACATTTTCTCTATATAAAACTTGTAAATGTATAAATGTTAAAACACACTGCATGTCCCAAACTGTTAAAGTTCTTTATTAAAGTACCAGGTAAATTAAATATATTTTAAATAATATTTTCCATCTTTCTTAGGGTCCACCTGGGCCCCCAGGACTTCCAGGCCCTTCAGGACCAACAGGCCAAAAGGTACATTTATATTTCCTCTAATCCTTATGGTTAGGTATTTGCCATACAGCCTAACTTACATGATTAGCTTCTGAAAAGAAAAAAAGGTTTTGCGGTATTTTGACTTATTTCTGTTGGATTAAAGGGTATCTTTAATCTAAAAAAATTTAACCTTTAGATACAACAAGAGTCCATTGGTCCAAAACTTTTTTGGGATTTTAAATCTGAGCTGTAGATTCTGAGAAATCATCATTTGAAATGCTTACTGCTTACTGCTTACCTCACTCCAGAAGCAGAAATTATAATATGTCCCATTCCTGACCTCTTACTAGGATATTTGGCTGCCTGCAAGCTCACTTTCTGCAACATTTAAGATAATCAGCAGAGAAAAAAGGAGGGGGGAGGGAGATGTGTAAACAGAGTGGTGTCCATGGTGAGGCTGTGCAGAACGTATAAGTGTCACAGACACTATAAGAAGGCCGTGAAGGGAGATGGTGGTAATTAGGAGCACTCACTAAACATGAATAATTTAATAACAAAGCAAGCACAGATAAATATGTGAATACCACCATTTTACGTCTCTCAAATTGTAGTTTCAGAAAATGTAGTTGTTTGAGTGAGTATAGTGACCTGCGTGGAAGCATACACGCATGGAAAATCAGTTGCGAATCATATTAGTAAAGAATCACATTTATACAAGAATATACAAGAATTGCTTGATAAAAAATCGCTTTAATAAGAATTGGATATCGAGTCCCATGTGTACGGCTAGCCTTAATCTTGAACCTAGTCAATCCTTAAAAACAAGGGAAGCTAAGGGCAAATATTGGCACAGATGGTGTCCTGATTTACTGATTTCTGTAATTTATAGTATAGTGATATATATTGTAATCGGGGTGCATTATTCATCAATAACTCATAGGTGGTGCATTAATTCACTTAATTATATATACATACACATATTATTTTGTTTAGTATAATTTCCCCCCTATCTTTTATGGTAACTGATTTTTGCATATTTATTTGTGGAACACCAAAGGTCAGAAATGTGGGATAGCAAGTGCAAAAAGGTCTATATTCCAAAGATATAGCAATGATAAACAATGTGATGTTGTTTTTTCTATTAGGGAGAAATAGGATTACCGGGTCCACCTGGTCACGATGGGGATAAGGTAAATGTATAATAATCTTTACATTGCATTATTATTTTCATTGCAAGAAATGTTCTTTATTATATTAGTATGGAAGGGAAAGTTCTAGCGACAAAATAAAACAATTTTTCAGAAACACTTCTGAGTCAGTCTATTTTAATTAAACATTTTGCATATATTCAAGGCTAGATTAGCCATGGGTAAGGTACATTTCATTTAACTGTACGAAGCTTGGGAAATTAAAAAAAAATATGTCCATGTTTGTGATTGGACAATAGTTAAAGCTACATGGACAGTTTCAATTTCACTGCACTATATTTCCTTGTAGGGGAGTGGGCACACTTTAAGATCTTTGTGCTGCAGCCAAAGTTCCATCCATGGAGCTCTGTCCAATCTAAGTATTGTATCCGTCTTCCAGTGCAGTGCAATATATATTTTTTATCACACGTCCCTAGAGAGCAGGCCAGCACTGAAAGATAGTGTTCCCTCTAAGCAGTGCACCCGTGTGCACTGGCGCACTAAATTTCATTTTGTATGCGCACAGAAAATATGTATCTGTGCACACAGTAGATTTAAAATTAAAGGTAACCTTGCTTGAAATGTAGAGAGTGTAGAGGGCTGTTAAATAGCTACAAACAGTACCAAAATTTTGTTGAGACCAATAATGCAGTAGTTATTTCAGAATATCTAATTGTGGTATTAAGGTCTTATCAATATGTGATGCGGTTCCAGAACTATATTACCTTCACATGAATCATGCAGAGAACTGAGGCTACAGTCTTATAAGTACAACAGGCCAGTGGTCTGTAAAATATACTTCTGTTATGGAGGGAATTCTTCAAACTCCTATTTAGATAGTCAGAAGTGAATTGAAAGTCACCTTTGGTTTTTACATTTTATCCTGTATGCCTGTTTTCTAGAACCTCTTTAAGAATGCTACAAGTCCAACTGCAATCTGAAAACACAGTTTTAGTACTTAACATAACTTTTTTCAGCCATACATTTTCCAATATCTGATGTGTTTCAGTAAGGGGAGTAGAATGCTTTTTAATAAACTACTGGATTGTAACTTAGTGTTAACACTATTAACACCAGACATCTCCTTAATGAAAGCTGACTTTACACTAGCAAACTTACCTCCCGACAAACACAGCCCAATCATTTTGTGGTTGACATTCAATCGCTGGCAAGAATGCTGGGAGGTAAACAGTCTGGCTTTTTAGATTGTAGATTTAGCAATTGAACATTGAATTTCAACGAGAAATGACTGAGACAAAGCATGGTAATTTAAAATAATTGGCATGAGCCACAGTACACCATTATGTGTGGTACAGGTTATATTTTTTATGGTATGCTGCATCTGGAAAAATGCACTGCTAAGTAAACCTGTGACAACCAGATTTCTATTTTACATACATTCAGGGTTATTCAATAAAAGTTCTTATCGTTTAAAATGGTGGTAATTTTGCCCCAACCAATCAGATGTTAGCTTTCAAATGTTAAATCTGATTGAGGAACTTTTATTGAATCTCCCTGATAGTTAATTGTAAGTTTTTATGCTTTGCTGTTTGTTGTATTTATAAAAGGTATTTAATGATGAGTAATTCAGAATGGACAATAGCAACCAGTAATGGGCATCTTAAATGGTGCTTCCCCATTGTAATAAAATAATACAGTATACATTAATACAATTCCTTGCTTTTGCATAGATATAATATCTAAAAAATTGCTGCTGAAAACTAAAGTAAGTTTCAATCCTGCTGCTGGGGATTCCTCCTGCATTATTATTATTATTATATTTTTCTTTAGGGTCCACGGGGAAAGCCTGGTGAGCCTGGACCTATTGGACCACAAGGGCAGGATGGAAATTCAGGACCAAAGGGAGACATTGGACCCAGGGGACTTCAAGGGTCAAAAGGAGATAAAGGAGAAACAGGACAGTCAGGTTCACCAGTAAGCAATCTTTCCATTTACCTTTTTTCGTTGCTTGGTGCGCACATCGTGCATATGTACGAGCCTTTACACTGGGTACACACAGGCAGATTTTTCAGGCCCAATCGACCAATACTTCTGTGTATCAGTTGGTCGGGCCTAAAAATCTGTGCTGGTTTCTGGCACGACAGATGTCGATTGTCCGGATTGAACAAACGGGGAATCAGACACGTCGGTAAATCATGTGCAGTTCCCAACTATTGCCGTGACCGACAGCCATTTGTCCCTGCCGAGCACTGAATAGTAGGGAAGATAGCCAAAAGCATGAAAAGGAAAATGTATTTCTTGCTAAGGTGTCCAGGCAGAGGAAAGTTCTGCAACTTGCATTAGTAAAGATTGATTTTTAGCGGTGGGGTTTGTTACACAGGTCATAAAGTACTTGCCACAAAGTTTATTGTATGAGAGAGCACTATTCAAAAATCCTTTTATTGAGGGCATATGTATGGAGGCCACATTTCCCCTGTAACGTATAAACGGTTCTATGATCCTAATGATACATAAAAATTG
Organism: Hymenochirus boettgeri; assembly: GCA_019447015.1. Classification (NCBI taxonomy): domain Eukaryota; kingdom Metazoa; phylum Chordata; class Amphibia; order Anura; family Pipidae; genus Hymenochirus; species Hymenochirus boettgeri. Next base: position 79,415,781 of record CM033475.1, read on the forward strand.
CACAATGTGCTCCCAGCAAATGTTAACTTCCTTTCACAACCATAACCTACTGTCCCCTATTTAGACACTGTATCATCAAATGAAAAGGCTCCAATGAGCACTGTTCATACTTATGTATCAGAGGTGCACACTGATATAACTGGCAAATTTAAAATCAGAGGTGCACACTGAATTAACTGGCAACTTTGCCAAATAGGGTGCATGGACGGAAAACTGAGACGTGAGTCCAATGAGCACTATCACTGCAGTTTAATAAATGGTAACCAAGAACATGTTTGCAATTTAGTTAACTCTGTACAATTCTCTCTTAATATATATGAATGAATATAATATAATAAATGAATATATAATCTTCATTTAGGGTCTTGATGGTCCTACTGGTGAAAAAGGAGAGAAAGGTGACCAAGGTGTAACTGGACCCCCCGGTCTTCCTGGTCCAACTGGGATACCAGGACTTACAGTAAGAACAGTAGTTCATACATATTGGTAATAAGACAGTTCTTATATATATGTTATTGAACATAATTAACACATTTGTTTTAATTGCATAATATATTCATTTTGTTAATAGGGAGAGAAAGGAAACACCGGAGAGAAAGGAGAGTCTGGGAATTCAGTAAGTATTTTATATTTTCCATGATTGTCCATTCTTTTAAAGTGTGGACATTCAATGAACATACATGTGTCTAAACTCTGGTGAAAGGTAAATGGAACTAATGTGAATGGATTTTTCAAGGTCAACTTTATTACCTAAAACATTTTAACACAATAGAATAACATTTACCAGGTACATGGGAGACATTACTCCTACCTACTGTTTTTCAGTCTAATTCCCACAACAAATTGTTAAAAATCTGCCCATGCCATGACTGACACCTGCATTGCTCCTCCCCTTCTATCCCTCCCATCTGTAATGTAGTCACACATGTGCAGTCCGTTGATGGAGGGGAGGGGCCAGCAGTGGAACAAGAGATGGGGATATCAGCTGCAGCACAAACTGCTTTTTGACAGCACACCTCCAGCCGTAGATGGCAAAATTAATATAGGAGCAATTTTTTTACCTCCCTGGTAAATGTACATTTATTAGGCTTAGATTACTTTCATACAGACAATTTTGTGTCCATTTTCTGACTGGTTCCAGATGTTTTACCACTAGCAAAAAGCTACATTTAGCATTTTGCTATTGGCAGCACCAAGGAACAGTGCAAAAAAAGTGCACCTAACGAATTGTCTATGTAAAAATAGGCTTGAAGTGCAGGGAAAGACTAAAGTTGCCTTTTATACCAAAGTAGAATTTAAATTATTATGCAAATTTAGCATATCTACTATGGCAGGTGTGGTGAATGAGGTAAATACATCCAAAGGACCTCCTTATACCTGTGTGCAAGGATAGAAATTTAAGCTTTCATTACAATCTATAAATCTAGATAATCTATAAATCTCTGGGAGCTACTAGTGATATTTTTAGGTCCACAATTACTGACTGAAATAGTTGGACACAAGACAGGATATTTTAGAGAGATTGGCCACATCCTATTAGAATTTGGTGTATGACCAGCTTTAGAAAGGTAATACAGCAGTGTTTTTCCCCATAGTGATTGGTCAACAGCACAAGTTAAGATTTAGCTTTAGGAAAACATGAATGTTTTTTTTCTTCTCAACATAACTACATTTGTTTCTGAAGCCAAAGTGATTTATATAATACAAAACTAATATTATACATAATATAATCAGTTTATAGTTTAATATGGTGTATTGCAAAATATCCTAAAATACTTGTGTTTTTATATTCTAGGTGTCAGGGCCACCAGGAGCACCAGGGGTCTCTGGGCCAGTAGTAAGCATCCATATTGTTTATATATTTAAGTATTTTTAAAATATTAACTATTATAATAAATGCAGTAATGGTTTGGAAAAGTCATGTAATGAAATGTGGATGTTCGGATTTGCAGTTACTGGGTTCATTTGCTGCTCTTTAAACTCACAGAAACAGTAACAGGTGCTTTTCCCTCAGAGGTTAATTTACTTCTTGTGTAAGACACAAGAAAGAGGAACTAATAAATCTTTTTATAGTATATAATATAGTTCAGCAAGTCAACGGAAATGTTTGGTCAAAAACTGCCTTGTGGGTTGTGTGTTCCAAGCATTCTGGGGGGCTGATTTCCTGGCACATTCAGTTCCAGATCCTGAACTTTCTCCTTCAGATTAAAGGGCAAGTCCACCCCCAAAACTAACTTTTTATATTTATTTGGCCCAAATAAGTGCTCCAAAATAAACTTTACAGCATGTAAATCGGTCCAGTGGTTCAAAAGTTACAGACCTTTGTAGCTGGCTTAATCCTGCAACATGGACCAATACAGCGATGAACAGAGACAGGTTACATTACCTTGCCTCTGTTCTTTTCATGTTCTTGAGCATGTCTGTTAGCATCCAGCAGTGAGAACAGAGGAAGTTGCATCAGTAATGGTCTGACCCCTGGATCCCTGGATTTTCCCTCTCAACCAATCACAGCTGTAAAGTTATGTGTACTGAAGAAATCCAGGATCAACAGCTGCAGCCAGTCAGCCCAGAGAGAGATAGAGAGAGACACACAAACACAGGCAAGAATTTTTTTTTTTCTAAGCTGCAGCTCGGGGTCATCTAAAGAGGAAGTGGAGAGGAAGTGCAGCCTGATATATATCTCATTAAATATCAGGCAAAGCAAATTATTTTGAGAAAAATGAACATGGCGTTTGAGGTTGGTGCTATTATATAAAGAACATATAAAAAGTTTATTTTTGGGTGGACATACCCTTTAAATATTATAATCTACTAATACTTTTAAAACCTCTCTCATGTAAAAAGGATTAAGACAATCATCTGCATTCTTTAGTTATACATTTCCTGTAGGTGACAGGGTTCCCTTTGTTTAGACTATTTTTACGTGACTCAAGGTACTGCTAAATAAAATGTTTAATATCCTATCAATGAATTTTCGGCACTACCTGTTTAATACCAAATAATACATACTGCTGACTGGCAGGGGTGATGTGGATGAAAAACTAATCTAATTTCTTAACTGGACCACTCACTCTCAGATGAACAAACAGATGAATCGGCAGGGCTCAGTCAACTCTAAACTTAATGCAAACTTACAAGTACACCTTTTTTTTACAGTGTTTAACCTGATGAACAGGTGATCTAGGGACAAATAACTGCTTCAAAGGTTTATATGCGGCCAATTGGATGAACTTTGTTTTTCTAAATTAAAACCAATCAAATTGTGGTTAGAAATAGTCTGGATGGATTTTTATTGAAGTATTGTATGGTTTTCATACACACAAAGTGAAATTATTCTTAACTTCCAGGCACAGCTAGTTCTAGACAGAACTCTACTGCCCTCTTTTGGGGTATTGACATTAATACGAAAAATTAATATTAAAAAAAACAGAAATCTGCAAAAGTAATTTTTTCCTTATAATACACCAGTGGCCTTTTTTACATGTTTTATCATTTACTTTGCTGCTGGAAAATATCAAGTACCATAACAAACCAGCAGGCTGCTTCCTTTCTTCCGCTCTACTGAACATAAGTTCATACAACTCTCAAACACACAGAGAGAAATTTGTAATTACTCTAGGTGCATGTGTGTGTGTACATAAACATATGCTAAGGGATATACTATTTAATCTGCTTTATATCCAAAGGAATTACTGACATAGCTAATATCATTCTGTTGCAAATGGAACAAACTTTAAATTGTATGATTTAAAGTGCAAGTCCAGCCCTCAAATGAAAACTTATATACAGGCAAATAACCCCCCAAAACCTTAAACTGTAATAGTTTGAAATCTAAAATATATATATCTAACCTGAAATGTTGCACAATGTTCTACTGTCCCTGTTTTTGCATTCTGGTTCTTCCAGTTAGCATCTGTCTGATAAGGATTTGACAGTTGACATCACAGCCAATGAGCTGCCTCTTCTGAGCATGCTCAAGCTCATTACAGGCTTAGTACAGGTCACTAAATTGCTCAGTTTCCATGAGCCATCCAGAAGCATAGCAGGGATACAGTAATGATTACAGAGGACAAAGTAGGATATATCAACATATTTTAAAGAGGCCATTCTTTCTAAAAGATGTTCTTATGAGGGTGGAGTTGTCCTTTAAATAATATATGCATGTAAATATGCATTCATTTATTAACGAACCTGTGAATACCACCTTCATTTATGTATTCATCCATTATGCTGTATATATGGAAGTAGTCTACGATATATATCATTAGCCCTATAAGTATTTGGGTGAAAATGAAAATATACAAAATATTTAATGTATTACTTTACCGTGTATATAAAACCTTGTGTTATATGTTATTGTGTCTTTGTATTATGTTCTTATCATTTTTTACAAAGCAATAATTCTGACAAGTTTTTTTTTATACCAAGGGCCCTCCTGGACTTCCTGGCTCAAAGGTAATTCCTCTGTTTAAATTTCCCTACAAAACTTGTTCACCAGGCATGTAACACATTGACATATGGGCATATTTATAAAGGAATGGTATTTTTGCCATTGCGCAGGAAATCAAAATGGCAAAGTTTGCTCATTTCGCCTGTGGCGATAGTATCTTCTCTTTTCTCCGCAATACAGGACTTAACGCAGTGAATATGGCAATGTCGCAGGCACACATTGCCATATTCGTTGCATAAATGACGATCTTGGTAAAACCGAAAATCGCAGATCGTATTAAGTAAAGTTAATACTTTTTACGCTGAAAAATAGCGTAACACACCCCTGTACCCTTAAAGACTACAGGCTTAATAGTCTATGCGCAAAAAAAATGTCAGCAGTCCCTCCTTACAGTTACTGCAAAGCAGTAGCATTACTTTATTTGTTCGAAAGCAGCAACATACTTGCTGGCCTAGGGGAGAAAAGAATATAAATTGGGCCCTGTTAACTGAACTCTTTGCAGTCTGAAGAAAATTCCAGCTGACTTGTACAGTTAAACAATAAGTAAATTGCTTTGTTTAATGTGTATTAATATTAATTATTCATTTATTTGGACCCTTTAATTACCATATAAAGGCAGTAAAATGTATTTAATTTAATTTTCAGGGGGAAGTTGGAGAGAATGGTTTACCGGGGGAAAAGGGAAGTCAGGGAGAAAAAGGAGACAAAGGTCCATTAGGTTTGCCGGTAAGTAATATTGCTTTTATTTGAAATCATATTTAGGGGAAGCAAGACAGATACCCCCTGGTACATTATTACCTTCCAACATGTGCCTTTACAAAAGACTTACAGACACAGAAAGGTAATGGGTTGCAGTAGCTACCTTAAGAGGTGAAGTGATGCACAGTACTGCACAATGCATTTTCAGTAGCACCCCTCTGGGATATTACATGGTAAGGGTATAGAACAAATAGTACTTAAAAGAATATAATGCAACATTAGTATTTTTTGTAGAAGACACATTAAGGGAAAAATTACAGCACATTAAGGGAAAATCTAGATTTAATTTTTTTTCTTATTTAAAGTATAGATGTAGATCTTGGACTAATAAGCATGGGTTTTGGTTTGTTTATGCGATTGCTGACTATGCAAATTATATTGTAAGACTTTGAATATTCCTAACCCAATCAAACAGGGAGTTACAGTATATTACAACTTGCCATTATAGTAATTTTATTGGCAGTGACATGACTGGCACAATCTTTTTGCTGAATTGCTGAGGTATAGTTTTTCATATTACCATTAGTGGTAAATAGAAAACTAATAGCTCTATTTTTACTCCAGTGTTTGTGTTTACTACTCTGAAGGGTGTATGAGCTAAAAAGTGTTTGTTCATAGGAAATAGCTGCTTTTACAGGAAGTAACTTAAAGGGACAAACTTCCTGTTTATGACAGGTTTAGTTTTTGTTCTTTATGAGGGCACAACATTGTGGTTTTAGGTGGCAGAGGAGGCAAAATGGGAGGGAGTAAATTGTCACTTAATGTAAGGTAAAAAGCCACTTATCTTTATATCTAAATAAATTATATATGTTAAAAAAATAAAAATAATTTTATCTTCTATTACGAACTAAGCAGGACAGAATACAGTGCTTTGTTAGTGGTAAGATTACTTGCTGCTTCACAGGAAAATAATTGCAGACAATATTTTGGGCCTGGTCAACCTACATTTCAGTTGATGTAGTCGATTAGGCTGAAATATCAAACCGTGTATAACACAGCCATAGAAAACTGTTTATAAAGAAGTTAACGTGTAACTCACCCAATTATATTTCTGAAGCTGAATAAGGGCATATCGTCTGGTGTGTCAGGAGATTATTATCAACAGCCAGAATTAAATGTAAATAAGATAACTTTATGTGTTTACCCAGCGAGAGTTTAATTAGATGTTATATAGATATAATGTTGAGTCATTGAAGGCAAGGTAAATGCACCATAACTTTTACCTTCCATACATACATTTCTTCTTTCCATGTCCACCCTTAAAACAAAAAACTGATGACTTTGCATTTAATAAAATAGTTTTACTATTTTATTAACTGCATTTGTAACCAGATGTTTAATTATAAGTGCTATTCCTTTCTGGCACATGTATGTGTCTCCTTTCTCTACTCAATGAGCTTTGTACATGTGCAGAGGAGGAAACAGGTATAAGAGCAGTCAATCATTGGCTGTGATGCCAGTTGACACAGCCTTAATTAACTACATGGGGGGAGAGGCCAGATTACTCTGCCAAAATGGGGACAATCATTATCCTTAAATATCTGGTTAGTAATGCAGGTAATAAAGTGATAAAGTGCAAAATATTAGTTGGGGTTTGGGGCATGTAACTTTCAATTGACCATTTTTTTTATTTTAAGGGTGAAGATGCCTTTTAATCCCAAAATGATTGGTTGGTCCAGACAGTAGCCCTAAGGCTGGGTGCATGCCATGCAATTTTGAAAAACCAGAAGTTATTTTGAGCCTGGCTGCGACCAATGTCAGTTGCCCGTTCGGACTATCGGACATGCTGGTTAATCATAGCCAATCATGCAGTCTCCTATGGGGCCACATGGTCGGTTGCAGCCGCATGGTCAGACAAAGATTCTTTTCCTGCCGATCACTCAACAGTGGTGAACGCTCGGCCGGAACGATGATCTTACCATGTGTACCCAGCCTTTAACTGCAGGAACACCAGGAGGTTATGTTTCCTAATGTAAGGCCAGCTCAAACAGTGTGATTGTTTCTTTAGGCATTGCCATGCGGAGCACTATGGATAATATTTCTGTCAATGGTAACTAAAAATCATGTTCATGTCATGCGTTTAAACTAACTCATCCAAAAAAGGGAAAACACCTTTCTTAAAATAAGGAGCAATTTTCCCATTACAAAATGTTGCCTTTTTTTAATTTAACCTACTTGCAGACTTTAAGGGCAGAACCCCTGTGACAGGTTATAGGAAAACTCTTCAAGCTTTCTAAGTAATGCTACAGAAGCATTTTTAATTGGGAAGAAAAGAGTCTCAGTAATGGCTAAGCGTAGGAGTACCGCAGCTGGAATATTCTCATATATCCTTTATCTTAACCTTATGACAAGAAAATTATCTCAACATATACAAAAGTCTACCTTAAATAGTGAGGACACATTGTAACAGGAAATAGGTAACTAAGGTGATGAGTTTCTACTCTTTTCACTATACCACAATGTTGCCCACAATGGGTGGCGTAAAGGCAAACAGTATATGCATGTACTTTATTTACTCATAAGTATTTTAAAACTAGTTGCTTTTATTCCATGTCGATTTTTTTGTAAATAAGAAAGTGCATTCCTGTTCAATATCTAGTCATAATTTACCGTAACTCCTATTTATGGATGACTAGATTTTTTTAATCTTGCACAAATGCTTAGTAAGTTTTGCAGAAGTTTATTTCAACAGGCAACTAAAGGCTCTAAACATTAACACTCAGTGTTGCTCTTTAGGACTGCAATTAATATGAATTCTGCCTTGATTTAGAGATATATTTAGGGGGTGACGTTATATTGTGTCAGGCACAGAATATGGAAGTTTATTATTATTATTATTTATTGAAGAATACAATATCGAATTGAATCATCCATTACAGAGCCCATTATTATAAACCACCAATTTATTGGAGTGGTTTCCCTCCTATTAGTAGGATTTTATTGTGTCCAAGACAAGACATTCCAGGGCTACCAAATGATTCCTGACACTGTTACTATTGCCTGACAATATTCGCCCCAGTTTATACAGATTGAGTTTTTATTCGTGAATGAGCAGGTGTAAAAAATCTTTGCAGTCTTCATTAACTTATTGTAGGCTTTATGTATCAGAAAATCCAAACAACACCAATTCATTAAATTGCCATGTTTTGTTTTTATTTATAGTTACACTATGAATCTGTTATTAATCAAACATGAACTATAATGTCACAATGCCGTATATTATGACAGCATGTTTCAGTAAGTGTACATTTCATGTCATAGTAAGGTTTGTTTGTAAGGGTATTAATGTGTTTGTATGTGCTTCACTCACATATTCCCCCTCACTGTTCTCCTCCCTCCATTTTCCTCCCCATTCCATGTCTATTCAAACTCTACCCTGCTGAGCAGGGTGCATCAGGTTTAGACGGCAGACATGGCCCACGGGTGAGTCCCATCTCCATTAACCCAACATACCTCTTTCCTCTTAACTTGCCTTTCTCCCATCTGCTATCTTCTGCTCTGTTCTCCTCAGATCTCTCTCCACCAATCAAGATGCTGAAACAAAATGCCTAGATGGCAGTACTTATGTTCTTCTGTTAGGGAATTTTGGTTTGTTTTTATTAAATAAAGAATTAGGAATTTATGTATTTGAGTTTCACAAAAACAAAAGCTTGGTTAACAGTCAATGTATGTTTCTATCCAGGGCAATACATCAGGTGTAGAACAAGCTAGTAAATTACAGAAGCTTAAAAATACAGCAACAACGTCACAGGCTACAGGCTTCATTCATTAACCAGAAGATGGGTCTGTACTTTGCAGTGCTGTTCTTCAATATTGACTAATACAAATATCAGAGTAAACAGGTCCTTACTTTCTGCTCAGTCCATTTAGACTATATACAGACCACTCTTCTATATTGAAATATAAAACAATGATCAAATTTATTATTTGTCCCTGACTCGTAGCCTAGAAACAATTTCTAATCAAACATATAGCTGTGAGAAACAAATAAAATCCGCTGTATATAAGTCAGAAATTAATATTTGTGCCTGATTTTTACCTTTAATGGTTATTTTTTTATGTATATATATATCTATAATTAAAGGGCATTTCCACCCTTAAAACAAAAAACTGGTCAAGATTCTGTTACCTGCCCCCAACCCCAACTGATATATTTTGCATTCTATTACCTGCATAACTAACCAGATATTTAAGGAGTATCTTCACTGATAAAAATATATTTGGCATTTAGTTTTATTGAAGAACGGGAGGTAAAGGAGCTGTGTCTTACCTCCCTTTCTTCAATAAAACCTTCTTCAAACTTACCCGATCGATCACTCCTCCAGAGTCTGTCTAGACCAGTCAGACTATGCGGCAGAGCAGCGAGCGATTGGGTACCTTCATTCTCGGCTACTTCAGGTTTTATTCAAGATCGAGAGGTAAGACACAGCTCCTTTACCTCCAGTTCTTCAATAAAACTAAATGCCAAATTTTTTTTTACTAGTGGAGATACTCTTTAAGGCAAATTATTGTCCCAATGTGGCAGAGTAAGCTGGCCCCTCCCTCCATACAGTCAATCAAGTCTGTGACAACAAGGCTGACATCACACTGCTGTTTCACATGCTGCCTCCTCTGCACATGCTCAACCTTATAAAATGCTCATTGAGCAAAAGGAGGAGGCAGATGGAAGAGAATGTATCATTGACTATCTGGTTACAAATGCATGTAATAAACTGGTAGAAATAGCAGTTGGGTTCTGGACAGATAACTGACACGCCATGCGCTTTAATATGAGAAAGTAAGTGAAGAAATTGCTTTTTCTAGAGTTTTTCTAGAGTTTGAAAACAAATAAGTATCTGTAATTTTTTTGGGGAAACCCCTATTTAAAAAAAAAAAAAAGTGTCGCAAACCACAAGCCAAAAAACAGCAATTTGTCACAAACACATTCATCCTTATGGTTTTCTACTCACAGTCTGCAAAGAAAATACTTACTGTACAGTTTTACAATAATGTTAGTTTTTTTGCAGAACAGTATATTGGTTAACATTTGGTTTTCTTCTCAAATGCAGTCTGTTTTACCTGTAAAACAAACATATCTAACATCTGATCTGAATAAAGCGCCTAATTATAAACATGGAAGTTATTGAAGGAGAACTTTAGCTAAATTATAAATGAACTCAAATTAATTCTATAATTCATATCCAACAGATATCTGTATAGCAGCATTAAAACATTAGGGAATTCATCTTTTTTTATCCTGAATGACCCTCTCCCACTCTCCCTTTGTAAAAGCTGTCAAGTAACTACTGGTTGACCTGTTCATTACCTCTCTAAGGCCAAGCAGACAAAAAATTCCTTTTAGTTCTACTGCTATTTTATTTGCTAGTAAGGAATAACAGCTGTTGATAATAGTTAGGAATAATAATGGCTTGTTTTTTAAATATACAGGCGCAGCGAATTAGCGCCATCAATATTAGAAGTGGTGAAGTCACTAAGACCCCTTTATCAACACAATGGCACACTTCTATTGCCAGGGAAATTTCTACTACACCATTATGTCATAATTAGACCAACTTTTTATTTGTTTTATTGATCAGCCTGTATTTTGAGTCATCTTGTTGTACCCTGTATTTAGAGAAAAAATCAACTGTGTGGCCTTACCTTTAGGGGCATACCTGCCTAATTAGTATGCTGCTACATCTCTGTCCTGTGTTAAATGCATACATGGTTATTCAATAAAAGTTATTTTTGTTAAAAATGGTGCTAATTTTTCCCCAACCAATCAGATGTTATCTTTTAAATGTTAAATAACATCTGATTGGTTGGGGCAAAATTAGCACCATTTTAAACAAACTTTTATTGAATCTCTCTGATAGTCTACACAAAGACTGTGAAACAGATGAGAGCTAGGAAAAGTTAGGCTGGGGAACTCGGATTCCTAGTGGATCCCCCAGTCACCTCCAAATTAAGGGTGAAAGTATGTATATATATATATATATATATATATATATATATATATATATATATTATATATACTGTAGGCCAGAGTAGAAGAATTAAGTGACAAGTAAATAGAAGAGTCTATTCCTCAGTTATTAATTGCACCTGTTTTTTAGAGGCTTAGTAGCTGAATGTATGTTTACTATCAAACTTGGCTGCTCACTGGCCCACAATATATGTTTCCCAACATGGTCTAGGGACAAATTTACATAAGTACAGTTTGTGTAGTGCCCAAACATGTTTACAGCTATGAATGCATCCATTTCTGCAGCATGGGAATTTCCAAAATGCATGCTAAGCTACCTTCCTGAAATGATGCGATTTCTTCCTTATTTTTAATCCAATTTAATTTGTACTGGTTACATTGCTTAAACACATGACTAAACCATTGTTTCTATTTTATGTTCCCTTTTTCAGCTTTGAGTAGACAGCAGGTCAGTTTTCAATGAATTGTATCTGCTTTCAATTTTGCCTGTACTGATCTTTGTCTTTGCTTTATATATCACCAAGGAAAAATCTTTTTTGCCAAGTTGTTTAGATTCAAAGCTGAAAAACGTAACTTGCCAAAGATAACTTGACTGTCTGCAAAACTGGACTGCTCCTCGATTTGCTTGTTTCTCAGTATTCAAAAGCTTTGAAATGTAATAGATGTTATTTTAAAATTGATGTTTTCTTAATTACAAAATAGGGGATCCCAGGACCAAGTGGTGTTTCAGGACCAGCAGGACCAAAAGGGGAGAGGGTAAGTATACATAACAATGACAGCAAGTACAGGAACCTTAGGTCAGTAGAGATTTTATTTGGAGACAGGAACAGGTAGGTACAAGTGTTTTTAGCACCACCCTAGCTCTTACCTGCAGTGACCTTGAAACCCCATGTAGACTGTAGATTATTTGATAGGCTATGGTCGCACAAAAATAAGATAGACAAATTACAAGAGAATAAAATCCAAATTAAAAAAATAGATTTAAAGAAGGTAAGGATAATTATGAGGGTGTCCATACACATATAACGATATAGGGGAATCTCTTTGTATCTCATGAATTTTAAAATGATCACAAAGTATATGTGGCAAAACAATCCTTCAAGATGTCTGTAAACTACTGCCAACTGCATCTTGGAATATGGATCCGGATGGAATATTTTCATCAGACCACATCAGTTCCCTTTTTTATGTGTTCCCCCATGGGGAATGTGGGAGGTCAGTCAGGTGAAAATATATGCTATAGAATGATGGTTAGGCAGAAATTGAGCATGACTGATTGCCACTTTATTGTCAAAGTTTTAATATTTAGGAAATCTGCGTCTCTGAAGAATGCAAAGACAGCTAAAAAGCTGATGTTGAACAGCCTGTTTGTGAGAGCCTAGATTCAGCAAATTTCTTAAAATAGTTCAAATCTAGTAAAATAAAGTTAATAAGTACTGTTTTACTACTACTTCTGTCAAAGTTTCAAAGTAGCTTTTGTTCTATTTTAAGTCAATTTACGATTTATTTTACATATAATTTTACAGGAATATTGTTGTTTATAGTTTTTGTGACATTAATCATTTTTCTTTTTATGCAGGGTAGTAAAGGAGATCCTGGATTTGCAGGACCAACGGGACAATCAGGGCTTCCTGTAAGTTGTAAGATTTACTGGGTATTTAATGTAATGAATCCAGACTGAACTATTACAATTTCTTCCTTTCTTTTTTTTAATATTTAATTAGTACAGTTGCATGCAAAAGTTTAACAATCCATATTTAGAATGTACCATTATCACTCTTTTTTGCCTGTGTAAAGTACCAAGCCAATTTTGTGTCTTAATACACATTCCAAATGGGTTAACTCTTTCCTTATATTTAATGCCAAATATTCACCCCCTATTTTTTGTTTTGCTTTTAGCTCTTCTGGCCTACTGGGCAAATGTTCCGTAGGGGAGATTGTCTATGTGAATTATGCTAAAGTTTTGTATGTAACAGGCATTGTAAGCTAGGCTGTTTTAAGGGAAATATGCAGAATGAGGTGTGCACGGCTAATTTGTGGCAGATTACTATCAATTTTCTAGCAGAATATTTTAATGTAATGAAAATGTATGGCCGTAATAAAGGGTAAAACCAATTTAAAATGAATTAATTTCCCATATGGTTGAGTGCCCACACATGTGCGTTACGGCCAAAGAAAGATTTACTGCATGTGTGAAGCCTAATGGGAAAGTTCAGTGGAAAATATCTTTATTTTAAAATTCTTAGTTTATATTGTGCATATTCTACATTTTCTCTTCCATTTTGAAAAATCAGTTTTCATACCCTTTGCTATTCCCTGCTGTTGACATAAGTGAGATGATATTTCAGGTTCTGTAACGGTCCTTCTTCTTCCCAGAATGCACACTACCCTGAAATGTTCCCAACAGTAATTTCTATGAATTGGCTGTTGGATGAGACAAACATGCTCAGATCATTATGAGCAACTAAATCAACCCATAACGGTCTCTATTAGGGGTCCTGCAAACAGCAAGTTTTTTAGAAGCATTTATTTATTTCAGCATCAAAACCAGATTTTTTTTACCTGAAACCGTGTTTGTGTTTAAACTATTGTACATGTCATAACCAGAATAAACTAGCTAATAAAAACCTATGCATACAATTTAACATACACAGCCCTTGCAGAAGGGATTTCAGCTCACAACTTTGCATTAAGGCATCAGTTTTAACCACTGCTTATCAGTTTTCTCTGAAGCTGATCCATACTAAAGTGAACCTTTCTTTCTTTTAAATATTAAATTCTGTATGACAATAAATGTTACTGAGCAAATTCATAATGATGTGATAAAATCAAGATACACCATTTACACCATTTAGTGGTGGTATCTTACAAGGAGAACATGCACATTATTCTATTTTTATTCATTTGTGTACGCAAATTATTTTTTTCGTTTATAAGATAAATAAGTCCTATATCATGAAAATATCAGTAGAAATAGTTCATCCTGCACACCAATATTTTCTTTTGACTTTCCTTAGTCTGGTGCAGGTAATCAGAAAGTTTTGTAAGCCTAAGGCTAGGTACATACGGTATCCAACAAGTTGGCTGGGCTAAAATACAATTATTTGAGGTGAATGCAGTTACTTCCAAACTTTCCATGAAGGATCTCATGATCGGCCGAGATTCTTTTATTTTTGGGCTGATCAAAAAAATATTGATCAGTCATCGGCACAAATTATCTACTAGTGTGTGCACATAATAAATAAGCTTTGTGCACTACAAAATGGATTTCACTATATTTATCTACATGAATATCATTTTTAGGGTTTACATGGACCACCTGGTGAGAAAGGAAGCCGGGTAAGAAAGAAAGATTTACCACTACATTTTGTAAACTGTTACTAATATGTGCTTGAGAAGGTGGAATGATTGAAGAACTATTTTAAAGGTCAAATTTAGTATCAAATCTAATTGCAAATAGATATCACTATTATTATTATTATTATTATTATTATTAATATATATATATATGAAATAAAGTTTAGGGTAAAGCTGTCTATGGTTCTGCATCTGGTATAAACTATGGTTCTTTTGAATTGCCTGGAAGTTTTTCATTTAGCAGAAGCTGGAGGATTTTGTTTTGCTTAGCCTGAGGCTAACATGGCCAACAAAGAATGAAATTGCGTGTTTCTGCAATGCTGAGTGTAGATGGTTTGTGTTTGTTTTGTTTCTTTCTTGGTTGACATTCTGCATGCTTGTGTTGTGTTATTGAGTAAGAGAAGTGTGAATCTAAGCCATGTTAAGATCATTTTGCAGAATCAGATGTTATAAAATAATTTTAGTCATTCCACCTACACAGTGTTGCCTTTGAATTTCTTACTAATCTCTTTTTATAAGAATTCCTGCCTGCACATTTCAGATGGACTCTTTTGCTCTTGATCCAAATTACAAGGAGTATCTAGTTGTAATAGAAAACCTTACAATGTTAATGACCCCAGAGACCTGTTACTATATATTGTGTAGTAGTCATTATAGTAGGCAGAATTAAATGTTCCTTTAAAGATAAAAAGGATGTCCTTATAAAATAGGTTACATTATATTTTGCTTCTCCTATTATGGAATCCTTTAAAGGGTATCTCCAGTGGTTAAAAGGAGCTGTGTCTTACCTCTCGTTCTTCAATAAAACGTTCAGGAGCCGGAAAGGTAAGCAACTTACCCAGTCTCTCGCTCCTCTGCCACGTCCTCTGCCAGGTCCCGACAGACTCTGTATTCTAAGCGCATGCGCATAGAGTACTAAGTCCATTGGGTCCTGTCCCAAAACTGATTAAATCAGCAGTTTACAAAACAGTTTAGAAAAAAAAGTTCCTCTTAAGATTTCCATTAAAGTTAAGAAGTCACAGTTCAGTGAACCATTTTGCTGATTTATATTTTGTACATGCGTTCTTTATATGCAGCATAACAATAGAATGTTTACTTATTACGTATAGATGGCAGTTACTAGAACTCCTTTTGGTGCATCAAATTTATAATCTCTATCAATCCTGCTATATATAATTCTTTAAACAGGGAATGGCTCATAACTATCAACATAAGTTACAAATTGTTATCCATCCACACATGGGACCATAGTTCTGCTTTAAAACCTGGAATGCAAAAGTCTGAAAAAATAAGAGTAAAATACTGTAGGACCCCCCCCCCCCTTCCTTCCTGGGAGGCTGCTTTAGGAAATTATGTGGTTTACTGCACCAGTTTGGTCAAGAGCAGAGATCACCAACTGAAGATTGCACACATCTCAGTTTCGCAATAAATACACATTTCATTTCCTTGTTTCATCATTATATTGTGTCTGCCTTTCTTTGCTTTTACAGGTCCACCTTTGTCCCCTTTATCCTATCCTTCACTTTTGCCTTTACCTGGGTCTTTCCTCCTACTTCCAAATTTTCTCCTGGATTATCCTTTTCTTTGCTCAATTATCTTCTTGGTTTTATTCCTTTGCTTTCCATCTCCCTAGTCCTTAATTTTGCAAGCCCACATTTCATTGCAGCTAAATTAAACTTCCTATTTGAACCTTTTTATTCTAACCTGTTCCAAGTCATTTTTACGCACATTTTTCTTTGACAATTTTTGTCCAACTTTTAGTCATATAATGCGCCATTTGTAGTCTGCAAAAGAAATCCCTTAAATATTATTTTATTTTTTCATGAAAATGATCTCCCTGGTTTTATTTAGCTGTAGCTGATACCTTTGCAAGTATTATAATTCTTTGCTATCCTAATATGAATAGAATATAGAAGTTTCCCATTGCTACATTTCCTGCCCATAAAATATACTACTATAATACTGTAATGCATATTTATTACAATCATGTCCATTTTAAAAGCTTTGTTCGTTTTAGATACCAACCTACATTAGTGCAAATAATTAATTCTGAATGAATAGTAATTAGAAAGTAATGAGTGGTATTGCTTAAACATTTCAAATATATTCTTTCTGTTTTTAAAAAGAAAAAAAACCCTCTCACTGTTTACAGCTTCCTGTTTCATATAAAATATGCCATATAGATAAGATTATCAAAATATCTTGGCCCTTCGATAACTAGCAAACAGGATTTAAATAGTTTAAATAAGAAGATTACTAGTAAATTGTATTTGATGAGATAAGTACGTGTTCAAGAGTGAATTTCTAGAATAACAGTAAAAGTTCGTACACATGTGCGATCGGGGGTCCCGCGACGCATGATGTGTACAAACCGCCATTTCGGATGATAATCGGCCTGTGTATGGGCACTAAATTAGCCAAAATGGCCATTCGTTCAGAGATCGTTGCCTGATCTGCCGGGAGGATCTCCAAACAAGCAGCCTTTCTGTCCGATACGTGTGTACGAACCTTAATATAATTACAGTGAACAAATGTCACACATGAGTAATCCCGCCAGATGAACTCTACTTGCCAAATTAATCACTCTCCTACCTTGACCTGTGTAGATCCATTTAGCTTAAATACAGTTTGGTGGGAGCTGATTTTACCACTGGTGCTCTAAAGTGCCATGTTTATCACAAATTCTGTAAGGATAGGGATCAGACATTTGAATATTCATGCTAACCAAACCATTCTAGATATTTTATACTCCATATAAATACATAAAAACAGCGGGGTCTATAGCAATTTTATGTAAGAGGCAGTGCTACATCAGTTTTAATTATTTTCATTTACCTATGTTGATTTTGATTTGCGAAGATTATTCAAACACTATAGTACAAAGGCACTAGCATGTTATTCATATTTACCAGAAAAGTAATAAAAACAATCTGTGTACTTATCTCACCCAATGCAAAACCTAAAACTATAAATACTTTACTACCTGTAAGTATGCAGGAAAGACAGATGCCCATCTTTTGCATTGCATATATAGAATTCTTTGGTATGTCAGTTCCAGTGTAAGAAGCATAATTTCTACTTTTTATAGGAAGTATGTTTTCCTTGATAGTTCTCTTGGATGATCCTTCACGCTATTTTATCTTTTTTTTTCTTGAACTTAATATTATTTGCAGGGGGAAAGGGGGAAGAAAGGCTCTAGGGGTCCTAAAGGGGATAAGGGAGACCAAGGAGCGCCTGGATTAGATGCACCATGCCCGTTGGTATGTTTGATAATTTTTACAATGTATTTTATGTAGAACTTGAGGATGGAAAAACAAAAATTGGCTATTGCACTTCCAGAGAGAGATGCTCACAAATACAAACTTCTTTCTAAGGTCTTCTAATATTAAACCTGGATGTAGTCATTCACAGAGATCATCAATGAAACAAACAGGTCAACAACATATTACACTTTGGGTTCCTCTTTCTACTACCTTTATTTGAAGACCTCTCACAGACTCCATGGACAGGACCTTGTGCCTCAGGCACACTCAGTATTGAAAAGGTTTTCCCTTCCTCAAGAAAAAAAAACACAAGGTGGTATGGTGGTTTTTAGATCCGGCAAAATTGTGGGACACTATAAATAAAGTTTATCATTTTTTAACTAGTGACCCAGATTTCCTACCATGCACTAAATATACATTAACATTTACCATGGAACAAACCATATTCATGATGTTATGATATACAGTACAGTACAGTGTAGTGTAGTTTGTTCCAGAATGCATCTAGCATTTCAATATCAATGTATAACATTGACATGGCTTAAATAAAACCATTATTGAAGGCCTGTTGGCTGCCATAGATAGCTAATAGGTCAACACCATCTAAAAAAGTTCTTTCCATTATGTGAAATAAATGTGTCCTACAGCTTTGCCATCTAAAGACTAACATAAAATTCTGTCAAGTTAAATTTCATCTCCTGAAATAATGAAAATAGTTGATTCTGTAAACAGGGACACCGAGGTTTTAAAGGCGAAAAAGGTGATCCGGGGTTACCAGGGCTGGACGGGCTGGATGCCCCTTGCCCTCTGGTATGGTTTAACTTCCCTTTCCTGCATGCTTCTTTCTGTGTTCTAATGCTAACCCTTGTTTGACAAATGCCTTAACATGCACCATGCCCAGGCCATCGATTAATATTGCCATTTTTGTATTTATCTTCGTTCTCACAGATGTAAGATGTTTAAATACCCAAAGCTCAAATTACCCATTCACTGAATAAATATAACATAAATGTATATGCTCTTTAAAAATTTTACTTAAATATATACAAAACAATATTTATATTACATTTTAAAATTAATCACATTTGCCCTAAATTTTTATTTTCTAAGGTAAAAATGAGTGCAAGTAGAGAGTAAATATCACAGCTTTACATTCATTTTGTTTACTGTATGTCTATGCTACACACTCCATATCTAGAACACTGTGGGCCTTATTTACGGAGGACCGCTGGACACTTTTCCGGAGTTAAAGTCCCGTTGACTGATTTAATATTGTTTAGCCTGACTTTATCTCCATCTCTGCAGTGGCAGCTTGGGTTTCTTAAAAGACACCGCCATCGCTCGCAATTTAATATTTCGTTTGTGCTACATTTAGTGCAACATTTTAAAGCCTCCGGGTCTCCGGGTAAATGAGGCCCTGTGAGTATAAAAAAAACCTTGTTTTTAAGCATTACTATTTTTTTACAAAATATTACGCAAGAGATTGACCAAAAAAATGAAGAAGTCTAATTATTTCTGTAAAATCACTGGTCTGATACAAGATAAATCATAATTCCTAATACAGAGGTATATTCTATTTTGGCATTATTTATTTTACCTCAAGACCTCTTAATGTTGGTTAAATGAGTGTAAAATCCATGATACCTTCATACATATACATACCTGATGTAATATCTGGTTAGCGTGTGATTTACACTCATTTTAGGGGCCTAATCCCCTTCCCAGATGTTTTTTTTTGAACCAATTAACACTGGTTAAGTTTTGAGCTACATAATAGCTATATTACATTGCCCCATATATGCAGAAACCTTTTATCCTTCCTCTGATTTTGTCATTAATAAACCAGAAAAAAATGCAAGTTCTTTGCATGAATATAACTAAACATTTATTTCAGTAAAAGGTCATTCACTGTCCATTTCCCTTAACCTTTAGACATGTGGTCTCTATTTTCACATTTGCCCTTTTTTTTGTCACCCTCTAATAAACTGTATTGTGTACCTTTATTCCTTTTCCTTCTCAATAATATTCACCTGACTTCATAAAACCAATAACCTTTGCAATTAAATCCAACAAAAAAGGGATAAAACATATACCTCTAAAAATATAATATTAATAAAAGGAGACTGTTTGAAAAACTTCTCCACTATGTGTTATCTTTATCTGATATCTTAGTTATAAAGCTAAAGAAGAAGTATAGACTAAAGCACATTTTACTTACAGAAATTACTGCATAAAATGACTTGCCTTTCTAAGCTACATAGTTACTATGGATATTCTGCCTGTCCAAGAAGATATCCAAGCCTTCATTGAATGTGTTTTGAGTTTCATTCAACATAATATTTTTATTTATTTAATTTTACATTTCTATATAAGGATACAACTGTGTGCACACTATAGTAATCACTTCCAAGCCCTTAACCACTGGTACAGACATGTTATTTCTAGTTTGCCCATGGCGAAAAAAAGACCTCCCCAAAGAGCTACCCTCTTTTCACTCAAGGAGAGTGAGGTAAAAAATTAACTTACAGGGCATGTCCAGCCTAAAAAATACTTTACATGGAAATGTACACCACCTCCCAAACCCAGGTTTCGCATTATCCATACATGCCAAAGATGCTCCTAGTGTGACTTACCTAACTCTGTCCCTTGCGGTCTGGAAGCCACCCCCTGCTCCTGTTTCAAGTTGTTTCGAGCAAAAACAGGAGCAGTTTGGCTCTGCAATGACAGCCAATCTACTTCCTGGACGCGGCTGTAAGGTAATTGGGCATGATGACATTTCGCCCCTTAACTGACAGCTGTGACCAGTAAGTAGAGCGGCTGTCAGGTGCAGAACAGAGGAGGAGAGGCGAGGGAACGGCTTAGGTAAGTCACATTAGGGGTATTTTTGCCATGTATGTATAATACTATACCTGGGTTTGGGGGGGAGGGTGGTGTACATTTCCATGAAAAGTTTTTTTTAAGGCAGGACATGCCCTTGAAGGACTCGGGTATATTAGAAAGGCTAGTTATACATTGACATTGTATTAAAGTAGGTGTTGCTGGGCTATTTGGAGTATGTGTATTAGGCTTTACTTTCCTTTATCAATTGGGTATATAAATTTATAGAATCTTCTTATAATATATAAATATGGAACAATGCTGCAGTTTTTAAAAAATGCCTCCTGAATAAAAAGCCAACTTGACCCTGTTTTCAGATTAATGTAATAGATCATTAATAAAGGAAACAATGCTCTGCATTCTTACAACACACAGAATACATAAAGAACACAGAGTAATAATATTTAAATAGTAGTAAATAAGTACATGAGAATGATACAGCTATATATAATAGAGGCAGATCATGATTTAAAGTCATGAGGTCTACACCAAACAGCATATAAAATCTACAGGACCTACAGCTTCAATCACCCTGCCTCACTTTGAGGTGGTGATCTAGATGTACTTGACTAAAAATTGTCTATTGTTGGATATTATTATGCAGGCCATACACTGGCCCAACATTACATTAATTTGACGTTCGATATGACATTCTAAATGTCAAATTGGTTGTAACCATGGCCTAGAAAGTGATTTATTACCTTGCAAGATTTCTGATTGGATAATGCTTTGCAATCTCTGTTAATACTGTAACTTCAGTCACAAAGTAATGGGGTAGGGCATTTTTTGGAATGTCAGGGATCTAATAGTTTATGGGCACATATAACCGTATTCTTTAGTGCAGTGTTTATACTAAAAACCCCTTTCATATCTAGGGTTTATCTTGCTGAACACCATCTTTTTTTATACAATTGGTAAAATTATCTTTTGAATTAACCACATATTTGTAGACTTTTTTTTTATTTGGGAGCTGTTGTTTTTATTAAAATTGCATTTCTGAGAACAATAAAGCTGGATGTTTTTTGTGTTACAAAGCTTTTGTGTGCTCACATTTGTGTAAGGCTGCAATGTTCAATATGTTCTAACTGAGGAAAAGCAGCATGAGCAGTACATGATAACTGAGAAACACCATTACCTTGATATTATACAATTTATACACAAACAGGACTGGTCCAAATGCCCTCAGTCCCATCAGTTCCAAGATGTTTAATTACCTCGCATCAGCTGGGTTTATTATTTAAATGTTCACATTTGTTGAAACCAATGTCTCATTAGCCAAACTGAACAGGATTATGGTACTTTATTAAATTAAATTTCCTGAAATGATTCGCTATTTTACTTTATAGATTGTCCTCTAGATTTCAGAACAGTGATTTTTGATCCTTTAGGTTTTCCAGTCACTGATCCAAATCAGCTCAGTCCTGATTACAGGATTGCTATTTTTTTATATTCTTTAGAAAGTTAGACAGGAGCTATACACAAATTTACTTTGATTTATATATCAGCTTGTTAGAAAACTATCCTCTA
The DNA here is from genome assembly GCA_019447015.1 of Hymenochirus boettgeri. NCBI lineage: Eukaryota > Metazoa > Chordata > Amphibia > Anura > Pipidae > Hymenochirus > Hymenochirus boettgeri. The sequence continues at coordinate 79,437,979 of CM033475.1, forward strand.
TTGATTGTAAATAAATTAATTGCACAACAAAACATGGGAATTAATGTATGGTCTCTGCAGGAAGTAAAAAAAAGGTAAGGTAAGCAGGTACACAAGCTTGAAAATGAGATCAAATAGGAATCAATCAAATCAGGTCAACAAACCAACCTCTTTTGGATTAACTAAAATGGTTTGAGCTAGGTGGTTGGATATAGGTGATCTAGAAGCATTTATTAGATGTTGAGTTGCTAAAACGATTTGAGAGCAGTCCAAATTAATTAGAAATGCATTGAAAGATATGCATTTATTTGCATGTTATCAGTAGTTTGCAACAAGCAAGACCGGGTTCTCAAAAAGTGCTTTCTTTCCCATAGGGAGAAGATGGATTACCTGTACAGGGCTGCTGGAATAAGGTAAAAATCCCATTCGTTGTTGGTTGCTTTGTTTGCATGAACTGTTTCCATTTGGATGATTTCTAGAAATGGTTCCCTTGTCAAGCGAAAAAAAGCCCCATTAGTACACATATTTGGAAATAAATCCAGGGGAGTGGCATTAAAGGGACAGTTCAGTGGAAATTATCGACATTTGTTAAATTGTTAGTTTGTGTAATGCATACTTAGTTATTCTACATATTCTCTTCCATTTTGAAAAATCAGTTGATTTCATACCCTTTGCTCTTCCCTGCTGTTGACATTAGTGAGCTGGCATCTCAGGTTCTAATGGTCCTTCTTCTTCCCAGGATGCACCACATCCTTGGAATGTTCCTAACAGTAATTTCTACTGATTGGCTGTTGGATGGGTCCAGGATGCTCAGATCTCTACTGAGCAACTGAATCAACCCAGGCGCTGGGTCAAGGGCAAGACCATAACATTCTCTACTAGGGGTCCTGCAAACAGGAAGTCAGTATTTCAGTTGCATTTATTTATAAGAATAAAGATGCAAATGAGGGACATTGTAGTCCCGAAACGTTGGGTGTTGTTCACAATAAATTGTTGATTCTACATATATAGTGTGCTCTCTCGTTTGCATCTTTGTTCTTGGATTACCTGAGCTCGTGGAGTAGAGAGCTGGGGGATAGCACCTATCTATTGTCTGGCAGCAAGCCAACAGGGGTGTGCTAGAGTGTTTCTGAACTGTATTGCATTTATTTATATACAGACAAAATGTTGAATTGGCAGATTAAGGTCATTGGGATGAAAAAATACTGCTCTTTTTTCTGAAAAGTACATGTATTTGCACTGAACTTCCCCTTTAAGATAGAAGAGGGGATTTTAATTGCTTGTGTACTTCCTGTCCTATCCTGGGTTTGCAGAAAGTGGAAAAGCTTCCCTTTACCTCCCATTAAATCCTACTCAATGCAGGAAAGACTTTTTTTAAATGTCATTTTCCAGTATAGTGCTACATGCATAATAGTTATTACTTGTATTTATTTTCTATTTTATCCTACAAAATGGAAGTTTTCTGTAGCAGAGTGTTTCAATGCTCATTTCAGCATGCAGCTTTTAAGTATATAATGCATGTTAATATGATAATTAACATTCCTGCATTCCATAAACCATAATCTAAAAATCACAGGAATGTGTTAGTGTTAGATCAACATGTAGTGAGTGAAATGATTTCAAAGTACATCAGCCATTATCCTTGTGGCATGTGTATTTATATAAATATTATTCTTCCTCTCTGCCGCCATTTCTTTAATTGATCAAAAAACACCACAACCTAATCAAGAGTTTATCAGAACTTGTTTGCTGTTCATTAAAGAACAGCAATATTTTTCTTTATAGAACTATTGTTTTAAATGATAACTGCGGTACAGCCTGACCCTTATCTGTCAGTCCTAATCAATCCATTTAGAGTGCAAAACTAACCCCTATTTGTTTTTCTTTTGCAGTGACCGTTCTAACCTGGGATTGATTGTCCTGTGTGTTTGTACATAGAATATTTATTTTTATACAGTGTCTCATAAATGGAAAATACCAAACTTTATGCATTTTTGTACAAAAAAATACTAAAACATTTTTCTGCCCTCTTGGACCATTTGTATATTTTTTGTACGTGCTTTTCTAATGTTTGTGAAGAATATGCTGCTGTATTTGCATGATATTTGTGCACAATTATTAAATAACGCTTCTTAAGTTATTGTACTTTGGTGCCAACCGTTCATCAGAAAAGTGTTAAACATTTCCTTAGCATCATTTTTAATAAAACTTTTCCACACTATTGGAAGTCATAGCTAAAGCATTTATACAATGTAAGCTGTCATTTCAGCCTTTTAGGTAAACTCTCTTCCTAGATTTATAATTAAGATAAAGGTTTGTTTGGGTTCAATGCAGCTATCACTGATCTGTGAGTCTTAATGGGCATTGGTGTTGTCACTGCTTCCTATTAATGTTATTAGGAAGTAGCCCATGTTATCTACAGACCTAATCTAATTTATTATTCTTCTAGATTTATATCTAGTAAGGTATTTTCCAAATGATTTCATTCTCAATGGCTTTACAAACATGTAGATGAAATTGGTCATTCTTTTCTTGTTCTTTCATTTATCTAATGCCCCAGTATGTTTACATGCTTGAAACCAATAATAAGTGCCAGCTAACCAACAGACAGTTGTGTACTTGATGCTTTGTCTATGGTCCTTGCAAATCATGACAATGATTAAGGCAAAATAAATACATGAAAATATTGGGAAAAAACATTTAATAGATATTCAGGGAGATTCAATAAAAGTTCTTATCGTTTAAAATGGTGCTAATTTTGCCCCAACCAATCAGATCCTATTTAACATTTGAAAGTTAAAATCTGATTGGTTGGGGCAAAAATAGCACCATTTTAAACGATAAGAACTTTTATTGAATAACCCTGATTGTGTCATATTTACTGTAATATGATAGTATGATATACTATTTAACATAAGATACATAAGCTAACATAAGCTACATATTGCAACCTTCTTAAATATTAATATTGAGGAGTAAACCTCATCAAGCAACATTTTCCCACTAAATCACATTGTTTTATTGATCCAGACCAAATATTAGTAGAACCTACTGTAGCCTGTACTGTATCCACTGAAAATTCCCCTCATAACATTCACGTGCTTACATTGTTCTAGCCATGTATAATTCATACAGGGAGATTCAATAAAAGTTCTTATCGTTAAAATTGGTGCTAATTTTTCCCCAACCAATCAGATATTATTTAACATATGAAAGCTAACATCGGATTGGTTGGGGCAAAATTAGCACCAATTTTAACGATAAGAACTTTTATTGAATCTCCCTGATAGTGTTCTAAAATTAGAGAAGAACTGTACCAAAGTTCAATAACTTATTTCAGTGAATAAATCTGTTTCTCAGGTTAGCATGCCTGGTGCAATGCTCCATGCTGCCTTTTGAGTGCATGATTTTCAATTACCTTTCTAATTCTACAGTGTACAAGGCAGCAATGACAATGTTTTACCTCCAATTCTGAATTTTGTTTATGATTTTATAGAAAAACATATATAATACATATCCACTTATATCAATATATAAGTGTATATATACATATACATATATATATATATATATATATATATATACATATACATTCATTACAAGCCAATTTGGGGTAGTTTACACATGCCTTGCCACTGTGACCAGTAAAACCCAGATAATATGAATTATACAGAAAATATTTGTACTAATCCTCATTCTAGGCATATCATTACCTCTGTTTATATCTAGTAGACAAAGTTTTTTGCAAAATGTAATTTCCATTCTCACCTGTTAATTGTAGAACGGACAAGTGTCTTGGTAATGCTATAAGAAGCGTGCTAACTACTGTTTCTTTTTAAACATGACACTAGTTTGTTCTGCTACAGCCAGTGTTAGATGAGCTTTATTCACACAGCTGGAGCCGCAACATTGAGTAGCTTTGTTCAGTGGAATTTTATGTCCTTTTATTGTACTGAAATAAAAGCATGGCCAATCCCACATGAGGCCACCACACTGGGGCACCTGAGGAAGGGAGCATTAGCTTCCCGAAATGTTGTGTGTTTGTGAAATAGATATGCTCAATAGCATCATCACACTGAAGGGTCACCTGTGGTATCTTTTCAAAAGAATGAATTCTGCTATACATTGGCGCTCAACCTTGTGGTTCTTGCTGCATAGAACACTGAGTAAAGCTTGTCTTAAATAGCCATTGAAGTAACAATTTACTGACCAGATAGCAGCTAAATAAACTGCAATATTGTGAAACATATGTAACCATCACTATCTCTGCTCCATCAGTTAAACAGATCCATAAAGGAAAGTAAAAAAGGCTCCTTTATTTATTGTCAAGCTAAAATATTATTTTAAAGATTTAAGGCTGGGTACACATCCGCGGTCGACAGTTCTCCGTGACCGATTGTGTGGTCCATAGTATACCGCACAATCGACTGTGATTTACTGACGTGTTCCATCAACCATTTGTCTGATCTGGGCGAATGGCTGACAGACAATGGTCACCAGCGACAACAAAAGCACCCCAGATTTTTTGGCATGACTGACTGATATATGGAAATAATGGCCAGTTTGGGCAAAAAATCTGCTTTTGTGTACACAGCCTTAAAAATACTATTCTATTTAAACACTATTTAAAAAACAAACAAAAAACAGTAATATGGTTTAACATATATATATTTATGTCCATACATTTTTTTAATAATTATAGAGCTAAGTTGCTATACAATTGGACAACATTACTAAAAGGTCATCAGAAAATAGAACTGATTTCAGCATGAAACATACCTACATATGGTCTCATAGACTCATTGTCACATGCTCGTATTGTTTGCCCAGTAAAAAAAGAGGATTAAATGGGACTTAGATCAATCCAAGTTTCATTTGGGAATTAATTTTTAAAATTTTATCTGTAGTGTTTCCACATAAATATGAAAATATTCCATAAAAAGACCACAAAAAACATGTTTTTTGGAAGCTGAAGTTGAGCTTAATAATAAATAATTTACAGACCTGCTACTTTTTAAACTGGAAAATACTATGTATTTTTTTCAGACCCTTTGACAAACAGGCTTCATAAAAATATATGTGTCTCTGGACAAAGGACTTTTTTTAAATAAAGAGCTTTACCAGAAAAAAAGATACATAGTAGTAAAATTTGGTATACCACTGTCAATGCTGCCATTTTTTTTTCTTTACAAAATCTCTGCTCCTAATAGCTCAATTTAATATTTAAAGGGACAAACTCCATGGTTAATAGCCAAATGAAGCTGAACAAAATATAGGAAGACAATTTTATCAATGATGGGGAGTTTCCACCATGTTTGAAGAATCTGAAATCTGACCAAGGTCAACTCCTGGTAACGATTCTTGGATTTATGCTGCCACGAAATCCATGGTCCAGCAAGGAGATAAGCAGATATTACTTCCATTTTATTTTCAGTCGCTGAACTCTCCTAAATGTTTAATGACATGGGAAATTGAAACGCATATTTTGCAGTTCTGGTAAGGTTATACTTTGGACAATGATGAACAGATTTTTTTCCCCCTTCCATTTTATTACAGAAAAAAACCCAGCTTGCTCCTTAAATGACATGCAAAAAATTTTTCTGTTTATTTTGGAGAAAAGCTGATGAGGACAATCTGTTTCCAAAGACCTAATGATAATTCCACCTTTTACCCTCTAAATGCCTTTTATTTCAAAAGCATTGAAATTATTTATTACTAATTTTCATCATTTACAAAGAAATGAAAGACGTTGTCTAAAATAATTTTGCTTGATTTAGTTGAAAAGGAATTCTAATCTGTTTTTACTTTAAAGCAAAGAGGTATTGATCATATTTGTATGGAAAGCCAGTTATTGATTCCTCGTAGCTGACTAATGATCAGTGTTTTTTAGTGTATAGCTGAGTATACAGTTAGCTGCACTGGCCCCCAAGACACTTTTGACTAGATTGACTAATTAGGTGTTTTATGTTATGCAAGAAACATACAGAAACTACAGAGTCATCTTATTCCTTTTTCTAACCACTGATCTGCAGTGGGTGTGAGATTGTAACACTACCACTACATTTCAAAATTCCAGCTAAGGGGCGACAACTCCATACACTTTGAAACATTTTGGGTTTTCTTTTCTTAACCCCATACACTGCCAGATGTGCCCTTGCAGGCATTGTTCCACTAAGGGGTTAAGTGTGTGTTTTTGTTCTAGCTTTTGTATATACAGTATATAAATATATGTGTGTTACTTGAAAGTATCTGGTAGGTTTTATACTCTTATAGGGCCATTTTGCTGTTACTGAGAGAGAAAGTATTTTAGCTAGTAAATTATCTAAACAGCAATAGACGTCAGTACTATGGGATTTTTCGTCAGTACATTATAAAGAGAAATTGTTGAAAACTGTGTCCACAAGACAGAGGGATAGATATATTTTGTTTTTCTATTTCTGTTTGTGCGTGATTTCCAGTGTAACCACATCCCCAGAATTGGAGATGACAAACTGTCCTTTAAATATGTTTTTTGTTGTTGTTGTTCTACAGTATATGGTTTTTCTCAAAAACTAAAAAAAAAAAAAAATTACAATTTTGCTTAAAAGAAATTTCCCCATGAAGGTTTACAGCTTCTATAAAATACCATATGGGGAATAATTATCTAATAGTGGAGAAGACAAATTCCTCCCAATTACTCTCCGTAACATACATCAAATAGTCATTTTCTCATGTTCCTGTACATTTAGAGTATTGGTTAAGGGTTTTGTATAGAATTTCCTTTTGTCCTTTTGGTAACACTTGTAAGGTAACAAATCAGCTGTATGATTTTTGCCAATTTTTGTATTTTATATATAAAGTTGCTGGTGCTATAAACCTATTCAAGCTCATTTAATAGATGCAGAATTTTGCCTGTGCTGTTAGGCTAGGTACACATGGGCAGAAATTTCAGCCCAGCCAACCATTTGCTGCTATCAACCAAACAATACCAAAGATGTGTCAGATGCAGCAAAAATCACAGCGGACGTCATTACTGCCAATGTTAAACATTTGCAGGGAGATTCAATAAAAGTTCTAATCGTTTAAAATGGTGCTAATTTTACCCCAACCAATCAGTTCTTATTTAACATTTGAAAGCTAACATCTGATTGCCTGGGGCAAAATGAGCACCATTTTAAACAATAAGAACTTTTATTTAATCTCCCTAGTAGTCCTTGAAACATGAAAACCAATAGAGATCCCTGTATTAAGTAAGATAGATGCTGAAATTTGTAACAATTCTTTTAACTATATAGACACTGCATTATCTCTTGCTTTCCAAACAGCAATTAAATAATTATAAAACAGTGTATTGCAGCATCAAGAAACAAGATATACAGGCACACATATTAGGGATATATGTTGTATGAAATACATATTTAACGGTTATGACGGTATTGCTGATTTTTCTTCACTTTCTAATCAAGCAAAGTTGTGTTTTTTGAACATTAATGCTGAAGTCTCATTCTTAAAAATATTACAGTATTTACAGGAAGCATTAATAACATAAAAGGACCTCTGAATGAACCAATGGCCTACAAACTACAAACAGAAACTAGAATCATAATTCTGAAATCATGATCTATACGTGCATTGCTAACCTCCCAGATCCTTTGTATAGAAATGTAGAGAGAAATGTTTTGGAATGTTTATTTGCAAATCACCATAGATTAAATAGTCACAAATTCCAACTAAGTAGGCCATGTCTATACCCAGATTTGTATGGTAAAAAGCTACAATTTTAAATAGTAATATCAATCAGGGTTTTGAAAATCAGCTTTAATAGTAATGAAGCGAAACTGATTAAAATGCTCTACTTATTTGCTTATTCCCCATGTTCAATAGAAAAGCATTTAAATTTTTAGTTTGGTTTTTTTATAAAAGTCCCGGCTTATTTTGTATTCTAAATGGCACTTGTCTGTTCTATGTCTAAGTGGACTGTTATAAGCTTGTTGTGTTTGTATTGGGAATTTGTACATTTATTGTATTCCTGTTCTCATAATGTGGCATTTAAAGGTAAAAACACACAATTTCAGAAGTTATTGGCATTTAACAAAACAGTTTTGTGAACGTAGTCATTATTTGACTGAACTATTCTGTAAATACATTTTGAATTTCTTTGGTATAATATATATGTACAGTACATGTTATATATTTAAATGCACTTGCATTATGTGCTAAGACTGACATTTTCACAAGTGCAACATGGGCATTTTGTGTCTACTCTTTGATAAGAAAAATAACCAAATGTAAAACATTTTTTTGTATTTCTGTATTCTAAGGTGGACCTCAATAATGCCCTGTAAGTGGCATTTTTAGTAAATAGGATTCTGATAAATAATGGACATGTTTCAACACATACCTTAAGAAAAGCAATTTACTGTAGGTGTGTATTGTTTGTATTTAATTTACTCACTTGTTAAAAAGAAAAAAGACATTAGCCAAGTTTTTAAATATCAATAATTTACTTGTATTTCCTGCAGAATGGGCCATTCCTGTTACTATGTATGAATTTAAATTGATTAACTGATACACAAACAGAAAAACAGACAATAAACTAGCAGGAGGATTCAATATGGGAAAAATCCACGTAAAACACGTTAACCCGAACAGTGTGCATGTTTGGCCACCATTATTTCTCCTACACCTCATATATGAGAAGATTATATTGTTGTTGGCTGATATTTAGGATTCTCAATAATAATTTTTAGGTTGCATCAAAAAATGGCTGAAATCACTTTCCATACAAAATATGTGGCCTTTAGAAAACATTCACTTGTATGTATATAGGGGATAATAGGCTATCTGATGAATTTGATTCTAGTAGTTTTGAAAACTGCACTGTACAACCCATAAAGCCTAAAAAAAACAAAGATTGGGCAAGTCAGACAATTTTCTGTTGAACCCAACTTCCAGATTTTTCAAGCTGAAATCTACGGAAAATTGATGGTGCAAGGTGGAAAATTTTGACTGGTTCTTCCAATCGTTTTTTAGATTGTTAGGCAGATTGAAAATTCAATTGGAAAATCATTACCTTTAAATGATAAAGTAGAAGTTAATCTACACAACCAGATTAATAAAAAAAAAAAAATTCATATAATACATATGATATATACTTACATATTATTAGACATAATTCGCTGCTTATAATATAAGGATTTTATGTTCCCTTCCCTAATATAAAAGTACACAGACTGCTGACTTGTGCTTTTATGTGGTCATTGACCTCCTTTGTGACGTAATATCCTTATAATACATAAGAGGCTCAAATTATAATGGGAGAAGTGGAATATTTTTTTATAATACTCAGCTATGCCACTGATTATTATAAGAAAATGTTTCCTGCAGCTCCCACACCCTCCTGGCCATCAGACTGTCATTTTAAAAGTAAACAACTAATAGTTATTACCTGCATGATGCAGAGAGAGAGAGCAGAGATGCATTTCCTAGGAGTCATAAGGGCACACTCTCTGCTCTCAGCAAGCAGACTGCAATATGGGTAACAACTATGGAAGTTTAATCCTGATTGACCTGAGGTTGGGAAAATAAAGGAAAATCATATATATAAACCTTATGACACCAACAGGCTCATTTACCCAGAGCTGCTACTGCTCTGGGTAAAACTGACAAACGCGATTCAATATCGGGTGGGTAAATCACAAAAAGAGATTTGCTCACAGCAGGATTTTGCCGCCAACAAACGTGATATTGAATCACAAGCATAAGATACATGGGTGTCTTGCGTAACGTGAGCATCAAGTGCTACTATCGAGTTAAAGTTGTGCTAACCGATAGCAAACCGGCTAGCATGAATTTAACTCCATATAATTGCCCAGTGGCTCTGGGTAAGTGAGCTTATAACGGTCTGCCATGTATATCTGTTGTATTCGGTTAGATCAACTGGACTTCAAGTTTAGTTCTTGAAGACGTTTTGCTAGTCACCTAACTGGCTTTCTCAATTCAGTAGCCATGTCTGCCATGTACAATGCTGTTTTGAGACCTTACCCTGGGCAGTTTTGAGAACACCTGCTAAATGGGACTTTCCAGGGTACTTACAGGGTTATTCAGTAAAAGTTCTTATCGTTAAAAATGGTGTTAATTTTGCCCCAACCAATCAGATGTAAATTATTTTTAACGAAAAGAATCTTTTTTGTTAATTGCCAACAGACTCTTTTATTAAAAATGATAAGCTATTTCATATATTTCAAAGATTAGTAATAAAAGATCCCATGGTTTTATATGTTCATGGAACTGCTCTATGATTTTACATCTCTGTTTATTATTATCCTATTTCATTAAAGGATTTTACAGACTGAAACAGCTGTAATAGTAACAGGACAGAAAACATTTTTGCAGAGTCCAAATGAAACCTGTTTCATTCATTAAGCTCTTTACCAGATGACGTATCTGATCTGTAAGTTAATAATAATTACATGACATAAACCTCACAATGCAGTCATTTTCAGTAGAATCTTCACTTGTCTCTAGGCCTACAGCAATTTTGAATGGTCAAATTTTATTACATTGCTAAATCATAAAATGATGTAGTAAAAAAGAAAGCAAGTAAAATACAAGCTATTAACCTTTCAAAAATCTGATTTATTACATTGTTCCTGATGATGACAAGGGTGAAATAGTATTAGACCTTTTGATGTTCTGCAATGCATTTTATGAATGAATATATATATTAGGTACAAATGTTTTTATTTTTGTCATGATTAAATTAAATATAAAATGGTTATTTTTTAATTCACAGTGTTGAACTGTCAGTTGTACTGTAGTGAATTTCCATTTTTCATTGTTAAACTGTATCGTTGCTTCATCTGATGTAAATATTTCCTTCCTATAACACTTTTTTAAGAAAAATGAATTTAAAACTTTTTACATCGTTTATATTCAGCAACAGAATAAATAAATTTTAAAATGTGTTGTGCTTTTGGTTTTATTTAACTTTCTGTTAATTAATCAGATATGTACTAGAGAATTACAGTGCTTAGTTGAACGGAAGTGTGGCCAGCATTCAAACATGCGCTCAGTGTAATGTGCCCCCATACTACTGTCTGGTGCTTTTTATATGATCACAGCCCCCTGGTGACTTCTAATATCCTATTAATTTACTGTACATTATCCATTATAATCCTCCCTCCCTTTGCATTCAATGACATTCCTGGTCTCAAAATCTCCTTTTATTACCGATTTTACAGAAAGATTCCACAGTTAAGCTGGGTACACACAGTAACGATAAAGCGCCAATACCATCTGATCAAACAGTATCACTGCTTTATTGTGTATGAAGTGCATTGTCTGAACGATCGCGAGGCCAACGAACACTCACTGTCAGCCTTGTGGTAGTTTGGAAAAGCCTAAAAATTTCCCTCGGCCACGGCCGTCTCCCTGTACTTAGTGTAGGGAGTTGGCTGCGGCAAAACTGCAGTCCCGATCGTTAACATAAGGAGAACACCCGGGACTGTGTGTAGCATGATTGTTAGAAAATGCATTTTTCTTCCGATCATGCAAGTGTGTACCCAGCTTGTTTCCCCACACTCCTGCCACACTGACAGCGCATGGTTATGTGAGTGAAATGCACAATCACTGCGATTTTATTAATAATAAAAACTGGCAATAATTTGTCTCTTGTCTTTCTATGGAAGTCCTAGCTAAAGATATACCTGTTTGATTTCAATCAAATCTTTCACTTTCTCTGGCAATGAACATGTAACAAAGTAAAGAAAATGCATGGAGGCTAAACAGATTCACTGGGATTTCTTTATTCAACATGTTTCGGAGCTAATACTCCATAAAATAATAGAATAATGAGCAGGTATAAATACAGTAGGTGTGTAAAGCTCATTAAACACCTCAAAGCCTCATTTCCCTCATTTATATGTGGCACAATATCTCAGTTTATCAGTATACAAGGTTTCACTAGTTCCATTACTTTTGATCCAGTAGGAGTTCACATCCTGAAAAAAACATCACAAAATGGACTTCATTAAAGTCTTTATAGGGAGATTCAATAAAAGTGCTTATTGTTAAAAATGGTGCTAATTTTGCCCCAACCAATTAGATCTTATTTAATATATTTGAAATCTATAAACATATGATTGGTTGGGGAAAAATTAGCACCATATTTAACGAAAATAACTTTTATTGAATCTGTAGTATCTTAATCATTTGCAAAGCAACAGTTTTTAAGGTCCCCACCATGTATCGGTTTACGGACAATCTCTACAGCACACTAGACGTATTTGGTTGGAAATGTAAAATGGTGTGCCTGTATACCATATGGCAAATATATAATGTGACCTCCTAGGTGAAAAGTTCCTCTAAATATGGACCATTTTAATAACTTGTGGTATCGTAGGTTATCATAAATGTACGATCGCGGACGTAAATGTACATTCGTTTGTAGAATACTAGGCAGTAGCAAAATGCAGAAATGATATTCTATGGACAATTGGTAATCTATGGTCATGGTTGTAGCTCTACGATCGTGATCGCTAATTTACGGCCGTGATTGTATATTTCCAATTGGCAAAAGAACGATTCTGTGCCTTTATAAATATAGCCCTATTAAAGGAATAGTTCTCTGCAAAAGTTCTATGCGCATGCTAAGTCACTTTATCATAAACAGACATTACTTCCTGTCTAGCAAACAGAAACTGGATTGTCTCTCCTAAAGAAAGTCTTATTTCTTTCTATCAAGAAGGGAGGGGGAGAGTGAATGTGCCAGTCTGAAGAAAATTTGATTGGTTTTACAAACATAATTGGATGTAATGCAGGAACTTCCTTACACTTCCTGTCTTGTCGTGTACAATGCCTGAGGGCTAGGCCCCACTGCTGCACTTTTTTTGTGTTTGCTCTTGCGTTTTTTAATATCATTGAAAACGCGCGTTTTCGGATGCGTTGCGATTTGCGTTCCGCATTTTAAATCGCAATCGCATGCGTTTTTCAATGGTTAAAAAACGAAATCGCATGCGATTGCGTTTGCGGTTGCGATGCAGTGTGGCTGTGCCCTTAGAGACGTTTTTCGTTTGCTAACCGTGGCACATGTTCAGATGAGAAACTCATTGGGCCCTATTTATAAAAAATCGTTATCGTTATCGTAAAATACCGATCGTTATCGTAAAATAACGACCGGGTTTTTACCGATAACGACCGTTATTTACCGATATCGTTAAATACCGGTCGTTATCGGTAAATACCGGTCGTTATTCACCGATAACGACCGTTATTTACCGATAACGACCGTTATTTAACGATAACGGTCGTTATTTACCGATAACGACCGTTATCGGTAAATAACGACCGTTATCGGTAAATAACGACCGTTATCGGTAAATAACGGTCCGTTATCGTTAAATAACGGTCGTTATCGGTAAATAACGGTCGTTATCGGTAAATAACGACCGTTATCGGTAAAAACCCGGTCGTTATTTTACGATAACGATCTGTATTTTACGATAACGATAACGATTTTTTATAAATAGGGCCCATTGCATGTTAGTAAAATTCCACTTACTTTTAGTGTCCTTATGGAGACCCTTTAGCACTCTTAGAGGTGTGGCTAAACCTACTATTTTTAGAGAAGTAATAGAACCCAGTTTCAAATCAAAGCCCCAACGAAACTTTCGGAACTCCCGGATTTGCAAAAACCCGAATTTCCAGAGATTTCAATTTCGATAATTATCGAATTTACGGGCCGTTCGCTAACCCTAGAATGTGCCATTCATTTTCACTAACCCTCGAATGTTCCGTTCACTAACCCTAGAATGTACCATTCGTTTTTGCTAACCCTCAAATGTTCTGTTCGCTTTTCGCTAACCCTCGAATGTACCATTCGCTAAGCCAGGAAGGATCGTTCATTTGTTTTCACAAGCCTTCGAATGTACCATTCGCTAATGAAGGAAGGATCGTTCATTCGTTCGATAATCCTCGATTGTACCGTTCGCTAACCCTAGTATTATAATAACCATATAATAACCTAGTCATATAATAACCATATAAACTGGTTATTATATGGTTATTATATGACTAGGTTATTATATGGTTATATGGCTATTATATGACACGGTTATTATATGGTTATTATGTGACTAGGTTATTATATGGTTATTATATGACTAGGTTATTATATGGTTATTATATGACTAGGTTAATATATGGTTATTATATGACTAGGTTAATATATGGTTATGATAACCATATAATAACCTAGTCATATAATAACCATATAATAACCTAGTCATATAATAACCTGGTTATTATATGGTTATTATACGACTAGGTTATTTTATGGTTATTATATGGTTATTATATTACTAGGTTATTTTATGACTAGGTAATTTTATGGTTATTATATGGTTTTTATTTTACTAAGTTATTACAGTTGTGTTCAAAAGTATTCAACCCCCAATGCTGGAAAGGGTTTTAGGGAATTCGGTGTACATTTGTAATTGTGTTCAGAATGAAATCTTTCAAGGACTTTTTAAAGAACCAAATGCAACTAAAATGACATTCAATTTTTTTGTAATACAGTATTAAATGTATTTTTTTGTGATTTCTTCATTGACACAATTATTCAACCCCTTAAAGACTACCACTCTTAAGAACAGAGGTTCATTCAAGTGTTTTCGATCAGGTATTGAAATCAAGCATAATAAGCACCAATTAGGCAGATTTAAAATGACTGTGATACTTATCTCCTTCTAGACATTTACTGGTGTGTTTGCAAACATGGTGAAGTCAAGAGAATGGTCCAGGAAGACAAGAGAAGTGGTGATTTCTCTTCACAGGAAGGGCAATGGCTATAGGAAGATTGCAAAGATGTTAAACATACCAAGAGACACCATAGGAAGCATCATTTGCAAATTCAAGGCAAATGGCACTGTTGAAACGCTACCTGGTCGTGGCAGAAAGAAGATGCTGACTTCGCGCAAAGTGAAAAAAAGTCCCCATGTGACTGCTGAGGAACTGAAAAAAGATTTGTCAGATGCGGGTACTGAAGTTTCAGCTCAGACAATAAGGCTCACACTGCGTAATGAAGGCCTCCATGCCAGAACTCCCAGGAGCACCCCCTTGCTGTCTCCAAAGAATAAGAATAATGCCAAAAGTCATGTGGACAAACCACAAAAGTGTTCTGTGGACTGATGAAACAAAATTAGAACTGTTTGGGCCCATGGATCAACGCTATGTTTGGAGGAGGAAGAACAAGGCCTATGAACAAAAGAACACCTTGCCTACTGTGAAGCATGGTGGGGGGTCAATCATGCTTTGTGGCTGTTTTGCTTCTGCAGGTACAGGGAAGCTTCAGCGTGTGCAAGGTACCATGAATTCTCTTCAGTACCAGGAGATATTGAAAAAAAACTTCATGCAGTCCGTCACAAACCTGAGGCTTGGGAGATGTTGGAACTTTCAACAGTACAATGAACCCAAGCATACCTCCAATCCACTAGACATGGTTGCAGATTAAAGGCTGGAACATTTTGGAGTGGCCATCGCAGTCACCAGACTTAAATCTGATTGAGAACCTCTGGTGGGACTTAAAGAAAGCAGTTGCAGCATGCAAGCCTAAGAATGTGACTGAATTGGAGGCTTTTGCCCATGAAGAATGGACTTAGATACCCGTAAATCGCTGCAAGACACTTGTGTCAAGCTAGGCTTCACGTTTAAAAGCTGTTATAACTGGAAAAGGATGTTGTACTAAATACTAAGAATGAATGTCACTTGGGGGTTGAATAAAACTGATAATGATGTGAGCACAGAAGAGACATTTGTGGTTATTTCAATGTCAAACTGGCCAAAACACTCCATTTCAGTGGGGATTGAATAATTTTGAACACAACTGTATATGGTTATTATATGTCGGTAACGCAGGAAGGATCGTTCATTCGATAATTTTCGAATGTATTGTCAAATGTAGCTTGCCCAAAACCCGACAATTGCCCACCTGACATCAGGAAGTGTTTTAACAAGTTTTGGTGACAGTGACATGTTCCCCAGACCATTTCCCAGGTGCCACAGCCATTTACAGTAAGTCAGCACTGTTAGTTTAGCTGTAAATCAATCAGACTTTTCGAACTATCACTCCCCCATAGCCTTGAATGGGTCCGAATTCGAATTTTCCGAAAATTTCGAAAATTCGAAGACGGAACGAAACTCAACAATTTCGAACACCTCTAACCATTTTGAGTTTTCCATTCAAACTTAGGGGTGTCAAGTGTAAGTATACTTTTTTAATTGTATATTATTTTGTTTTGTAATTAAAATGTCAGTAGTAGTACTATACTTTGTATAGTGTAATTTGTTATGATTTTAATTAAATAGTGATAATTACACATATACAGTACATATAGACCTTTCCTATGTGTAATACTGTTATATACCCCAACTTAATTAAAAATGCCTCAATGCAATCTCCATAAAAATACATTTATACAATATAAAGGATATATAAATATATACAACATATAAATATATATATAATACATAAATAAGCCACACTCTTTAAGATATTGTAAGGATCATAACAAATTTAACAAAATAACCAACATTTCGGGAAACTAGTTCCCTTTTTCAAGTTTGCAAGCAAGTGATTCAATTACAGATATTCAACCCTTTAAGGGGATATCTCCTCCCAAAGAGGAAATTACATCATCACATACATTTAATTTTATAAATATTACACATCTGCATGGCCAGATACAGGTCTATTATGGAGAGTCCAGAACCTCCTTGGAGTATATGTGGTGAACAGATTATTCTAAAGTTGTTGTAAGGTTGTAATCTTTGTTCATACCACCTGGTGCCAGGGACCCCAGTTTCCTGATCTATCACATTTCCCTCTGTTTCAATCATAGTTGCCTATCACCATAAAAATAAGTGGTAACCTCTCTAGTATTATATACTAAAGATCAACCACTGTGTAATTCATTTCTATGAAATGTTTAGGTACTGGTACATTAATTGACGATTTATGTTGACTTATTTTGGATTTGGCTTTCTGGGTGGTTTCTGCTGCATAAATCATGTGGTATGGGCAGACAATGGCGCAAACAACAAATTTAGAGTCACAGGTAAAAGTCCCTATGAGCCTAATATCCTCCCCCATACCTGGATATGTAAAATTAGAATGTTTTATCACTGATCTAAGTATGAAATACAGCAATGGAGGAGCACACTACTTGTTATACACACTAACATGTTATACCTAAGGAAGGAACATAACGTTCCCGAAATGTCGTATGTATATATTGTTTTGCACTCAATAAATTGAAGTAGTGTGCTCCTCCATTGCTGTATTTCATACTTGGATGTGTTTGACCTAAGGAGTAGAGGGCAGGGAGGTTTGCTAAGAGCCAACAATGGTGTGCTGGAGTGTACCTTTGGACTGTATTGCTATTTCTCACTGATCTACAGTGGACACAGTTAAGGATACATCCTTTGTTATCTATTTCCTAATCATGTAATTTTTCTTTTTTGTGTTTTTGACTCAAATGTTGTACTTGTAATCATGGACCCAATTATTTTGCCTTTTTTATATGGCATCATAGGTTGTTCCATACATTCCTCTACATTTGGATTTATGCTTTCTCTAGTATATGCCAGTGTCCTTTAAGGATATTAGTTATTTTCTGACAATGTTCATTGTACTGTGTGATACATGTTATTTGTGGTGTCCGTGTTTCTTGAACTCTTTTACTCGATTATATCCTCATCTTTGCTTTCTGAATTATGGTGTTTGGGTATCCTCTATCTCTAGATTTCAGGCACACCTCATTCTTTAGTTCCATCCTTCTTTTCAAATCAGTAACTAGCCTTCCTACCCTGCAAAGCTGGCTATGGGGTATCGATTTTTTCAAGTGTGTGGGATGATGACATCAATAAATCTCCCCCAGGCTGTGCAATATGCCCAGTAGAGATCATCTTGATAGACTTGTTCCTCCACAATGTCCGACATAAGGGTGTTGGCATATGACAGGGTGACATTTGACCCCATCATGGTCCCACGTAGTTGCAGATAACAATAATCATCAACATTGAAATAATTCCTAATCAAAATCAGTTCAGAAACGCAATGTGGAATTGTGGCTAGAAAAGTGGATAGAAATGCACATAGTGGGACCTAGCCCTTTATTCTTGCTTCCTAGTACCTGCATGTAGTAGTAGTAGAACTCCAATGTGATTGTCAACACACAGTAACACAGTGGTGTTGATAGCATTGGGTACCCTGGGCACTTGCCCTGCGTGTTGTTCCCAGTGCCCCAGGTCTCGCGACAGGAATCCACAACTTTGCTTTATCCAGCATGGCCAAAGCCATGGCTTTGTGCCTTCAGCCCCACTCTGAAAAACAAAGTTGCAGCTTTGTGTCTTTGGCCACGACTTTGTTTTCTAGAAAAAATACAACTCTGTTAAGTTACAGTACCAGTCTGTGCTTGGGACAATTATATTTAAATTAACAGCCTGTGGGCACATTTATATATATTTACCAGCCTGTTTGGGCAATTACATTTATTTACCAGTCTGTGGGGCACTATATCTCTCTGTATCTATAACTTAACATATCAAACTGCCTGTTTATTTATATCTATGTATGTCTGTCTGTCTCTGTATATCTATCACAAAGTACCTAATGAGTGTGGCTTAATAAGGGAGGAGCCTGACATTTTGAGGCACATTTGATGCCCAGTAGTGTCCCAGATTTTTTTAAATCCTAGCTATGCCCCTGCAATCCCACCTAGCAGGCTAACATAAATGTTATGATTGGCTTTCTGAAAAGAAACAATAAGTCCTATACAGTCCTAGAGTCAAGTGAGAAAAATAAGAATTTACAGTAAATGTGTAGAAAATATGTAAATTACTGTAGCTTTTTAATTAATTGTATTCACACTTCCTATTATAATTTTAAATATTGCTATTTTCTATTTTACAAAAGAAAACCAAATAAAATAAATAGTGAGAAAATAAAAGGGCAACTGTTGTAGCAGAATGTGTTTTAAATAAAATTTCGTCTGTTGTACCTTTAAAATGAACCCCTATATAACATCTCTAGGTAAAACTTGTGAGAAGTTATATTGCTGGAAAGGTTTAGTAATATAAAATCCTGCTTTAACCAGATTTAAGCCATGTGACCAACCTCTGCCTGCATTATTAGACCTCCACTCTCAACTTTTCTTTCTATGTCTGTTCGGGTAGATCCTGTCTTTCCCAGCATTAAATCATTAACATGCTCTGCCCCGGGGACCAGGGAGGAGCAGAGGGTCTGGTAAAGGGCAACTATACTCACCTTGTCCATAAGCTGACCATTAGGAAGACACACTGTTGAACAAGTCAGCAGGAACAGTGCACTGGCGATTAGGTCCTCATCCTGGTTATTTTTTAGGGGAGGGGGGTTCAATGGATGTTATTGTTGTTCTTTAATGTCACTCAAGCTACTGGAAGCAGTAGGTTTACATTATTCAAAATATAATTTCTAACAGGCTGCAGACAGAAATGTAATTTAAGTATCATTTTAAATGAAAGACTGGTGGCTTTGTTTTTGTAAAAAAACAGTTGACCATAAACCTTTAAACGATTCTTGTGCGTTTTACGTTTGCGCATTAGATTTTGACATTTTCCATTATGGAAATGCATGCGTTAATGCACCACAAATGGTGAATGCATGCAAAACACGAACGGGAATTTTACGTTCCCGCGATTTCCATTTTAGCGAAAATCATGGGCGCAATCGCAAAACAACAGTCAGCCCTCCAGTTCACAACTCACCCAATGTGACAGTCAGTTCTCCAGTTCACTAATCAACCAGTGGGAGTCAGCCCTCCACTTCACTAATCACCCAGTGAGTCATCCCTCCAGTTCACTAATTCACCAAGTGTGACAGTCAGCCCTCCATTTCACAACTCACCCAATGTGACAGTCAGCCCTCCAGTTCACACTAGCCCGGTGTGACAGTCAGCCCTCCAGTACACAACTCACCCAGTGTGACAGTCAGCTCTCCAGTTTACTAATCACCCAGTGTGAGTCAGCCCTCCAGTTCACTAATCACCCAATGAGTCAGCCCTCCAGTTCACAGCTCACCAAGTGAGACAGTCAGCCCTCCAGTTCACAACTCACCCGGTGTGACAGTCAGCCCTCCAGTTCACAACTCACCCAGTGTGACAGTCAGCCCTCCAGTTCACTAATGACCAAGTGTGAGCCAGCTCTCCAGTTCACTAATCACCCAGTTTGACAGTCAGCCCTCCAGTTCACAACTCACCCAGTGTGAGTCAGCTCTCCAGTTCACTAAACACCCAGCGAGTCAGCCCTCCAGTTCACTAAACACCCAGTGAGTCAGCCCTCCAGTCCACTAATCACCCAGTATGACAGTCAGCCCTCCAGTTCACAACTCACCCAATGTGACAGTCAGCCCATCAGTTCACAACTCACCCAGTGGGCAGTCAGCCCTCCAGTTCACTAATCACCCCGTGTGACAGTCAGTTCACCAGTTCACAACTCACCTGGTGTGACAGCCAGCCCTCCAGTTCACAACTCACCCACTGTGACAGTCAGCCCTCCAGTTCACAACTCAACCGGTGTGGCGGTCAGCCCTCCAGTTCACTAATCACCCAGTGTGAGCCAGCACTCCAGTTCACTAATCACCCAGTGAGTCAACCCTCCAGTTCACTAATGACGCAGTGAGTCAGCTCTCCAGTTCACTTATCACCCAGTGTTAGTCAACCCTCCAGTTCACTAATCACCCAGTGAGTCAGTCCTTCGGTTCACTAATCACCCAGTGAGTCAGCCCTCCAGTTCACTAATTACTCAGTGAGTCAGCCCTCCAGCTCACAACTCACCCTGTGAGACAGTCAGCCCTCCAGTTCACAACTCACCCAGTGTGGCATTCAGCCCTCCAGTTCACTAATGACCCAGTGTGAGTCAGCCCTCCAGTGCATGAATGGTTCTATGGGTTATGCCAGTAAAATTTTGCGTGACTATGCAGTCTTCAAAGGACCACCAATTGGCCTGATGAAATTTTTTTGTCGTCAGCTGATCTTTTGTGTGGGCCACCTGGTCAAAAGCGACCAATCCGCTAGTTGGGTCAAAATATTGTCCCATGTTTTACCCACGCTTATAGTGACCAAGGCACAAGATTATCCTGGAATGTCAATAGTATGATCCCCTGTATGGTAAGACCACATCCTATACGGCTCCTTTAGGAGATAAAGGGCCAGCATTACTTGCACAGTATAACTTGCAAGATGATAGTTCCAGACTATGTTTTTACAATATCCCCGACTGTCTTGCTTTGTCCAGGGCAAGAACCTGTCTAAAGGAAGTTGGAGGTACAGTATGTTTGTAAACATTGCAACATTAAGTCGTAATAGTGTATGGCAGTCCATCCCAATTTTGCTATATGTATGAGAAACCTTTCAGTAGTTGTCAGTAAGACAAGGGCTTTACAGTTGTAACACCAAACGTTGGTTTTGTTTATTGTGTTGCAATTCACAAAAACCATACCTTTATTCTGTATGTAAAGTCTTTGCCACAGCCATTTAGTCATGCAACGCACAATTCTCGATCATACATACTGGTATATTCTAATTAATGCACAATGTGGTTCGTGTTATGGCTGAACTTCTGTTTGGTTGACGATTGGACGAACCTAAACATTTTTTAACAGAAAAATACAAGCGCGTGATCGGTTTTGGTGGTGTGCCAGAATAATTTAAATTGGTACAGGGCAGGCACACTCACAAAAGTAATTAAAAAAATTAGTGCTTTGAAATTTACCGCCCCTTTTATGGAGTCCTATGCCCTTTAATATAAAGCACTGGATGCCTCTTCCTCATTTTAAAAAGCACCAAGGATGGGGGGAAGGTGAAGAGAGCCTGTTAGTATGGATCCAGTGTGTAACGAATGAAAATGCAAAAGTTTGACTATCGTAATTGAAGTAAAAGTAATTTAAAAGGTTAGAAGTTAAGGACCTTCCAGACTGGGGCTACCTTGACTTGGTTTGGAAGGGCTTTTCACTTCTGTGATCACACTAATGGATACTTAAAACCCTTTGTTTATAAGTACGACCAGTGTGCAGATAATATGATATTGGTATGGCCTAGGAATTGCATGATGATAATTTTCTATGTTTTGTATAAATGCTTGACCATCCCAATACACGATACAGCTAGACATCCTGCGACTGCAACATCTTATTGGTAATTGCTATTGAGGCTTCCACATCCTTGTATTGTACAGATGTCTTTATTTTAAGTGGGCCAATTGGCCTCCTTTATAGTATTGCGAGGCTGACTTTCATAGCAGTCTACCTGAGCACTAGCTGCCTTACATTGCCCTCTCTCTTTACACTGTGCAACTAAGAAAATTATATTGTTGCCCACAGCCCCCTCTTATTAATATTACCTAGGGTAGGAGATAGACCACTAGTATCCTAGTGACTGGGTCTAACCTGTTAAGCAAAATAAAGCTTAAAATGTCCTTGTGTAGGCCCGTCCTTACTTGGGACACCGACCAATGGACGACGCACTTCTTGCACCGCGTGTCTTCCTATTGGTCAGGGTTGGTTGCAGGAATGAAGAGAAACGAAAGGAGTGGGGCTGTCCAACACGACGAGAAACTTTTAAAGTTTTCTGCTGTCCAAGGTAAGCCCAGGCGAATGAGGCACCGTTTAGCCTGGTAGTTGTAAACAGGGTTAGTCATTTTTTCAGGGAGGCGAGTCGGTCCAGATTTCATCAAAAAATGAAGCACAAAGTCACAGATTGGGGTCCCTGTCAGGCCAACGTCAAAAACCATTTGATCCGCTCCTCTGAATTAAAACAGACACCCAAACCCCCCAAAACCCCACTTTGCTGGTGGGTTCCATAAATGCGGCAAACTCGACCGTGGCACGTAGCCGGGCCCACAGAGCCAACCCCTCTCCGAACTAAACTAACCTGCAAGCCGACCCCACACCCACTACTGATCCCAACTTTTCACCTGCAGCGACCGCGGCACCCAAAATTAACAGACCGCGCACCTACAGTTTTCTAACAAAACCGACATACAACCCCTTCTCCCCAACTCACTGGTGGTTTTTCCCTGAATCCTGACTTGCAATGCGTACGGAAATCATGTGGGTACCTTAACCCTAGCAGGACTCCAGGTTAGATTTTCTCCCAATTAACTTAGGCCAGGTTGACACAAACCTCATTGATCTCAGAGTGCCTCTTGTGCGGGGCGCCCTGACCAACCTTGAGAGCCCACTAATAGGGTTTAGAGTATATAGGTTAATAATAAAACGCCACAGCAGACAAAATTGTCATAATTAGAAAGACCACTGACTTGCGATTACTCGCATTTATTTACTCGCATAGGAATGGCAAACTTAATTCAATTAAATTGCAATCATGCAGCACTTAAAATTCTAGTGGGAGGGCTTACTGTCACCATGGTGAATTGTGAACTAGGGATGGGTCACTGAATTTAAGGCACTGGTGGCCTTATTCATGGGTAAATGTGAACTGGAGGGCGATTTAAACATATTGTAAGTTGTCATGAGATGATACTGAGTGTGCAGGAGGCTGACTAACATGGGATGATGATTATAAACTTCAGGGCTGCACTGTCACACTGCTGTGAGTTGTAAAACTGAGAGCTGAATGTATACACTGGGTGATAAGTGAATGGAGACGATCACAGGATTGATTAGTGACTGGAGGGCTGACACCTGTGAGTTGTGAGATGGAGGGCACGTCACACCGCGGTGAGTTGTGAGCCGGAGGGTGACCAGTCACACACGGCGGAGTGGTGAGCGCTGGAGAAGCTGACTGTCACACTGGGTGAGTTGTGTACTGCATGGCTGACTGTCACAATGGTGAAATTGAACTTGATGGAGGGCTGACTCGCTAGGTCATTAGTGAACTGGAGGGTGATGCCCACACTAGGTGAAGTTGTAACTGAGGGCTGACTGTAACCCAACCTGGGAGGTTGTGAACTGGGAGGGCGACTGTCTAACACCGGGTCAGTTGTGAACTGGATGGGGCTAAATGTAACACTGGGGCCATAAGTCAACTGAGAGAGCTGACTCCTGGGTGATATGAACTGGAGGGCTACTCACACTGGTGATTAGTGAAACTGGCGTGCTGTGCTCACAACTGGGTGATTATGAAATGGAGGGCTGAATGCCATTATGGTGTGAGTTGTGGTGAACTGGGAGGACTAGCGTCACACCAGTTGAGTTGAACTGAGGGGCGACTGTCACATTGGGTGAGTTGTGAACTGAAGGGCTGATTGTAACAGTGGGTGAGTTGTTGAACTGGAGGCGCTTTGACTGTCACATGGACTGTCACTGGGTAGATTTTGAGCTGGAGGGCTGGCCTGCCACCAACCGGGTTGAGTTGTGAACTGACTGTCCATGGGTGATTAGTGAACTGGGATGGGATTACCTGCACACTGGATGATTAGGTGAAATCTGGTATGGCTGGGCTCACACTGGGTGATTAGTGAAACTGGTGAACTGACTGTCCACACTGGGTTGATTATTGAAATGGAGGGCTGGACTGCAAACTGAGGAGTTTGTGAAACTGGCGGACTATCTGTCACACAGTTGATGTTTGACCTGGAGGGTCTGACTGTCACATTGGGTGAGGTTGTGAACTGACGAGGCGTGACTGTCACAGTGGGTGAGTTGTGAAATGGAGGTGCGACTGTCACGTGGACTGTCCAGGGTAAGTTGTGAGCTGGAGGGCCTGGCTGCCACACCGGGGAGTTGTGAAATGACTGGTCAACTGGGTGATTATGAACTGGAGGCCTGACTGTCACCACTGGGGTGAGTTGTGAACTGGAGAGCTGACGTTTACATTGGTGGGTGAGTTGTGAAACTGAGGGCTGACTGTCCACACGTGGGATGGATTTGTGAGACACTGGAGGGCTTGTCTGGACTGTCACCAGTGGGTTGAGTTGTGAACTGAGGTGCTGGTTGTACCACGGGTGATTGGTGTAAACTGACTGTCACACTGGGTTGATTAGTAACCTGGAGGCTGGACGTCACACTGGGTGATTGGTTACTGGAGACTAGCTTGTTACATGTGACAGGTTGAAGTGGAGGGCTGACTACACAGGGGATTAATGGGGGGCGGTCCACGGAGGTTAATTTTGAACTGTTGAAGCTTGACTTCACACTGGGTGATTAGTGAAGTGGAGGAGTGACTGTAACACTGGGTCTCAGTTAGTGAACGGAGGGCTGACTCGATGGGGCATTGAGTGAATGGAGGTGACTTCCAGGGTGATATGGTGCACGGGGGAGCTGCTGAGTCACAGGGTGATTAGTGAATTGTTGGCTGACTTCACATGGGTGAAGTTGAACTGGAGGGCTGGCTTCAACACGCGGTCATTAGTGAACTGGGGCCTGACGTCAACACTGGGTAGTTGTGAAACGGAGGCTGACTGTGACTTGACTGGAGCTACTCGCTGAGTTAGTGAACTGGAGGGCTGACTGTCACACTGGGTGCATTAGTGAACTGGAGGGATGACTGCACACTGGGTATTAGTGAACTGGAGGGCTACTACTATCACAACCGGGTGAGTTGTGACGTGAGGGCTGACTGTCACACTGGTGGAAGTTTGAACTGGAGGGCTGAACGGTACACCATGTGAGATTGTGAACTGGTGGGCTGATCTGTCTTAGAATGCGAGTCCAGTGACTTGAGCACTGAGTTAGTGAACTGGAGGGTGCTGACTGTCACACTGGGATAGTGAACGAGGCTCACGCTGTAGTGTGAATGCTGTGACTGGTTTTGCTGAGGCTGTCACACCGCGTGTGTGAGCTGCTTCCTCCACGGTGAGTGTGATGAGGCTGACTGTCCCCGGTGAATTTGTGAACTGGAGGGGTTGAATGTCACGTGTGAGTTGTGATGGAAGCTGCTGTGCGATGCAGGATGTGGACCGGTACTAATGTCCCACTGGGTGATTAGTGAGACGGAGGGCTGCTCGACTGGATGATGTTACGGAACCCACTGGGTGAGTTGTGTAAGTGGAGGGCTGTACGTTACACTGGGTTATTAGAGGGGAGTTAATGTCACTGGATGATTGCTGACTACTGGCGGCTGAGCTGTACACAGTGTAATCTTGGAGGGCCTGACTGCACACTGGTTGATTATTGCAAACTGGAGGCTGGGTCAGGTGATTGTGATCTGACTGGGTTCTGATCTGGTGATTAGTGAAACGGAGGATGACGCCACATGGGGGATGTGACTGGAGTGCTGGCTCACACTGGGTATTAGTGAACTGGAGGCGACTGCACACTGGGTAATAGTGAAACTGTAGGACTATACTGCACACCGGTTTGAGTTGTGAATGGAGGCTACGACTGTCACACGATGATTATGACTGGAGGGCTGGCTGTCACCACGATTGGCGTGAATGACTTGTCACTGTGGTACTTGAGTGAGAACGGTGAAGTGGGGAGGGCTGACTGTCACCATCTATGTAACTGGAAGTGGCTGCCACCGGTATGGTGTAAATTGTGAATGGGAACTGACGCACATGGGGATTATGAATGGAGGGCTGACGTCAATGGTGTTAGGTTAACTGGAGGGTGACACTGCGGTGGTTGAGTGAACTGAGGGTCTGACCACCTGAGTGATTGTAGTGAAACTGCGAGAGCTGACTGTCACACTGGTGAGTGGAACTGGAGGGGTGCTTCCACTCGGGTGGGATTAGTGAACTGAGGCTGACTGTCAACTGGGGATTAGTGAACTGGAGGGCTGACTCACGGACTTATTACGGGGTGACTCACACTGGTGAAGTATTAGTGACTGAAGTGAGACAGGGCCGTGTGTACCTGAGCTGACGTGTCCAACACCGGGCTGAGTTGTGACTGAGGGCATGCACTGTCACAGTGGTGAGTTTGTGAACAATGGAGGGTGAGTCACCGGTTAGGACTGGACGGTTGAGTTGTGACTTAGGAATGAGGCTGACTGTCACACAGGGCGATTGTGAACTGGAGGCTGACTGTACACCGGTGAGTTGTTACGTGGAAGGCTGACTTCACAACCGGGTAGTTGTGAAACTGGAGGGCTGACTGTTCACATCGGTGAGTGGGTGACATGGAGGGTGACTGTCACATGGGTGAGATTGAACTGAGGGAACTATAGGGTGTGCTGGAGCTGTACCACCCGGGTGAGTCTTGTGAATGGTGGCTGACTGTCACACCGAGGCATTAGTTGAACTGTGAGGCCATGGGCTGACACATCGGTGAGTTCGTGAAACTGGAGAATGACATGTACACATCCGGGTGATTAGTTGAACTGGAAGGGCTGACTTTACCACTGGGTGATTTTAACTGGAAGCTGAATTCACTGGGTGATTGTGAGTGAATGATCTGACTGTACACTCTGGGCGGTTTTGTATGAGGGCGCTGCAACGGCAGTGGAACGGATGGCTGACTCACATTGGTGATTGTTGAAATGGAAGGCTGCTCACATTGGTTGCATTATGAAATGGAGTGTGTGACTCCCTGGGGTGGATTAGTGAAAGTTGAGGGCTGACCACTGGTGATTGAGTGAACTGGAGGCTGGACTCGTCCGGTGCTGATGAGTGTTAAATGGAGGGGCTTCGAATGTCACACACTGGTGAGATGTTGAACTGGAGGATGGCTCACTAGGTGATTAGAACGAGGCTTGTCACAGGTGAGTTGTGAACTGGAGGGCTGACTGTCATCATGGCCAATGATTTGTGAAACTGGAGGCTGGCTGTCAACACGGGGTGAGTTGTGAACGTTGAACTGACTGTCACACCTGGGGTGATTAGTGAAGCATGACCGGGAGGGCTGACTGGGTGACCACTGGGTGAGTTGTGAACGGAGGTCGTGACATGTCATACTGGGTGATTGCTAAACTGGAGGGGCATGACTCACATGGGTTGTTGTAGCTGGAATAGGGGACCACTGGTGTATTAATGATGGAACTGGGAGAGTGACGTCACACGTGGTGAGTTGTCGAACTTGAGGGCTGATGTACACGGGGGGTGAGTTGTGAACTGGAGGGCTGACGGTCGCTGGGGAATTATGTGAACTGGAGGGCTGACTCCTACTGGTGATTAGTGAACTGGAGGCTGCTGCCACACGGGTGTAGTTGGAACTGGAAGAGCGTGACTGTCACACATCCGGGGAGTTGTGTACATGGGAGTGGCGCGACTGTCAACCGCGGGTTAGTGCTGAAAACTGGAGGTGCGACTGTCACATCTGGGTGATTAGTGAACTGGAGGCTGAGTGTCGACACTGGGTGAATTGGGTAAATGGGAGCGAATTCAGTCCATTAGTGAATTCGGCTGAACTCACGAATGGGGCGTTAGCTGAAACCTGTGATGGTGACTGTCATCTTCGCTGGAAAGGGATCGAATGGGTGATAGGGACTGAGCTGTCCACTTGTGATGTGAACTAAGGGTGATACTAGTGATTCATATGAACTGGAGGGCCTGCTCTTTACAACTGCCGTGTGGTTATTGTGAACTGGAGGGCCTCCTAGATGACTGGAGATTCAGCCACCAGATCGACGGTTGGTGATAATGAATAGCGAGGGCTGCTGTCTAGCATCGGGTGCATTTGTGCCAGGAGGTCTCCCTTCCTGTTCGCTGTCACGACCCGGTGGAGGGCTGACTTCCAAGGGTGATTCGACTGGAGGGCTGACTGTACACTGGGTGAGTTTGTAACAGGGCTGGACGACTGATCCCACAGTATGGACGTGCTGACTCTGGTGAATTAGGGAATGACCCGGGGATGATAAACGGACGGACTCAAGGTGTTGACGAGGGGATGTCATGTGAGTGTGAACTGGAGGGTTGACGTACACTGGGTGATAGTGAACGGTATGCTCAGGCTGGACTTCGCGTGCGTGCATTAGTGAACTGGAGGGTGACCACTGGTTGTTAGTGAACTGGAGTGCTGGCTGCACACCGTGCGTGGATTGTGAACTGCAGGCCTTACGCACCGGGTGAGTTTGTGAACTGGAGGGCGTGAGCTGATCACACTCGGGTGAGTGGAACTGTAGGCATGAACTGTCACACGTGGTTGGTTGTGACTGGATGGCTGGACTGTGACCACTGGTGAGTTGTTAACTGGATGAGCCTGTGACAGAAAAAAAAAAAACGGAACCTTGTCACTAGAGGGCTGACTAGTGACTGACCAACTGCCCGGTGATTTGTCGACTATGGTGTGTAATTGTGAACGATGTGAACTAGGCGGACTGTCACTGGGTGATTAGTGAGATGGGCGATGGTGTGCTGACTAGGCGACGTGGGGATGTGCTGGAGGTACAGAACGCATGTATGAGAGCTGACTCACTACTGGTGAAGTGTGAACGGAGGGCTGACTCACACTGTGGAGGTAGTGACTGTGAAATGTGGCTGGCTCACACTGGTCATTAGTGAACTGCGAGGGCTGACTGTCATACTGGGTGCAGTTAGGAACTGGAGGCTAGCTGTCCACACTCACGTGAGTTTGTGAACTGGAAGGGCTGACTGTCACCACTTGGTGATCTGTGAATGGAGGGCTGACTGTCACAGTGCGCCCGCCCAGCACCGACGTGAACGGGAGGGTTGACTGTCCCAGTGGACTGTCACATTGGGGTAAGTTGTGAGCTGGAGGGATGGCGGCCACACCGGGGGAGTTGTGAACTGACTGTCACACGGGGTTGAAGTAGTGAAACTGGAGGGATGACTGTCACACTGGATTATTAGTGACTGGGGGCTGGCTAACCACTGGGTGATTAGTGAATGCGTGAACTGATTCACCACTGGGTGATTGTGAACTGGAGGGCTGACTTGCCACAACTGGGTGAGTTGTGAAACTGGAGGGATTGACGTACATTGGGTGAGTTGTGAGAACTGGAGGGCGACTGTACACATGGAGTGAGTTGTGGAATGGAGGGTCGACTGTCACAGGTGGTGAGTTGTGGAACTGGAGGGCTGACTGTCCACAAGTGGACTGTCACAGTGGGGAGTTGTGAGTGGAGGGTGGCTTGCCACACCCAGGTGAGTTGTTGAAACTGACTGTCAACTGGGTGATTAGTGAAATGGGAGGGATGACTGTCACAAGGGTGAGTTGTGCAATGGAGAGGACTGTTACATGGTGAGTTGTGAACTGGAGGCTGACTGTCACAGGGGGTGAGTTGTGAACTGGAGGGTGACTGTCACAGTGGACTTTCACAGTGGGTGAGTTGTGGAACTGGGGATGGTTGTCAACACGAGGGTGAGTTTGTACATCTGACTGTCACACTGGGGTATTAGTAAACTGGAGGGCTGGCAATGTCACACTGGGTTGAGTTGTGAACTGGAGAGCTGACTGTACATGGGGATTAGTGAACTGCGAGGGCTATGGACTAAACTGGGTGATTGGTTGAAACGGGGAGGGAGACTAACACTGGGTGATTAGTTAACTGGAAAGGTGACTCACTGGGGTGATTAGTGAACTGGAGGGCTGACTGCACACTGGTGGTTGAATGAGGGCTGATGTACATGGGTGATTAGTGGACTGGAGGGCGACTCGCGGGTGATTAGTGAAACTGGAGGGCTGACTCACTGAGTGATTAGTGAACTGGAGAGCTGACTCACTGGGTGGATTAATTGAACTGGAGGCTGACTCACAATGGGTCATTAGTGAACTGGAGGGTGACTCACACTGGGTCATAGTGAAAATGGAGGGCTGGAATGCCACACTGGGTGAGTGTGAACTGGGGGGCTGGACTGTCTCAGGGTGAGTTGTGAGCTGGAGGGCTGACTGACTCACTAAGTAATTAGTGAACTGGAGGGCTGACTCGCTGGGTGATTAGTGAACTGAAGGATGACTCACTGGGTGATGTACGTGAACTGGAGGGTTGATAAACACTGGGTGATAAGTGAACTGGAGAGCTGACTCACTGCGTCATTAGTGAACTGGAGGGTTGACTCACTGGGTGATAGTGAACTGGAGGAGTGATGGCTCACACTGGGTGATTAGTGAACTGGAGGGTAGACCGTCCACACCGGTGAGTGTGAACTGGAGGGGCTGACTGTCACAGGGGTGAGTTGTGAACTGGAGGGCTGGCTGTCACACCAGGTGAGTTGTGAAACTGGTGAACGACTGTCACACGGGGTGATTAGTAAACTGGAGGGCGGCTGCCCACGGGTGAGTTGTGAACTGATGGGCTGACTGTCACATTGGGTGAGTTGTGAACTGGAGGGCTGACGGTGAATTGGGTGAGTGTGAACTGGAGGGCTGACTGTCACAGTGGGTAGTTGTGAACTGGAGGGGTGACTGTCACAGTGCGACTGGTCACGTGGGTGAGTTGTGAACTGGAGGACTGGTGTCACACGGGGTGAGTGTGTAATTCTGACTGTTCACACTGGGTGATTAGTGAAACTGGGCGGGCTGGCTGTCACACTGGGTAAGTTGTGAAGGAGAGCTGACTGTTACAATGGGTGATTAGTGAACTGGAGGGCTGACTAACAATGGGTTGATTGGATGAACTGGAGGGATGGACTAGAACACTGGGGTGATTAGTTAACTGGAAGGTTGACACTGGGTGATTAGTGAACTGGAGGGCTGACTGTCACACTGGTGAGTTGTTGTGAACTGGAGGGCTGACTGTTACACTGGGTGATTAGTGAATGGAGGGCTGACTTGCTGGGTGATTAGTGAACGGAGGGCTGACTCACTGAGTGATTAGTGCAACTGGGAGAGCTGGAATCACGGGGTGATTAATGAACTGGAGGGCGATCACAAAGGGTAATAGTGAAAGAACCAGGAGGAGCGTGCAGTGTGGGGGGGGCACAAGCCTAGAAAGGGACTCGGCTATCGAAGGAAGGATCGTATCGTGTAGGGCGTGGTGAGGTCGTCGTAATGCCTCGGATTGTACCGTTCGCTAACCCTGTATTATAATAACCATATAATAACCTAGTCATATAATAACCATATAAACTGGTTTTATATGGTTATTATATGACTAGGTTTATATATGGTATATGGCTATTATATGACACGGTTATTATATGGTTATTATGTGACTAGTTATTATGGTTATTATATGCTAGGTTATTATATGGTTATTATATGACTAGTTAATATATGTTTATATATGACTAGGTTAATATATGGTTGATAACCATATAATAACCTAGTCATATATAACCAATATAACCTAGTCATATAATAACCTGGTTATTATATGGTTATTATAGACTAGGTTATTTATGGTTATTATATGGTTATTATATTACTAGTTATTTTATGACTAGGTAATTTTATGGTTTTATATGGTTTTTATTTTACTAGTTATTACAGTTGTGTTCAAAAGTATTCAACCCCCAATGCTGGAAAGGGTTTTAGGGAATTCGGTGTACATTTGTAATTGTGTTCAGAATGAAATCTTTCAAGGACTTTTTAAAGAACCAAAGCAACTAAATGACATTCAATTTTTTTGTAATACAGTATTAAATGTATTTTTTTGTGTTTCTTCATGACACAATTATTCAACCCCTTAAAGACTACCACTCTTAAGAACAGAGGTTCATTCAAGTGTTTCGATCAGGTATTGAAATCGCATAATAAGCACCAATTAGGCAGATTTAAAATGACTGTGTATATCTCCTTCTAGACATTTACTGGTGTGTTTGCAAACATGGTTAAAGTCAGAGAATGGTCCAGGAAGACAGAGAAGTGGTGATTCTCTTCACAGGAAGGGCAATGGCTATAGGAAATTGCAAAGATGTTAAAAAATACCAAGAGACACCATAGGAAGCACATTTGCAAATTCAGGCAAATGGCACTGTTGAAACTCTACCTGGTCGTGGCAGAAAGAAATGCTGACTTCGCGCAAAGTGAAAAAAGTCCCCATGTGACTGCTGAGGAACTGAAAAAAGATTTGTCAGATGCGGGTACTGAAGTTTCAGCTCAGACAATAAGGCGCACACTGCGTAATGAAGGCCTCCATGCCAGAACTCCCAGAGAGCACCCCCTTGCTGTCTCCAAAGAATAAGAATAATGCCAAATCATGTGGACAAACCACAAAGTGTTCTGTGGACTGATGAAACAAAATTAGAACTGTTTGGCCCATGGATCAACCTATGTTTGGAGGAGGAAGAACAAGGCCTATGACAAAAGAACACCTTGCCTACTGTGAAGCATGGTGGGGGTCAATCATGCTTGTGGCTGTTTTGCTTCTGCAGTGACAGGAAGCTTCAGCGTGTGCAAGGTACCATGAATTCCTTCAGTACCAGGAGATATTGAAAAAAAACTTCATGCAGTCCGTCACAAACCTGAGGCTTGGAGATGTTGGAACTTTCAACAGTACAATGAACCCAAGCCATACCTCAATCCACTAGACATGGTTGCAGATAAAGGCTGGAACATTTTGGAGTGGCCATCGCAGTCACCAGACTTAAATCTGATTGAGAACCTCTGGTGGGGCTAAAGAAAGCAGTTGCAGCATGCAAGCCTAAGAATGTGACTGAATTGGAGGCTTTTGCCCATGAAGAATGGACTTAATACCCGTAATCGCTGCAGACCTTGTGTCAAGCTAGGCTTCACGTTTAAAAGCTGTTATAACTGAAAAGGATGTTGTACTAAATACTAAGAATGAATGTCACTTGGGGGTTGAATAAAACTGATAATGATGTGAGCACAGAAGACATTTGTGGTTATTCAATGTCAAACTGGCCAAAACACTCCATTTCAGTGGGGATTGAATAATTTTGAACACAACTGTATATGGTTATTATATGTCGGTAACCGCAGGAAGGATCGTTCATTCGATAATTTTCGAATGTATTGTCAAATGTAGCTTGCCCAAAACCCGACAATTGCCCACCTGACATCAGAAGTGTTTTAACAAGTTTTTGGTGACAGTGACATGTTCCCCAGACCATTCCCAGGTGCCACACCATTTACAGTAAGTCAGCACTGTAGTTTAGCTGTAAATCAATCAGACTTTTCGAACTATCACTCCCCCATAGCCTTGAATGGGTCCGAATTGATTCGATTTCTCGAAAATTTCGAAAATTCGAAGACGGAACGAAACTCAACAATTCGAACACCTCTACCATTTTGAGTTTTCCATTCAAACTTAGGGGTGTCAATGTAAGTATACTTTTTTAATTGTATATATTTTGTTTTGTAATTAAAATGTCAGTAGTAGTACTAACTTTGTATAGTGTAATTTGTTATGATTTTAATTAAATAGTGATAATTACACATATACAGTACATAAGACCTTTCCTATGTGTAATACTGTTATATACCCCAACTTAATTAAAAATGCCTCAATGCAACTCCATAAAAATACATTTATACAATAAAGGTATATAAATATATACAACATATAAATATATATATAATACATAATAAGCCACACTCTTTAAGATATTGTAAGGATCATAACAAATTTAACAAAATAACCAACTTTCGGGAACCTAGTTTCCCTTTTTCAAGTTGGCAAGCAAGTGATTCAATTACAGATATTCAACCCTTTAAGGGGATATCTCCTCCCAAGAGGAAATTACATCATCACATACATTTATTTTATAATATTACACATCGTGCATGCCAATCCAGGTCTATTATGGAGAGTCCAGAACCTCCTTGGATTATATGTGGTGAACGATTATTCTAAGTTGTTGTAAGGTTTAATCTTTGTTCATACCACCTGGTGCCAGGGGACCCCAGTTTCCTGATCTATCACATTTCCCCTGTTTTCAATCATAGTTGCCTATCACCATAAAAATAAGTGGTAACCTCTCTAGTATTTATACTAGAGATCAACCACTGTGTAATTCATTTCTATGAAATGTTTAGGTACTGGTACATTAATTGACGATTTATGTTGACTATTTGGATTTGGCTTTCTGGTGGTTTCTGCTATAAATCATGTGGTATGGGCAACAATGGCGCAAACAACAAATTTAGAGTCACAGGTAAAAGTCCCTATGAGCCTAATATCCTCCCCCATACCTGGATATGTAAAATTAGAATGTTTTATCACTGATCTAAGTATGAAATACAGCAATGGAGGAGCACACTACTTGTTTATACACACTAACATGTTATACCTAAGGAAGGACATAACTTTCCCGAAATGTCGTATGTATATATTGTTTTGCACTCAATAAATTGAAGTAGTGTGCTCCTCCATGGCTGTATTTCATACTTGGATGTGTTTTGACCTAAGGAGTAGAGGGCAGGGAGGTTTGCTAAGACCAACAATGGTGTGCTGGATTGTACCTTTGGACTGTATTGCTATTTCTCACTGATCTACAGTGGACACAGTTAGGTACATCCTTTGTTATCTATTTCCTAATCATGTAATTTTTCTTTTGTGTTTTTGACTCAAATGTTGTACTGTGTAATCATGGACCCAATTATTTTGCCTTTTTTATATGGCATAATAGGTGTTCCATACATTCCTCTACATTTGGATTTATGCTTTCTCTAGTATATGCCAGTGTCCTTTAAGGATATTAGTTATTTCTGACAATGTTCATTGTACTGTGTGATACATGTTATTTGTGTGTTCCGTGTTTCTTGAACTCTTTTACTCAATTATATCCTCATCTTTGCTTCTGATTATGTGTGTTTGGGTATCCTCTATCTCTAGATCAGCACACCATCTTTAGTTCCATCCTTCTTTTCAAATCAATAACTAGCCTTCCTACCCTGCAAAGCTGGCTAGGGGGTATCGATTTTTTCAAGTGTGTGGGATGATGACATCATAATAATCTCCCCCAGCTGTGCAATGTGCCCAGTAGAGATCATCTTGATAGACTTGTTCTCCACAATGTCTGACAAAGGGTGTTGGCATATGACAGGGTGACATTTGACCCCATCATGGTCCCATGTAGTTGCAGATAACAATAATCATCAACATTGAAATAATTCCTAATCAAAATCAGTTCAGAAACGCAATGTGGAATTGTGGCTAGAAAAGTGGATGAAATGCACATAGTGGGACCTACCCTTTATTCTGCTTCCTAGTACCTGCATGTAGTAGTAGTAGTAGAACTCCAATGTGATTGTCAACACACAGTAACACAGTGGTGTTGATAGCATTGGGTACCCTGGGCACTTGCCCGGCATGTTGTTCCCAGTGCCCCAGTCTCGCCACAGGAATCCACAACTTTGCTTTATCCAGCATGGCCAAAGCCATGGCTTTGTGCCTTCACCCCACTCTGAAAACAAAGTTGCAAGCTTTGTGTCTTTGGCCACGACTTTGTTTTCTAGAAAAAATACAACTCTGTTAAGTTACAGTACCAGTCTGTGCTTGGGACAATTATATTTAAATTAACAGCCTGTGGGCACATTTATATATATTTACCAGCCTGTTTGGGCAATTACATTTATTTACCAGTCTGTGGGGCACTATATCTCTCTGTATCTATAACTTAACATATAAACTGCCTGTTTATTTATATCTATGTATGTTCTCGTCTCTGTATATCTATCACAAAGTACCTAATGAGTGGGGCTTAATAAGGGAGGAGCCTGACATTTGGAGGCACATTTGATGCCCAGTAGTGTCCCAGATTTTTTAAATCCTAGCTATGCCCCTGCAATCCCACCTAGCAGGCTAACATAAATGTTATGATTGGCTTTCTGAAAAGAAACAATAAGTCCTATACAGTCCTAGAGTCAAGTGAGAAAAATAAGAATTTACAGTAAATGTGTGAAAATATGTAAATTACCTAGCTTTTTAATTAATTGTATTCACACTTCCTATTATAATTTTAAATATTGCTATTTTCTATTTTACAAAAGAAAAAAAATAAATAGTGAGAAAATAAAGGGCAACTGTTGTAGTCAGAATGTGTTTTAAATAAATTTCGTCTGTTGTACCTTTAAAAAGAACCCCTATATAACATCTCTAGTAAAACTTGTGAGAAGTTATATTGCTAGAAAGTTTAGTAATATAAAATCCTGCTAACCAGATTTAAGCCTGGACCAACCTCTGCTGCATTATTAGACCTCACTCTCAACTTTTCTTTCTATGTCTGTTCGGGTAGATCCTGTCTTTCCCAGCATTAAATCATTAACATGCTCTGCCCCGGACCAGGGAGGAGCAGAGGGTCTGGTAAAGGGCAACTATACTCACCTTGTCCATAGCTACCATTGAAGACACACTGTTGAAACAATCAGCAGGAACATGTGCACTGGCGATTAGGTCCTCATCCGGGTTATTTTTAGGGGAGGGGGGGTTCAATGGATTTATTGTTGCTCTTTAATGTCACTCAAGCTACTGGAAGCAGTAGGTTTACATTATTCAAAATATAATTTCTAACAGGCTGCAGACAGAAATGTATTAAGTATCATTTTAAATGAAAGACTGGTGGCTTTGTTTTTGTAAAAAACAGTTGACCATAAACCTTTAAACGATTCTTGTGCGTTTTACGTTTGCGCATTAGATTTGACATTTCCATTATGGAAATGCATGCGTTAATGCACCACATGGTATGCATGCATTACCAAAACACGAACGGGAATTTTACGTTCCCGCTTTTCCATTTTATCGAAAATCATGGCGCAATCGCAAACGCAAACAAAGTCAGCCCTCCATTCACAACTCATCACCCAATGTGACAGTCAGTTCTCCAGTTCACTAATCAACCAGTGGGAGTCAGCCCTCCACTTCACTAATCACCCAGTGAGTCATCCCTCAGTTCACTAATTCACCAAGTGTGACAGTCAGCCCTCCATTTCACAACTCACCAATGTGACAGTCAGCCCTCCAGTTCACAACTAGCCCGGTGTACAGTCAGCCCTCCATTACACAACTCACCCAGTGTGACAGTCAGCTCTCCAGTTTACTAATCACCCAGTGTGAGTCAGCCCCCAGTCACTAATCACCCAATGAGTCAGCCCTCCATTTCACAGCTCACCAAGTGGACAGTCAGCCCTCCAGTTCACAACTCACCCGGTGTGACAGTCAGCCCTCCAGTTCACACTCACCCAGTGTGACAGTCGCCCTCCAGTCACTAATGACCAAGTGTGAGCCAGCTCTCCAGTCCACATCACCCAGTTTGACAGTCAGCCCTCCATTCACAACTCACCCATGTGAGTCAGCTCTCCAGTTCCTAAACACCCGAGTCAGCCCTCCAGTTCACTAACACCCATTGAGTCAGCCCTCCAGTCCACTAATCACCCAGTATGACAGTCAGCCCCCAGTTCACAACTCACCCAATGTGACAGTCAGCCCATCAGTTCACAACTCACCCAGTGGGCAGTCAGCCCTCCAGTTTCACTAATCACCCAGTGTGACAGTCAGTTCACCAGTTCACACTCACCCGGTGTGACAGCCAGCCCTCCAGTTCACTAATCATCCAGTGTGACAGTCAGCCCTCCAGTTCACAACTCAACCGGTGTGATAGCTAGTCCTCCAGTTCACATCTCACCCAGTGTGGCAGTCAGCCCTCCAGTTCACTAATCACCCAGTTGAGCCAGCACCCAGTTCACTACAGTCACCCAGTGATCAACCCCTCCAGTTCACTAATGACGCAGTGAGTCAGCTCTCCAGTTCACTTATCACCCAGTGTTAGTCAACCCTCCAGTTCACTAATCACCCGTGAGTCAGTCCTTCGTTCACAATCACCCATGGTCAGCCCTCCATTCACTAATTACTTAGTGAGTCAGCCCTCCAGCTCACAACTCACCCTGTGAGACAGTCAGCCCTCCAGTTCACAACTCACCCAGTGTGGGATTCAGCCCTCCAGTTCACTAATGACCCAGTGTGAGTCAGCCCTCCAGTTCACTAATGACCCATTGTGAGTCAGCCCTCCAGTTCATTAATCACCCAGTGAGTCAGCTCTCCAGTTCACTAATCACTCAGTGAGTCAGCCCTCCAGTTCACTAATCACCCACGAGTCAGCCCTCCCAGTTCACTAATCACCCAGTGTGACAGCCAGCCCTCCAGTTCACTAATCACCCAGTGAGTCCCCTTTCCAGTTAACTAATCACCCAGTGTTAGTCAGCCCTCCAGTTCACCAATCACCCATTTTAACTGTCAGCTCTCCAGTTTCAACTCACCCATTGTCACAGTCAGCCCTCCAGTTCACTAATCACCCATGTGACAGTCAGTTCACCAGTTCACAACTCACCCGGTGTGACAGCCAGCCCTCCCATTTCACACTCACCGGTGTGACAGTCACCCCCAGTTACAACTCACCCGTGTGGCAGCCAGCCTCCAGTTCACTATCACTCAGTTGAGTCAGCCCTCCAGTTCACTAATCACCCGCGAGTCAGCCTCTCCAGTTCACTAATCACCCAGTGTAACAGTCAGCCCTCCAGTTCACAACTCACCAGTGTGACAGTCAGCCCCCAGTCACTAACACCCAGTGATCACCTTTCCAGTTAACTAATCACCCAGTTAGTCATCCCTCCAGTTCACCAATCACCCAGTGTAACTGTCAGCTCTCCAGTTTACAACTCACCCAGTGTCACAGTCAGCCCTCCAGTTCACTAATCACCCAGTGTGACAGTCAGTTCACCATTCACAACTCACCCGGTGTGACAGCCACCCTCCATTTCACAACTCATCGGTTGACAGTCAGCCCTCCAGTTCACAACTCACCCATTGTGGCAGCCAGCCCTCCAGTTCACTAATCACCTATGAGTCATCCCTCCAGTTCACTAATTCACCAATGTGACAGTCGCCTTCCATTTCACACTCACTCAGAGTGAACAGTCAGCTCTCCAGTTCACTAATCGCCCAGTGTGAGTCACCCCTCCAATTCACTAATCACCCGTGAGTCATCCTCCAGTTCACTAATTCACCAAGTGTGACACTCAGCCTTCCATTTCACACTCACCCATGTGACAGTCAGCCCTCCAGTTCACAACTAGCCCGTGTGACAGTCAGCCCTCCAGTACACAACTCGCCCAGTGTGACAGTCAGCTCTCCAGTTCACCCAATCACCCAGTGTAACTGTCAGCTCTCCAGTTTAACAATCACCCAGTGTCACAGTCAGCCCTCCAGTTTCACTAATCACCCAGTGTGACAGTCAGTTCCCCAGTTCACAACTCACCCGGTGTGACAGCCAGCCCTCCAGTTCACAACTCATCTGGTGTGACAGTCAGCCCCCAGTTCACAACTCACCCGTTGTGGCAGCAGCCCTCCAGTTCACTAATCACCTAGTGAGTCATCCCTCCAGTTCACTAATTCACCAAGTGTGACAGTCAGCCTTCCATTTCACAACTCACTCAGAGTGACAGTCAGCTCTCCAGTTACAACTAGCCCTGTGTGACAGTCACCTTCCAGTACACAACTCACTCAGAGTGACAGTCAGCTCTCCAGTTCACTAATCGCCCAGTGTGAGTCAGACCTCAATTCACTATCACCCAGTCATCCCTCCAGTTCACTAATTCACACAGTGGGACACTCAGCCTCCATTTCACAAACTCACCCAATGTGACAGTCAGCCCTCCAGTCACAACTAGCCCGGTGTGACGTCAGCCTTCCATACACAACTCGCCCAGTGTGACAGTCAGCTCTCCAGTTCACTATCACCCAGTGTGAGTCAGCCCTCCCGCTCACTAATCACCAGTGAGTCAGCCTCCAGTTCACTAATTCACTAAGTGTGACAGTCAGCCCTCCAGTTCACAACTCACCCGGTGTGACAGTCAGCCCTCCAGTTCACAACTCACCCAGTGTGACAGTCGCTCTCCATTCACTAAACACTACACAGTGAGTCAGCCCTACAGTTCACTAAACACCCTTGAGTCAGCCCTCCAGTTCATTAATAACCCAGTAGTGACAGTCACCCTCCAGTTCACAACTCACCAATGTGACAGTCAGCCATCAGTTCACAACTCACCCGGTGGGCATTAGCCTCCATCACGAATCACCCCATGTGACAGTCAGTTCACCAGTTCACAACTCACCCGGTGTGACAGCCAGCCTCCAGTTCACTAATCATCCAGTGTGACAGTCAGCCTCCAGTTCACACACTCACCCGTGTGGCAGTATCCCTCCAGTTCACTAATGACCCGTGTGAGTCGCGCCCTCCAGTTCACTAATGACCCAGTGTGAGTCAGCCCCCAGTTCACTAATCACCCGTGAGTCAGCCCTCCAGTTCACTAATCACCCACGAGTCAGCCCTCCAGTCACAACTCACCCAGTGTGACAGTCAGCCCTCCAGTTCACTAATCACCCAGTGTGACAGTCAGTTCACCAGTTCACAAATTACCCGGTGTGACAGCCAGCTCTCCAGTTAACAACTCACCCACTGTGACAGTCAGCCCTCCACTCACTAATCACCCAGTGTACTGTCAGCTCTCCAGTTAACAACTCACCCAGATTTACAGTCAGCCCCCAGTTCACTAATCACCCAGTGTGAAGTCAGTTCACCAGTCACAACTCACCCAGCATGACAGCCACCCTCCAATTCACAACTCACCCACCGTGACAGTCAACCCTCCAGTTCACATTCACCCGTGTACAGTCAGCCCTCCAGTCCACAACTCACCCGGTGTGACAGTCAGCCCTCCAATTCACAACTCACCCGGTGTGCACGTCAGCCCTCCAGTTCACAACTTACCCAGTGTGGCACCAGCCCTCCAGTTCACTAATGACCCAGCGATTGAGCCTCTGGTTCACTTATCACCCAGTGTGACAGTCAGCCCTCCAGTTCACTTATCACCCAGTGTAAGTCAGACCTCCATTTCACTAATCACCCGTGATTCAGCCACCAGTTCACTAATTCACCAAGTGTGCCAGTTAGCCCTCCAGTTCACAACTCACCCAGTGTGACAGTCAGCCCTCCAGCGTACAACTCACCCGGTGTGGCAGTAAGCCCTCCGTACACTAATGACCCAGTGTGAGTCAGCCCTCCAGTTCACTATGACCCAGTGTGAGTCAGCCCTCCAGTTCCCTTTCACTCAGTTTGAGTCAGCCCTCCAGTCACTAATCACCCAGCGAGTCAGCCTTCCTTCACAACTCACCCAGTGTGACAGTCGTTCACCAGTTCACAACTTACCTGGTGTGACAGCCAGCTCTCCAGTTCACAACTCACCCACTGTGACAGTCAGCCCTCCAATTCACTAATCACCCAGTGTGGAGCCAGCACTCCATTCCCTAATCACCCAGTGGAGTCAGCCCTCCAGTTCACTAATGACCCAGTGAGTCAGCCCTCCAGTTCACTTACACCCAGTGTCAGTCAACCCTCCACTTCACTAATCACCCAGTGAGTCAGCTTTCCAGTTAACTAATCACCCAGTGTAGTCAGCCCTCCAGTTCACTAATCACCCGTGTAACAGTCAGCTCTCCAGTTCACAACTCACCCAGTGTGACAGCCACCCCCAGTTTACTAATCACCCAGTGTGACAGTCAGTTTACAACTCACCCGTGTTACAACCAGTCCTCCAGTTTCACAACTCACCCACTGTGACAGTCCACTGTGACAGTCGCCCTCCAGTTCACAACTCACCCACTGTGACAGTCAGCCCTCAGTTCACAACTCACCCAATGTAACAGTCAGCTCTCCAGTTCACAACTCACCCAGTGTGACAGTCAGCCCTCCAGTCACTAATCACCCGTTGACAGTCATTTCACAACTCACCCGGTGTGGCAGCCAGCCCTCCAGCTCACAACTTACCCACTGTGACAGTCCACTGTGACAGTCAGCCCTCCAGTTCACAACTCACCCACGGTGACAGTCAGCCCTCCAGTTCACAACTCACCCAATGTGACATTCAGCCCTCCAGTTCACAACTCAACTGGTGGACAGCTAGTCCTCCAGTTCACAACTCACCCAGTGTGGCAGTCACCCTCCAGTTCACTAATCACCCAGTGTACAGTCAGTTCACCAGTTCACTAATCACCCCAGTGTGAGCCAGCCCTCCAGTTCACTATCATCCAGTGTGACAGTCATCCCCCAGTTCACTAATCACCCAGTGTGACAGTCAGTTCACAACTCACCCGGTGTGGCAGCCAGCCCCTCCAGCTCACAACTTACCCAATGTGGACATCCACTGTGACAGTCAGCCCTCCAGTTCACAACTCACCCACTGTGACAATCAGCCCTCCAGTTCACAACTCACCCAATGTGACAGTCAGCCCTGCAGTTCACAACTCAACTGGTGTGACAGCTAGTCCTCCAGTTCACAAC